>JACGCL010000001.1:0-1258730 GCA_014925845.1 Crassisporium funariophilum
CAAATGTGAGGCTCCAAGAACCTCAGGAATGAGATGGTACAATTGTGTGGGACGGTACAAATGTGAGGCTCTAAGAACCTCACAGATGGGACAGTGCAAATGTGAGGCTCCAAGAACCTCACAAATGGCACAGTACAAATGTGAGGCTACAAGAACCTCACAAATGGCACAGTACAAATGTGAGGCTCCAAGAACCTCACAAATGGCAAAGTACAAATGTGAGGCTCCAAGAACCTCACACATGAGAGAGTACAATTGTGTGGGACGGTACAAATGTGAGGCTCTAAGAACCTCACAAATGCCAGGCTCTAAGAACCTCACAAATGGGACGGTACAAATGTGAGGCTCTAAGAACCTCAGGAATGGGACAGTGCAAATGTGAGACTCCAAGAACCTCACAATGGCACGGTACAATTGTGTGGGACGGTACAAATGCCAGGCTCCAAGAACCTCACAGATGGGACAGTGCAAATGTGAGGCTCCAAGAACCTCACAAATGGCACAGTACAAATGTGAGGCTCCAAGAACCTCACAAATGGCACAGTACAAATGTGAGGCTCCAAGAACCTCACAATGGCACGGTACAAATGTGAGGCTCCAAGAACCTCACACATGAGACGGTACAAATGTGAGGCTCCAAGAACCTCAGGAATGAGAGAGTGCAATTGCGTGGGACGGTACAAATCTGAGGCTCCAGGAACCTCACAAATGCCAGGCTCCAAGAACCTCACAATGGCACGGTACAAATGTGAGGCTCCAAGAACCTCAGGAATGAGATGGTACAATTGTGTGGGACGGTACAAATGTAAGGCTCTAAGAACCTCAGGCATGAGAGAGTACAATTGTGTGGGACAGTGCAAATGTGAGGCTCTAAGAACCTCAGGAATGAGACAGTGCAATTGCGTGGGACGGTACAAATCTGAGGCTCCAGGAACCTCACAAATGCCAGGCTCCAAGAACCTCACAAATGGCAAAGTACAATTGTGTGGGGCGGTACAAATGTCAGGCTCCAAGAACCTCACAAATAGCACAGTACAAATGTGAGGCTCCAAGAACCTCAGGAATGAGACAGTGCAATTGTGTGGGACGGTACAAATGCCAGGCTCCAGGAACTTCACAGATGGGACGGTGAAAATGTGGGGCTCCAGGAACCTCACAAATGCCAGGCTCCAAGAACCTCACAAATGGCAAAGTACAATTGTGTGGGGCGGTACAAATGTCAGGCTCCAAGAACCTCACAAATAGCACAGTACAAATGTGAGGCTCCAAGAACCTCAGGAATGAGACAGTGCAATTGTGTGGGACGGTACAAATGCCAGGCTCACAGATGGGACGGTGAAAATGTGGGGCTCCAAGAGCCTCACAAATGCCAGGCTCCAAGAACCTCACAAATGCCAGGCTCCAAGAACCTCACAAATGGCACAGTACAATTGTGTGGGATGTGAGGCCCCAAGAACTGCACAAATGAGACAACCAAGTTCTACATCTGCACAAACTCCACTCCACCCTACCCTACCCCACCGCACAGCACCCTACCCTACTCAAACCCACCCTACTGCACCTCACCTCACCCCACCCTACCGCACCTCATCGCACCCTACCCTACCCTACGTGCCCTACCCTACCCTACCCTACCAACTCGTACCCACCCTACCCCACCTCACCTCACCCCACCCTACCCTACCCTACCCTACCCTACCAACTCGTACCCACCCTACCCCACCTCACCTCACCCCACCCTACCCTACCCTACCCTACCCTACCCTACCCTACCCTACCTCACCTCACCCCACCCTACCCTACCCTACCCTACCCTACCCTACCCTACCCTACCCTACCCTACCCCACCCTACCCTACCCTACCCCACCCCACCCCACCCTACCCTACCCTACCCTACCCTACCATACCTTCCGACCCTACCCCTACAAATCAAAAATACCCCCCATAACCCCTAACCCTATCCTATCCTATACACTCACACTTGTACTTCACACATATACTACTCACATTCAAGTATACTATCTTGGCTGACTTTAGTCACATATCATACAAGTTGACTTCACATATAGTCTATGGCTTATACTCATAGTCAGATGTATCTCTCACTTTACTCATATACTTACCCAGTGTATGGTTGGTCACATCAAGTTGCAATGATACTTGACTGATTGGTAGTCTTTGACTACTCTGACTTGACTTTCAAGTTGTTCAATCAGATATGTAGTCGCTTTACTCTACTGATGTATATCACATACTTGGACATTATACTCATATTCATACATACCTTTGACTTCACTCCTATGCTGACCTGGTATATGGTTGGTCAGTTGAAGTGGGTCATGGTACTGTCAATTGACTTGTTTGTCCTGATTCACTCTGGTACATTACAAAAAGTAGTCAGATATATCTTTGACTTGACTCTTATACTGACTTGGTATATAGCTGATGGAATATGATACAAACAATTGACTTTCTGGTATTGACTGACTCAGATACTTTGTATCCAAATACTGTCAACTTCAAGTTAGTCACAATTGCTTGAGTCGTGGTCAGTCGTAGTTTGGTCATTGAGTCAGTCGTTGATCCGACCACCAAGTGAACTGACTTGACTGATATTTTTGTGTCGGTCACAATTGCTTCAGTCGTGGTCAGTCAAAGTTTGGTCATTGAGTCAGTTGTTGATCCGACCACCTCATATGATCCAGGTTACTTGAGCGAGCAGAAATTATACCGACCCAGGTTATTTGAGCGAGTGAGAGATCATACCGACCCAGGTTCATTGAGCGAGCAAGAAATAATACCGACCCAGTTTGATTGAGCAAGCGAGAGCTCATGTTGATCCAGGTTACTTGAGCGAGCAGAAATGACAATTGCGAGCGGCTTACGGCTCCCGACCTCCGCTTTTCATCTTGGACTTGTGATAGTGCCCGTTTCCAAAAATGCTTTGAAAAAAAATTGATGGGCCTGGCATGGCCTGAGTTTTGGGGACCCAGCCTTGAAATTTTCTGTGCAGGAGGACTACATAGCAGAGGACATTCACTGAAAATCTCAAGGCTGGGTCCCCAAAACTAAGTGCCAGGTGGGGGGATTGACCTAATTTGACGTAATTTGACAAAGTCCTTCAGCATGGCATGGGTTTTGGGGACCCAGCCTTGAAACTTTCGGTGCAAAGGAACACTATAACAAGGAACATCCACTGAAAATTTCAGGGCTGGGTCCCCAAAACTAAGTGGCAGGTCGGGGGGTCGACCTCATTTGATCTGATTTCACAAAGTCCTTCAGCATGGCCTGGGTTTTGGGGACCCAGCCTTGAAACTATCAGTGCAAGGGGACACCATAGCAAAGAACATTCACTGAAGATTTCAAGGCTGGGTCCCCAAAACTAAGTGCCAGGTTGGGGGATTGACCTGATTTGACCTGATTTGACAAAGTCCTTCAGCATGGCATGAGTTTTGGGGACCCAGCCTCGAGATTTTCTGTGCAAAGGAGCACTATAGCAAGGAACATTCACTGAAAATCTCAAGGCTGGGTCCCCAAAACTCGGTGCTAGGTTGGGGGATTGACCTGCTTTGATGTAATTTGACAAAGTCCTTCAGCATGGCATGGGTTTTGGGGACCCAGCCTTGAAACCTTCGGTGCAAAAGAACCCCATAGCAAGGAACATACACTGAAAATTTCAAGGCTGGGTCCCCAAAACTCAGTGCCAGGTTGGGGGATTACTGTTTTCCTGTGTTTTTTCCCGTACTTTGATGGGTCCGCCACGGCCTGGGAAAAGGGGACCCTGCGCCCATATTCAGGGCGCTTGTTCAGAACATGCCAAAGAACAATGGTGCCAAAAAGCTAAGGAATCGGAGAGATAAACCCTGAATCTCGGTTTATCGGATTAACCGAAGACTAATATAGATAGGATGATAATTAGGGGATGATGGTGTTATGGAAGGAGGGTATGCTAAGTCAAAGTACATTCGATGAGGTGAGCAGTAATCCAGGGCCGGGCACAACGAAGGGTTGCGAGGGCCGGCGCAGCCGATGGACTGTGGGGAACATGAACCTAATGAGGTCGAGTTGTCAGTTGAGATCTGAAAGGGGCGAAAACAAATACATCGTTTACACACCATGGCTTTGAACTTCCACCACAGTTGCTGACGACAATGAAGGCGCATATGGCGAAGACACGGGAGATAGACACTTCCATGCTTCTGGGTTAGGTGATACAAGGGTGCTTTGCGATCCCCAGGAAGACGCTGGCGGCGGTCCCCATGTAGCTTGCGAGGACTGTGACCCATGCCCGTGCGAAGTGTTTGTATGCACGGTGCCCCAGGAAGACACATGGCTTTGAGCAGCGGGAGGAGGAAAGGCGGATCCCCAGGATTTAACGGAGTCGGGACCCTTGAGGGTGGAAGTGTCTGATTGCCGACCGTAATCCATAGCCCAAGAATTGTGAGGAGGGCGGATTGGCGGGATATGTGTGAGAGGGCGGGATTGCTAGTGAGTCATAGTAGGGGCGCTCTCTTCTTATACGATGAGCTCGTTGATCGGGATAAACATGTTTGCGAATGATAGAGGGCGGGGTCTACGGTCGACCTCCCGCCGCGCGTTTCCCATATTTAGTCCACAATAGTGTTGGGCGCGCGAGGCGGAGGCGCCATGTGAGTCATTTCCAGGTACCGAATTCACTGTTCTCCTTAGCCAAACAGAAGCGCGGCGTACAAAGTGGGTCCTTATAAGGCAGGAGCGCGCGCCTAAGCCCGTTTTAGATGATTTGTCGGGATATTTTCGTGATGGTGGAGACGTCTACGACTGATGTGTTGAGAAAGAACTGATGGAAGTGGTAAGGGGGTTGATATGGTATAACGAAAGACGCCTAATCAAGCACGACTGACGGGATTGGTACACTGAAAGTTGAAATGTAACGATCGCCTGACGCACATTGCGGGCAGGATTTATCCTTCTGATCTTCTGCCCACATCCCCGGTCCAAGTAAGCCATAGTTGGTG
This sequence comes from Crassisporium funariophilum, assembly GCA_014925845.1. Classification (NCBI taxonomy): domain Eukaryota; kingdom Fungi; phylum Basidiomycota; class Agaricomycetes; order Agaricales; family Crassisporiaceae; genus Crassisporium; species Crassisporium funariophilum. Next base: position 4,999 of record JACGCL010000001.1, read on the forward strand.
GAGCCGACACGCGTCAGCGTCCGTTTATGAAGGAAATGTTGTCAAGATGATGCAAGTTCGAGTTCACAAAAACCGACCAACAGAACCATGTGCATCCCGATATGGCCATAGGAATTGTTCTATGTTCATGTTTTGAAAATGGTGATTTTCAACAAAGATTGGTCATTACAAACTCCGTCAATCGGTTTGTGGGTTGTAGTCGGAAAGTACCTGGATAAGATTGAGAGCGCCTCTGACGTGAAACATGCACGCCGATCTTTCGACGGTCGAAATCGGAGCTCGTGGAAGTTGCGTAGAGCATTCCGCCTGGCCAACAGGTTCGAATTCCAGCCTGACACTCCTCACATGGTCGGAGATTTACGGTAGAATCCCAAAGTCGTCGCACATAACCACTTCTAGCTCTTAGAAGCTGTCACGATGACTTTAGATGGTTTTAGATGGCGTCCAAACAGAACAGAAGTTGACGTTGCATAAGAAAGGTCTCTCGCTTTCTATACCATACATCTCTCCATGGATGCAAAAACAAGAGAGGTTTTGATGAACGTATCCAAGCTATGGTTTGCGGCAAGCTTGTCGGGAATGAGATTTGTTGAGCGGGGGTCCACAGCGGCGTGTGGACCTTAGGATCCTCCCTCCATTCCACAGGAGGACCTTAGGATCCTCCCTTGTCCGGAAACACGCGTCGATTTGCCTTCTCCTTTCCCCGCGTAAAGCGTGGCTCACATGGTGGTAAGAGGTTAATGTGCCCCCAATTGTACGCGTCTTGTCTTCAGACTATTACATACTTATGTCTACCGAGCGAGGATCGCGAGAGCGCAAATATCGCTCCAGTTCAACGGAATTGAACTCGCCTCAGCTTTCCATGTTCTTCAGAAGCTTAGGACAGTATCATATCTGAAGATCTCATCGATCGCGACGACAACATTCTCGGAAGCATCGAGCTAGACGTCGAGATAGACAAGGATGCACTCACGCAGCTGGATGGCATTCTTCAGTGGATTGACTCGAAGATAAAGACTGCGAAAACAGTAGGTCTTCCGTTGCTCGTCAGCTACAAGCGTCCCACCAGGGCTAGAGCCACGCGTTTTCATCCGTCAACTCAACACTCCTCAGCGACATTCAGATTACTGAGGGCCGCCATCGATAACCATCAGTCAGCCTGCCACGTCACACCTGCGACGACGATGACGCACCCTGATGTGCATATATGTCGTGCATGTCGGCCGATCCGTACTGGTAGAGCTTTACATGGTGGCCAGCGCGCTCTTCTGTTGGTAAGTATACGATAAAAATAGAACAAGGCAAGGGTCAGGCGAGTGCCAAGGTGGGCGAGAAATTTGTGAATCCCGACAACTTGCATGCCGATATGAATTGTGAATTGAAGGAAGACTTACACCAAACTTAAGCTGCATGGTGTAACTCTTGTCTCTGCCGAAAGACGACGTGTTTCGATCTACGCCTACTTGACACATCGCAATCCACAAGATGAGCAGGAGAGATCCGAGAGGGAGAGATCCCTTGCTCGGAGTCACCTCGTTCAATGAGAAAATTAACCGTTTCTTATTGATTACGTAGTAGAGATTTAACTTAAAGAGTAGGACTTGAGTACGACTTCCATACGTGCCCCCAAAGTGGCTGAGTGCAAATCATAGACCTGTTCAATAACCCTTGACTACAGTCTCGATATCCGCACTTGAATCACTGGTCGAGGGTCGGAAGCCATTTGCGCCAACTGTACCATCCCTGACAGAGAAGGTGGTTTGGTTCACGGAAATCTTCAGCTGTTCTTATTAGGACTTTCAGCGAGAAACATTGAAGGGCATTGTGTGCTTACAGAAGGGTTGGGGTTTCCGGCATCGCTCTGCCAGGGATGGATGGGTAAGGAACCAGGACTCGAATGAAGTGGAAGGTACGCACTGAGAGCGACCGTCCCTTATGCGAGAGCGCAAAGCTATCCGGGAACATGATGGGCAGCGTTCGCTCGCTTGCACCTGAGTTTGAAAACTGGGAACGATGGCCTGGTCGGTGGAGTTCTTTCCGAGCATTCAACCTGGAGACAAGTTTTACAATACTTTGTCAATATATGCTTGACATACGTACGTGGCCATCAGAGAGTTTGCGTAAACTTTATAGGCCAATGACATTAGACAAGCAGAGGATACCAGCAATATTACAACCCACATTTGCTGATGACGAAGTGGAGTCCCATGAAAATGAGATTCGTATGCATCGTTAGCCACTGATACGAATGCGTCAGTCATCACCATCTCAGCGACCCATGTGAATGACATTACACATATCAAGGAAGCGCACGTAGCCGCACTACGACGCGAATTGAGAGACTCGAAATGAAAGACAATGAAACGGAAGTGTACCATGTAAGAGATCCGTTTTCAAACGCATACAGCATGAGTGAATCGAGGATATGGTTCATACTTGTAAGCAGAAAGAATTATCAACCCATAAAATTATTCGATGTTCACAGGACATACCTCGAGTCCTTCTTATGGCTCATCATCAGGAGGTAGCAAAGAAGGGACGTTATCAGCACATCTAGGAAAGAAGATAACGATAGCCCAGATGTGAAGGACCACTGTGGGAGTGTGATGTTAATTCGACATCGTCTTCCAAGCAAATGCATCCATATCGTACAGTGTATAGCTCCACGAAACGAGTGAGGCTTCGAAGGTGGATCCTATGAGTCACGTTAATGTTCATTGTTCGGCAAGAACGATGCTACTGGACGACGAACATTTTAGCCGTTGTCACTAGCGAAAGGAATCGGGTCAAGTTAGAGGTATTTAGGTGGACTTAAAGGCTGAATGAACGTACGGCATGCAAAGCCTGGTTTCGGTGGTTGATGTGAGCTCAAACTTAATGTGGGAAGACACATAACAGGAAGACTCACATAAACGAGCGCAAGCAAGTAACGTCTAGACACGTTCATTTGAAGCGCATGTGGAACATCGAGACAATGGGATCATACCAGTGGGACCGCAAGGTAAATGTTATTGAGGCTGACTACGATATTGTAAGAAGAAGGAAGGAAGTGATTGAGTCTCAAACGCACGTTTGTAAATTCGGTAAACAAAGAATCTGTATAGGTCAACACCAATTAGATTGGGACTCATTTACTTCAAAGTTTTCGCACATACAAGTGGACAAGGAATGTAAGGATTGCCTAGGATAGATAAGGAAACCCTGCGTGAGCCTCGAGGATAAGGAGGTGGAATAATCAGCGCACCGTGAAAGCGATCGTTAGCTATGTGCGGTGCAGAAGTCAATTGGGATGTTGAATGGAGTACATTGCACGCACAGCGAGAGACCTACGAATTGACCGGATCCAATGATCAGAACTCCATACAAAACATCACATGGAGAAATGATCTTACCATGGAATGAAATCGATTCTGGACGCGTCTCCGAAATGTGCAATAAGATGATCCCACAATGACATGCTGACGAATATTGTGTGGCAGAAATCGAGCAACCTATAACCGTCCATGATTGAAGATCCTGTATTAGATCCTAGCTCTAGGTGTAGAATGACGAAGTACCGACCACACGACGCTGACCTGTGAAAGAGAGGTCAGGTTTCTTTTTCCTGAGCCATTGAGTGATAAACAAGAGGGGGCTTACGAGAAGTTTAATACTTGTTGCGTCGTTGGGATAGAATTTGAAGTAGGCAAAGCACTGGACCGTCACAATGCCCGAGAACCTACCAACCCATGTTGGTGATGAGCGCTCACAATTATCAGGCCCAAGATTGAGGAGAAGGGTACGCACACGGCTGCCACAATCCCTCCAATCATCAAGGCACCGAAGGTGCGCGCAATATCGACCATGGTCAAGAAATGAAGGATGGACAACAAATGGACAACGACGAGGAGAGGTGGAGAGCCAAGGTTTGGAAATCGCGAGAAACCAAACGAACCGAAGCTAGTCGCCAATCAAAGAAGCACTTATGAATGCATTACTCCGATTTTACGGAGGCTTCGATGGCGCCGGAAGAGCAGCCCTGAACATGCATACTGCACTTGCTCGCTTTTGGCCGTAAGGGAGGCTGAGAACGGCTGACGTCAATGGCCCTGCACCCAACTGTTCGGACCGAAAATACCTTTGGTGATACCGGTGACTCTCCCAACCTGAACCCTGAACTAGCGGTCCTAGGTATCTTGCGAGATCATGGGACATTATGAAAACTGAAGACTGCGTTATGAAAAGTAAGATATAATGTCAGAAGCCCAACGATTTCTGTGGAGAAAAGGCTTAGATGATTCCAGGCACAGAGGTGTCATAACATCCAAGTGCCGTACATGTTGCGTAAATGTCAAAAAGAGTTGTATGTTTATCACATCATTCTAGGTCTCTGTTTCGCGCATGCCTCCTATATCATCGGATAGGCACTATAAGGAAGGTATGGGTCGATAGATAAGCGATCGATGGAAGAAAAGTACATACCTGCCGACTCCAAATATGTGTTTGAGATTGAAAGAGAGGGCACGAGTCACCGCAGTGCGCCTGGAGTTTGATAACAATGTGATTGAAACATTAACAAAGAACACCGCACTTTGTGATGGCGTCCTTAAGATGTCAAAGTGAAGCTAAGAGGGATGCCAGTGCGAAGCCGTGATGCAGGCGAAGGTAGGCTTTGCGGTGATCGTCGGCCACGAGACTAAACTTGCTCAGGTACACAAAGTCTACCGATAATCGGAATCGAGGTGGGATGGGAGTTGGGATATGAAGAATGACTCGGACAGATGTCAAGGTGGAATGTGCGGTGTTCATGTCGAATTGCCACTATGGAATCCATTGGCAGGTGGTACTAGAAGAGGAGGTAACGGTGGTGCAAGAGTACGCGGGGGTGTCGTAGGATGAGACGGTGAGTACGGTGACTTACAAGCAAGCCTCCGGCGCTCAGTTGGACCTTGAATCAAACGGTATAGGCTGTCAATTGGCTGAGCTTAACATATTAGAACCAGCTATGAGTCTTTCCTCGATGGCATGTGCTTGCAAGAATGTGTAGGGATGTCTGGTCGTGAGAGGTAACAGCTGAACCGGACGTTCTGGGACAAAACCGAGCCTCGAGGCTTGATTGACAGACAGATGTCTTGAGACGTGTTGTACAAAGATGATTGGGGGAGGACTGGAGCTTATAAATACCGAAGCAATACCGAAGGTGCTTGATTGGTGCTTGAGAATTGTCATGGGCATTCCTACTGCAACACCGCTTCGAGGTTTGATCAGGGAAAATTCAGGTGATCCAATTGTAGAGGACTCGGATCTGGTTTGGACGGCACCTCACTTGTCAGAGATAAGTCCCAAATGATTTGGCCCCGCCCCGTTGACATTTAGATGTCCAATTGGACGGTTTCGTCGAGACAGGATAGCAGACATATACGAGGGGTGTGCTAACGCGCCCATTTAATTAGCCAAGATTAACAATCCATGTCTTGTACAGAACCGCGATAAGAAAATGGCAGCTCGAGGGGCATGATGGTAGCCAGTACAAGGTTTGAATATACTTGAACTAGAATGTATTTGAGAGTTATATCGATGTAGCAGAGCGAGCGGCAATCATTACATCACTACACGCCAATGAGATGGGAAACGGGCGAACAATATTGCAGCGATGTCTAATTGGGACGCTAGGATATAAGAAAAATATGTACGTTGGAAATCAAGCCTGCTGGAAAAAAAAACCCTTGAGCTGGACGGTCGGGAAGGCCTGAGTCCATTCCGTAGAGGTCTGCACATTGTAGGAATGTCTATGGCTCGTCTGGTATTTTTTCCGTCACCGATTCAAAGGCTACAGTCATACCTGTCTTAACCCATACCCCTCAGTGGACAGCCCAGGCCATGGGTTTTTGGAGGTTATGGGTTATGTATGAGAGGTCAAGTTTCGTGTAAATTTCAGTTTTGTGGCGGCCCAAGCCCATGGGCTAGTGGGGGGTATGTGTTTGATCAGGTATGGGTTATGACAGGTTATAATATGGTAGAGCTGCACACTCTACTAACTTCGGCTCACATGCGATTCTTGCAAGGTGCCATCAAATAACGATTACTTTTTGCGGCGACGAGTAAACACAACCAAGCAATGCATGATTCGTTCACAATCTGGAACTCTCTCTCTCTCTCTCTCTCACCTGACCACCGACAATGCCTGAACCCCTGCCACGTCCTAACCCTTACGATTTGACTTCCCATTTAGTTCTCCATTCTGCGTACAATAAATGCCTTGATCTTGAGACACGCTATGAACAAGTAAAGAAATCATTTCTCCTTCAAGTCCTGGTCTGCGCACGATTTCTGGGATACATGCTGCTTAGAGCACCTACAGATGGTGGTCGAGAAGATTTCGCTTGGGAAATTTGGCGATGCTCCGGTGATGAAACCATGCAGGAACTCGCACAGCTCTACAGCGATCATCTTCTACGCATTTGTAAGTCTGAACTCAAGGCACGTGGTTGTTGGCTCCTTTATCTACCAAACCCTCGCTTTTAGTTCCCAGGAACAAGGGTCGCACGCCTTCTCCTAGGAGTCACCCTTCTGCTCAAACAACACCCAGTAAGCATGATAAGGCAAAAAAGAAGTTGTGTACATATGGCTTCCTTATACCTTTTTCAGAAGTTTATTCCTTGGGTAGGCTTTGTATCGTGACGGTTACCGCTGCATTCTCTCCGGAAAACTCGACTCGTCTTCCGTTAGCGCTAACCTTGTTGCACCGAAACCTGGCGAAAAAGAAACAGTAACAGAGGCATCGCACATTTTTGAACGATCCACCAATGAAGGTCAGAGCGCTTATGCAGCATCTGCACTTGCAATTTTGTTTCGACTTGGCCAGATTACGTCCATTGAAGAACTTCATGGAAAAAACCTGCATCGTCTGGAAAATGTTCTCACTCTGGATGCTGTCCTCCATCGACACTTTGACAGTTTGTCAATTTGGCTTGAGAAAACAAATGCTGTGAGCCACAAATGTTGAAAGTCAATATATATATGATGACCTCTCAAATGTGACGTTTCTAGGATCCGAATCGCCACTGCTACAAACTGGTGGCAATCCGACCTTCAATGATAGACGATAGGCTGGTCGATCATATTGAATTGACTACTCCTGATCCTGTAGAGTACCCTCTTCCTGACCATCGCTACCTCGCCCTTCATGCTGCATGTGCGCAAATAGCGCACCTATCAGGTGTGGGCGAGTACATCGATAGGGTACTTCGTGAAATAGAGACCATCGGCGTCTTGGCCAGCAATGGTGGTTCGGACGTATTATATCATGCCCTGGTGCGCCATAGTGACATCGAAGCTTATTGATATATGCACAACGACAATGGTGGCATGGTAGGCTTGGGCCAGTAAAGTCGGCATGGGCCATTCGATTGAATCCGGTAGTCGAGTGTATTCTGAGCGAGCACGGGGCTAAAAATTCTATGATCAGTGAAAGAGGAACTGGGGTGATCTGCCAGTGGCCGAGAATTGCCGGTGCCTCAAAGCGAAGTGGTATTGCCGCGTGGCTAACCCTAAGTTGTACCACGACGACCATCTACAACCACACCTTCAGAACACAACCTACGACCATGTGTGTTGAATAGACAATACCGAGAGAGTCACCAGTCATTGACGATCGATCAAAGACGTAGATCTTGCTTACGATTCGACAAAGTAAAAACTTGCATAATCAGCCAACACAAATAATGAGGAAGTCCCAGGCGTTGAAGTATCACGATCCCTCTGTCTGCATAGGACGATCGCCCAACGTCGTTCGTTCCCTTATAGGTCCGGTGACACCGCTAACCTCAAGCGCAACGCTGACGAGATTAAACGCGGCGGAAATGTTTCGAAGGGCAAGAATGACCCTCCTACAATCGGTACCACTGGCACGCCTCCGACGGACAGTGGACAACCTAAACCACCAAAGAAAGTATGAGGACAAGCGTTTCGTGTTCGCGATATGTGAGTATCCTTTCGCTCGCTCCTAAAGCTTCGAATACGGGGAGTAGTATCTCTCTCTCAGCTCAGCTAATTTGTTTGATCGCGATCGACTAGTATGTTGCACCTAGGCGAACTCGATTGATTGTGCGTTTGTAGCGCGGGGTTGGATCAAGGTTGGATAGAGTTATGGAAGCGAAGTCGAGGAGGACGGGTGGGGTCGAGTGCATTCACGCCTAGTACCATGAATCAGAATATTGGAGTGATATACACTGACTTGGAACGATGTCGAGAAACGCCAATTCGTCCTGTATGATATAGAGAGTCAGAAATTGAGAAAGAGGAACTGTTGCCGCTGGGTTCGAATTCATCGACATCGCGTCCCGTCACACTGTCACGGCACCCGTATTTCACTTTCACCTCCAACCACCACCAATACCATGAGCGTCAGTCCACTCAATCTCATATTCCTCACGCAAACTCACTGACGACCGCGATAGGCCTTCACTGTAGGAGAGCCGATGGACGAAGACATTCTGAGCGACGTGGTGCCCTCGAACATCGTGTCGCGGCAGCCGAGCCAGGGCGGGGATGGGGATGGGGATGGGGATGGGGAGAGCGAGTACGATGATGCGGGGGTTGAAGAGGAGGATGAGCTTATTAGTGAACATGACGACGTTCGTCTTTTTCTTTTCTTTTTTTTGCTTTTGTTGCGGTTTCGGACGGTTGAGAAGTGTTTTCCTTGTTCTTTCTTGTGCATTCTTACTCCCCTACTGCCTTTCTTCTCCATCTTCTATAAAATGCTTATCGTCCTCTATTACGACAGGAAACAGACGCTGCTGAAGGAATGTCCGCTGCTCAAGTCGCACAGGCGAAGAAACAAGCAACCGAGGAACGGAAGCAGAAAACGCAGAAGAGGAAGGCGGCGGAGGGGCAGTTGCAGATCAAGCGGCAGGCGATGGATATAGCCAAGGTGCGTCTTCGTTCCTTTCAGCTGTTGCCCCTTTGCGTTGTGCCCTTCTCTTGCCGGCGCCTTGGGAGGAGGTTTTTCATGAGTGCCATGCTTGTACTGATGTATGTACTGTCTAGATTGCGGACGCTGTCAAACGATACTCCTACCTCCTCGGGCAAACCGAGCTATTCAAACATTTCGTCGACATAAAGGTTCGTCAAACTCTAAAGGTGAAAAACATCGCCCTCATTCGCTATGAATCCACAGAGAGCCAAGGATCCTGAATACGCCGCCATGATGGACGCACAACCCAAGCCCAAGGGGCGCGGACGGAAGAAGCCTGTGTATGTCACCGATTTATCCTCCATAGTTGTTTCGAATGCCCATTAGAGTCGCAGCGATAGCACAGCTCGTCATCGAAAATCGGAGAAGGAGGAAGACGAGGAGATGTTGAAAGACGGTGAGGCGGCCGTTGATGGAAATGACCAACCTTATGTGTTCGAAACATCACCGAGCTGTACGTGTCAGCTGTGCATCGCCGTTTTGTTCTCTAGCTGACATTAAACAGTCGTCAAGGGGGAGATGCGTGGATACCAGCTGCAAGGGTTGAATTGGATGGTCTCGCTACACCACAACGGATTGAACGGCATTCTAGCAGATGAAATGGTACGTCTGCCTAGTCTTTCCATCGTCGCCGCATCTAACCCAAATATAGGGTCTGGGTAAAACTCTACAAACAATCTCCTTCCTTGCCTACCTCAAACACTACCGCGATATTCCCGGACCGCACCTTGTCGTCGTCCCAAAATCCACGCTGCAGAACTGGCACAGAGAGTTTAAGCAATGGACGCCGGACTTTTCGGTCGTCACACTAGCAGGGACGAAGGAGGAGCGCGCGGAGATCATCGCGACGCGACTTATACCGCAGGACTTCCATGTCTGCGTCACGTCGTACGAGATGTGTCTGATCGAGAAGTCGGCCCTCAAGAAGTTTTCCTTCGAGTACATCGTGATCGACGAGGCGCACCGCATCAAGAATGTCGACTCCATACTGTCGCAGATCGTGCGGACGTTCATCTCGCGGGGCCGGCTGTTGATCACGGGGACACCGCTGCAGAACAATTTGAAGGAGCTGTTCTCTCTGCTGAACTTTATTTGCCCGGAGATCTTCGTCGATTATAAGGACCTGGACAGTTTCCTGCATAAGGATTCGGAGAGTGGGGACGTGGAAGAGGAGGCGAGCAAGAAGGTCGTGGAGGCGCTGCATAAGATTCTGAGGCCGTTCTTGCTCAGACGGGTAAAGTCGGATGTTGAGAAGAGCTTGCTGCCGAGTACGTTACTCTTTTCTGTCGACGTCATGGTTGTGCTAACAGAGAAGACAGAGAAGGAGATCAATATCTACGTTGGGCTGACGGAGATGCAGCGGAAGTGGTATCGCTCCGTCTTGGAGAAGGACATCGACGCCGTGAATGGTACGTGCTCCCGGATCCCGCCTCTCCCCCTGTTGCTGAGATGACCTACAGGCCTGACCGGCAAAAAAGAAGGCAAAACGCGACTCATGAACATGGTCATGCAGGTCCGTCTCCCTCCCCCCACTCCCTCCTTCCCATATCTTGGCTAACATTCCACCCAGCTCCGTAAAGTCACCTGCCACCCTTACCTCTTCGACGGCGCCGAGCCCGGGCCGCCGTACACGACCGACGAGCACCTCATCGAGAACTCGGGCAAAATGTTGATCCTCGACAAGCTGCTCGCGAGCATGAAGGAGAAGGGCTCGCGAGTGCTCATATTCAGTCAGATGAGCCGTGTGTTGGATATCTTGGAGGATTACTGTCTCTTCCGTGGTTACAGTGCGTTTTTGCGTCTCGTTATACTCCCCATGTGCGAAAGGGTGCTGATGTGGTGCATTTGGGGTAGAATATTGTAGGATTGATGGGGGGACGGCGCATGAGGATCGGATAGCGGCGATCGACGAGTATAATAAGCCGGGGAGCGAGAAGTTTATCTTTTTGTTGACAACGAGGGCCGGTGGACTGGGTATCAATCTAACCACGGCGGATGTCGTCGTTCTGTACGATAGTGATTGGTAGGCCACTTCCCCCTTTACCTATTTACGTTCTCATGTCTCCCTCAGGAATCCGCAGGCAGACTTGCAAGCCATGGACCGAGCTCACCGGATAGGGCAGACGAAGCAAGTGTACGTCTTCCGGTTCATCACCGAGGGTAGTGTGGAGGAGCGCATGTTGGAGCGGGCCGCGCAGAAGTTGAGGTTGGATCAGCTAGTCATCCAGCAGGGCCGGACGCAGCAGGCCAAGGGTACGTGTTCCTTTCTTTGTTTGCGTGGAGAGTATATTTGACGCATGTATGTATGCAGCTGCGGCCAATAAGGAAGAGTTATTGGAGATGATCACTCACGGAGCAGAGAAGATTATCAGTTCATCCGACGAGTGCGTATACTCTGCCCATTCTTTGTAGATCCGAGATTGATGTTGTTTCTTTACAGGTTACTGATCAATGAGGACATCGACGCTATCATCCTCCGCGGCGAGGAACGGACGATCGAATTGAACAGCAAATATGAAGGGCTCAACCTCGAAGATCTGAGCAACTTCAAATCCGAAGCGTCCGTCCAACAATGGGAAGGTGAAGATTTCCGGTCCGGCGTATGTTCTCTATTGTTCTCCGTCATCTGCGCTACTCGATGCTAACAAAAGTGGTGCAGAAAAAAGCGCTCAACTTCAACCTACTGTCGTTATCGAAGAGAGAGAGGAAGAGTAATTACTCGGTGGATAATTATTTCAAGGATACGCTGAGGGCTGGCCCGTCAAAGGTCGAGAAGGCACCGAAGGTACCGAGGGCGCCGAAGCAAATCGCTATGTGCGTCTTCATTCGTGACTTTGATTTTGCTCGGACTTATGTGATGTTGTTTATCGTTGTAGACAGGATTTCCAATTCTTCCCGGAAAATTTGGCGGAGCTTCAGGAAAGGGAGCTGGCGGTGCACAAGCGGTTGAACGGGATACCGGCTGTTGCGCGCGAGCCTGCGGGACCTGAAGATACGCCGGAGTTGTTGGAGGAGGAGCGTGTCGAGGCGCAGAGGTTCATTGATGAAGGTTTGTGACGCAGCACTGCGCGTGAGGTTGCTTATGCGAATGCGGATTTGTAGCGGAACCGTTAGACCCGGAGGATGTTCAACTCAAGGATTCGCTTATTGAGCAAGGGTTTCCTGAGTGGAGTCGTCGTGATTTCCAGCAGCTCGTCAAGGCGTTGGAGGCCCACGGGTGGTACATTGCTCTTCTCCCGCTATCGTTGACGCTGGCTCACAGTTTCCGTAGGGATGTAGATTTCGACACGCTCGCAGAGGAGATCCAAGATAAGAGCGTGCCAGAAGTCAAAAAGTACATGAAAGTATTCAAGAAAGAATGGAGGACACTCTCAGGCACGTTTCTCAGCAGCTTCCCTTCTTTCGTAAGCTCACATCCCAACAGAAGCCCCCCGCATCGAAGCCCGCATCGCTGAAGGCGAAGCCAAACGCAACAAGCGAGATAACCTCCAATCCCTCCTTGCATCCAAAATCGCCTCCGTTCGCTACCCAATGCAGGAGCTCGAGCTCAACTACCCCACGACAAAAGGCAAAGTCTACTCCGAGGAGGAAGACCGCTACCTCCTCTGCCGGCTGTGGCACTACGGTATGCAGCAGGAGGACGTGTACGAGAGGATCAAAAAGGACATTACGGAGTTTCCCGTATTTCGGTTTGATTGGTTTTTCAAGAGTAGGAGTCCGCAGGAGCTACAGAGGAGGTGTAATACGCTGCTGGGGATGATTGAGAAGGAGGAGGAAGCGAGGGTGAGTGAGGAGGCGAAGGCGAGGCCGGCGGCGAAAGGGAAGGTGCGTTTTTGTTTGCTGCAATTGTCGATTGTCGGGGCTGTTTTCTTACTCTTTCGTTGTAGAAACGGGGCATCGAGGAAGTTCAGAAGATCGAGAAAGAATCGAGACCGCCCACACCAGTCGAAACGGCCTCTGCGTCTGCGAAGCGATCTAATAAGAAGAAGAAGACTTGATGCCGATGCCGGCGGGTTAGATCATTGTTGGGGTAGTCTGTCATGCATATGTTACTGTACTTAGATGTTAGCTCTTCCTTGTTCCGTTTCTTTCAATCATCCTAATTATACATGTGCGCTTGTTGTGGAGACTTCTTTTGACGTCCTTTTTTACCAAGGTGTAATCTTGTCTGTGAGTTTGGCGGTAATAATTCCTGCGATATTTTGTTTCTTTTCAAACTGGCATAAACGCCGGTAACCCTCTAGTAATACACTCGCTCACTAAGGTTATTAATGTCCGATAACGTATAACTCTGGCATGGGAGAGAAGCATCGAAAGCGAAGGGCTAGGTATTATACTGCACACTCCGTTCCACGTTGACTTCGAGCTCGAGCTTCATGCAGTAAAGCCATTTCATCGTCAGCCAGTTATGTCACGAAAACCCAATGGCAAAAGAAAAGGCACGCACGATCTGTCCCTTTGATCCCTTCACATCCAAGCACGAGAGCTGCATTTCACGAAGACGTGCCGGTTGTCGTCAGCTTACTGGCTCAGTTTGACTGGCGCTCCCTACCGGTGTAAACTGGTTAGAGTCGCTCTGGCGGTATCGACGAGTGTCGAGGACATGGACGGGTAGCACATGTTCTCCTGAGCTCTGCGAACGTGCGCGTCGGATTTTGTCTCGTGTGTTTAGACTGTGGGGACTCGTTATTAGTATAAATAGAATATATGGAACGCATTTGGAGATGGAGGACAGGGATGGCAGGGGCAAGGTCAGCAGGTGTTTGTGGGGGGATGTGATCGGTTGGAAGAGCCACTTACGTTACTAGAAGGGAGTTTGCGTAAACTGTGGGTATATGGGGAATCGTATCAGTGAAGGGTTCCATTGAAGCCGGAAGTGAGACGTCAGCGTACGTTTTCCGATAACGAAGTGGAGGCCCATGAAGATGAGGTTATTAGGCATCGCCAACCACTGTCCCATATTCGATAAGAAATGCGTGATGAGAGAAACAGAGAACTTCTCACACAGATCATGGAGATAATAGTTCCGGCACTGCAGAGAAGTAGGGAGTGTTGTTTAAGTCGTGAAGGTAATCGGCCATGGAGAAATTTAAGGTTCCTAACGCACCAAGTCAACGACCCAGTCTCGAACGCATACCGAATCAAAGAGTCGATGATGGCGTTCAAGCTACATATACGACGAGTTTGCATAGGTCTCTGATTCAATGAATGGTGAGACTGACTTTGGTGCACTTGTTCGACTGGTCTGGAGGAGGAAAAACAGAGAAGCGGTAATCAAGATATCGACGCTTGATGAAAGCGCCAGGCCAGTCGTGAAAACCCACTACATGACAAACGAAAATGACATATGGTAACGAATCCGTGTTCGTTCTCACTCACTCGAATTTCATGCTTGAATGAGGAATAAGAGTGGAGGTGCAGCCTGTGGGGGCAAATGTTACTTCTCGTTAATTACCGTTGAGAAGGATCACGGCTATGCCTAACATACATTTCGCCAGTGGTGACTTTGAGCGTCATGCTCGTCAATCTTGAGACAAATGTCACAAATGCAATGATCATGCTCACCAGAGGCAGACACTAGAGCATCGGTAATACGACGGCGTCAGTGGAAGTGTCAAGGCGTATCACCATATGGGACCGCCACATACCAAGTCGGAAGATGGCAAGGGTCACCTGGACAGCGAACACCATCAAGTGAGCACGAGTTCAGAGTTCGGCATATCGTAAACTGCGGATGGTGAAGCGCGGAGAAGGAGCTTGCTTACAATCGGTACGGTCAGTACGTAATTGCGTTGGCTGACTATAGTGTGACGGAGATGGGCAGGTGTGATTGTGGTTCCACGTCAATTTGGCGCTGAATGATGCACCGATGGGACTTACGCATGAAGATGCGGTGCGCGAAGAAACTGAAGAGATCAAGTTTGTGTCAAGCTCGGAGCCGCCACAAAGTGCGACTAATTAAGAGAACTCACAGGTGAACGAAGAATGTGAGTATAGCCTGATAGGAATCTTAGTATGGAGAAGCGTATGTTTGTACCAAAGACGTACGGTGAATACAATCGTAAGCTTGATTATGATGATGTCAGTCCATTGAGCAAAGGATTCCGTGGAAGGAGGGGACGCACGGCTATGTTCCTACGCAATTTCATCAGGAGAGTGGTGAGGACTGGGTTAAGCAGACGTACCAGTGGATTACATCTATTTTATCGAGACTGCCATAATTATCGATGAAATAACTCCAAAGAGCTAGCCATATACAGATCGTATGGCACGTATCGAGGAACCTGCGCAGAAACATTGAACACATCCTCCACACTTCCGACATAAATGGCGAACGTACCAGACAATAAGGACCTATTTGTCTCCAGTATAAGTAAATTGGAGCAGGGGGAAGGAGGGATGGTAACGCACCAGGGCTTTGAGCCGCGTAACATCTGCGGGGTAGAGTTTAAAATATACCACCACTTGAATGACCACCAATCCAGACAATCTATGAAAGGGTGCACCGAAAGGCTCAATCCATAATCATGTTGGGATCTCATGAATTAACTCACACCGAAGCAAATAGCCCGCCCAGAAGAAGAGCGCCAAACGTTTTCGGAATGTCGACAAACACCATCGTTGACCTTGGGGGTGTGGTAAAGCAACAGCCAACTCGTTCGAATGGTTTGTTTTAAGTTTGATTACTTGGTGCCCTGGTTAGTATTCGATTCCGACGCAAACGCCCTGAGCTCCGAAAGGAAAAAGACCTGGCACCTGGAGGTCAGTGAACCTCCTGCCGCCCGCTGTTCTAATTTTGGATCTCCCGCTAAGCTCATCTAGGAGCTTTGGTGATGTGCCCAAGGGTATTGCCGGGGGCGAGGGGGGGGAAGGTTGTTTCACGGGTCAGGCAGCCCACAGAGCTACGATGACCTCGCAGGTGCCATAATGAATTGATGGATGATAGAAAATAGAGCTGGTGGCACAATCAACCTTCAGGAACTCGACTCCCTAACCGAATTACATGACTGTTGAGCATACAGGTGGCTAATTGGGGTTGGTTTTGGTGCAATTGGAAGTTTTCAGCCGTTCTTTGACCTCCGCCCTGTCAGGTATAGTGGGTCGTGGATGTCAGATAAAAATAGATGGAAGACAGGACCCAGGAGTGGGCCATTTGTTTTGATGGAACATGTAGGTTTAGAACCTTATGGAGAAAAGGTAGGTCATAGGTTACATGTCCTAATGGCTTTCCAGTATGTTGTGGACTCCTAGAATTCCAAGTGCGACTCTTTGAAACTCTTCATTGGTGACAGGCGTCCAGTGTGCCTAGAAGCTTATATTTAAGTGAGGAGCAATTGGTAGCCCGAACAGAGGCCGTGCATCCTTCCAAGGTGCAAAAAGTATGTATCGCATTCTGGCAGAGAGAGAGAGAGATTCCCCACATTGCGTGCAAAAACAAGTGCACATTCTCAAGTGAATAATCTAATCTGATCTAATCTCTTGATGAAAGGACACGCTTGGCTCCAACTTGGACGCAGACTTGCACTTGAGGGTAAGCACTTGATTGATGTTCATTCGAATCAATTTGAATGTAGCGTCAGATTGAAGTCATTATCTCTTGTTTGGCACAATCCTTTGCTGGGCCCCCGCCTTACTTCTCTCGATCCATTTCCCGCACCGCGACCTTCTAACAAGTTTTGTACCCTCGTACAGAACGCTTCAAAGCCAATTTGAGGCATTGAGCCAACGTTGAACACACCTATAGTTGACAAATGATTGCGCGGTACAGACTAACAGTCAACCTGCAAGCTTCTTACTTGCTTCTGCCCAGTGGGCGGCTAGTTCGATAAGCTTTTGATCTGTTCCAGATCAGAGGTCAGAATCTTGTTTGCCTAGTACCAATATCATGTGAGGACATGTTAACATACATATGAAGGAATACTTCATCTACAATTGCGTTCTCTCCAAGTTCTCTCCTCGAAACTGCTCTCTCTCTCTCTCTCGCTATCCCAATCAGTAAATTCATAGATTACGTAATCGCTACGCGTCGCGACTTTTTCGAAAGCCGAACTTGAGCTTTCCTTCGCTCGTCCCAAATCACTATCTTCCAGCTTCCTTTATCATGGCTCAGACTCCAGTTTTTGTTATGAGTACTTCTTTCAGCGTAATATCTCCAGTCCCAAACTCACTCGATGTGACTAGATACCGCACCTGAGCGGCAATCAGGACGAAAAGCGCAGATCTCAAACATAACAGCTGGAAAGGTACTTCCGAACCTGGTGTTACTTGTCTTTCGAGTTCTTATCGCCTCAAAGACCGTTGCAGATGTAATACGAACGTGCTTGGGTCCCAAAGCCATGCTGAAGATGATTCTTGATCCGATGGGAGGCATTTTGTAAATTTCTCTCGAAATCTCGTTGAATTTAGCTAACCGATTCAATTCGAGGCTCACAAACGACGGAAATGCCATCTTACGTGAAATTGATGTCGCCCATCCAGCTGCGAAGAATATGATTGAGCTCAGTCGGACGCAGGATGAAGAGTGTGGAGATGGAACTACGAGTGTCATCATCCTTGGTGTGTGGTGATCGTTTCCCGTAGTCTGAACACACTTTGACACCAGATTTAGCTGGAGAGATCCTCGCTCAATCCCTATCCCAACTCGAACGCGATATCCACCCCGTAGTCATCATATCCGCCTACAACAAAGCCCTGAAAGAAGCCCTCGAGATCGTCAAACGTATCTCGATCCCCATCGACGTCAATAACGACGAAGAGATGCTGGCCCTCATCAAAACCTCCATCGGCACTAAATTCGTCGTTCGGTGGTCAGATCTTATGTGCAAACTAGCGCTTCAAGCAGTCCGCACTGTGGCGCAAGACGAAGACGGCATGAAGACTGTCGACATCAAGCGTTATGCTAGGGTGGAGAAGGTGCCTGGAGGCGAGATCGAGCAAAGCAAGGTCTTGAACGGCGTAATGGTGAACAAGGATATCACTCATCCTAACATGAGGAGAAGGATCGAGAACCCGAGGATCATCTTGTTGGACTGCCCACTAGAGTACAAGAAGGGCGAGAGTCAGACGAATATGGAGTTTTCAAAGGTGACGGATTGGGCTGGTGCGCAAGATATGGAGGAGCAGCAGATTAAGGATCTGTGTGCGAAATTGCTGGAGTTCAAGCCGGATCTGATCATCACCGAGAAGGGGGTTTCAGGTATGAGTCTCGCCTCACATTCGGAAACTATGCCTCATCCTTCTCCCAGACCTCGCCCAGCACGTCTTCGAACAGAACAACGTCTCCGCTATCCGCCGCGTCCGCAAATCCGACAACAACCGCATAGCCCTGGCCGTCGGCGCCACAATCGTCAACCGCATAGAAGATCTCCGCGCCTCCGACGTCGGCACCTCTTGTGGTCTCTTCAACGTCGAGAAAATCGGCGACGAATACTTCACATTCCTCACAGAATGCAAAAACCCCAAAGCTTGCACAATACTCCTACGCGGGCCATCAAAGGATATCCTGAATGAGATCGACAGGAATTTGGCGGATGCCATGAGCGTGGCGAGGAATGTGGTGTTCAACCCAACGTTGGCACCAGGTGGTGGTGCTACGGAGATGGCGATCAGCGTAGGGTTGCATGCCAAGGCGAGGAGTGTGATTGGTGTGGAGGGGTGGCCGTATAGGGCTGTGGCGGACGCGATGGAGGTCATTCCGAGGACGTTGGTCCAAAACAGCGGTGGAAATGCGATGCGCGTGTTGACCGAGCTCAGGGTCTGTGTTTCTTCCGTAGTGACCATCCCGCTTGTTATATTGACGTGCTTCTACCGGTTGACAGGCGAAGCATGCGAATGGCGAGAACACGTGGGGCGTCAACGGGGACACAGGCAAAATTGTCGACATGAAAGAGTATGGTCTGTTTGAGTCAGCCAGCGTCAAGGTACTCGTCGCACAATTTACTGATCTTCGGTCTGAACGCTGATCATATTTATCCTATCCAGATTCAAACCCTCAAAACCGCTGTTGAGGTACATGTTCCACCCTAATATCTATCATCCAATACACACTCAAAAATCGTTTTTTGTCTTTCAGGCCGCTCGCATGTTGCTTCGCGTCGACGATGTTGTTGCAGCTATCCGCAAAGATCAAGATCAATCGCAAGCGCCAAGTGCAGGTCCCGAGGAAATGATGGGGCCTGAGTAAAACGCTTCTCCTGATGATCTCATGGAGGCGAGATGTTAGAAGATCATGTAAAATTACATTGCTTTGCGCTATAGAAACAGGAATATAATCTCATCATCCATCTTGCCTCAAATCAGTCTTCATTGAACGATCCATCCGAAGTGCAGCCTTCGGCGACAGCACGAGTGCATTTAGGCATTGTGAGCCAGGTCGTTCAAAGTGCCAGAGGCTAGAAATTATGACAACGTCAGCCCGAAGTAGTGGGAAGGAGATGCACAGCGAATGGAGGCGGAGTAGACATGTACTTACGGATTCCCGAGATGACTCCTTTGAGGCTCAAGCTCTTCAGCTTTGTCGACATTGCTGCTGGAGTGACGTTGCCTTGCAAAGCGATCAAGTAAGCAATGAGACCAGCGATGTGGGGTGTGGCCTGGAAGTACGCGAAGGCACCCTATCAGTGATCTATTTTCTTGGTAAATAAACTGGTTGTGGAGCTCACCATTGAGGTTCCGGAAATGTTATTGGTGGCCTATTTGATTGAATTCACAGTGAGAAAAGACATATATTCGGATGGACCTAGACTCACAGTGGTGCTGCCAATCCACGAGCTTATGATGTTTTGCCCAGGGGCGAACAAATCAACAACAGCACCGAAGTTGGAAAACGTCGCCCGGGCATCAGCGATGGTGCTTGCGCCGATGGTGTTTGCAGAAGGGGCGCGGGCGGGGGAGGTGGTGCCGGCGTCTACGTTTGAGTTGCCAGCGGCGACCTACAAATGAGGGAAGCAGAACAAAAGTAAGTGAGAGAGTAAACATGGGGCACGAGAATCTCGGAACTTACAGCGACGTGGATTCCAGCGCTTGTGAGCTGATGAGTAAATGGTCAAATGATGCTTGGTGAAATGGAATGCGCGGGAAGATTTGGGTACGTACGGATGCGATTGCGTTGTCTAGAGGTGTTGATGCGCTACCACCAAGAGACATTGACACGATTGAGGGTCGGCCGGATGCACGTGCGGAAGTGATAACCCAGTTGAGACCGGAAACTCTGACACCAAAGGTCATATTAGAACATTCCTTTGTGGGTTGAGAACCATGCAACTCACATGTCGGTTACTGTGCCAGAACTTGATTGTGGGAATATGAGTTGCTGAAGTCAGAATTATATTCAGTATCTAGAATTCTCACCCAGCGTCGCTCAGAACTTTGACGGCAATGATATTAGCAGCCTAAGTACCGAGGCGCAACGCAATTTGTTTTTGTACCTCATCAAGGAACAGCTTGTTCGACAAACCTTTGCAACACCAAACTGACTCCCGGCAGCGGTTCCACTGAAAGTACATTGGTTTCAGTGCTGTGTAGAATGTAAGAAGGGTACTTACGCGCAATGGGTACCGTGGCCATTACCGTCAGCACTCCTTTATAGAGAGTCAGACGACTGGGATAAATTGATACGAAGGCATGACTGACGCGTATCCTCCAAAGGTTGCACCCCAGCGAGCACGGCCTCCGAATTGTGACTATTTAGCCTTGTTATAACCATGGAATATGAAGAATATAGATATATAGCGTACGTGTGTGGTGAACACGCCTGCGGTGGCATGATCAGTACTTGACGGGAACTGATCCAGAACATGAGTAAAAAATCCACAAACCGGTATCTGAAGTAGATGTCAGAAACATGGAGTCAAAAATTGTTAAGCTGTTCGTACCAACAATATAGATGTCAGCGCCAGCACCGGCAGATGCATCATAGGTATAGGAGAATGTAAGGGCACTGGGTTAAAGGTGTCAGTCTTTGAATCCGTGGATGTCAGTTTCCTCAGAGGGTCGAACCTCGTGTCTTGGTTCGTCAGTCTCGCAGTTGAGCTGAGACGGGCAATACCCCAAGGGGCATTGGTTCTTACATAACGAGTCGTCAGTGAAGCTTCATGTCGCATCGTGAGAGCGCATACTGAGTCACCATAGTGTGCATAATTCCATCCTCAGCGATGAATTCAACATCAGGAGATGCTCGAAGGGCGTTTAGAGCATCGGTGTCGAGATCACCTAGGATAATCGATTGACTTATTCTTTTTCTTTTTATCTTCAACAAATAAATTTACCGGCAAATCCGTTGAAGTTCTCCCAGTCATGAGTGACGGATCCAGTATTCTTGATTTTCGATAGTACGTTGGCCTTGGAGACACCCTTTTTGAGAGTCACGATATACTTTCCAGTAGTTTCGCCGCTGAACTTCTCAATTGCATGGAGGGGAGTGACCGCGGCAAGAGCAGTAGCACCGAGCAGGGAGAAAGCAGCAAAAGTGGATGTGAAGAAGCGCATTGGGAAGCAGGGAGATGAACTCTAACGAGAGACACATATTGACCCGCTTTTTATACCTTTTTAACCCAATCCCAGTTCGTAGTGAAGGTATAGGAACGTAAAGTTTCCGTCTTACAGAAATTAGCCCATCAAGAATCGGATATGTCAGTCATTAGAGAGAGACGGTGTTGACAGCACCCTTTGTTCCATGTGCAATAAACGCGATAGCTCAGAGAGCCGCGTGTCGCAAACGTCTGCAAAATGAGGAAACGAAGCATGAGACCATCGCAACCCAGAATGAGGATTGACGGACAACGAGATTATATTCGTCAAGAAGCCATTCACAATGTCGATGGGCAATTGTGTGATCGGTATGGTCAAGCTCCATACCACCAATGTAGAACCAATGATTCTGAAAAGAATAAGGAGCACAGAATTATCAGGTGGACCATTAGAGGCGTATGGCTCCGGCACGCGGAAGCCAGAAATAAAACATGATAGGACAAATTACTATAGGAGCAGATGATGTAGTTTTCTGGAGGCGCAGATTGATTTTTCCCTGATAGATATCGCTTCAAGGGCGAAGAATCACGAGATTATGTTCAATCCGCGAGCTGTAAAGGCGATGACCACCTGCACTGTTGACAAGTTTGCAAATCTGGGTGAACGAAGCCATTTCTGACGACTGTATGAAGGTTTCGCCCACATGGATAGATGTCGCAGTAGTGGATAGAAGCGATGATGAAGATGGTTAGAAATGAAGGGTTCTGAATCATCGGCTTGGCGCTTTCGGCAGATTTGTTGTTGCTTGCCCGTCGCTTTCAACAAAACGGAGACTGTCAAGGTTCCAACCTGTTTCATCCAAGCTAAGCTTCCTATTCGAAATGATATTGAGAGTTCATAAAACAAGGGAAATAGGTATGTGGTGGATAAAATAAAGAAAGCGTCCGCACGGAACCAAAGGAAGCCAAACTGAAGCGATTGACAGCGCTATGGAAGGAAGTGTCCCCAGACATGAAGCTTTGAGTTCAATCAGCGTGGCCAATGTATGCCTGATCAGATATGTAATGGTCAGATTCCGAGATAGGTCTATCTCTGCACCTGACACCTCATTCGTATCCCCTCGTATGAGGAACGGTCAATTTCACGTATTTTCACCGAAGATCAGCATGTGTGTTCTGAACTTGAATATGGATTGGTTTCCTCGTGTACTTGGAGCGCTATATCAAGCCGGATCAAGGTAGAAAGACAGCCAAATCCTCGACGATTATCTGAGTGAGAGAGTGAGAAAATCAGTGTTTGTGTCGCAGCGGAACCACTGGGGTTCGTACTACATACACTTTGTAGATAAAAAATAATGTATGCTACGGGCACAACTATCACATCTACATTGTTGCATGATTATGAAGGCCATGACCGTCGCCATACAACATGGCCCACATGCAAAAATAGATACCCATAGAGTTATTCCAAAAATAGATTTTTTGAACCATGTGGAGATATCGGATCCTTCCTGAGCAATACACGCATGGTGAGGGTGAGGTGAGGGTTAATTTGCAGCCTCAATTCCGCACAACGCATGTATATATGTCGACGAGTGTACCGTGGTCTTCGATTGAGCTTGGAGGCGGCAGGTTTTTGGCTCCCTTACTTGACAGCGAGGTAATGTGCATTTACAACTGTGTCCGTCAAATACTACTCCGGAACGCATACATGGAATTCTCTGAATCACATCATCTTCAGCTATATATCTATGATGTATCGGATGCAGTAATACTGCGAAGTACATACCGTATCTGTCGATCACCATGAACCAAGTTACTAATATCATGATAAGAACTTGATCGGAAGCAAAGTGTCAATAATTGGAGCCTCGAGAGCCTAAAGGAATTATTGGAGCTGTAATTTATTTGCCTCCACTGAATGCAAGTGCTCTCGCACTTTGAGATGTTGCGCCACATTTCATGAGGTGAGGACAAATGTTGTGCTGATTTGTACCCCACAACAGTCTTTTGGGTTAGTTGTGTTACAATGCACCAACAATGCACCACGTAATGATTTGCTGATCCTTGCAAGATAATTATAGATTTCGCCTCAGTTGTACAACCTTCGGAAGCATGGGTACTTCCACGCTTTTGAAAGAAGTCTTAAGGGATTGAGATGGAAACACCTTGTCTTAACCTCGTATAACCCCATCACAAGCAGCAATGTTCAGATACACTACTTTGGCCGCTTTGGCACTCCTTGCTTTGGCCATAACTGCCCAAGGAGCTCCAGTACCGCAGTTGTTGGGAGGTGAGTTAACCCTTGACCACTGGCATCCATCACGTCGAGGTTCTTTAACGATATACGCATTCAGGTCCTTTACATGGTGAAGTCACTTCGGACTCTCGCAACGACACTAAGTTCTTGGCCCCCGTGACGGGAAATTGAGGTGCAACGCAAATTTGGACTGATATCGATATATTCGTCTCTGATTCCGCTCCTTGAAATGTAGATGGGACTGCGATAACTCTAAATCCACAATTCTCGAACGGATAGAGACAGGGATTTTTCTGTATGTCAGGGCTTGTGAAGTGCAATTTTTGAGACAAATAGGGAATCGAAACAACAATATATATGAATCGCTACCAAGAACATCATTGCGATCTGTTAGACTGTGGAACCAAAGGACAGACAGTGATTAATTGACATCAGTACTGTACAAAGAGCATCCATCTATTCAAAAGCCAAAGCTGAGTTATCATCATACTCCCATAGTGGTCCTTCACATTGGTGCTACACATTGCTCAACACCTCCTTTCTTCTTTCGTCTTATCGAGTCCTTGCCCTTGACGATGAACTACGAAGAATTGACGAAAAAGACTCGAATTGCGCTTGTAAGCTTCTGGCCTATCTATGAAACGTATCTTCGATTTTTTCATGCTATAATCATTGAAAGAGGATCTCTGATATGGTACAGTCCTGTATCATCGTTCATTATGACGAGTTTTTGAGTTGTTTTTCCTCCCGATTCACTTCTTTCAGAGGATCTTTAGGTGTCAAACAATTTTTCCAATACTCTTATAATACTTCTAAATGAGTTCTATCTCGTGGAAGTCCAGTGGAAGTCAGAGCTGAATTTGGAAACGAACGATAAGAGAAGACACGGATTAGATACGATATCTCACCAGCTTAATCTTCAACCACTTCCGTCATGAAGCCTATGATTGTTGAGCAATGCGAAGCGTGCTCATACGACTTCTGGGATTCCATCTGCGGCAGCTCTTATTATGTTTGCCCCTATGACCTGCCCGAAGTATTGGCTCGAGTTGTTGGGTAATGAGTAACGTATTCAAGTCGTGAAGGTATGGAGGCCAAATGTACGTTTTTCGGAGAGAGGTGCACGAGATATACATCAGAACCCTTCGGCATGGCTACTATCAGTAAAATTGGACCGTAATGACTGGAAAGAGTCTTTCGAATGAAGTCGACCAACATCAAGCTCGGAGTGCCTTGTATTCGATCCGACTGCAAGCAATTATCACACGCATCCAGCTTGGGCCTTGGACGGTGTAAAATCTCCAGCCGGCGCACGTTTCTACCTCAAACCTGACTTCAGGCTTACGTTGTCTGACAACTTTGTATTGCTCTTAGACGTGTATTCCCCAACAGTCACTTTTGAAGACACCCAGATGATTGAATGTCAGAACTTGAGATGTTGTTGAGTCGCCAGGTTGAGATAGGACGTAATGAAGTCCAGGATAAAGGATATGTACGCGTTTCCAAGAGTCATGGGAATGAGTGCCCATGGCTTCAAGCATAGGCCAATGATTCCTCGTCGACGTGATGCTTAAAATATATAAATCAGAGTCCGAATCACTTCGTTTGAAAACTCCGTCATCTACTCGCCTTATACTCCGTCAATCGCGCTTGACAAGCGCTTGATCTGGGAGATCATTGGTTGACTTAACCACGATCATGTTGATTAGGCGATGAGCATGAGCCACGCAGTCCTCCCAAACAGCCATCTCAGAACCACCTTCGCGACATGAGATGCTTGTCTCTGCCATGTTTTGAATGTTATAAACGGCGCTTCAGATGCCGCCAGCCATTGAGTTTGGAGGTGTTGGCATCACTGGAGGTCGTCGAGCACAAGCACGAACACCGACACAAAACGAACTTAGGACTCAAGACGCCTTAGGGCGGACTCGTTTCAAAGATTTTTAGCATCAACCTGCCACCTTGGCCATGCCTCTTGCGTTTGAGCGATATATGACGCTTTTGTCGTGAAGAACCTTAGCACCATGCTGGCTACAAATCACTTCCTCGTCCAGTTGCGTCATGAGTGTCTTCACCTTCCAGGTTGTCCCTTCCCTCTGATGCGGGCCGGCATTTCCGCGTGAAGGAGCATCACCCGCCCCGCGCACATCTGCCTAGACGCACTGCATGTTGCATGCACATCGTCCTCAAGCCGATCGTTCAGGCGCCTTCATGTAAGCACTAATTGCACGACATCTTCAGCTTCCCACCGCCACTGCATGTCTTCCTCTCCTATCACCGCCCTCTTTGCAGCATGTAGCCCTCCATCCGCTCAGTAAAGGTAAAGTCCAATCAGTCCATTCGAAGATTGCCGGACCGGGACACATGTCACTTTTTGTCAATGGCGAGGATCATAAGGTTGATTGGGACCACGGTTCTCTCCTACAATAAAGTCCCCCATGCTGCAACTAGCTTCTTGAGAAGTCCAGGCTGGGGACTAAAGAACGCGTTTTATTCATGGGACGTGCATATCTATTGACTCTTTGGATCCGATGTTATTCCAGTAGTACTTGCCGGTACTCTTCTTATGCGATGACTTCCTCATGATTGTCACCGGATTCTTCGTAGAATCTGATACAAAATCGCTGAATTGCATTCTTGTATGTCAAAGCGTCGCTTCAGTCTAGATGAAACTCGAACTTCATTACACCGGTATACTTACTGTTATTGGTTGTGGGCTCATGGCAGGTCCAGCTGCAGCTGACTTCACCGCAACGATTGACGCAGCCGCAAATCGAGGGACCTGGAAGGGTTGGGGAGTCTCGCTAGCCTGGTGGGGAAAGATATTTGGCGACAGGGACGATCTCGCCGACATCTTCTTCACCCGCAACTCCATTCCCTACAACGGCAACACACTTCCCGGACTCGGACTCAACATCGTGCGTTACAACGCGGGCGCGTGTAGCTCAAACAGCGTGAATGGGACTACAATGGCGTCCAACAGCATCTTGTCAAGTCGGAAAGTAGATGGCTACTGGACCGACTGGGCGAGCTCCGATCCGTCGTCTTCTAGCTGGAGCTGGGGGGTTGACGCAAATCAGCGTGGTATGATGTTAAAGGCGAAGTCGAGGGGTGCCAATAGGTTTGAGCTATTCTCCAACTCTCCAATGTGGTGGATGTGCAGCAACCACAATCCGTCTGGGGCGAAGGGTGGCGGTGAGCACTTGGCAAAATGCGGACTTTGATTGTACATATTAACTCTATGTGCACAGTTGAGAACATCCAGTCATGGAACATCAATAATCATGCAGTGTACCTAGCCACAATTGCCAAATACGCCCACGACAACTGGGGTATTGATTTCGCCTCCGTGGAACCCTTCAACGAGCCAAGCTCCAATTGGTGGACGGACACCAACAACCAAGAAGGCAGCCACTTCAGCATCTCAACACAAATCCAAGTAATCAACACCTTACGCACCGAGCTTAACACCCGCGGTCTCACCTCCGTATCCGTTGCAGCCTCGGACGAGAACAGTTATGACTTGGCATTGTCGACGTGGAACAGCCTCGACTCCAGCACCCGCAGCCACATCGGGCGCATCAACGTGCACGGGTATCAGCAGACGGGTGGACGGCGGGACTTGCTATATACTGCTGCGTCGAGTGCTGGGCGAGAGATCTGGAATAGCGAGTATGGGGATGGGGACGCTACCGGGAAGCAGCTGGCACAGGACCTCTTGCTTGATTTCAGCTGGCTGCACCCCACCGCCTGGACGTACTGGCAGGCCGTCGACGGTCCGGGATGGGGTTTACTCGAGGCGAACCTCGAGACAAAACAACTGGCCGCCGTTGCGAAGAAGTATTACGTGCTAGCTCACTTTACGAGGCATATCCGGGAGGGCATGCGAATCCTGGATTCAGGGAGTGACGATGTTGTTGCTGCGTATGATGCGGGGAATCAGAGGTTGATCATCGTCGCTGCCAACTTTGACGCTGGGCAGTATATCAATTTCGACCTCTCGAAATTCAGTAAGCCGTCCAGTAACGGGGCGTCCGTGGCCAGGTGGAGTACTCAGATGGATGGCGGGGACCAATATGCGTCGTATATTGATACTACAATGAGTGGGACGAGGTTCTGGTCGTATTTTGACACAGACACTGTGCAAACCTTCGAGGTCAATGGGGTGGGTCTATGATGTTGATGCGCGCCTTCATCCGGCGTTAAGTAAAGAGCGTTATGTTGTACGGGTGTCGCAATCAAGAATAGCCTGATTTATGTCTGCACTTCCAAGGACGCTCTTGACATACTCCTATGAGCCGGCCCGAAACAACGTCCAGTTTCCTAAAGTGCCAGCCCAAATTAAGTATGCATAAGTGTATTCCGGATGGCGCCACATACCGAGCCAATTCATCTCTGTGGTACTGTGCGAGAGGTATGACAGGTGGCACTGATGAGATGGCCGTTTCCAAACGGTAAAGGCATTGTATCAGATACGCAGGAATTCCTCTATTTCCAGTGTCAGGCATGGTATATATTCCTGTTCGTGAGCAGTTTGGTGTTGATGGCGGTATTTGATGGGATTTTATTGCTTCGTGGTAAGTTCTTAATTTCTCCATAGCGATCAATCGCGTTCACCTTGTTCTACAATGTGTCTAGTATATGCCCTATACAGCAAGAGTATCAAGGTTTCCCTAGTCGCGTTACCCGTGGCCCTGCATTTTGCCATACTCTCTCTGTTACATCGGACGAAACATCTACCTTGAGGACACGCCTTTCACTCCTACGTGCGACCTGCCAAAGACACCCTTTGAGGCTGCAGTTCTTGTGTGCGCGTCCTCAATACACATACATACATAGGGTGTTTCATCAGCAATTTGACATAAAAGTTCCCACGTTTTTCTGGGGTTTTCCGAGGTTTCCCGAGTTTGTCGGTTTCCTGTAACCACGAAACCAGAAAACCAGAAAACACGGTGCTATTTTGAGATACGCGAGCTGTAAAACAGGTATCGTACAAGTAATCATGCTAATTCGTAGTTCTACACGATAATTCAAGGCGTTAGAAATTCATGGGCATGATGGTCTACAAAGTGGTTCACAAAGAATGAGCGATAACTATCTAATGCATCATGGTGACTGAAGTTATCTGGAACACGGGAAGAACCAAATACCGGCAGAAGATGCGCACCTCGAGCGATGGTATTGACATCAATTACTTGGTATATTGGCTCAGGAGGATTAGATTCCAAATCCTCTTCAAGATGAACAGTCCACATTCCTGTGTCTTCATCTGGCTCATCCTCCTCGCGAACAAACCAATTAACCAATGCGCATGAGTAATCCTTTCGGCGATAATGAAATGAGAGGAAAAGAAGCACACGTGCAATCACCATTCCCCGCATTCCAGGCTGTGTGTCGTCTAAGACAACAAAGACTGTGTCCCGCCGTGGATGTCCAAAGAATGAGGGATTTGAACGGATTCTCTCGCGGTGCATGCCCCCTGCACCACAGACATTGCTCGGGGAGAAGTAGGTTGTGATGGTAGAGTGGTGTACATAGATTCGGCCATAGAAATCTGGACATTTATCTATGGGAGGGGTTTCCTTGGTATTAGGATTATCACATTCAAAGAGAAATTGGCGAAAGGCAGTGGGGAGCATTGGAAGTGTTGTATATTCCGAAAGTTCTTGAAGATGGCGCGGATAATTATACGCTAATAAAAACAAGATTAGAATATCATAAAAGGAAATCGGTTTCACAGAAGTAATGAATACCTCGTCGTGCAGAAAGCTGGACATCAAAAATGGGTTCCGTTTTGGATGGTTGATTACCACAAACAGGTCCAGAGTCTTCATCGTCTTCCACCTCTAAATCTATCACATCGCCAGGTGCAATATGCTCATACCCTTCTGATAAATAAGAACCCAATGATGCTAGTGACGTATCTGAGTCGGAGGAATGATCAGCGGTAGTCCTCAAGTGATGGATTTTATTGATCATGGTGGCCGTATATGATGATGTGGTTCCTACCATCATTCCTTTCGCTGCAAATATACGCCGCAAGGAAGCCATCTTTTCCATATGCATGATCGTACGGAGCATTTGTGAGAGGGCCTTGTATCGATTAGAGCGTCTCCATGGCTCCTTTACAGCCTTGATGTGCTTCGATTCTGTGATTGATGAACAGGTCCCATTTGGTGATCCAAAATATGGGATAGAATAAGGGTAGTGGACAAGAGCATGTTGACGAGGTAGAGAAATTGTAACACGGACACCAGATGTAATGAAGATATCTCGGAGCTCATGGAATACAGCCACACAAGCTCGAAGACGATCAAGAACGGGTTCTGAGATCATGTTGCGACGTGCTATATAGCAAGCATCAATAAATGTGGACATACACCTCACCATCCTTGACGGAACATATCCCGCAATAGCAGCAATGTAAACCTAGGTGGAAAATGTATCGGTAAGTATTGGAAATATTGAATGAGAATTATCAGCGCCCGAAATACCTTCATAAGTGCTTTCGAATCATCACCTGTCCATTGATTGAAATCACGACCATCTGGGAATTGTCGAAGACTAGGGAATGCAGGAACAGCAGAGATGCTTGAATCAATTTGCTGTTAGCTTTAAGAAGGACATTAGAGCAGATAATCAGCTCACCGATGATCAATATCTTCAATAATCTCTAGAGCCCCCGTTTCGCCATGTGTTTTATACAGATATTCACCAACCCATGTTACGAGGTGATCCTTGAATACCCCTTTGATTAATTGATGTAATAGATCTGGAGCAAGAAGTCTATGTATATCGGCACGGGGAAAGGAATGTGTAAAGGGCTAGCAAGCAGATTAATCATGATTCATAATTCTTGAACATTCATTGAACATTTGAAAAGGTATGAGTGATCTAACGTACAACAACATCATCTCAAATTCCAAATTCATCCCATAAGATTCCCCAATTGAATGTTTTGATTAGAAAGTCGGTTTTCTCATGTGAGCGACGATGTGAACCAGGGTTGTCCAGAGAGTTAGGCTGAGCATCACATCTGAATGAAGTATATTAGCAAGGATCAATGTAAAGCATAAGTTTAACCAATATTTACTTGGGACACCAGTTAGAAACGGTACCAGCGAGCCAGACTTGCTCTGGATAGTCTGCTATATAAGGCCCAAGACTAAACACAGCTCGACGAAAGTGACCATCAGGGCACTTGACTACCTTTGTGTCTGTCATATACGCCTTTAGGGGAGAGAACGCAACCTCGAGGCATTTGTGATAGAGTTGGCGGCAAAATTGTTGATAGACAGGTTTCTTCCGTTGTGTTTTGCTTGCTGGAAACATTCATTGAGCGAATAAGACTGAACAACACTCTAAGATCATCAAAATATACCTTTGGGAATCGGAAGAAAGGCAAATGGAAGAACGCCATTCCCATGCCCACGGCGTGCTGCGTTTGATATATTTCCAGGTGATGCATACACGGGAAGGTATTCTTGGTGTCCTGTGGCAACCGATACAGTTGTTTTATCGCTACCAGCAAGAACGGGCACAAGCATTGCACCATGCATGTCCCTATCCTTTACTAGTTCCGTCTAAATGTTATATCATAAGCATTCATTTCATCAATTCAATGAAAAAGCAAAGTTATACCGCTTCCTCATATGCCCAAGACCCAGACATAAGGTTTGACCAAACACGATTCCCGTTCGCATCGTATTCACGGTAAGGTTTGTAGTCAAAGTGGTTGTGAAAGTCGACCGTGGCCAGCTGCCCTTCAAGCACAATTAGAATATCACGCACGTTTAACTCATATGTCTCTTCCATCCAGTTTGGTGGTGATTCAGGCTTTGGACCATTATAACGAAAGGTATGGGTCATCCATGGTGCACCCCCAGCTTGAATGGAATCAATCGTCGCATATAACTCCTGCGCAGAACACCATGGAATTGGCACTTTCTCTGTATCAGTATTTGTGAACCCCGACTTTATAATTGCTGCGAGCCAAAGATCTAAGCCACGTCCGATTTCTGCCTCTGATGACTGAAGTTCTACATATTGATATTGGGCCCAATCAAATGTCAATCTATCTTCAAATGGAGCCCATGGGTTGCTCTGTGCATCTAGTTCTTTGGTTTCTGGAACATTGCAAGCCTTTGGCATAGCTTCCGAGTCAACAAGAAACACACCGTCTTCATCACAAGATCTGGCTATTGAAGAGAAGATGTAAACATTGAAGCATTATATAATGCACCATGTTTAACATACCCGTGAGCTCAGGATGAAAGATGCAAGTGTGTTCGGTCAAGTCTTTGGGTGGTTTTGTCAATGGATGCTTTGAATTCCGATGTCGCTGTAAGCCACCACTACTTTTGCATGCATGACCACAGAGGGAGCAGTTGAAAGATTTAGACCAAGAGGAAGTCGCGCACATAGTCAAGCTTTCAGACAGAGGGATTGTTCAGATTCAATGTAGATTCGAGCAATCTATACAACCTTTTACACGTTGGATCAGAACCGGCTCACTGTGTTTTGGGAGCCAAGGCTGCCACATCATAACTTTGACACGTCTACCTCTTCCCATCTTCCTTCCAACAGGTCCTCACAACTTTGCACTATCAATAACCTCCCACCCTCTCCTATATTGTACATCAACTGTCCATATGGCACCTGGCAGAACCCAATCGAAGGCAAAGGCTGCTGGGGAACCAGCACCTGTGGCCGTTGATGCTTCGAGCAAGAAGATACTAAAGAAAACAGGTTAGCTGAATGACCTATGAATACAGACATCGACTGACATACCACCGATGTAGCTTTGAAAGACGTGCCTGTCGTAGCTGGAATAGAAGAGCCAGCACCCACAAAGAAGCGAGGCCGGCCAAAAAAAGAAGCTCCCGTCCAAGATCCAGGTCTCGAGCCAAAGGGAAAGCGAAAGAAGGTGGAAGCTACAGATCTTAATGCCACTGAAGGCCTCTCCAGTGATCAAGCAGCCCCACAAAAACATGTCCAGCAGTCCAGCGAGGCTGTGGGAAGGGAGAGTCAGCCACCACCAATTAGGAGCAATCAAGAAGAATCAAAAGACTTGCCGAAAGGAAAGGCCAAGAATTCTAAATCCATTCCGACGATACAACCTCAGCCCACCAAAAAGAGGACCAACACAGCTGCAGAGCGTGCAGCTAGGAAATCTGCAGAAAAGCAGCTCCATCAGGCGCAGGAAGCATCACAGAAGATGGAGCTTGCCAAGTTACATGTTGCTGAGGAGGTTGCAGACGAACAAATGATAGTGGAAAGGGAAGGGCGCCTCTCCGCAGTTATGCACCGTTCACAGATGGTCAATATGAGTGACTCGGGAGAGGAATTTGATGAAGTCAAGGATGTATCAAGCACGGCCGAGTCAGATGTGTCTATCGATCTTCCAAAGGTGATGTTCTTCCATTAGTATCTGTGCTTCTTATCAGACTACTCACAAATACTTCAGGCTATCGGAAGGAAATCCACGAAGGCAGCGAAGGGAGCATTGCGTCAAGAAATCAATGATTTGACAGAGGCAGTACATGGCAGTAGTGGTGGGACGAGAAGGACCAAGAGCGGTGTGAAGATCAACAAGTGAGTTCTGGACCATGTCTGAACAGGGCCTGATATCCGAATCCGAGGAATCATCGGAATTCTGATTGATTGGTCTCATTATCTCCGCATGAGCTGACAATATCCCTCTACAGCAACGCTGAGTCGCGCGACACACTACCCAAGAAGTACGCCAATGCTGGACTGTGCGACAAGGCCCCATCCCGCTCAAAGTATCACAAAAAGGCCTTAGATTCGGACGCTGATATTATCGGTGGGTTGACTGAAGAAGATGCCCATGCTGAACGCCCTCCCGGTGCCCCACATGGCTCAAAAATTCCACAAGTCGCTTTTCCAGCGGATCTCCAGTGCAGCAAAGACAGGAAAAACAATGTAAGAGAATAATGTAAATCATTTGAATCCATTATATACTCATTGTTCCAACAGCTAGTTAACTTTCTCAAAGACCCCAAGCCTATAGTAGTTGCTTTGAAGGTAAGCTAAAATATTGCTGTGAGAGATGTATCTAAGGAGTATATTGCTAGTCCCAACCTCAAAAGTCAAAAATCGCGGCCAAGAAAACATCCTCTGAGGCAACTCAGGTTGCGGTCCCAATGAAGAAGCTATTTCAAGATCGCGACATCGACCTTGACACCAATTGGACCAGTGACCGTAGCTGGGTCAAGATCTTTCTTCCCTCCCTCATGCATGCACTTTACGTGTCACCCGAGCCATTCAAGAACTTCAGGCCAAAAGCTGATGAATTCCATGACACCATTCAAACGGTGTTCGACCTTTCATTCCCAAATGTTGAATATGAAGTGAAGGAAGACGATACACTTAAATCAGAGGTAAGCATCTATTTTTTTCTCATATCACTCCACCTCTAAGCCCAATCTTAACGATCTCAACACCATATAACTATGTTACAGGCATACAACCGACTCAAAAGCAAGAGATCGAAAATTGCATCCGAGATCGCTCAAGCAGTCGATGTCTTGTTTGCCGACAAGAAAACCTTCGCCAACGCCATTCAGATCAAAGAATACGCCCGTTGGGCATTGCGACCGGATGGTCCTGGTTTCTATGAGACGCCAACTCCCATGAAGTGCAGAGTTCCACGAAACAATCCGGATTACATTGTGAGTTTAATTTTTAGTATTCTCATTCATTCTCAAATTCATGACATGTCACGTCGCTCTCCAATTGCTGTCAGCCACCTGCCGGGATCTTCCAGTCCAAATTCATCTTACCGACTCTCGTGAAGTACCTCCATTACAGCCAGGGATTGGCTCTCAGGCCTAGAATCGACGCAACACGGCCGCCTAAAGGCCTTCTCGTTATGATTCTTGCTTCAGTGAGTGTCTCTATCTCCTGTCAATGAAAAGATAAGCCTAACTTTGTCCTCCGTGCCCAGGTCGAACGTGCATTCAAAGCATATCTTTGTGGTGAAAAAACGAAGCAGAAAAAGTTTTCAGACGATGATTATAGCGCAGTGATGAAGGCTTACTGGGTAATGTTGGCCCAGATTCGTGAGAGTCAATGGACCCAAATCCTTACCTCAACAGTCAACAAGATGGATGTGAGCGAGTGTGATAGTGATGACGAGGGCACATTAGAGGTAATCTCAGCACAACGTGGTCAATTCTATATCCCTAGTAGCCCAATGAAAGGTATAACAAACTAGTATAACTGCTCTCGTACGTATATTCTGATCTGAACACCTTTCTTTTGCCATAATCTCGTAGAATATTATATCTTAGATTAGTTTTTTGGTTTTCACTAGTTTTCCGTAGTTTTCTTGGTTTCTGCTGACCATTTATTGGGTTAGTTCTCGGAGTAGCATACATAAGTTTTTTAGTTCCCAAGTTTTCATGGGTTTCGTATGGTTTTCACTGGTTTTCGATGGTTTTTTCGGTTGTGCAACCGCCGGAAACTGAATGATCAACTTGCTGATGTTCTCACATAAGTCATTTCAAAAGACCAACAGTTGTCATTGCTCATATGATGCTGTGGGTGGCAACTTTTGCGAAGCGCAAAGTGACCCAAGGTCATGCTACTGTGGTCAGCCTTCTGGTCCATGAAGGTGGTTGGACGCTTGTTATACTTTGTGGTACGTGGGTACATCCCGATACTGCTTCACTTTCTTGAAGTATCGTTATGGGCTCTTTAGCTATGGTTGCAGGCATTACACCATATCCATATGTGGTCCAATCTACCAACCGTTTGTTATGTATGTGTAAGTTGATGCAATATTCCCCGTCACAGTGTTTGTAATTGACTCTTGATGCTACTATATCTGGCTGACCACCATTTTTTCCATAACAGTACATTTTTACTCTCCATTCGTTTTTCAGTGCGCACTATTTGATCCCCATCCACCCACAATTAGTCGTGCAGACTCATTATGAATATGCGCCAGCTCAAAACTGAACCACGAACGCGGTCCAGTCCGAGTGGCCACAATGTGCACTTATCAACTATCATCAACACATGCCACGATGAGGTGGTGATCCAAATCGAAGACTCAGTGTCCGAGAGGTGACAAAGTACTTCTTCATGGTTTACATCTACTATTTTACTTTATTTTACTTTATATCATTGTCATTCCAATATGCGGAGGAAAGAAGCAATATGACTTGGTGTCTCGATCACGATTGGGGTTGGATATGTGACAAAGCCATATGTATTTCTGCGCAAAGCTCTCGAGTTGGATTTTACACATGTGGCTGTCTTTGTCAGCTCTAGAAAATGAATACCCCGGAGAAGAGGAATTACACAGCCACATCGAGGAGAGGACAGCCCCACTTTCAGACTTTCCGAACATATGTATGCACTTCTACAATCCTACATGCGATTATCCATTCCCTGGCGGCGATGTCCGCAACATATGTTGCCAGTCTATGGGGATTGAATCAATGACTTAGAGTA
This sequence comes from Crassisporium funariophilum, assembly GCA_014925845.1. Lineage (NCBI taxonomy): Eukaryota > Fungi > Basidiomycota > Agaricomycetes > Agaricales > Crassisporiaceae > Crassisporium > Crassisporium funariophilum. The sequence goes on from JACGCL010000001.1 coordinate 41,162, forward strand.
AGGACTTTGTAGTTAGGCATGTGCCAGGATGCGACAGCACACTTTACCACTCAGCCAAAAGGTGTACACCTCCTGTCCTCTAGCGACAGTTGTCACTACCAACTGTCTAGGCTAAGGATTCTGCGACATTGAAGCGGTGCGGTGTCGCGTGACCTCGACCCATTGGTATTGATTGGGGTTATGTCTCATGCATGCTATGAAGATGACGCCTGCTGCTGTTGCAAGACTGCCGACATACTGCCACTTGCCTAGTGGACTTTTGCGTGAGCTGTCTGTTTGTGTCATTACCAGCCAGTGAACTCCAGTCGGCAGTCTCCGAAGATAGTGCCTAAAGTTGAACAAAGTTAGGCGGTATGTTTACTAAACCGTCTGTAGGACCTGCTTCACATCCACCGCTCTGTTATCACTCGCATCTCCTATTGCTTCTCTCTCTCTCTGTTCGTCTAGGTCTCATGGTACGCTTGGTTTCGCACCTTTGCCCATCTTCACATTATGACGCACTCCAATCCTCAGGCAAGTGTGTATACGTGAACGTGAGTCAAGACACACTAAAGCAACGTGCGCTGCCAAGTCTGAATTATATTAGCATTATGGTGTGTGCTGGATACAAGTCTTGACATACATGGTACTGTTTTTACTGTATTTATTATGATGTAAGGATGAGAAAAGACAAGGTGGGCGTATGTGTCCGAGAATGCTGCGAGGAGGAATGCGATGGTAAGTAGCTACAAATGAGTGAGACAAGGAAACCGAGATCAAGAGATGAGACGATATATCTAAGTAGGTGGAGCCAGGGGAAAGAAGAGATACTGAATGAGGGGAACAATTTGGGGACAGAAAGAATGTATGAAGACCTCGAGAGTATGGCCTTGGAAAAACAAAGACGGAAGGGGGCGTGGTTTCGACGAGCGAATGACATGGAATATGGATAAACTGTTTGGAAACTAGGGCAGTTGGCCAAGTTGCCCGTAGTAACTGTATGCCACACCGTCATAATCGATATTCACCGCGAGGACATCAGAGTCCGTAGAAGATGTGTCATGTTGATTCTGGGTATCAGTGTCGGTCACAATAGGAAAGTTGTGGTCCAAGAGGGTATTGAACATATCTTCACCTCCCTCGACATATGAATCGTAGGTCTCGTAATTATATACATCATTTGGCTGGACTTCAGGGTGCTGGGGCCGTCGGCAGCTAGAGCCAAGGTGGCAAGTATCGAGGCATCACAGTACGCTGGAGCCTCGTCCTGGAGATCTTCTTGAAAGTGAAAAGATAAAGGAGACGGCAGCCTGAGCAACTCGGTGACATCAATATCGGCTAGTTCGTAATCAAACTGAGATGAAATTGAAACGGCAGAGTGTACTGGAGCGGAAGCGATTCCGAAAGATATTGTATTCTGGTCAGGAAAGTCTTGGGAAGGGTGGAAGGAGGCATTGGGCTCCTGACAATTGGTGTTTTCTTGGTGATATTCAGTAGTGTCCAAGGTTTCCAACCTGACGTAGCCAGTGTCCATGCCCGCCGAAGTAAATGGAGCATTGGTTGTTGACGTCGACCCCATGTCTGCCTGTAACGGTGGCGAAGCGTGTTCGAGAGACTCAGACTGGACACGTAACACCTCCTGTAACTTTGGAGGACGCGGTTTCCTAGCGTACGGCTTGCTTCTACGTTTCTTTGGTGCAGAAGGAGCGCTTGTAGAGGGGTGTGCGCGCGCTGTGTTGTTCCCTGTCTCTATAATAAATATGGTATTGAAGTGTGCCGGCGGTGCTGCCACCGGTGCTGGGCGCACGCTTGGTAGGTCGGCATATGGAACGAAATTGTCCTCCGCCTGCTGCGAATGCTGGAGACACGAATCTTGAATTGGGTTTTCCAAGGCGGAGGTTATTGTATTCAAAATTGGATTTATGGATGCAGACCGCATGCTTCCTTGACCATGAGTAGGCGTGACTGCCCGGTCAATGGATTGGGGTTCCCGTGAGCATCGAAGAGGCACCGAAGCTACGTTTAACGGCTGTTGCGCAAGCACCGCTGCCCAAGAATTCGGGTTCTGCAACGAACTAAGCTTGAGGGGATCTTGATTGGATAGAATCGCGGAAACGACGTTATAAAGCAGGGGGAGCTAACTTGACGATTGAATAGATGAATTATAACAACAGAATATATACTCACTCTCACCGCTGCGGTTAAAATATCGGCCTTCTGTTCCTTGGTAAGGTAATAAACAAGGTGACGGTTCACTGTTATGGCAAATCGACCGCGGCTGAGACCATACTGTTGTACTATGCCAGCAAGTCGATCGACACTGGTTCCAGCTAGAACTCTGTAGCAGTCCTCCGGCAGGAGAGGCACCGGCTGCTTAAACGCGGGGGGGAAGAATAGATAAGGTAGAAATGATTCTACCCTCTCTCCACCAACAACCTGTACGACCTTGGTCATCTGTAAACCAAACAATACAGTCAACCGGGAGTTGAACTTAGACGTAGTGAATCTCATTACCTGAGCGCTAATGGCAGGAAGTTGGATGTTCAGGTTTGAAACAGAGAAACAGTCCAACCCATCTATGTCCAATGGGACGTTCCTAAAGATCTCCGGCGAGAATTTGTAAAGCTTTGTCATATCAGTATTGGTCTTCAATTGGTGTTGCCAGTCCCGTTGGCTTCGGATAGTGGGTGTGGGCGCAAAGGGAAGCGCTCCTCTGAAAGTGCTCGAGTACTGAAGAGGAAAGGCGTTACATTAGTTTTTGTAGGTCATCGAGCACAGGATTTTCCGACGTACCTGGGCAAAATCCTGCTTAGGTCTCTTGTAGCTGCTATCGCCTTCTACCCTATCCTCGAGAGTCTTGCGCTTCAATGAAACGTTGCTGGTGGGTGCGCAAGGAACGCCATCGGGGATATGCAGTGTGAACGGCGTTGGTATAATTCCAGATAGTGCCGGGGAAACCAATGAATACGGAGAACGGATATTGGGTAACGCAAATGCGGTCGGCGCGTTCTGAGTGGAAGACAAGTCGCATATGCTCGGCTCTGCCGATGGGAAGACGGGTAGGTTGTGGGTGTGATTCATTTTTGAAGACTGAGGGACGGTATTTAAGATGTCGATGAGAGCTCGGCTTGAAGGAGAGGGACGTGTGCGAGGAAGCAGAAAGCAAATGAAGAGGAAGGGAGGGCAAGAAGTGAGTGCAGTAGGTCAACGGTCGCTGAGCGGCAAAAGATTATGCGCAAGAGAGTGATGTGAATGAGGCGGATAGTAGTGAATGTGGTCCAGAAAGGCGTCGATGGACGTGACAGTCAGGTCAACTGAAGCAGATAAAGTAGGCGTGATGAAAGTAAAGAAGGAGGGGAGAGAATTAGTGTCCTTAAATACCAGTAGAAAGCTCAACCAAACGATCAACGCGACCTGCGGAGTTGGGACGCGTCAGGCTGGAATGTGGCCCAGTTAAACCGAAAAGAGAAATTGTGGCACCATCCAACCCAGTATGGAAGACCTTTCGTTATTGTCCATTGTACTCCAAAGGCGGGATCAGGAGATTATAGAAAGAAATGCTGTGAATGTCTTGAATCAATAAAATGAAAGTTCTTTCCACTTCTGTTAATGTGGGGTAGGGAATATGGGGCCTACGGTCATATGGCCCCATGTTAATCGTGTCGCAACAGTAGCAGCAAGGCATACACCGAAATGAAAGAGGCCAGATACCACCTTCCTCAGAAGTCACCCGTTGTGGTAGTGAGCTCAGACCAGGCAGGACCGACTTAGGAACCAAGATACATACATCTCGGCTAGATAAGATGTCATTAGATTAGACTACAACTACTTAGATACTTCGAGATAGATTAGCTAGAGTAGATCGGGACCTGGTTCAGGGCGACGCGACTGATGACAGCGCGGTTCGTCAGGGACAGGCGAGACACTTCTTCACCACACGCTCTGCCTGGCCGGATTGGACTGCTCCATCTGGTGACAACAGGCGATTCTACCCTGCGTGCCATCGATAACACGGATTACGGATACCTACGGATTACGGATAAAAACCAGCAACTACGGATAAAACGGAGACACAATGAACTTGTTAGACATACCTACAACACCAACCCCACCTACGGAGACACAGAGCGAAACTCCCCCAAGCATCACACTACAGTACCCAATCCCCTCCAACCAGTGGCCACGACTGGCACCGAGGCATACTATCAACAACGCCCAGCGCGACAGCGAAGGCCGAACAGAATTCCCACTGAGGGAAGGCGCACCACCAGACATATCCGACACAGACACCAATTCCATAACAGCAGACTTATCCCCAACATCGTCGCAGTTTGGGTTCAGCCCAGCAGTCTGGACACCGATACAATCACCAACCCCGGGAAGCCCGCCACCGTACACCAAGATCCCAACCACAGCCGAAGATAGCGACGACGAAGACGACATGCCAGAACCCGTACCGATATTCACGGGGAAACCAGGAGAGCAAGACCCACAGGACTTCATGAACCGCCTGGAAACATCCATCCTCATGAAATCCTCGATGACGGAAGCAACAAAAGTGCGACTACTCCAGTTAGCACTGAAAGCGAAATCCCCGGCCGATGAGTGGTTCCGCACCCTCACATCAGCCGACAAAGCCACGTTCGCAACTGCCCAGGCAGCATTTGAGGACCGGTGGCCTACCAAACCCATCACCAAGAAGACGACGGCGGAAAGGCAGGCGATACTCGACGGGACCATCCTAATGCCGTCCCAGCTATGCAGGAGGGTGGCAGCCAACATTGGAGCAGAGGAGGAGTTGTCCCACGTCGTATGGGCGGACAAGGTGGAAAGAATGGCGGCGGAAATACCGGACTCCAACAACCTTCTTGTAGCGGCCACGCGCAAGAAACTACCCTGGCCCATTATGAAGCTGGTGTCAATGAAACCAATGACCTGGAAAGAGTTTACGGACACGGTGAGAGCGATCACAGTCGAAGAAATCATGGAGAAGATGGAAGAAGAGCGCGACCTCAAGAGGTACCAACCGGCAACACCACCAACACCATCGAAATCACTAGGAGCCGCATTCCAGAACATGGGCATAGCCCCACAAATACAACGACAGCCGTCCAACCCGACAGTACCATACCAAGCACAGCGGAACCAGCAAACTCAGCGCAACACCTTCAACAGCGCCAGCGACAGGCCGGCTCACGAACGATTGGACGACGTAATCAATAAAGCCCTCCCGATGCACCCCAACAACGCGGAGGGCATCGCGCTCTACAACATGCAGGTAGCTACATGGCAAACAACCCATGGCCCCTCAGGAAGAGGCCCAAGCGAGGTACGACCGTACCCCTTGACGCCCGGAACGGCCCCGGCAGCATCAGGAGAGTGCTGGAACTGCGGCCAGAGGAACCACCACCCCTCACCTTGCATCGCACCACGAGTGCCAATCTACGAGTCGAAATGGAGGTCAATTGCCCAGACAGTCAGGAAGAAGGCAGAGATAGCGGCGGCAGGCCCCATCACAGACGTCAACGTCGTTCTGGCCGCAGATGAAGTCCAGGCGTACGACGACGACGACCTAGCCCATCTTCTAAACATTATCAATCAGGGAAAAGCGGAAGGGCCATCGACGTAAAGCGCACCGCTTCCTCGATGGCCCCACAGAAGGAGAAGAAATGTACAAGCGTCCCCGAGCACGACGAGCCGCTACTCGGGGACCAGGACTCCAGGCGCGCCAGCCAACTGTATACCGGAGCTGGAGAGTTGCCAGATAGGGTAGTGAACACTCCTGATACAGACATGTACTTCGTCGCAGAGAATGAGAGCATTTCGGACCTGTACAGCGTGGGCAGCTTAAGCAAAAGGGATAGGAAGAAAGAAAGTGTACCTTTCGTACACGGGGTGGAACTGGAGGGACCAAAAGGGGAGACAGTGAGATTCCGCAGCTGCTTCGACGACGGCGCAATGGTGAATGGGCTGGACACAGACATGTATCAAAGGTCGAAGGGCAGGCTGGCGGCACTCGAGCCATCGCAACATATCTTGAGGGTGGCCGACGGCAGACTAGTGCCATCATCAGGAGTATGGAGAGGATGGGTGTCAGTGAAGAACATACGCTACCAAGGGGTCTTCGAGGTCTTCAGTAGTGGAGGAGCATGGGCGCTACTATTCGGAAAACCTCTACTCGAATTTTTCAAGGCCGTCCACGACTACTCAACGGACATTATCCGGATACCACCACAATCGGTCAACGAAGCTTGGGTGAACCTCGAGAATCAATATGCGAGCGAAGGCAAACACACCAAGAACTTACTAGTGAACCTCACAATCGACATTAAACAGCGCATAGACGCGTCGGGAAACAGTTCACGGCTCCCATCAAGCGCGAAGATAAGGAGGAAGGAGACTCGGAAAAGCATGGGAACAACATGGAGGGCAGACAAGGACGAGAGCACGAACATCAACACGCAGAAGACATGGAGGAAAGCCACGGTTTTACCCAAGGGAAGTCCAGATACATTCCCAGCGCCCAGAACAGACAACATCACTCATAGCATCATATCATCAGAGATCAGAAACCCGGCAGCAATCAACCACAAGGAGCTAGAGCACGACAGCTGGCGCAGCGTGTGGCTTCTGGATACGGCAGCAGGCAACAGCTCAACACACCCAGGAACAGCGCAACCAGACATCACAAGGACATTCGAGCCTACGCTACTAACGAGACAGACAGACCCCCGGAACCCAGCCCGCGTAGCGGCCATACTGGCGGAAATCAGGATCGGAACAGATCTAACCCCAACGGAATACACACAGGTTTGCGAACTGATTAGAGAGTTTGCGGCATGCTTCGCACTCTCAATGAGCGAGGTAACACCAGTGAAAGGGGCATCTCACCGACTCGACTTCCCGAGGGACACCCTTTTCAAAACCAAGATACACCAGCGACCACAAAGCCCACTCCAGAAGGAATTCTTTGGCGAGGTCCTCAAGAAGATGCTGGCGGCGGGGATAATCCGACCGATCGCACATCAAGATGTCAAATGTTGCGGAGCAACAACACTTGCCAAGAAAGCACACGAGGGAACGGGCCTCACGCTAGACGAGCTGAAACACCGAGTTAACGACCAGTGCGTAGACTCCGGGTTTCCAACATACTTTGTGGGGTTACCACCCAGAGAGGAACCGGCCTCAGAAGAGAACGAACACACCACACAGAACAAATGGAGGGTATGCCAGGACTTCGCGGAACTGAACCGTGTCACAAAGGTCCCGCCAATGCCACAAGGCGACATACGAAGAAAGCAGCAAAGGCTGAGCGGTCATAGGTGGGTCACAGTATTTGATTTCGCAAACGGTTTCTATGCATGTGAAATAGCGCCGGAGGACCAACCGTACATCTGTTTCTACGTAGAGGGACGGGGATACTTCGCCTACAAGCGCATGCCGTTTGGTCTCACAGGGGCACCCTCTACGTTTGCGGGAATGACAGCTGAGGCGCTAGGGGACTTGGTAGGTACCCTGGTTGAACTCTTCGTTGACGATGGAGGCCTGGCAGGAGACACCTTCGACACCATGATGGCGGACACGCGTCGACTGCTCCAACGCGTCCAAGACACAGGCCTGTCACTATCGGCTGCCAAATCCCGGTTCTTCATGACCGAAGCGACGTTCGCAGGCGGACGCATAGGCCCAGACGGTATCAAGCCAGACTTAACAAAACTAACAGCTATAGCGGATTGGAAAACACCAACCGACTTACAGAACCTCGGGTCATTCCTAGGACTAACGGGATTCTTCCGACCGCTCATCAAAGGATACGCATCAGTAGCGCAGCCACTCACAGACTTAGCGCGGAACCTGGAACTACCAAGAATGAAAGGGAAAGCGGCATATGCAAGGGCGATGAAGGGACACTCGCTGGCGGGACTGTGGAAGCGGGAACACGACCAGGCATTCCTACGCCTTAAAGTAGCACTAACAAGCGAACCGGTTCTGAAAGGACCAAAGTACGATGGAACACCGTTCATCATCACTACAGACGGATGTAAGTATGGGTTTGCGGGGATGTGCTCACAGAGATTCACAATAGTCCTTGCAAACGGAACAGAGAAAACCACAGCATACCCAATTGGATTCTCATCCAAGAGGACGTCAGCCACCGAAGAGAAGTATAAACCGTTCATCCTAGAGTTCGCAGCGCTAAAACATACTCTAGACAAGTTTAGCGACATAATATGGGGGTACCCCATCGAGATTGAAACAGACTGCCAAGCGCTCCGGGACCACCTACTCAGCACCACCCTCAACTCCACACACGCAAGATGGAGGGATGGGGTCCTGGCCTACAACATTGTGGACGTGCGGCATCGGCCCGGGCGGCTCAATGTGGTCGCAGACGGGCTTAGTCGCCAGTTTGTCAATGTACCACTGAAGGAAGGCGATGGACACGAGTGGACGGTGAATGAGGACTGGGAAGCACGCACAGGCCTGTCCAACGATGTCTTTCAACTGCAAACAAGTATACCTGACCAAACTTATGAAGCACTACGGGCAAGATTCGCGAAGGAAAGCATATTCCTAGAGGTTATCGACTCCCTGACAACGATGGACCAAGGGAAGAGCCTGAAGGCTAGGAAGAAAGCGAAGCACAAGGCAGAAGGATACATGATAGAGGATGGGCGGCTGTGGAAGGTGGGAGACGGATCAGTCAGGGCTAGGGCGAGACTGGAGTGCATGACGCAAGAGGAGACGGTGGGATTGGCCTGGGATGAACATTGCAACAAGGGACACTTCCATAGGGACGGCATCAAGGCCCAACTCCTGGACAAGATAGTCAGCCCAAGGATGGACCAGTCGATCATGAAAGCGATCATGGATTGCGGGAAGTGCAAAGGGTTCGGTTCGACCCACCTACACTCACTACTCGAACCAATCACGAGGCGGCACCCCTTCGAGCTAATGGTCGCGGACACGCTGTCAATGCCAAAAGGGAAGGGCGGCATAACAAAACTGGGATTATGGATGGACGTGTACGCACAACGGGTATGGGTGACAAAACTAAAGGCAGCCGCCACGGGACGGACATCAAGAACGAGCTACGGCAACATATGCGACCTTTTCACAGCCTCGGAGACACTGATGGTCGACGGTGGACCGGAGTTTGACAACGCCGAACTACGACAGGAGTGCGAGAAGTGGGGCACAAAACTCGAAATTTGCCCGGCCTACTCACCATGGATCAATGGACTGATAGAAGGCACGAACGCCATCTTGCTGGGTCGCCTGAAACGAATGTGCGCGCCAGATCTGGGAGAAGACGAATACGACAACATGGCGTTGCCAGCAAACTGGCCGGACCATCTGGAAGCAGCGATACGATGGATCAACAACAGAATACTACCCAACCTGAAGTACTCACCTAATGAACTGCTTCTCAGCCTCGTCATCAACACACGACCGACGGCAACAGCAGATGCAGCAACGGAACCGACGCCGGAACAAGCTGACGTCCACATGGCGTTTGCGGAGCAGCACCGCCTAGATGGATACGCCCAGATGGTGAACCATGCGGAACGACGAAAAGCAGCGTTTGACAAGAGAGTGGTAGCCCGACCGCCCAAAGAAGTGGTCTTCAGAGCCGGCGATCTTGTCCAGGTATACAGGAGCGACCTTGACTACACCTTCAAGACCGAACGGAAGCTATTGCCCAAGTTCTCGGTTCCGAGGCGGGTCACGGGCAGAGACAACCACTCGTACACAATCGAGACACTGGACGGTTTTCCAATAGCAGGGAGGTTCAGCTCGAGACGCCTGAGATTGTTCGTACCGAGAGAAGGAACGGAGTTGGAGAGAGCTCAGGTGGGAATTGAGGAGGAATGGAGGAGAAGGGAGGACCAGGCAGACGAGGTGGCAGAGGACGACAAGGCGGAAGTAACGCAAGCATCGAATGCAAGGCAGGCGATAAGAGAGGAAGACGGGGGTGAGGACAAGGACGAAGATTGGGGTGAAGACAGGGACGTGGGTTTAGAGAGCGAAGGAAGTGAACAAGGGGAAGAGTAGAAGCGGAGGACAGGATAGCGCACGCAACGAGGGCGTTGCGCATATGTGAAGGGGGGTACATGTGGTAGTGAGCTCAGACCAGGCAGGACCGACTTAGGAACCAAGATACATACATCTCGGCTAGATAAGATGTCATTAGATTAGACTACAACTACTTAGATACTTTGAGATAGATTAGCTAGAGTAGATCGGGACCTGGTTCAGGGCGACGCGACTGATGACAGCGCGGTTCGTCAGGGACAGGCAAGACACTTCTTCACCACACGCTCTGCCTGGCCGGATTGGACTGCTCCACCGTCTCTTGTAAGAAGCCCCATTTCTTCGTTCCTGAAGATAATCTCAAAGGTCCTCCACATACTCCGAGATCGAGCGGCGAAAGCACCCAGGGTACCAAAGCCTCTATAGTGCCTTATCACGTCTTTTGGCGGTAGGTAGTAGCGCGCCATCCCGCTTGCGACCTGCCCCACAACAAGTCGGTGTGGTAAAATTGTCGTGCGAGGCAGCAGTCTGTTCTAGAACGGGAGTCAAGCACATCTTCTTCTAGTGAGATATGACGAGCATCCGATAGTACCAATCATACCTCCGAGGAACAAGAATTAGGCGCTTGCCGTATAAGTTCTCACTGCGACTCGGAGTCTGTGCGGCGACGATGCAGTACTCAAGACGGTTCCGGCGAACAGACACTAGCAGAAAGTGGAAACCATCTTTGTGATGACTAGAACCCCGAGGAGACCCGACTCATAGGAGAGACTACGTTCTTTGAGTATCCCAAGGTTCGAGTTATGGAGCGTCGACAAGTATTCCGCGAACGGCGACAAGCTACCTTGTCGTCGTGCGTAACGCGCTGACAAAGCGCTCAGCGGGAATTTCCTCTTGCAGAAGAATGCGTTGATTGGCTGCAGGATTGCGGGTGATGCCGGACTCTTCTTCAGTCTTCTTCATTGCCTTTCCCATACTTTATGAGCCGTTGTCAAACCATTGTAATAAGACAAGTGAACGGTGCAACGGTCTGGATACATTTCAATCTCACTCCTTTATAGGATGCGATTGGCAAGGTCGTCTTTGTCTTCTGCAGCTCGACAACCGCGAATGGCTGTCGATTATAATGCTCCAAATCGAAGGAATTTGGAAGAAGGAATCTGGATGGAATACACATATTTCTGAACAATACACAAGCTGCATTATCGTCGCTCTCCCGCCAGTTTTATACAGCCAATCCCCTTGATCTATGCATAAGTATGCGTATACGATTTCTTGCCATGCGGACCCAAAGTCGTCGTTCCCATCGAGCCCCCATACAACACATGGCTGACGGCCGCCTTGTTACTTTGGATGCCTTGATGTGCCGCTATTCCGTTAGACCACTGTACTTGAGTAGCTTCTTTCCTTTCCCTGCCATGCGCACGGATGTGGAGAAGTACTCGACTGGATAGTATCGAATGTAGGCAGCGTTCCCGTCCTGATATCATCCCATTGGTCAATCCAATGCGCCCGAGGTGCCCGAGCCTATCTAGATTCGATTAGATACCAACCTAGCACAGCATGTCCGTATGTGGAAGGACCGTGGTCCAGTGAAACATCGCAACCTTGGCTCTTACCACGGCGCGCCAGCTACACCGCGCGCCTGCTCGACGCGCTACCGAGCCTCGCCAACCCGAGCTCCCTGAGTAGTTCCACTTGGACTACTCCACCGTATCACGCATCCTAGCATTTCAGATATTCCTAAGTCAAAGTAATTATTCTGGGGAAAATGGAACACATTCTGTGCTTCGAGCCCGGAAGCAATCGACATGCTCTTCTGTGACCTGCTTTCAATCATTGAACTTTATGGACCTAGCCCAAGACAGATCCGTTTCGTTGATGCATCACTCGAAGACTTCCTAGGAGCAGTATATTATACTGACGTGGTCCCATACAGAAACTGAGGGTAATTCCCCATTGCCCGGAATGGTACCAGACGGGTTGATTTTTTAGGCCTTGAACAATATCGAAAATATCCAAGTTTCAAAAGTCAGAGGTAAAGTATTTTGACCGAGAACTATCCTTTTACGATTCATCTAGTTCTCTGCCTCTATCCACTCACATCCACAGTCTTCCACCTCATGTAAATGTTTACGTATCAAAGTGAACCATGCACAGTGCGCGCCAGACTCCCTGAGTTTCTAGGACATGGACAAGAACCGAGTTTAGTTGGAAATGTGCGAAATAGGACGGGAATGAAGACGTAAGCACCTTCAAGGTTTGATATGCCAATCTACGACATTGTTACCGGCGGCATCCACCTTCTTCCCGATGGAAAGTTCACCGTCAGCATCGACTGTCACATTCTGAGCGCCTGGAACGTCCCATCTCCTGTTCAAATTATTGTCCGGTGCGTCCGAGACAATGACAAAATCCACGATGCGTTGGTTCTGGAGTGGCAGAACAACACCGGCACCAACGACTGCAAAGGGAGCCTGGGCACCTGTGGTGTAGAATCTGACAGTACTGTTCTGGATGAGGTTTGTTATTTTGGAGCCCACGAGCAGAGTAATGCGCGGCATGGTGAGATTATCGAGTATTGGGGCTGGAGTAAAGCTGACGCGGTCTGGGAGATGGGTTGACGATACTTCTGTTGCGAACTTAAATAGTGCGAGACCCTTGTCAACGGCAGATTGCCAACGCCGCTTCTGCATGGGGTCAACAAGGGGTCAGCTCACTACATTACCTCCTTCTAATTTACTTTGAGAGAGACAATGGTCTGTATGTTTTGAGGGACTGTCATTCGCGGTGTTCCTTTCTCATATGTCAGCGACTATGCCCATGTAAAATGGAATGGGATGTGTTTCAGCTTCTATTCCCTTCGCGGCTTTACATAACGATTATATCCTCACACCCAAAAAGTCGGACACACACACACTCTCTGATCCGAGATCCAATGTACAAGTTATTCCAAGTATGTTCCAATATGCCAAGGTCAATTTCATATCAGATTTATCGACTCTACAGGCATTCTCGAGATCTGTTTACTGGATTTCGACCCGCCTCAATGCTTGAAGGACTTCATGCTTGCCCAAATCGATTTCCATTGGCAGATGTCACGGTATTTATGTAAGAATCTGGACCAAGTCTGGACGTTGGATTCTCTGCTTTTGGTTGCGTGTGCCTACCATCAACCCCTCTACTTGGCCTGTCGTTCTATGCTTTGCACGGCAGATATGAGTCCCCGTTTGTTTGTTCATTATTTGGCGCAGTCAGTATAGTCTCTCCGAGTAAGCTGCAGGTGGATTGAATTCGAGGTTCAATGCGGGCGCTGGGACATGCCAAATGCTACAACCTCCCTTTCCGTTGCTCTCGGCCTTATCAATAGCTATTCTGTGAGTGTTGGGGAAGGGTGAGAGCCATGCGGGTTGACGAGGCACTCGAGGGCAGGAGAGAGTGATTGCTATGCGTGGTTGATGTGATTGATCGGTATGCAACTTGCATTTCGCCGTCCACGTCAACGTCAACCATTCGACCCCATTCAACGGCGCAGCGCAAGTACATCCTGGTGATGCAAGCTACATTTGTTTCCTGGCTCATAGATCCGCTGCGCCATTTCACTACCATCGGGTCAACGGCAAATCTTGGTAAGCACCTTGCACAAACCGACTTATACAATGCTTAAAACATGCAGTCCGCCGCTCCCCATGATCTCACCGACGAAGAATAGATGTGATTCGTGGAGAGTATTCTTCCCAGTCCTGACACCGCAAACACGAAACTGAATTGCATCGAATCCAATACAGTCATCACTCAGAGGGCTCAACCTCGCGAACGAACATGTTGCAAAACTGAACGGAACGTAAGGAGTACCGGCGTGTATTGGAGCGGCTAAGGCTTTGTGCATCACTGCAGATTCCCTAGCCTACAACAACGCTGTTATCCAATCTGCGGGTGAGGGAAGAGGTGAGAAAGGAAGAACGAGGGACAGATCCAAGCAAAATTGAGCGGCCACGGCGCCGCCCGTAATCCCAAAACTAATAACGGGAGGGGCGTGGATGGTTCCAGAGGCATCAGGAACAGGAGGGGTGGTACAGAATAGCGGCAATTCAAGGACACTGGTGTGGAGGGGACACACCATACCCACAGTCCTCTTTTCGATGAGCTATTCATATTTTCAGAACGTCTGTTACGGACAGAATGTATCGTCACGGGGTTGAGATCAGAGATGAGCTATTTCATACCACAGATTTATTGTTCTCGCATATTTATTGTCGATCAATGAGAGTGGTATGAAATGGATTCAAAACGCAGTTCGAAAAGGCTCAAACTTCTTCAACCTTTCTAATAAGCACAGTTCATCTACTGTATACTGGACCTATCGCAAATTAGGCGATCACAAGCGCTTCGTTGTTACTTTTCCAGGCAGTTAGTTGCTTAGGACTTTCCCACTTTACTCGACCCGTATTTTCATGATCCCGCTTGGTTGAAAATTATACGCAACGAAATCCGGTTTCGCAAAGTATATGTCAACAAATTTCGCACAAATAGAGAGAAATAATACAGCTATGAGCCTAGACGTCACTGAGCCATTCATCTTGGAAAAGTTCTGACGCGCTCGGGCGCAAGGACGGATCGATCGTCAGACACCTACGAATGAATGCCGCAGCAAGAGTTATATCCTTATCTTCAAGGCGCCCATAATGTGTAATGCATTCCTCAATGGTGCGAGGAAACAGCTTCTTCACGCGGAGAAGCTCTCCTGCAAGGATCTGGATAAGAGAGTAGTACAAGCGGGGAGTATTCTAACCTTTTTCGTCAAAGTACTCGGTTCTGCTCCTGCAATCTGCGAGGAACTTTGGTGAGAAACCACCGAGAAGTTCAATCATCCGTTGTAGATGCGAATCGGCCAGGTTGACACTAGGAGACTCGTATAATTCAAACAGGGGAGACCCTATGAGATACTCAAATACCTTGAAATATATCGCATTCGTCAGTTTACCCAGAATAGAGAAAAGACGAATGGCACTTACGAGGCATCCGACAGACCATATGTCAATCTTGTTGGTAGATTGCAGAGTTCGAAGTAAACGGAGGGTCACGAGCAAGGGTGGGCCTCAGAACCCGCTACGCCTCAAATAGCATTAATTTAGTCTTCAGCTGTCCGTGTTTAAATAGTATTCCTGCCTCGTGCACCTCTCTGACGACCATTTGTTCGAGCGTCTTGTGTTCTCCAATGTTTAACCCATGGTCAGGAGAATCAAACGTTAACGTCCGCAATGACAGAAAGAGCACCACAGAATCACGCTATCATCCGTTAGATACCCTATATTCTCACAGCTCTATATGTTCGTCCAGAAAGGCCTTGATAGCCGCCAACCCAACACCCCTTCTCATTCCGGTCTGGTCATCCCAACTCGAATGCAAGCCCACAAGTCTCCCAGAACTCTGTTCAACCAGCGGAGCCCCACTATGACCCCAATATGTCCAACAGTCGTGCATCAATGCGCCGATTTCCGCATTATCCTGTACATCCTGCCCGGGCGCGTAGCCTCGAAACACTCCGCTGCTGACATGCAACACATCGTAGTCTGTCTTGATACCGGGTCTTGGTGCTTCGAGGTCCTCGCTCCCTGGGTGTCCAACACAGATCAACGGGGCCCGCAGGGCCGGCGATGCATCTGCATGTGTAAGGAAAGGAAATAACGAGGACTGAACAACGGAAGCGGGCGACACCGATTGTGGCGGAGAGGAAGCCACGGTTAGATGTTTCTGGGACGCTACAATGCGCAAAAGTGCCAAGTCGCGCCTAGGATCCCAAGCAACGCACTGCGCTTGTACAACTTGGCCAGACGAGAAGATGAGCCACTTCATTCTGTTATCCTTGAGCTCTTCAGCATGCTCGGCAACACAATGAGAACATGTGAGTATGATACCCTGTGCTGCGATACAAACCGCCGTGCCAGCGTCCTCCTGTGCAAAAACCAAAGTGGCATTGACAACAGCCGATAAATCAGTTCCGCTTTGGACTTTGGGTACGGGGATCTCGAATTCACGTAGTCGTTTTTGCTTTCTACGAAGTATGGCTAGATTGTGCTTATCTAGCCCTGTGATTGCTTGCGTGAGGAGATCCGGTAGTTGGTGGATAAAGGCAGAGTTCGGAGTGCGGGAGCTTCCCGCTGTCGGATTAGGTTGGTAGGCGGGTGCGGAATTTATACTGCGTGTGCTTTGTCTGGTAATGCGAGTGGGCTGTTGTGATTTTTTGTTTTCTACTTTCGTTGGGGACGATTCTGGGGGTGGCATGTCGGGAAAAAGAACGTGAGAGAGAGTTTTGGCGAACCAGAGTCATACCAGAGTCACTGCGGGGATATTCCAAATGGGGACTTGCCGAACTGTACATTTGAGACGAAGTAACTCAACAAGGAGAGAGCTGCCGGAATGGAAACATAAGTATGTGTCGTGGCGGGACGCGTGTTCCAGCGCTGCGGTGGGTAATAATATATGTATCCCGCTCCTTCAAACTGCGAGAAGATGGCGTTCTCAGAGTTCCTTCGTACACTCACCCCATACTGTAGCCCTCGATAACCCTGAGCTCACAAGTAGTTTGAGATCGCCATGTTCAACATAACATGCAAAAGAATACGTGCGAGCCGCGAAAAGTCGCCTGCTTGCGAGCCCGATAATAATGACAGCTTGCAATTTGTTCTGCTCTCTGAACGCCTCGACACAGGCGTGCACATGAATCATTGTTGGCGTGCCACAAGCGTCGAACCGGGACCCACATGACACTCTTGGGGTTCACTTGTTTCCCTTTGCCCGAGCCTTAGCATGCTGCCATCGACTCCATCCGTTCCTTCATCGCTATACATGAATTTCTTATCATTTGGGTGTAAGTTTGAAGATATTGCTGGATATAATCAAAATTCCGTTTATAGGGTATGTAGACTTCAAGGTTCGTAGATTATCAGGGATGTGAGCGAGATGTGAGTAAGCAGCGCAAAGCTCCGACGACAGTAAAATAGACGTTAAAAGCACAAACAGCGACGATGAAAGTTGTACCTCACATCGGAGTGAGCGGAGTATCGGGTCCATGGCTCAAAGACTCATATTTCGCATGGAAGGGAGAGAGGGGTGCATGCTGGGGAGAGCCGTCATGTATCAGCGTCTGCACGCTACTCATGTTGGACTGCGATCGCTTTAGCACGTCCGAAGCAATCTCGGTGCCATATTGTTCCGCGAGCTGACTATAGAAAATGCGATTGAGTGACGAATCCCCAAGCCATGAGAGAACAACGTACTTGGCATAGTTATCCATGATAACAGCCATGGTGTTCAAGTTGAGTCGGTACGCCTCTGGCATCATGCCTTTTCCGAAGCGATACGTGATGTGGTCCGAGCACAGCAGCCCCGCGATCATAATGCCCAGCTGGACGGGTACGAGGCCGAAGACCGCTTTGAACCAGATTCCAAGGATTTTTCTTTCGAACTGAATATAAGGAAGCTTGCAGCCTGGCAGGATGCTCCGAGCGTAACACGTCTGGCTAAGCGTCGCCTCGACGTAGGGACTGAAATACCCACAGCACCTTAACTGGTCCTGGATCCTGAGCCGCCCGCCACTCCCTATAAACCTAGACCATTGCGCATTTATCTTCCCCTCGAGGTTGAAAGTGCGGCGCTTGTAGGTGAGATACCCCGGGATAACGAGGAATGCGAATGTGATCCACGTGAGAAAGGTGTACCACGCAAGGAAGCCTCGGTTGTTGAGGAGGATGCCAGCCCAGCCGATGACACAAGTGAAGATGCCTACACAGGCAGCGACAGTGGACAGTATGAGCTCGGGCTTGTTCCCTGTGCGGATGACGTCCGCGTTCTCCCAGACGTCGAACCACGTGAGGAGACAAACGACCAGGCCGGACAGAGACCAGATAGTAAGCTATATAAAGATAGGTGACAGGTGAGCTATATTTGCGAAGAGGGTGAAGGGAGAACGTACGCAGGTGTTGGTGAGAAACAATATCCACTTGAACTTGTTCCACCTCAGCTTCCCTTTTCCCTGCGACATCCTCGATTCGTTACTGCGAAATGCCTCTGTACCGCCCCCTCGTTTGGGTAGATCCAAGTCATCAGGCGACCTGCCTCCTTTCCTATTCCGAATACCACCAGGCGAGATGGGAGAACTCGAGAATTTGCTGGGAAGATAGTTAATTGTCAGCGAGAGGTTGGTGGCCGAGCTCCCGCGCGATGAAGCACCACCGAACGGCGCTGAAGGAGGGTTGAGCAGTCCACCGTAGTCACTCGAGCTTGAATTATTCAGATCTGCTAGGATGTGCCGCGTAGATCCTGCTTGAGAGTATGCGGAGTTGGTATGAGAGATGACTGACGCCCGGCTACGTGGCAACCAGTCAATGGCACAGGCGGTCAAGACCACAGATCAACATACGGTGAATTGTTATCCATCTACGGCAACCGAACGTATGGAGTTATAAAAGAGTGGACAGCGTCGAAAGGCGGCGAAATAGGAAGGGGAAATGCGGGGCAGAGTTGGAAGAAACGATGTTGCAATGTTACGTCAATGAAAAAACTTTCGGCGCAATCATAAATATGAATGAATGGCACCTACCAAATGCGGGCTTGACGACCGCTCTCGTTTGTAGGCGTTAGTATCGAGGTATGTCGACCAGACTCGTTGCATGGGCGGGGTATAATGAGAATTACAGGGTGGTACAGTCGTAAAAAGTGTGCTATGCAACAGAGAAGAAGAAATGATTAATTCGCTACACTCGCAATCTCAAGTATCTCAATTGTTGACAAGCCCGAAAACATGCACACGTGTGCTTTTTGTTCAGTCGGAGTTTGTTTTATATGTTGGATGTCCGTGATAGGCAGTATTACTGCCACCAAAAAAGACTGAACCAATCAACCACGGTGGTAATGATGCGGTCTCAGCGCTACCAACACACGATGATACAGACTCAGCACTACCAGCACATCGGGGCCGCGACAAGCTGAGGGAGACACAAAAAGATCTAAGAAAAAAACTACTATGTGCAAGTAGCGAGGCAGCGTTCTGGAAGACAGCGAAAGACATTATGAACGGCAAAAATGCGCCTTCATATGTATCTGCAATGGACCTGAAGGATGTATTCCAGATGCGAATGAACCCCATACTACCACTACCTAGCTCGTTTGATGCCACCCTGCTACATATGAATCAGGCACTTGCAAATGCAATGCCTGAGCGCACAACGGACACCACTGGTGACCAGTACTTCTCAAGGCCATTCACAGAGTCCGAAATTGGATCTGCAAAAGCCCAACTCAAACTTCGACAATCATCGGCAACAGGGCTAGATCAGATTGGATACAAAGATATCATTGAGATTAACAATGGGGCACTGTGTAAACTACTGAACACATGTCTCAAAGACTGTGATGCGCCCTCTAGCTGGCTCACCACGGTGATCATTGCCCTGATTAAGAAAGGCAAAGCCAAAGACGACCCAAATAGCTACCGTGCAATTGGCCTAGAGAGCTGCCTACTGAAACTGATGACGCTCCTGATACATAAACGGTTAACGGAATGGTGCGAAAAAAATGAGCTTCTGCCGCGCTCCCAGAATGGGTTTCGTGCAGGCTACCGCACAAATAATAATGCATATATACTGAGATGCGCCATTGACAAGGCCCGGAGCGAAGGACAAACACTATATGTGTGCTTTGCCGATATCAGCAATGCCTTCCCATCAACAGAACAGTCAACACTATGGGTCAAGATGCGAGAATTAGGTGCTGGCGGTATCATATTTGATTGGCTAAGGATGATCTACCAAAGGATGTCCTACATTGTACGGCACAATGCAGAATGGAGTGAAGTCTTCAAGTCACTCATTGGAATACTGATAGGGGACACCTGCTCACCTCTGCTATGGAATGTGTACATGGCCAGTCTGCGACTACTACTTGCAAAATACGATATCAGACTAAACAACTGCAATATCTCCAACCTAGAGCAAGCAGATGATATAGTACTGATGGCCACAACACCAGAAGGCCTGCAAGAAAGAATGAATGTGCTCTACTCATGGTGCTCCACAAACTTCATGATACTCAATGCAATAAAATCGGCAGTGCAAGTACATGGGCCCATACCAAACAGCATGCCAATATTCACATTTGGCAACAACAGGGTATCTGTAGAAGAGGAGCAAACCTATGTAGGATTCACATTCACATCCACCAAACGCAACATCTTTACCAAACACTACTCCATAAAAGCGGCAAAAGCACAGAGAATTGGGAACATGATACTAGCACTGCAGTCTGTGATTGGGAAAATCCCCCCATTAGAGATGAAAAAACTCTACATGGCATTGGTGGACCCCCATCTAACACATGGTGCGGAGATTGTACTGGATGTGGACCCCCCCCTCCTCAAACAAATAGAGGATATCCAGGAGCACTTCATCCGCAGACTGCTTAGTGTTGGATCAAAAACCCTATCTGTGTTCCTATTCACGGAAACAGCTATACTACCATTAAGATACAGGAGAATCATGGTGACTCTAAATTACCTGCTACATTTGTTATTGCTCCCCCCGGACATGTATGTCTGTCATGCCTTACGAGACTCTATCACACTTGCACAACAAGGGAAAGCCAGCTGGATAATGGACATACAATATGTACTGAACAAGCTGCCCTTCCCAATAGAGGGACTCAACATAATGGCTATCACACCAGACTCTGTCAACAAAACCATAAAGTCTATCAAAAAAGGGATGCTACAAATGTTACAGAACACCATAGACAACTCTCCAAAAGCGTATCTGCTGTATGGAAGGAAAGAGCCCAATGACGAGGACAAGCTAGTGCAGAAAACTATATGGTTCCGGCACTACCTTGAAGTGGTCAACCATGACCACAGGGAGGCCATAACACATATAGTGCTGTCTGCACATTGCCTTGCTATTGAACGACTTAGATGGCAGCGCCCAGTGATACCTCGTGACCAAAGACTCTGTAGATTCTGTAGAGCTGACATTGAGTCCCCCGAGCATGCTATGTTAGCGTGTGAAGGAAATGAAGACCTTGTGCAACTCCGGGAGACATTCACAGAGGATATAGCAAAAGCAGACAATACCCTTCTCAACTGGAGGCAAAAAGGTCACATGGAATCCCTGAGACAGTTGATAGCATCTCGAACTGTCATTGCGCGCGTAGCCCAACATGCTCATGATGTCTTAAAGATATATGAGAAAAGTCCAATAGCTGTCCCCTCTACAATACCTTCTGTACAAACCTAACTACCAAATAGCTGAAGACCGTGAATATATTCATTAACTACCCAGAAATCCAATCCAAGATAGACGTCCTGAGACATGGATAGCTCGTCAAGGAAAGGACTATGGGTCCGAGACGATGGCGTATACCGCAACGCCGGGATACTCTCGGGCACCGGTGTTCAGTTCTGGACCGTACCGGTTAACCCTCACCTCACCTCACCCCTGAAGCTGCCATGTTCCTTTCCAGTCCAATTCCAGTCAATGTCCAGTCTGCTTGTGCAGGCCATGGTGTTCAAAAAGTGGCCCTGTGTTCGGAATATGCGCTCCTAGAAAAACTGTATGCTCAACATTTGTCGACATGACCTCGTACGACTTATAATACGCAATACACTACCTTGCACTTATTCATACAGGTCACGCCTCATTGGAGGCTCACATTTGGCTTCTGAAAACAGGTCTAAAGGTTCTGTTGGAAATCTAGGAGTGGGTGGACGAAGCAGCATGCGTTGTTGAATCGTACCATAAGTCCACAAGTTCTATTCAAGATCATACAGGCTAGAATGGAGGAATCAGACATCGAGCGTCTTCGAGCGTCTACATAGTATTGATGATGACATGAATCGCCTTGATGGAATCATTATCCAGTCCTTCATTCCGTTATCCACGTGGGCCCCACGTTGTTATCGATCGACACTTCCTCCGAACCACCACTTAATTGCGTCCATCAGGAGCTACTGCTATGGTAGGCTCCCGAGCCCTTGTACTTTGAGGGCGAAACTATGCTTTACTATATTGCGTTCCTGGGCTGATTTCCTCTATCGTATTCAGTGATAACTCCATGCAAACATTCTAACGGTGTCTCAATATCCCTTCTTGTCATCCTGTTCACTGCTTAATGTATCTTGGAGATGGTGTCGCACAGCATCCGACAACCTCAGATAGGCAGCGATACAACTTCTCAGTCTCAGGCTCAATAAGAACTGCTAGAGGGGCCTCATAATTTCCCCACCACGACCCTCCTTCGCAATTACGACCCTCTTGTCAGCCATTACATACCTCACGATGTCCGATGCTCAGATGGCGGCTCAGATAGCATTGCTTTTCGATGCTCTGAAGAGGATGCAACTAATAACGGTAGGGTCAGCACGGCTCCTACCTCACTACTGTGACTGACAGTTACCTCTTCAGTATTTCGACCGTACGTGCATCGGGCTCGTTCCCGAAAGTTGATCCTGAACTCATGTTTTTTTTGTGTTGTTCCCCGTGGACAACATCATAGTCGCCGCTTGTACCATGTTCTTATGGGATTACGTGGTCACCATCGGGATGGAGGTTGAGTTGGTATGGTCGTCGCCCTGGACCGCGATGAAGGTGGTATACTTCGTGCAACGCTACATGCCTTTCTTTGACACACTTTGGCTTACCGTTCATCGTCAGTGCAATAACTCTCAACCACTAATCTTTAGACTGACCGTCAATATAAGTTCAACTGGGGCATGATTTGAGCATAACGCAATGTCGAAGGATGTTGAGCACTATTTGCTGTTCGTATCATGCTCCCATCTGTCATCGTTCTCGGCCGTGCTCAAAATCTCAATGTATGCAGATATGTATTGTCTCGGGATTGCCGCCTCTGAACGTGCGTTTTCACACAAACTGGGCACTGTACCAACGTTGACACAATCCAGTGATTCTCACACTGCGAGCATGGGCCGTTTGGAAACGCGACAAGCGACTTGCGGTAATCCTGGTCGTAACCTATCTTCTCGTTTGGGTCCCCAATCTCGCCTATATGACACTGTTTCTTCGTTCTTTGAAATGTGTGTCCTTTTATATTTCTGCTTTGATCTTTTTCTTAGTCAATGAATAGTTGGAGATCCCCCTGTCCCAGGTTTTGTGGGGTGCTTTATGATTGACGGCAGCAGAATTGTGATTCTATGCTGGATAGTGGTCATTGTGTGGGACGCGTGTACGTTCTCGTCAATTCTTTACATCTGCGTCGGCCCTTTGATGCGTTTTTGTAGTCGTTCTCATCTTGATGGCTATTCCGGGGTTTAAGGCTTGTGAGCGAGTTTCAAGGCTGCATCGTCAGCGTCTCTGATCAATCCTCTTTAGATCGTGTTGGAGGCAACAAAGCTCTGCTGGACACAATCTATCGAGACGGTATGTGTTCTAGACGCGTCGAGTTCATAGAGTTGACGCTCCCTGTAGGTTTGATTTTCTACATTTATTTATTCGGTACGTCATGCAGCCTCCTGAGCCACGGAACTCCAACGCTGATACACCATATGGCACCTCAGTTCTGTCCACTGTAAACATCATTGTCATCCAAACTCTCCCCGTGAGTAAGACTCCGCCTCACCTCGAGGCCTTTCTAACTTTTCGTCTGGTGTAGGCTGGATACATCATCCTTCTTTCCTCGTGCGTATCCTCATATCGTCCTTCCAACCCTCCGTCATTGACCAATGGGATGATATCAGGACGGAACGCTGCCTACATTCGATACTATCCAGTCGAGTACTTCTCCACATCCGTGCGCATGGCAGGGAAAGAGAAGAAGCTACTCAAGTACAGTGGTCTAACGGAATAGCGGCACATCAAGGCATTCAAAGTAACAAGGCGGCCGTCAGCCATGTGTTGTATGGGGGCTCGATGGGAACGACGACTTTGGGTCCGCTTGGCAAGAAATCGTATACGCATACTTATGCATAGATCAAGGGGATTGGCTGTATAAAACTGGCGGGAGAGCGACGATAATGCAGCTTGTGTATTGTTCAGAAATATGTGTATTCCATCCAGACTCCTTCTTCCAGATTTCTTCGATTTGGAGCATTATAATCGACAGTCATTCGCGGTTGTCGAGCTGCAGAAGACAAAGACGACCTTTCCAATCGCATCCTATCAATATTAAGGAGTGAGATTGAAATGTATCCAGACCGTTGCACCGTTCACTTGTTTTATTACAATGGTTTGACAATGGCTCATAAGTATGGGAAAGGCAATGAAGAAGAGTCCGGCATCACCCGCTATTCTGCAGCCAATCAACGCATTCTTTCGCAAGAGGAAATTCCCGCTGAGCGCTTTGCCAGCGCGTTACGCACGACGACAAGGTAGCTTTTCGCCGTTCGCGGAATACTTGTCGACGATCCATAACTCGAACCTTGGGATACTCGAAGAACGTTGTCTCTCCTATAAGTCGGGTCTCCTCGGGGTTCTAGCCATCACAAAGATAATTTCTACTTTCTGCTAGTGTCTGCTCGCCGGAACCGTCTTGAGTACTGCATCGTCGCCGCACAGACTCCGAGTCGCAGTGAGAATTATACGGCAAGCGTCTAGTTCTTGTTCCTCGGAGGTATGATCGGTACTATCGGATGCTCGTCATATCTCACTAGAAGAAGATGTGCTTGACTCCCGTTCTAGAACAGACTGCTGCCTCGCACGACAATTTTACCACACCGACTTGTTGTGGGGCAGGTCGCAAGCGGGATGGCGCGCTACTACCTACCGCCAACAGACGTGATAAGGCACTATAGAAGGCATTGGTACCCTGGGTGCTTTCGCCGCTCGATGTCGGAGTATGTGGAGGACCTTTGAGATTATCTTCAGGAACGGAGAAATGGGGCTTCTTACAAGAGACGGGTGACTTCTGAGGAAGGTGGTATCTGGCCTCTTTTACTTCGGTGTATGCCTTGCTGCTACTGTCGCGACACGATTAACATGGGGCCATATGACCGTAGGCCCCATATTACCTACCCCACATTAACAGAAGTGGAAAGAACTTTCATTTTATTGATTCAAGACATTCAGAGCATTTCTTTCTATAATCTCCTGATCCCGCCTTTGGAGTACAATAAACAATAACGAAAGGTCTTCCATACTGGGTTGGATGGTGCCACAATTTCTCTTTTCGGTTTGAACTGGGCCACATTCCAACCTGACGCGTCCCAACTCCGCCGGTCGCGTTGATCATTTGGTTGAACTTTCTGCTGGTATTTAAGGACACTAATTCTCTCCCCTCCTTCTTTACTTTCATCACGCCTACTTTATCTGCTTCAGTTGACCTGACTGCCACGTCCATCGACGCCTTTCTTGACTACATTCATTACTATCCGCCTCATTCACATCATTCTCTTGCGCATAATCTTTTGCCGCTCAGCGACTGTTGACCTACTGCACTCATTTCTTGCCCTCCCTTCCTCTTCATTTGCTTTCTGCTTCCTCGCACGTCCCTCTCCTTCAACCCGAGCTCTCATCGACATCTTTTAATTACCGTCCCTCAGTCTTCAAAAATGAATCACACCCACAACCTACCCGTCTTCCCATCGGCAGAGCCGAGCATATGCGACTTGTCTTCCACTCAGAACGCGCCGACCGCATTTGCGTTACCCAATATCCGTTCTCCGTATTCATTGGTTTCCCCGGCACTATCTGGAATTATACCAACGCCATTCACACTGCATATCCCCGATGGCGTTCCTTGCGCACCCACCAGCAACGTTTCATTGAAGCGCAAGACTCTCGAGGATAGGGTAGAAGGCGATAGCAGCTACAAGAGACCTAAGCAGGATTTTGCCCAGGTACGTCGGAAAATCCTGTGCTCGATGACCTACAAAAACTAATGTAACGCCTTTCCTCTTCAGTACTCGAGCACTTTCAGAGGAGCGCCTCCCTTTGCGCCCACACCCACTATCCGAAGCCTACGGGACTGGCAGCACCAATTGAAGACCAATACTGACATGACAAAGCTTTACAAATTCTCGCCGGAGATCTTTAGGAACGTCCCAATGGACATAGATGGGTTGGACTGTTTCTCTGTTTCAAAACTGAACATCCAACTTCCTGCCATTAGCGCTCAGGTAATGAGATTCACTACGTCTAAGTTCAACTCCCGGTTGACTGTATTGTTTGGTTTACAGATGACCAAGGTCGTACAGGTTGTTGGTGGAGAAAGGGTAGAATCATTTCTACCTTATCTATTCTTCCCCCCCGCGTTTAAGCAGCCGGTGCCTCTCCTGCCGGAGGACTGCTATGGAGTTCTAGCTGGAACCAGCGTCGATCGACTTGCTGGCATAATACAACAGTATGGTCTCAGCCGCGGTCGATTTGCCATAACAGTGAACCGTCACCTTGTTTATTACCTTACCAAGGAACAGAAGGCCGATATTTTAACCGCAGCGGTGAGAGTGAGTAAATATTGTGTTGTTATAATTCATCTATTCAATCGTCAAGTTAGCTCCCCCTGCTTTATAACGTCGTTTCCGCGATTCTATCCAATCAAGATCCCCTCAAGCTTAGTTCGTTGCAGAACCCGAATTCTTGGGCAGAGGTGCTTGCGCAACAGCCGTTAAACGTAGCTTCGGCATCTCTTTTTCGATGCTCACGGGAACCCCAATCCATTGACCGGGCAGTCACGCCTACTCATGGTCAAGGAAGCATGCGGTCTGCATCCATAACACCAATTTTGAATACAATAACCTCCGCCTTAGAAACCCCACTTCAAGGTTCGTGTCTCCAGCATTCGCACCAGGCGGAGGACAATTTCGTTCCATATGCCAACCTACCAAGCGTGCGCCCAGCACCAGTGGCAGCACCGCCGGCACACTTCAGTACCATATTTATTATAGAGACAGGGAACAACACAGCGCGCGCACACCCCTCTACAAGCGCTCCTTCTGCACCAAAGAAACGTAGAAGCATGCCGTACGCTAGGAAACCGCGTGCTCCGAAGTCTCAGGAGGTGTTCCGTGTCCAGTCTGAGTCTCTCGAACACGCTTCGCCACCGTTACAGGCAGACATGGGGTCGACGTCAACCAACAATGCTCCATTTACCTCGGCGGGCATGGGCACTGGCTACGTCGGGTTGGAAACCTGGGACACTACTGAATATCACCAAGAAAACACCAATTGGCAGCAGCCCAATGCCTCCTTCCACCCTTCCCAAGTCATTCCTGACCAGAATTCGATATCTTTCGGAATCGCTTCCGCTCCAGTACACTCTCCCGTTTCAATTTCATCTCAGTTTGATTACGAACTAGCCGATATTGATGTCACCGAGTTGCTCAGGCTGCCGTCTCCTCTATCTCTTCACTTTCAAGACGATCTCCAGGACGAGGCTCCAGCGTACTGTGAAGCCTCGATACTTGCCACCTTGGCTCGAACTCCCGACGGCCCCAGCACCCCTGGCACCCAGCACCCTGAAGTCCAGCCAAATGATCTATATAATTACGAGACCTACGATTCATATGTCGAGGGAGGTGAAGATATGTCCAATACCCTCTTGGACCACAACTTTCCTATTGTGACCGACACTGATACCCAGAATCAACATGACACATCTTCTACGGACTCTGATGTCCTCGCGGTGAATATCGATTATGACGGTGTGGCATACAGTTACTACGGGCAACTTGGCCAACTCCCCTAGTTTCCAAACAGTTTATCCATATTCCATGTCATTCGCTCGTCGAAACCACGCCCTCTTCCGGCTTTGTTTTTCCAAGGCCATACTCTCGAGGTCTTCATACATTCCTTTTGTCCCCGGATTGTTCCCCTCATTCAGTATCTCTTCTTTCCCCTGGCTCCACATACTTAGATATATCGTCTCATCTCTTGATCTCGGTTTCCTTGTCTCACTCATTTGTAGCTACTTACCATCGCATTCCTCCTCGCAGCATTCTCGGACACATACGCCCACCTTGTCTTTTCTCATCCTTACATCATAATAAATACAGTAAAAACAGTACCATGCATGTCAAGACTTGTATCCAGCACACACCATGATGCTAATATAATTTAGACTTGGCAGCGCACGTTGCTTTAGCGTGTCTTGACTCACGTTCACGTATACACACTTGCCTGAGGATTGGAGTGTGTCATAATGTGAAGATGGGCAAAGGTGCGAAGCCAAGCGTACCATGAGACCTAGACGAACAGAGAGAGAGAGAAGCAATAGGAGATGCGAGTGATAACAGAGCGGTAGATGTGAAGCAGGTCATACAGACGGTTTAGGTATCCTTACGGAACATACCGCCTATGTTGCGGACATCGCCGCCAGGGAATGGATAATCGCAAGTAGGATTGTAGAAGTGCATGCATATGTTCGGAAAGTCTGAAAGTGGGGCTGTCCTCTCCTCGATGTGCCTGTGTAATTCTTCTTCTGCGGGGTATTCGTCTTGTACTGGTTCTCTCTCTCTCTCTCTCTCTTCTAGAGCTGACAAAGACAGCCACATGTGTAAATCCAACTCGAGAGCTTTGCGCAGAAATACATATGGCTTTGTCACATATCCAACCCCAATCGTGATCGAGACACCAAGTCATATTGCTTCTTTCCTCCGCATATTGGAATGACAATGATATAAAGTAAAATAGTAGTTGTAAACCATGAAGAAATACTTTGTCACCTCTCGGACACTGAGTCTTCGATTTGGATCACCACCTCATCGTGGCATGTGTTGATGATAGTTGATAAGTGCACATCGTGGCCACTCGGACTGGACCGCGTTCGTGGTTCAGTTTTGAGCTGGCGCATATTCATAATGAGTCTGCACGACTAATTGTGGGTGGCGGTGGATCAAATAGTGCGCACTGGAAAAACGAATGGAGAGTAAAAACGTACTGTTATGGAAAAAATGGTGGTCGGCCAGCTATAGTCGCATTAAGAGTCAATTACAAGTACTGTGACGGGGAATATTGCATCAACTTACACATACATAACAAACGGGTTGGTAGATTGGACCACATACGGATATGGTGTAATGCCTGCGACCATAGCTAAAGAGCCCATAACGATAGTTACTTCGAGAAAGTGAAGCAGTATCGGGATGTACCCACGTACCACAAAGTATAACAAGCGTCCAACCACCTTCATGGACCACAAGGCTGACCACAGTAGCATGACCTTGGGCCACGTTGCGCTTCGCAAAAGTTGCCACCCACAGCATCATATGAGCAATGACAACTGTCGGTCTTTTGAAATGACTTATGTGAGAAACACCCTATGTATGTATGTGTATTGAGGATGCGCACACAAGAATTGCAGCCTCAAGGGGTGTCTTTGGCAGGTCGCACGTAGGAGTGAAAGGCGTGTCCTCAAGGTAGATGTTTCGTCCGATGTAACAGAAGCATATGGCAAAAGGCAGGGCCACGGGTAACGCGAGTAGGGAAACCTTGATACTCTTGCTGTATAGGGCATATACTAGACACATTGTAGAACAAGGTGAACGCGATTGATCGCTATGGAGAAATCAAGAACTTACCACGAAGCAATAAAATCCCATCAAATACCGCCATCAACACCAAACTGCTCACGAACAGGAATATATACCATGCCTGGCACTGTCCTATTTTGACAGGTGCGTGTACGAGTACAGTTTGAATTAAGGTGTAGTTTACGCTAGGATAACGATCAATGCTATGGTGAGAATGACACGGAAAGGTTACACACATCTGAGTGGCGAGAGCGAAATAGCGCGCGAAAAGATACATATGTTTTCCTGAAGATGATGGGGCTCTGGAAGATGAGGGTTTCATTGAAAGGTACAACAGGATGAAAAGTCAAATCACATACTTCCAGATGTGACTGTACTCGCTCTTACAGCTACTGAGATGGTCTAAAAACAGGAAGACCAACGCTCCCACTGCACACCATCCGAAATACCATCAGCAAGTCAACAAAAACTGCAAGTGATACTGGATGAGGAAACAAACGTACACGATGAGTAGTTTCGGACGTCAAATGCCTGTTGGCCTAGGGCGATACCTGCGAGGACCATCTTTGCAAGCTCTGTCGCCACTCTTTGTAACAGTCCAGGCTTTATACGAACCAACGATAGTGACCAGGGCGGGTTGTGGAAAAATTCAAGCAGTCGCCATTCTTTTGAGAACAGGGCTGCTTGGATCAACGAAGTCGGACGACTATATGTGATGTGATATATTATACGCGACACTGAAGTATATATACGATATACAAGTATATGTAAAAAAGGCTATCCATGCAGGGACGCCTTCCTTGGTCTGCTTTCGCGATATGTGATCGGAGCTCGGCATTTATACTGTACATACACGGTTGCATCGCCACAGATCGCCACGCGAACCGAAAATCCAATGAAGGCACAAAGGGCCCGAGATCGCGTGGCCGCCAAGGGTTCCGTGCGGACTCTTGCGGAGGGGAGAGCAGGAACAAGTACTTCATTGAAGGAGAGCGGTCGTCGGCCAACACAGCGGTAAAGCCAAGGTGAAAGCGGAAAGGAGGATGAATTGGGTGAGTCCCGAGCGAAGGTGGCCGCAAGGATTTCACGAGCTTTAGGCGTTGCCGGGGATGAGTCGAGCTGATGTTGAGATTGAGGGAAGGAGAGGATCTGATGGGGATGTCAACAATCCGAGGTCAAGGACGCATTATATTATTGAGACGTGACTACAGCGGCTTCATGAATCCGCAAAAATGGGGCACACTAGCGCCCTGCAGCGACACCAGCCAAGGATTCATAAGTAACAGGAAAGGAGCCGGATGGGATTCGCTAAAGTTACTAGTCCGCCTGGGGACTCTAGGCACCCGTGCTTGACACTTGTGTGAGAATGGTCAATCACCATCCTATTTAGATTGATATCGAAGAAGGCATACCTTGAAAAGGAGCAGACGCTACCTAAACTTTCCTCCTTCGAATGGTGCAATCCTTCTTCACCAGCTATTCATGCGTACCACCCTCGAGGTCCATGCAAGGAAGCCACACATTGACGAGAAGCTAAGTTGTCCGTATAAAGACCCTTTCATCAGAGGATACGTGTTAGTCCCAGGTGTTTCACCATGTTCAATCGTTACATTGTCATGCTGCTGGCAACCTCAATGCTCATCTATAGTGCAAAAATCTTGCAAGCCGGTCAGTCAATTCAGAACCATCGTTTTCCCTGGTTTAGATCCAGTGCTGGCGTTCTTCAGCTCACGCTACCGCCAATACATTCATTCAGATGTCACTCTATATC
The DNA here is from genome assembly GCA_014925845.1 of Crassisporium funariophilum. Lineage (NCBI taxonomy): Eukaryota > Fungi > Basidiomycota > Agaricomycetes > Agaricales > Crassisporiaceae > Crassisporium > Crassisporium funariophilum. The sequence goes on from JACGCL010000001.1 coordinate 72,418, forward strand.
TTGGACCAAATACCCGTCAGGACACGGAATTTCTAGCTCAGGAAGAATAATCTATGTATGTCCACCCGGTTTTTCTCACATGGCGTAGAATGAGATGTTCACCGTCCCTGTTGAAAAAGCGTCGCGAGGCACCGATGAAGTTGTCAATTTTGATAAGCCAATCTCGGCCGCAGTTTCAGAGCCATTCTGGACATATAAATTATTTCGCGCTCGGTGTATTGATTGTGTTCAACCTGTCGCTACGAGAATGAACGATACTTACTCAGGCATTCGAGAGCACAACGGAGAACAGATTGGGAAGTACTCCTTTGATTCAAAGTGGCACTGTTCTGCGGGACTTCGGTCAACATTGAACAAATTTCTGGGGACAAGAATCTTGGGAAGGAGCCCTCGATATATAACGATTTGAGGCCACGAGGAACAGTATTTATGAAAACATCTGGGTAGATTCTGTTCTATGTGACCCGGACCTTTCCATCCGCTTTGCGTCTCTCATTTCGAATATTGAAGAATATATGAACTGAGGACCTGATAGAATTTAATCGCTCCTCGAATTCGCGAGCTATCTATAGATGCTTATGCTTATAAAACCATCAATCGGAGTGGTATTTTAGCCGCATGCCACTGCTTGACACGCTCAAGTGTCAAGGCTTGGTTCTAGATCCATCAAAGATGTGGAAAACTCTATACATATAAAAGGACTTGAGATGCGGAACCCCAACAGAAATCACTCAATCTATCTCACTGACACGGAAATGTTGAAATACGGCACACTCACCTTACTTCTGTTGATTACCAGTGCTGTCTTGGTCCACAGCGCACCGCCACCGCAACCATTGCAAGGTGAGTTCAACCTGGTGTATCTTCAGTGCCAATGATACCAAGAAGAGAACTTGACCAGTGCATGCGAGCTCTCACCTTCCACCGGATGCTCGCCAGGACACTAGCTTCCTTGCAATGAGTCCCTAGGTTAGGGTATTTATTATAAGGTGAGCCCAACTAACTTGAAGCATTTATCAAGTCCTGACGGATTTGAATCCTTCTGTCAACGGCTGATTTTGACAGAGATGTTTGAATTGAGACGCAAAAAGGAGGTGGTCAGACATTGGTCAATAACCATACTTAATAGTTGTACGGGTACCAGACCCCAGAGGACAATGCCATCGTACTTACGTCTATTGATTTTGTTATGCGTATGGCGCAAGACTTCACCCGAGAATACGTTGACGACATTCCCACCTCTCTTCATTGGTTGATTGTTGTCGACGAGCTGTTCCGAAAGTTGACATGCTTTGTTACCCGTTCTATTTATAGAGTGAGGGCTGCGATACCTTGCGTCCAAAAACGAAGACTAATTTCAGCCAGATGGGAGTGAAAGAGTGATATTTTATTGGGATTTGCGACGCATAACCACTGTAACCATTCATGATAGCTGCGTTGCCCCAAATCAGACCGAAATGATTCAGACCCCAAAAATAGACCAAGGTGACGTGGTGCCAACCGTCTCTCCCAAGTCATAATAAATTCTCAACTCGGCAAACTATTCACATGTACACTTTTGGGCCGAGCAGAACACCAGATAAGTAGCGGATGGAGTGCGAGTGGGGAGGTTGTTTCGCTTGTCCCACAGCCAGCCGGGAGGTGTATCGTACTGCCCATGCAGCGAGTCTGGTCAACTTATCTCGACTCCTCTGGACACAGACGAGGACGCTCAGAGAGCCCACAATTGGTAGGCAACATCATGAGAAATCCTATTTGACAACGGCTTCTTACGCAATCTTCCATTGCCTATGTACTTCATTCCCGCGTTCCACAAACTCCCTTTCACTTCCGAACACTATCGACATTAGATGGATAACAACTCACGGTGAGCATAGCCATTTTGATTGCTGTTGCGACACTGACATGTCGGCGCTGATTCAGGAGGTCTTCAATTATTTCCCATGCGAACTCTGCCTACTCGCAAGCAGGCTCCACACGACATATGCTAGCAGACATGAGCAATGCTAGCTCAAGCGACTATGGCGGACTTCTCAATCCTCCAAAACCCCCCTTTGCCGGCATGCGGGGCTCGCGAGACAATCTCTCACTCCAGTCTAACAGCAATCTCTCTCTCACCGTCAATTATCTTCCCAGCAAATTTTCGTCTTCTCTGGGCTCAGCAGGTGGTGTCCGTTATCGCAAGAGCGGCAAGGGTGGCGATGAACCAAATTTTCCCAAACGTGGAGGTGGGCTAGAAGCATTCAGGACCAACGAGTCGAGGATGCCACAGGGGAAGGGGAGACTCCGGTGGAACAAGTTCAAGTGGATCCTATTCTTCACCAATACACTCGTATGTTTTCTTTCTCTTTTCATTCACAGAGTAGAGCTCAATCATGTGGTGCAGCTCACTCTGTACTCTCTCGCCGCCCTGGTTGTTTGTCTCCTGACATGGTTCGACGTGTGGGAGAATGCTGATGTTATCAGAGCGGGCAATCGCAGCGAACTCGTTCTTTCTACTGTTGCCGCTTGCATTGGTATATTCACTTCTGTCATCGGATGGGCTGGGATCCTCCTCAACAATCGCGGTTTCCTCGCTTGGTATACCTTTCTTACCTGGATCACATTCGGCTTCCTCGTCATTCCGGGCTACCTCACCTACAAACGCCGCACGTTCAACCTCGAAGGGAAGGTCAACGCTCAATGGTCCCGCTCCTTGAGGTCCGAAGGACGGCTCCGCATCCAGAACCAACTCAAGTGTTGCGGTTATTTCAATCCGTTCATCGAAGCCACCATCAGCCAGACGTGCTATGCCAGAAGTATACTTCCAGGCTGCAAGCGTGATTACCTTCAGTTTGAAAGGAAGATTCTGGGAATTTGGTTCAAGGCAGTCTTCGGGCTCGTACCTGTGCATCTCGCTGTTATGATTGCTGGCCTACTCTGTTCGGACCACATCACATACCGCTTCGGGAAGGGTATGATGCCAGAAGCCTACCGTCTAAACTTGAGCACCATGGCTGTAATCATGGATAACTATGCTAAGTACGTCATCTGCCACTCACCGTTTATCTCAGCGTCAATACTCACCCGTCTATCATAGTCAATTAGCGGACCAATACGGTGCAGACGTGGCGGGCCAAATTCTCAAACGCTCGCAGTACTCCCAATCCAGCGACCAACTTGGGGACATTTCTTCCGCTCCTTACGGAGGTGATCAGCATCCAGCGATAACTCCTTTCCAAGCCAGATACGACGCGGTGCATCGTGGATCTGACAATGTTATATGACGAACTATTATTATTGTTGACGTACCTGTAAAAATGCCTCCAATCATCGCGCCTGCTTTGACTTGGAGCATGTAGTATGCGATATACCCTAATGGATATCATTTTTGTTTTGTTGCTCGCAGATACATTGCAACGCCTGGATGTAGAGCCACCGCGAACATGGGCTAACTTGGATTGCCACGCACTGATAAAAGCGACGATGGTCATTGAAGGGGGGGCGGGGGACAAAAACCCATTGCACTTCTCTAGACTCCCTAGACCAAAGTCTTATTGCATGGCTAGTGAGTACTAGGGTTCGCCAAATAATATTCGCGATGAGCAATACTGACTAGCGTCTTGAGTCCGTTGTATAAGGCTGCAGCTAAAGCCCTAATGCATAGTATGGCCAGCGAAGGAGTCGCGTTCCTTTGATTGCGAGAGGAACGAGTTGTGAAGAAAGCGCTCTCGGCAACTTCCGATCATCTTGTTGCGAAAAATCTACCACTAAGATTGATGTTTGATTGATGTATCCCCGCTCCTCCAGACTGCGAGAAGATGCCGTCCTCACAGTTCCTTCGTACACTCAAGTGCCTTATATCGTCAACCTTTACATGCACCAACATGTCATGGAATGCTCAAGCACTTGTGATGCATTTTACCGGCAAAAAAAACATAGATATATACACACAAGATATACAACTGGAAAAACGTTGGAGAGATAGCGGACTGGAGTTCAAAGTCAAAGGGCGATAAACAAGCAATGTACCAGTTACTTAGTGGAATACAAAAAAAGAGTCAACCCTTTTCAAGCTCCCATCAACCTGGACGATGCGAGGCTCTGTTTTGTATACATCCCATACCGATGCTTGACCTTCCATGCGTCCATGACATCATCTAGTGCCTGTTCCGACCTCATTTCCTCTTCACAAACGGTAGATACCAATACACCCGACGCAAGCACGCTCCCTTCAGATGTCACCAGCGTATACCGCTCCTCGCCCATCGATCGGCTGATGTTAGACACCTTCCATGAAGACCCGTCACTTGTCTTCATCAGGTCGCCCACTTTGACATGCTCAGCAATTGAAAATCGCATGTCCCCCTTGAATGGGTCTGTAACGAGCATGCTGTGCTGAGGTGTGACCTTGATCTTGCGAGTAGAGGTGACCCGACCACCATCAAGTTCTGCTAGGTCCGCTCGTATGAGCTCGAATTCGAGAAACTCGAACTCTCCTTTCGAGTGTATGTTGTGAATAATGCGAGTCGTGCGATGTTTGCCATCGATCAGAGTCAATACATCATCACCGACGTGGACCTCTGAGATCGGTATGTTGAGGACTGAGGTACTGTTTTTGGTGCTGGGTACCGACACCAATGTAGCAATGGATGTATCGCCGGCGAAGCAGGCTGGTGGGGCCCACACAAGACTGGCGCATGCTACAAGGCAGACGTCAAAACACCCCGTAATCCCCACCTCAATGTCTAATGGTTCGGCGAATGCAAAAGCGCCCACTTCGCAACATGCTATGGCGCAGGCAGCAAAGCAAGCTACGCCTCCCAACACTGGCCGAATGTTCAGAGAAAAGAGCAATAACAGGGGCGCCACCTTCATCAAAGAGCTTTGTTGCGACCTCATACTGTAGTCGGATGGGAAGGCAGGCGATTTCTGCAGAAATCAAAGCTGCGATTCAAGTTACCTTTATGTGGATAAGTACGCCACGGTAGAGTTTTGATTACCTGACTGACGGTAACTGTGAGGTGGTAAACGATTCTTTGATTAACAAGGCACACCTTTATCCTGGAGTCGACGTCTTCTCCCCACACCACCAAAACCTTCAGAGATTGTGCCTTTTGTCTGCATCATCTGGGATAGCACGGGCCACCATGAACAGATATAAGATTTGACATGAGAAGAAATCTGCATAACGCACTCGGGACTGATGCTAGTAGTGGAAAATCTTGGTCAGAGTATCGGTCTTATGGACGAATGCAAGGTAGAAATCTCGGCAATTGAGGCATCGAAGGGGAAAGTAATCTGGGGACCCGCGCAAGGCACAACCCCGCCCTTGTATGAACTACAAGCCAGTAACGATTCGGGGCTACCATGGCTGTAAAGGCAGTCATAGATGACACTTTGTGCGACTATTGCTCATAACAATTGGGTGCAGACGTTGTGGCGTCTAGCATTGAATCACGAAGCGCGCACCTGACTCTAAGATGTCTAAAAATACCATGTTGGCCGATACCAAACCTGCAGCCGTACCATTGTGCCTTAAATCACCTGCAGCCTGCGACAGTGTCCACATCACAATGGATTAATAATGCGGGTATATAGACGCCAATCAGAGGCAGAAATGCGCCTTTGAACTTGAAGTTCTTGATGTTGATTGTGCCGAGCCCCTAACTCGTGTCTATCAGTTATCTATGCCAGGTTTGGTTTATTTTTTGGTAATTAGGGATCTCACAGACAATCTGGGAACTCCGCCGAACGACTCAGAGAAAGACAGTTAAGAACCTTTAGGCAACAAAGCAGACCCCGGAAATCTTACCCACCCTAACCGTCGCACCATAGATTATATACCAATGCAAGTACCGCAGGTTTCGTTGTCGTTTGGCCGAACGGCCTTCCTGGCACTGCACCTTGTTCTCCTGGGAGCCATTCGCTGTGCAGACGCTACAGCTACTATTCCACATCGACGTCAATTCGACTCCCAGTGCAATACTGGAGACATCCTATGCTGTGATTCCGTTCAGGTATATCAGATATACCGGTTGCAGTTTTGCTATTCAGATAAATCAATATTGACGTACTCTCATGCTGCTCTCTCAGGACGCCAGCTCGCCTACCGTAGGCATGATATTGAGCCTTATAGCAGGTCCTGATGTATGCAGCAATCCAAATCTATTCCAAGGTTCAACTGGCAAAGCTGGTCGTGAGTTCCTATGCGAAATCTATGATCGAGATAACCTGATGACCTGGCTCTCCAGTCACATGCTCCCCACTCAGTGTCATTGGCGTTGGCGGTAGTTCCTGCTCCGCCCAGCCTGTTTGCTGCACTAATAATAGTTTTGTAAGCTGAAAGTTTTCTTTGCAAGCCTGTGAGCCTCTAACATCAACCTGACCTTTCTTGATTCAGAATGGTGTCATTGCGCTAGGGTGTACTCCTGTCAATCTTAACTTGTAGTTGTATCTACACAGACCTCAAAGACTCGAAGCGCGCAAAGAATCTGAGAAGCGATATTGATGTTGATCAGATGTTGATGAGCACGGCCCTGTAGCTCTAACACTCACATAATGATACAAGCAATCTCGGTTAAATAGGCCTCGAACGGGGATTGTCGCGAATAGATTGTATTATCGGGATGGGTTAATTACCTTCATAAGCAAGCAAAGAGCGCCCAAAGCAAGCGCTTAGCCCCGGAAATAGCCGAACGCATTGACAGTTCAGGCCCCAGGATCACAGGCCGCACAGGCAACGTTGGCATGTCAAGTTGTGAAGGGCTGAACGCTTGACTCAATGACTGGTAGGCCACTTGACCATACTAACGATGCTCAGGAGGCAATCCCCTCGGATTAAACTTGCCCTGGTCGGCCTTACAATTTCTGTTTTCTTCATTATCCTTCATGTTACGACGTCGTTCTCATCTTACCTTTCGTCTAAGATTCGTCTTGGGTCTTTCTGGAGCACCACACGTCCCGCCGTGTTCTCGACCTGCACACCTCAAGCGTACGCCAATGGTTCCTGGTCCTACCGTGAACCCGCAGACACATCCAAGATGAGCGCCCTCCCTGACGCCCTCCGTTACTCCGGCTTTCAAGGCTGTGCGAGCTCCAGAGAGTACTACTGGCATCTCGGTGCCGATAGGCAGGATCGTTGGGATCGGTTTCCTGCAGTGACTGGCTGGGAATGGGTGCCTGGAGAGGGATGCAATGATTTCAGACATGACGTGGGAGCCGAGGAAATGGTCAAGGAGTTGGTTGAGCAAGGTGGATGGTATCTGGTTGGCGGTGAGGATTGAGTTTGACAATCTCTCATTTGATTATGATAATTTAATTCTAGATTCGGTGACGGAGAATCATTTCTTTTCCTTATCATGTCTCCTTTACCCGCACGTCATCGGCTCCCCGAATTTCACAGAGTTGGGGTACTACGAGCACGATTGGCCTCAATACCTGTACCTTGACCCCTCATCCTCGCTAATTACGTCCAATTCAGTCAAACTCCCTCAAGATTTCAACATGACCTCCACGCCCCTGGTCACGTTTCGGCGTGTTGACATCCTGTTCTCCAAGCCTGAACTCGTCTCCATACATCAATCTCTTCAAAGCCATTCCATCGATTCTAATTCCTCATCACAAGGGGTTAAGGACGACAATCAAAGTCTATTCAGCGACAGTCTTGTTTTCAGTCTTCCACTTTCCGAATATCTCTCCCAATTCCTTTCCCCCTTGCCCGAGGGCGGGTATAGTACCATGATTGTAGGTACCGGAGGACATTGGACGACGATGCTTTTCCCGGGAACGTCACCACCGGGCATAGACGGGATACTGTTGCTTTTCGAAGCTGCAATGAAAGAATGGGTTGCAGTGGTACAAAAGGCCCTTGCAGCAGCGAACTGGCGCGACCAGCAGCACCAAGGGTTGGCTCAGAGACCAGGAAATGATAAGATCCGGGGTCGCAGACAGCGCTATGCTGTTATGCGTGCCTATCCCCCTGGCCACGAGAACTGTAATGACGCTCGAGCCCCTTGGACGGAAATACAACCTTTTATCGAGAAACCTTGGAACTGGGAAGACCTGTGGCGTTTTAACGCTATTTTAGATGTGCGTACACTCTGCCCCTCGACTTTCTAAATTCCGAACGTCCTCACATCTCCATTATGACAGAAAATCCTGCCAACAGAATCTCGAGAGGACCATCAATTTGTCCACTACCTACCGATAGATCGACCGGCGAGACTTAGGCCTGACGCTGTAAGTACCTTTACCCAAGTCGCCCTGGTAGAGTTACGAGACTTACAGACCTTCATTTTCAGCATGTCACGAGCGATTGTCTCCATATCATGTCAGGAGCAGGCGTGCTTGAGGGATGGTCGCGTTATATATGGCATTTCATCAATAATGAGGTTACATAGTCATTATTTATCCTCGTGAGGCGCGATCAAGTTGCGAATAATCTCTACCTTCAATAGGGGCGGCCACTTCCAATAGACTAGGCCTTCTAAATCCGATCTAAACGATGATGATTGAACAACAGTGAGCAAAGTAAGATAGGCAGAACAGCAACCGCATTCATTCAAGGAGACGAAGCTTGGTCCTTTAAGAAAAATTCACAGATTGCTCTTGAACAAAATCTTGACGAAGAGTTAATGTCAGAGCAATACAAAACCTGCCCCCAGCGTCGTTAGAACATAGGATCATCTCGTGGATCTACGATCACGGATTAGATGCGTAACAGATAGGGAGAGAGAGCAAAGAGAGAGTGAAAGGTAAGTCCTTCTCACGGATGGTGGACTCGTGACTCTATTAACTCTAGGAACTTTCGAGGAACCTTATGCTGAAAATTTCACCAAGCAAGCTCCAGCAGTTATCAGGACACAGATATCTTTGTGACGGTAGTCCAAAGACTGCCTGATTTATACTCGATTCTAAGTCAGGCTAAGGAGCAGCCGCTCAGAGCAGCTTGTTAATGAACGTACCATCACACCGGTCAAAGGCCCCTAAAGCATCACCGTTTTGCAATGCTCCATGCGTCAACGATCCTGTGGTAGGTCAACACTGTTCAACAATGAATGATAGATCAGCAGCTGATCATCAAATGAAATGTATGTTTGACATAGACGCCCTGTACCACCACTGCCTCATGCCCTGCATGTACAAATGTGAGTGACTGTTTTATGCCATGGCGCATGAGAAACTTGTCCGCTTCTAAGCTGCCACATTTGAAGCAGATTAAAAAAAAGGTATCTATTGACATGGCCTGTGGGACCTTTCCCAGAACCGAACATGCCGAACCAATCAAACAGAAGAACAAAGTCGCTTGCAACAAAAGGACAGCTGTCATGGGCGATGCTTTGGAGATCAAGGCATTGTGCGGCAGCGGCCCTGACAACGGACATTGTATGGCGACTATGATTCAATAAGCGCTCACAAAACACTTCTGTCGTTGTTCTCACATAAGGACAGCTACGAGGCCCTGACATAGCTGCGCGTCCGAAGGCTATACAAGTACCTTGGGTTTTATATGCGTGCTCCCCTCTACCGACCTGGTTCTCCTCATTTCACATCCACTCCAACGACGTCTTCGATCTGTCGAAAACACCGCAATGAACAACCATGCTGAAAACGATACTGTAGGCAACATTCTTGAAGATACAAACACCGTAATTCTAGGTCTTTCATCGGGAAGGACCGCCCTTAAGGCAGTGGCGACTATGGCACTCGCGATCGTAGAAACCAAGGTACGTCTGCAGCGATCCAGCATGGCTCATCGTCGTTTAAGTGTCCTGGATACAGGCAGTCAAGAATAAACCCCAAAAATACAAAGAACTATCGAACGATGCCTCCCAACTCGTCATCGTGATCCGGAACTCTTACAGCGTAGCAATGGATAAGGGGAAGTGGCATTCAGATTGGGAGAAACCGTTGACCGAAGCCGAAACGTGAGTGTTTTGGCAACACCCAACGCGCACAGGCCACACTGATCATATTATAGCATCCTCCAACTTATCATGGACTATCTTGAGGATCGACCATCACAAAGGAGCATGATCTCCAGGCCGTTCTCGAGACGAGATGTGGGTGCAAGGCATAATCTCCCTGATCTCTGCAAGATTCTTCATGACACAATGGAAATTTTTGAGGTACAGAAAAACGACCGCCGTAAAACATCCTCGCTCAGTCTTTCACTTATACATGGTTTCAGCCCACATTCAATGTTAACAAGCCCGAGAATAAAACATCGACAACCCCTGTGCCCAACCAAACTCAGGCGGAAGAAGAGCTTGACAGAAATCAAAACGCAGCGAAGACGAGCAACGGTGTGCACCATTCTCGGGCAAAAAGGAACGAGAGACCTACTACAGCACTATCAGAAGCTGATTTGGGTCCAAGAGTCCCTGATATCGAGACCAATCAGGCCGTAGAAGAGAAACCGGTGAGTATGGAAGAACTTGAAAGACTCCGAGCGTTGAGCAAGGCGCTCGAGGAAGACGACGCCCGATTGCGACAAGTAAAAACAGAGCGTCCGGAACAAGAAGAGGCAGACCAGGCCGAGTGGTCGAAGCTTAAGGAAGAGGAGAAGGAATGGGAAGAGGCCGACAGGAGAGCCGCGATGGCGAAGTCAAAGGCAATTGAGGGCCCTGAGGAAAACGTTACGCAACCTAAAACACGTTCAAGTCCGGGCCCAGCTTCGGTGAGTCTCGCCACAACAAGATGAGAATGTGGATTGCAGCTAAGAGGATGAAAGGGCTCACACAGATCCTCATCAGCACCAGCGACAGGTGGCGCTTCGAATATTTCAAAATCTTCGCATCACAAGGGCGAGAGTTCCCAGAACAACGTACTCTTGCCCGCTCCGAATCAGTCTCGCCCTGGATACCTACACACACCTCACTCAGCGCCGCCACCTTTCCCAACCCAAGCAGGTCCAATAGGAATCTTTAACAGCGATTTTTCAGGCGATGCAACCGCATTTATATATCAAGGCTTACAAACCCCAGGCAGCGCCCCACCAATAGGGGCTCACACCACTCGATTTACAGGGAGAAGTGGCATCAAGATTCAGCAAGGTGGGACCCAACCGAACAATCTGCGTTGAGCAATGGCCCAACAGCGAGGTTTACTACATCAAACCCTCTACTCCTCAGAATCAAATAGCATGTAGTATGCCTTCCGTCAATCTCATTATGTGTGTCAGTGGTTGAAGGCTTGGATGTGTCTACAATAAAACCATGAATTAGAATTAGTCCAGTATATCGCACTCTTGTTGATTGAGAGAGATCTTTTTATCCATATTCCTGATCGTTCGAGTGCAAGACCCTTTTTCTACTTCAATAACCACCATCATGTCTCACATATCAAAAGCCCTCAGGGCATTGATTGAGCACTGTTGGTTGGTAAATATGGCCCAATCTCTGGCTTTCGAGATTGCCTGACATGCCTTTTGCATGGCTCTGAGCCGCAAACGCATGCTAGTGACGGGCAGTGGCTGGATGCACAATGTGCAAATTGGATGACGGGTTCCAACCCCTTTCCGCCCTGTCCCCCTGTGATACCTATATGCGCTGTCATATGCGTTATTACATACAACGCCCACCTGCCTTATCACTCCATCTTCAACGATACTCGGTCGAAACGAGAATGCATATTGCACTCGGGCGAAACGAGGTGGTACTCGGTCGAAACGAGAATGCGCATTGCACTCGGACGAAACGAGATGGCGAAATCATCAGCCGCCTATAACGCATCGCACATGACGGTTGTCCGTCCATGAGAATGCCTAAGTGCACCTGTTCGAAACGAGACTGGTTGCCCACTTACTCCCCATACTCCGTGTAATGAATGTTATTAACGCCTACGCAATTTATGCTATACTGCCCTTTGGCCAATGCAAATTTATGTTCTAAACTTTATGTTCTACGGCCATTAGGCCCGTCAGCCCTGTCCGCATTGCAAACTGTCCTGCCAGCCCTTGAAGTGATGCCTCGCGGCCTTATATGCAAGTTGCGCCTGCTGAGCTCTTTACCACAATGTTTCTCTCTCCAAAAATTGCGTTCGACGTCGCTGCCACCCAGAACGCTGACATGAACGTCCCTATCTCCCCACTGGATGACCCTGCCCCCCCGCCGAGCTTGCGCAGCTCCCTCCTACGGGCCTGCTACAAGCAACGACGGATGCAGCAAACACCAATGATGTGGCTGACCCCTGCCCAGATTCGCAGATCACCCTCCCTGATGTCACTACTTTATCTCCCTCCACAAGGCGCGGCCCGGCCCGCAAGCAGCCCGCTATACGTGCTGATATCCTGTCCAACCGGCGGCTGTCTAGGACGAAGTCAACTGTCGATATTCAGGCCTCCTATGCCGACACTATCGGCGAGGAGGCTTACCATGAACTGGGCTTGCAAATGGCCCCTGTAGGATCTGAATTGGCTGCGGACCTCAGAAAGCGCTTGAAGGACAACGAAGCGCACCTGGTGGAGGCTATAGTTGCGATACGCGCCGACAACAAACTTGAGGCGGAACGATCGCGATCCCGCCACAAGGACTTTCTCCGTCTCAGTACCGATTTGAACGCGCTCCTTAATGCACCAGATAAAACTCTAACGCAGGTCGCTGACAGAGTTAAGGAGCTCGACGACGAGATCATGTCTATTAAGGCTAATATACAAGCCGTACAAGATCCCGGCGTCTGCGCCGAACACGAAACGTTATGGAGCACCAGGACAAAACTGAAGGAGGTCGTGCTAGTGCAGAACACCACTCTACTACAAGTTGCTGCACTTAGGGACGACCTGCGAGCTCTGGGCCTTGAGCAATCCAAATGGATAGCGAAGGCGCCCCATATTGCCTCTGTCCCCTCTCCCCTGCCTGACACTCTCACCCTTGCCTCGCCTGCACTACCTGGCGACAGGAAGCGTCGTAGATCTCGCAGTCTCTCTAGCAATTGGGAACGTGAGCCAAAGAAACAGAGGTGGGACGACGATGGCCATTGGGTCCTTCTTTCCGGTGTCAACGAACTGCTGGACCTCAACGCGTTCGCAAGAAGTGCCATGGCGTTGATCCCGGGCTGTACTGCTGCCGACATTAAGCGCACACAGATATTATCTGACCAAAAGGGATGCGTTAACATACTCTTTGTGTCAAGGGATATAGCCGCTGCCTTCTACGATACAATGGCGGGTTCCACACCTGAGGTCCTCAAGGGCACCTCAGTCTCCTGGCCTGCAAGTCAGGGAGCCCCTCCTCGCCCTGCGCTGCTGGATCGTCGGCCTGCGCGACGAGGCAACTCGTGGGGTGATGTGCCCGCACCGCCCCCTACAACGCGTGATCGTGGCCTGCCTGCTCAGCGCTCGCCGCCACAACGCGCCTCTAGAGGACGAACACACTCTGGAGGTCACAGACCCAGAGGACGAGCACAGGGCAGAGGATATGGCTGCACGGATTTTGTGCAGGGCTCTTCCAGGGAGGGCAACCATAATCGGTAGTCGTAGTAACTTCTGGTTATAAATGCGCCTTTCTGATGTACGGGCCCACATTAGTTCTCAGCTGGTTATAACATCATGGAACATACACGGCGGCTTTGCTGAAAAGATCGAACACATAGATGTCATAAACCTGGTACGCAGTGGTGATATCATTGTCTTTGGGGAGACGTGGCTGCGCCCTGGCGAGCATAATGTACTCACCCTACCAGATGGATATGATATCCTGTCTATGCCCCGCCCTGATAGAGCGGCCTTCCAACCGGCATGGGGCGGGGTGGCCATGTTGATACGATCAACTGTGCCTTATTCTCTCAGAACTGAATTATGCGCACCGGACCTCATAGTTCTTGAACTCGAACACTGTTTCGTGATTGGCTCCTATCTAATGCCATCACACTCTCCATGGGGTAGAGAGGCTGACGTCGACCCCCAAGCCAAACTGGCGGAGGCAACTGCTGCCTGCAGGATAACCGGCGATAAACCTGTGCTCGTCATTGGGGACCTCAACGGTCGTACCCTGCACAGGATACCCGTTACGCAGCTGCTCGACCGCCGTAGCAGCGACTGCATGCCGGTTGATGCTAGGGGAGCTTGGATCTTGCGTCTCTGCAATGATTACGAGCTGTCAATCTTGAACGGCACAATCAAAGAACATGGCTCACCAGGGGCATACACTTCGTTCCAGGCGGGTGGCTGCTCTGTCATAGACTATGCGTTAATATCAAGCGCGCACATGCATATCATTGCCGCCGGTGGCTTAACTATCCTTGACGGCAGCCTGCAATCAGACCACGACATCTTGCGCCTATGCCTGACAGTCGATGGTGTTATATGCCGCGCACGCCCCAGACGCGCTCCCGCCCCTAAGCCATCACAAGCGCTTGACGCACAACCTCCTACCGCCCTTGACGACTTGTTAACAAAAACACTGCTAACGTCTCAATCAGAGGATGAATCTATAGATTATCTATACGGACCATGCGTGGAACATGACCCTCACCCCCTGCCAATATATCTTGCGAGCACTATGAATACCGCGCGCTCTGCGTTTTGCTATTTTACCTCGCATAACAGTCAAACCAACTTCGCGGCGATAACCTCAGATCCTCATTCTGATAGCCGCTCGGCCCTGATGGCCCTGCTATATGCGCTTGAGAATAACGACATTAAGAGGGCACTATTAATAAACTGCTCTTCGCAGTATCTCATATTCTCCGTTGCGCGCTGGGCGGCAAAAAACGCCAGTAAGGGGTGGACTTGCGCTAATGGTGATATACTGCGCATGATTGTGCAGCGACTGCGTCTTTGTGCTGCGCGCCTGGAGTTTTGCTATGTATCGTCGGATGACAACAACGGCAATTTGAATGCTGCAAAAGCTTTCGCTGTGCGGGAAGCACTCCGCGACGACCCCAGCTTATACCACCCAGCAACAGACGTGCTTCTGTACAACGAAATGACAATTGAGGGGGATGTTCCCCAACTGGGACGCAAGGTACTGATTACATACGCTACACATCAACTCATGCTAGCCAACCCGGATACCACCGCCCTGGCACCCAATGTCGCACTGAGCGACCACGCTGTGGATGAAGAGGCTGATCAGCCCCGCTCCCACAGGGGTCGTGCCAAATACCGCTTGGCCCAAAGGCAAAACCTGATTCGGTTGATTGAACCTAAGACAAACTATGAGTGGTGGAAATTGGTCAGGGAATGGTCCGATGCTAAAAGACGGCCACCATTGGTATCAGTTAATGACTTACTCGATGTTTTCGAGCGTCGTCTGAACCCCCTGCCTACAATACCAGCGCAATTTAATCTACTTGACAAACAAGACTTTGACTCCATGGCGGGGGCTTTGCCTGTGCGAACAGTGGACCACTCCCCGCAGGGTTTTTTCTCCAGCCCATTCACCGATGATGACGTTGCATGGGGTAAATTAAAGATCTCCAAGCACATGCATACCGCCGTCGGTCTTGACGAACTGTCCTACGAAAGAATTATTCACATTCCCAATAATGCCATCGCGACCCTGTTTAACCAATGCATTGCGACACTTGACGCGCCATCTGACTGGATGCTCACAAAGCTTATTGGTATTCCAAAAGAAGGGAAAGACTCGAAAAACCCAGAGAATTACCGGATCATTGGCCTGGAATCATGCTTCCTTAAATTGATGACTCTTCTCATTGACAAGAGATTGCGATTGTGGGCAGATGCTAATAATATTTTACCGCACTCACAAAATGGCTTCCGGGAGCATTACCGAACAAACAATAACTCGTTCATCCTTCGCTGCGCAATTGATCGTGTGCGAGCTGATGGAAAGCCGCTCTACGTTGCATTCGTAGACCTCAGTAATGCATTCCCATCAACGGACCTGCCTACGCTTTGGTCCAAGCTGTACAGAGCCGGCGTTGCTGGGCCCCTTTTTGATTGGCTTCGAATGCTTTACGCGTGCATGCAGTACGTACTGGTTCATGGCTCAGAGGAGGCAAAACAAAGAATCAGAGCACGGCTTGGGCTCATGACTGGGGACACTTTGTCGCCTGGCCTGTGGTTAATTTATTTTGCAGATTTACTATTCTCAGATGATGACGACGACGTTCAATTGGCGTGGCTACTAATTGCCCACGTGGAGCAGGCAGACAATGTTGCGCTGTTCTCCACTAGCTTGAGGGGACTCCAGAAGCGGTTAAACATGTTTGTGCGCTGGTGCAGCCGTAACTCCATGATGCTAAACATCACCAAATCCTTTTGGATGATCATTGGCGCGCTATTGCGACTCAATGAAGAATTGTATGTTAACGGCCAAGCACTGAAGCTGGTCACCAGCTACAAATATGTCGGGCTTACCTTCACATCGGAGGGCGCTGCACTACTTGATCAGCATTACGCAAACCAAGCCAGCAATGCCCGCAGCGCTGGCAATGCAGTCTTCATGTTGCAATCACGCACCGGACCGGTCCCCCCCAAGGAAGGCATTATGCTCTACATGGCAAGGGTGGACCCTCATTTGACATCAGGATGCGAGGTCGCCATTGACACCAAGCCATCCTCGCTTAAATTACTCGAGGACGTCCAGGTTCAGTTTCTTCGCAGATTGCTAGGCGTCAACCCAAAGAGTGTCCTTGCCATATTGTATTCAGAAACGGGTGTACAACCAATCCGTTATAGACGCGTGACATTAGCGCTCAAATATCTTGCGTACCTCTTGGGCCCTACAGCCGGGGAATACACATCAGCGTGCATACAGGACTCTTTGCAACTCGCTCTTCAAGGATCCCCAGGCTGGTTGACTGATCTGCGCATCATTATGTCTCGCTTGCCTGTTCCTATAGCTCTCCAGTTGTCCGACCTCTGCGTAACTGGGGTTGAAGAACTGATCAAACGACTCGACCTGTCATGTCGAGAGTGGATCCACATGGAAATAAACCGAATGGAGAGAACTTATCTCCTGCACGATCGCAGTCCTCTATCTGCCATGTGTTTGTGTTCTTACCTCGTGCATATCCCTTATGCACCGCACAGGGTCGCTATCACAAGACTCTTGGTCTTGTCACATCGACTTGGAATTGAAGTACTGCGATACACGAGACCACCGGTACCCCGTCAACGTAGACTCTGCCGTTTCTGCCATACTGGGGTTGAGGATGAAGTCCACGCTAT
Organism: Crassisporium funariophilum; assembly: GCA_014925845.1. NCBI lineage: Eukaryota > Fungi > Basidiomycota > Agaricomycetes > Agaricales > Crassisporiaceae > Crassisporium > Crassisporium funariophilum. Next base: position 89,537 of record JACGCL010000001.1, read on the forward strand.
GATTGAATGTGCCCATAGCGACATAGTGCAACTGCGCAACGAGCTCTTCCGTAAGCTTATGGAGGAGGACGACCGCATGACACGCATACTGCGGTCCAGAAACGCCGTCAATGTCTTACTGGCCCTAACCCACCATGCAAACCCTCAGGTGCTTCGAGATGTCGCCAGTTACTGTTATGCAGTCCTGAGAATATTTGAATGCCTGACGCCTTACATCGGTCCTATCAGTCCTCTACCCGAGAACGAGTGATCACTCTACATGCACTCAAATATATAAAAAGCGTGCACTATGCCGCTGCCGAATCTTCTGTCCACTATAGTGGCAAAATCGTACAATACTGCCTAATCCGCGAGACGGTCTGGCCGAATTCATAATCTTCGGACGCAAGGGAGTGTTGACTCGAGGAGGAATTATATTGCCATATATTCCGGAAGGGGGAACTCCCTCGAGTCTCCTGTCAGTCGCAAAAAAAAAAAAAAAGGGCGACAGGTTTTACCTTGCAGCTCCTGCCGCATGTCAGCCAGAAGATACAGGAGCCGTGCTAGATAACCACAACGGTACAGTAGTATTTGTATCCGTAGCATACATCGTCGGTATATTACTGCGTGTATGTAGTACGAACCCCAGTTGTTCCGCTGGGACCCCAATACTGGAACTCTCTCTCTCTCTCAAGTTTAACATTGTTTGAATGTAACACACTTGAGCCACACCAGGCATCAAAGGCCTAGCGGGGGCACGGACATAACGTCGAGCATGCCTTCCGGGGTCGTCAAGATTTGTTGAAAACGACCGCGGTGTCGACGGACAGGAGGTCGTGCTACCGAAGACATCTAATCTAACCGAGTCTCGAGCAACTATCAGCAGAATCTTGCTATGTGATTACAAACAACGCAAGAGGGTTTGCATGAGTTTTTGTGTCAATTCCATCGTGAAGAGAAATATGACGAGCTTCGCGAGGGCGTACACAAGCCATGGGCATATCACGCTCATGATTGTGGACCGTATTTGCAATGGATGCAAGGCCGATGGCATCTCAAGTGCAAGAATCTCGGATGGGCCCAGCTCCTTGACTGCCTCCATTTTATTCTCTGCCTCTTCTTTCTCCTCTTTCACAAGAAGCTCCATTTGCCAGCGAAGATAGATGTCAAGAGGCGGTTTCGGGAGGCTCTATCACACAGATATGAGGACAGCATACGTGGAAATGGGGGATCGCATACCTCCAACCACCTAATAATGGCCCTGAATGATTCATGGTGTGGCCTGGACGCCCCGATTAGTGACCATGAGTAAATAACACGAAGTCGAGCGAATATTCGCTCGCTTGGCAATGCTTGAACAAGATGGACCTTCCAGTGCACTCCCGGACTTTCCTCCTTCTTGCGCTGGATTCTGATTACAGTCCAAATTAATCAACAAGAGCTCAAATCAAGATTGTAGTACTGACGCGTCTTTATCCTTACTTAGCGAAAAACTCGGGCACTCGCACGTCTCTAGCCAGTATTCCGCAAGCTGAGTGTGGTAGACACCTGCGCTAATATACAATGTTCCGGCTCTGCCAGGATCTGTCAGACATTCTGTCAAGGAAGGATTTATTTCGTCCAGAAGAAGGAAATCGTCCGAGATGCGGGTTGAATATTCCTCAGTCAGAGTCGTCGCTATTTCGTTTGTGATCTGGGCTGGAAGTTGGAAGACAGGGTTTGATCCGGATGGCATGCGTTCCTCACGAATATGGTGTTTCATAGCTGCGAGGAATAAGGGGCAAACCTTGACAATCTTTTCGTTCCCAGAGATTTCTGAACATAGGATTTGGCCATATATTCGATCTATAATCTGAGAAAGTTTGATCCTGAAACTGCCCGCACAGTCAGAGTTGTTCGGAAGCTGTCGTCGTGATTGCATCAACGCTCGTCCATATAGGAGCGCTTGACTTACTCACTGTTTGCTGTCTTTGTACCCACTTCAAGGCCGCTAGCGCTGCGAACCAGATATAAGCAATGTTGCGATACGATGCGTTTTGGAGGTCATGATGGTAGAAGACTATGCGTTGGAGGTAGTCGAGAAATTCACGCATTGGATGGCCCTCCAGTATTTCGTCGGATGGGTCAATGTTAGCAGCATACAGATGCTCGCTGATCATGCTGAACATGTAATCGCGGAAGACTTCATTTGAGCTGTATACCGATCAATCACACGTTAGGGTCCAGGTACGTGAAAGGAAAATTATAAGCATACGTACTTGGACGCATACACTGACCAATGTGCTTCGCATAGTCGCGAGAAGTAACGGCGGCAGATATGGATATGGTGAGGTGTCGGATTGTGGTAGTGTTCTCGACTCCGTTCCTGGTCCAGCAAGAAGTCGGCCACATGACGATTCAGAATCACCTTTTCGGGTCCATTGGTTGGGTCAAAGTTACCACTGATGAACGGTCTGTTTGTTCCAATTAGATCTCTCGCAAGATCTGCATCTACCAGAATTGATAGCCTAAGCCCCTGAACCAGAAACCCAGGTATGGATATCAACAGGTTGTGTAAGTTGGTCGAGCGAGAGAACGCGACTCGGTAGGATGCATCAAGCATCGATCGACACTTGTAAAATATGGCTGCAAATGTAGGATTTTCCACTTGTGCCGGATCCTTGGGATATTCATCAAGAACGGTATGCAATGTCCAGTCAGACAGCCCTTTTGAACTATGCCTCCAGCCTTCAAGCGTTTTCCATTTATTGAACATCATTTGCTAGAATACCAGCGGCAGTCTCTTTGGACGACAATGGCCGATTTGAGCCCGTACCACAAGGAGCGTGATGGCGCAGTGGAATGCATCAAAGGAGATTTCGGAAAGCTTAGAATCACGCTGTTCATCAAAGGCGGTCGTAAACGCCTCAAGGTCCTGGACAATGATTGTACGCAATGAGTCAGGACATTGCGAGAAATGGGGTGCCAGATGCCATTTCAGGTATCTCCACGTATTGAGACTGGGAACGTGTCGGGTTTCATGCCTGAATCAAACTCGCAATTCGAGCTAGTCTGGAGAGAGGAGGTAATGTATGACGACTCACCTCGAGGTTTTCACTATTGAACTTGTGATTAGAGCAAAACCAGCCATAGTTAAGCGATTCTGAAATTCTGAAATCTCGATGAAGAATTGGCCAGAACGATCTTTATCGACGAGGTAGTCTTGGAAAGACGCATGATGCAAGCGGATGCCGCTCTTACATTCAGCGTCATCATCGCGGCTAAAGTTTTCTGCCTGATCACCTGGAAACCAGACGAGTGAGTGCAATCCTCGAAAGACCAGCTTGACCTCCCCTGATTCCACGCCCAGGATGTCCTCAATCACATCTGACGGCTGAGGGCAGTGGAGCGCAAGAAGAATTCCCAGGATCTCAACGATGGCTTTGGGGTTCGGGTAAACTGATAAAATTTGGGTATAAAGGTGGTCGAGGTCGGAGAACGCTGCCGATCGCAGCGGACTAGCTTTCAAGATGATCTCTAGCTGTTTGGTAGGTCGAAAGAATTCGGCCCCAACGAATTTCAGAATCGTGGCAGCATATATGAACTGACCTGAAGCATTTTGAACAAGGAGGTCGATGACACCTGCTGGGGGCCACGGCTGCTCCACCTGAGACATGAGGTGCGTATTCTTTGCATAGATACCAGCGAATCCCTCACGAAGATATAACGCAATATCTTGATTGGGGTTGAATGAATCGTCGAGTACAACGCGACGGGTGATTGCATGCAAGTGAGGGTGGTCAAAACTCTCGCGAATGTGAGCCTCTGGACGACTTCCTATTATGAAACGAATGGGTAGCTTGAAAGTAAGGAACACTTCCGAAATGAGCGAAAGGACGAGTTGTTGAGTTTCATGCCCCTGACATTCATCCAGCCCATCGATAATTACAGTGGGGGTGACTAGAGGAGGTGATTCGAGCCCCTGGAAAGCATCGACGACGAGAGCACGAAGTTGAACAGCCATCGATTTTGCTGGCAGAGTCGGGTTCGTCATCATGATGCGATTGACGGGATCACGTAGGCCCGGCACGCTCAGGGCGAGTTGGTAGGCAATAGTAAGAAACAGAAAGTGGCCGAGATCACGCCCAAGTTTCCCTCTCGAAAAGAAGAAGCTTCCGCCTGCGTTTGCGTTCCGCGAGAACCACAGCTCTGCGATAGATTGGAGAATGGCTGTTTTTCCGGCACCAGCGGGACCATACAGCCAAAATACGTGGGAGTCCGGGTTTTGGTTTTCCAGCCAGTCAGTGATGGTTCTGAGAACATCCTTGCGAGTGTCTGGGTGGCATTTGGCTGGTGGGAACCGCTCAGACGAGTCGTGAATCGCGCTGAGGGATGAGGCAGAACCTAATGCCGCGAGGCCTTTGTGTGACCAGCGTAAGTCAGACAAGATTCACGACTCGGCGGTATCACGAGCTTGTTGCGAGCCTCCACATAAGACTCACCAGTTTCCGCGTTGTGGTGGTGCGTAGCACTATCCTCTCGTACATGATAGTGGTTGATGTTGTCGGTTATTTGGTTGAAAGTACCACCATTGATGACGAGATTTTGAGTGTCCGAAAAGAGTGAAGGTGAAGACATGGCTTCCATGGAGTGAAGCCGAGAGTTTCTTCAGAATGAGTGGTTCAAGTCATGGTTGGTGGCAACTGAGAATTGTGGCAGGAGACGTTGAAGAGGCAGTGTGACAGTGTGTTTGTTCTATCCGCTGCGGCTGGCAGCCAGAATTCACGTACCAGGGTCTAAAGCCATGATTCACGGCATCTCGTCAAGCATTCCAAGCCATAATGACCTCCTCAACCCAAATACGAATGTGCAGATGCAGAAGGTGGCGTTGGAGGAATCTTGTGAGTTCAAAAATGCGGTGAAAAATATAACTTAGTTTGAGGGCCATTGCTTAATCCTTGTTTATTAACATTGGATACCGGCACATTCGACTTATACTCGCAACGAACAACGGCAACAGAATCGCGCGGAATTTGCGAGAGCATGTAATGATGCGGCGTATCGAAGGTCTGGTTTGCTTCATTGTGCACAAAAACGACGCGAGAGTTGCTCACTAGCCAACCCCTACTGCCTCTTTTCCAAACTTTCCAACAATCAAAAGATATCGGCAACAAAGATACAAGCTCTCCGCCAATATCACTTCCCCATGCACAACTCCACCCAGCCCCTGCGTTCCCGCAACTTTCCAGCGCGCCACCACCCTGCTCCTCAGGAGCAAACCACACCTCCTCGTTCTGCACCAACAACCGCAAAACCCAGCGAGCAATTCACCCAAGGCACGCATTCGGGCGGGGGAACGCGCAGGAGCGCGACGGTGGGGACTTGTATGCTAACGGAATGTCTAAGGGGGGCGAGGGCCTTTAAAAGCGTTTTGGGGCGGGCAGTGAGAGAGACATAGGATGTACATCGGGTGGATTTTTTTTTGTGGAGTGTAAAGAGGTGGAGGTATTGGAATGGGATGATTGGGGAGGTGTGCGACATGCGCCCCCACGTCGCCGTCGCAACTTTCTTTCCCCCTGCAACGCGAGCCTATGGAACTACAGCTCCCAGACCGTTCTGTCACCTCACCCTATGCGCGATGGACGCGCGGGTGATGCACTCCTTCAGTAGGATGTATTTCGCGTCGGGAACCACATTTGTTGCGTCGAGCCACCTGCACATACCCATCTCTGAATCTACCACGACGTCACCTTCTCGATCTTACATAAGCATCTGCAGCCAATCAGCCGTGTCCCGTGCTCCCCATCCTTTGCTTCCACTTCTTCGCGCGCGGCGGTGTACAGGGCTAGAGACGCAGGGCCTACATCATCTACTGCCAGGCGCGAGAGTAAATCAGGAAGCTCAGAGTCTAGAGGGAGGCCTTCAGGTACCGCAGCATTTGCAGCCGTCATGTCACAGCGCATGCGGAGCCCATCATGCCCTGGATGGAGTACGTGTATGCGCAAGCTTTCGACTTGTCGCACCTCTTCTGGGACATCAAGAACATCATGCAACAGGGTACGTTTGGGGTACGTCATGATTCCTTCCGCAAGGTCCATGGCGCTAGCGCCAAAGAGGAGGAGTGCGGGTACTGATGGGGTGCTGAAACCGGGGTGCAGGTGCAATGGTGAGATCCAAACAAGCTGTAAACGGCACAAGGGAGGAAAGACATGGTGATTCAAAATAGAAGTCGGAGTTTGCCGGCTCGCAACACGTCAACAAAACAAGCGCTGGGCGGCGGTGAATTCTTGTTCAACAACTGTTCAGATGACTGTCGCAGACAAGAAATTTACAAATCCCAGAGTTGATTTGAGCGGAACAATGTAGGTTCCGTTATCTGTCACATACAGGTTACCTTGCCGAACCTGATTTCAATCAGTCTCTTGTTTTCTACGTCCACAAGTGTGTTCTTTCCCTGCTCCTGCAAGTATAATGCCATCTGAAGGCTGTGTTACGGGCGATGCATCTGGGCATATATATAAGTTGTCTGTGTCTGCTTTCTCTCCTTTATCACCATGAACCTCACCGAATTTGACACGGACCCACCATCCATCTCAACGGATACCACTTCCTCCTGGGACGGTGCTGAGCACGAGCAAGGACCTTCGAGTACACCTGGCAAAGCAGTGAAAACACGGCACAAGGACCTCTGGTTCTATGATGGCTCGATCGTACTTAGTGTCGAATCAAGTCTGTTTCGAGTCCACCAAACTGTCCTTGCGCTGCACTCTAAGTTCTTCGAGAGGCTATTCGCTAATCCTCAACCGCCAGAGTGTGAAACTATCATAGATGGGTGCCATGTTATGCCAATGCAGGAAGATGAAAAGGATGTTGTGGACCTTCTGAATGCTGTATACACACCAGGGTGAGCTGTTTCCGCCTCTCGCCACGTGCGACCTGCTGACTTCCAACCAGGCACTTTGATACACTAACTCCAGACTCTCATCTTGATGATGTACTAACTTTCATCAAAGGCATCCTTCGCCTGAGCACCAAATACATGTTTCCAAAGCTCCGCGAACGTTGCATCGCCCTCCTCCTTGCAAAACTCCCATCCACTTTTGAACATTACTTGACATTACCGAACCAAGAGGAATACGGAGCAGACACATTAATGCATGCCATCCTACTTGCAAAACAAAACCAGGTTTTCGAAGCACTCCCTTACGTCTACTATTGCGCTGCCTGCTTGCCTCACAATCGCCTTCCAGAGTATGTTGCATCGAATATCTCGCGGATGGATAAAGATATCATTGATGCTGGGAGAAACCGACTCGTAACGACCCAAATAGAAATTACACAAGAATTCGTGCTTGGTTTCGAGAGAGAGAGAGAGAGAGAGTTAGAAAATGTTTGCATTTGCCACCCTAATCAGCGGCTGCAAGTTCTTCTACCGCCGCTTCATCCGCTGAGGGATTACGATTATTGGTCGAAACTCACAGTGTGCACTAACTGCGTTTTATACTATCAAACTGGTTACCTGAGACGCAGGAGAAACGTGTGGAACCAACTTCCGGAGTATTTCAGACTTCCACCTTGGGAGGAGCTAAAAAAGAAAACTTGGGTCATATTGTAGTAATGTATAAGGATTTTTCAATATCATTCATTTGACTCTATGAGGCAACCGAACATATAATAATGTAGCAAGCCAGAAATGTATAGTTCTTCATAGCCCAAGCTCACCTGCATAACAATGACGTCTGCGAAAGCAACTACAACCTCATGATACGTAGTTTGTGAATGACATCCTGGATGTCGGGCTGGTTCCACTCTCCACTCCAACCTTGTCGTCTCTCCTTGCGAGAGGTACTATTACGGCTTTTGATGACCACTGAATTCACTCCAGGAGGTGCCAGTCGGTCTGTCTCCACAAGGTTTCTAAACGGGCTGCGAGGCCACTGGTTCTCTCTCCTACCCTCATGGTCATCATCTGAAGATATTTCTCTGTCATTGATGACAATGCGCAGACCCCGGAAATTTTGCGCGGTTTTGTGAAAATGAGGCTGCTCAATAGTGACTTCGTTCGTGCGGCTACCAACCTTGCCCTGATCGACCGTCCTCCTGGATCTCGGGTCCCGAAGGAACTTCGGCCCATATACATGAGATGTGGATGTTGAGGGCGTTGGAAGGGTTAACTCAAGAGGGGTATGAGGTCCGGGCTCAGAGACACTGGGAACGAGTAGTATTGGCGGGTCCCGACGTGCCGAGGATGGAGGTGTTGGAGGTTTGACCATCTCGATTGGAATTCCTTCGCCAAGGGTGCGTGTCAATTTTAGGAGCCGTCGACGAAGCTGTTCCTTTTGCGACGCAATCCGAGGGAATATCGGAGAGACAGGTGAAGAGAGATCAACCTTAGGCAGTCCAATGAGTGATCCGTGGGATCCACGTGATCTAGGACGATGAGAGGAGATTCGCAAGCATAGAGGTGCACGGCGAGGGCAACATTTATTCCCTTTTCCTTGAATACTCGTCGCCGTTTGTGGATGGCGAACATCTACCATGTCCTTGTTTGTCGCAGAATCGCTAGTGCTCACCACGTCCGCATTATTCAAGACCAGGAAGGAAGTGTCGTCTAGACGTGTCGCAGAGTTGTCCTTGATCTTGCCGCCCTGGATCGATGAAGAAGGCTTTTTAGATCTGGTTTTCTTGCTGGAGCGCATTTCGAACTTGGCGAGTAATTCGAAATCAGATCCGGGAAGGTTGGTGCAGTCTGATGGTGCTGTAGTGACGTGAGACACTGCACGCGCATGTGAAGAACAACGGGCTGGGGACTTCGTTTGGTAGTCGTTTGCATCACGAGGATTTCTCGGGTGCAAATTTCTCGTTGAGATTTTCATGAAGGCGATGGAATCACGAGGGACGCGTCTCTTAAATGCTGAAGATTTCGGAGATGAAGGTGGCCCCAATGGTCGGGACGAGGCGACAAAAAACGCAGCGCGGGAGAAAGAGGCAGAGCGAGGAGAATAATTGCAGGTCGATGGTTGCTCACTGAGCAAGAATGAAGTCAAACTATGCAAGACATGAAACAGTTGAACGTACTCGAATTTCTTTTTTTCTTGAACAATCCCATGACCGGAAACCTGTCTCGTCCGGGGAGGCTTCGATGATGACACGACGAAAGCTCCAGAATCCAGGTTGTTCATTGGGATAAGTGACTATGCTTGACCTGGAGTGGGATGGAAAAGGTTTGAATGGATTACTGGCGCAGCTGCGATACGACAAAGGAAGAAGGAGGAGAGAAAGATGTATTGCGAGAAAGGTATCCGGACCCGTTCTTATTCAAGGGCCCGCTATCAAGGTAGCCTTCCTGCCCGTGAAGTTCCAATGAAATCCAAGATGGCCCTTGACTACTTGATTCGTGGGTTCGTGCCGTCTTAAGGCCCACTCGTCAATCATGACACAGAGAAGGTGATTCTAAACATTGCTTCTCTGTATCTCCTGGAGACTCCCATCTCGGGTTTCGAGTCGGGGCAAGAGAGTCTCTCCTACCCAATCGAATAACCAATCGAACACTGCGCCGATGGTCTTTCCTGGATGCGAAAAATCTGACGACGCCAAGATATTCGGCTATCAATGGTGAACGAATGTCAAGAACTAGAACTATGATGAACACCAGTAAACACCCGTTTTTAGCCACAACCAGTGCTTCGTTGGCAGCCATCGAGGCACGAGTAGACGGCCAGTTATCTGCCCAACAATCCAGCGTTTGTTACCACACAGCTTTCTCCATTCCTTTACCATTCCTCACAATACAGGCGAGCTCAATGACAACTTCGCCTTAGTTGATCATCATCAATTCTCGATCATAACCTCAATTGTTTCATTTGCAACGGAGATGTCTAACCGACACAGGTCGATATTAGGTCGATTTCTGATCCTGACTTCGGATTACCTGGTTACCGGGTTTTCTTAATTGAAGTCAAATTGCTTGGTTTCAATTTCGAGGATGAAATGGTCGTTACGCCGTAAATTGAGTTGCTAGACAATTGATATTGGCCTGTAAGGCTGTCGCCATACAGCTGTCTACACTACCATATATATGCGCTGGTAGGTGGATGAGGTATTCGTTCACTTATTCGACTTGGTGCAACGGCGCGTTGCGGGCACACGGCCTTCTTCCACGGTCCTTGCCTCATCGGGGAAAGCCTTTCTATCTCTCATCAGACATGGCTACGGATTAGATTTCTCGATTTTGTAAAACAATATGTGGTTGGGGGACTATGTAACACACACACTGAGCGCCCTAATAATACAAAGATGTCACTTCTCTTCTTGCGTAATTTAGTACAGACTTTATCCCCTCTACTTGTCGGAGATTGGGAGGTCAGAACCAGTAGTGCTATTGTATCCACGGCGGATGGCATCTGAGATTTGCTCATCCTTTGCTTGTTCCACTGCGGATTCGTTGCTTTGATCTCCAGCACCCATGAAACGTTGTTGAGCGAAATCTACCCCTGGAGAAAACCGCAGTTCAGCCAACTAACGTCCAGGAAGGAATAGTACATTGACGTGACCGTCATCCAACATTACCTTTATCAAGCATATCTGGACGAGCATTCAATGAACAGTACATACTGTGTGACGCGTTCCCAATGCTTACCTTCATTTCTCTCCCCGGCTTGCCCGCCGCCCATGCTGTTGTTAATCTTTCCCATAAATCCACCACCCCCTTGTGTCTCCTGCGTAGAGGCCTGCTGTGAAGCGTCCTGGTTACCGCTCTTTCCCAATTGTTCCTTCAGAAAATCCATTATAGTTTATGCAGTGGTCAGAGTGATGTGGTTATTGGTAGTTCGGTTGGGGAGTGTCTGTCAATAGAAAGGCCCCAATGTTCCTTTATATACGAATATCCGGTGGGCCCCACCACATTTAAGCTCCCCCATAGTGGTGTATGCATCGTGTATGACGATTTCCTTGGCATGGGGCGGACGTTTATATCATCATGAGGAGGATCGCAGTCTCGAAAGTCTGGCAAGATGTGAACATGCCTCTCAAACATACATATCGCAGATGCCGCACGTAGCGTTCGATACCTTTCTTTTGTGCGTACAGGTCAGAGCTCTGAGGGCAAAATGCACTCACTGCATTTCTACATGTTGGTTGTGGAGATTGCACAAAGGGGGTTAATGTGAGACAATGAGATCTACTCTGTTCGAAAATGGATGTTACAAATGATGCAGAACACCGTGGACAACTCTCCAAAAGATTATCTTGAAAGAAAGAACCGGATAATGATGACAAGATGGCGCAATGGTTCCGACACTATCTTAATGTTGCAAACCACGATCATCGAGAAGCAATAAACACGAATGATCTTGTCTGCCCACTTCGATGGCAGCGCCCAATGTTGCCGCGATCCCAGAGACTTTGCAGACTCTGTATAGCAGACATCGAGTCCTCAGAACATGCGGTGCTACATAGCGTGTGAAAGGCTCGAGGACCTGGTGCAACTCCGAGAGCATTCAAAAGGGTAGCAAACATAGACAGAAACCCTACTCGATTGGACCAAAGGCTATGTAGAATCCCCTGATGCAATTACCGGCGCTCGGGTTGCCATTGCGCGTGTTGCCATACAAGCTCATGAAGTCTTTGGAGATATATGAAAAGTATCCCCAGCTACAATACCTTCTATGCACAATTAATTGTTGATCAGCTGCACACCGTCTATTAACTACCCAGAAATCCGCTCCGAGATAACCGTTATGAAACATGGATAGCTCATCGAGGAACAGACTACGGGTCCGAGAGAGAGAGAGAGAGAAATCTAATATGACGCAAGCGTTAGCTGTGCCTCTATGCTTAGCTTATTGCCTCCTTGAAGCCGCTTGATAAGTCGTTGGTACTATGTCAGTTGAAGGTTCACTCATGATTCTCCAGTCGACCTAGAGGCGTCAGACGCCTCTCATCCATGAAATTCTCGATTGAGAATCCCGTTATCGAAGCATAAAATGCTAGCAATGTGTAGCTTTCGTGATAGCAAGAAACCGTGCTAGTCTTTGTGATCTTGCATGCAGCTACTGAAGATCGGAGATCGTCGCTTCAAATGAATGCTGCCACATTAGCTTTTGCCCGTCCTTCGCACTTGGAAATCTTTTCAGCCCAATATCATCTCCCTTCCTATTCCGCCGGTTTAGTCCATCGTGTGCATAGAGCAACGCGAAGAGCATGTGCTCAGCGGACGTCTCTTTCGTCATGAAGGTGAGCCATATGAGTGGGTAGAAAATAAAGGCGATGAACCGAACGATGGGATTTGTGACGCCAGGCAACCCAGTATCGACGGCGCCAGGAGAAATGTGCGTAAACGCCATATCAGGCTCTCTCCGTGCAAATTCCTAAGAAACTTGAGTGTAAGCATCTTGAAAGAGGAACGAAACAACCCACAGCAACCATGAGATCGTTGTATGCGCTGCTCTGCCACATAGCCTTGATACCTGAATAATGTTTTTTCAATCCCAAGTCGTCCAAATCTACCTCAGGACCAACGCCCGCTCCTAGGATCGCCACGACACTGGCGGGTTCGCCTACGTGTTTCGCTTTCCGTAGGAGTGGCAACAAATCATGCGTCAATGCCCATCTCGCGTAGTAGCGAACGGCAAGCTTCGTATCAATCCCTTCCTCTGTCTCATTCCTGCCTCTCAATCCAGAAACACCCGCAGAATGTACGAGGTAATTGACCTTGTGAAGACGGCTATTCAGGTCCTTCGCCATCTCGTGGATGTTCCTCATGCGCGTGATGTCGCACTGGATAAATTCATATGTCGATTCTTCTGAAATTGGGAATGTGTCGATGATGGCTTCCGCTGCTACACGGTTGCGTCCGACAAGGATTATATGAACCCGACCACGCATATGTCGAGCAAAGGATTCCGCCATGGCCTGCCCGATGCCGGCCGTGGCGCCAGTGATCACGATGACAGGAACGTAGGAGGGGTTATAGGCGGCATTTGCGCTTTGTGCGTTGGAGAAAGAAGGCATGAAGGAGGTCACATCGATTGGTTTTGGCTAATATAGCAGTGTAGAAGCTGCCGAGGTGACGCGTCTCTGTGTCTCTTGTGATGGAGGATCATTATTGCTGCCAAGAGATGGCCATGACTGTCATTCGGTAATCTTCTGTATAGTTTCCCTTGAGCGTTCGGCAGTGTATCTGGCTTCAAGCCTTGAACCTAAACAGTGTAGAGAGAGAGGTTGCTCCGGATTTTGAGCATGATGGTTACACGGGCGATCATGTGAAATATTTTACATTCGCACGCACTAACTACCATATACCGCAAAAAAAAATCTTCAATGAAAAAGGTCGAAACGACGATAGAGACGAGTACAGAAAACCGTATCAGCTCCCAATCAGTTCCCTCCTCAAGAAACTGTTGGTCCAAGCGTGCGGGGCTTCATGTTATGCATTACGGCTTTCGTTATCATCCCTAGCAATCTCGACCTTTTCCATCAACCACTATCGACAAAGCGAAGATAGAGTTTCTAGTAGAGGCGGACAGGTTTGCCCATGGTGGTCTTGATGTGGAGCGACTTGATATTCTGCCAGTTCTTCTTGAGCAGAGAAACGAGGAAGTTGATGCCTATATAGAAGTCTGATAAGAAATGGCGTATTGAAGAGGTCGACTTGGTACTTACTCAACATGACGTTTCCGAGAACTTGGTCGTCGTTCATTTGAACGTGGCCAACGGCCACACCCAGGCAGAGAACCTTCTTAAGCTGGAACTTGATGGTGGAGCGGACCTCGACGATCTTGTTGGTCAGGTCCTCGGCGTGTGCGACGGGTGTGGGGAACTTTCCAGCCTTGGAGAGACCGGGACCGAGAAGACGGGGAATCTGCTTGATGAGGGTCTCTGACGCAAGGAAAGCGTCGTATTTTTTGGCGAGCTTCTTGACAAGCTTCTTGTTTTTGTTGAGCCTGTTTGGATTAGCTTAGTTTCACGAATATCTATTTAATTAAAGAGAACAAACTTCTTCAAATCGTCCACTGACATGTACTCAAGCTCAATTTGCTTGGCACGATCGATGTCAGCAGCATCGGCGAGAATGCAGATTGACATGCGAGGGCGGGGAACATTGGGGAGTCTGGGTTGGTGAATGAAATGTCAGATCGTTGATTTGGAAGAAAATGACTGTATGACGCACTTGACGGTTCCCGAGAAACGCTTGTCTCGCTGAGGGTCGTAGTTCTTCAAGCCAATCTGCAACTCAATGGTCTCCACAAAGTTTCGCTTTTTTTCGCCATTGGCGTCGGCAAGAAGCTCCTTGATGGAGCCCCGCACGCTTGACACTGAAAGTTTGCTAGCACTGAAGTGCTAAAGTCAATATAGCGTCCGCATTTTGAGTTCAAGAACATACCTCATGCTGAAATATTCGGCTCTTGAGGATGAGAGTCGTCGGGATAGTCTTGAGCGCAATCAGTGTGACATGACATACGCGGTGGCGCTGGGTTCTGTACAGTTGTGACATTCGTGACATTTGACCCTAACCTCGTAACAAGGTTTCTTTCGTTGATACGACCCCTGGCTTTTGCACTCCTTACTCATTAATGTTTCTATCTGAATGGTAGGATTGTACTGGTTCACTTGTCTGCAATATCGGTTGCTCTTCAAATTCGGCCTGGGGAATCCCAGGCTTTGTCAAGGGTTTTCTGGCAGCAAATTTGGACCCAGGCTGTTGCCAGCACGGGGGCTTGCATATTGGTCGCATTCGATACCTAGTTCTAGACCTCTTGACAAGTTTATGTCTTGGACCGAGGTGTGTTTTGGCCGTCGTGTAGCCTTACATGGGGGCCGTTCTTCTAGACTATTGGCCATGTCTCGCGAATGTCAGGAATGAGTTGGACAAACATCTTTAGAAGATGAAAACACACACCACACCCTTCAAAGTCTCACGTCTTCTCAGGTCTTCTCATCAACGATGGAGTTCGCACCCAAACATTGTACTCTCGCCGAAGATGTGGAGCATCTGATTTGACGAAGTAGGATGATGTGGCGGCACAACCTGTTCTGCCGAGGATGGTTCACGAGCCTGATGCCGGAAGTGCTCTCGTTCTGTGCCGTGTTCTTGTAAATCCTCAAGTGTAATTTGTGTTCGGGTAGAGTCTTGAGACCTGAGCTAAATTGTTGAGTCTAGCTTCCCTCACGAACATGGAACGAATATTGGCTTTTTTTGAGTATCGCATATTTCTTCCAGCCTAAACGACGACAGTCAACATACGGCAATGGACCGGTGAAAGTCATGTCGATCCGCATCGGAGGACGACGTCTATTTTCTTTAAATCAATCAATCACGTCCCGTACATTCAATGTGGAGGCTCTGGAACCTCGGGCACATGGATTCTTGTCCCAACAATCACCCCAATTTGTGAAAGTACGAAGTCAGCCATCTGACCCTTTGCAATGTCAGTCTTCTTCAAAGAGCAATGGTGCTGGCCCAATCATAGTACTGATATATCGATGAAGAGAGCTTGAACACAAGCAATTCCTCCGGCTCTCCCACACGGGCCTAATTCCTGCAAGATCCCAGCAAAAACAACTGCTTCGCCGCTGCCTAGGCGTGCAATCACCGCTCCTCTTAAACTCCAGGCAAGGAAGTTAATCCATAGTGACTTCCTGGATCATCTACTTCTAGCCCTCCTCTTCCAAAAAAATGATCAGCTCAACTTCGATCACATTGATGTGTATCTGAAAATCTTTGACCACGCTTTTCATAGGCTTCTTCCAGCTGCGTTTGCCGAGAGAGAGTCCCCCTTCGGAACTGCACTTGCGTTGAACCAAGTGCCTCAAACTTTCCGTTGGAACGTGGTGGAGTGGCCGATGACTTAACTACAGTATCTGTGGAATTTGTGGCACGACCTAGCGCTCCGATTATACTGCCGGTCATGGACTACAGAATGCAATTGACAATGCAGCGGGTCGAATTTTGTCCCTCTTCTTTCGTTTCATCACGTCTCACGCCTTGCCAAATATACATGGCGATACTTCTGGTAGGATCAGGTTCTTTCTGACCAGGCTGCGACAGTTCTTCAAAAAAAAAAGTGTATATCAATACACTTTGAAATGCCTTCGGCTTGTGTGCCTTGCTTGTTTTTGGCTATATAACGCGTCCAGTGGTCAGTCAATGACCAGGATCTTCGGGAGTTTCAGTTCGAAATATCTACACTCAAACGCAATGGCTTTCATCATGCTCGCCCTCGCCGCTTCTTGTATTCCTGTAAGCCCGCATGTCCTCACTCAACCAACGAACTTCCTGACGAGATCATAGGGTGTCCTTATGAGCGGTCTGCCTACTGGAAGCAGTCAACTGGAACGTAGACAAATTGATAACGGTCCGCTTGTTGGTTGGACTTTCGTCGGCTGCTTCACGTGAATGACGCGCTTCGACTTTTTCCATCCTCCCCTGCTGAATCGCTGATGATAATTTATTCAAGTGATATTGCATCATCACGAACCCTTCTTGCCACCAGCGTCGTAAATGGGCAAATGACTCCGGGTTTTTGCACAAGCTTCTGCCAGGGCGACGCAGACGGGCCCCCAACTGGACTCAACTTCGCTGGAACCGAATTCACGGAGGTGAGGCTTGCACTTTGGCTCGGATCATCCCATCATTTACGATACGTGAATGCCTTTAGGAATGCTGTACGTGCCAATTTGGTTGCCCACGCTCAAGCTATCATTGACAAGCATGGTATAGTTTGTGATTTTAGCATCCAAGGTACCGCCGTCCAGGTGAATGACACGGAGTGCAGTTTCCCATGTGGCGGAGACGCTACTCTTACCTGCGGTGGGGCTGGGCGGGTCAGCATCTTCACCAATGGCGGTACACCCCCAGCCAATAAGGCTCTCGTCGATACATGGGCTTTCGAAGGGTGCCACACGTAAGTTCTCGTAATTCAGCATAGCTTTAAAATCGGTGTTGACATCTCCTTCTCGTAGGGATGCCATTGACGGGAATGGACGTACCTTGCTGGAACGGTTCGACATCGCCGATGGAGTTACCATCGAAAGTTGCACCGCCCAATGCACCGCTACAGGCTTCAATATCACTGGTTTGGAATTCGGGCAAGAATGCTGTACGTATTTTCTCTTTCGTCGACGTGACTCCCATGCCAACCTCATAATCTAACCAGGGTGTGGAGCTGAATTTCTGTTCCCCAACACAACTGCGCCTCTGGGCGATTGTTCCACCGCTTGTAAAGCCGACCATACCGAGCTTTGTGGGGCTTCCAGTCGCTTGTCTGTGTACATAGATAACACAGCAACGGGCACTGGTACTAGCGACGCCTGAGCTTAGGTCATAGTTGGTACCCAAAAATCATTACTTGCGCCAACGATCCATTGCATTCGGTAGTTACTTGTTGCTTCATCCAGTCATCTAATACACCCACTGCTCTTTTGCCAGACTTCATTTTGAACCAAAGGCCTATATCAAACGGTATTTTTTTAGTTATGCCTCGCTTGAAATATCGGAAGCCGCAATCAGTGAACTTCACGGCGGAGCCCTCTTGAGTCCGTAACTTGGGCATCATTTCGTTCTATGGTGGAACCCACGAGAAGCAGACTCGAACGTTGATATCGGATCATGGTCACTAATGTAATTGTGATCCGCTTGAAACAGCGATTGACTTTCTCAAGCAACATTTATAATTTCCTTTCTCCTCTACGTTGTATCATTGCATTCCTATCTAATCTGTGAGAAACATGGTCGCCTGCTCACAGAAGAATTAATCGAAGATTCAATGATTCCGCCGGGCTCTGCTTCGTTCTCTAGGAATGCGGGCGGGCCCTGTCAAGCCGCATCAAACAGAGCCGAGTTGAGTAGCAAGATTGAACTGATGAGCACTCACGATCATAGTAATTCACTGAGTTATCATTGCCGACATCGGAAATATTCACATTACTGATGTTCCCTACACCCTGGTTGATAATAGGACTGGAGTTTCCGGTGAAGTATCCTCCCGAAATTCCTATTATCGGGGAGGGACCGAAAGCCGGATTCCCGTGGAGAGGAGATCCATAATAAGGAGGGTATGGACTAGGCGTCATGAACGGACTCCCGTTAAACATGGGATGGAGTCCAGGGGCGTTCACAAAAGGCGGAGACAAGTGAGATAGGTTAGGGGAATGCGACTGAGGGCTTGACCCTGCCGCCGGTTTACCCTCCAAGTTCATTCCACCAAAGTGGCTAAGCATTGGATCAGCCTCAGCTAAAAGGTCAGTGTCTGGCGTTGGCCTCCGGCTCGGCTTTTTGCCTTTTCTTTTGCCAGTTTTCTTGATAACAGGTGGCTCATCTCCCTCGAGCTCGTCATCCCCACTTTGATCTTGAACGTCATCGACACCTTGCTCGTCGAATTCTTCCTCACATGAGATCTTTCCCTTTGTCCTTTTACGAAGAGCCTCTTCTTTAGTTCGAGCTTCCTTCTCTAATCTTTTTATTTCCTCTTCCCTTCTACGCTCGAGCTCTAGGCGAGCTTCTTTAAGTACCTTTGATTTTTCGTGTTCAGCCATACTTTACAACTGAGAACATTGTCCAATTCACCTTGGCTGTTTGCCTATCCAATTCCTCTCGCTTAAGCCTCGCCAGTTCCTCTGATGCGGATTCCAGGTTCGTCTCCGCCACTAGCACTTTGCTTTCCTCCTGGATCTTAACGCCAAACTGAACTTTCCCCTCCTCTTCCGCTACTGTCACCACTTCCTCATTATTTCGATGTTGAATTTGCTCGGATAGACGGTCTTGAGCCTGGAGAACTTGAAGTAGTACTTCATTGATGGTGATATGCGATTGAAGCTGCGGGATTGAGCTAGGCATAAGCAAGACTGTTGAATTGAAACTGACCTCGAATTTGGTCATCGCCTGCTGCAGGCGCTCACGATACTCCTGGGTCTTCGCAACGTCTGCCTTACTAAAGATCACACGTATGGCTCTGTTTCTATGAAGCTGATGCCTAACAAAATCGCTGATTGCGTCCAAGGTTCTGAACGAGGATGAGGAGAGTCATATCAAGGAATCAAATGAATAATCTTACTCCACTAGCTCACCCAATATCTCTCTCAATACAGGGGACAACCATTTCTCAGGATCTTTCGCCTTGCTGAATGAGCGCCAAACGGCAACGATGAGACCAGCGGCATCGTCTGCTAATCGTTGGAATCCGTCTTTGTTGTCCTTCACTGCCTGGGTGATGACACCGGTATAAGGACTACACGTTGTTGATATGCATAACACATACCTGTATCGTATTCAAGATGAAAAGGGTTGTGGCAGCTGCTTGCTTGAGGTATGGGACTGGAGCAAATTCGGCGGCTTCCTTGATCAATGCCAAAATAACAGCGCTGCCATTGACAGTAGCATCTCGCCAGTCTGTACGCGCAGATTTGCTTTTCCGTTTCTCGGCGCTGTTAGACGATTTTATTGAGCCTTTGGATGTCATTTGAGAGGGCGATAACTGGGAGACAAGGCTTGAAGGGACCAATGGCTTGCTGTTAAAGCTCGGTGCTCATAATAAGCCCGTCACTCACGTACAAGGACACCTGTCACAAAATCCAAATTCGTTGTCCTTTGTTGGTCCTTTGTAATGTGCCACGAGCTGGCTTGAGTAAGTATGACTGTGGGGCCCAATGCGGTGCTTAAGTATTGCAACAAGAGAAATTCACTCCTTTGTGGGGTTCTGAAGATCTTCGGAGGCTCGCTGATTGCTCACTGAAAGCTCCCATGGGCGATACTGAACATCAGATACTGTGTTCGGTGACAGCATGGATGATGGGTCCATCTTTTCATTCGGATCAGGTAGTACCCTCGCTTTTCTTGTGCGAGAGAGCCTTGAAGGCTATTGCGGGTACTTGGATCATCTCTTGAAACACTCTCTTGCAACTCTCTTGACACTCTCTTGAAATCTCGCGTCCATGAAATAAGACTTCGCGTTCAAGCATTGGAGGATTATGGTAACACGACTGCAGGGGGCATCGAACAAATAGCACGGCGGGGGAGGGCAGTTGATTAAAGATTGGCAGCTTTGGTTCGATGGCCATGTTACAGTCGGTGGTGGTTGGGCAAAACCCGGAAGGGCTTCTCGGCCCGGGCAGGGGCTCTTGGTCTGGTCCATCCGATGCACGCTTTATCTTCTACCATAGATACTCGGTGGCACTTCTCCACATGCGAGTTGCGTTTGCGATTGTCATGTCTTTGATATTGAAAAATAAAGATGTGAGTAAGTTAGGCTACGTTATAGTCATATTGTCCGTGGTATGATGACTCGTATAAGGAAGGTGGCTACACAATTAGGCTGTTGTATTGATCTACGTTGTCGGACATTTATGAAAGAAAAAAACTTGATTAGTCCGGAAGAAAGCAACGCTCAAGTTACGCTCAAGTCACAAAGTGCATACAACGCATGCCAGAGAAACATTGTATGCCTTCACGACCGCCTTCCATGTCGGCGACCTATTGAAACATATAAAAAAATCGATGAGGAAACTTGAGGGACGATCACAAGACGACTACTCACGATGACGAACCAATCCCGAGTCGCTGTGATAGTTGGTTGAATAGTCATTGTTCATGTTGGATATACTTACATTGCTGATGTTCCCAGTACCCTGGGTAGGTATCGCGCCAAGATTCCCAAAAAGGGAGAATGCGTTGGCTGTGTTGACGTGTGGCGGCGGTATCCCATAGTAACCCCAATTGCTAGTGTTACCTACAGAAGGCGTATTGTAAAGATATGCCTGGGCGTATGGTGCACCTCTGTTCTCTACCGGCCAGTTACTATGCTGGAGACTGGGTCCTTGCGATGTATATGATCCCACAAAGTTCTCCGTTGTCAGGGGGGTCGTCTTTGCCGCCACTGGCTTGCCCGCCTCTTCTTCTTCCTGATCTTCCTCGTCTTCATCCTCGTCTCCATCTTCCTCCTCCCCGCTGTCCCCTTCATCCTCATCGACAACACTTTCTTCTTGGCCCTTGTCTTTGCCTTTGTCTTTGTCCCCTATTTCTGCTTCCAAATCGACGAGTCTCGTTGTCATGTCCTCTGAGTCAAGCAAAGGATGGTGCAATGTGGTTATAGGTAGAGGCCCGGCCTGTGATTGAAGACACTCTTGCCTTTCCCAGATGTCTAAAATTGTGCTGTGGATCAATATGTGAGAATGAAGCTGACAGGATAACGTTAGAGCTTAGTGACATTGTCAATTGTAGAAGCTTACAGTAAAGTTGAGTTTGGCGTGGTTCAGGTCCTCGCGAAATTGTTTGATTGTTGACGAGTCTGCTGATTTATTGATCAGGCGTACGAGAGATTTCCTATGTAGCTTCTCTTCAGCAAAATTAATGATGTTCTGTAGAGTCCTGGATGATAATTAGGCCATCAAAAGCACGGAGATTTAATGACTGGACTTTACTGCAATAATTCCTCGATGACATCACCAAAGAATGACTCCGGGGCTCGCGAATTAATCTCAGTGTACGCTCGACAGAGGGTAATGACTAGTTGGGAAGCGTCTTCTGCGAGCTGTCGGAAGTCTTTGTCGCTGTTATGAATGCCCTAAGAGAATATGTTAGTGCTGGGCAGAAAAATCCAACGACCGTGGCACGCATTCCATGATGCGATGATAATACTAGTTGCCCATACCTTCATCGACGTTCGGATATCCTTTACTTTACGAGCAGCTTCTCGTAAAAGTGGGGTATCTGGTGGGAGGAGTTCAGTTGCTTCGTCAAGAGTGCTGGAGGATTCAGCGGGCGTTATTCTTTTTGTTGGCGGCATTGCTGTGTGGCGAATGGATGATGATGGGGCGTGATTCAGGTCTGGCGCACCCTTACTTATAGCAAATTTTGGAAGGCGCTTGTTGTTCATTCGGAGCCTGAAAGCAAACAAGGATTGGCCCGACACCAAACAATGACCCTTGTAATTGTGGGCGACGGTCCCTGCATCTCAATGGGACTTATCACTCGGGCCACCAAGAAACCAAGGCATACGTGCTGTCAGTGGCAAAAGTTGGAAATGGCAACCCTACAGTCAACCCCGGGGGTCTGATGGACAAGAATACGTAGTCGAGGACGTAAAAGGCGGGGGGAGGGAGGAATGATCTGGGGCAGTTTCACTGCACGACTAAAGCAGGAAAACCTATGACTTACATCGTAGAATTTCGGGGCCTGGGTCAGGGCCCTTGCCTTTTATGGTAATAACCGATCGATTTGAGCTCCACGCCTTGGCTCGGCGCGTGCTCCGTGAGCGTCCCGTAGGGTCCCGTTGCCGCTTACAGAAAACTTCCCTTTTTGGGTAGGCGGACCGCCGGTCAACCGGCAAGCCAAGCGCGTGACCCACAAGAAGCCAGGCCAAGGTTGAGAAACTCGACCCTACCTCGACGAACGAAAGACAACCTGCCGCAATCTTGGATTTGGAGGCATGGCTCGCTCTCGGACCTGCTCTCGGACCTACCTACCTACGATACCTACTCAACCAGACCCCTCGCCTTTTCTGGACCCGATTGCACTCTGAGGGCAAGTTTAGGGGCGAGGCAGATCATTGCTCTCGCATTGTTTGTATAGCAAGATTTCTACATATTACTCCTACTCCTTTGACACTTCTATCGCAGGCACGCCAGTGGAATCCGGAACTGATCGCAGCGTTAGAATCATCGCACCGCCGGGTGCCGCCATTCATCCTCGAGGCCGAAGGCTGCGTCATTGAGAGTTACCACCAGAGTCGCCCTCGCCTTTGACGGACGCTTCAAGGCCAGATACAGAGACGACGGACGCTTCGAGGCCAGATACAGATACAGAAGATTTCGACGGACGCTTCAAGGCCAGATACAGAGGATGATGGCGATGGCGATATCGACATGGATCGGACGGACAATGGCCAACAGATGGATTCTGATGTGGCATCAGCGTCCGCATCTCCATCTCCTGAACGACGACCGCGGAATCTCGGACGATCCAATCAAGCTGGACGGGCAGCAAGTAGGAATCGTTTCCGACGAGCCCGACAATGTTACCCAGACATTACAAGTCGGGATTGGGAGATATTGACACTCGCGTCCTCCTAGATGACTGCGGATTTCAAGAACGGTACCATTCGCGGCAAGCCAAGCACGTGGCCCACAAGAAGCCAGCCCAGGGGCCAAGGTTGAGAAACTCGACCCTACTTGACGAACAAACAACAACCTGCCGCAATCTTGGAGGCGTGGCTCGCTCTCGGACCTACCTACGAGCTACGAGCAAGTCAAAAAGCCCCCAGACCCCTCCGTCTTTCTGGACCCGATTGCACTCTGAGGGCAAGGTTTAGGCCAGGCTCGCCGAGCTGAGATAGCTGAGCGGGTCGGCTTACACCTTACAGAGGCAGATTGTTGCTCTCGCATTGTTTGTATAGCAGAATTCTACATATTACTCTGCCCTTTCCGACTCTGTATCCGAACCATCTCTGTATCCCAACCATCCCTTTCAAATAGCGACACTGATGTCTCCACGGACACTTCTATCGCAGGCACGCCAGTGGAATCGGGAACTCCCACCGGAAGCGTTGTGATTCTCAGCAGGGATCGCAGCGTTACGGTCATCGCACCGCCGGGTACCGCCATTCATCCTCGAGGCAGAAGGCTGCATCATCGAGAGTTACCATCAGAGTCGCCCTCGCCTTCGACCGACGCTTCGAGGCCAGGCGCATCTCCATCTACTGAACGACGACCGCGGAATCTTGGACGACTCAATCACGCTGGACGGGCAGTAAGTAGGAATTGTTTGCGACAAGCCCGACAACGGGACCCAGACATTACAAGTCGGGAGTGGGAGATATATGAGTGGGAGATGGGGATTGGGAGCTTCTTTGAGAAGTGTGTGTCGGATATTCCTTCTTACCATCTACTTAACCACCAATATATCTGTAGCGCCATGCAAGAAAGCAAGCTTCTGTCCCTTTCTCAATATTCTCACACCTCGTAATATATGATCTGGACATTGGGCAAGTCTAAGACTACCTCAAGGACCCGGAAAGTCGTTGTAAAAAGGCGCAATTCATTAATTGATGAAGTAGGAGGTACATTGTGATAAAGTAGGTACTAGTAATTTGAGCGATAAGTAAGAAGCGGATATTAGTAGATTGTTAGTTGGTATGGTCCTTACGGCGAGTAGGGCGAATCTCGCAATCACCTCGTGCTTGTCGGGCAGAGCGAATGGCGATAAGCAATGGTGTGATCCCCCTTTGATGCTCAGGATAGGCTGCGGTAAAGCGAGCCTTATCGCGATTGAAACTAGAGTAATCAATGATTGTATGAGTGTGGTTTGAATATGACTTACTATTCAACAAATTCAAGTGCAATTGTTTTTCGTTGCCCGTACTTCTGGGACTGACTCTTGTACCACTGGGGCTCCCAATCCTTCATTGCGACGTAGAGCGATCGGGTTGGATCTGCTTCCTCCCAATCTGTTGCCACTTGCTCCCATGCAGTTGAACATTTTCCGCGGAAGCTTGCAGGGATGATGTGGACCTCGTTGAATGTTGTATCCCCAACAGGTCTTGATGCCGCTGACTGATGGTCTTCAACAAAGAGAGGTGGCGGTTGATTTGTTTGATGGTACACAGTGCCCTGGAGGTGGTTTGTTGAGGTTGTTGTAGGCCCCATATTGTGTTGAGTATCTTGGTGCTGATGCACCCACTGCCTCGGCTGTTCAAATGGAGTTTAGAATTGATTAAAACATTTGAGTTTGAAGACACGCAGATACATACCACTCCAGGGCCTAGAAGCTGATTCGGACTTGCGATGCTGGGAACGGCAAGAGAAGTCTTGATCTCTTGGAATCCAAGCCGAACTTCCTGCACAAAGTCTTGCAAACCGGCTGTATTTGGAGGCGTATGGGCTTCCCCTGCACATGAGTGTTGATCAAAGGGTTTCAGGGCGTTGCTGTGGTCTTCTTCGTAAGTGTAAAGCTCATCAAGGAGATATCTGATGAGCGTGTCGCGCTAAATCATTCCATCATTTCATCATTTCATAAGTAATGCATCAGATTTGTAGACTTACATGTTCGCCTTGTGCCCATCCTCCCCACCACCGAATACGTGCAAGAGTCCAGCGCTGACCTATGGGTGCAAACATGAACCTGTACTGAGCACCACCTCGTCGGAAGCAGTGTGTGGTGAAAAGGTCAGCTCCGTGGATACCTGCCTGCTTTGCCATGTGAGTTATCTTCTTCTGTGCAATCTCAGACGACATGGGACGATCGGGATGAACTGAAAGACCGTTTGAGCCAATCATAGGGAAGACATAATCATCCGGACGTAGTGGCCGACCAAGAAGGAAGGTTGTGTAGAAGCGCAGCCAATCCAAAAGATGACTGTACATGTCAATCTCCGGTGTCCTGGGCTGGGGATATATATCATATACGTGCCCTATACATTTGATTTGTGAGTTCAAACACTTGCCAATTTGCTAATGATTTGCTTACCATTGAGCTGATGCTCGCCACTTTTCTCTCGCTTCTGCCAGTTCTTTCTGTTCCTCAGATTGAGCCTGAAGAAACAGGGACCCGGTGGGGATCTTTCTGGTTGTTGGTCATCCAAGAACTCAAAATTTGATACCTGGAGGTTCGTCGCTTCTCCAATTCTGTCACGTCTGTGTGTTCAAACTCCATCTAGGTCAAAGAACAAACACGACAACTCACCGCATCCAAATCGTGTATGCTGAAGAGGATAGAGCGTTGAAGAGAAGGTACGAACCCCGCTCCATGATCATTTTTTTGTGGTCTGTATGGCTGCATGTTGGATCAACTACGGGGCACTTCAGCTTGAAGTTCTGTAGGAACTTTTGCATGTCGTCGATGGACATCGCACGGGAATGCTTTCGTTCACCCTCTCCGTCCTTGTTCTTGCATGCTTCGAGCATATCCTCGACCTCAGCAGACCGGACCGGACTTCCCACCCACTCGTTGAGAACGTTGTCAAATCGCCAACGTCCCCGAAATTTATCTCCTGCCCTATAGACAAAGTGAGCTGTTAATCTTCTGAGCAAGCAAAGCTAATCACGTACATTTGCTCATAGTGATTCAAAAATGCGGCATGTATTGCCGATGCTGTTGACTTCCCATAGTCCTCGGTAAGGCATTTGTGTGCCAGGAACATTGCGATTGCAACCGGTGTACACTTCGCAGGTGAGCCCGTAAAAGCCTCATGAAAATGCGGATCCATTTGAGCTTCTTGACCTGTAGGCATATCATCCTCGCCATCCGCACATAGATTTTGTGCCGCATCATCACCATTCCTCCATCTCTTCTCGGCCTCACGCTCCTCCCTTACAAAGCATGCCAGGAACTCCTTCCCTCGTCGTATGTGGCCATCATAGTTTGTCGTTGTCTTCTGTGACTTTCCGTGCTTCCTTTTGCCTTCAGACACAACACGGTGAGCTTCAGCGTAGCTTGGCTGCTCTGGAATTTCGGTAGTCTTGCCAGCCGGTTTGCTAGACTTCTTCCTTGGGATCTTCGGCATTGAAAATCCCAGGATCAAAGGAACTTGAGAGCTCTCTGAACGTATAGTATATATTATTGTGAAACATTGGGTTTTGCGAGCCCTATGCGTGTGTGAGTACCCGTAGTCTTACTTCGATCACATATATATTTGTATATATCTAGTTAGGCGCGGACATCGTACAAGCCATTGGTTTGTCATAGTACATAATTCAAAACCGTAGCATACAAAACAACCACTGCTGGTGTAAGATTAGTGGGGTGCGTTAAACAGTTTTGGAACAGTTAGGCAGCTGTTGGAAGGGCCATTACTTCGAACTCATCAAGAATCTTGACAACATCCAGTTAGATACTTTATCAATGACAATATTCTGCACTCACCGGAAAATACAGAGCTGATGGCATCGGTAATATTCTTTTTGGGTGTTCGGCAAGGAACTCATTCACCTTACCCTGTGCAGCGGCCCGAACAATTGGTTCTGGGACCCAGACAGCCATGCTAGCCTCAGATGTGCATCCTGGAACCGAGATTGTTGGTCGCCCCTCGCCCGTCACAGTGGTAACCGCCTCCGCAACTACGGTAGGAATCCAAATCTCGACCCTGTACAACGCAAAAGCAGATGTTGATTGTATCTTGAGGCGAGCTTGAGTGATGTACCGAATAGATATGGGGCCAAGCGTAGCACCCAAATCATTGCCAAGTGTTTGTGGAATGGATGACTATTTGCCAAACATGTTGTGAGTAAACCTCAACAAAATACTATGATGTTAAAATGTACTCTGGCAAGTTGTCGGATGCAATGGCCATCCCAGACATTAGTAATAAAGCGTTTCAAAATAATTGGACCCCAATCAAATAGCCGGTCGCAGAGCGCTGCAAGGACTGAGGTGTTTGGGACCCCTGGGAGAAACCAGCCCGATGTATCATACAATACTCCATTTGATTGTGATGTAAGGGGGTGGGCATAGAGACGAAGGACTTCTGGATCCGGAAATGTAGGTGGGATGTTTGCTCCCAGAGTGGGATGTTTCCGGCCTATTCTTCCATCCAGGTCATATATTAGCTGGTCTTTTAGCTGTAGTCTCCACTTCTCAAGAAAAATGTTCAGACGTTGACCAGAGTAGAAGCGGGCCGCATGGTGTAATGATGCAGCAAGTGGACCTGAAGCCAGAGCCGTTGCCGTTGCCGTTCCGCAACCGGGAAGGCCAGCCTAGATCAAATTGTCACTATGATCTAATAAAAGGTGGAATATAGATGGTTCCTTACAGGGTTATAATCACCGCCATTGACAACCGCAAGAAACAGGAAGCCGTCCGTTGTAAAAAGGCGACTGGCTTGGCAAACAAATGCCTCTGTTGTATAAACCGACACAATGTCAAGGTCCTTGTTGCCTTGTGGGCTAATGTACAAATGAGACCAAAATAAATAAATTCAACCAACTTGAACAAACTTTTGGATGACTTGCTTGGCACCAAAAAGAAAGACATCACTGTCATTTGTTAGGATAATGTCAATGTCGCCAATCTGGTTCCGGTAAGCTAGCTCGGCTTCAGCTTCACCATTGGCCTACACAATTTCTTTAGACAGTCTTTCTATTACAATGAAGTGACAACAAGTTACCGTATAGAACTGAAAGCCAAATCCACTAATGAATTCCTTGAATGCGCTGGTTAACCAGTGTGGCATTGGCCGGACCGTTTTGCCGCGCTTCCGCTTTGGTCGGTTCTCTCCATCAAATATGAAGATGGCACTGACTGCAGCACGCGAGAGCCAAGCCAGGCGGAAAAATAGAATTCGAAGCTCAGGATTCTGCCCTGCATGAGCGTGAGCACGACCCTTTCCTGTAAAAACAGCCTGGCAGGCATAGAACCAAGTGCTGAAAATGTAGAGAGATGGTCAACATGTGAAGAACAAGAAGAATATACTGTGCACCTTGCGTCAACTCCAACAACAACAACACCAGTTCCGTGACGTTGTTGCTGAAACCCCTCTCGGACTGCAATTTCGGTCAAAGATTTTTGCTGTGCTGTTGGTGCAAGGATCTGAGATTAAATCAGCCCTTGATGCGATGCTACATAAATGAGTATCACACTTTCCAGAGATCTTTCACACCCATGATGAACAGAAGGAGGCAAGACAAGGTCCTCGAACAAATTTAATTTATGTCTCGGAATTTTGTTACAGCTATTTTTAGTATGGTACTACAAGTTGTCATGTACCCCAAGTCATCCCTATACAAGTTGAGCATAGTGAATACCATTTGCCGGCAGAAACTTCTTCGTACTCGCAGCCCCTCCTGCAAATTAGCGTGCCCAATGGTGTTCTCGAGCATGGGCAGGTTGTCGGGTTCTTCGGAGTTGTTGTGTGGGTGGAGGTGGTCCATGACATCTTTGAGGGTGCCGGCATGCTCGGGGGTGCTGGCGGTTAGTATTTTGAGTTTGTAGAGTTGGTCTTTGACGTACTGTGAATATACATCAGTTCCTTTATGTGCAACAAGGGTTAAGGGTGAGGGAAGCAGGGGGAAGGGAAGCAGGGGGAAGGGAAGCGGGAGGGAAGAACGGAAGGGAACGTACCTGATGATCGCGCCGTCTTCATCAGCGAGTTTCTTCCCCTCCGCACCAAGGTGCTTCTCCATCAGAGGGTACATGACAAGCTCCTCCCCAAAAGCGTGCCGCGCGACTTCCCAGATGAGCTGGCAAGACCAGCGCTCTTGCGCATTGGCATTGCCGCCTCCTGCAGCCCCTCAACGGGCTTTAAGATGGGCGCCAACGGCCATCCCTGAGCCTTCTGCTTCCGCTTTGGTTTCTGCGCCTACGCAACCGCACTCCTGAGTTGGTCCAGGAACCTGGAAGGTTGTTGTCTATAACAACATTGCCCAGGTGATGACGGGACTGTGGGCGAGAATGTGGACTGCGACGTGGCGGAGGTGTTGATGGTGGTGCAAGTGGGGATGCGTGATGGGTGGTAGACAGCTGAATTCGCATAAGGAAAGGGCGGTCGCAAGAGATGATGGTACAGTGGATGCTGGGGTATTTAGATAGGTGGCCGTCGGAGATCGAGAAGGCAAACTTGAAGTTGATGACGGGATTGAATTATAAGGTTGCCAGCGAGCTTTGGTTCTTTGTGGTTTGTGGGAGAGTCAGTCTTGGGGGCGTCGGTGCGAGCCTGGTTGTGGTGTTTCCATGGCGGATGAGGTCTGGGAGAGGGGGGAGGGTTTAGGGTGGGCAGGAGGGGAGGGAGAGGGACCGAAAGCATCGACGACGGTGTTACCTGGAGGCATTGGAGGGAGTGTTGGAATCAAACAAAGAGTTGAGATTTGCGAGAGAGAGATTGAGCTGGGATTACGCGGAAAATAGGTTAAAGTTCAGTTGGGAGCAGCATCGACGTTAGGGGGAATTGGTGGGGTGAAAACAGATCCAAAAACAGAGATTTCGAGAGGAGTGAAGGACACAGTGGAGGCGCTCTTTGGAGCAGATCGCAATATGCGTAGGGAATACATTGCGACTGTAAGGTCACTTTGGACGATATGTGCGGTGGTGCTGGGGCGCAGCGGCAAAGCCTGTGGTGACTCCCTATCTACATCGACTTTGTTGGCAATACCAGCGGCTGCGGTGTCTTCGCCATTGAGACCCGCCTTGACTTCATCGGCTTCCGCCTCGTATTTGACTTTGATTTCTATGTCCTCCTTGAGGTTGGCAAAGGTGCGGCAGGGCAGCGAGAAAAATTGCTTATGGATCAGAAGGTGGTGGTGCAAAGAGACATTCGCAGCAGGGAAGAGGATTTGCGTACGAGAGCGCAAGGATGGGTGTTGCCTAAGTGTTGGCAGGTTGTAGTCAGCAACATCACGTGATGCTTGCCAACTGTCCGTGCGTTCCAAGCGCGTTCATGGCAAAACCCTGTGTAAGCACACAAAACTACAGGTAAGCGAGCAGTTATTCTAAATTCTCCAAATTTTCCAAATTCTCCAAATTTCCGAACGGATCACTACCTCAATTCCGGACCCACCACTCTCTCCAAACCCTCGGCACCTCTGCCACCCTACACCTGATAGTGTGTAGACTCAATACAAGGTGTGCGTGCACAAAGTCGCGTTTCTTTGTGCGCAGTTATTCTCAAATGGTTGTTTATCTATCTCAGCTGCTCTGCCCAAACCAGGTGAAATTGTTCCCTGTGACGGTATCTTCATCTTGGGCCACAACACCATATGCGACGAGTTGGGAGCAACCGGCAAATCGGACGCTATCAAAAAGGTTTCCTACAACAAAAGTCATTGACATCCACCGCCAAGCTACAGCATCTGGGAAAGATCCCAACCCGGGCCATACAGACTGCTTCATGATCTCGGGTACACGGCCGGGTCGCTCTATTGAAAAAACTAGATTGCGTGATCGATGAGTTTTGTGCGAACGGAATTTGAAATTCCCTGAAAGTCTAATTCACCGGCCTCCGTTTATCACACCAGCCTTCAAACTATGTCCAAGTTAAACTTAAACATTGTTCAAACATCCTTTGTTCATCTCAGCTGCAGTAATTCAATAGGCTTTCTAATACAGCTTGCACCTTGCTTGCACCGGTCTCAAATTTCCTTTGCTAGCACATTCAAGTAGAGGTAGAAAATTGTTGGTCATCAAGCTGAGCCTCAGAAACAAATAGTCATAAATACAGTAAAATCGAATATTTCTCATCACTCCACAGTTTCATTTCCAACCACATCTTGATGTTGGGTGCGGTTCTATGAAGTTGTGGCAACGATCGCCAGCAACGACTCTGCGGAGCAGTCTGCGTCACAACTTCCTCTTGAGCTCTAATCCCTCATCAGCACTGCTTCAAGAGCCCTCCAGCTTCGAGAGCCAACAGAAGGATTGACTCGCAAGCTCATTTTTTACTTCTTAGCAATGAAGTCCAGGTCTTCCGCTCTGCTTATGCGGAATTTGGTGCTGGAAGATTCGCTGGTTTGACCATTGGTAATGAGGCAAATTATTGATTTCGACCCGGGGTCATACTCTAACATGAGGGTCTAGGTCGACTCGTCTGGAAACATCATGGCGAAGGTTTATGATGTCGGAGGTATGTCTTTATAAATCACAGTCACGACATATGTTTTATGACGTTCCCTTCTAGGTTATTTGCGGTCAGTGGGTGTCAACACCCCTGTGTCCACTGTACACACATGGGTTCAACTCGGCAAAGGAGTACCACCTCGGTAGTTATTTCCACCTGAAGATCATTGACTTGACACTGACGCGACGGCCACAGTAACGCAAAGGAGAATGGTATCGCTTTCGTGAACATCCAGATTATTGCTGTCACCGTGATTGTTGTGGCGGTTCGGAAGGTTCGTCTAACCAATATTTTGTCATCCGATCGCCCCCGATGACCTCCTCATTGAAATAGCCCTTGTCCTCGAAACTCGCTCAGATATCCTCAATCTCTGCCTCACCGTACGTCAAAGCACCTGTCACAGTCCCCACCACTCTTGATTGACACGTCTTTCCACACAGTCCAACTACGTCTTCGCGAATGTCTCATCCGTACACTACAAGACCGTCGTCCTCCAATCCATCGAGCAATGCTCCCTCGCCCTCGGCATGCTGTACAGGCGCTCCGACATCGCGCGCCACGTCCGCCAGCTCGTCATCCGCCCCCAGGGGAAATTCAGGTTGCTAGTCCGTTCAATGAATGGTGCGGCTGCTTCTGCGGCTGTGAGAAAGCTGGCCGGCGCGATGTGCTTGGATGCGCTGGTTAGATTTACATGGGGGGAACCCGTCTGATAGCTGAGTTTGTGCAGGTTTGCCTTTGGCCGTCACTCTCGCTTTGGCGTTTGCATCGAAGCGCATGACCCACGGGAATATTTTGGTCCGCGTCCTTGGGTCTTGCGAGACCATGGCGAACGCCTCCGTCTCAGCTTTTCACCTCAAAGGTGTAATCCATGACAACGGCATTTCAAGTGCTTCCTGTACCTACAATTCTCTTTGTGCCCGTCTCCTGTATATTGGTGAAAGCACTGTATTTACAATCCCCAAATCAATGGATCATTATACTGTATTATTGAATGATGCCTCTAGCATACGGATCACGTTTCTGACTCGGACACACGGCAAACATCTGAGTTTGATTCAAACTGGGCTTCTGCCACTCAGGGTGCTCGGTGTAGGGGCAAAGCTTGGCGACCATAATCAGCTAAGCGCAACCAGGCGCGACCGGTTCACGCGACCAGACGTCGGCCTCCTTCAGGGCTGCGGCAGCAGATCTCATTACGAATTTCGAGAATTTCGGTTCGATCGTGAAATTATCTCGATTATAGGGACTTATGTGGCTTACAGAATAAGACGTGACCCAGAGAGAATAGCAGGCTTATTGAAAAGAAAAGGCGTAAAGAAATAAACCCTAACATTAAGCCCTGCTGATACTGCTTTGGATAGAAGACCCCTCATTCCTCGACTACCTGACCAGGATAAGTCGTCACAAACATGAATGAAATATGTTGAAAGTATGGAACTGAAAGACGTGACGGACAACCGGAGAGCATGTATCCAAGTATCTTTATCACAGATGAATTGGACAGCTAGATGAGGATAATGACACGCAACGAGTTTCTAACAATGGACAAGCACTGGCACAAAGACAAG
This sequence comes from Crassisporium funariophilum, assembly GCA_014925845.1. Lineage (NCBI taxonomy): Eukaryota > Fungi > Basidiomycota > Agaricomycetes > Agaricales > Crassisporiaceae > Crassisporium > Crassisporium funariophilum. The sequence goes on from JACGCL010000001.1 coordinate 122,595, forward strand.
GTAATCGAGGGCGGTTCACTTCACTGTTTGACCATCCCCTCGTAGCTTTTCGCCGCAAACCCAGAGTGAACGTGCGCGTGTATGGTAAGCAAACAATCAATCTGACGAACGAGACCGAAATGCGCGGGGCTTCCGTGACATCATCACAAACGGTTCAAAAGTCACTCCGCAGCATCGCGGTCATCCGCTATCTTCACACTGCCATTCTTCTCATATATTGCTCATCTCTCTTGTGGTTGTATAGAATGGGCCAAGGGTATGTAATCTACATGGGGTATAGAGATGTACTTGTTCATTGATGCAAACCGGTCAGTCAATTTAGTTGAAGCATTGATAGAAAGTCAACAAAGAAGGGCAAGGCCCCTCTTGCCGGACGGGCTTGATCCTCCACAAGTAACTGGGCGAGCGCTAATGCTGTCAGGCTGGATGTAAGGCTGCCGCAAACCGTTCTCAAGATATCCCAATCCTGCGCGACTTGCGATAAACTTTGTTGACAGAGTTGTCGTTGCCTATATTCGATATATTGACGTTCGATACGGTTCCCGAACCACAAAGGGGCTGGAAACCCAGATAAGCCATTTGGCGAGCAGAAGCAGTCAACGCAACGATATCGATGTATCCAGGGGTCGGAGTTGCATGAGGGAATGGGGAATGTTGGTATGCGCCTTGATGGGGATGAGTTGGGCCACCACTAGCGGGAGATGAAGGGTAAAATACTGGAGGCAACTGTGAAACTTGTGGCAGCGTCTGTGAGTTCTGCCATCCTTCCATTGCTGGCGGAGATAGCGGCCGCTCCTGCTCAATGCGGGCGTGCTCTGCAGCCTGTATCTCCTGCTCTGCTTTCCGTCTGTTCGCATTCGCTGCCCGCTTCTTCAGTATCTCAATTTCCAAGATCACTGCTTGATGCTCGCGTGAGATCCTCCTCCGCTCTTCCTCGCGGTCCATCTCTTCGAGTTTCGCCACCTCCTGTTCGATAAACCTTTGCTCTTGAGTGGCCCTATGTTCAGCCTCTCGTTGAAGCCGGCTGACTTGGTCTTCTGAAGCCTGCTTCTTGATTGTACGAAGAATCTCTTCCAGGTTTTGATGGATCGTAACATGTGATTGGACCTGTGGTCGTTCGCTGAGTACAAGATATATTGCATCTGACAGATATGCGTACCCCAAAGATATCGAGGGACTGTCTTAGCATAACCCGATATCGCTCGACTTCAGTGACATCTCTACTGTGGTTGATCATTCTTTTGAAACCATTCCGCTTAAGCTTTTTCTGTGCAAACTTCTCGATCTCGCACAAGTTCCTGAACCCAGCATATTAGAGAGTGGCTTGTGAACGGCGCGTCATACGCACTGCATGAGCTCATGTATCCCGCTCTCCATTCGTATTGGAATAACTCCTCCTTCTTCCAATATTCGTTGGCATTGTATGACAACGGCATATACCAAACCACAGGCATCTTTCGCAAGCTCTTTGAACGAGTCTTCATTGGTTCGAATATCCTGCAACTCATCGTCAGGTCTGTACGACCTGGGAAAGAGAAGCTCTTACTTGTACAATGGTCAGAATGCGAAGGGCGAGTCCGGCGGTTTCGCCAAGGTATGGTAATCCTGATAGAGATCCTATATTTCTCAAAGTACCCAAAACGGTGTTTGAGATATCCAGAGTAGTATCAATCTTGGAGGACTGAGAGGGCACAGATGGTGTCCAAGGCTCAAAGGTGTTGAAGCTCGAGAGGGAGGTTATTTGAGGTGCCATGCGACAGGCTCAAAAGAATGACCGGCTTTTGTAACCAAATTTACAACATTAAATCATATTGTAGTAAACAAGAGCGCTTCCTTTCTAGCATGCGCCATATATACACTGCCCCCAATATAGCCTGCCTGCAAGCCTTCGATTGCGGCAAAAATGAAAACTGTTCGGGTGGCGTGGATCCGCTGCATTTACCAGGTGGGGTTGGATGAACAAGGCGCTAACTATCCATATGGGGACATTGATAAAAGGTTTTCTACCTTGGTCTTGGGGCATATGCAGCCAGTGCGTAATAGTTACTGTCAGACTAGAATCATTTAGCGCTCGAGGATTGATTCATTAAGACTACGACGTAGAGGGGGATTTCTACAGTAGTCCTTGCCCGAAAACTTTTCCACTGACATTGCCTCCATTCCTCTGCTTCCTTGCTATAGTCAGGGGCTGTGCTCATTGTCCCCCTGTGGAACTAAGCAATGGACCACAGCTTAACCACAGCAAAGAGCTACTCCATCTTATCTAGATTGGGGGTGATCGGATTGATGGCTGTACTCTCTCGTATGCTTCCCACGGCGAACTCCGATATTTGGAATCTGTGTATGTAGACGGGTGGCCCTAATACAGGACCTAACTGGTCTTCTCTCTCTCTCTCTCTCTCTCTCTCTCTCTCAGGGCAGTCGTGTTTCAGTGAAAGACCGTCGGCGATTCACCTCGCAGTCCACCCTACTCTAAAGGAAGTTGAAAGATATATGCACATATTGATAGCGAACAGATATAGCAAATTATTATCGATGCCCATTCTTTACCCATTCCGAGGATGAAGACGTGGTTGAAGCATAGCCAGCAGCAGTATCACTCCCTCATTTACCACTCGTATATCTGCGATTCCCATGGCCATGGCGGTCAGCAAAATCTACAATCGAGAAGGTGAGTAATTCAAGTAAGCTTACAGTCATGTAGTGGAGTACATACAGTCATCATGTTGTGTAGCCGGGTCACCCTCGACACGAACACCCCTCCTATGTATATCATCGATCTCGTACCCTTGATATACTCTTGGCTGTGAATAACCCGAAAACTCGCCGCCGCGGATACCCACAGATGATGCGTAATGGTTTCTGCGCGGCGCCTGGTATATTTCCGGGCTCGTATGGTCCGTGAAAACCCCACCCATGATTCCTACATTAGGTTCAGGAGTGTGGGTACCGTATGGCCCGTAAAGTGCGGGGCGTTGCAAGGTGGGATGTTGTTCAACGGGGTTCGTAGATGATCTCGGTGGGGTTGAGAGCCCCTGGAATGGACGGGCCCCGTCTGGAATTCGTTCATTGTTGTCTTGTGATGGAGGGGCGTACATCTGCGCAGGGGTATCTCTGTAGGGATTCGAGTCATTCAATGGATGAGCCAAGCTGGAAGGAGCCCCGAAAGGGTTCTTGGACCTCAGAACTGTTGGTGACTCATGCAATGGTTCTTCGAAGTATGACCTATTTTCTGTTCCCCACCGATCTCCTTCCACATATCTCATGTTCACATCCTCTTCAGTCAGTCCTCGCATTGACGTTTCTTTTCTAGGCGTGGTGCCAGAGTTTAGTTTCTGTTTAAGCCTTCTGGTATTAGCCTCCGAGTCTTCGATTTCTTGTCGTATCAGCTCTTCTTCTATGTTTCGAGACTCCTCATCCTGTCGCTCCTGTTTGGTAACAACTTTAAGTCTTTGGATTTCACTCCTGCGTCCCGACTGTCATTACAATGGTTTAGCTCAGATCATTGGTCGGAAAACAACGTGGTCCTCACGTCGAGCATGCATGTGGCATTCTCCAGGATATGGCACAATTGCCGGATTCTATCATCGAGGTCACCATGCGATGAACCTCTTCTGGCGCTTGCTGCTTTCTCCCGGATGGCACGCTCGAACTCCATGAGCTCACTGGTTGTCAACCGATGATTATATAGTGCGAACTCAGGGGCGCAGGAGTGCGGGTCCTACCTTAATAAATGCTCCTGGTCTGCTTGGTGGGTCTCGCCGAATGTTCTGTGAGCTGCAAGGACGAAATTGCCTGCAACGCTTCCCTCATTCGTGATCGTCTGCGAAGCAGCGTGGCAGTTCAGCATCTCAATATTAACGACCGCTGTTAGGCCCATTTCACCTGAAAGCTCTTGAGAATATTCAGTGCTGCCTCGGCTGCGGCGGAGACAGGGTGTTTGGATGATTCTATTACTTGTAACTTCTCGATGATAGAGTTGGGTGGGCCTTTGGAGGAAGCGCATTCCATGTTATCCGCAGACGTCGTATAAGTGTCGCGTATACTGGGAAGAGACGATGACAGTCGAGGTGGAGGATGATCAAAGCGGTTGATCGATAAGGAGAGGCTAGAGGGCGCTTGTTTCTAGAGGATCTCTACGATTGTCAGGCTTGAAAGTCATGTGTCCGTCAGCCATAAACATTGAGTTAGACCATAATCGTGGGAGACAGCTCTTAGGGCATTCATAACAGCGACAAAGACTTCCGACAGCTCGCAGAAGACGCTTCCCAACTAGTCATTACCCTCTGTCGAGCGTACACTGAGATTAATTCGCAAGCCCCGGAGTCATTCTTTGGTGATGTCATCGAGGAATTATTGCAGTAAAGTCCAGTCATTAGATCTCCATGCTTTTGATGGCCTAATTATCATCCAGGACTCTACAGAACATCATTAATTTTGCTGAAGAGAAGCTACATAGGAAATATCTCGTACGCCTGATCAATAAATCAGCAGACTCGTCAACAATCAAACAATTTCGCGTGGATACGGTGGACCCCTCTGCATATGCGCGTGTGTGAAGTCAAAAACCGCAACTATCACATACTGACCCTGCGGATGCCACCCGGTTCATACTGTACAGTGGATGTGCACCTTACGTCCAGCTCTTTTGCAACCCCAGATGGCAGCCTATATATACACACTCACAGAAATGCCACTGACAGAACATAAGGATCACGAATAATGATGTCTCAGTGAGCACTACAGGAATGGTGCACGACAAACATCCGTGAGTTGGAAATACGGCGCGCAAAGAAAAGCTTCCCCAACAGCGCTGATACGGCGTGCGCCATGAAAATAAAGATCCTTCCTTCAGCCGAGACAGCGAGTCAGATGATTAGATCAAGACTTGGGGCGTCGACGCCCACCACGCCTTCTGCTCTCACCAGGAACTGGCCACAGTTTGTGAGGATAATTCGGCCGCAAATGTAGCAGAGCCGAGACGCACCTTTGTAATGATTCACAGAATAGTCATTATTCAGATTGGAATAATTCACATTGCTGATATTTCCAGTATTTTGATTGATTACTGGAGACGCATTTCCGGAAAAATGGCCGCCAGCTATCCCAATCATCTGAGCTGGAGGCGAGGCGGGGTACTGAGTTGGACTTTGTTGGAATGGTAAGCCATAAGGAAATAGGGGATTGTAGCCAGTTGGTATATACGGGGGCATCGGGGGACTATAATCCGGATACACTGTCGGCGAATAGTGCGTTGAACCCGGAGAACTAGCGAGTCGTGGATTGGACTGGGTCGCCTGAATATTCATATTGGCGAGGTCAGTGGCTATCGAATCCGAATCCGAAGCGTTTTCCGAACTCCGGGACTTCTTACTCCTTCCTTTCGACTTCGACGCCTTTTGCTTCAAGCGAGGCTCGTCCATATACTCATCAAGTTCAGCATCCCGCTCTCGATATGTCGGCTGCTCTACCATCGTCCTTGATAGTTCATCTTCTTGTTTCCAGCGTTCTTCTTCCAGCCTCAACCGGTCCAGTTCATCCTGATCTTTCATGCGCACTTCTTCGGCTAAGTGTGCATCTATTGCGGCCTGTTGCTTCTCGATTTCCGCTTGGACCTGTTCGATACTCATCTTCTCCAGCTCCTTTTCAATTGATGTCCCCTGCTCGAGTGTAGACACGCCGCTTTCCTCTTCCCTTTCCTCGTGAGTAAGGGTAGAGCCACCCTTGATAACGCCCGTCACTTCGATGGGATGCAATTCTTCAGAATAGTTGCGCGGATCATGGTGATTGACTAAATCGTTCGGCGTTTGTTGTGGCTCAACAATGACCTATAAGACTATGAAGAAGATGTCTCGTGGATATCAGTAGAGAATAACGACATACATCAAAAACCTTCATTGCCGACAAGAAACTCTTGCGATATTGCTCTATTTTTGCATCGACAGATTTACTAAAGGCTCGTACACCTTGAAGCTTCTCGGGCTTGGCACCTTGCTCTTCAAGGAGCTTGCTCATTGATTGGAGAGTTCTTCGGATTCGAAGATGAGCGGCATGATTTCGACTCTACATAATACGTAGACCTTACATGAGTGTGTTTTCAAGCGTCGCGCCGAGTTCAGATTGTTTCCATTCGAGTTTATTCTCGGATATGTCGTATGAGGCTCCAATAGCGATGACCAGCTGTGATCCATTCTTTGCAAGTTCTTTAAACTCTTCTTCCTTATACTTCATCGCCTGCGGTGACAATTAGTTTCAGCATCATCGTTCAGACTCAATGGCGCCCGATCATTCATTCATCCTCTTTGACAACGTAAGATAGCAAAGATTACCTACCTCAACAAGACATAGAATGTCCCATGCAGTCCCAGCAGCCTCACGTATTGATGTATTGACAGCGGACCTCTTGATGTCTATAAGAGTAGTGGCCGGATTGAGCATGATCGTTCGCCAGTCATGTCCGGGGTCAGCATGATCCTTGACGATTGTAGCTTTGAAGGAAGAAGTTTTGGATCTGAGCAACATCAAATCAGGTGTAACCGGAAGACGATCTCAGTTGGATAGCTCCCCAATAGTGTTCGACACATCGCTCCCACGGATATCAATGTGGATATCAGCGGTGCATTAGCGAGATGCATGAGGCTTGCCTGTTTGAGCTTATCCTAAAAGCTCTCAAGAAAAGAGCGCAATGTATCTACACGTCGGCGCGTGCTGCTTAGGGCTCAACGTTCTTTCAAGCTACATCCCCGAACGCAAAGGTATACAAATATTTAGATTGTACAAAAAAACAAGAGACACTGTCACTCATACGGAGTCAAAACCACAATCATGATAGATAATTCTGAAAGAGAGAGAAAAGGATCGTGATTGTCGTGCGGAATCGATGTTGGCTGGGAAATCAAGGATTGTCGATGACATTAACTGGCTACTTGCCTTGCTTTCGTGCTAGAAAATAAAAGTAAACCGTTTAACAGAATGCGCCGCCATATGCGAACAATTGAACAAACCTTTACGAGCCCTATCTTGAGAAATGTTGGTATTGACAGAGTTGTCGTTAAACGAATCCTGGATTAAGTTGTTTTCGACATTTCCGGAATTCATGTTGGTAGTGTTAATGGTATTGTCATACTTCGTGAGGTTTCCGTGAATCGTTCTGACTATTGGACCACTTGATACTGCTTGCCCAGAGCCGAAAGGGAGAGAGCTGGAGGATGTCGGTGCCTGGAAATTAGGACCAACTGTCCCGGCCGGAATGGTTTGCGTGGACTGAGTTGCCTGCCCGTTCACGATGTCTAGCATCATTGGGTCTGTCATGTGTGCAGGGGTGTATGGAGTAGTGTACGAATGGATAGGCACGACTCTTGCGGGATAAGGTGCAGCGTTCTGTGCTATCATGGGATCGGCGTAGGCGTTCGGAGAGGGATACATTCCGGAAGTGTTTGTAGGAAGAGGGAGTTGAGGATCAGATTTTACGTGGGAGAAAGGTGGGCGTTGGGCATCGTTGAGGGATAATGCTGACATTCCGGCATCAAGGGTATCTCTGGCGTGAGCAGCCGATGCATCGTGACGATCGTCAGAGCCGGATCCCTCTTGTTCCTCATCAGAATATTCTTCGTCTCCCGGCTGCGGACCTGTTTCGCGCTTTACACGTTGCATTAGAGTGTCAAACAGCTGACGCATACTGGGGCTCATCGATTGAACCTGACCCGATTGCACAGCAGCATGTGTCTGGTGCTGTGGAAATCCTTTCGAGAACGGGGCTACCGAGGATTGAGGGGATTGAAATTGGGTTTTCCCGGTCCGACTGGTTGGATGTCGCGACTTGGAAGGGATGACCGACATTGGGTCTTGATCCCCGTCATATTCATCTACATTACGCATGAGTACTTCAGGTACTGCTTGCGTAGGCAGTAAACCAACCTTGTGCGTTTGAAGTTCGCGAAGATGTCCCGCGTCCGCCCGCACGGCGGCTAGCCATAGGTGGTTGCCCTCCACGATCTACAGAGCTTGGTCAGGATCAGAAAAGATGTGCTCCCCTTGACATACAATCGTGCATGGAGTTGTCATTATTCACATTCTGCAACTTTGTGTTGGTTATATTGAAAGCTCCGATGTTTGTTGTGCGGCCACCAGGCAGTGATGGCTGAGGTTGCATCATAGCGTGAGGCATGATGGGAGGCATTGCTTGAGGGGGGTTTTCTACGGTTCATGTAAGGTGCTAGGTAGGAGGTCGTCGTTTAATGTGGGCTTGGCTTACCTGGTGCATGCGATGTAGATGGTGGCAGATCATCAGGGCGTTCGCGAGATCGGGCATTCTTCCCTCCTGGAGTAACCTCAATTGGGATCTCCAATACGCATCGTGGCACGCACTGTAATGTTTGGAGTTGTCATTGTGAGCGTTGAGTAGATTGTTGTTCAGAGTATTGTAAGAATCGAGATTGGTGGTGTGTCGGCTTTGGTCGAAGACGGTGTAGTTGCCATGAACTATGTTGAATTCTCCACCAGTTACTTTGACATTCTTGGCATTTTGGAAGAAGGTTCCTGCCATTGAGTGTTGAGCTCAGCCAGTGGTAGTGGTGGTGGTCGAGAGTGAAGCGCCAACGGGACTCTTTTGTAGAAGCGCTGAGACGATCCGAAATAGTAGAACAACATCACGAGGCAGATGCATGTTATCTGACCCAGTATAAATACAACGACATTGACAGGGTGGACGACCGCCAATCACGGTAGTGACGCGGGCTGTGTTTGATACAATTCGGATACAAAGTCGTAGATTTCGGAAAGCTCAGGAGGAGGGTCTGAAGCGTTTGCAATGTCAGATATCGGATAGAGATGCAGGGTAGTATCCCGTGGTGGTACCGTACCTCAGCAGAACGAGAACTTGACGACAATTATCTGAACATGGTTGGAAAGGTTGGGGCGAGGTTACGGGCTTTGCCCGAACCACGGCTGTCCAAACCGGATCTCTTTGTTGTTGTTTGAACCTGATCCAAGATAGAAATTTTCACAGCCTCAACATCACTATAACCTTGACTTGACGCTCTTGATACATATTGTCCCGTTGGAACTGCTGGCTCAGTGGACCCGCCAAGGAGACAAGAGGGACCTAGTCTCAGATGCTACACCATAACACATCCAAGGCAGGCTCTTGGTCCCCAACACTCTACAATATCTTAAAGCAGTCCCCTCATCCTCTGGCAATCTCGGTTGGGTGCCTAAATCCCACTAAGTTCCGACACCGCCCAGGACATATATGGCGGCACCTTCTCACAGAGTCGGTTTATCACGACTTGATTGGGACAGCCGAGCAACATCATCCAAGGACACTACGGCGTATCGTTCGCGTGGAACAGACAGGACTTAGCGGCGTACTTTTATATGAACTGAGGAGCTCTTCCCTTAAGTACACAAACGGCGACTACGAAGAGAGAATCGATGACCCAGGCAGCTTAACGCTGACGGATGTGTTTGGCGACTTGGAAGACCCATCTGATCTCGGCATGGAACTCGATGATCTGTTGGACGCGGTCAACGCGAAGGTGGTTTACTTCCCCGCCTATGCCTGCACTTCATTCATCGTAGGCCCTTTCTCTGTAAACCTAACTTACTATTCAATCTCGTAATGTTCAGTCTGGCCAGGTCATGAACGCGTTTTTGCTCGACCAGCCCGCACTAAGACCGTATCCCGCTCACGGGGGAATTTCCATCTACCTACCTGACCAGTCGATCTTGGAAACTGAACGCAGTGATGTCGAGGGATTCGCCATGGACTTGTCTTATGGGAAGTTATCCTCTTCTGGGTCTTACTTGGGCGATCTCCAGGAATCTTTTTCGCTTGCCAAGGACGACCCCCATCTATCCCTTTGCATTCGGTCCTCCACTCTGGGTGTTTCAGTTCTTGAACCAAACGAGGAAGAAGCCAATAACACCATGTCGACGTTAGACTCTGTTGGCCCAAACACCCCACCTCGAGCTTGTGGAATTGGCGGGTCTTCATTGTTTGACGGGAAGCTCGGAGACATGTCTGAAAACTCGCCGTTTCTCATCTTTGGGGGTTGTTCCGATTTCTCTGTGAACGATAAGTTGTCTTCGTTCCTTGATTTCTCGGGGTCTTTTCTGGAAGAAGACGAACTAGCCACCGGGGGACACAGTATCCTCTAAGCGTCCATGAAGATGGCGAGAAGGACCACATAACCATATTGTGGTAAAGAATCCACACAATCTACTACCACATCCTTTAATTCAACCTATTCGTCAATACCCCTACACTTTAATAGTACATACATCATTCATATAATCTGATTGCTTCATGCGAAGGAAACGCCAGCCTCTTTCATAAGGTCCGCAACTTCGACGTCTAACCGTAGAGTTGAGTTCCGAACCGTTCAATGCTTTCAAGTTGACAGAATACATACGATCTTCTGAATTTCGCATACGCGACGCGAAAGAACATGTGGGCCCTAAGATGCATAAGTTACAAGGCGAAGAAACACGGACATGAAACACACCTGGTCCAAGAACGAAGTCGCCACCGAGTTGAGACATATTACCCTGTTTCCCTATGAGATTAGGATTCTTGAGAGGGCCACGCTGTCGTGACGTTTTTCAATGCTTGATCCATGGCATGATGTGGATGGACATGAAATACCCAGATGCTTTGCATGGCGTTAGAGAAGGAACTCAAGATTAAATAGCTGGGTTTCTTCTCTCCAGCAGGAGTCCCGGCCATATTCTCGATGTTCATTCCTAACGCACGATACAGTGTACGAGTGGGATCGGCGTATATTGGACCTTCAAATTTAGTCGTCTCTGAACGAATAACGTCAAATATGTTCCAACAAAGTCAAAGTCAAGCTGCGATCCACGATTACCTGCATACATAGCAATAGGATCCCATTCGCCGCATCCAATGATAACAATTCTAGTAACTGCTTCCTCGAGAGCTGCCTTCGGCACGGTGGCAAGTTGTTCGACGTATGCCTGACCAGATGAACATCTCTCCACATCAATTGTCAGTGGATCTCAACATACTTGGCAAGCCTAAATTGGATGAGCAAGTATGAGTTTGGAAGAAAGTAATGGATCTCACACCGCAAAAGAAATGTCCTTTTGTAAAACTTTCAGCGTAGACATATATACATGACGTTTCACATACTAATGAATACGACCACCGTCTTCCCCTCCTCGAAAATGGACCCAAACTTCACTTTATCGCCTTTGGAATCGAACACTTCCAACTCAGATGCTTCCACGATTGTCTTTGCGTCTGGGACAGCCTTCAAGTCCGCCATAGAGCTCTATCGGGATGATGGAAGGAAGCAAAAGGCACCAGTAAAAGAGACACTATTTTAGGTTCCTGTGTCCTGACGCGCCTGCCGTCTGTCACATGACTGACAAGCCTTCGGGGTTGCCACCTCAACGTGCTCGGCATTGCCGGCAGCTTCCCGGCGCCCATACACTGCGTCCCAAACATAACTCGGAATCTTTTCATCGGCATACTACAACCTTCATTGTCCAATCCATGTCGCTGACGGCCAACGGCCCCGAAGCTCACGACTCACTTTTTGAGAAATCGAAAGAGCACGTCCCGCCAGAGCTCCACAGAGCGACGCAACGCCTCGAGTTTCCACCTTCCTACGTTTTAGTAGGAGTTTACAGGTTGTTTACCGATAAAGTCCTATATGGGCCAGCTTGGGATAAATGCAAGCATGCAACAAGGCGTGGTGCAATAGTGGGCACTATCTGGGCATGTTCGTTTGCATACGATATAGAGACGAGGCTGATATGGGCATGCAGGCATTCTTGACCTTTGCCATCCAGAGGAAGTTCATCGAGATGTTCCTTGCAAAGTACGTCATTCCAATGCTGATTCGTAGCTTGGGCGTCATCTCACACTCTCGAAGCTCACCTCGAATCACTGGTCTATCACGCGACACGATGTTCGGTTATAAGATTCCTTTCAACATCCACACTTGTGCGTTCGAATATGTCTGTCTTGATGTTCAACATCATGAAGTCATGCATTAGATGCGGCTGTATTGCTCCTGGGCTCTCAGGTCACGTACATCCTACGCTTCTTCCTCAGGCGCAACATCCGCATCGCACGCGACAGGGCGTGGGACCAGACAGTTACTTCTCGTGGAAAAGGACCCGATTTCTGGCAACCCTACGTTGAAGAATGGCAGGAACCCCCTAGTGTGGAACTTGATTCGAAGAAGCAGAAATTCGTGAACAAGTGGTTGCGTGGATGGTTTGGACTCTTCGTCATCAAAAGAGGTCTGTTCAAAGCTCCACCGTTCCGACCAAAATTAATGATGTTCGGTGAATAGTGTTGCTTTCCCCGCTTCAAGTTTACCCCTTCGTTGGAATATTCATAACTTCCTGGTTCAAGGCCCTAGGAACTGCTCATATCCTCCACCGGCGTGTGAGTTTGCTCGTCCCCATTGTTATACTACCTACTGACGTCCGTGTGCTCAAGTATTTCGAAGCCAAGAAAATGACACCTCGTCAAATCGCCGTCTTTATGGAAGAGCGTAAATACGAATATCGATGTAAGCAGTCAACACTCACCATCGATCGATGATCATGCTGACCGCAAATTGCAGCTTTTGGCTTCGCAGCAGCACTGCTAGAGAGTCTACCCATCATCGGTTTGGTATTCACCATTTCGAACCGAGTAGGAGCGGCTATGTGGGCACATGGTATGTCCCGTTACCTTTTCAAGACCAATTTCAAAACTTGTCACGTTCAGATCTTGAAAAACGGCAGGCTCCTAAAACCATCCTGTCGTATCATGAAATCCTTACCAATCTAACCTAAGAACAAATAAGACACTACTGTACTTGGGAAGGATAACCAAATAAGACACAACTGTACTTCGGAAGGATAACATGATAGACAGGCTGGCAAAGTTTGGATTCGGTGATCCCGGGCATACCTCGTAACGCGTAACACGGGGCTCTTGAAATTGAGCACAGCTTCATTACATTTTAATGTGTCAGCATAAGTGGGCAACATGAGTGACTTTGGAGTGACATCCCAAAAAAGACGTCGCGTAAACAACGCGTAAAGCATTCATTTACCAAAAATGGCCGAAGATCTATCAACTCCCCTCTCTCCTCAGCGTCGTGAATGGTCTATCAAAGAAATACGGGATCTAGTTCAGAGGAAATTTGGAAAGCGGGCCTGTTGGATGCAAATCAAGATAGCATTGGCCATAAGAGCAGGCAAAGACGTGGTGGCATGTGCAAGGACAGGAGCAGGCAAAACTCTTTCATTCTACATTGCTCTTCTTATGGACATCGAAGACGGACTAGACAAGATGATCATTCTTGTTACCCCACTGAACCTCCTGGGCAAGCAAAATGTGGCTGGTCTTGAAAAAGCGGGCCTTCCTGCAGTTGCTGTCAGCGCTGAGAATGCGAGCACAAAAACATTCAAAGTAAGTCAAAGTTTATACTTAAGTGATGACGAGAGAGCTAAAGCCTAACACACCCTCAGGATATTGAAGATAAACTGTATCGTGTCGTGGTCATCAACCCGGAGATCCTGATGACACACCCAGAAGTCAGCAAGCTTTGGAAGCGCCCATCAGTAACAAGACGCATCTCGTACTTCGTTTTTGATGAAGCTCACTGTATCGTGACATGGGGAAAGTTTCGTGAGCAATACACGAAGCTTGGGGATCTCCGATATCTTATTCCCGAAGACATACCATTTTTTGTTGCATCAGCAACTCTCCCACCCGCAATACTCCTCGAGATTGTCAAAATACTCCATTTACACACAGAGAATATGAAGTACATCATGCGATCCAACGACAGACCAGAGATCCAGATCATGGTCCAAGGCATGGTTTTTCCTGCAAACAGCTATAAGGATCTGGACTTTCTGATACCAGAAGGTTACGCACCAACGGACGATCCCATTCCAGCATTCCTTGTCTTCTTTGATAACACCAAGGAGACGGAAGCAGCCTGCAGACACCTAGCGAAGCGGCTTCCTGGATCTCTCAAATCAAAGATCAGATATTTCCACTCAACGATGACTTCAAACTACAGAGAAGAAGAGCTTACAAAAATGGAAGACGGCACGACATGGGGGCTCTGTTGCACGGATGCCTTTGGTATGGTGAGTTGTCAGTGTTTCAAACCACAATCCTGGTATCAAACTATGATTAGGGAATGGATATATCCAACATCCAGGCCGTCGTACAGTGGAAAGCCCCATCCGACCTATCAACCTTGTGGCAACGCTTTGGTCGCGCTGCACGAGGCGCCGGCCAGGAAGGTGTCGGGATCTTGATTGTACCGAGCTCGGACATCTACGAAAAACGAGTTAGAAAGGCAGATAAAGCTGCAAAGCGAAAGGAGAAAGCCCAAGAAGGCATCGCAACAAAACGAAAAGCACCACGCACCGATGTCCGCCCTGCCAAACGACGTGCTCTTGCCGATGAGTCCAATCAGAGTAGGGTGCCGGATGGTCCAAGTATCATCTTTGAAGGCGATTCGGATATGGATTTGGACAATGAGGAAGTTGAACAACCTCGACCCATTGTCGTTGAGGCATATGTTGATTTTGCTGAGCGGCAACTGCACTATGCAAAGGAGGGTCAGATAATGGCCCAGGAAAAGAAGAAAGTTACCAAGAGGAACGAAGTCGAAGTCGGATCAGCATTGGACGACTTCATTAATGCAGGTCCTTTGGGTTTCAAATGTCGACGTGTTCCTCCAAGATTGTATTTCCGAAACGATAAAGATCGTGAGTGCAGGTTCAATGTGTTGTGATACATAGAATTGGCACGGAGTAAAACACTGATCTATAATTCTCACGCATCAGCTTGCAACGATCACCTACTTTGCGACAAACTTACAACAAACGGTTGCTCACGTTGCTCACCTCGACATTCCTGGGTTTGCTGCGATCTCTGTACTCCCGAAAAGTTCGACAAATACCGCCTTACAGCAGCAAAATCAGTGCGAGGAACAGGAAAATCAAGACTCAAGATGTCCAATGCCATGATAGGCGATCCCAAAGCCCTCCGGATAGCGTTGTTACGATGGCGGATCGACAAGGCCACTCACAAATTCGGCGCCGTTATCGTACAAACACACGGTAGCAAGTTGTTCATCTCTGACGGCATGTTAGATCGACTTATTTGTTGTGCACAATGCCAGAAGCTTCAAGATATCGCCTCAATTGTGAAAGAAACGAGCTGGAAAGCAGATAGGGCTCAAGAGTACGGCCCATCACTGCTCCTACTCCTCTTTTCATACTTTCCTCTCCCACTGCCGCCGCCGCCGCCACCGCTCCCACTGCCGATGCCAGCCATTATTGAGCCCATTGCAGCTTTGAGAGGATCAACAAGCACGATCTCAAACGCCAGCCCGTCTGTTCCTAAACCTCAACGTAAAGCAATTCGGACGTGCTCAAAGTGCCAACAGGAAGGCCATATAAGTGCGCAGTGAGATCATTTATTCCATTTCATGATCTGATTTTCTCCGTATTGAAGGTTCCAACCGTAACTGCCCATGGAAACTGGAACAATTGCGACTCAAACAATCGCAAATCGTAACTAGCCAGAACGACGAGAATGCTCCGCCCATGCTAAGCCGACCAGATCAACGCCAGTCAATGTTATACCCCCAAGCATTTGCTGCCCACCCATTGGCGCCCTCCGCTCAACAAACTATTCCCGCCTCTACAACGCACATTCAGATCGTTTCGCAGCCATTAGCAAGCTCTTCACGTGTCTAGGCTTCCATCGTCCTCCACTTCCATATCGTTATCGTTCTCGTAATCGTCTTCTCCTCCTGCCGCCACCTCATCGTCCTCTACAACAGCAAGTTGACCACCCTTATCCACCGTCAGACATTCCATTCCAATGCCCACAACATCTGGGATACTATATTTCGATCTGCGGCCGTAAACCGGTTCGTTGGTCTTGTTTTTTGCCATATACGTTGCTAACCTCTCAAAAGTGACCTTCATATTAGGTGGAGAATGTCGGGTGGTCTTATGTTCCAGACAGAACATCTTTTCAAATTGTATACGTGTATTCTTGTAGACTTCGATCAATGGTGATTCGTCGAGTATCCGCTGAATTTGATGGTTCGAAAATTTTCCTCCATATATCCGCTAACAAGATCTTTAGCCACTAAAAGAACTTAGACATGACAGAACACTCACTTTTGTATACAGGTTATTGTGCTCGACAACCCAATCAATTGCACGAAAACTACCTTTTTTCCCAGTGGGATTACATAGGATACTCATCCGTACCGCCTTTCTGTCGATAAGGTTAGTCTTCTAATTTCGCTATTGAGTTTCTTAAGCTAACAATTGACTCACCTTAGCCCTTCCGGATATATGAAGAACACATTCTCAAGGTAGCGCCGCAACTCCGCAGCATATTTATGCTTTCCGCAACCTAAAAAAATGAACATCCAAGGTAAGAAACACATTTCAATTCTGCCTATGTCGCCAAAGTTCAATGCGTGTGATAGTTCCTCGTACAACAGGAAATACTGCTGCTGGAGAAGGACATTCTCCTGCTGCATATCACGTTCGGCATCCGTTTTCAAGTCTTGGTCAAGGGTGAGTTCCCGATTTGCTACATGTGCCCTGCTAACAGTGATTGCCATCTCTTGCAGAGCTTCGAAGGAAGGTTTGGAGCGAGCATAGTCCTCCAGACTATTCATTTCTGGCGTCTTCTTGTGGATCTCAACCCGCCAGCTATCTAAACGAGACACAATTCCCGTGTGCTGGATGACCTCATGCAGCCGACGAAACCCCGGGTTTGATTCGATTTTACCTGTCTCCTTTGGCCGTATCTGACTCACAAAACTCATCAGGCTGTTATCGCCCATATCTATCTTCGCCTTTTTGGGATGAATGAAAACGCGCCATATTGCATCAGCTGCAGCCATCTTCAGATGGAACAAACCCATGACATATATGCAGTGTTGCATTTGATCCCATGGCAGCTTTTCAGCTCCTCGTGATTCACGCAAGCTTCGAATTCGCTCTCCAGTAAGAAGATCGCCGAAAACAAGAACGACATGGTTGTCAACCAAACGGGTAGGATGGGGTGATACACTTGTCGAATCTCCGACTCCTGCCTGCTGAAAAAAGGCTGCAAGGGCATCTGCGTTCTGCGCTGGTGAGCTCGGGTGAATATCGAGTGTTCGACAGGGAATTTGTGTCGTTTTTGTCACAGGTATGCACTCTATCTCTTCAGGATTACCGAGCTGACGTTTGTATGCTCGAAAATATTCTGGCCCATAGTTAATCAGGTCATGAAGAAATTTCCATGCGTCAAAGCGGTTGCGAGAAAGCATGTCGTTGCTATCTGGGATTTCTGGATGAATGGTAAGCAAGTTTTCGAAGGGAATTTGCGGAATGTCCTGCGGGAGCGCTAATGGATTGTTTGGTGATTTCCTCCATAGTTCGTCGGCACAGTCAAGATCAGCAAGTGTGATACTATCTGGGAGAGGCATCATCGTGCCTGACGTGAGGTGGATCAGAGTCGATTCCGCTTTTTCGACTGTTGGAACAGAATGCTTGAGATCGAAGTCAATGTTGTCATAAGCCAAAAGAGCCAACAGTGTACGTCCGAGCTCCTTGAGCGATCTGTCTGCTTCTTTTGATAGATTGTGAACTGCATCATTTATTGTTGACGTCGAAATAGACAGGCCAATTCGTGCCAGAAGCTCGCGCAGAGTCTCGGGGCAATTACAAGACTGCAAGAATATCCCCATGATACTTTGAAGAGCATTACACCGTTTGTTCGTGCTCTGAAGCATTGTGCTGATGCTTACAACCTTTTTCTAGATGCTAAGGTAAGAAGCATATACATTTCATATAGCAGTGACGAACAATGATCATATGCTTCTTATAGCGGTCTTCCTGTTGCTCAACCACATCTTCGGGTTCATCTTCACGTTCGTGGTCTTCCTCTCGGGCTTCCGAATCAAAGAAGTCATGCATATAATAATCGTCTAGTTCCGCTTCATCAACAACGGCATGCGTCTTCGTTGCCGAAATGGTAATGTCGCTCATTTCAATATCACCATCGCTAGCTGCTGCTTTAGTTCGTTTGTTCGGCTCTCCTTGTTTTGCCTTGTTTCGAGCCCAATCACGCTTGTATTGGAGCTTGGGGTCCGCTGCAAGAAGAGAATCAAGCATCGCCCATACCATTGGAGCCTGATCCTCCATCTGCTTGCATAAGACTGAAATATTGAATGAGCGCAAGCGCTCCTCGGTCATATTGGCGGCAGAGAAGTGGAGGCCGCTGTCCTTGTGTGCAAGGGCCATGATTTCGGATGAATATATGGTGTTCACGGTATGATGTGCCCAATCAAGTATTGCCAATTTCGTGAGCTCACAATCCTTCAACATATTACAGATTCCTGTTATCTTTTCTCTAACCTATGATTGTATCATGAACAGATGTACATTCTTCAGGCTGATTACTTACCGTCCCGTCATTGCTGCTCAATATACTAATGATATTGGTGACTTGTTCCTGTGGGAAGGATTCCATGTTAGTAGGATGGAAGTCCATAGCTGATGCTATTGCGTAGTTCACTCTCAGAAGCTATACTTATAGAATTCTCAGTTGATGATAACATAGTCAATTACAAGTGCAACGCAGGACACGACACTTGTGCGAGGCAAATGCTAATGACGTCGCCAAGACGTCGCGGCGGAGGATATCCTTCTCTAGACGTGACCTAACAGTGACTGGAATGCTGACACATTAAAATGTAATGAAGCTGTGCTCAATTTCAAGAGCCCCGTGTTACGCGTTACGAGGTATGCCCGGGATCACCGAATCCAAACTTTGCCAGCCTGTCTATCATGTTATCCTTCCGAAGTACAGTTGTGTCTTATTTGGTTATCCTTCCCAAGTACAGTAGTGTCTTATTTGTTCTTAGGTTAGATTGGTAAGGATTTCATGATACGACAGGATGGTTTTAGGAGCCTGGAAAAACGGCAGCATTTTGTGGCATCTGAAGGAGTCCCTGACCCCCGATCCCTAGACTTCGTGAAGAAAGAATGATCTGCTTCCAGGCGACAACTTCATGGACATATGTACTGTAATTCAAAAAGTAATGTATATGAACAAAAACTCTAGTTCCAGTCAATCCACGAAGACTGACTGCAAGCTAAAAATGGGATTGGTATACACAGCGGAGGGGAAGGAGATGTCTGGAGGGCCTGACACAGACGCAGGCATAGAACGTACAGAATGGCAGCCGCGACGAAAGAAAAGACAATGTATGAACGACAGACGCCTGTCGTGGTCTGGTAGTGTTTAATCGAAGAATGAGTCGGTGCCATGCTGTGGAGTAAGTCCACTATGAATGCCAACGACTTCGAGGGTACGATGGGGGACGTACAAGGTGCCGGTTGCAGCTAATTTCAGGTTTGTCCTTGCTATCACTGACATTCAAATCATTGCTATGCAAAGCGTTTTAGTCATATATTCGACGAAAGACAATAACGGGGAGACGCACATGACATGGCGTAATGCACTCGCAAAGCTCGCATTTGGCTTTTCGTCGAGATAATCCATGAGACCCTGGTCACCAACAAAAAGTAACAGCGACCTCTCAGACATAGGAAACATATATCGGTATCCATCAATACGCACCGAAGTGAAGTCATATTTGTAGGATGACCCTTGCTTTGAGCACGCGGCAAAGTTAATCTGTGGCCCGACGCATCATGGCAACCTATGAGGACAGGAAACAAAGATGGTGTGGACTGTCTTACGATAACGCCGCGAGCGGAAGTTGCGTTTGAGCGCGTCATCGGAGTCCCGTCGTTTATGGCTTTGGATGAACCATACTATTGATGGGGAGTGTGATTAGAAAGGGTTAGACAGCAGTAGAGAATGTGCAGATCAACCAACCCTATATTTGAGGTCTGTTGGTGGGGAATAGTGAGCTCTGACCTTGTAAGTCGATATGTGGGACGCACTCAGCATCCCTCCAGCATGACAAGTCTATGGAGGCAATGGTTTCGACTCGGTAATCGGTAACCATAAGTGGCAAGGTGAGGACATACGTCAAATACGGTCTGAAGAATGACAGTGGGGGTAAGACGAGTGAGAAATAAACTAATAAAAGCTCGATCTTACCGTGAGGCGGCAGCCTTCTGGAATCCTTGAGACCTACAGATATCTTCAGCGACCAATATTCATCGCTGAGTCTAGAAGGACTAGCTTGCTCACCATGTTATCCAACATGTCCTATAGTCCCAAACATTTTGTTAGAAGATCAGAAAATAAAAATCATGATATGATCTTACCTTAGCCTTGACCCGCGTTGCGGGGTCGTCGAAAAAGCTATAATCGAGTGGGCAGATGTCTGGACCAGCACATGAATATAAAGATAAATAGCTATATCAAGAGCCGGAAGACTACACGTACCGCCCCTCTCCGATCCATGCCCACCGTCTGTTATCCCGGAGGAGTTTTGAGATTAACATCGGTACACATGATATCCAGCAATGGGAATAGACATACAGTAGAAGAAAAGCTCATCCCCGCTGCGCGCGTTCCTGGTGAGCCAGCGCATGCGGTCTATGATGCCATCATAGGTGGGGTCTTCGGGAATTTCATCACCATCGTCTCCCTCTGAGAGGACGATGATGTTGCTGCTTCTGAAGCCCCTACCTATTGGTTCAATTTGATCAGGATCGATATTGGATGGGGGAAAGTGACCCCAAGTTCCATTCACCTTCCAAGAAAGCTCGAACGAGAGCTGTCGCCTCTGAGGTGTCAACGCGACGGTGAAGCCTGCTTGGAATGAGTCTATTGCTGACGTTGACCTAAACAAATTCAGAATGGTAAGTACGTAAGGCGACAATTAAGTCTAGAAATGTGCAGGCAAGGATCTCACGTACGATGACCGCCTTCTTAACCATGTTAGTGTCTTTCAATGAAAATCTGTAGAGAATAAGCTGGGGAGGTTGTCTGATCATCGAGCTCGATCTAGCAGAGCTTATATATCTGGAGAGCAAGGCATAGTAGCATCGCCTGAATTGGTAGACTTGAAAAGAATGCTTAATGGCAGGTCTCAATTGCTTTGGCGCCCATTTGCTCTCGAGTGGTCAAATACAGGTATCATGTATAGGTTTCTTGTATACTGTCACGACGGAAGTCTCATGCCCGTTGACATCGCACACGGAAGCAACTTGACACATGGAAGCCTCATGTTGGTTACCAATCGAGCATCCTTTGCCAAATGTTATGCAGAATAAGGACTACTCTAGCAGGGAACATAGTGCTTCGCTAAATTTAGCAATTCACTACTTAAGGTGCGTGATCATAGTTGAGACAGAGATAACATAAACTGCTCGGTAGGCCCTTATGATTGCATGACTCAGGGAATGGGGATGAGAGGCTTTTGGCGCTAATATCAAATTGACGGCGGCAAAGTCTAGGGTTACAAGCGTGTGTGGCATGCGTGCGGTCTCTGTTATGAGGGGCTTAAATGTATTTTTTTGTTTTGAATCTCTGATTCATCTAAAGCCTGATATCGCTCCAAGGCGTGTTTCGTCAGAATATACTCGGTAGTATTGACATGATCTTGCGAAGTTGGCGGAGGTGTGTATGTACCGAGGGACTGTATTGAGCAGGTTTGAGCGCTTCAACTGCATGCTGCAGCCTGCAGGCGCCATAATCGCTACGGGTTTGAATGCCAACGTCCGCTGTTAATCACTTCTTCTCTCCGGATCATTAAAATCCCTGTTCTTCATAACAGGATACACGGATCCCAGACATCGGAAGAATATCAAAACGAGCGCTTATGAAGCAAGCATGAGTGCGCCGCAGGTGTCGGAATATGGAAGCACAGGTTTTGTATTCGCTGTTACCAGCACTGTACTGTTCAGGTCATGAGTAGAATAAATAGAGGACCGAAGCAAACAGGCGTTTTCAGATCGCTCTGGCACACAAATAACATCTACGACTACTTACTCCGACTTCACTATGTTGCCCGAGCTTGTCGCATTCGACCTTGAGTATGTGATACTTCTCTGCTCTGCTAGAACCAACCACTTTGCTAAAAAGAAAATCGCAGCGGTACTCTTTGGGATATTGGCCACATGGGAGGTGATAATTTTTTTTGTATAAATACACGGCTGGGATAAACTAACACGGATGTAGACGAGTCAACGTTCCGCAGTGTTGGTACCAACCATGTTCGCGATGAGTATGCAGACACACTGCATGCGATATTATTCCACACTAATTAAATATTTTCCACCAAGATACAACAACACCTTGAGTCTTGGCCGGGACATTCCTCGCATTTTGAATTACTTGAAGGACAAGCGCGTCCCCATGGCCATTAGCTCCAACAACAATGATCCTGCGAAGTGAGTCGTTCCCACATTGAGATCGTATGCATAAATCACGCACATTCTCTTCCTAAGGGCCCGTCGAGCCTTGGACCTCTTGATGATCGACCGCAAGGGGACGCGTGTGTCCGCTTCCAGTTTCTTCGGAAATAAAAGCTACATCGAAATTTCGTCGGGTTTGTAAATCTACGTTTAGTATGAGTGATTTTGTACTGACATACAATGCTTCTTGCATATGTATATGATTGTTCAGGCTCGAAGACTGGTCAGCTCACAAAACTCATGAGGAAGGCCAGGATACGCAATGCCAGACACGTAGTGAGCATATACTCCAAATGGGCCTCTGCTATTAATATAAATTTTTCACCTAACCAGATGTTATATGACAACGACAAACGCAAGAATGGTCATGTCACAAGAGATCTGGGTGTGTTCGACGTTCTTTTACGATTCTTCACCGCATGTTTTCTCATGTATCGCCCCGTTCGTCAGGCGTAGTCTTCGTACACTCAACCGGTTCTCGTTTAACCTGGAGTAAATTCATGGAGGGTTTGGATGATTTTTCTGGAAATGACGACGATGAGGATGATGCTGGTAATGGAGACTCCGAAGAGGAGGGGAACGGGGACGACGAGGATTAGTCCCCATAGGCGGCTTTTTACCTGCATTCAAGGTTGTTCTGTACTAGGGGTCTCACACTGGGAGTTCTCAGGGTACAATTCATCCAGTACATTTTCGAGCATGTATTGTTGGAAAATGCACAACATCCTCCAGAACTTTATGCCACATCGCTTCCTTCGCCTGACTCGCACGAGTCTTCGGCGATTCCCGAAACGGATGGGGTATATAACGGATGGGGTATATATGAGACAAGTAGCAGGGGGCCTCGCGCTGCCTATTGGACCATCATTATCCCGTATACAGATTGTCAGGTCGTACTTGACAAGGAGGCGATGACCTCCTGGCCTTTCTTCCACGACGACGACTAAAGTGAGCTTTTTAATGCCTTTCTTTGAGAACGCAAGCAACTTCCACATCAACGGGTCAACGTTTGTCGAAGTTCACGGTTCACTTCACTATGTTGATCAGAGCGTTCAATTGAAGGCGCAAGGTACATCAGCCAGCCCTGATCCTAGTGCTCCATCGGAGGGAGCGAGCAATATGGCCGATATACCTCCAGGTAAGTATGCAGCTTGGCTTGATTGACAGACCAAAGCGATGAACGTCTGGCTATCAGGTCGCGGGAAGCAACACAAAGGCAAGACACGGAAAGCGTTAGCCAACCTCGAACAATACACACTCCCCGCCGACCCACCCAACATCCTTAATGAGTCCAAAGGTGGCACTAGAACCAGTGACATACACCCAGCCAACTCTGATATCAAACCATTATCTGCGCCACATCCTCGTGGACTTCATTTCCTTATTCCAGAATCACCTTCCACCGTAACAGCAACAGCGACTCCAATAGAGCATGCCACCGCAACAGATTCAAGAGTTGGACAACTGATGGAGGTCTGCAACGGGCTTACAGACGGATAATGGTTATTATGCAAGCCTTGAAGGTGCTCCGCCGGCCCTCATTGAATCCATTG
The DNA here is from genome assembly GCA_014925845.1 of Crassisporium funariophilum. Lineage (NCBI taxonomy): Eukaryota > Fungi > Basidiomycota > Agaricomycetes > Agaricales > Crassisporiaceae > Crassisporium > Crassisporium funariophilum. The sequence goes on from JACGCL010000001.1 coordinate 146,558, forward strand.
ATTCTCAATTCTTCCCTCTCACCGCATCCCTCACAACTGGGTCCAAAGCGAATGTCTGGTCCTCGGGTTTGACACAGAACGTCTTTTTCCACAATGGTTCCAGTAATTCAGGAAGCGTCCAAGCAAGTTGTTCGTTTCTGAGCCAGAGACGAAGCAGATGACGTCTATGACGGGTGAATGTAGGTTGGTGCCCCCATTGACGAGTAGACGTACGTGTGGTTTCCATCGTCTTTAAACCCATCCCTAGCATGGAAGATGCTTAAATTATTGATATATTGTATATCTCCCTTCTGGAAGTTGAGTCCTAACGAATATTTCTCGCCGAGGTAGTGCAAGGCATCCAATGCTTCTGCTTGCGCTTCCGTGATTGGGTATTCTTTGGATCTTGGAAGGAGGAGGTAACCAGTGAAATACCTCCGCGCATATTGGATAATGACTCTTGAATCCAGATAATACAGGAGAGGACGGATTGTAAAGGGGGGGTTCTCATTATATCTGCATAGCTTGGTCAACCGATGTTACCAGAGTAGTGCGCTGAAGAGACATCCGACGCACTGTTCGACTACCCATGGTTCAGAGAGGGTCCTGATCAAATCTGGACGAGTTTCCGCAAGTTCGTTATAAACTCTCCACTGACTGCTGATCCTGGATGTACCGCCTTCAGCTGCGACCTCCAAAGCAAATAGCGATACAATGTCAGCGCCTTGGTCGGTATGATAAACTTGAGGCACCGCAGTATATGCTGGGCCTCCAATCACTCCAGAATGAGTTCGCGTGAGATCTTTTACATGTGAGAGGACGCCCCCGTTCTTATCTTGTAGCCCCCGAACGTTGCCGACGTAAGAAGATACCCCAGCGTATACAAGAACATTATCAGCCCTGGAGTACGAATCGACTGGGATAGTGCGGAGGACAAAGAAACCTCTGCCAGAATGAAGCTCGCGGGCTAGATCCTTCAACACAGGTCCTAGCGTCGGCAAGGGAAATGTTCCAGGCGAAATATGCCCGAAGTGAAAACCCAAGCCTGTCAATGTATTATTGGCTCAGCGTTCGTTGATTTGCAAGCATTAACGACAAAACATGCCTTTAAAATGACCCACAGCGTCGTCAATTTCTTGCAGGTGCGCTGCAGTAAGTTCATAAACCCATTGGGATTCGGTTTTCCAATCTATTCCTTCCCATACAAGGGGGGAATGGAGTTTTTGAGGGAAACCCTCTGGTAATGGTGAAGACGGGAGTGTGGGCTCTTTAGCCAATCTCTGCGCTGTACGTTTCAACCACTTATTTCGATCCGGGATATAGTCGATGTCCGGTTGTTCTGTGGCAGTGGCTTCAAGGTAGGATAGATCCTTCACATTCGAAATGGCTTTTTGAGGGCCATTGATTGTAACAGACATGATAGAGAAAACGAAGGGGTTCTTTGTCCACTTCAAAGCTTGCAATATATACGCCGGCCTATACGTGTCCCGTCCGAAGGATGGTGCGATCTAGGTTCTATGATGCGTCATGCGCGACCTTAGGTTGCAGAATATATTTGGAGGTTGTACACGTGATTGGGGAAGACAAGAAACTACGCGAGACCGAAGGACATTGTTACATGGGCAGACGATGAATATTGAAAGCTAATTGAACAGGGTATGTTCAGGCATATTTCGCACCTCCCAATGATGCGTTCCTGATTATTGGTTCTGCGGGAAATTGCTCAGTATCTGGAGTCGCTGTATAATATAGTTTCTTCCAAGTCCCTTCAAGTTCGGCAGGAATCTTCCACGCGAGTTCTGGATGACGAAGCCAAAGACGAAGAAGATGGCGACTGCAGATTTTGATGTAAGTACTCCCGAAGGCGACAAACAAACATACAGTAAGCTTACGTGTGGTCTGGCGTATCCGTAAAGCCATCCCTTCCATGGAATATACTCAAATTATTGATGTACTGGATGTCGCCTTTCTGGAAATTTAGACCAAGCGCGTACTTCTCCGCAAGGAAATGAACGGTATCGAGAGCCTCTGCTTGCGCTTCGGTGATAGGCGGAATATCCTTAGAGCGAGGAAGACCAAGGAATCCAGTGAACAATCGACGAGCATATTGGATGATGATTTTCGAGTCGTGGTGGAATAGAAGGGGCCTAGACGTATACGGGGGTTTTCCACCAAATCTAATTTATGATTGAGCAAACGGCTGGAGACCTTTCGCAATGGGTAGCGTACCCATCAACCGGCCACGGCTCGGATAAGGTCTTGATCAGGTCCGGTCTGGTTTGAGCGAGCTCGTTGTAGACCTTCCAGCTGCTGCTGATTCTCGATAACCCACCATCCCCTGCAATTTCAAGGACGAAAAGAGATATGATATCTCCAGCATCAGTATGAAAGACCTGCTTGTCAGTCGTGTAAGCAGGGGCGCCAATTATCTTCAATGGATGGGTTTGGGTCAGGTCTTTAATGTGGGCGAGCACACCATCCCCTTTATCTTGAACACCTCGTAAGGTACCAATATAAGAAGAGACACCAGCGTAAATAAGGATGTTGTCCTCTTTGGAATAATTGGCGACAGGAATGGTGCGGAGAACGAAAAATCCGCGACCATTGTGGAGTTCTCGAGAAAGGTGGTGGAGGATCGGACCAAGCTTTGGTAACGGGAATGTGGACGGAGTTATGTAGCCGAAGGGTTTGCGCAGAGCTTACGAGTCAATCAATAGCGACGAGCAATGAGAACCAACTGGACTTACCTTTGAAATGTTGAACCGCATCATCGATCTCCTTCAGTTCATCAACAGAAAGTTCGTATTCCCAGTCTGACGGTTTCTTCCAGTCCTTGCCCTCCCAAACGAGCGGAGACTTCAGTGTATTGGGGAAGCCTTCAGGCAACGGTGTTTCAGGAAGGGTTGGATTCTCGGCTAACCGCCGCGCAGTCCTCGCCTTCCATTTATCTTCATTCGGGTGATATTCAATATCTGTTGTCTAGATGGGTCGGTTCCGCCATTATATTTCTCAGTTCGAGATAGTTGACCAACGCCTTTCCCCGCCGCAGAGAGCTTGGGGTTGCCTTCAACAATGTCGATAATTCGAGTGACAGCAGCAGCGGCCATGATCAGCAGAATAAGAGCTGCGTGGCTCCGAGTGAGAAAACCCTTACATATGAAGGCGAGAGAAGTCGTTTGCAAGAATATGTCGCAATGATGCAAGATGTCGCATCCAGAGGCCACGTGTATGGATACAGACTCATGTGAATCCCGCGCACAGCACCGGACGCTGCATAGGCAAAAGGGAATCGGATGGGTTAGTATATCGTTATGGAGCAAATGATACCGAGCTCCAATGGATCAACTGCTTGAAGTGCTTCACCTAAGTGGAAGCGGGATTTCACTTTTGTAAGTGACCTAGGTCCCAGGTTTATCAGTCCCTCCAGTCCACTGCAAATGCTTTGGATCCCAAGAAAGACAAAATACACGTTACAAAGAATTTGAGATCGGCCTTCCAGTATGACGAGCGATGGAAAGTGCAAGGCTTACGAGGCCGAAGTATGTAACTAGCTCTCAAAAGCCTAACCAGGTTTCGTCCACGCCATTATCCATTCCTCAAAGAAGATGTTCGATGGATGGGTCTGTGTGACAGGTAGCACAATTTTCAAAGCAACCATTTCTGTCCTCTTCCGCGGGAATCCTTGTAGAAGGTGGCTCCAAAGCATTGGGGAATGGACAAGTGGACATCTCATGCATGGTTAATTCTTCAGCACCATCGCAGAGGAAAAGTGTCTTCGTGGAGGACCTTTGTGTTTATTTGTGAGACCCCGCCAAAGACTAGAAAACAACGTAATCTTGGCTTGTAGGGAGTCATTCAAATCCTTCGTTAACCCCCAGGGACAAATTTTCATTCAAAGCGGCCATCCGGAGGTAACCTGCTGAAGGACGCGTCAGGACTTGAGGACCTCCCAACTTTTCAAAGTTCAAGCCCAATTGCTGGCCTACTTGGCATGTGATTCGGTTTCTCATTCTGGAAACTTACCAGCTTCCTGCTTCATACTTTCTCCCTTCCTATTATCGGGTACCTCATAACAGCGATGCCATGACCGCACGCTTGACCTCACCTCGAACGCCTTACGAAACCACCATGGAGGCTCACAGCTATGTCTTTGACACCCATCGCCCTTCCAGGAAACAAAGCTTGAAGATCACGGCGAAACGGTATACGACAATGGCTTCAAGCAAGAATATCCATGGCCTTACATTGCTATTCACTCACTGCATTGGATCTCGTGAGTGACGCGTTATCTCGGATATACCGACGATCGCCCAACGGATATTGTACAGATAAAGAGCAGTGGGAACCCGTCATCGAACGAGTATTCATGCTCCAGGAACGCAAGGACGAGACACATCGTATTCGTGAAGCGTGGTCATTCGATTGGCAGAGTCATGGAGATGCAGCGACTCTTAATCGTGAAATATTAACATCTCGGGAAAATGGCGTCTGTAAGTATATCCCTATCTCATCCTCTTGCGAGCCCTTATAGGTCAAAATAGCAGTTTATGAGTGGTCTCCTGCCATCGCGCACTTCGTGCGTTCCGCGCACATGAAAGGCCATCGCATAGTTCCCGTTGGACATTCAGCAGGAGCGGCCACTATGTGAGCTTCCTTGCTTCGCCCCCCGGTTGGACATCCACATGCTCACCGACTACGTACAGGATTATGACAACGAAGGAAATTCCAACCAATGAACTTTCATACGTTGCGATGATTCTTGTGGAACCAACTCTGGTGACCCGAGAATTGTTCAACGCCCATCTGGAAGATCGAATGGCCTCGATGGATTTCGCTATTGCAGCTACATCGGCACGCCGAGACAGATGGCCTTCGAAAGAACATGCTTTCGAATACTTCAAGAAGAGGATCCCGTGGGGGTTCTGGGATCCCCGCGTGGTTCGCCTGCTGACTGTACGTTACTTTTCTCACCCTTCCTTCTTTGCCTCATTCCACCTAGGAATACGGGCTCGAAGAAACATCCTCGGGCAACGTAACTCTGAAATGCCACAAGAAACAAGAGGCTAACTCCTATCCGGATGTGGAACCTCATTTCGAAGGAGCCATCCAGCTTGGCCGAATCTGTCATTCATTACCCGTTCATCTCATATGGGGTACCCGGAACGATCTTGTGTAAGCATTACTTTGAACTCACAAAGTACCACCTCACCTAGTGCATCCAGACCCGAGTTCATCCAGGACTCCCTAAGCGATGTCTCGCAAGGACGCATGGTGGCATCTGTCACCAAAGTTAAACGCGCCGGGCATATGGTATTCCTATTCACTCTACTTCGCCTTCCGTGTCTGACCCGTAACTTGCCGAAGGTTGTTCAAGAGCAGCCTGATCTCCTTGCACAGGCAATCAGTGATGTATTGAACACCATTGATCCAGGTTGTTGTATCGGACGCTCGAAACTCTGACGTCATTCCTCATGTCGATACACAAAAATATGTATTTTTAAAGATTTTCTGAACCTCACATGTATAATTATCATGATACTTTGAGAGAGAGAGGTAGTTCCAGTATTGTGGTCCCGAGGTCGGAACGACTGGGGTTCGTACTACATTTGACATTCAATCTGAAATACAGCTGCTTGAGAAACCCTATCGGTAATCAAAATAAGATGTACATTGGTCCACACAAACCCAAAGAAAACCCAAAGAAGGGAAGACCCCAAAGTACCCAGAAAACATTTCTACGACATATCAAGTCCACAAAATGACTAGTCCAACTTATTTGTGACCAGCGGCACACCGTAAACATACAGAAGAAAGAAATCACCGGGTATCATCGAACTGAACGGTCTTCTCAACATTTACCTCCACATGCGAGATGTACTGCATGTCGGCCACCTGATCTAAAGGGTTCTATATTGGGCATTTCGTACTAAGCGTTTGGCGCGAGAACCACCATGAAGAGGCAGTATACTCACGAAAAATTGGATTCCTTGTGGATTTCGAAGTATTTCAAGGTCCATCAAGTCGTGGGCATTCACGTTTGTGCGACTTTTGCCTATCTCCTGACGCGTGTTGAGCCTGTTCAGTGTACACATAAGTTTCTGGATGATTCAATACAAAAAGATGGCTACGTTGCAAGCAACGAATTGGCATAAACTGAGGAAATATATCATAGTTTTTGAGCACAATGAAGATGCATCACGGGTATAGATCACTGACGTTTCCCAATGATGAAGTGGAGCCCCAAGAATATCAGATTGTTCTCGAGAACCAACCACTATGAGAGACAGTTCACTTTCAGAAGTCGGGTCGACCTGTGAGCAACTTACGCATATCATCGAAACGACAGTCGCGGCACTGTGTTCGAATTTCTATCACCATGGGATATTTCGATATGATACTGGTTGACGCACCTCGTCAATGATCCAATCTCGAAAGCATAAAGGATGAGTGAATCGATGATGTGATTGAGACTAGGTTTTCCCATGTCAGGTGATAGCATCAAGACAATTCAACGTGAACTCACCTAAGTGATTGTTTCCTGCTCTTTTGCAGCAGGAAAAACAACGACAGAGTCACCAGAATATCCACGGTTGAAGATAAAGCGAGGCCCACGGAGAATAGCCACTGTTCACTAGTTAACGCGATGTTGATTGAACATAGAAGAGGCTCCTCATTACTCGGAAACGTTGTCTGAAAAGCACATAGCTTCGCAACATGACCCTTACAATGAAGCATGTTAGAACAATGTCAATAATTGCGAGTAAAGAAAAAGATACACATTTCCCCGCCTGACACTTGTCATCGGAAAAATATTGAGACAGTTGCATCAATTGCCAGGTCGATAGAATCCACATACCAGATGCCGCCGCTGATAGAAGGAAGTCAGTGTCATCGTCAAACGAATCCGAGAATACCACTGACTCAATCGAGCTGCCGCAAGGACCACCTGGATATTTCATTAGCATTTGAACGTACGCCGGTATCCCCGAGTCTATGCTTACGATTGGCGCCGTCAACAACAAGTTACCCTTGCTGACTGGAGGAGGAGCTGTGAGCATTTCCTGGACCAAGGTATGTGACAGCTTACGTCGGAAAATCCGATGAGCGAAGAACCTATGTCAATAGTAAATCATCAAGACACGGTACAGAAATGAGGACGGTTCGGATTTACATTTGTGCAAAGAAGGTAAGAACCGCCTAAAGAGATCACGTTGGTGAGGAACACATGCAGAATCTTTTTGTCTGACCGTAAATATCACGCTCAACTAAATCAGTTGTGAGTAAAATGATTTATTGTCTGAGGTGATAGTCGAAACGAACAGCAATGCTCCTAGGTAGGTTCAGTTGAGGTTATCGAGGCCGGTGAACAAGGATTGTAGTCAGCTTACATAGGAATGAAGTCAACTTGGCGAGTTCTTCCGAAATTCGTAATAAGGTAATCCCACATTGCTCCCCAGACAAAACAGCTATGTGCGAGGTCCAGTCCCCTTTTTCGAGAGCTATTGAGCTGAAACGATGGTATAACGGAAAATAAACGCACCAAACCGCAATGACCTGAAGCAAAATGTGAGAGTGGATATTTTGAGACTTAATCTGCAGGGTTTACCAGAGCTTTGAGGAGCCTTCTGTCATCAGGGTATAATTTAAAGTACACAATGCTCTGCACTGTCACAATTCCTGAGAGCCTTTAAAATGATTAGAGAATGAAATCGGAGATAACTTGAAACCGCCTACCCGGAAGCAAAGAATGCGCCCAACAAGAGAGCCCCATAGGTGCCAGGTACCACTTCCATGTCGACTTATAAACTATGGAAAAGTTGGGTTCCGTATTTGTTTTGGACTCACGTATTATATAGTGGCATTTAAAGGAGACCTCATCGTGCAACTGACGTCGGGATGCAGTGGGAAAGCAAACCTTGTCTACGAGTTCAGCGCGGAAGGAGTGACATCGGCTACTAAAAGAAGCGCAAAGACAACGTTCTCTCACGGAGAGCAGTCAGAAAACCGAGACAGCCCGATGACTGTGGTTTTCGAAATAATATGGGCCGGTTATCGATTAGAAAAACACCGTAATATGTCGGAAGAAAGCCTACAGTTCAGATCGAAGCCATTGGTCAAACCAGCAGGGGAGCATGAACTGCTAAGATATGTTGCTGAAAGGTGACTTCTCTTGAATCTCGGGAGTGGTTCTCTCTCTCTCTCGGCGAGTCTGCATCTTGGTATTCTAATGCATATGCTGGGCACACATAAGCGCATGAGAGCGCACAGTCAGAAACGTCATCAGTTTTTGCTCCGATCTCGCCCATTGACCGTGAATAAGCTTTCTTCGACGTGTCCCACCACAGGAACATACGTGTCCAGGTAAAGGTGCCCCGGAATGCTAGACGGAGAATCAAGGAGGGTTGAGCAACCAACAATCAAGTTAGGAGCACTTTCGTAATCGATCCCAGCAACTGTCATTTTTGGGTGAGTAGAACACTGATCTCCGAAATGGCCGATGTAGTACAAAGGGAATGAAAGAATGCCTGGAACAGAGTACAGTGCCAGAATCTTGAGACTAACGCCACGATCGCCCAGTACTTGAGTTTTCCATGATGTCCGTCCGAGGACCCCGAGATCTCCAGGCTGTGGACCTCTATCAACTTATTCTTGATGGGTTATCCAGTTTTGTCGCAGAGTCCTCGCAAAGTCCATGGAATTTTACTAGCATCGGTATGTAGCGAGAGACAACAGAAAGAGGAGAGATGCAGACTTGAGCCAGTTGGCGTTATGGTGGGCGTTGGATGAAGAGATGCATGCCGATGATTTCAAACACACATAAGTAGGTCGTGAGAAAAAGCGTAATTCGTCTCTTGCCACCAACATCCTCATCCTTTATACTTTCGACAGGATCAAGGATCAACATGCTTGATCGAGAATGCCTTGGGGAGTTATGCACCAATCCTTAACGAAAGTTGTTTGATAGTCTCAAGAAACTCATCACGCGACGACTGGTCATTGCACCTCCTGACTTCTTTGTTCAGTCATGTTTGGGAACTGGTTCTCGTTCACCAAATATATAAATAGCCTCTTCCCAGCACCTTTTGGCTCTGACCTTCATCTATAATGCCTGCAGTTACCTACCCACCTTTCCCCGACGATATTCCGACCCATCCGTTGCTCATAATTGACTATGAGTTGGTCAAGAACAGGAACACGCAGGAGATTGACAGGCTTTGGGAAGCTGCCACGAAATTAGGGTTTTGGTAGTGAGTTATATGCTCATCGTGGATAAGGGAAGTCAACCAACCGCACCGTCCAGCTTGAGAAATCATGGGGCCGATGACGCCGTCAACGGGATGTTCGACCTTGGCGCAGAAACCATGGCCTTGTCGAAGGACGAGAAGATGAGGTTTGAACAGGGCGATGATGGCATGTCGTTTGGGTAATCAATGCCTCAATATGTTCCGGTTTGCAACGACTGATTCACCTTCCCAGATACAAAGCTGCGGGCGCGAATGCCGTTGATGCAACAGGCGAACTCGATACCGTTGAATTTATCAATATCGCCAAAGACGATGCGATGGCTTGGCCCACACAAGCTAGACGTGCATATCCAAATACCGTCAATGCCAGAATGAACTCGGCCGTAATTCCTTTTGTCCGCAAGGCGCTTGAAGTGAACAATTCTATCCTGGCAATATTCAACGAGAGACTCGGTCTTCCATCAGGCTCCTTGCTCCAGCGGCATCCAATAGAAGGATTGAGTGGAAGCGAATGTCGTATCACAAAGAATCCTCCAAACTTGAACCTCACTAAGCAGGCCATTGGAAGCCATACTGACTTCGGATCGCTCGTAAGTCTGTTCTCCTGCGTAGCGCAGTCCAAAAGCTCATCTAGTTGACAGTCATTTCTTCACAATAGGCTTGGTGGGTTGCAAGTTCTACCTCCGGGGTATGACACATGGCAATACGTTAAAGTCAGTTCCCACATTTCCACAACAGCCGTGTTGATCAAATTATCTACTCCAGCCTATTCCTGGGCACGCTATTTGCAATGTTGGCGATGCTTTGGCGCTTTTTAGCGGCGGTATCCTCCGCTCAAATTTACACCGAGTCCTGTTAGTCCTTAATCACATAGGGCGCGCCTCTTCACTGACCTACTAGTCACCTAGACCTCCCCCAGGAACGCAGGCTGGAATCGAGCGCTGGTCTCTCGTCTACTTCATGAGGCCTGAAAATTCCGTCATTCTTCGTGCCCTCGTTGAAGAAAGTACCATGATTGCCGATGCCGTGGCTCGAACGCCTGACAAGAATTTCGAAACTGGCTCAACAGCTCTTGAATGGTTCTCGAGACGAATCAGGAACCAGAGAATCAAGAATCGTACAGTGAGCATTCGCAGTGTCTATCATATAAATATATCTGACAGTATTTAAAGGGTCCGGAAACCTGGATGGCGAGTCGTGGGACAGAGAGAATTGAAGTTTAATACAATGATATCCAAGGTCTTGACATGTCTCTTGTAACCCCCGCTCGTAGTTGATGAACTTTTGGAGTATCTAAAAACATGTGTTATGTTCTCCCTCGGTTATCTCGAGTCGCCGGCTCCCGGATGAGACGGACAACACATGCACATAGCCCACAGAATAATAATTGACCTCATTACCTCGTCGCCTTGAAGGAATGTAATGGTCCTACATTTTAAGATGCATTCTCTGGAACACGCGACCGATGTCATCCGCAACCATTAGCACCTGGCAACATCAGACCTGCAGTCCGGAATTGCAAATCCCGCCAAAGAGATAGGCAGGCACCCCTCATTCCCGAATCGACAATCCGCAAGAATACATGCTAATACAGGCTTCTCAGAGCTGCGCAGCCAAGCCCTCAACGCAGCATTTTCCTTTTTTCCGCCCCAATCGTCGTGTCGAAATCAGGTACAATCAAAAAGGCACTCTCTGGCTATGATGGCGACCCAGAAATTGCTTTGTAGCGATACAACGCCGACATTCCCTCCAAAAAAGTTCTGTCTCGTCGCTTTCTTAGTCCATGGTAGAGGTGTATCCGCATATAATTGCCGAGCACTCCAAGCATGGTTCATCTCCTTGACGATAAAATACTGCTTGTTAGATACCACGTACGGCCGGTCAAGTTGTTTCCAGCGTTCGACGACATGTGCAGACTCCTCAGTATGGGCTTCGTCACATGCATTGATTTTGCTTGCTGTCGGGATTCGGTCTAGGACCCCAACACTGGGACACACACACTCTCTCTCTCTCTCTCTCTCTCTCTCTCGATTGGCGGCTGCTTGTGCATCTAATGGGGGATTCACAACGACATGCGGTGGGAGATATCTCAGCCATTCCTCATTCGAACGCGAGTGATCAGTGATTTCACGCGCTTACCAAAAGCCACGCATGGGTAGCGTGGGCCGTGTTCCAAAAGTTTGAAATCACAGCGCCTGCACGGAATTGGCCCTTATGTGTGTCCGCGCGGCTCGTTCTCTTAGTTAGATGGGAAGAGAATTTGCAGGAACATGTGGCCCACCCTCCAGAGAACGCTGGTGAACTGCCGCGATGCCCTCACATAATCTAGTGCATTCAATCTACCTATGGCCCTCCACAGGCAACCGATGCTGGATACAGATCGTCACACACCCAAACAGCCAGGGATATCTCTCGCCAACTCCTCCGACAGGGGATGAAAGTTGTGGTTTCTAGCAGCACTGGCGAAACTCGCATATGGGTAGAACCAACTAGCACTAAATCTAAATTTGAAAGGTACCATCGTTGCAGTTATCGGGCCCGAGTTCCGGAAAGACGCACAATCATAACTAATTCGTCTCCAGATGGTTCCCTCGTCGCTTAATGTCTTTAACGACGAGGCATTTAATAACATCAAGATGTATGATAGGAAGACGATAGGGTCTGTCATCCTAGAGCGTAGTTGGCGATTTGGTATACAGTGGGGTTACATCGCCACGAACACGAACATTTAAAGATCTGTGATGATTTTCCGTATATCGACTGATATTTCAGTGGGGGTTTGCGCTGATTTGGGTTCAACGTCATCTCTAGAATAGATTTGGAGACTATAATTAGATCCAATACACTCATTATAATTTGATGGAATGTAATTATATGTGGGAGAAATCCAGGTCATGACACAATGGTAGACAGGAGGCCAACTTGAGGCGAACCATCCGACATATCGACAAAATCGTATTCAATGCACTATAAAAATACCGAGTCCCAAAAGAGATAAACCATAAACGTCAGAGTAAATCGTAAGGATAGAAGGCTATTGAAGATCCTCGTAAGCTGGAGGAGCATCCCCCCTATTGGGCCCTTCGTTCTGCCGCCGCAGAGTTGTGATTTGTTCCTGCAATTGTGAAATGGCGGCGACCGTCCGCTCATCTCGGCTTCCTGAAGAGGCCAATGTCTGTTGCTGTCCATGCAGAAGCGCAATAAGATTCTGCCGCCGAATCTCCGGGGGTAATGTCGAATGGATTTCGTTGATATATTGCGAAGAATGCGAGAGATTATCTTTTATAGACAAAGAAGCCATTGGAAATGGAGAGACACTGGCTGCTGATGAACTCCGTAAAATCGGAGATGGCGGCGCAGAGCTTGCGCCTGCAGAGCCGCGATCGGAGGATGCAAGCGTGGTTGAAGAAAGCGAGCGCTGTGTTACGTCGATAAACAGAGAGGTGGGTTTGAGGTCGCTCAATGCCGCTGTGCTGAGGCTCGACGAACTCATAGATGTCGCAGAGGTGTTGCTACCCCCACGACGGTGACGATTGCCCGATCGATGAGAGTTGCTGCTCCCTATCGATCGTACTTCATCTTCCGTAATGACAATTTGTGGAATCGAATTTCGTGGCTTCAATTCTACTCGTTCAGTTGAGTTTCGAGACTGCGCTGGGGTCTTTTGAGACGGCGAATCTGAGTATGGAGTAACAAGGGAAGAGATAGGGGATGAGAAATGACTTCTTGGATGGGGATATGGAGCAAGTGCATCGGGGGGAGGTTGAGTGTTGTAGCGAGCTGCAAATGGGAGGTTTATGGCGCGCCGAACGCTGCGACGTCGTTTTCGCCGACGAACGACACAGCAAACAAGAATAGCTGCCATGATGGCAATGAACCCTGCCAGGCCGCCTGCAATCATAGGCACTGATGATGATATATGTCGGTCGGTTGGGTCGGTTGGATCCGAGGTGGCCGCTGCAGGGTTTTGAGAATCATCGGTAGTCGTGGTAGGCCCGAAGGCCGTGACTGAAGGAAGGGACGAGGGTGGATGATCGGTAAACCCTGCACCGGCATTCGCGTTAGGAAGTGGCGTTGAGCGCAAGTTGGACACTGTCTCTCTGGAGGACAGACAAATAAACATCAGGCACAAACGTATACTTGTGGGAGGCATCACCCACATTGTCGTCAGGAAGGCACCATGTGTAGGATTGGAAGTAAAGACAACAACCACGGTTGGTCCGCTGAGGACAGAGTCTTAGTCTGCGGAGTTAAAGCACATGAGAAACGTACTCTGGAGCTAAAGTCTCTGTGATCGTCTGGGCCCTAGACGCCGCAATCCAGAAGAAGGCGATCCGAAGTCCAGCGAGGGATCGATTCCGCAGCATCCGATAAGGAAGAGAAAGGGAGGGAGAGTCGAACACCGAGTGGAGGGCAAAGCAATTTAAGTGAGAGAGGAGGGATGGTGAAAGACACAGCAAGGAATGTTCGACAGTGGTTGCACATCCCAAAATGACCCACGCAGTCAGCCAGTCAGACGGCTGCTAAGTTAAATTACTTTCTCTTCCCTCTCCTCTTATTTTGAGTGCTCTGAAATAGGCTCGGGGAGAAGCCGCCAGAGGTACTCGATTGGACGCATCGAATGGGACATCATCTATCTTTGACATCCCGTGCGTCTGGGTGCTAGAACCCGCTCAGCGAGGCAGTAACACACAATGGGAGGGAAATCATACCTTTCGAGAATCACTCATCCCCGGTGACTTGTTGAGATTCTACAAACACGCCAACGCCGTGTGTGTGCGTGTCACCAAACACGCGTACGTGATCAGTGATACCAGGGGGCTATTTCTGGCTCAGGCAGGAGGAATTAGAAAGGGTAATAATGGACAACTCCCTGGTATCGCATCGTAACGACGCATAGTAATATAAATAGCTACGCGAACATTAAGGCGTTCTCAGGGTTGTCGCAAGTCAGCTCCGTGGAGAACCGGGCTTGGTCCCTTACAGGAAAGAATTGGGGCGCCGGGTGAAAATATGAAGCGTCAGACTGGTGGAAGAAAAGGGGCCTTTAAGCGATTTCGAGAGAAATTTAGCCCAGATGTGCATGCATGTCCAAGTTTGCACCAAGGAGTTAGTCCTTTGGCGGTGAGATGCCAGAGTGGAAAGAACTAGAAGAACGAGAGAAGTGGAAACTCGAAGACGAAGAGATCACAGAGCAAGGAAGAAAAAGCATATGAGCATGGGCGTGGACCCAGTGTGGGGGTTCCAGAGAAGAAGAGAATGGGTGAAAGCTTGGCACGCCACTTTTGCTATGCTCGTTCTTATAATTTGGCGGGAGAGCTCGGCCTTGGCAAGAACCCACTCATCCAAACCCTTGCAAACTCCAGCCGGTATCTGTGTGGGTTTGCTAGCCCGAGGAGTTGATGAGCAAGGAATCGGATGAAACAAGTATAACTTGATTCCGGTCAATAAAAGTATGTAATGTAGTAAAAGAACATCATAGCGTACGCATTGCATTGTATCGAGAAGGGTATGAAGACGCAGAGTCCAAGAAATAAGTCGGTACAAGCACAAAGATCATTAATGTGGATATTTCAATGTAAGTCAACCATTCGAACGTCAAGAAGAATAAGAACATTTGTGGAATAACTTATATCGTGGCATTCGTCGTTCATCTCCTCGCCCCCATACCACGCTTCTAATCGTCAGATGCAGAAGTCTTTTCAACCCAATCCTCACCCTTTTCACATCATACAACCAACAGTGCGACAAGGGTCTAGTCGGAATGCTTACAAACGTTTGGCGTCTGGCTGCGCGCTACGCCATTCACCGTTTTGATCCCGTTTCCTGACGGTGAAACATGCGATACCAAGATAGTTTGTGATATCACTGATCACCATCGAGACGAAACGACCATAGGCAGCGATTGTAATGGCCAACGTAACCCATACAAAGATTGTCGTGTTCTTCGAGGATTTCTGGACGATCGGTGAACTAAGAACAGAGGAAAGGATACCAGTCAGATTCTTAAACTATAACGCGAAAAAGTCAAAAGGAAAAACTCACATCCCAAACATCGGCAAGTTCGCATCCAACGCGCCCAAAAAGCTCCAGATCCAAATCCAGTCCCAAACTGGGAACGGTGTGCTCGTCACATGGGCCAAGATCATCCTCCCAACCTGGTGCGCGAACTGCAAGCCCCAAGCACACAGGAACGGCACAAATGCTGCGGACTGCAAGATGTACGAGTTGTTATACTGTGGGTGGGAGAGCCAGGCAATTTGGATGAGGGTGGCAACAACGAATGGGAGGAGCAGGAGGAGCGGCCGGATGGTCGATTTCTTTTGGGAGCGGGTCGCACGTCGCACGTTCAGGTAGCTGGAGGTAAATGTAAGTCGAATAATTCGCCCCAGTATGGAGAGGAAGATATACCTGTTAACAATGTTGAATGCCAGAGCAATAGCACCGAAGACCATAAACGACTCGTTCAAAGGCAGATTGGGAACTTTTTCCATAATAGGAATTCGGTCCAGACGCGTCACTGTCAGAATTCCTTGATCCCAAAATGACGTTCCTGAAGAGGATTTTGGTTAAGCAAACATGGAAGAGGGAAGGGATGTGCACTGACCGTAAAATCCGCTGATGAGATATATGATGACAATCATGATGATACCTTCAACTGGACCCGAGAAATATCCAAGGAAAAGCAGTCCTGCGATACCATCATCAGCAAGATACGGATAAGCATTCGCGGGATAGGTACCTGTATGGTATTCTTCCCATGTTGTAAGGTAGAAGTTGGCCAAAGTGGCGATTTGAGAGGCGACAGTCCACCAAGAGCGCCCAAGTCCAAGGGCATTGGAGGCTAGGATTACTTCGAGCTATGACGAAGAACATAAGTTACGAAAATGGGCTGGGGTGTGGATAATACATACGGTAGTGTTGATGGCGTCACAACCTGGGAAGATTAATAAGTTCCAAAGAGGGGTATGGAAGACGCGAGTCACATACCATGATCAAACAATTCGCCAAGCGGTCCTGCCATTCCGGTTCTTCTCGCTTGTTTCCTATGGCACATGGTCAGCAGAACATTGTGTTTCGATATTCGGTGAATCATACCCATCAATAGCATCTAAGCTCTGATAAAGAAAAAGTCCAAGTGCCCAACTACAACATCACGAAGAGTCAGTTTTGTTGATGGTACGCGGAAGGAGAAAAACAGACGTGTAATAAAGCCACTGTGGGGGTCCTGTTGAGCCTTCTTTCTCCGTAAGGTACACAGGGTTGTAGTAGATCATCGTGATAAAATTGAAGAACACAATGCTAAGGCCTGTCAAAGTGATCTGTGGGCGAGTGGCATGGGCACCAGCATCAGGAGATAAGGACACGAATGACTAACAGTGTTTGGTGCAACTGATAGCGGCCATAGCGTGACGAACCACGTCCAGAATGGGTTCAAAACATGGCGCGACAAGAGAGATCTGTATGATGCCGAAGATAAGCTTCCGCTGAGGTCATCCAGGCGTTTCTGAACGCACTTATCGACACCCTTGTATGAGTACTTTTTGAGGTTTTCTAGTGATTGCTGAGGAATATAGCCCATCGTAAAACTCGTTATGCCTTGTCGTGCGGTCGTAGGTTACTGCCACCAGTTGAAACATCATCAATGACGATGCACGTCTAATCCTAGCGAAGTCATACTCACCAATGAAAGTTCCACCTGCTGTTCACAACGAGACCCTATCCGTCCCTCGTACCACAAATGAAGTATCGTACACGGTGTGCTGGGGAGCGGGAGGAGCCACGTCGAAGTAAAGGAACACGGAAGAAAGTCGACGAACGTTTTCTCCGCTTCAGAAAATCATATCATTTATGCACGTGATCTGCTCGGTGACGTGATTCGGATTTTGTTTTCTCTTGGCAGGCCGACTCCTGTTCAAGCAGAGGCAAACAACCGCTCGGAAACGCTTGGCGATCATTGCAGGGACGACCTTGGATGAGCAACGTCACCTTTGGTCGAATAACAGTATACGAGCGCTTAACTCTGGGTCGACGTAAATGATTGAAGACTGGGTGGCATCATAGGAGAAATAAATCAATTATTCCCCACCTTTGACCTTTTCACCAGATCAATCAGAGAGCAATAACATTAACGCTGGTTGACTAGAATGTGATAATGCAAATAGTACATAAGTGCTTAGCCTCAGATTCGGGTATGACAAATTTGATTAGGATAGAGCAATATATGTTCCTTGCAACGTTGGAGGTTTCTTTCCGAGGATACAGGATGCACAAAAGAATGAAACAAAACGAATGTCGCGGGTCACAACACCCAGATTAGGACAGCGCCAGGAGTCAGTAAAGCACTGTAGATCATGCGATTGGCTATGGCATCGGGATTCGCTTCGCAATTCTTCGTCAAGAAGGAACGACTATAATGACTATAATCCGTGGAATGGAACATTCCCATGCAGATCCTGCTGTCAATCAGTCTTATGTATACCGGCGGTAACAACTTGGTATCAGTGGCGACGAGCACAAAAATCAACATTTCGCCCTAGATATGGCAGGCCCGGCCGGGGAGCTCTCAAACCGATTGGAACCAAGAGAATGTAGCTTTGTTAGAAAGTTGGCAACTCCTTGCGACTCCGCGGTGTGAGATATGTAGGTCAACCTGGCACAGTGTGTATTCCATGATCGTTCTGTTTCCGCCAGTGAGCATAGACACCTTGGAGGTCAAAATAGCGACAGAAGAGTGATCCGAAGGTGATTCACAGATTCTAAGGCGTGGAAGGCTGTGGTCGACGACCGACGACAGAGTGGAGTTGTGTGGATATGTTGTGCGGCATGTTCCGAAAGGAGCCACAAAGGGGACAACCATCCTCCACTACCTAGCCTCGACCGTGCACCATCTTCGACTCGTTCAAATCTCTCCAAACCACTTTTGGCCCACTCTCATGATGAATCCAGGCAGGATGCACCAAAAAATAAGAAAAACCGTGCAGTGGAAGCTGAGATATAAAATAAACGAATATCTGAGCAATCTTCCGAGTCAAAAATCGCTCAGATTCTGGTGGCTCGTGCGCCTCTTGAAAGCGTGAGAACTTGAAACGTTTTGTTTGGGTGGTAAAGGGGGCTCGAACTTTCCTTTCCTCCCTTCCTTCCGCCCCCTCCTCAACCACACACCACCACCACATCCTCAAGCACTTCGTCAAATCCAACAGCCCTCAAGCTCAAATGGCTCGTACCAAGGTATATTTTTTATTTCTCGATGATGTAGGGTAAATTTTACTCATTCTCAACCTCATCGCTATCTCTGTGGTCGTCGTTGCCGTGTACGTAGCAAACCGCCCGCAAATCCACCGGAGGTTCGTTTTCGCTTTTCATGCCACTTTCGCACTTGTGTCAAACTTACCTTTTTCGTCTTTTCTTCCTTTCCCTTCCAGGCAAAGCCCCCCGTAAGCAACTCGCAACCAAGGCCGCTAGAAAGACCGCCCAGGTGCGTTGCTCATCGCCTGCTCGTCGCCGTTGGCAACGTCGGACTCAACTTTTTCTCTTTATCTCTTTCTTTCAATCTCATAGACCGCCACTGGAGGAGTCAAGAAGCCTCACAGATTCCGCCCCGGTACCGTCGCTCTCCGTGAGATCCGTCGTTACCAGAAGTCCACCGAGCTCCTCATCCGGAAGCTTCCGTTCCAGAGGCTCGTTCGTGAAATCGCTCAGGACTTCAAGGTAACATACTTTACAAAGCTCTCTGTTTCGTTGTGACCTATGCTCACTGTCTCTATCTCGTTCCTCGTAGACCGATCTCCGTTTCCAATCCTCCGCTGTGATGGCTCTCCAGGAGGCTGCCGAGGCATACCTAGTCTCCCTCTTCGAAGACACCAATCTGGCTGCCATCCACGCCAAACGTATGTATCGTTCGCGTTGTACGAGGCATACTTGGAGCTGACCATCTTTCTCCTCTATATCCAGGTGTCACCATGTAAGCATGCCTTCCTCCCTCCTCGTTTCCGCCTGGCTTTCACCCTGCGTGACTCGTTTCATGAATGCTGACTCATATTCTCTTTTCACAGCCAACCCAAGGATCTCGCGCTCGCCAGGCGTCTTCGTGGTGAACGCTCTTAAGTGTTTCACCCTTCCCACCCGCCAACCATATTGGGATATCAGTCAATCCGGCCGAACCGCCAGCGCGATCTCGTTGACGCGTACGAACAACTTCCGACGCCATCGCCACCTTAATTTTCGGCTCGTGGTCGTCATTGCACCCCTCCCCATTTCATCAGACCTTGTAACTCCGTTCTCACCGTCTTGTTTCCTCTCATATCGTAGTATGCAGGTCGATCCGTGTACTTTTATCTGCTCGCTTTCTGTATTTGATTGATTTATTTGCCTTTTGTTGGCCTACTATTCGTTTGGTTGTTAGGCCTCTGGTATCTTCTTGCCTTCGTGGATAATGACGAGTTGATGATTCTTTATGTCGCAATAGAACAAACGTCATCACCTGGTGCATTGAGTCAATCGTAGTGTAACCAAATAATTCTAAGGTACTTTTGTCAGAAATAAGTTGGTCAGTTAATACTTCGCTGCTAATCATGATTGTACACTTTGCGACCTTCTTCGCAACCATTGTGATCGGCGGCTGACCCCTCGATAGCACATCCAAAGCTCTGTAATAATGCTTCCCTTCCTGGCCTCGCAAATAAGTGTAAGCTTTCATCTTGTGGGCAAGAATACTTCTGGAAGATGTGACACACTCGATATTTTTTGGATTTTTAGCAATATCATCCTTACATTAGAAGACAAGGTAAACCTTTGAGTCGGACTTTCTGTCGTTTAGAGAGAGTCATCGTGTTGAGTTGGAGACTGGGGACCACCACGCCAAATCATTGATCGGCCAAGCCATTCTCATCATACACATATTCTGGATAGATTGGGACCCAAACCCTCTCCTTCGCCCTTTCCTTGACCTCCGTGAAGATCCGTTCGCGCACGTCCTTGTTACCCGCTCCAGAATCTGAACCCTTCAGGTTCAATTTATCGAGCCATTGGTTACTCGCGGTCCCCTCTATTATAGCCTGCGCAGCGACTGAAACGGCAACCTCGAAGTTGACTCCTGGTGCGAGGTCGAAGTCTGGCAGTAATGCTTCACCGTTATATTCATAATATCCTTCACTATCCTTCGAGGAGTTCACGTTTGAAATGGCGGGTGAGAGCGAAGCGAGGCGCTTGGCGCCTTCAAGTAACATGGTATCCGACACACATCGTGATTGGGAAAGGATGGCGCCAAACCCAAGACCAGGATATATCAATGCGTTGTTGCATTCAGCAATTCTGTTTCCATACCGTTAATACGAGTTGCTGTTTTCGCTCTGGAGAAATGTGTGATGCTCACACAAATTCTTTGTCCTTCCCATCTACTTTCATCTGAACGGTGCCAAACGGACTTCCTGTGGCAACAAGTGCCCTTCCATTTGTCCATTGAAGCAGATCAACGGGTTTAGCCTCTGCTAGACGACTGGGGTTCGATAAGGGCATGATGATTGGTCGCGCACCCTCATCCAACCCGCTCATCATGGCTTCTACGACCTCTTTCGTAAACGCTCCAGAAGCTGTCGAGCACCCAATCAACACCGTAGGTTTAGCTTCCTTGACCACCTGCAAAAGACCATTCTGTTCTTGTTTCGAGCCCCATCCCTCGTCGGCAGATCTGACAAATTCTAGCTGACTTTCTGTCATATCTTGCGTGTCGACCCCCTTCTCGAACAACAGTCCGTTTCTGTCAACCATCCAGAAAAGTCGGTTCGCGTCATCGCGCGAAACTCCATCTGCAGCCATCATCGCATCACGGATTTGGACGGCAATGCCCATGCCTGCTGATCCAGCTCCCAGAATGACAAAACGCTGGTCAGAGAGCCTGTTCTTCTCTGGAGAAGAAACATTCAAGCGAGAGCGACGGGAAACTCCAATTGCTGCCATGAGGCAAGCGAGCGTTACTGCTCCGGTACCTTGTCTAAGCAGAGCCTGAATGTGATTGGCAGGGAATGATAGACGAGAACTCACATGTCGTCATTGAACACCGCGTGCGTGTCGTGATACTTCTGCAAGAGACGGCTCGCGTTTTTCACGCCAAAGTCTTCAAAATGTAGCAGACTGCGCGGGAAGTGCTTCCGCACGAGTTGAACGAATCTCAAACACTGCGAGTCAGTAATTGAAAGCTGCCTTCACTCCAAAGTCCCATGGGGTGGAAAACATACTTGTCGACGAAATGGTCATATGCCTCTCCCCGGACACGTTTTTCTCTCCAACCCTGAAACAATGAACATCGATGATAGTCACCGAAGCTCTCTGTCAACTTACCACATATAGAGGGTCATTTAATAGGTCCTCATTGTTAGTCCCAACGTCCAAGGTGACGCTAAGCGACTTTGACGGGTCCATGCCACCAATCAAACTAAACAACATGTGAGAGAAGAAACTGAAAACTACGTAGATGACCTACCTGTATATGACTGACTTGGCTGTAGATATCTATCTGCAGAAGTCAGTATTGCACGGCAGACAGACAAACAGAAGCGTACCCCGATGCCCTAAGAAGCCACTTGAATGAAATACCGCTTCAAGGGGCGAAAAGCAAAACTCACTCCGACGCCTTGATCACCAATACCCAGAATAGCTTCTGAGTCCGTGCACACAATGAGATCAATGTCGCGACCGCGTGTTTGTTCCAAAAAGTCCTCCTCCATCCGATCCTGGTCGGGAAAAGTGAGGAAGAGTCCCTCGCTCCGTCGAAATAAATGTGAGTAGTTCGATATAGCTTCAGCCTGTGGAGGGACATTATTCGAAGTTGTATTACGGAGTGGTCCATCTGCTTGCCTCTGTTGGAGTGTAGATTATAGGTACCAATTCCTTCAGATGCCTCGCAAGGAGAGCGTAATACAAGACCCAATTTTGATCTTTCAAGCTCTGCAAGAACGAATTCTTCCGGATATCACTATCACGCTGCATTAGCTGACCATAGGCGCGCTCGCATTGTTCATGCAGGGAGTTGGTCTTGTACGGCAACCGGCCTTCTAATCCAAATGTCTTCCGTTCTTGCGCTGAAAACGCAGTGCCTTTGTTGAACCGTGCAGAGCTAAGCAATCCATGACCACGCAGGGCGATTGGTAAAGTTCCTACAAGTTTGGCGGGTATATGTATATGAGCGTTGAGGGCCATCGTAGATAGATAGTGGGCTTGAAGTGATATCTTGGTGATATCATCGCTATCATCGAAGCGGTAAAGATGCGGAACCAAATAGCCCAAATGGGAAGAACTCAAGGGTGGATAAGGATGAGGTACCGCGACGGTGTGACTTATAGTTAGCGGCAAATACCACATTTGCTGATCACCAACTTGTATCAATGTTTGAACTTCGTACGAACTGTCTCGTTCGTAGATCAACAATTCAAACGCGTGAGCTCTCGAGGCATCGTTTCTTCTGCTCAAGACGGTGGGCTACTGTTGACCTGGCTACGACCAAATTTCTGAGCTAAGTATCACACCACGACTTTGCCACGACTCTCGAAGTCTCGTCGAGGTAGACAGAGAGAGTGAAACTCCAGGACACCTGGCACTGCGCCTCCAACGAGACTCGTACCGGCTTGGCGACAGTCATATGGAGACTAGTCAGGACAAGCGCGCAAAGACATGTAAAAGACCCATTTGGAATCAAATGCAGTTGAAGCGGTCGGAAGTTCTTGCCAGTAGGCAGCAGAACCCCAATAAGCAGTCGTGGCCTCTGAGATCAGTACTCGTTCGGTCCTTTCAATAAATAAAAATATTCATTAGGACCGGAATGGCTGTTGTCGATGGATTGAGACGACAGCGCCGTAATGGAACTGATTTGCGTAATTGCCAGAGTGTTGCGCTGCACATGCCTCGGTTATCGTTCAGGCGCACACAGCTGCCGGAGCAAACAGCTAGGAATGCAACATGTAGAGGCAAGAAGCATGCCGAGTGAGAGTCCGGAAAAGCTTTTCCAGTGACTATAGTCATATACGTCACGTTGTCATCCAACCCACTGCAACGTCTACTGGGAGAGTTCAAGGACAAAGCTTCACCGGTCACTATCCGCTGTTCTGGACCAAAACAGGGGTGATCACGATGGACAGCAGTGTAGGCGTGGACCACGCTTCCCGTGCCAGCAGCATACCGTCGATTGTGAAAGATAGAGTTGATATGATATGATAACTTGGATATACTGACTGACAGCCACAGCAAGAAAGCAGAGCCTGAGCAAACAAAGCGAATAACAATAACGATAAAGCGCGCCTTTCGGACCTCCTCCCATCTTTCTTCGTTCTTGGTGGAAGCCCAACACTTTCTTCCAGATCCTAAAATCATCAGGCACAAGCGTGCATCGCAAGTACGCCCCAGTCCAAAAGCCAACTCCAAAGTCCAACTCCAAAGTCCAAAGTCCAAAGACACAAAGCCACCCTCAATCCACCTCGACCAATTTACGCTTCTTCACCCTTGCCACTGCGTGCCGCAGCCGCTCGTTGATCCCCGCTTGTTTCGTGGCGGCGGCGTCCTCTCCCGAGCGTCGTTTCAATTCTGCAGATAGAGAAGGTAAGTCGAAGATAAGATGGAGGGAGACGCAGAATGAAGGCAGGATCGCTTGCAGTACTTCAAATCGCCAACGCCAACGGATAGCACTGACGAAAACGACCGCCAGAGATTCCCAAAGCAAAAATCCAGAAAGAGAGACCCACCTAACGATCTCTCCCCAATCCACAGCCGCAGATGCGCATTCCCCAACCCAGTCTTCTCCTTCCTCACTTGCTCCTGCCCCGTCCCTCCCCCTCCCGTCTCCCTCCCAACACCACCACCCACACCACCACCACTCTTAGCAACAGCCCCCAACCCCGCCCCCAACTGCTCCGCCGTCGCCAACATCGCCTCCGCATGCTCGCTCGACGTGTGCATGTACTGCGCCGCCACGAGCGCCAGCACGAGTGCGCGGAGGTGGTTGTCCTGGGCGCCGGTGGACAGCGCGAGCGCGGCGCGGAGGTGGGTTCTATTATTCAATTGGCGAGGAAGGAGAAGGAAAGTAAGATGGGTTAACAGGGGTATTGGGAGGGGAAATGGATGGCGGGAACGTACTTGGCTTGGAGGAAGCCTGAGCTTAAGCATGCGCTTATGACTTTCCCGATCCCTTGGAGAGTCCCGCCTAGTCCTTCGCATTCGCTGATAACGGCTTCGCCCTCCCTCCTCAGCAGATCCCACTCTAACTCTTCTTCCGTCCGAGTCCGAGCCCGACTTGCACTGCCGCAACCGCTATCGCTTTCTGCCGTCGCACCCGCTTCACGCGCTCTGCTGAGGACGCCGATTCGTAGCCACAGATACCCCGCACGCGCAGCCGTATTCACCCACGCATCTTCGCATCCATCGTCGTCGTCGTCGCCTTCGGGTGCCACCTCCGTTTTCACCCGCCGACGCGAGAGGTGCGCGGCGACTTTGTAGCACTTCGAGGCCCTCTCATCGCGGCCGAGGGCATGTGCGAGGTGCGCATGGTGCAGCGACACGCGTGCGCTATACTCCGAAAAAAGCCCACAGTTCCGGAGGTGCGCCACCAGCTCTGCGAGGTGCTACAATCTCATCAGCGACGCGTCAAAGAAAAAACAGAAAAAAAAACACCCACCCCCTCCGCCTCGTCAAACTCACTGCGCGTAACAGCAACCCCCACAAGCTCACACACCAAATCCGCCTTTACGCGCCCCATCCGCGCCCTATACGCCTGCACATCCTGCCCGCCCGCCCACACCGGCACCGGAACGTCCTTGCGCAGCTCCTTGTCCACCACGACGACGCCCTCCGCGGCGAAGATCCGGCGCTTAGGCTTGCGCCCGACGGGGTCGCGTTTGGCGATGGCGCTGATGAGGAAGCCGAGGGCGAGTATGAGGCGGGGGTGTGTGGCTTGGATTTGGAGCGCGGGGGAGGGCGAGGAAGAGGAGGAAGGGGGGAAGGGGACGTCGATGATGCCGTGCGGGCCGAATGCTTGGAGGACGTCGGTGTCGAGTAGATCGTGTAGTTTTTTCATCCGTGTTTGCGCGTTTGTGTTGTCTCCGATGTAGGTGTAATAGATAACGCCGATCAGGAGGACGTGTACCACCAATACCTTCTCCAAGCTGCTCATTCCATCTACCTTTGCCGCATTTCCCTGCCCAGATACCACAGACCTATCCGTGACCGTGCCTGTGGCCTCGACGTTGACATCAGCGCCAGACGCCGCTGCCGCAACCCTCACCGCATCCACCCTGAACTCCAGTCCGAGCCCCAAAGCATCCTCCACGCCCGATAAAGAAGGCCCGACGTCATTCCACACCCCGTTATGCATCAGATCCTTCAGCTCCAATACAAGCGCCAGCAGCTCGATGCTACGGTGCCCGTTGCGCGTAGCCAGCTCGTGGAGGTCGCGAATGGCGCCGCGAGCTTTGAAGTTGGAAGTAAATGTCTGTTGGCGCTGGGGCGAGGGCGGGCCGGTGGCATTGATGGGGTGGGAGGAGGAGGAGGAGGAGAGGCTGGTGATGTAGGCGAGGTGGGAGGCGTATACGACGTGTGGGGGGTCGGAAGGGAGGAGAAAGTGCGTGAGGAGGCGTTTGAGGATCGATTGGGCGAGTTTAGGGTTGTGTTGGTGCGAGGAGAGCCGGGCGGAGAGACGGGTGAGTTGCGGTCTATATAGCCGCAACGAAGGATGCTAGATTTTGGAGTTGAATTTAGAAACCCCTGATCAGGAAAGTCGCAACTCACTTTCTGTGTTATAAGCAGCTAAAGAGGGAGGTTTGAATAGGCGCACACGCATTACCATGATAGAACTCACCGCTTTCGTGATAGCCCTCTCCACCTCGCTCTCAGTCCCAGGTTCATCCAACCCAATCTTGAACCCAACTTCCGCAAGCTCAGTCCACGCTCTACACTCCTCACTCAGCTCCAGCTGCCCAAGTCCGAGCGCCTTCCTCAGCGCAAACCGCGACAGGTACAGGGATCGCGTGTGAAGGCGGTGGGTCGGCGGATGGGCCAGCAACGACGGCAGAGCCAGCATCAGCTGCGCGGGAGGTATCGGGCTCAGTTTTTGTGCGCATATAGTTGTGTCCTCTGGGGTTGACGAGGTTGTGCGCGCTCGCTTGGACGGTCGCGGATTGTCGTCCATCGTGTTCTGGATGGATTGCATGCAAAGAGAGAGTTCTGTTATAGTTGTCACACAAGCCGTGACGGCACGCGTTGTCTCATTCATCGCTTGAAAAACATAGACAAGAATTTCAAAAGAATCCATCGTCAGCGACGTGCCACACTCGTGGCCTGAATCATTTGTTCGAGGTCCACTGGAAAAGCGTGACAAAGCGCACTCGAAGAAAAAGATTCCGCGCATAGAATAAAAAAATTGAATGAGGGGTTGAGCCTGACTGTCGGAAAAATCGAGATAGGCATATCAACGGTTGCGACAGCGAATGAGTATATAAGCACGGATCAGCCTCTTGCAGGAATCCGTATCAGCCGATGATCAGTCCGTGTCACCACTGGTAGACTGACAATACAGACAATCAGCCTGTGATAGGTATTTCCCTGATGAGCATATCAGTGATGTCATTGACGAGAAAGACCATCAGGATTATTGCTGACATGGGTAAACACACTGGCTAAAGCAGTCAGCATTGTCCAGTAGTGATAACCCGTGATCCTCGGCCTGCTAGTCCACCGCTGACCACGCTGCTCAATTACATCTGCACCGATATTTCTGCCTCCACGCCGTGGCAAGTTTGTGGTTTATGGTTATATGGGCTTGCATGTTGCTTGTTTGACGATGAAAATTATGATGACAACATCCATCAGGTAGGATGGTGGTAATACATTTATGAAGTTGGCAGGTATAAATAAAAAGGTACGAGACATTTCCTGCACATACCGCAGGAGCTCCAGCAGCTGCGTAATATGTATCCCCTTGTAAATGCTCTGCAATCACACTGTTTGCAATAGTGTTGAGACGGTTTCTGTGTCCAAGCCCGGTGTTTGTTGGTCCTTGGTTTCCTCGCTTGGTGACGAACGTTGTTCTGACTGCCTATATGCTACTGGAGAATGACGAGGACGACTTCAATTAGAAGCAGATGGAAAACGTTTGGGGCTGCTTTTGCATGTTTGGATGGGCGGAAAGACGGAGTACTCACCCGCGGACACTGTCTCAATCTGAGTCTCCAATGAAGAGAATGGTGGGTTTTGGGTGGGTTGGGATAAAGTGGGAGTGGAAATAGGCCTACTTGGCTTACGATTTCTGTGCCCTTTGATGCGCGTTAGAGTTGCTACGCTGCAGGGTCGACGTTGGAGCACAACACCAACACAGTGGAGTAGGTTTTTCTTGACCATGCACGTGAACTCCACAAAAGTTCAAAGACCAGAGCATTTCGGGATCATATTACGTTGATAGTGAGACCTGACCAATAACGAGAGCCCCGGAACCACTGTCGGCCGTCTCTGTTTGTTAATACTGTATGGGTGTCAATTGCCTTCAGGAAAGGTGCTTGATATGGCGCAAGTGCTGAAATTGCCGTGATCTCTGGACTTCAGGTCTGATATACTCGCACGGGCCGTACAAGTGCTGTCCAGCCTTGCCGTGCGGCACGGCAAGGCTGGACAGCACTTGTGAGTTTTGCCAGAGGTGATAACCCTCATTGTTCAGGGTAATCAGTCTGATTCGTTGATTACTGAAGCATGTTCACCCCCCGAAAAGCTGATGGGCTGATATGCGGTGATGTCTTCATATCTCTGTAAGTATGCTAATCTCGATTTTCCCGACATGGTTGAACCCAAGTTGAAAGCCTTGTCAGATTATTTATGCCTGACCATAAGCCTCTCGAGGCCTTTCCCTGCAAAAGCTACCCTACCTCATGCCCGCATCGACTGATGTCACCTCTTGATTCCCTGACTCTGAATCAGGGGTCATGCCAAGGGTTTACGGCGCACACTCGTTCAACACAAGAGGCTGCGTAAACCCGTGGCATGACCCTTGATTCAGAGTCAGGGAATTAAGAGTGGGACAGGTTTGTCAGGGATAGTGCAAAACCATGACCACAGGGGCTTATGGTCAGGCATAAATAGTCTTACAAGGCTCTTACGACTTTATCCATTGCGACATCTATTCCTTCCTTAATCCTCCACATCATAGCACAATGGACACCTCTTTCCCTGCGTACATTGCTCTATCAAATGTAACAGTACAAGGGAATCTTATTGTTGTTCACGGCACCATCTGCCACCATGACCACTCTCAACGTACAATGCACACGGATTCTCACAATGTCGTCAAATCCAGCACCAGTACAGGCATGTGAGGTTGGACTTTTGGGTGCTTCTTGATTGACGATTTGTCTTCCTTGTTTAACAGTCTCTCCCCACTGTGATTCTGGCAGATTAGATGGCGGTGC
Source organism: Crassisporium funariophilum (assembly GCA_014925845.1). Classification (NCBI taxonomy): domain Eukaryota; kingdom Fungi; phylum Basidiomycota; class Agaricomycetes; order Agaricales; family Crassisporiaceae; genus Crassisporium; species Crassisporium funariophilum. The sequence goes on from JACGCL010000001.1 coordinate 175,218, forward strand.
TCTTTTCCAAGAGGGTCAGTGTCAAGGTGTTACGAAAATCATCAATATTCATCTTCATGATAGGTTCTGTGCTTCCAGACCAGACCATGATGCCTGGAGGCTCTACCGTCTACCATGCTATCCCAATCACGGAAATCACTCCTCCACCAGCCCTGAACAATATGTCTTCAACAAACCAATCACCAGAAGGTGTGAATGTGCATTCCTCGGAATTTCCACTGTTGCATCGTGAGCTTCGTTATGATGGTCTACCAACCTACTATCCTCATTATTTACATCGTGCAGCCCACCCTGATCTTATTTTGCCAATCAACCTATGCCCTCTTACTGAAAACCAAAACTCAGCTTGCATCGCAAAGCAAGGATTTCGAAGACGCGTCGCGAGAGCAATCCTGCATCTCCGTCGTGTTTTTGCGCGCTTCACATAACAAACAGGCTGGGTATGTACTCAAGCTCGCGTTGTCGCATTGGTCACGGTCAGTTTGTAACCGACGAACATGATAGTTGCATCACTGTATTCCTACAGTATAGGAGCATTCTGCCGCAGTGTGCGAAATACTTCCTTCTTCAGGGTCTTAAATCCCTGCCGTTTTCTCGTCGTCGCTACTCATACCACTAGTCGCTTGTTTGTACTCATCCAGATTGATATTTAGATCTGCGTACAATAATTAACTGATATATCATAGCACCTGTGCGATCCAAATGACTGGTGATAATGGAAAACGCGGAGTGTATGAGAATTCTTGGGTAGAACACAGTGCCCATCAAGGTCAGCGGGCGCCATCTAGAAGACCCAACACCGGCTACATATTGGTACCCAAAGCCCTGAGGCGGTCATCCAGCATCTCCGCCGGGTTTCGTGTTTTGCGCTGCTTGATGACACTGGTTTTCCGCGTTACTCTCTCCATATACCTTCTCCGCATTTTCCCGCCCTGATGCCGCAGACGCATACATATCTGTGCCCGCTTCATCGACTCGTTGACATCAATGCCGGACGCATCCACCTTCAAATCCAGCCCGAGCCCCAAAGCATCCCCACGCCCAATAAAGAAGCCATTCCACACCCCGTTACGCATCAGGTCCTTCAGCACCAGCACCAGCCCAGCAGCGCGATGCTGCGGTGCTCAATGCGGATAGCCAGCTTTTGGAGGTTGCAGATAGCGCCGCAGGCTTTGGATTTGGAGTTGGAGCGAGATTGGGTACGCTAGGCGCTGGGAAGATGGCGGCCCGGAGACTAGCGATGTAGGCAAGATGATAGGCGTATCCGATGTCTGGGATCGCAGGGAATTTGAGGATTGGGCGAGTTTGCGGTTGTGTTTGTGCCAAGAGAGACGGGGGGGAAGACGAGTGAGTTGGGATCTGTAGGGTAGGAGCAGAGGAGGATAGAATCTTGAACCTTGTAGTTGATGTTCAATCAGAAAAGCCCTGACTCCCCTTTTGTGTCATGAGCAGCGGCAACGAGACAGGTTGTGTACATGCCACGCAATGTCAATGACAGATCACACCACCTCCGCAAGCTCAGTCCACGCTCTACATTCCTCACCCAGCTCCAGCTTCCCAAGCGACAGCGCCTTACTCAGTGCAAGCCACGTCAAGCACAGCGATCGCGTGTGCAGGCGGCGGGTCGGCGGATGGGACAGCAACGACGGCAACGCCAGCATTAGCTGCGGCGGAGGTATCGGGCTCAGATTTGGTGGGATAGTCCGACAGGGTCATATCCATGCTAGCTTACATTATTGTCCTCCTAAATCCGCTTCAGCGCAATGGACACCACGTTTCCCGCGTGCAGCGGCTTACCAGCTATCACAGTCGGCACCAGTACAGGCACGTGAGAGTTTGGGCTCAAGCTGGTTCACTACATTGCGCTCGAAGACTCAGATTTAGATTATGGGTAGGAATCAGGTCAGTATCATCTGCTTTTTGACAGTAGATGCAGCACTCCGTAGATATGTAACCTTAGATGCAGTGAATATTATTCTTTTTCATTCTCTTTACTGGATTCTGAATGATTTTGGCATCCGAGAAATTCCGAAAGCGACCCGAAGTGGCCCCAACGTTGCTGATAAATACAAGATAAATATAGCCCGTACCAAAAAGGGACAAGGAACATATGTGCGAGGCACATATTTTGTTGCGCTCAGGTGGAGTTGCGCCAACTTTAGGCTCAGGTTGAGCCCTTCCATATTCAGAAAATCTTGGAACACACTCAAGCGTGGGTCAAATGTCACGGGGTGAAGATATGCTTCATAGCGCGACCCGGCTGTGTAGCCAGGACGCGAAGACTTATATACTACCAGCTAGTGTGAACGGACCACGGGTGAACCTGCCTACCGGTTTCAATTCACCGGCCACATGCACAGTGGGACGCTTATTTTGTTTGATGACTTGACTTTCTCGTTTGAAGTACATCCGAAGTCCAATTAACCCCAGTCGTTCCGACCTCGGGACCACGATGCTGAAACTTGCTCTCTCTCTCTCTCAGCCGAACTTGATGGCGATGCTTCTTGTCAAGAGGGTTTATTTCAAGGCTTTACGGCATCAGTCAATGTACCGGAGGTATTCACCGCAAACCAGCCACCAGAAGGCATGAATGTACAATCCTTGGAAATACCATTGTTGCATTGTGAGCTCCCTGTATGTTACCCTACCAGCCTCGTTACTCACACTGTGCAGCCTATCCTAGCTAGTATAACTTACGTCCTTTCATCCTGGACCAACACTGAGCTTGCATCACAAAGCAAGGGTTTCGAAGACGCATTGCGGGAGCGATCCAGCATCTTCGAAGCATGTCGGTTTTTCGCCGTTTTTGCGCTCTTTAGATAACATAAGTCAGAACGGTAGTTATGCTTTCCGGGCAATCATGCGAATTTGTGGTAGGTGGATCTCAATGAACTGAGGTTAACGGATCTTAAAGGGTTAGGATTTTTAGTTCTTATCATTACCTGCACGATTCGAATTCTATCACGGAAATATTGCAGTGCACAGATTGTTTCTTAGCTGTCTCAGCGTCCACAGGCATGCCAAGGTCAGCCATCGTCCGGAGTCCAGGAATCACCCAGTACATACTGACGGCATTGAACCCAATTGACCCAAGAACCAAATAGACTTGGATAGGATTTCAACATTCCATGGGGTCAGCAGAACTATGACCTCCCGCTGGGGATATTGTTCGAGATTTCCGTGATGCCTTGACATGTCCTCACGTGGATCCGTTCAGTGCCTGTTTTATATCAAAGTACCCTTTGCATTGTGCTGATGCACTTCGTTATTTTGGCGAAGTCAATCATTGTTTGCCCTATAGCAGTCACGGTCGGATTATCTCTCAATGGTAGTTGCGTGCATGTTACTTGGTTTCTTAGATGGGTGGGAGTTATTCTCTTTTCCAGAACCTCAAGTATTCCAATCAAATTCAAACCTTCGCCCCTCTTCACCCATTGATGAATTTTACAAGTCCCCGAGCCGACGGCACGATACGTGCTTTGCAATACAAATGGTGGTACATCCCTACCAGATAACGGGCCTGCTTGCAATCCACCTTTGTTAGCCTCAACCCTAGTGAGTGTTTCGGGATCTCATAGCACAATAGGCCAGTTGTATAACTCTCGCCACTGCGTTAAAATTTAGGTGGCGGAAACGTGGTCAACTCGATCAAAAGCTGAGTCCAGTCATTTGGCTCTTTAATTGCCTCCGAACACCTAGAATACACATTCGTCTCATTAAGTGAATAATGGAGGCACCTAAAATACAGGTCGGCTTCCGCCCTAATTTGCCTTTTTAATTGGCTCCGAACACCTCGATGTATTCTTCGTCCTCAATAAGGTGGCTCTTGCTTTGAAAGACCAACGCCATGCTCAGCTATATATAGGCTGGCAAGACTGGAAAAGGATTGCTCATTCCAACAATTCCTACATCCTTTCTTAACATAATCCTCATTACAGTGGGATCCTCACCTCGCTTTCAACGACAATGTCCAACAGCTTTTCGAACATCACAGTAAATGGGAATCTCCATATCGTTCATGGAAGCCTGTGCCACCACGACCACGCTCAACACACAACGAATAAAGATTCTCTCAATGTCGTCACAACCAGTACCAGTACGGGCATGTGAGCTGAACTTTGGACGATTACCGATTAATGATATCTTTCCTAGTACATCCCAGCCACCATTCTAGCAAGAATGATGGCAGTACTTTTCTCCAAGAAAGTAAGTGTTAAACGTGTTACAACGATCATCAGAACGTTCAAAACATTCACCTTTAAATTGACTTATGTGTCTCCAGACCGACACATACTACCTTATGACACCATCATACACCTCGCTAACCCAACTACGGAGACATTTCCACCAGGCGAGAACACCACAACCTCATCGAAAGAATCAGTCAAGGGCGTAAATATGCAGACCTTGGGTTCCTTTGGTGAGATCTGTTTCTATCATCCTGACCCCAATTGACCCACGCATCTGCAGGGAGTCCTGAACCTGGGTCTCAAAACTTGAACAAATCGCTTATTCAAGATGAAAACTCTTCTGTTTCGAAGAAAGAGAAAGGGTACAGAAGCCGTATAGGGAGAGTGATCCAGTCTCTCCGCCGAGTATCGCGTCTTCGACGACCCTGGTTCCGGTCTTGATTATAGATTCCAAACATAGAGAGGCATCGGTTTGAAGCCGATTCTGCGTATCGCACGCAATGAGCTTTGAATGTTATGACGGAGCGGCATTTTGTATATGTACAGATTAGATTAGATTTCAGAAATGCGTGACCAATTCCCAGCTCGTCAATCACTTTCTATTTTCGTCAGATCAATCATTGCAGCAACAACGAAACGGGACATAAAAAAAACAAAGCTAATCGCTGGATGATTACAAGAGCTCTCCCATCAGCATCAGCTCGAATTCTACCATACCTCTCCCAAATCTCCACCAGCACAGCCAAGCACTATCATTACCATCATTATCCACATCCACCTCATTACGGTTGTCATCGTCTCCCCGTCGCAACAGGTTTAAGTGTCGCTGTAACTGCAGCCTCTTCGCGATCACGACTATCGCTACCCTCTCGACGAGCGCTATCGATAATGGCCGCTACATCGAGCAAGACGACTGCAGAGCTGGAGGCGGAGGTTGAGGCGCAGAAGGTCGTGTTCAATGAACTGCGGCTGCAGGGAGCGCCCTCGGACGAAGCGAAGAAGCTGCTGGGGGACTTGCAGAAGGCATTGGCGTTGGCGAGGAGCGCTGGCACCAAGAAGGAGAAGAAGCCCGAGGGAGGATTGAAACCTCCAGCTGGCGAGCCGAAGAAGAAGGAGAGGTTGTTGTTGAAGACCGCAAAGGTACGTCTCTCGTGTTCTAGCTGACATCGTCGTCGTTGATGTTGATGGTGATTGATGTGGACAGGGTACGAGGGACTATGGCCCCGCTGAGATGTTCTGCCGCGAACACATCGAGCGCACGGTCAAAGAATGCTTCACGACCTACGGCGGCGCCTGCCTCGACACGCCCGTCTTCGAACGCAAGGACGTCTTGACCGACAAGTACGGCGAGGATGCTAAACTGATCTTCGACCTGCAAGACCAGGGCGGAGAGCAGCTGGCCTTGAGGTATGACCATACCGTGCCGCTCGCGCGGTATTTAGCTATGATGGGCGGGGCGACGACGCAGAGCAAGCTGTGGCAAATTGGCAAGGTGTATCGACGGGATAACCCCGTGATGAGTAAAGGGAGGATGAGGGAGTTCATGCAGGCTGTGAGTCTGGTGGTTTGTTTAATGTGGGGACGCTAATGGAAATGAACGATGCTAGGACTTCGATATTACGGGGACTTGGGATCCTATGATCCCAGATGCTGAGCTGCTTAGCTTGCTCTGCACCATCCTGTCTAAACTCGATGTTGGCGAGTTCACGATCAAGGTACGTTGTCGCCGTTAGCTTCTATTTTTCTCGTTCCTGACGAGAGCAGATCAACCACCGCAGGATCCTGGATGGGATCTTCGAGGTATGCGGTGTCCCAACGGACAAGACTCGAGCCATCTCCTCCGCCGTCGATAAGCTAGATAAGCTTCCATGGGGCGAAGTCAAGAAAGAGATGACGGAGGAGAAGGGTCTGGATGCTGCTATTGCCGATAAGATTGGGGAGTATGTGAAGCATAAAGGTAGAGCTCGCGTTTTGTGTTTTGTGAACCCGTAGCTTTATCGTTTCTGTCCAGGTGGACCTGAACTGTTGGCGCAGCTGGAAGCCGACGCCACGCTGACTTCCAACAAGAGTGCTAAACAAGGTCTGACGGACATGGCTTTGCTATTCAACCTGCTCAAGATCTACGGCGTCCTCGATAAGGTGAATACCTCAATCATCTTTCTGCTCAATGCATGCTCAATACCTCATCTAGATCTCATTCGATCTCTCCCTCGCTCGCGGATTAGACTACTACACCGGTATCATCTACGAAGCCATCGTCGAAGCCAGCGCACCACCCGGGTTCAAAGCCGCCAACGCCTTCTCCCCCCCTCCCTCCGCCTCAACACCACCCGTTACCATCATCCCCCCACCCCTACCCCCATGTCCGCCACAATCCCTTCCACCCCCCACACCCCGCGCACCCCGCGCACGCCCGGCTTCAAAAAGCCCAAGAAACCCACCACGGAAGGCGGCGAGGAGGAGATCGACGAGTCCTCCGTCGGCGTCGGGTCCATCGCCGCTGGGGGGCGGTACGACGGTCTTGTGGGCGCGTTCCTCGCTGGGGCTGCGGGTGCGGATCCGGCGTCGAAGGAGGGGAAGAAGGCGATGGGGCCCGGGGGCGGGACGCCGTGTATTGGGGTTAGTATTGGGATGGACCGGATTTTCGCGCTGGTGTGGCCGAAGTGGGTGGAGAAGGGGGGGAGGGTGAAGGAGACGATGGTTTATGTGATGAGTGCTGGGGATGGGTTGTTGGAGGAGAGGGTTAGGCTCGTAAAGGAGTTGAGAGATGTTGGGATTAAGGTGAGGATTTTTATTTACTTGGAGATTTGGTGCTGATTGTTTTGCAGTGCGATTTCTTGGCGAAGACTAAACCGAAGCTCTCGGCGCAGTTCACGGCTGGAGAGAAAGACGAAGTGCCATTCGCCATCATACTCGGCACGGACGAGCTCAACGCGGGGCTCGTTACCGTGAAAGAGCAGAAGTGGGAACTCAAAGACGGGGCAAAGGTGAAGATCGAGAATGCGGATAAGGGTACGCAAGTCAAGCGCGATGAATTGGCGGATTGGTTGAAGGCTACGGAGACGTGGAAGGAGTGGAGCAATGGGAAGTGGTGAGATTGCTGCTCTATCCCGTGGGACTGCTTCCTCGGTTAATTTGGAAATACCATCATTGAATAACATGGCTTCTCTTATTTATCTATTTTTCTGAACTGCCCTATTGTAAGTTGGGCGTTCATTGACTCCACGGGAACTGGATACCTTACTGCCCAGTGTACATATAAAAGCAACACATCCCAATACACACCTTCAAGTCAGAGAGACATCGAATTTTTTACAGGGACCATGAAGAGTTGTTATGACATTCACTGACTTCAAGCCCATTGGTAAGATAAGATGAGATGGTACTTAACTAGGAATTCACGATGGACCCAGCAGAGTACCTCACCAGTCTCTCCACCTCCTCCTCGCACCTCACCGACGCCACCGGGCCGCCATCTTTTCAGCGCCAGCTGCCGCATCCATCCCGCTCCAACTCCAAGTTCAGAGCACGCGGCGCCATTGTCGACGTCCAGAGCTGGTTATGCGCAACGGGCACCGCAGCATAGCGCTGCTGACGCTGGAGCTGGAGCTGAAGTACCTGATGCATAATAGAGTGCGGAATTGCGTCGGGCCTTATTTATCGCGCGTGAAGGATGCTTTTGGGGGTCGGACTGGAGTTCAAGGTGGATGCGAGATAGCTGCGGCGGCAGCGTCTGTTGCTGATGTCAACGCGTTGATGAAACGGGCACGGATACGAGTGCGTCTGCGGTATCAGGGCAGGAAAATGCGGAGAAGGTAGATGGAAAGAGTAACGCGGAAAACCGGTGTCATCGAACAGCGCAAAACGCTTTACCCAGCGGAGATGCTTGATCACCGCCTCAGGGCATTGGGTACCGGCAGGGAGGCGGGTCCTAGATGCTTCCCGCTAACCTTGATAGGCGCTGTGTTCTACCCAAAATCTCTCATGCACTCCGCGTTTTCTATTATCGCCAGTCATCTGGATAGCACAGGTGCTATGATGTATCAGTTAATTACTTTACGCAGTTCTAAATATCAATCTGGATGAGTACAAACAGGCGACTAGTGGTACAAGTAGTGAAGACAGAAAACGTCAGAGATCCAAGAGCTGCAGAAGGAAGTATTTCGCGCACTGCGGCAGAATGCTCCTATATGAATACAGTGATGAAATGGTCTCTCTCCGCTCACTACCATGTTCATCGGTTACAAAATGACCGTGACCAATGCGACAACGCGAGCCTGAACACATACCCAACCTGTTTGTTATGTGAAGCGCGCAAAAACACGACGGAGATGCAGGACCGCTCTCGCAACGCGTCTTCGAAATCCTTGCTTTGCGATCCAAGCTGAGTTTTGGTCTTCAGTAAGAGGGCATGGGCTGTTTGGCAAGATAAGATCCTGTGGCCCTGCACAATGTCAAAATGAGGATGGTAGGTTGGTAGACTATCAGACCAAAACTCACAATGCAACGGTGGTAATTCCATGAAATGTACATTGTCACCTTCTGGTGGTTGGCTTGTCGAATGTACATTGTTCTCAACTGGGGAAGGAGTATTTTCCGTGATTGGGATAGCATGATGAACGGTAGAGCCTCCAGGCATCATAGTCTGTTCTGGAGGCACAGAGCCTAGTTTACGAATGAAAATCTGACAATATTCGTAACACCTTGGTACTGACCCTCCTGGAAAAGGGCACCACCATTAAATTCGCCAGAATAACAGTTGGGAGAGACGTCTAAACAAGGAAGGAAAATCATCATTCAATAAGCGCTCAAAAGTCCAACCCAACGTGCCTGAACTGGTGCTGGATTTGACGACATTATGAGAGTCCGTGTGCGTTGTACGTTGAGAGTGGTCGTGGTGGCAGACGGTGCCGTGAACGACAAAAAGATTTCCTTGTACTGTTACGTTTGATAGAGCACTGTACGCAGGGAAAGACGTGTCCATGGTGCTATGATGTGGAGGAAGAAATGGATGTCGCAATCGATAGAAATGTATGAGCCTTCTCAGACTATTTATGCCTGACCCTTGGGATTTCCGACGATCGCGAATTTGCACTCGTGTCCTCATCTCCAGGGTTGCAACTACTATCCCATTCCAGGAGTTTGACCACTTTCCATTTCTCAGTTCGACCGTAAGACGGCTTCAAGGTTTCATTTTTTTTTGGATATTCTAAATGATATAGTCTATTTGTATATATGTGCAAAGTTTCGTGAGGGTAGAGTAAGAAATGAGAGAGAAAATCGAGGTGGTCAAACTCCTGGAATGGTCAGCTCCTGGATTGTGATAGTACGGAGAGAGCCTCGTGTCCCCCGGGTGGCAACTAACCCTGGATTATACACTGCTATCCTTCCTTACAAGTATCTCTCCCATCTCTTGCCATTTTCCCCATTCTTATCCCTTTCTCCCGCCCTTCCGTTCTATTTCTTGTCTGCAGTTTGCTCTCCTCGTGCATCATCTTCCAGGTGCGCGAGTTTCTTTTGTTTCCACCAAATTTTGTCCTCACATCCTCAGCTCTCTCTAACACCCAGCCACCCCCATGCTTGCTTTCGAAGCCTCGCAGGGCTTGATGCTCAGTTAGAGGTCAGCTAATTAACTGTCAGCTACTCGGAGAGCTTTCTTCTGACCCTGTTGAACGGATGGAGGGAGGCGGTGGCTACACGGGTAGCCAGCTTCTCGGGGCATAATCCATCCGGAATGAAACTATGTGGGAAGAATCGGATTCAAGTCAGGGACTCAAGGGGACTCATTGAAGATTCTTTTCTAGGAAGAGTTGTTATGACATTGATTGACTTCAACCCTTGAGCGAGCAAAGCAATATGATAAGATAAGATGGTAAATAAGCATCTCACGATGGACCCGGCGGCGTGGATCTTTGCCAAATTGCCTCCGCCGGGACGCCGACGCGGGAGAAAAAGCGTGGGTATGACGTCATGTTGGTTGGATAATATGAACCTGAAGTCGAACCATCGCAGGCCTCTCCCGAACTTCAGACATCCTCCCAGTCCGCGTCATAACCATCCACCATCCACCATCCACCACCCACGACCAGCACGAACAGTCCCCAACGACCCCCAGCAACTACGCAAGTCCCCAAATCACCACCGGCACGAGGTGAGTTACGGGCGGAGACGGCGGCCACGGCCACGATCCGGTTGCGTGCGGTGCAGGCGATATAAAGTGCTGACGAGCAGGTTTTAGATTCTCCTATTCTGTGAATCACCCAGACATAAGAGCGCCGGCCGCACTACCCAATCTAATCCGTCCTCTGTCTACGAATCATTCGTAGACTCCCCACTCTCAGACAATCTCACCGCACCACAGGTGCACGACTTCCCACCACACCTCTACTACCCACCTTACTGCTACGAAAACCCCTTTCACTACCCCCCATTAGGCGCTTGTGCTAGGAAAGAAAGAACACGACAGAGATCAGTGCTTTGAACGAACGAACGAACGAAATTAACAACACCACACGCAACCAATCATCATGGACGCAGCAGTACGAAGGGGTCACCCCAGTAAGTCTTCGAACCCATCCAGTTTCTTTTCTTCCGTCCCGTCTCTCATGCAGCATTGGCACAGTTGTTTTTGGTGCCATTGTGTTATTCTCCATCATCGAGATGTGCATAGCAGCCTGGATAACCGCGCGCTACAACTCCCGCCACGACTTCCCCAACTCGGGCGTACGAGCCCGCGTGCGCTACCTGCTCTTCGTGTCCATCTGGACCATCCTCTTCGGCACCATATACATGATCATGTTCCTCGTATCCTCCTCCGGGTCGCTGCTCACCAGCGTTCTCTCCCATTGGGTCTTGTGAGTTGCCTTTTATTTTTCTTTCGGTGGTTCGACTCGGGTACTGATTATGAATGGGGCGGTGTAGTTTGACGATCACGTGGATTTTGTGGTTAGCCGCTGCTGCGGCGATTACACAGACGCTGGGAGGATCTCTGGATTGCAGGATCGACACCAAGTTCGTTTATTGCGGACAGCTGAACGCGTTGGAAGGTTTCGCTTGGCTTATCTGGTACGTTGACTTTCCTGGCCATCCTCTGGCATAAGAGCTGACGGCTTTGTGTGATGTTCTTTAGGGTACTTCTCACGTTCCTGCTCGCCTTCGTCCTCTACCGCGGCATCGTAGCGGCAAGAAAGGGAGACGGCCTTCGCGGCGGATTGGTCTCCGTTTGATCCGACCATCGCGCGTTCGCCTGAAAGCGACAGACATGTACACTACAACTTAGCCACCCATCTATTTTCTGCCATCCCCAGCCCCACTCCCCCCCATGCGTACAGTGTGTACACCTAATCTCATGTTCCGAAAGTGCTGCGAATACGAATTCTGCTCCTGTTATTTCCTTGACATTTTTTCCTTACTTGCACCTGAGTTTGTAGGTTGTACGTAGTAAGTAGTAAGTAGTATCCGGTGTCTCCTGCGTCAAATGAATGGAAAGCCGAGAGTTCTCAAGTCAAGTTCGTCGGATTACTAGGAGCGCAGAAGCCCGGGCCGATGATAGAAGATTCAGGGATGGAGTTCTTTGCGAGCGTCATATTCCTGCGCCGGGCGTCTAAAAATATGACAAGGTTTGCCAGGAATCAAGATGGAGCGACTATGGTTTGTGACAGTGGTCTCCATATGACAGTGGTCTCCATATTCTCTGTAGATGACGCAGCAAGCTCGGTGGTGCCGCAGACTAAGTCGCTGAGGTCGGACAAGGTGGGTTTGATTGTCGTAGAATATCATTTGCGAGTTCTAATCCCCCTGCTGCCGAGTGACGACGCGAGGAGGAGCAGCTTCGCCAGTTTAGCAGTTCAGCAGCAGTTCAGTTCGAGTTGAATTTTTGATGTTGTCTCTCCGAGAGGAGGCGGGATGACATTGGCAAACTGTTCGCGACTATGCCGCCGTAGCTCGACTGACAAAGTGACGTCATCATATTCAGCCTCTGAGTCGCGAAAACAAAACAGAGCTAGTGAGGCATCATGAAAAGGTCTGTATCTGTTTTCTCCCTTCTTCTTCAGCTTCGTCCCCTTTCCATGATGGCCCATGATTCTCGTCTTGGGTTTCTCTGACGCTTTGGTACCACCGCTTCCGGCAAAGCACGCGCGGCGAGCCTGACGAGGGCGGGGGGCGTGCGTGTCGTGGTGCGTCGGTTCGCTGGGAAGGTGGGAGCGTGCGCCGATTTCCAAGTTGGTGGGAGGGAGGGGAAGGGACGCTGCTGCGCCTGTGGGATTGAAGAACGGGGTGAGTGGGAGTGTGTGCGTATTAGTTTTGGGTATGCGGACCTTGGAGGGAGACGAGCGCTATCGCGGTGGTCGTGAATGCTAGTGAGGTATGGAAGACCATGGTGGAATGATGTCCGACTCTGGAAGGGGGAGGGGTTGTGTTATAGGATTTTCGACCAGAGACTGTTTATTTTCTTCTCTTTACTCGGGATTCAACGACGGAAGAATCAGCGCCTCACCCCACCTTTCGGCTCCACGTATAGGAAATGATTTCCAGGTAATCCTGGTTACTGTAATGGCGTTTCCGAAACTGTTCTCTGTACGAGGCGGGTTCCAAGGAGTAGTTAGCGGTTTATAGGTATCCGGGAAAGTTAGGTCTGCTGGCCTTGATGATCAAGATATCCAATGGTCAGGCCTTTGGAATATATCCCATGCATTGAGAAAGCGTGGTGATTGTCATCTCAGGCTACTTATTCCGAAGGCTTCATCCTTCATTGCATGAGCTCTCGGACCTCCTGCTCGCCCTTCAGGCGCGTCTCGAAGATTCAGGTCCACAATGCATATCAGAACATCGAATTGCAAAGTGATTACCGCTTCCCGATGTTCCATGAACCCTTTTTTTTTGACATTCGTAGGTATGCTGCAGGTTGCAGTTGTAGTGTTTCTCCAAGTCGACATATTGAAAAGTTCGATCCAAGTTCCGCAACACCGTGATCTACCGTACGCATGATGTCTGTCACACCAGATGGCATACTTTCCCTGGAAACGCCTCGTGAAGCTGTCCCCCTCATCTTCGAACCTTACTGCACGAAAGGAAATAGGTTCATGTTTTTATAAGTATGTCTTTCTTCAAGTCAACCCTGAGGAGTACCTCGACGGAATGCTGACCATTGTCCTACTTTCCGCTTTCCCTGGGTGCACAAAGGGAGATAGATTCACGTTCCAAGCATGTCTTCCTTCAAGTCAACCCTGAGGAGTACCTCGACGGAATGACCATTGTTTCCTACTCTCGCTTTCCCTGGTGCATTACTGCACAAAGGGTGATAGATTCATGTTGTTACAAGTATTTCTTCCTTCGAGTCAACCCTGAGGAGTACCTCGACGGATAACGACCCTTGTTTCCTACTTACCGCTTTCCCTGGGTGCAGTCAAAGTGCGACTGTATTATCAGGTGCGCCACAAGAGGCTGCAACATCGTACTCAATCCAGGTCTTTGTGTTCGAGTGATTATCAAAATTACACGAGAGTAAGGTTCAAGCGGTCACAACAAGTCTCACCAAAGAAACATGCGCAGATTTCATCACTTCAAATCCTCCAACGCCCAGCCAAATACTTCCTCGCACTCGCCCAACCTTTCGCACACCCTCTTGACCTTCTCGTCGTCCACATTTGCGACCGAAAATCTTATCCATCGATCTTCCTCCAATAACGGCTCCCCATTCCTTTCCACAGTAGGCCAATCCCAAACGTCTTCCTTCACCTCCGGTTTCTCGGCCCTAAAAAAGCTAGCAGGCAAAGTCAAGACGCCTCCCTCCACTGCCAACCTCCTACACACATCCCAGGCCACCACACCCGTAAACGGATGCCTCACAAACGCGAAAAAGCCACCCTGCGCGCCAATTCTCCACCTCTTTGGCAATTGGGTTTTGAATAACTTGTGTCGCTTCGAGATCGCATTCCTATTCGCCTCCAAAAAGCCTCTCAAACTCGGCAAGAGAGGCGCTAGAGCCATTTGCACGGGCCTTGGAGGACATATCTGTAGCGTATCCAATATCGTCTTGATACTATTGAGAAGGGCCGGCGAAGCGACTATGGCTCCGAGACGGTGGCCCGGAAGGCAGTATGACTTGGAAAAGGAGAACAGGTGAATGAAAGTATGACGCCATGGCTGGGAAGAGTTGGTGGAGGAGAATAGGTGATGCGGTGCGGAAGAGGTTGTAATGAAGTCACGGTATGTTTCGTCTATTATGAGGGCGATATTCTTCTCCCTTGCAAGATTCAAGAATGATGCAATGAGGGATGGAGGATAGATAGCGCCCGTCTGCGGTGAGCTGTCAGTATAGATGAGTCGCTAGGTATGACTGACACCGCTTACAGGGTTGTTCGGCGAAACAAGAACAATAGCCTTCGTCTTCGATGTGACGAGCTCCGCACAACGTTCGACAGAGGGCATGAACCCATCCTCGGGGTGTGTTGGAAGTCCGATGGCTTTGACACCGAGGAGATTCAATGCCATTCTACCGTATCAGAACGAGTTTCAACTATCCGATTGAGAATAGGCTTGAGCCGGGACTGACTGGTGATTGAAATACCTAGGCATGAAATATCAAATAACGTGAAGGAAAGAAAGGTAAAAGGTACGAACCATGGGACAGGCAGTATAACCTCGTCCCCAAAATCCGCCAAGCTCATAGCGGTAGCCATGAAAGCCATATTACACCCGGCCGTTAATGCTACGTCTTCTGCCCTCAGATCCACATCCGTAGCCCCACCCTCAATCTCATTAGTACCTTTCGCTGAATAAACCCTCCTCATCTCGCCAACTAGCGCCTCCCTCAAGCTCCTCTCTCCATCCCACCTCCCATAGCCAAAGCTCTCTTTCGAACTCGCAGCTGTCCCCAGCGCCT
The DNA here is from genome assembly GCA_014925845.1 of Crassisporium funariophilum. NCBI lineage: Eukaryota > Fungi > Basidiomycota > Agaricomycetes > Agaricales > Crassisporiaceae > Crassisporium > Crassisporium funariophilum. The sequence continues at coordinate 190,293 of JACGCL010000001.1, forward strand.
GCCTCACCGAATCAGGAGGTGGATTTCCAGGAACACCCTGGGACATATCTAGGAGTGGACGCGAGGGAGAGGGAGAGTGGTAGCGTGTGGCCCATTCATAGGCGAGTGGGATTGGGGGCGCGATAGTGGAGAGCACGGCTTTTGAAACTCGGAAACCCAGGGCAGAAGTCATTTCCTTGCTTTTCTTGTCAAATATCGTTTTTATTGATAAGAGTGTTATTGAGCTCTTATCCCGAGAACATGAATAATGGAGAAGGTTTGGTGAGTTGGCGCTGGCGCGATGAGCGTGAGGATGAAGATCGTTCAACTGGGAAATCGGTGGTATCATCCCGGGCCGACAGGACCGAATTTTAGATGACGAGTTTGCGATAATGGCTCAGAAGTCACGCCAAACCCCTCGATGTGGTGGAATTCAAGAAAAACTTCACTTAATATTTCCTGTCGATCCAGCACTTCCAATTCCCATCTCAACAACGTACTCCTCTCCCCCAATCCTCCTCATTTCCTCGACGACCTCGCCAACCTTTTGAAACTCCTTCCAACGCTCATGCTCGTCTACCACAGCCTTCTTGCTACCCTTGAGTTGCGCTGAACCAATACCTCCCACGTCCAAGGCTGGTAATAGTTCCAGAAAACGAACCTTTAAAGCCAGCCACTGCATTGCTTTCACATTCCCCGTGAACTCCTCGATATCAGTTCTGTCACCTTGCGCGTAGATAACACCAGGATAGCCGACCTTCGCAAACCCTTGCAAGGATAGGGAGGAAGACCATTGCTGGAGGGAACGGCGTTTGTGGGGCGAGATGAGATGGTGTGATGTGAAGAGCACGTGGAAGGTCTCCTGGGGGCGGGATGAGGATGCCTCTGATTGTTGCTGTATGTTGCTATCTTGTGGTCTTCGATTATCCTGAGACTTCCTGTCGAGGTCTTCGTGTAAGAGCGGCAGAAGGTGTAATGTGAGGAGCTGATAAACCGGGTACCTGGACGAGAAGTATTCGAAACCGTCATCATTCTGCAGACTAGGCGGAAACGCTCACTCTGAATCCGATATTTCACTTAACTTCTCTTCTATCACATCTTTCCACAGTTCCTGCTCTGCGCGGGTGATACCCTCTCCTTTGACTGAAATGGAACTGGTGGCGTCCAAGCTGACAGGCATGGTAACTTCAAACCACACTTTCGACCCGTCGATCCGGAGTTCAAAGAAAGCAGGTGCAGCTACGTTAGGACACGAGTCTATAGATTGGTCTGTGTAGCTTTCTAGAGCACTCGTCCAAAATCTATCATCGTCGGCGAGGAAAGTAATACCCTCGCCTGCTAGTAAAGAACATTGAATCAGTTGGAGTTCTTCAAGCTGCCGTTGGACAGTTTCTTGTTTCATTTTGAGTTCATGATTCAACAGCGCGTTCTGACGAGATTCAAGGAGACTCGCGGTCGGAAGATTGAAGTTGTGAAGTTCAAATGGCTTTGGACAGGACGTTAATTGGTTCCAGGCCTGCTTTACCTTCCGCATTCAATAGAGACAAACAACCAGGTTTCTGGGGAAATCTGAAACTCTCTCTCTCTCACAGATGTTTTCATAGCACCGCTCATCCAGGTGACAGAACATCAAAGAACGTGTTCAACCATGCAAGAAACACATCGACCTCGGAATGCAGGATAGCATTGGCTCATAGGCTGAAGTAACCTTGCACCTAACCGAAAATTTTCACCCCTTGGGCCTGTTGTATTCGCCAAAACACTGCCGACCGAAGGTGCCTTGCCTATGATCTAGCGCGCCGACATCGGCCATGTTCCTCCTTAGGCGTATTCAAACCTCATTGGGCCGATTTCGCCGCAGGTCATATGACAGAGAATCGGGTTTGGCGTGCATTAACCCATAATGATGATCTTGCCACTGAACACTGAACGGAACGGATGGTTACATGCTCGATCAGCTCTGATAGAACACCGCTCTGTTTTATGGCATTACGGGGCATCTCATCCTTGTGTAGGGAAAGTTGTGGCTATACTTCGCCCATATACTTCGCCGTCTGAAGGTAGTCTAGGCTGAGACAGGTCACTTCCTCAAAGCTTGGTCGTGATACAGCTTTCCAACGTTTGTGATTCAGATTTAGTATGAACTTCATTGCCCGCCAGCGCTCGTATCCGTCTACAAACCGGCTTTTGTACGAACGAAGGGTCCATCCCAGCACTTGAATCCGACATCCGTCGTAATCTTTGGGTCGTTGCAGGAACAAAAAAGTCCTTGTGTTCAGCCACAGACTTGACCTATGATATGCTCTACTCACAGTTGTGGAATTGCACATAACAGCCACTGGAGCTCTGGTTTCAGTTGTGGCGAAAATATCCTTTGCGACGACGTTTACAGCTGTTACCAAAGTTGTTCATGTCGTTGGTCATAACAGCATCCATGTTTTACTTACCAGTGTCAGGGTAGAGATCGAAGATCGCGACCTCTTTTCCTGTCGCTCCGGGCACGAAATACCTGGAGAAGTCACGACAGGGAGACGAGCAACTTAACGGTGATATGGCGCACAAAAATGCAGATCCTTTCTCACCAGCAAGGGTCAGTCACACAAGATCCTTCGACGTACGGGGTACTATAGCAGCACTGTGAGAAACGCTGAATCCTTCAAGATAATAGACGTACTCTTTTACCACGCCAACGAAGTTTTCAAACACAAAGTCTTGGATGTGGGTGTTGTTAGTGCTTGTCGTATTCGGTCGAGGGCCCACCTATGGAACTTAGTATTTTCTTTACCTGCTTTAATCCGACTTACCCCTTGATCCCAGTAGCTGTATGAGACGTGTAAGTCGAATGCCAAGCTCAATACACAAGTCTCTCACTTTTGAGTTACGTATATCTATGAGTTTCCGTAATAAGTGTTTATGTCTCATGAAAGAAGTGTCCGCAACGTACGGGGAAAGGAACCCCTGAGAAGGCAATATTGCGCCACGTAATGCTATTCGCGAAGCCACATGTTAGGCTATTGAATGTCAAGGGTATGTCTAGGACGTACTTTCGAGCTAAACCGTTTCCCCCAGTCCAACTTTTGAATCTGGCTCCATATAGAGTGTCTTTCTGTGTACAGCCTTAGGTGCCCAGGGTATCGCAACTCTATAAACAGGTAACGAACCATGATTATGTTCTCGATCCTGGAAAGCTTTAAATGGGCCAGCGAAGGTTGATATTTGAGATGAAATTGCTTACAGGACATCTTGCACACTTGCAACGGACCCGCCTTTCCCGAGAGACCCAATTGACAAGCCATGTCCACCCTCGCAGTAAGAATTTCTGTTGTATGTTGGAATGAGCACCCGCTCTTAGTTGCAGGAGGGAGGCAAACCTGAAATGAATGTTTTTGGCTCCACTGCCAACGGTCAGGCAATCATCACCGTTCTGGATATGGTTATCCTCAAATAGCATATTAGTGCCGCCAGCGGAAAACCCTATCGTTGGTTATTAGCACAACGCAAGTGAAGATATGTACCTATTACACTGACCATCACTTAGAAATGTAGGCAAGCCTATGGTCACGAAGACATGAAAGAAAGAAAACAGAAATGGGCGTACGTGTTGAAAGGGAATGACTGGGGGTAGTGATCCAAGATCAGAATAAGGATACTGCCTTGTCCATTCCAAACTCACATCTGTATCAGAGACGGCTACGATTTTATTGTCAAAAGCGTGCAGATTTGTCGATCCGCTGGTTGCAAAATTCCACCCAACAGGCTAATCCCACATAATCAGAATACCAAGAAGAGCTAATGCGATAACAAACGACCTTCCATATTTTCATATCACGAATAACACCATTATTGATCTTGCTAAAAGCCCAACCATGTGGGCGGTTGACCTGTTGCTGAGCATCCCACCACTAGTCACTCTGTTAATGACAGACGCGATACCGATATTAGATGGATTGTTTACCGCCTGGCCATGGCCGTCAACCCAGCCCCAATTGGGTTTTGTGGAGCCTCGCAAAGTGACGTTATTGCCTCCAGTGAAGGAGAACCTAGGAGTTTGTTAGCAAGTCCTTGATGGGTGCGCGGTGGTATGTGTTTTACCATGCTCCTGGAAAGGACTGTTTCGGGAAAGTCAGATGCACTCTGAAATAAGAAAAAAGTCTCACTGAAGAACCAACGATAGCTGTCCCCGTCACCACGGTCAATCAGATAGTTTTGAGACGCTGGAGAGTGACCTACCTTGGATAGTTGCTATGTCCGTTGGATAGGTCAAATTTCCCTCAATTCGAACCTCCACATTGTTGAAAACTGGGAATTTGACAGGCGTGAAAATATTGTACGTGATGCCTTCTTTGAACAATATGGTCGAATTGGCCGTTAAGTTGGGAAGAGCGGAAAGTAGTGCAGGTGTATCATCTTTTCCTGCACTGTGCGGAACAACAAAGGTATTCCACGCGTTGGCCAACTGAAAACAGAGAAACAGGAGTTGAAATTTTAGCATGAATATTCGTGTAAGTTGCTAGTTTCAGAGGATGGGATGGATCATTTGGCCGAAGTTTCCCGTCAGGTTCTTATGCGTTGCGGAGATTTCGTTATGATTGTCAGAGAAGCGCGCTCACGCGCCAGTGCATGTGATGAAGGTGCGCTGCTGTCGGTGCAATTGTGAACATCGCGTCAATGATCTCAACTGCCTGACGAATGACGGCGGCCCGTCGGCCCATCCGGACCACGCTTTCAGTGAGTGACAGGAATGCTCTTGACAATGGGTGCATAAGCGGTGATGCATCGTCACCAACCTGCAAGTATATCCTGTGGCCAAAGGCAATTGCCTGCAAGTCGAGATAATGTACACAAAGCACTTTGCACATTTGGGATGTTTGACGAGCTACGTTCGTCAAGTGGAGCAAAACACATGTTAAAGCAAGGGGGTGGCGGAATGTGGAAAGTGTACCAACACTCACCTTTCTTTTTTCAGCCAAGTCTGGTACCCCCCCCCCTCCCCCTCCTGCCTAATAAGGTATGTTTTCCGTGAATCTATGTCTTTTTCTACATCTTCGGCAGCAAAGATTGGTAGGGCAATAAATAAAAGCATGCTCCACATCACTGTCTCTTTGTGGCCGTAGGTTTACAGCTTGGACGAGTTCAAATTTTCACTACAAGGCTTGCATTCCGTAACAAATGTACTGTCCTCATTCTCCTCAATGTATTATATTCACATTGATGATTGACCTCTGTCCTTTTCCCAACTTCACCAAAATTTTGTTGGGCAGAATCAGTTTGGGATCAGTAGACGCCAATTTGTTGCCAATTTGCAACAAAAATAGGCCAGGTCACTATTTTTTTTTCGCCTCCGGCAGGACCCCCCCCCTCCCAGCCTATGTTCGGGATCCACGTCCCGCCACCCCCTTGTGTTAAAGTGCCCCATCGATGTTGTGAGGGGATGCGAGAAAAAAAGGGAAAGAGTCAACCAACAGTCAACAAAGAAATATTCGTAGCGCATTAGAGGTACAGATTACCCAGAATTTTAAGCGCTCAGGTCCCATTGTGCATTCGGCATTGGATGTTGATCGGATGGGGGTACTCGTTCATCAAAGGAAACTCCCACAGCTGTTGCCACCAGTATCAGACAAGTCAACGCTTTCGCGTCTGCAGTACCGACGAGAAAATAGATTCATCTGTGTCCGATGATATGGAAGCCATGATAGTATGAATATCTGGCTACGAGGTTGCGTATGATTTTACAATTGTTCAGTCTATCAGTACATATGCGTCGAACCAAAGTATACCAATGGAACGAGCTTCACGTTCTTCAAAAAATCAGTCGGACTTCTTGATCTTTGGAAGTCAATCATCCATCATTATCTGACATCCATCACCCGTCTTGTCACCGTACCTCTTGCGGGCCTGGCCATTGCAACTTTATCAATCTATCCAGATTGGCCTAGCGTCCTTATTCAACTTGGCTCTCGGCTCATAAGGATCTTCGCCTTCTTTCCGCGCGTTCATCCGAAGTTGCACGGTCCTGTGGATCTGAACTCCTTCGATTCGCTGTTTAGGTATGACACGACCTCGTCCCCGATTGATTCTGGATAATGTTCAACCTTGTATGGACCTCTTGATGCTAGAAGAAAACTCACGAGAGCTTTCTGACCCAAGAATCGTCGTCCGTCTGAAAACGAATTCTTTGAGGGATGTATTCCATCACCCACCACGATTTCGAGATGTTAAGCATATCGTTTATGGGACTAAGCGCGTCTGCGAGGTCTTCCTCCTCCTCGCTGACAAAATCATTTACTTCATCAAGGATGCCAGCCATGTTCATTGAAGGCGGTTCCCTTGTTAGTGCAGGAGGCTCTCCGGCAAACGAGGTCACTGGCTCAGGACGAGGCTTCACTCGGGGCCAAAGGGTGTTAGCATCCATTCCGATCATCTTGAATGTATCACGATGGAAGAGGATTCCGGTTTTGAGTTTGAAGCATTCGCGAATCATCCAGCGAAGGGAGATTCTCGCGAGATTGTTACGAATCTCGTTTTTGACAGCACCCCCTCCTACATCTAATCCACAGGGCGTCAAATGTCAATAAGGATGAGCGCTGAAGAACTGCCATACCGCAATGGCATCCTGCAAACCAGACTTCCTGGACATCTGTCACATGTTGTCCACCTTGGGTGTACTGACGTTCCAATTCCCGCAGTGTCTTTCTCCGATGTGGTTTTTGACGTATGTTTCGGAGCTCACCCCACTTCAGGCCGAGCGCTACCTCCTCGTGGGTAGGCCTGTTATAAAAATTAGGTTTAAAACGAACGCGATGCTCGTCCATTGCAAGAGCGTGGCGGAAGTTTTTGACATGGGTATTGAAGGTGGTGAACGGAAGACGCTTCGGTATAAAACCCACAGATCCGACGGTATCCCTGCGGACCGCAAGCATCAGTACGGGATTTAATTAACTCGGCCGCATTCACTTACCAGACTCCTATCAGTTCAATGTCGACGTCTATCGAGAATGCTTTTTTGAATTGAGAACTTTGGCGCCAGCCCATCTCATCTTCTCGAGAATACATCTTGTAGGCAAACGGAACTTGCTGATCGTTACACTTTGGGAGCAGGCCAACCTTACTTGGGAATGAGTCGGTGAAATAGAAAAAAGAATCAATTTTGTGCTGACCTTGTGAATCCTGAGAGTAACCAACAAATTGAATTCTCTTAACAAAGGATCAGATGGGGTCACACTTACATTCCAGCGAGGGCTCTTGCGGTGTCTGTTCTTTAGTCAATCTCTGGATGTTTCGAAAATTAAACTGAGGGAATGAAACATACATGCACCACGGGAAAACCCTACACCATTAGATCAGATTGGCGAATACGCAGAAGACCTCAGCGCTTACCGAACAAAAATATCTTATCGCCAGCTTCATCTAGAAATACCGAGTAAGGACTAACTTTCCCAGTGAAAAAACACTACGCACAGTTTTGCATGAGAAACTCGTAGCCTCCTGACATTCCAAGTTAATTTCCGACCTGCGGACTTTCAACGAGTGACAGATAGATGAAGTACCCATGACATGTGCGTTTAGATGGACGCCGACCATGCTGTCCATGACCCTGTGCAGTTTCGCCATCATAGGTTTGGCAATCTGCGGGATAGTGTATGTTCCAATGCCAGCCTTCGGCAGATGGGCCGTGAGCGGTGGTGTATATTTAAGTATACGGGGGAGTTAGAGTGCAAACCTGGTAGTAGACGAGCTGTTCCTTGGGGTCGTCTTTCTTCAACATGGAGAAAAAATTCACGATGTTGGAATTCTAGGCAGTCAATTACCCTCAGTAAGATGTTAAGCCGAAGGTCGCGTCCAAGTGGATACTGACGTCATCGTCAAACTGGTCGCCTGGCACGCAAGCAAACTGTTCAAGCAATAGCGAGGAAGTCCAGGTAACGAAGGTAACCTACCTGTCCCGTCAAAGCACAGAACGAGTGTCCTGTGACTGTGATTGGGAGGAATTGTGGGCTCTGAAGAGTATTCTGACGAAGAGCCATCTCCGCTCGGTGAAGTAGGAGAAGCCATCTTCGGAAATCCAGGGTATTGATCTTGACTCGGAGTCCGAGTGAAATGTGAGTCGATGGTGAGCGATTTTTCGTTCAAGGAGGACATTGTCCCATTACGAGTATGAGTAGGCATCCTATAGAAAGTGTGTAATGGTTGAAGAAAACAAGATACTCATTTTCTAACGACTCCAGGTGGGTTCAAATAGGTTCTTCGTTGTTCGGTTCCAAAAAGTGGTTTTCGGAGAAGGGCAGACCTGATTGGTCCGGAATGCCAGGGCCACTGATGAGAACGTCAATGTCGACCTGTCTTTGGAGATTGAACCTTAGAACCCCCTGCCGAGGAGCAAAAGGAGAATTCTTTACCGAGAAGAGGACCTTCTCGTGAGATATGTTGAGTGGAGGGCAGATAGAAATGGCAGTTCTTTATATTTCTGCTGTCAATTACAGACTGCTTGTGGCCTGCCCTGAGATAAGTCCGCTGTTTCGCGAAAGCAGGTGATCGTAACGAAGGCCTATTCACGTAGCATTGGTTTGCCAAAGCAGGCGAGGCATACTCGCAGCGTTGTCTCCATACTGGAACCGTAGAGTTCTCGACGTTGACAAGAATACCTCTCCTTTATTGAGCGCATTCTCGTGGTCTAAGGACCTACGATCGGAAGTTTTGATCAATGGCAACCCCGACTTTACCGAACACGCTAAGGCAAAGAAAGGGAACGTGTCTGTGCCATCACAAATCCCCTCATTCCTCGCATTCGACGTTGCTGGTCAGTCGCAGATATACTTACTCATGCATCGCCCTTACCTTCCCACGAAGACATCCTCCAGCAATATCCGGTTGGATCACGAAAAATCAAACTGGAATCAAGGGAGCGGAGAAATTTCAGGAGTCTATTGGGTCGCAGTGCGCTCAAGTTCCTATGGCTTCGGCGTCCTAGGCGTCGAATATTTGCGAACCTCAAAAGGTTCTAAGCCTCTAGTGCTAAGACCGTCTGACCCGCGTAATCTCTCCGTACGACAGACTACGACAGACCATCCTCGTCCCGATGATCTTCGCCGATGAGGAATGCGCCAATTGTCGATCTTCAGTTAGAACTCTTTCTTGTCTGTCAGAATACGAAATGACGCTCTAAACCACGAATTAGCGCAGGATCGTCCAACAAAAGGATGGAACCATACCTAAAGAGCTCATCGACTGTCTTGTGCAAAACAGCTTCAAGATGACTGTTTAAGTTGATATGGAATCTCCTACTTTGAGCTCAACGACAGAGACAGTGGTGAGGAGGATGTTCCGAGTTTTGCCGGCATTGCAGTATCAAAGGAATTTCCCAATATTCTGAGAGAGAAAGAGAGCGTTTTTGTCGGTGATTCGATTATCCACCAGTCTGTCTAGTTCTGTTTGTTTTCATGGATGATTGCCATCCACGTGGCAACAACATCTTGCGCCCTGTCCGGACAATGACATACCCCGACAATGCCACCTCCCACTGGATGTTGGGAAACCGAGAATTATTTCGGACATGAACGAGCACCGTCTATAATGTCGATTCCTAGATGATCTACTCCAAGGTCCTCTGATTCATTAACTACCACCACGATTTTTAAAGGCTACCGTAACGAACCTTGGATTCTCTATCACCCAAAATTTTGCAACACCTAATGCGGCCGGGTGGCAAGGAAAAGGAACAGAAGACCAAAAAACGACCAGGTCGTAGGTGCGCATTATACCTACGCCGTCCATGGTGGTTGCCAGCTAATGGGCTTTTTAAGACCGACGGCGTGTGCTGAGTGCAGAAGGTTGAAACTTCGGTGTGATCGAAATGTAAAGCATTCACCGCCTCTGGGACTCTGACAGCGCCCAAGTAATTGAGTGGGCGCTGTTCTGCCCTTGGGTGTATCTACCGTTCTGACCATGTCTTCATTGCAGGTTCCTTGCGAGAAATGTGTGTCGCGAGGCTGCGGCTCGATTTGCCCCGATGGTAAGACATAATTGATTTTCGTGTGATCAGGCTAGTGACGTCGGGCTGACTTAATGATGTAGGGGAACTTGCGCCAGGCAAGAACAATCGAATGATACTCGCCAATACCGAAGAACTCCACAATCAGATCGAGCAACTTTGTTCCCGGAATCGCGAGTTAGAGAACGCCCTGCGATTGATGCAAGAACAGGTCTCGGAACAGCCCCATCCACTGTTACGGACAGACCTATTGAGCTTGAGGACGATCAGTCACCCAGGTTCCTCATCAGGTCCTAGTACATCCTCCTCAAGTAAATCACCCTCAACGTCGAGGATCAGCCCAACAACACATCCGCCTGGCACAGTAGATGTTACATTTGAAGAAGACAGCAACGTCATTGATGCATTTGGTGTGTGCTTTCTCTTCACTCTGAGGCAGAATGATGAACTAAACTACTACTAGGCACCCTCACCATGGACCAGCGAGGAGAATCAAGTTTCCTCGGGAAGACGGCACGTCCAGAGGTATGCCTACTGGCCTTCTCTTTTTGTCCAAACTCAATCATTGATTCGTCACAACCAGTACATGATTCGTGTATGTGAAAGCGAACTCCTTCGGTCCTTCTCTAATAAGCCACGTTTAGGCCGCAAACAAGGCCCAAGTACACTCTAAACGTTCCCTACCCCGGCTTTCCACACGAGTACTGGACTTGTCTCTCCAGTCCCAAACTGCTGACGACACAGTCATCAAAGAGGTCCTCAATCTTTTGCCCTCCTTTCCCGAGGCATTACACCTTTGTGATGTCTATCTTGACCACGGGAAATTCATGTGCGTACCCATCCCCATTCGTGACTCCCAAGGCTTATGTTACAAAATAGGTACTCGCCCATCCCACGGAAAGAACTCATCGACGATATCCTAAGCTCCGTCTATGAAGCCAAGTGAGTGGTCTTCCTTGAGGCATAAACATTGCATGATAATGTCGACTCGTTCAAGGTCTCCCAAATCACCCGGCCACTACCACCCTCTATCTCTATTGTTTATCGTATTTGCTATCGCGACACTGTTTGATACCAATAGGAAGCCATACTCCGATGAAACTCAGGAATACTATCACCTTTCAAAAGCATCCCTAAATCTCTCTCCGCCCATCTATCAACCAACGCTCGAAGCTATTCAGACTCTTGTAAGCTTCATCTCTTTTTGCTAGCGCGTGTACTCATTGAACATTGTTACAAGATTCACAGTGCCCAGTATCTTGATTTGAGCGGTTCGGAATCGCAAGGACCCGACTCAGCTTGGACTTACATTGGGCACGCGGTACGCTTAGGGCACGGCGTGAGTTGGTGATTTTACTCGAAGTGATAAATTCTCAAGCATAAGATCGACTGTAGATTGGCCTCCGTGAGTAATTACAAGATCTCTTGTTGAGCATTTCGCCTGACACGCTGTAGATCTGAATCCTGCACGTTGGAAACTGGGTGACGAGGTGTCTGCACGACGAACCCGTATGTTCTGGCAGCTATACGTAGTTGACAGCTGGACAGTAAGTCGAATACCTATGAATTGTCCCCTACCACAGTCTGATTTTGTTCAGAGTCTTCAAACTGGCAGACCGCCTACCATCTTCAGCGCCTCCATTGACCAACCTCTTCCCAAAGAATCCGACGAAGTCACCACACCTGATGGCCGATCAGAAAGCAATTGTACAGTCCATCTTTGCTCGTAGTACTCCTTCTGACGGCTCTCTTGCTGTAGTTCACTCATGGCACATCCTCTACACAATCTTACTTCATTCGGTGCTGGACGTGGCTCTGGGGCCGAAACAACCAATCTATTCTGTCATTTTAGATCTGGATCGGAAGATCAGGGATTTCCATGTGCCGGTTAGTTGGAGGATGCCTTCTGAGAATGAGTTATCGAGGCAGCTGCCTGAAGTCTACATGTTCCGCTGGCTTGTCTTGTCAAGCAAAGAAATTAGTGCGTACTTCAACGATTGTTCCCTTTCAAGTGCATTCTACTCATTACTAATTAACTAATTATCTATTGCTTTACAGCTCTTCTCCACTTGCATCGGGCCCACTTTGTGCAAGCGCTGCAAGAGAGTCCGGCTGATCTGCAGCGGCATCGATACCTGCCTTCGGTAGTAGCCATCTATCGTTCAGCGTGGCGACTGATAAGAGGCTTAGCTATGACTTGGATGAGTGCACCTAAAGTTCTAATAAGATTCAATCTAGCGTGGTCCCATGGACTTTCCGCTGCCGTGAGTCTGTTTGAAGCACTTCAAAGCTCTGATTTGAGATTGCTCAACTATAATTTCATTTCTAGACCGTATTATGCCTTCTCGTCACCCGAGCACCGACGTCGCATTTGACAACGCCAGCTTTAGAGGAGTTAGATAACCTGATTTCACTATTCGATTCAGCGTCAGCTTCATGTCAACCTGCATCTGATCTCCTGGTTAGTATGGCAGTTGCGCCTTCTACCTCGTCGTTCGCTGACCTGATCCGCTTCGCAATGTAGACCTCCATTCAATCCCTCCGCCGTAAAGCTCATGAAGTTATCGGTTCTCCTCATACCCGTTTCTATCATCACGACGGAAGCAGCTCCATTACTTCTACCGAACTCGATCGTCTAAATGGGAAAACCCACTTATTCGCTGCAGAGCATGGTCCCTCCTCGACAATGCCCTCCACGTCATCAGACCATGCATCCCGCTCTCGAGCCACATCAGTTACCATATCTGACATCGCCGAATACCATGCCCACCCGCCATTATTCCATACATCAGACAACCTGCACTCTACTCTCGCACTTGATCTGAGGGAGTTCGGCATCCGCAGTTCCATCACCTCCACGTCATTTATGGCTTTCTATGATGATCCTAGCAGCGCCGGTACCGGCTCCGATCCCTCGCTGCAGCCGGTACCAGCACCACCACGGAGAGAAACGCCCCCAGAATCTATCAAACTTCTGCTCCAACCTATTCAGGCCCGGATAGAGCCTCAGATGCATTATTTCCAGCACACATTTCATCATGAGCCTGTGGTTGAACCTCCCCGGATGACATATGGTGTTGGTGTTGGCAGTGCCTTTGGAGGAGGCTTTGGGGCGGGCTTTGGTGTTATGCCTACGATTGAACTGGATCAGACGTGGCATAGCTTCGCGGAACAGCTTGGCTTTTGATCTTTGTCTTCTCGGTCTCTTGTAACAACAGTCTCGTAGTGCAGTGGCTATAATCTCAAACCCGTGTATCTTCAATATTGTGTTCGCCTTGTGGAGCTTGATTAAGTGATCATCCAAATAATCGTGGGCGAGTGTGATAACGGGGCCAATACAATAACTGTATGCAAGATTCCCTGTTCGATGTTTTTTCAATGCTCGTTAAAATTACATGTCATGCCTCGAGAATGAGTCCTTCATTTCCAAACTGGTCTGCTTGGATCAACACACTCAGGCATTCGTGAGTCGACGAACGTATTCAACCAAAGCCCTACGAATAAACCATGACTTCAATCTTCGAGCAAGAGCAGGACGACATTGCTTACCGAACAGGGCGGCCGGTCATACCCGTCTCCTGATAAGGGCTGGTTCGGGTGGCCTGCATCACGATAATGAGGTCAACAAAGCTGAAAGGCAGAAGAAGAAACTCGAGAAAGAGTTATGGAGAGTGACGCACCTCCATACTGCCAGCAATATCGATATGAGCCCACCTCAACGCAGGTTCCTCTCCTTCCTTCGCCTCGATGCCCTCTGCGAACGGCTTGAGGAACAGTGCGGCAGTACAGCTTCCACCTGGCCTGCCTCCAGTCTACAACCACAATTAGCTTGATTACAACAAAGATCGTCAACGAGCGCTAACGTTTTGCAGATCAGCATTTGAAGAATGGATTTGAGGACCAAATTCATCATCGAGGGGCATGCGCCAGAAACGGTCATACTCAATCTCGCCGGCGGCGTGGAGTTGTTGCCAGAGCTCATCCGATGTCTATTCATTGGCCGATGTTAGACGTGATGACAATTAATTGGAGCTAGGGAGAACGAGACGTACAGAGAACACTCCCGAATAGACCTCTCCAACAGCAATGACTATCGCACTACACCCAGACGAGATTAATGAAAACGTCCAAGATGACAAAGGAGCATCATACCCTGTGAGTGTTGCCACGTCGATAAGGGTATGAGGTTTATACTCAGTCGCAGTGTAGTAAATGGCGTCTATCGAAATAAAAATTGAGTTCGAATTCAATGTCAAGATCTACATATGAGAAAATGCGAACCAGACAGAACCAAGCGACCTTCGGCGTCGGTGTTGTCGACTTCAACCGACTTTCCGTTCATGGCATAGATGCTGCGGAGTGCTCGTTAGAAAACGGTAAGGAGGATTCATAACGACAACGCACATGTCACCAGGTTTCGTGGCACTAGGCCCGGGCATGTTCTCTGTCAAAGGAGTGGTCACGACCAAGTTGATACTGAACACGAATGAAATAAGTTCAACGTGAATCGGGAATTGTCGGCCACTTACGGGAGTTGGAGCTTCGCGATGGCCAAAGCTGATGAAACGACGGTAGCAGCACCACCTGAAATATTTTGCCAACTTAGTCAGTCCAGCTTGTCCAGAGAGTCAAATGACAATCCCACCCATATCTCCCCTCATCAATTTCATGCCCTGCAGATAATGGTTCAACAAAGTCAACAACAGTGCACTTTCGGACGCGACTCACAGCTCCTGGTTTCAAACTGATGCCTCCTGAGTCGAAAGTGATACCTTTGCCAACGAAGGCAAGTGGCTGCTCATCCTTATTTGCGGCTCCCTTGTAGTGACTGACGCGGATATGAGACAATAGTCTTGAACACACAAGATCAGGCTTACATTTCCAAGAATTTGGCTGGTTCCGATGTGCCATGTGTAACAGAGAGGAAGGTGTTCTGTCATAAATTTAGACTTGACATACTGCGGAACTTCTTTTGATAGACTTTACCATGTTTTTCTGGGCAGCCCACACTGTTAAGTAGAGAATCAGCGTGTAGCCGAGGGAGAACGGTCTAGAGAATCATACCTTCATCGTGCACTATTATTTCGACGTTGGGGATACCCTCAAATTCCTTCTTGACGCGTTCAGTGAAGGCCTACTCTGAGGTTAGATATTTATAGACAACTCAATACGGAATGAGAACATACCGTGGGGGTCATTATGTTAGCAGGTAGTTCCATGAGCTAAATTGTCCCCCATGATCAGTCGTGGCAAAACGCATGAGGACGGAAGGAACATACCGTACGAGCAAGGTTTTGAGCTTGAGCATAGATAACGCCTCTGTCCCAGTCTCTAGACTCTTGAAGAGGCTTGAAAGATAATTTGTCGGGAATAGACTCCTTCAGGTTAGGATTGAAGGCGGATGGAGGTGAAGTTTTTAAAGTGAACTTGTAAAGTGCCAAGTGGGCCGCGACAGCTGGAAATAGAATGAAGATGTAGCTTGCGGATCTTAGGCGACATACTTACCAGCAGCGTGAGGGTCGGCAGACGCGTCGACGGCAACCTCCTTCACCCCTTCGTAGCTTTTGAGAACTTTGACGGCGCTGCCCACTGACTTTCTGACAATCTCCCGTTTTACTTCGCTCTTTTTCGAGGCAAAGCCATCTCCCAAAGATGACACTGTGGTCACTTTAGATGGAGGTGTATTATAGAAAGTACGAGTCGTCCCGGCTTTTGGTGTCTTTTCTCCTTGAGGAGTCAAAGACCATAGCTCCGCCGCGTCGAGACCTTCTGCGACCTTTGCAGAGCTTGTGTGGTCGAAAGGAAGGATGTAGGCTGATGTAGACATTGGTTTAATGGAAATCAGATATCGAGATGGTGGAAGAAGACGAGCAGATAACGAGCATCTTGCAAACATCGAAATGGGAAAGAGTACCCTTGTGATCGTGCCGAGAACGTACAGGTGGACACCTTATTACGTAATTGCGCTTACGATCCACCGGTGGCGTGGTCAGCAAGTGGACAATTGGTTCTAACATGCTAATTATTGTTGATATAATCCAACACTTCGAAACAAGATCGATAATGTATTCTCAAGGCTTTCGGAGGGTGAAAATGCTGAGGACTAGGAGCAAATGCTCATGTACATGGATGAGCAATGAAGCGGCAAGAATTGTAAGACTGCGTCTTTTTGTGTTCTTCCTGCTTGGAAGCGCGCGCACAGACTACTTATACCTTAATGTAAAGAAGTCCGACAGGAGGCATAGGCTGAACACTAAACTTGCAGCCCGCAAGACTTACCCCGGCGTTCCGACATTCGCGGGTAGATTATCTCCAGACACGAGCCACATCAGCATCTCCCACCGTGTTGATAGCGGCAGCGTTGGATCCGTCCCGAGCTTGTTGATCCGTGTCAAATCATACTGATCGGTGTAGGTCAAATTCTGGTTATACACGTTTCTGTAAGGTCCAGGTAGTGAAGTGTTTCCGGGATATGAGCGCCTTTCCTTTTTACACCTTCCTGAAACCTGATATCTGTGAGATTTGAACGCGACGCTGGTACCTCACTTCACACTGTGCATTATACGCTTCGAACTAAGCCGGTGGTTGGCGGTAACCGTGATCCCCGGTTTGGCTGCAGGAAGATTAGAAGGCAAGTAACCTTCTGGCTGTGCAACGCTCAAGTTATGCATCGGCTCGTGCACTGCTAAAGTGTGTTTGAACTTACTGAGGGACGACCAAATATGCAAGCCGGTTGTGCGGCTGTGGGGGATGTACAGCTACATTGCGCCACAGCTCGGAGGCAATAATTTCATTACAAGGACCGACTTGTGGAAAAGGGCCAAAGAAGGCTCCACGAGAGGTTCCACGGAGGCATGTTTCTAATTGGTCACTAATTTATGTACTTACATGGGACCCAAACCACATTTTCTTTTCTTCCGTCCATAATTTGGCCTACTAGCTGCTTGACAATAAATGTCGGGGGGTGTGTTTTGAGTTGATCGCCCCTGTCGTCATCCGGTTCGCATCGAGGAATAAGTATCTGTCACAAACACGTCGCCTAACAACCAAATAACAACATTCTTGGTGCGGCACTGCCACCAACTCCAATCAAACCCAGTACGCCGACGCCCTCGACCCTCCTTCTTCCAAGCAGTGCTGGAAGCGTTATCTCCCGGCATTCCAAGTTGCGCAAAATCTGCTTGGGGCAATATTCTTTCATGAATTATCGTTGAAAAGCAAGCAGCGAGATTCTGACTCGGGAACTCAGATACCCAGCCGGGCAGTTTCGATGGAATCCTGTCAGAAAGGGCCTCCACAATGGACATGAACTAGATATTCTGTCTCTAGCTTCCATAAACCGGCTGCCATACAAGGGCTCTCACAGCCTAACGGCTAGCACGGCGACTCCTCTTGGCTGCGAGGCTGCGAACGTCGGATTCCACATGGAAAAACAGCGCAGCAGATCTGTAAACGAGACGCAATTATCTACAATTTATCATTTGTTTACGGCAGTTGTTGCAATTTTTTTTTTGACGGCGTGCGTGTAGCATCGATAGCTGCCTTGTACTCCAAAACTGCCTTTGGATAGGTTTAGAAGCCTGTGGATACGACTAGCTTGACCCTTGGGGGTCGGGTGCCTCACCCTCGATCAATCACCACAAGGAAAGCCGTAAATATAATAGCAACGGTCACGAGCGTGAAAGTTCATCCTCGCTTCTGTAACAACATCTGCACAGCTATCTTATATATGTGGCTCTCCTAAGGCCGTGTCATCTTGTTTCTCTGACACTCCACAAGAAACATTGGACACCTGCCGAGATCTAGCAATGTGCTTAAAGGCCTCGGTGTGAATTTGCAGGATTCGCTATTGAAGCAAGCCTTCATGTCTTTGACACTTGTACTGCTATGGATCGTTGTTCCGTTTTAATTAGCCCTTCATGAGTTCATCTATGATTTTTCTTCGATCGGATTTGAAACTATCGGGGATTTCCATCGTGGTTGTATAGGGTTCAACGTGTAATTAGAACCCTGCGCTTTGTTCGTGGGTTTCATCAAAGGTAGTAGATTTTTAAATAGAAAACTATCATCTTGATCGAGAAATGAACTCAACCCTCTCGTCAGTGTAAATCAGCGCCTAAGACTCTTAGGCGCTAATTGGCTCTTAGTAAGAGGGCGACTTCCAGATGTGGTTGCCGCATCAAGTAATAGGGTTTTAACGTTCGGAATTACACCATTAGCGCTGGTGTACGATTATGTACTGATCATTAGAATTCTGAGCTGAAGTTCTGTCAATTCCGATACACGCCAAGAGCTCACAGGAAACGTTTGTCAGTCAGGAGTACGTGGGATGAAAAGCTCAAGAACGTTAGAGGCCAACGTGTCTTCATGCAAATACAGATACAACGTACGTAGAAGCGGGGATTGATTGCGGGGTTGCTGGAGGATTTGATAATTTGGGCATTCCATCCGGTGTAATTGACCACATGTCTAATTATTTGGTATTTGGCTCTCCAAGGGAATTTGGTACAAATATAAGTGAATCGTGTTGAAGGACTGAAAACAATAAACAGATCCGAAACGTGACAATAACGTTGGATTACAATGGGCATACAGAGCGTTGGATCTGGTACAGGTATGAGTGAAACGATTGAAGAACCAAAAATAATAAACAAATAAACAAGGTTGAAGTGTGATCATAGAAGGACATGTACAATGTGAAAGAGATGTGGGTATAAAGTTTCTAATGCTGAGTACCAGGAATTAGTTGTGTCGAGTCGAAGTCCACGAGGGAAGATGCGGAAAGCAAAACGGGTATAGTAAAGGTAGTAGAAGCACTGGCAAGTAAGCTGATAGGTAATCTGGGTCTAATGATATCGTACTGCTCGCGGAGCACGAGGATGGCGCCTTCTAGAGACTTCGAAACCATCCAGCCCCTATGTAGATGTATAGTGTTTGCGTTTCGTTTCAAAATAAGGACGTGACAGCGGCCAAGGGAATTGCGGAAGCTGAAAGGAGGTCACGACATGAGCGATCTTCGGAAAGCAAGTAAGAAACAAGGCTCACTATCAAGACGAAAAACGGATACAGGAGATATGTTACAGAAGCATAGCAGGTTGAAATGGTACATTCGTGATCGCAGACGCGCGTTAACAGAATCCGTGAAGAGAGTGGTGTGAAATCATTTGTCATTCGGGAGGACGTGTCCATTCCGGAGATAACCTCAGGTCAGAAAGTTAGGGGAAGGGAGACCGTGGTTAACGAGTAGGCGCTCCATTATGTGCGCGCGCTCTTTCCACATGGCTTTTTCCTGGCAGAGCCGTTTGACATCGTTCTCGAGTTCCTGTAAACGTTCATTTTTTCGGGTGCGGCTCTTACGAGCGGCGATAGTGTTTCGCAGTCGTTTCCAGTTACGCTTCTCTTCGTCGGTAGCGTCCGCGCCCGGGGCTTGTTCCTCGGGTAGCTCGTCCTCATCGTACGAATAAGGTGAAGGCCTTGACATGAAGTAAGCTGGTATGTCTCTTCTGGAAGTAGTGGGAAAAGAGACGTACCGTCGGTTCCGCGTTGGAGCATTTGCCTGGCTGAGATTGTCTGCGCTACGCGCAACTGCATGCGACTGGCGAGGAGGTTGTGCTCGCTCTACTTTGATGGCCGCAGACCCTGATTCGGAGGAATAAGATTTTGAATGGTAAAGGCTGGAGGAACCAGCTGCCGGCATGATTTGGACGTCGTCGTCTGGAATATTGAACACTGTGCTCATTGTTAGGGCATGATCTTCTTCTCCAGATATGTTCTGTCCATGCGATTGCTGCATCGCGAAATAGTTCTGATAATTTGACGTAGTAAAGCGATGCGTAGTGTCAATAGCCGTGTTTGAGCTGCGTGGAGCTTGAGATGGTGTTGGAATCCCAGTCGGATTTACAGATAGTTGGTGGTTCGATGAGAAAGTTATGGTGGTGGAGAGCAGGGATGACGTCGACCAAGGAGGTTGTGTGAAAATCAAAGTGAAGTTATGGATAGTAGGTCATGACTTATGCTGCGTCCAGTATTTATGCATTGGAACTCTTGGAGTTACAATTCTTGACTCATAGCATCGAGGCACGCAAAATGGTAACCGTTCCTTCTGCGGTGTAGGGCGCAGGGCTGTGCATGTTGTCACCCTCCTGTCCCGCACCTGCAACCTATTCAACTCCGAAGCTAATAGTATGAGTCACAATGGATTTTGAGGCCCCGAGCAGGATTCCACATACGAGTAATCTTTTGTGCAATCCTCCTTACCCTACCTGTTTCTTGAAAAGGACCAACGGCCTACAAGACTCGGCTACCGAGTAATGGAAGACGTGGTTTATTGACATATATTTGCACATATTTCTGCCCGCCGCATCACTGCCCGCCCATCGAAGTTCACCATGGAGAACAACAGCCAGACTACTGCCTTGGAACTGGGGAACTGAGGTTGGATGTGTTCATCTGAAAGGTCGGCGCATGATGAATCAGTTACCAATGCTCTGCCTTCGGCTTTCATGCATCTAAATCTCCGTCACATGGGTGAGTGTCAAGTGAGTGTAGAACAATGTTTCCATGAGAAAGAAGCTACTGGAGGTTGCGTGCCAAGGTTTTTTCCACCAACTTATCGCGATTCATGCTTGGAAAGCTGTAGCTGTTGAAAGTAACAATTATGTATAGTCTTATCATATGGCACAGGCTACAAACCTTCAATCAAGACTTTTCACAAATTCATTGAGTTCGGAATTTCAGAGTTCCCGAGTAAACCTGAAGAGTCACAATCAGCTTCCAGAACTCTATTATTTGTAGATGAGGAAAAACCTGTCAAATCATCCTGAAAAATATTGATCTTGGGTGTTATTGTATTTGACTTGAACAAAGGTGAGGCTGTATGTGAGAAACCCAAAACCGAAGTAAATGCGAATCTGGGTCAAATACTCACTGATCGGGAAAAATACTCCTAGTATCCTTGTACACGAGTGATCTTGAACAATGCTTGTGGACCATAAGTGCTATTTTGGTTTGTGAAACAGTATATAGAGCGCCCAGAACCTGCTAGAAAGTTGTAAACGATGAATTGATGGTTCATTCAGGGGAAATTAGGGCACGCCCGCCGACAAACGAGTACTGACCTTGGGGTCCACATATCCCGACGCAGCTGTGATATTGCAATTACGTCCAAAAATGGGCAGCGTGGTCCGTGTAGCACGTAAAGGTCTCTCACACATCCAATTCGAACCTCAAGGTGAACAAAGATTCGGTAAATCCTAAGCCTGCGGGACCGCGGAATGATGCATTTAATAGGAAACGAAGTGCACATTCGGCCATATGCTGCAATCCCGGAGGTCTTCCGAGTCAATGGGAGTCATTTGAGGATCGATTTGTGATCTTCGAAACCCTTCAAGCATTGTCAGGGTGTCTCCTTTGGCTAAAGATACATGATATCGAGTTTCTGAGAGGCATTCCCGATAGAGACCTAGCAAACATGTGCTGAAGGCATGTGGCAGTGGCAGTCCGTCAGGGAGGACTCTACGGAGGAAGATTGACATGAAGACAAGACGGCATTGAGGACAAGGGACGGATGCTAAACGTGTTACTACGTACTGCCAGAATGGCTGTGTCGCCTCGAAATGGCACGGTTTGTATTTGAGGTCGATGGGCGCGAGCCAACTGGAGGGATGTTCAAAAGACAAGGGCAGAATATAGATGGGAAAATTAAGTCGCCCCATTCTAAGGGAGGGACTCCAATTTCGAACATGGAAGAATGCCATCGTCGACACTCAGTTTGTGACTCCATGTGACATGCATTTCGTGGTCCTGCCCAATGAAGTTGACAAAGAGCGAGGGTTTTGCGTCGTGCAAGAATCAATGAGAACGGATCTCCATCTATGTTCGCGTTTGAGGATGCAGATGAAGAGACAGCTCACAACGCGCGTTTGCAAAGTAGCGGATGAGGGTCCGACTACCCTCGACACGAGCTGCCATCGCCGCAAAACGAAATACTTTTGCCATAAAATCCTCTATCCAAATAGACCACGCGGGCAAGTGTTCACCCTGAGATGCAAGGCTCAATGATTATGAGAAAAGGGCGGACGCCCACATGTTGAGGGATGATTTTTCTTGTTGATTCCACACGGTTTTAATTCATCTTTTGGGCCTTGCGGAGTCTTCATGCTGTGAACATGCATGTGTGGGTCAGAAAGGCAGACAAGACCCCACTGATAGTACCAAATGCCTGATCATCCAGACATGGACGTGGAGGAACAGTAGTGGTGGTCGAGCGTTTTGTCTGGGCTCACCGCGATGAGCCCAGAGATAATGTGTTGATGGCTGTTGGGCTAGCCCTTGTTGGTTGCCGAATATTCCCGCGCGACAACCCGAACAATTCCACATTTTCAGTTTCTCTCCTAACCCCCTCTATAATGCGCTCCCAAATCATCTCCACCGTTTTCCGCGCGGCGGCGCGCCCTGCTGTTGTCGCCAGATGCGCACGGACCTCACCAATTCTCCTTCGTTCGGCTTCAGGACACTCCCAGGAGAGCTTCGAATCGTTCTCAGAACGATACGTCAACTTTTTCCAAAACGCAGAGGACCTGTTCGAGGTCCAGCGCGGGCTCAACAACTGCTTCGCACATGATCTAGTACCATCTACCTCAGTCGTAGAGGCTGCCGTTCGTGCTGCCAGGCGTGTAAACGACTATGCCACCGCTGTTCGCGTCTTTGAAGGGATTAAAGAGAAGGTGGAGAACAAGTCACAATACCAGGCATATGTTGATGAGCTGAAACCTCTGCGCGAGGAATTGGGTGTGTTTTGACGCTATTCACTCGAAGATGTTCCGTTTACTGAAGTTTGATCCCAGGTTTGGTGCTGAAGGAGGAGTTGTACTCATCATAAAAAAACTCCTTCTGACCAATTAGGTGAGCTGCAATCACTGTCCGTTCATTCTATCTCAAAAATGACGGAAAATCAGATACTTAGAGCGAAGGATAATCACTCATTCCATCCTACGATCTGCCTTAACCTGTAATCTTTGCCCAAAATGCTGGAACAAGCAGATATTTTCGCGCAGATAAAACGACCCATTCTATCCATGAAACCTGAGTTCTTGTTTCCGGATGCTCTCAGCCCGCAATTAAGGTAAATGGTGTCGGAATGGTAACCTAACACAGCATCCTTTCATCCCACCTTGAACGTCGTATGATTCAAAAGCTATTGAGCTGGAGCTCCTGCACGAGGAACTGGTTACGTTATAGTTAACTTGGTCGACATATCTGATCTGCTGAAGATTCGCCTTCAGTTGACTGGCCAAAGAGAGAACTCATGTGCCTCCAAAAGAATGGCCGTGTGGCCCGGTTTAGGTGGGTGGATATATGTTCGTACTGAACGAAATTGACATCTGCATTGGAAAGCAGCTGTAAATAGTGAAGGACAATCACTCATTCTAACGCATATCTTGTCGTCTTGAACTATTTTGCAACCCTTAAAATCAACATACGTTTTCTCCCGCAACCGTCGGAATAGAGCAATTCATCTATCCGTTGGACTTGAACATCATTTTCAATTGCCCGCAACCCATAGTTCAGCATTGGACAAATCCCAAAAGAAAAGAAACTGTCGTGGGTTTAGCACAGCCTTGTCGTCTAACTGGGCTATAACATCTGTGGTCCACGTTTCTCGGGCTGTTTCTAACCTTCACATGCATAAAGTGTCGTCGAAACTTAGACGAGTATTGGCTCGCACCCCCACCGCTGAGCACACGCCTGTCCACGAGACTCGACCCACTCAAATTCGCGAAAATCTGCCCATCGAGATTCTAGGGGAGATTTTCCTATGGAGCGCTCGCATTCATCCAGAAACTATGCCTGCCCTCGCTCGCGTATCAAAATGGTTCCACAGCAGGTTTTTGTCGTTTTGCTTGAAGCAACACACTGTACTCATATGACTCACAAGCATTGAACCGTTATTATACGAAGTCGTCTCACTCTTCTGGCCCACCACAGCACACAAGTTCCTATTTGCCATACATTCCAAACCTCTGAAGTTCTTCGAAAATGTCAAAACGCTGCTTATCACCGCCGTCATACCTCACGAGCTCGCTATACCCGCTCTCCGAGTTTGCACCCACGTCGTCAATATTGCGTGTTGGTTGAACCAACCGCAGAAGCTACCTGTCGTAATGTCTCTACGGCCGCAGAGAATATCCATAAACATGTCGGGCTCGTATGCTCAGGCAGCCATCGCTTTTCGAGACCCGTTTTTTGCACGAGCCACGCGTCTGAGTTTTGTCGATCCTCCCGACTTATGGTATCATTGGCCCTGGTCCTCCTTGAGCGTCCTCAATCACTTGACGCATCTCGAACTCCGAGGGTTTGAGACCGAATATCGACTTCGAGAATGTCAGCCAAAGATGGCACAGATATTATTAGCGGTTCCGAGATTGAAGGTCATTATATTGTTGGTGATGGATGAGTGGGTTCTGGGTGTGGAGAAGGCAGCGGTTATGGGGATTATGGATGAACCAAGGTGTGTGGTCATGAAGATGCCACGGGCGGAGAACATGCAAGGTGAATGGGAGGCGTATCCTCGTGGACGAGAAGATAGATGGGAGAGGGCTGAGGCCATCGTACTTTGGCGAATGGCTACCTTGCCTACGTATGGAGATTGCTTGCGATGAAGTTTGTAAGTTCGAAGAGGCTTATCAGTAGATGCTCGACAAATGCAATTTTCTTGGAACGATGGTGTTCAACATGGCCACACTCAATTTTTTGACTAAGTACGAAGGTGAACAAAGTACAAAGAACAGATCACTAAGTGATGATTGCAAGATGTACGCCCCAAAACTACGAAACACAGCAAGAAATTGACCACAACGAGTCCGCCGCGCTCAACTCTGAAGGGACTTGACGAATCCAGATCCCCGTGATCCTGCCGGCCTCAAAACGAGACCAAGCAGCGAAGACAATTGAACCGATTTTTCTTCCATGAACGTAACAGGTCTCTAGTGTGCAGTTCCCCGAGAGGCGTACTGAGACCTTGACTATGTTCATGGGGTGGCGCGAGATATTGAACTGGAAGATCACACATTCAGGAATCCTGGAATTGACATGGAATTGACGAGAAGACGGAAGAGCAGGTGGAAGATCGGATGGAGGAGTTCCAGGATTTTATACTATGCTGCTGAAAATAAAGTTCTCACACTTGATGACCTTCAGGACAAGCAAGCGCAAGCACCATCCGGCAGCCCGGCATTGGCTGCATTCGACAGAGGGACACAACGGTCGACGGACTCACCTCATGCCACCAAGCTCATGAGAGATGGGGTTCTTAGCGGTGTCTCTTCCTCGGCTTTGGTCCTGCACATGGTCTCCACGGTGCAAACCTCTATTTCAACCCGATTCGCAAAGCCTTCAGCTAGCTCCTCTCAATTGTCATGTTTCCAGCTCTTCCTTTGAAGGAGAACTCTGGATAGATCTTCTGCGCTCTTTCTTGGATCTGAGTGCACATCTAGCAGCTTATACCAACCCGTCACATTCCTCTCTTTGCGGTTGGAAATGGTCATCAACTTGCCATAAACAGATTGAGTTCTGACTGAAAAGATGCCAATCCACTTGCGGAGACGAGTAAATTCTGATGCCAGGGCATACACTCCACTGGTCCTCTCTCTCTATTTCTCTACGAACAGCTGGGCCATCGTGCTCACGTCCAATGCGAACCTTAGAGCGTCATTTTGTTATGTCTCCTTCATCAGCGCAGGCTTGCGATTGAACCGGCTTTGGCTTCCAAAAGACGAATAAAAAAGCACAACAGGATTGTCAAACCACTCTCTTTCCGCCTAACATTATTCCTAACGACAAAAGAAAGAAGGGATTATGGATCTGCATGGATGCGATAGTCGCCCCACGCGCCAGTTGCCGACTCGTCCAGACCATCGCAAATGATCTGCAAGGCTCTAAGCCTTTGATAAGACATCTGACACCTGTACAGCGCTATAGAAGATCTGTATCACGTTAACGACTAATTATTGTCGGGGACTTCTCCTTGCGCACGAGAACACCCCAATGCACGAAGAGTGGCTGGTTTCTGGAACTTGAGCGAGGCCAATAAGCACATGATGTCCTGAACGACAGAACATATTCTTGTTCAGACTCTAGAAGTGAGGGCTCAGAGTGGCGTTCTGATAGAGGTTGGGGCCCAATTTCACGAGCCTTCTTTCCAGGCTGTCCTATGATTTGCCAAAGTGAACCCTATGGTCTATATTTTGACAAGCAGTTGAAAGGCAATGCCAAAGAGATTGCTCACTGGATTATAATCAAGATATCGGACGTTTCTAGCTATTCAACCATCTTGGTCATGCATGCCAAGGAGTAGTATCGACGATGCGGATCCACATCGTGATCAATAGTGTGCGCAGAAAGTGACAAATTCACAGATGCTTTCTTGCGCACAGCTGGTCTGGCGACCTTGCTTCCATGATGTCGTGGAATACAGATTTTGATATGCGCTCTGGGTCCAATGCCAACCAGGGGATACGAGCACTTGACATAGAACTTGTGACAACATCTACGAATAACAATCTTCAAGCAGGTATCAAGATTGAACGCTTGCGAGAGGGTCAGGCCAAGGTTGGAATGCAATCCAAAATGGAAATCCTCTCATGTAACCGACTCCTTTTGGTCGTATATTGCGTCAGAGGATGTTCAAGTTCGAGAGGAGTGAATCGTCGTTGCATCGACGGAGAGTCTGAAGCCATCCGCACTTTGTAGTTTTATTCAATGGACAGACGGCCAGTGAGCAGGGCACTGTGAAGAGGGCAGGCGCGGATACCAAATGGTTACATGACCCCAATATCAGCCTAGGATGGACCGTACGTAGTATTCCCGAGTGTAAGAAACGTAGTGCACCCAAATAGAGGAAGTATTGCATATGATGTGTGAGACTTGGATAACACTCGCAAATTACACGACCGTATGCTACTGGAGAGATAAGCCGAGTTTCAGTGACATAATCTTGATAGAGACAACTGAATAGCGACAAAAACGACAAGAGGAAGTATACTTTGTAATTTACTTCGACTGACCTTCAATCATCATTTGGTCGGTCCCAGGTTCATTTCGGTTGCGGTCTGCTTGCGGGAATCATCTGTGTTTAGCAAAAGGTTCCCGTCCCTCAAACTTACAGTTCCAGAATAAGCTTGGAACTTACAGTTCCAGAAGTATATATAAGCCTCCAAATCCAATAAGGTGGTACTTAGTTTGAATGATGTGCTGGTACCTCGAAGAATCGAGCTTTCTGGAAGAGATTTGAATTCTCAACACAGAATGCCATTGGACATCTCAACATCCATTTTAATATCTATCACGTCCATTTGCGTAGATCGTGAGTGGCGTCCACATGCTTATTTTGCAGATAAGCGGAGGAAACTTTCCTTGAGCGCGCCCGATAGATCGTTTGATGCCGTAACCCTGTGCTATCTTTCTTTTCGTGCCGTAGGCCGTTTGAAGGGTTGCACGCCCATAGGCATTTAGAGCACGGTCCGAAGGAGAGGTGTGCGACGGTGTCAATGGATACCAACTCTGAGATCAATTAAGACCATAGATGCGAGTGGGAGTTGATCGATATTATGAGGTTCTGTCGCACTTATGGCAAACGGCCATCATGGTGATTGTTAGTTACGGCGAAGAATAGAATCTGATATGTATGGGTTTAACCAGAAAATCATTGGAAGAACAACTATCGTGTGTCAAGGAGTCGGATGCGGATTTAAGACAAATCAAAGAACATACGTGCGTTCCAGTCCGTCTGCTCCCTCAGGTTATTGCGCAACGAGACGGGTGTGTGTGGAACTGTGGCTGAAGAGGAGCGCTTTCATTTTGCATGTAACGTATTCACGTACGGATGGTGAATACACCCCGAGATTCCGACCAAAGCAACCTTACCCCCGGCGTCCGCTGGAAGTTGGCTGCGAGTTACTGCGACAGCGTGGCGTCCTCGTTTGAAGCCCCGAAGGTGTTTAGCAAGTTCCCTAGCAGCCATAAGGAACAGATGAGTGAGTGCAGGACGCTGATCGTTGTTCATCATTGTGGTGGAAAGTTGCTCGGACGGACTTTCAACAAGTCGAATCAGGGAATGAGTTAGACAATGAGCACAGAGTGAAGTGCATATTCCAAAGGGACAAGAAAAGCCGGATTGTTTGCCTGGACAAAGTCGCTGATTGAGAGTGGTTGACGAATCAGAGGAGCTTATGCCAAGAATGGGAAACAGTCAAAACGCCAAGGCAAGAAAAGTGTTGAGGAATCGGGAACTCTTTAGTTACCGGTCATCATCTCCGCATCTTGCTCAACACGGCAATCTCCATGCAAGATTTTCATCCGATTCTATTTCCGTGCCTGCTGGTAAACCTCTTGTTCCTCGGAGTTGAATCGAAATACAGATATGTTTCCTTATGTTTCTCACCAGTGCAGAGCACTTCATGAGTTTCTCTGTAGCGATGGTCCTCGGATGTCCTATATAGTGTCTTGGACATACTCGTCCGCCATTGTTTTTCACCCTGAGAGAGGCATACTTCGTTAACCAGAAAGCATCCGCAATATAGGTCCTTGGTGCAATCTTCACCTATCTTCACCGAACGCGTTGCGCAATCGTCGGTTAGTTGGCCTTGCATTAAACTTCAAGAACGTCAGGATTGCACATTCATATAGGGGACTGTCTACGAAGGCGGTATATGTCATGCAATTGCGTGCTCTGCCCCCTGCTTCCTTGCATTTCATTCAGCATTTTTTTTTGCATTCCATTTCACGTAGCGCACCCGGTCTGACAGTGGAATTCCGAAGACAGCGCCAAATTTCTTGGGGCAGTGACACACACGGTCGGCTTTTTCGGCGCCTGTCAATGACGCGACTCTGGACCAGTCCGAATGCCCGAACGAGCCGTTTAGATGCTTGTGTAGCCTGGGCTGAGTATCTCAGTGGACTTGCTTGAAGATTCCAATAAGTGGTCTTGTTTGTTGAGACGAAATCTCCCTAGTCACGAAACCATTTCCTTGCGATCCTACTGCCTGCCAGTTTCGTTTTTTGCACATAGAATCTGTATAGTACCGTGTGGCGTTGCCAACACGGCATCTGAGGAAAGCGTGCATCGACAAATGTGCGAAATGCCGACAAAAATATTACTACCTTACGGCCGTTGTCAAAATCCATGTTTTATGCATCCCTTGGTGAATCTAAGAGGTGGGTCGTCGATTTACCTCCGACGTCATTCACCACACTCCCCGTTGCAACCTTCATACATCAGGAGATGCTCGCAGGAAATTCCATCCGTGCTCTTCATTTCCTCTATTTCGTGGACTAGCTTATATTGAGGCAAGGTGGGGTTTTAAGCGCACTCAAGGCACATGAGCGATAATACCCGTGACGAAGGTCGGGTGGCTTCGATAGAAAGCCGCCTCTCGACCGGCGGCAAGTCAGTTGACCCCTGCTCCTCTAGGTTTGTTTGAACAGTCGACAGATCGAGCTTGAGTCGGAGGATTCGGAAGCGCGACTGCCATCCCTGCAGGAAAACACTGGCATTGTGTTACGCTATGCGCTGAAGATGTGTTCACAGCTGGCCCTCACCTGTTTGATAAACTTCCTTGCGTTTACGACAAAACACGCTTGGCTCAACAATGCTACGCACTGTGCGTCATGGACTATCCGACTCCAAGTCACAAGGCAAGATCATGCCCACATGACCAGCCACCATGCATTGATCCATGGCGTCTGAACACTCACTTGACCGAAAGGCAAAAAGCCAAACAGACGCGGGAAGTTCCCAATCAAGCGCTAGCGACCCAACCGGGGGCTTGTGACCAACCCAGCTGAGCGCCTTCCAGCATGTATACTTCTACCAATCTCGCCAAGCAGTTTGTGGCCCTCCTCGAGGCAAAGACTCCTGTCAGGTTTCTCACAACACCAATCGCAGATGGTTCGGTAGTATCCTGCGCCACATAATCCACTGTTTCGTTGCGTGATTTGCAACACCGACCCGGACCTATGCGTATTGCAAGATTAGCCCAGAGATATCTTCAGATTAGTTCGCCGACGAAGTTCTGATGGTATGGTGCAGGACGAAAGCCTTCATGAGAAATCCGAGGGAGTCTGATACCTCGCGCGGGCGCCTGGGTTTCAACGAGTGGCCCTCGTTTTCGGCGGAAGTTACCGACGCCTAATTTTTCCGAGTGGGAGAAAAGGTATGTTTGTCAGTTGCCTGTTCCCATGATATCTAATCAGACCTTGTCACGCCTGATGATCTTCGAACGCCAAAAAATAGGATTGATGTACATAGCTAGGGAATTCGAAGCAGGGGCTGTGTAATCCAGAGCAATTCTTGTCGCACTGCCGATGTGCTTCGTCGCCATCCGAGTACTCGTGTCCTTGTACTGTGGTCTTCTCCGCATGTGGCGCTGTTGGCGTTCAGCACCGCGACAATCTTCTCTTCGACATTGACATTGGTCCTCGGCCTCGTCCTCGATATATACGTGGATGCCAACTGGAAGTCGCATTCTTCGGACACATGTGCGCAATGCAGCCGAATCAGAAGCTGTGCGCACTACAAAGCAACACCATTGTTCTTCCCTGTTATCGACACCATGTCGCGACCAGATGGAAGTAAGCGCAGGAACGTCGACCTAACGCCGACAATGCAATGAAAGCTATCAGCGAATGTATTGAAGTCCTCGAACAGTAATCATCGTGCGATCAGGTGTGATTGATAACCAAGCCGACTGGTGCGGTCAGCGCATGCGATTCAACTTCTTAGAGATAAAGCAGAAGCGTGATATGTTTTCTGTGATTGTAAGTGGTTGATAAAGGCTAGTACATACCTGCTATTGAATATGGGAGTGATGTTTACGTGCATTCAATCTATAAACAGCCCTAGAATCAGACATGCACCAGAAAATTGCCAGCGAAGGCTATTATTTGCGGACTCGTATCACCTTCGCTTGTAGAAAGCACCTCCGAACCGCGGGATTTCGAGCCTCCAAAATACTCCTACCGTCAATTAATTATAATGCCTCGCCAAGGCAGCGTATGTTTTCCACTTACTGTCACTGCTTACAATCTGAAATCCACTGATCGCACATCTTTCCCGAGGCCGCAAAAAGGCGCAAAGTGCGTACAAAACAGACCCCCGATCTCCATATGTTGGCGCATCGCGCACATGCGCCGAACAAGCCAGATATGCAGATCCACAACTGCCCATAATGCAGATAAAGTGCATCGCGCACCAAAGCTGCCGATCAGTCACACCCGATTGCTTTCTCCCGATCCCAACAAAAAGACAGGAGAGAGCAGGACAAGGCAGGACTCCTCTTTCGAAGCCGACAGAATGGGCCTAAGTGCGATGGAGTCAATTTCGAGAAAGGGACCCTCTGCAGAGTTTTCTGGGGCGCTCGTCCTGATATGGTATGTCGGGAGTGATTGCAAATTGATATTGATTGTAATCTAATCATACCCTCGGTATGTTGCCGATCGACTTTTGGGCATGAACGATTATACCGTGTTGGTGGGAACATTGTACGAGGGTCGCACGAATATAAGGTTGTGTGGCACCGAGTGGCTCTGGATCGTGGCGTGCTCCATGTGTACGTGTGCAGACGTTGGAAGAGGCGATACTTCTAGGTTCTTCTGGAGAAGGTCCAGTCAAGGCCCAGTGCGAAGCTCACTAGTCTGATAGGATGTCGAACAGTACTCCAATAAATATCGTATGTTACGGAGCAGTAAAGACGATGGTGTAGCGGATACGTTCAGGTTGAACTGGAGATAACCCATTCGAGGCCCATGCACTACGCGCAGTCAGAGCCAAGCCTTCCATTGCAATCATTTCACGGATTCCGATGTTGGAAGAGGCGATACTTTACTTCCAAGTGCTTCTGGAGAAGGTCCAATCAAGGCTCAGTGCGAGGGCACTTGTCATGTACAGTGTAGGGCACTTCAATGCAATCAATGCAGTGTGGGTCGCAAATAGTCCTTTGACAAATATCGAGTGTTATGTAGCAGTGAACAACAAAAAACGTTTGTCTGTAAATAATCCCAGCGTAGTTGCGATGTAGAAGGCCAAGTTTCTATTCCAATCATTACACGGTTCCGATGTATATTGCGTCTTACGGAGCAGCAAAGAACAAAAAGCAAGGACTTGAGGAGGGGAAAGCCCACACATTCATTCCAATCATTCCGAACTCAATAAATATCATTGTCACGAATGCAGCAAACAACAAAAGACGACGAAACGTGATACGATACGACACGATCACCAATAGCTAAACCGAACCGAGAAACTCAAATTGCTAGTAAGTATACAAGTTGGCGAAACACAGTGAAACAGAGTGAAACAGAGAGAGAGAAACAACCAAAAGAAAAAGAAAAGAAAAAAGAAAACGTTGGGAGGGGTGGATTGGATTGGATAGGGTGGGATAGGTGGAGATGCGGGTGTTGGGTAGCTGCGATGGGGGAAGTCTATAGTGAGAGAGGAAGAGAGAGATAGAGACGCAGAGAGAGAGAGAGAGGGAGAGAAGGAGAAAACAAGATGTTGAGATCAAGGTAGTATGAAGAATATGGATTGGATATGGATATGGATATGACGGTTATGACTTGGATATGGATATGTGATACGGACACGAAATACGTCTCAACGCGTCTCATCAACGAATAAAACTCAAACAACCCGGGCGAAGCTACTAGCCGAACGTCCCAAGCCGCCACACGAAACAGAAACAGAGATAGCGATAACGATATGAGATGATATAGATGAACATGAACACGCAGAACAGAAAGAGGGAAATCGACGACAGCGGCGGGAGGGAGGACGTTGAAGCCGGCCTCCGTCTGGGCGATTTCGGGTTTTGGGTTTGGGTTGGTTGGGCGACGAGTCGTCGTATGGACGCGTGGTTCCGCGTGGGGTGGGGTAGGGTGGTGTGATGTGATGGGATGTGTGGTAGATAGTGTTGGGCGCGCGAGTCCGACTGTCCCAAGTGTCGGTCGTGCGCCGCGTAATATTTGTTATAGAGGATCCAACTTGGTTGGATAGTGCCGATAGTGGTGGTAGTGGTGGGTATACAGCCGGTTTGTCGCTATCGGAAGCGTGAGCGTGAGCGTGCTTGAACGAGGGAGCGAGCGGGGGTAGTCGAGTGCGGTATCATGTCCATGTCCGATAAGAGAAGAGAAAAGATAATAGTACAGAGTGGTGGTTGCGCCTCAGCTTCAGCTTCAGCTTCAGCTCCAACCAAATTCAACCAAATTGAAAGCCAAAGGTGAAGCGAGCTTCAAGCTTCGATAGGAAATTGGGTGGGAAATAAGAGAGGAAAGAAAAAGAAAAAGATCAGAAAAGATGTTGGTCGTCGGAAATCACGACAAGATGGCGGAAAAAACACAGAAACAGAAAAGGGAGAAACGAGAAAGAGACCAAGAAACCCAAATAGATGGATGGCCAACACCAACACCAACACCAACATCAACACCAAATCCTCCACCCGCACACCCGCCCGTCCACCCGCCCCGTCCGTCCGTGCGTGCCGCTGTCACCCGCCTGTCATCTTCCATTCACCCCTTCACCCCCTCACCCCCTCTTATCTCAAACACAAATCCCAATCAAACAACGACCCTCCCATTCCCCTTCCCCAACCCCTTCCCCCCCACCTCCCTCAACAAAGAACCCGACGAAGGCGACTCCGACAGCGCCGGCGCGTTCGCCCCACCCCCACCCCCACCCACACCCACGCCGCCCGCTACAGGCCCCGGGCCCTGCGCGAAACACCACTGCCTCACAAACGCCTGATAAAGCGCGTCGTCCTGCGCCTGTCCTTGCGCTGGCGCCGTGCCGGGTGACGAAGCGGCGTTCGAGGACAAAACGTCCGAAGACCCCAAACCCAACGGCGTACGTAAAGGCGACGGCGTGCGCGTGCCCCCGCGCCCTCCACCCGGCGAGAAGAGCGAAGGCGAAGGGAGGGGGGATAGGAACCGCTTTGGAGAGCCGGGGTATTCTGGGTTCGGGTTGGGCGCGGTGGTCGTAGTGGTGGGTGTTGGTGTAGTTGTGGTGGTGATGGAAGGGACCTCCTCGCCCGAGCTCCCGCTCGAGTTGGCGCTTGATATGCCGCTCGAGCTGGAACTAGTTCCGAAGCGGAACGTCGCTTTCGCCGGCGCCGGCGAACTCTGCCCCTGCCCCTGCGAAGACGCAGACAGCTTATGTCGCCTCGGCGGCGCCATCCCCACCCCCGCCGAATTAGCGCCCAACGTCGCGCGGTCCATGCTCCGCTCCCTGACATGGGTGTGGGTCTTCTCCTCTCCCTCCCGCTCCTTCTCCCCGTGCTCGTGCTCGTGCTCCTGCTCAACGCTGTCGTTAGCAGTAGCAGTAGCGGTAGCAGCAGCAGACCCCCAAGGCCAATACAACCCCTCCCTCCCTGCCCCCCTTTCTCCACCCATCTTCTTCCCCGCACCCATCGAACCCGCACCCATCGAACCCGCACCCATCGAACCCGCACGCCCACCCAACCCACCCCGCATCATAGCCCCCAACTCCCCAAACGGCGGACTCGCACTCATCCCCATGCCCATCCCCATCCCCATGCCCATGCCCATCTCCATCCCCTCCCGCCCCTCCATCGGATAACTCTTCATCCCCTCGCTCGGCGGCTGCGGGGCGACGAGCGTAGCCGGGAAGCCGTTCTCCATGCCCATCCCCATGCCCATGCCCGCGCCCATCATACCCCAGGAGGGACGGCTGAGCGAACCGCGGAATGTGGGCGTGGCGTCGTCGTCTTCCTCTACACCTTCGTGCTCGTGCTCGTGCTCGCGCCTCAAGCGCACGCCTAGATCGTCTTCGCCTTGTACGGGCGTCTGCAGCGGCGTCGACTCCGCCGTGCTCGTCGCGCTCGCGTTCGCGTTCGCGTGTGTGTTGAAACCCGACGACGAGGTCAAATACGGCGGCGACCCCGGCGGCGACCCAAGTCCCGCAACACCAGAAGGAGGATACCCCCTCGGCGCCGCGTAATTCCTCAAATTCAGCTTCTTCAACCGCGCCAGCGTGCCCTGCGTCACCGCCGCCTGGTGTTCCCTCCGCTGCTGCACCTGCTGTTGTTGCTGCTGGAGGTCGAAGGACGTCGGGGAGAAGCCGGGGGAGAAGGCGGAGGAGGGGAATGAGACGGATGAGGAGATTTGGGGGGCGGAGAGGCGGGCGGTGGTTGGTGCGGGTGAGTAGATCGCTGTTGTTTGATTAGCACACTGTATACCACCACAGACAGAAGCGAGGGAACTTACCAGGTGCGCTAACCACCACATTCCGCTTATACCCCAACCCCTCCTTCCTCTCCCTCTTCTCCCCAGCCTCCTCTTTCGCAGCCTCAACTCCTCCCTCCACTCCTCCCTCCCTACGCCTAAACCCAACCCGATAATTCCCACCCCCATTATTATCCCACCACTCCCCCCCAACAACCGGCGGCATCGCCTTCCCCTCCTCAATCGTCACCAACGCCGGCGCCGCCGTATACCGTGCCACCATCCACAGCGTGCGTTCCGCGAGGGTCTGGGCGTAATCGTGCAGCTTTATCTCAAAGGAGAACCGATCCCACTGCGGGTTCACCGGCTGTGCGTGCGCGTGCGCGTGGGAGGGAGGGAGGGGGGGTGGGGGGCAGATGGTGCTGCCGGAGGAGGGGGAGAAGGAGCGCATGAGGAATGTTGGGGGGAGGGAGGGGAGGGAGAGGGAGTGAGAAGCGAGGATTTCGTGGGTTGTGTGCCAGTCGTCGAGTGTGAACCGGAGTGCGACGGTTTTTTGGTAGGTTATGTTTCGGACGAGGAGGGTGCCTGTTAGGGTTAAATTATCTGGATCTAGAAATCATCAGGCTCATTAGCTAGGGTGTCGGAAGACAAGAGAGGAGACGTACGGGAGGAGAGGAACCCGAGCGACTCCATGTATATATTCCCATCCGCTTTCTCAGCGCCCCTAGCAGGGATAGGCGACGAATTCCCCATATCAATCTCATACCCCCCCTTCTCTCCCCCACTCTTCTCCTTCAACGGGCTCCCCCTCGCACCAACGCCCGACGAGCCAGCCTTCGCCAAGCTCGGGAACGGATACGCGCTCCCACCGACATACCTCCCACTCCACCCGCCCGCCGCGGCGCCCCATATCGTCCCTCCACCCGCAGCCGAGCTCTCTCCTTCTGTCTCGGTTTCCGTTTCCTCCGTCGCATACCCCGCTCTGGTACTATCACCCGGCGCACTCGCCGCACGCGAATGGGCGTGCGGGTGCGAGAGCGAGGCGGGCTTGGCGGATCGGTTGAAGAGGCGGATGGTGGCGAGGCCGCCGTCCTCTTGCGATGGGAAGTGCACGTTCTTCTGCTGCATGTGCGGCGGGGACGGCGAGCGTGGTGGGCTGGTGCTGGGTGAATGCAGCTCGGAGGAGGAAGGGGAAAGGGAGGAGGGGGTGTCGGGGGAAGAACCGAGGTGCGGTGTGCTAGGCGCGGAGCGGGCACGTTGGTGGGCGTGCTGGTGCTGGTGATGTGGGTGGTGCGGGTGGTGGTGGTGTGGGTGGAGATGGGGGAACATGATGCTCGGCACAAGGGATTGAGGTGGGAAAGGGATGTTGGGCGAGGAACTGGAGCTTTTCAGACTCGATTTGAGGGGTTTGCCGTTGCTCAACAGAATAGGCGTCGAGCTCGTCCTCGATACCGAGGGACGTACTGGTCGCGGGCCGTCGGCTACGGCTGGCGAAGACGGCAGGGAAGGGGAGTAGGTGGGCGAGGAGCGCGGGAACGGCACACTCGTCGGCGTGGGGGGTACGAGCAAAACCAACTTGGGCTGGTGCTGGTGTTGCTGGGTGGGGACAACATCGAATGAGCCCTGCTGCTTCGTCTTCAGTCGTAACGGCGGGAGCCCCCTCAACCTCCCATCGTCGTCGTCATCATCATCATGGCGTTTCGTAAGCGTAATCGCGGGTCTGTCTTCCTGGGACGAATCGTCGTCCTCTTCCGCCTCGTCTTGGCGGAAATGGAACGTCGGCTTTTTGGGTGTGCCTGCATTGCCGTGGCCCGAGGGTGTGGTGGGCGCGGAACGGCCGTGGCGGCGGGGCAGCGAGCCGTGTAGCGAGGCAAAGGCGCCTGTCGTGCTGCTGGGTGTGGTGGTAGTGGTGGGAGGGGTGATGTGGGAGAAGGACCGGCGGTGGCCGGTTCTGCCCTGTGAGTGTATGGGCAGAGGCGCGGGGGTAGGAGCGGGCACTGAGTAGGGCATCGTAATGCTCGTACTGCGACTGGGAATAGAGGGGAGGGAGGGGGAAAGGAAGCAAATGCGCAGAATGTGATGGGCAGTGACGTCAATTCCTGGTCATACAACAATCCCTCGTGATGCTCACACTCGCTCGTCGTCGTCGTGAGGGAGGGAGGAGGAAGGAAGGGAGGGAAGGGGAGGGTATGTAGGGTATCAAAGAGGAAAGAAAAAAAAAAGGTGAAACACGGTTCGTTATCTATGCTCCCATTCCAATCCCGCCACCGCTCTCTCAGACTCAGACTCAGCTCGTAAGTAGCTGTGCCAATATCTTCGAGTGGAGCTCTCAGAAAAATGCGCGGGCCTTCCCTTCTTTCCCATTCCCATTCCATACCAATCCAATCGAATCACCGACCGATCAGGGTGCGTTGCCCGTAATCGCAGATCTGCCCAGATCTCGCATCGCACCTTCGGGCCTTATCGCGCCTTCCCAATGCGGCAGGCGTGATGTGTGACGGGAAGGTTCGCGAAGCCTTGCGAAGCCCCTGGATGGCAAATGAATCAATTGAATAGAATTGGATTGGATTGCGAAAAGTGTAGATTGCCGATGACAGTGATGGACAGTGTATGAATCAGGTTGTGCAAGCGTTATCTGCGCTCTTGCATCTTTACTCTCACCTGTATGTAGGATTGGGAGGACCCACCCTCGTAACTGACTGACTCACCGCCTTGGCTTTCCACCATTGTTTCTGGGAGAAAGACAAGAAGCTCGTTATCTCCTACGTCCCACCCATACATTTTGTTGTTCTCCGCATCCATCCGACGACCCATCGAGTGTTTCGCTCCTGCGCTCTGGCTGTGAATCCAGTCTCGTCGTACCAAGGAAAGTCTTATTCCTTCCTTTATCGTCCGATACTGTACTGCTTAGGTGCAGTATACGCCGACACACCACAGTCTCTCCTACCTGACCCATCCTCGGTATTCCACATCTCCAATCTTCTACCTCCAATCTCCATCTCCAAGCCTCCAATCTTCTCCTCCAATCTCCACCCCCACCTTCCTTCCACCAGAACCCTCCAATAGCGCCAAAATCCAACCCTTCCCCACATCCCACTTCTCGAACCCCATTTCCTCCCGACGCGCTATCGTCTATTCTTTATATATGATGAAGGGTCGGGGAGAACGTAACATACATACATACCCCACCGCTTAGAGCGTGCTCCAGATATGTTAAACAGGTAGGAGAAACGGGGTGCGTCCCTCTTTCCTTCGTATTTGTGTTCGAACGCAATATACACACACAGTACACCATGTCTATCCCAATCGTTGCGGGGCACGTAAACACTTACAATACAACATACCCACCGCGTAAAACTAGAAGAAAGTTGAGTAAGAAACAGGAAACGGGGTGCGTCCCTCCTTCCTCCTACTTCCTTGGTATCCTTTGTTACCAATCTATGTCAGTTTCTATTCTATGTATAACATACATACAATACATACAATGCGCCGCATTCACACGCGCCACATCTCCAATCTTCTACCTCCAATCACCAAACCACCAAACCATCAACCCGACCTTCCATCCACGAACGCGCATTAAAACACAACCCCCAACCCCACGCTTCTCAGCCCCCATTTCACCCGACGCGCTATGGTCAATCGTCGGCCGATGAAGGGTAGGTAAGGGCTGCGAGAACGTAACTGCATACCCCACCGCTAGATGCGTACTCCAGACATGTGTGTAGGTAAACAAGTGAGTAAGAAAACCAGGGTGCGTCCCTCGTTCCTCCTTCGTGCCTATATTCGAACGAGCAATACACCATACCCATACATACATACACGACAAGCCTCTTTCGCATTGGCGCGGGGCACGGTAGCACATATCACATAGAACAAACCCACCCCCACCGCGTAATTCTTCAAAGAAATCTGAATGAGTAAAAACGATAGAATACCGGGGTACGTCCCGTCCCTCCTTTCTCCCCCTTCCTGAGTATCCAATTCCATGTCAGTTTCTATTCGATATTTAACCCTACCAACCTACCACCCAACACATTTCGTCACACAATACATACGATGCGCCGGATCTCTCTCTCACACGCGCCACATCTCTATCCCACCCTTCCAGCCACCACCACATCACCGTCGCCAATACGAGCACAGAAGACTCTCCACCGAACTAGTCCACCGTATACATTGTCCACCGCCGTGCTATCTACTCGATGTGCCTCCTCCGCCAGATAGTAGGGCAGGGTACGGTCCCACCTATGCCCACCGCCAATGTCAGCAGGGATAGCGTAAAGCATACTCCACAGCGCGGATCGTCGAAAGTTAGAAAGTAACACAAAGCGGATCGTCGAAAGCAAGAAAGCAACACAAACACTTCAATTCAGTAGCTCGGCAGCTCAATAGCTCGAGGCCAGGGACGGGGACGTTGTAGAAAACAATATCATGTGTCCTGCGCGTCGTTTTTTAAGCGCTCAGGCGTTGAATTACTGACGGCGGTGAATACTGAGGATGACGACGACGATGACGCACTTCCAGCGCACGAGACGAGAAACCTAAAGGAAATGAAATGAAACTCTAGAAATCAAACGAACGAATGAGGAACGTAACATAACGAACACGTATTATTGATTAGCATCACTCGCAGAAGAACCCTCCCGAACGCGTTCGAAGGTCCTAAGAAAGTGAAGATACGAGATACGAGTGTGTCGTATCTCAGGCACTCCGTACATACCACAAATCACATATCACAAATCACACAAAAGCGTTGCAAAAGCGTGGCGTACCCCGGGTTTTACTGAATGGGAGGCAGCATGACAAATGGGTAGGACCATTGACAATGACTCAGTCCATCTAACAGCGGGGACATTCCCGGAGTTGCGAAGAAAGTGAAGATACGAGTGTGTCGTATCTCAGGCACTCCGCACATATCACAAATCACACAAAAGCGTGGCGCACCCCGGGTTTCAATGCAAGAGAGGCATTACAAATGGGTAGGAGCATTGACAATGACCCAATCCATCTGACAATAACAACGGAGACATCCCAAGAAAATCGAGAGTAGGCTCTACCAAAAAGCGTGGCGCACCCCTTCCTACGTCCATCCAAACAATCTATTCGGTTGAAAGAAAAAGTATTCTTTCCAACGCACGGCGCCGCGCCCCCGACACCCAGATTCCAATCGCATCACCACCATCGCCACCCCGCAAGCCCACGTACCTATTCGAATTCTTTCAAATAGTAAGCTCGCTTGGCGAGATTCCTGATTCTAGTTTCTATTTTGCATAGCTTTGCATAGCTTTGCATTCATCCCGGCTGCTCAACGCTCCCCTTTCCGTATGATACTTCTCTATTTAGTGTACCTAGTCCATGCATGTCTACTTCGTTCGTTCGCCACGAAACGTCCCCGCGTTTATTTCAATAAGTAGTACCTTGAAATTTCATCGTCATGAAATAATTCCTTCGAACGACTCACAGAACGACTGGGCCGCGTCGCTGTAATGAAGCATTGAATGTGCCTCGCCCTGATCGCTGATGTGCGTGACATACGCTCAGATGAGAGGTGGTGCAATGGCCTAGACTGAGCATTTCTAGAGCGCGTGCGTTGAGGCTGGACGTTGGGACTGGACGATGTTGAGGAAGTTTAGAGGAAGGTTACGATGATGACGACGACCACGACGAGTATTACGCCGCCCTGAGTAGGAAAGTAGATGAACATTCAGAAATGGACGGAAGAGGACAGCGACATGCAACGAGCAACGAATTTGTAGGTCGTCCAACCGCCAACAACATTCCAAGGCCATGAACAAT
The DNA here is from genome assembly GCA_014925845.1 of Crassisporium funariophilum. NCBI lineage: Eukaryota > Fungi > Basidiomycota > Agaricomycetes > Agaricales > Crassisporiaceae > Crassisporium > Crassisporium funariophilum. The sequence continues at coordinate 231,289 of JACGCL010000001.1, forward strand.
AACAGTGAACAAACGCGACGACCATAACATGGTGCTTGCCCGATGTACGCTTGCCTTCTGAAAGCTAATGTGATGCTAATATCGATGACGATGGCGTGCTTTTGTGCGTTCAATACGAAATTCGATACTGAAACATTGGAAATGGAAGCCAACGAATGCGCAACGCAACATAATCAACACTTTGGATGGTCGACCACAATTCAAATCCATAAAACGTGGCGCACACCCCTTCCCATGTCCAATCTCAAAGTAAGAAATGGATAGAAGTCTTTCAAGAGAAAGTAATGTACCGTACGGCACCGCACCCACCCGGCTTCCAACCGCATCCAACCGCATCACCATCACCCATCTCCACCAACCCCCGCAAGCTCTTGTAGGTGATCGTCACGCAAAGCAAGATACGCTCATGCTTCGGGGGTGGGTAGTCTATGATACCAGATTGCGGGGAATGGGGGATGGATCGTCGAGCCACGAGTGCTAACGTGCGATTGGCGAACGTGCGGATAGATTGGTGCCGCAGAGGGTTTGGTGTGTGTTGCGCCATTGCCGACGGCGTGAAGGAAACCCAGGATACACCTGCATTGCACACCGAGTGTTGCCTATCTACAGTACTCTGTTCTTCAGCTACACCTATCGATTAAATGTACTCCTCCAACACCACTGTGTGCATCCCAATAACATTGGGACCGCACAATGTCGATGATCTCATAAAGGCGCGTCGATAAGACCTAAACGCCGTGCGGTGCCGTGCTATCGATCGATGTTAATATCGATGTTCATGTGAGCTTGCGGGACGTTCATGGACGAACGTGCTTCATATAAGAGGATGAAGCTTGAACAACCGAGTCCCGATCTCATGTGTGGCGCAAAACTCAACTCTATGTCAAAGTCACGGGGCCAACCACAACCACATATTGAACTAAATAGAAATGTATCATGCATAACGGGAAATAATAAGCAGCCGGTATGAATGCAAAGTATAGTATAATCTAGAATCAGAAATCTCGCCAAGCGAGCATACTATTCGTATTCCAACACCAACACCACAACCACGATGCCTGCTCACGCACAAGCCCAGGGTATCGGGAAGAAACGAAACGAAACACAGTGCAGACGACACACAAGCAGCACCGCAAAGCTCGTCATCTCGACAATGGCCTCTCGATTGATTCTCGCTCGGCGGACACTGGGTTTAAGCATCCATGGGAGTCCCACTGCCGCATTACGGCAACCTCCGCATATGTCAAGGAAGTTACAACATATCATCCAACATACCCAGCGCGGTGCGCAACCCCGGCGGCTCGAGGGGGGCAGGGTCACAATTGGGTGGGTCTGCGTGGGTGGGCCTGGGTGGGGTGGGTTTAAGTGGAAGAAGATTCGGAGTGAGCCCAGAGTCCGTGGAGGATCGTGGATCAGCGCTTGATGGTGCCATACTGATGCACGAAGTGTTCGAGGGAAACGCAAGGCGCTCGCGTGCTTCTGTCGCCATAATTCTCTGCCCGCCAAAATGTATGGCAGCGTCGACTTCAGCAACGTATGGAGCAGGTATCTACCCCTCGGTGACCGCAAGACACCCGGACCAAAAATGTATATCCACGCTCACTTTGAGTTTTCCGATAATTAAAAACCCGAGTGATACCTGTTACGAAACAAGTGACCGGAAAAGTGTACGTCGACAAACTCCGAAGGTTATTTGAGACTCTGTCTCGCGAAGGCATAACTGAAAGTACATTCATACGTACGTACATATACGCAATCAGTGTCGTTACCGCGATACCGATAACCAACCGCAAAGATAACGCAGAACGCAACAAAAGCATCAAGGACCAGTAGGAACAAACAGAAGCACACCTGGGAAAGAAAGAAAGCAGCCCGGGAAACCCCACCACGCTTGATCACTTCGTCACTTCGTGGCCAGGCTGATCGATCCACCCTTCCTTCCTTCTCTTTCCTCGTCAACGCAACAGATACCAGGAATTAGAATTAGATAGATAGAACGCGAGAAGCGCGTCCCGGTTTACATTACATTACATTGTAATAGATTATAATCCGCGTGCGAGGCTCCGCCACCTTATCGCCGCCGCTGTGCCGTGCCATGCCAGCGAGCTTGCGTTTGTGTTGTACGGCTCATCCGAAATGACGAGCAAAAGCCTGTATTCGACTTGCATTGCGATCGCAGCCACGTCTGTCAAGGTTGTGCTATCAATGAAATCAGCGTGAGCTGCGCCGTACGCGATTGGACTGATACCAACGGGTCCGAAGCGTATCAGGTATGATACATGTACCCATACCCGGAGTTGGAGGTGTGGACCCAGGCTCGGTGGTTTTGAGGAGGACTTTGAAGCTTTAAATTGACAATCAACCTGAGGTAGAGAGCGTTCCAAAGATATGTAGCCAGATTGCGAACGCCCTCGGCCTGAACAAAAAATAGCTTCCAAAGTACGGGCGCCAAACAAACTCGGACTGAAGCCGTCGGCCGACAAAACGAACATAGTACAGTTCAAGTCTATCTATGTACGTGAACACTAATCGCCAGACCTGAGAGTTTCCATTCATTCCCAATCCTGCAACGAAAGCCCACAACAATCGCCATAGGTCCTGACAATCCCAAACTCCATTCGTATCCGCGACCCCGTCCCTTCATGAACGACAAGGCAAGGCCCAATTGCGGCAGCGGGTGGCGCTAAACCCATACCGGCTGCAGATAGTGAGTGAAACTGCCGGAACGTAACATCACCAACAACGGCCGGAGATATCTGGTCTGCAAGGGGAACGAGCAAAGGGAGGCAAAGGGACTGGATTCGAAAGCCCGGGCATCAAAACGCCATCGGGCATAAATCCAGCGGGCGATTATCTTTATGTACATACGCACCCACTTCAAGTTGCCAAACTAAGGCTACAGAATACCGGCCGAACGACGCTAAGCTCAGTGCGTTCGGAGGGCGTGGGCTGGTGAATTGAGTTGTTATCGATGGTGGCGATGGCTGTGTCGAGAACGTGTAGTCCGTTTCCGAAATGTCCGACGCATGCGCTCCCATCGACCCCAGCTAAGTAAATTGGAGGGAAGTGAATGATGCTCACGATCAACCAATCATCAATCGATTATGCTCGCTTATCAGGGGTCATTCTCAGACTGATGCGCCTCTCCCTACCCGACGAAGGGTTATACGTTTAGAAGTCATGCATAAAGTTACAGTTGCAGCCATGCATAAAGATGTGCTAGTGTCATCTGGGTATACATGTAAGCTCACGTAGAAATAGAGATTGCTCACATACTGCCATATGCACTCTCTTCCATATACGGGCTGGAAATCTTCACAACCCACCACAAAACCAATTTGCTAACCATCGAACTTTCATCGTATCTGAAAGCGATTCATGATTTTCAAGGGCGGTTACATTTGTCACAGACGGAGTATGTCGAGGATCGATCTTCAATCAGAAAACGGCCTAATCAAGCGTAGTACCTCGATTGGCGGTTGGGATTGAGGATTTGCATTGTCCATGGCATAGCCTTCTCGATTGGAATACAAACATTGCATTCTGAGGAGACAAGGACACCCAAAGAAGGCAGAAGAAGGCTCTCGGTTAAGTGGTCTGCTCCCGCGTCCGGAAACAAATTTCAGCGGAAGCAAGTTGAACAGTAAATGCCACTCGTCAGGAAAATAGACTGTACTAGAATCCGACGAAAATCCGAGCGAATGCGGTGTTGCAAAGCCTCCACCCTCGAAGCGACAGCCGAGTGCGATACTTAGGAGCCTCTGAAGTTTTCATAATGCTCCTGGACACGATGGGCCAAAGAGGTGAGATGAAGCCATCCGAACCTCGCGAATGAAGTACTCTTCATCGCAATCATTGTTGGTGACTCGGTGGCGGCGTTCCATGCGAAACCGCCAAAGCAATTCCGACTATGCTCATGAGCAAACTTCGACAGAGTGGAAATCACCCTCTCGACGTTTCATGTATTTAGTTTTTGCGTTGGCGAGCGAAAGGATGATTGGGATACGTGTAAACATTGTAAGTGTGTAAGAGCTGCAAGAGAGAGTTGAACAAAACTGTACGACCAGGCACCGAAATAGCATCGGAATCTTGGTCGGAGATCGCCGTTGTCGGCTATTCAGGGCATTCGACCGATGCCGCGGTAACTAAAGAGTCCCCGACCCCTTAACTCCCCTTGATCTCCCTGATGACTCCATGACTGTTTTCTCATTGAAAATTTAGGCATTCCTTGTCTTTCGGAAAGACAAAGCTCTTGTTGGCTTAGAAAACTTTCAAAAAATCCCAATTCGAGACTTCCTACCCCATCACCTAGCATCTTTTCTGCGTTGGACGATAATAAGCAAGTAGGCATCGGGTGGACGTCAGAAGGATTTCCATGACACCGGCCCCCTATATGGCATACTGTCTGGACTTCGAACCTCCTGGACAAAGATCAACGCAAACGCCATACTGTCGCCATCGACATTCGCCTGATAGATGAAGAAACATTCTTTGTCCATTCAGATATCGAGGGTTCAACCACTCAAGTACTCCCAGGTCACACGGCAAACCGCGAATTCGGCGGGTGCTCCTCTTTTGGTTGCCGCCACAACTCCTTCAAAGTTTCCACAAATTTCGTCTTGGCGGTCCAGCCAGACCGCAACCAATGGTTGGGTAATGGAAGGTCGCTTCAAACAATCTACAGTACTGCTACAAAGGCTTGAGGGCGTATCTTACCACAAGAGTAAGAGGTAACCTTTCATTGTCCCATCAGCACCCGCGCACACTTTCGAACACAGGCTCAATGTTCTCCGATGATCTGACACCACTGGCAGGGTTCTATTCTTCGCCGTAACAACGAATTAAAATGATGGCCATCGTCCGCGACCACCTGGATTCGTATGTACCACATCAGCATATTCACCAGTATTTCTCATCCAGCTCTAAAAAGGCGCTGTAAGCCCCCACTAGTCCTTCGCCCTTTCGGACCGACATGTTGTGGTTGTCCAATTTCTGATCCAATCAAGAATCTGGCGGGCAATGCCTGATTTAGCTGCTTACGGCACGAGAACACCTTAACACAAGGTTCTGAAACGACGTGATCAATTGGGCGACACATACTAGGAACGGTGCTTTTCGCCTATTTTATGGCACCGGCATACGTACAAACGTCCAGGATTGTCTCCATTGGTCTATGTATAGATAACACCAGAAGTTGTTGGACATTCAATAGATCGCTTGCAAGCATTATACAAAATCGTGTCTGATATCGTTCACACAGATTCACAGCAATTTCTTTCTATGGTTGCTCGTCGATGGCGCAATTCACAGAGTTTGGACGTGTGAATTGACATGAATCAAACATACGTGAAGCGTAAGCCTTATCTATACGTTTTATTCTTTGATGGTGGAAACTTTCGCTAAACTCGTCAGAAGTTCGTCGAAAAGTAAAATGAACCTGGGAGAATCATCCGCCACAGAATATTGGCGACGTACTTTCTGGTATCCATTCCGTGGTGCCTAATACATTGTCGTATTGTCACGGTGCATTCTTGTATTCTCCTCCATCAAAACCTTGTGCTCGCTTACCAAAGTTATCGTTTTGTAACGTGTGGTAAGAGCTTTACTTGAAGTTCCAGTCCCTCTTCCACGCTATGGCGTGCTCAACTCGGGTTTTATCGGGCTTGATACCAGCACCGCGTTACCCACCTTTTACCTTGTACTCGATGTAACTTATCAAGCTATTTCTTCCATGCTTCCATTATTGAAAATCAAGACCTCGGATGATCTTTTCTTCCGGAAGGCTGTCAGTCTAGCAAGGTGATTGGGACGATGATCCTCGAATTTATTTACATCTAACGCGACCCATTGTAAAGTGGAAAAGATCATCTGGGTTTCTCCAGAAATTGCTTCATCCCTGTAGTTCGACACGAATGACCCTGTCACAAATTGTACCTGCACCTTCACAGTGATCCGGTCCTCGCGACGTCTATGTACCGTAACGGTTGAAAACTTCGTCATGACCGCCATACAGATAGCCTCTATAATTGCCCGATTTCATGTAATTTCCTCTGTGCCTGGAAAAATCAGAGAAGTCATCACAGAGTCATCGGTGAATTTACAAAGATGTGGTCGAATTTCATGATGAATTCAGTGAAGGTATGCCCTCGTCGGTTGCGATATACAGGTGGTCTCTCCTGCTACTTTTGAACCAATATTGCCCAGTCCTGAGGACGGGCAAACACTGATGAAGACCCGTGACCGAGTTCACGAGCTACCCAATACCTACTCCTACATTCAACATCCAATTCCACTAACGCAATGCGCAGTCACTAGAATGCGACGCGGTTAAGGTCGACAAGCTATGTAGACGTGCAATTTAATTAACTTACTTCTTGGAGTCGCTCAATCTCCATGATTCCAGTCCAGAGGATCGGTGGACAAAGCCGGATGTGCACGAAAAGCAGGGCTCTGGACCTTGGCGCCAGTACAACTTCCAAGTTCCAAGCTACATTTCTCAAAAGGTGGCGGTGGCCATACAGATGAAGTCAGGGCTTCGCGCATTTCCAATTCATGTCCACCAAGGGGCGGCCCAAGTAAGAAAGCAGCCATCACCTTCTCGCGAGAACCCGACAATGTCGAATGCCATCTGGAAGTACTCCGACCAGCGTTGAAGGACCACGGGTTGAGAAACAACCTAAAGCAGAGGCCCAATTAGTTGATTTACAGCCTGACATTGTATATGTTTTCAGGTGTGGAGTTGGAGCTAACATTCCTGGAGATATGGCTGGTTGTTGGTGGACCTGAGGGTATGTGGTTAATCAAATGCTCTATAACAGCGTGCCACACTTCCATCTGACCTGCCAGATCCCCGAATTCGTGTAAGGAGAGGGTAAACATAGCCGCCCCAAGCCCCCATATTTCAAAGGCCTATGGCACCATTGACCTGCAGTGACTTCCATTAAGTATGTCTGATGACCAGCTTTAAAGATCATGTTCGAATCGGTAAGCAACATATATGGAGAAGAGCGGAAAGGACATCCACCTTACGTCCACACACTCAGGCGTTCGATGATCTAGAATGCCTAAAATCTTAAATAGTTCATGCGTGTATCACCCTTGCTTTTTGATGAGCCAAGGTGAGGGCTCCAGAGACGAGTCGTTCCAGAAACCCGTACACCATCGGCATTGATGGAGGGAGAGGGCCGCAGAAAGCGCAACATAAGATCCCATGACCGCACTGTCCAACTCCAGTCACAGTTGGACATGGAGCAATTCAGCACGAGGAACTTCCTTCCGAGGGAACGATTCCAAGTAGCCCAGGAACTGTACAAAAGCGCAGCAAGTATGTGGAGCATTTCCTGCAACAGTGATTACTGCGTGTGCATCCACTCTGTGGTTCTCTACATCCTTGGATTGGAACGACCGAGAAGCGCATGTCCGAACGAATCTGGTGACATAGAGTTCGTAGCATGAAGAGGAAAAGATCATGCCGCTGATTTTCCGAGGTCACCTTCCGAGGATGAAATGACATCCCTTAGGTTTCCTCTGGAGAGGGGAGCTGAAACTACTGCACGTATTATAACAGAATGGTTTTGCTTGGAATGATTTGGAACGTGGTCGAGTTCTTTCTGCCTGTCATGACCCCCACGAGAAACGTGAGTGCCTGCGAGTGAAGTTTGTATTCTGTCATCAGCGATATCAGCAAAGCATAGGTGATGCATCTGTAACTGCTGTCGTGAGATGAACCAGTGTAAGTCAGTGATGATCGTCGCCGAAGCCCTTATCGCACATTAACAAGTGCAGCTTATACGAAAGGCATCGGTGTCCCACGCCGGTGAGCAAGCCCAAAGGCGAACACGGAATCATTGCGGAGGCAGGTCCGGTGAGGTCCGATAACGAGTTGATATGTCGGATATCACAATCATTAGAGCGGGGAGTTCCGACGTGCACCACTCGAATATCCGTATAAGCCTCGAGCACGAGCGATAAGATGGCTTTAGAAGACTCATGAGGAATGTGTGGACAAAATGAAGGGTTGATAGCAGCGGTTTCACGAGAGGTAGGTATCCCTAGGGCTCGCGTCCTGTGTGTGGGTTCTACTCGGCTAACCGTTCTGTTGGAATAGTTATTATGACAGAAAAGTCCTCATTCTCGAAGATAACATATGCAGGTGCATGGACGGGAGCAGTTCCTCAGAACATATATTTGTGGACGAAAGATGGCATTGGCAATTATGTACGACGACATGAGTATAATCAAAGGTACCTAAGAAGAGAAAGCATCAGCATACGTCGTCGACCATCTGAAAACAGAATCGAAATAGAGGAAGATATTCAGAGACTTGAATGGTTCCCGAAGGAATCCAACCCATCGTGCAAGCACGTCGCGGTAAAAACTTTGCAGGTTTATGGTTTACATCGTGTATAGGTAGAAAAATCCAGCCTATGTGGTAGGGAAACAGTTCTCACCTTCATACACAATTGGATCCCCACGATCTTGCTCGCCAACAGAGTGCACGCACCTTGAGTAGTCCAAATTCCTCATGAACAACAAGTCCCATCTAACCGAAATCGCGTCAGCACAACGTTTCAGGCATAATATGACCAAAAAAGAAGAGTTAAAAGTCAGGATAGATATATGCATTCTTCTCATGACCTTTTGGGCATCGAAGTGAGCTGAGTTGTACAAAGAATTCTCATCAAGCAGAAAGAAAGGAGTGCATGGATGAAAGATGTAAGATTGTACGAACCGTAACCGACCATAAGATGGGACCGGGACTCGAGAGGCTGTGGCATCCGCGTCGTCGTCGAGGAAGACAGCGAGCAGGAAACGAAAATTTGGCACTCTATAAGTCACATGACCGCCCTACCCTAAAGTCAGCCACCGGGAAATGGCTGTACAGGACCTGGTCAAGATGTTCCCACCCTTCATCCCTCAGCAGAACACACCGAATATCATAAACATCGGTGAGCAGCAAGAGCCCTATATCCATCTTAATTCTGGTACTCACCGAGAGTTAAAAGATGCAAATCTTCGTCAAGACCCTCACGGGGAAGACGATCACCCTTGAGGTGGAGTCGTCCGACACCATCGACAACGTCAAGGCCAAAATCCAGGACAAGGAAGGGTGAGAGCAACTTGTTCTTGGTCAAAGTCTGGAAGGAATGGAGCATTGAATGCTAATGGGCGTGTCTGGTTCAGTATCCCCCCCGACCAGCAACGTCTCATCTTCGCCGGAAAGCAATTGGAGGATGGCCGTACCCTGAGCGACTACAACATCCAGAAGGAATCGACACTCCATTTGGTCCTCCGGTGCGTCCGCCGTTGCCCTCACCTTATGACGTGATGCTTACCTGCGTGGTTTAGTCTCCGTGGCGGAATCATTGAGCCCTCTTTGAAAGTGTTGGCTGGAAAATACAACTGCGACAAGCAGATTTGCCGCAAGTGCTACGCCCGTCTCCCACCCCGTGCCACCAACTGCAGGAAGAGGTCGTGCGGACACTCGTCACAACTCCGCCCGTGAGTAATCTATCAAAACCCTATAGCGTCCGCGCATCATAAACATCTTGCTGACTATGTCTCGTTGGCGTCAATAGCAAGAAGAAGCTCAAGTAGTCTATTCTCTCTGGGAAACTCGTTGTTGGTGTTGGGCGGGGTCGATTGAAGAATGTTTGGCTGGTGTGTTCGGCGACGATACTATTTCTTACATCCGTAACAGCGAACATGTTTTCATATACGTCTTCTACTATTCAACATCATGCTTTGTTTTTATCTCCTTCCTAACTTCGGTTTCATCACTTTTGACGTTAGCAAGTCCTTCGCGTCTCTAGAACTGCGTTTTGCATCTTGTATTTCCGGTCAAGAGTATGGTCCCACCATACTTCTCACTCATTGATTGATTTTTCAGGACAGCTAGATAAGCCTACAAGTCTCGAAGCTCTGAAGTGATCACATCCTGTTGGGTTGATTATGGGCTAGTTTCCTGCTCCTGTTCCATTGCTTTGAATCAGATTCCGACAGGTTTCCCTGGTTCTCAGGTGGGCTTTGTCAGTATTTCTTGAGACCAATCGTGAGATGACCGGCATCTCTGAACTCCCATTCAAAGCCGACAATCAACTCTACTCGATTACCAGGTCCTTTCTCACTGTCTACTTGCCAACGACACCGGCCGCATGTACACTACAGACGCTGCTCTCATGCTGGGCCGCATCTGCCAGGACCAGGGCCCACTAAACACCACATTGCTGGGCGACCTTGCATATCCCCTAACCTTGTATCCCCCAAGTTCAACCAGACCTCGAAATTTGCGCTGTGCCACTTTGGTGGCCTGAAGGGCAATTTCAACAGCTAATTACAATTCTAGCGATGCCCAAGACCATGCCTCTTTTCTTTGGATCAAGGTCGGTAACGACAAGGGAATGCAAGAGCTCCGCAGGCAGACCAATGGCCATTGCAGCCTCATTCGTAGTTGGTTGACACGCCTTGGCTGTCTTACACTCAACATCTCCCTACGATCTACGAACTTGCGGATAACTCTGTTCTACACAATATGTCGGGTCCAGGAATGGCCCTATCCTTATATAAATGGCGTACTCAGTTTCTGGATTGACTTCATTGCCATCCCTCCCCCCCCCAGCGATGATCTTTCTCTTGTTGTCTGCAGAGAAAATCCCGCTGCTTCAACTTGGTCGATTGCTTGTACACGACATTTGTTCAGTCATCCATAATTGCATGTTACGCAGCAATGCCTCAACGCTGATTACACATTCTTCTCTCGGTCCCAGACTGCCTATACTGTGCAGATCTGACGACACCAGCAGTTTTGGTAAGGGATTCGATTCGATTATGAGCAACAAGTCCGAAACATCAAAGCTGTGATATGGCAGCCGTTGGCAATGTATTTATCTAGTTGTACCTTACTTCCAACCTCAAAAACCCGCCTTGGATGCGCCGCTTCACTCGAAGGTTCTCCTTAGCTGCAGCTGTCAATACCGTAGAACATCCACATACAGACTGCACAGATATACTCGAGCATGTCCCTGCGAGTAAAGCTCGGAAGACCGGAACGGCCCTTGAAGCGTTAGGAAGCTTGCACTGCCACCGATCACTGTCTCCTTCAGACCCACCACCATCCCGCCTTCCGGACAGCCAGCCAGTAAGGACAACGAACGGCCATCGGCCACGTCTCTTGTGACATAATCTTTGGCTATAAAGTCAAGCGAAGTTGTGCTTTTGTCGTATTTTCCTTTTTTTTCAACAAAGAGCCACCGACGCCGCCTTACTGAAGACCCAGGTGTTGCGAACAACTCGGAAGTCCCCTTTATACCTTTCAGGAATTCGCTAGTTCTGCTCTTCAAATTACTTTCTTCAAAGGTCAAGGTCGCCACGAAACTTGACGAAATTTCACTCATCGGATCAAGAACATACTCCAACCGCAACGAACCCTGGGTACTAATATCTACCTATGCCACCACGCAAGAATCAGTCGCGAGCCCTAGCTCCAAAAACTGATCCACAAATCCTCACCATGCCCATACTGCCGGTACCAGCAGGAACATTGAAAACATCCTCAACATCGGCAAACTCAGCAGCGGTTGTAGCCACTAAACAGACTACCAAAAAACCCAAGAAGTCCCGCTCCGCAAAGCTCGAAGCCCAAAACGAACACTATGCCCTTGTACACGAGGCCGCGCGAACAGTATCCGCAATTTTTGAAGCGCACAACATGAGATGTGCAGTATTCGGCAGTTTGGCCGCGAAGTTGTATGGGAGTCCGAGGTGTCCAAAGGTACGTCTTCCGCCCCAGGCGTTTGTGTCTGCTAATACGGTTACGCATTTCTGTAGGATGTAGACATCCTCGTGTGTCCCGAACCCTCGTTCAACACCGACTCCGACTCCTCTCAATCAGACTCTGAACCAGACTACTCGGCCCCGTCTCTCAAATCACTCATCCTCCTCTCCAATTCGCGCAACTTCTACCTCAAACTTCCGCGCGACCCCACTGCCACTTACCGCATCCTTTGGTATCGCCAATCATACCTTGGCCCAGAATGCAAGGTCGACATCCTCACCCCGGGAACCATGTACTTGCCTCATCTAATGGCCAAACACATTCTACATATTGATGGAGGTATTGAAAAGGAGTTGGCAGTTCTTAGTCCTGGCATCCCAGTGGTTCCATTCTCTTTGCTTCTACTGCACAAGTTGCAAGGCTGGGACGACCATCGTAAAGCGGAAGAGTCTTTCAAATCCAAGAAACAAGTCCAGGACGCCGCGGATATCAAGAAATTGATGTCTCTAAGGCAACATGTCGAGAAGCTGAAGAAGGAGGAACCATGGAATGACGAGGAGCTGTTCTCGCTTGAGTTTCAACGACTGTCAAGAGAAAGGATACAGGACTACTGCAAAACATTCCCAGACCGGGCACAAGACTGGAAATCCTTGGGATTTGCTACGCAGCCGATTCCAGATGAGTTGATAATTAGCATGAGCTCAATTATCATTGCTGGATGATTATGGTTGTAGGAATAATCTTAATATATGTATCGTATTAATGTAGGACTACGGATAGACATATCTTCCTGGAGCAAGTCAGTATTCTAATGTAATGTTGTCCGGATACGACAAATCGGCGGATTTATGAAGCAATTTAGCGCAGATAATGTCAACTACTCAATGTGTTCCGATGAAAGTTCAGCTATTTCCATAGCCCGAGAACGAGCCTCGAGTTCAGCATTACAGCTCACCTAAACGAGTCTTTTAGTGGAATCATGAGAAAGCAGAGAAACGCACGATGGTATCAACCCCGATGTACCTCCCAAACGTTTGAACCCTTTCATTCGGCGACAAATTCAAGAACTCCTGCAACGGAACTTGGCAAAGCACAATGGAAGCCGAGAATCTATTCATCCCCATCAACGAGGACAACGTAGCTTCTTCGTCCTATATACAACTTCACATCAACAAATGAAAGTGACGAAGAAAGATGACAACCCACCTCCAGATAATCAACCCCCAACCAGGCTCGTTCTCCCCAAATCGCGCCCTCCGTATTGTCTCCCTCCTCCACCTTATTTCCAAACCACCGCGTCAAGAGCGCACCTTCGTCTACAGTGGCCGCGAAGGCATATCCTACCTCAAATTCCGCGTCTGGTCGTTTCGACCCGCAAGCCTCTGCGATGTTCAAGTCACGCCTAAACTTCTTGATGGCCTTCATAATCGGCGGGGTATAAGCATATAACCCTGACGCTGTGTCGCATCGGCGCTTCTTGCTTGGTTTCCGACATGAGGATTGCGGGTAAGCCTCAAATATGACCAGGAGACAACCGAACTTCCAAGAAAGCTGAGAGACCCGGTCCACGAATGCAGCGCACTGGCTGGCCAAAGCAAACAGCGACACGAAAATAACAGCAGCATGCGGGTCAATGATGAGATCGGCGCCGTTCAAAGACTCCCTCTCCACTAAGTCTACGCAACACTCTCGAGATCGCAGGGACCGAACAAGAGCTTGCTTCTGGATGAGGTCAACAGAAGCCATGTATACATGAACGGTATCAGGTATGTCGACAGTTTCTGGTAGACTGACAGTGTTTGAGTCGTAAAGTTCTTTCGGAGCATCCGGCGGAAGATCTACGAGTTCTTCGACAGGAAGTGCAACCGGATTAGGGTCAGACATCGGAGCTGCAGGTCGTTCGGACACCCTTCTAGCTCGGAGATGTGCAAACGAGTTGATCCCGAGGGAATGGAGGGCGATGACTGGCTCGACGGACAAAACCTCGCAAGATGGATTTTCCAGGTTGAAAGAAGCGACTGGTGTCAAGACGTTGTCTAAAGCATCCATAAGTAAGTCCTGGCAGCCGTCCTTCAAATCTAGCGCAAGATGGGTTGAGCAACCAATGTCATGTTCGTTCGGTTCAGCAACTAGGGAGGAGGTCGAAGACGAAACGATATCACGAGATTCAGTGTACAGGGGCAGATTGCTCCCTTCGTATACGAGTTCAGTAGTCGCTTCGCCTTTCTGCATGGCCACATCATCAGGAGCCTGACTAGGCAGGTAATACTCAGTGTCATAGGCCTCATCCATAACCTGAGGGAAAGACGACGACAGGGGAGGCCAATTTTCTTTGTCCTCATCCAGTACAGGCTCCAAGACGAAGTCAGGATCAAACGTCGTAGGCCGATTGTCGTATATTGCTTGCGGTGAATTACATTGGAGATCAAGGTGACCATCTTCGTAGCTGAGACGAGGACGTTTTGCAGGACGATGGATGTCGTCCACGAGATCGTCAGTGGGCTGCTCTTGTTCATCGACAAGGACAGGTTCATCAGACGTTCCGCTAGGTACACCATCCCGCCCTTCAAGTTTGGCCAATCTCAGACGCTCATTCCTGTTGAGAAGAATGTGGAAATCGTCGGGCAAATCAGGCGGTCCATACCCGCAGCTCGTCTCTTCGCCCAAGAAGCGATTAAACGCGGTTGGGTTGGAAGCACAGTCGGCAAGATCCATTGACCGTAAGAGTGTTTCGACCTCAGCAAGAAGGGATAGATTCGAATTCGCCTCGAAGATTTCAGCGACCCCGACGATTTCAGCAACCGTCGGCAATTTCTCGTCCACGGTGAAAGCCCTGAAAGAAAGAGAGTTCATCGATAAGATATTGGTGATCAACTCAATACGAACACCCAAGACAACGCCAGCGCGAGAGATTGTCTGCCTTTTGCCTTCTTGAGGAATTGATGTGAAGCGCGCATCACTCTGCCCTGTTCGCCTTTTGATTCCGCCGGAGTCAGAAAATCTGAGTATCCTTGAGGTACGAACATCCCATTAGGTCGGTGGACGTTCGGCTCAGGAAGGTCCGGTACTAAGTTATTAGCGATAATTACAGGATCAATTGGGAGGACAGGACTAGATCAACAAATCACCGACCTTTCATCATGAGGTCCTCTTTGTTATCGATTCGCTCGTTCATGATTAGATCTTCCAAATCTCCGCTCTCGTATAATCTTCGCAGTTCAGTATCAAGGTCATCCTCAAGATGAACCTGAGAATCCAGTCCACGACATTGCAAAGTGGATGACGGTAGTCCAAGAAGCGAAGTTAGATCAGGAGAAGAATGTTGTTCAACGGGTTCCTTTTTGTCGAACATAAATGGTGTTTTCTCGAAGAGTGGCTGCAGGAAGGTTGCTAATCTGCAATTGATGTTAGGTTGACTGGAAAGGAAACTAACAGGACGTACGTTTTTCCTGCCAAGAGATGCTTTGCAACTCCTGCATTTCCGCCTATCTTACGAGACCTTGGCATTTGTATCACCTCTTTTACGATATTGAATACTTTCTTGATCATGAGAGTCGACACACTACCCACCCATTTGAGCGTCCTTCAAGTCTTCGATAAGAGCAGGTTCCGTATTAGGCGAGGAAACAAGGAAAAGCTGGTCCAGTTGATCTTCTGTATCATCTTGATTGTTGGTCGATGGCGTGGAAGGAGGTGACGACCTGATAGTCTCTGTATAAAGTGATCACCATATATCTTTGTCCGCGATAACGCATATAACTGACCCCATCCGTCTACGACCACTAGGTTCTGCATGGCAATATCGTTGTCGGGATCATCAATGGTGACTTTCTTGAGTCCGACAGATTGTAAATCAATAAAGTTTCTCGGACAGTGTCCGCGTTTCTCGCTAGGTGTGATACCAGATCCCGGCCGAAGGGCTCTGGGAAATATCGGAACAAAGTCTGTTTCGAGATATTCATATGAAGGAGGTGCATCGTCGCAAAGAAAAGAACGGTCGAAATATCGATTCTTGTATCCTTTCTGTGGACGAAGCATATTGACGGTACTTTGTAGAAGGGTACGCACGGCCGACGATTCTTCCGGATCCATTTTGAATCCCAGTTGCCTATGCAAATGATAAGAAACGCATATATCGACTATGATAGACATGAAACGTACAGAATTTCATCCATACACAGCGTCGGTTCTTGCACAGCCTCTATCTGGATGAGGTCCATTCCTCGAGCATTGATGACATCACGGTAAATTTCAGGCCGATTAGATTCTTTATTAGCACCTAGTTTCGGCATCTTTTGGCGAGAAGCTCGAGTCAGTGCCGGGTACATTGGCTGAGGAGGAGGCAACTCCTGTCCATCTACAACCCATTAATGCTTATCAGCAAACTATGTCTATAAGATGCTCACAATCATCGCTCTGTACCACTCTGTCTGTTTTTGGTGGGCCAACGATGGCACCCATGTTTTTCTTGAGATATAGACGCGCTTCGTTCGTTGTCTGTGGAATTTCGTCATAAGGCGGCAATGAAGCAAGCCCGTGCATTTTGGAAAAGGTGATAAATGGATCCGCCGGAATGACCAATGAGTGCGGATCAGTAAGTGGGACAAGCATGAGGCCTTCAATGAACTGGATATTTGCATAAGTATAGCGTCCTGCGAGACAGAGCAGACTTAAGGAACCTCTGTAACGAGATCCTCAGTAAAAGAAACATAGTCAGTGGTGCAATGAGTTATGCAGTAATCATGGAGAAGACTGTGAATATGAAGCCCAAGTTCCGGGGAGTCGCTAGGGTCTAACTCCATCCTGCTGCCATAGAGTTGCAGACTTGCGAGGTTACTAGTTTTATGCAGAGATCTGTGTGAAAGAACGATGGCGCTTGTTCTGCACGAATCTGCTATACTCGAGTAGATGCCAAAGGTTGGCCAAAGAAATCTGCGAGCGGTTTAGAATTCAAGGCTATGTGTATCTGTTTGGTGCCATATATAGTCTACTCTTTTCATCATCCGCGACTTGTCCGCGAATTAGCTCTGACGTTCTGACTTCATTTCTTGCACTTGATCGTGTGTGTCCCAAAAGCCACCTAAGAGGTACGTTAAGTATCATCATAAAGATGGCCCGCCACCGGCGAAGTTTGGTAACTGGTCCGCATACAAATCGTCAGTTTTTATGGCAGTATGTAGGCTCAACATTTCCGTGAGTATAAAGACCTGCCCATCGCCGAGTAAGATTGATAGTCCGCATACAAACGGCGACAGGGATAATTTAGCTCGCAATGCGCCTACGAACCGGCCTCGCAGAGCGAAAATGTATAAGGCTCTGGGTCAAAGCATGTCTCTGACGTGTATTTCGTGGGCTTCAATGTCAAGAAGGATGTACGAATCGCTAGTGGGTAGACCACAGGCAAGCTAACAGATGCTAGCCACTATTTAGTACTAGTCGCGACCGCACCATGCACCCTCCTATTCGGAACAAGGTCTATGTCTTTCACATTCTGCGTACATGAATTGAGCTAACCATACATGTTCCAGTTCCCTGTCAACACCTCGCTTCCTGGACAATGGTGTATAAGATCAGCGGACTTCACGATTCATAAGTATCCCCCAGACTACCTTTCTTGCGCCAGTGAGCAAAGGTCTACTAGCAAGATTGGACGCTAACAGCAGAGAACAGATGAAGAAAAAGATGGTCAGGCTGGGCTTCATTCTATCGGCTCTAATGTGTTCCACTGTCAACGCCGCTCCTGCTCTTGTGGAGTTGTCGCAGCGACAGCACATTACTGCCCTTACTGCTGCACAGATCGCAGAATTTAAACCGTTCACCAGCTTCGCAAGCTCTGCGTACTGCCATCCAAGTACCACACTCTCATGGACATGTGGCGGTCAGCAGAAAGATATAACCCTCCGCTTAAAATCTGATTAATCTCTAGGGAACTGTGACGCGAATCCTGACTTCATCCCAGTCGCATCAGGAGGCGATGGATCCTCTATACAATTTTGTAAGTTAAACTCAAGTTGGTGAAATATGGCGGATGTTGAAAAACGTATGCTCAAGGGTATGTTGGATTCTCGCGCTCCCGAGCTACTGTCATTGTTGCGCATCAAGGATTAGAATCTTCGAAGCTGTTGGTTTCCATCTTTCTCATGCATGGTGGACCTATACTGAACATACGCATCGAATAGTGAGGCAGATGCTACCGTTGCCAACGTGGTTCTACAACCTCTGGACCCTACCTTGTTCCCTGGCGTTAGTTCTTCCATTGAGGCCCACAGCGGCTTTGCAGACCAGCAGGCAAAGTAAAATATATCTTCTTGCAGAGTATGACTTGTCTAAATCTCAGGTAATTCAGGACTGCAACAGCAGTTCTGTCTGCTGTGCGAGAAGCCCTTTCCATGCATGGCCCCACAAATGTTACCATCGTCGGCCATTCGTTAGGTATGATCGAGTCTGGCCGTCAAGAATATTGACCCATATTCTTTTGCACAGGTGCCGCAATCGCTCTACTGAATGGTGCATACCTCCCGCTTCACATAAGTGGTGTTACATTCAGGACTATCGGGTATGGCATGCCCAGAGTAAGTCCATCGACTAACGATACATGCTGTTTCTTCAACTAACCCACGTTCTTTTAGGTGGGAAATCAAGCTTTTGCCAATTACGTTGACACCCATATCAATCTTACACATATCAACAACAAGTCCGTATCTCGCATTTCCAATGCCTGGTCAAAGTGGCCGTTTTACTGACCATATTTTCTACGGGAATCAAAGGCAGGATTTTGTGCCTATCCTTCCAGGTGCGCTATTTTTTTTCGTAATGTACATAGATACGAATGAGCTGGCTGAACAACTTTGGTTCTGCAGGGCGTTTCTTAGGGTATGCTCATCCATCGGGTGAAGTGCATATCAAGGATAACGACCAGTGGGTATCCTGCCCAGGTATGACACCATCAACTCATATTATGCCTTACCGCGGCACCTGTCTGGGTTGCTTAATATTGACCCATCTGACCATGATTTTCTGTGCTGTTCCCTGCTGCAGGTCAAGACAATCCCAGTACTGAATGTACAGTTGGTGCAGTTCCGACAATATTCAACGGGTCAATTGACGATCACAGCGGTCCATACGATGGTATCACTATGGGGTGCTAAGCACAGTCGTCCTCTCTAGCCAAACTGCAGCTTGAAGCCCGATGATGGCCATCAGGGCAAGATAGAAATGCAGTTACAACGTTTACTTGGATTCATGTGAAGATTTGGGCATCGAGGGGATGGCCCCGAGGTGGTCTATCCGACTTCAATCAAGCGCGATCAAAACATGATTATCGAAGGGGGGAACAAATCCTTGGACCTCATTCATCCTCAGAAGCGACAGAACAAGAAAGAAATCATATGTAGGTACTTACTGAATAATTTCCTGTAATGCCAAGATTCCGTGAGTCCAAAATTCAAGGATGAAACTGAATGAAGAATGCCAAATGCACTGCAATACCAACACATCGGAGCTAGATTTTGCATGAATGTTACTCGTGTAGTTCGCGTAATAAAAGATATGGTCTCAAAGGTTCAAAGTTCCAATAAACATCTATTGAACTCCATTTACCGGCCACTTCGCTATCGGGCGTCGCTAACCGTGAAGGTATTTCACAGATATACTTTTATCGCCTCCGGTCGTTGTGCTGAGTGTTGACACAGATGAAACAAATTGAGTATGCTTAAATTATAACTGGAACCGTACATATAACACCCATCTCCGAGTCTAATTAGAATCCTCCAAGGCAGCCCTCCAAACCCGGTTCGTAGAACAGATTGCAACTATCTACAACTTTCCTAGTCCGAGCTCGACACAACCCATCTTCCCCAGGTATGCGGTCCGCACTACTCCTTCGGCGCTTTCCAAATCCTCCCTCTTCCTTCTTGCTCGGAAGGTTGGCCTTCATAGGGGAAGTCGGGTATGACAAGAACGACAAAGCACCATCCAGGCGACCGAGGGAGTCTTGTTGAGAATACGGTGATTGAGCATGAGACAGCAATGTACTGGGGTATGCGTTGCTCCGAGGGCCAGCAGGAGCGGTAGAGTTGTTGCGAGGGGCAAAGTGCACTGAAATGTGGGGTATAGACGATACTGATAAAGCCGGTGGCGAGCCGCACATATCAGAATCCGATTCCGATGAATGGTCGAACACAAGAGGTGGAGGAATGAGAGCGTGATAAATGTCGTGCTGATGGTCGCGAGTGGCTTTCCTCCTTCTTGAACAAGTGCCGGAATCAGTACTGAGCAGAAGGGATTCTGGCTCGCGCTTGTCGGCTTCGAACGCGCGTGGATGGAAGTATCCCCCTTTAGCTGCATTGGGTGAGAGACACGGCGAATTGCCGCCACCAAAGAGTTTCCTGTCGCCCCGTCTGGGAAGAGCGCATGTATTGGGAGTTACAATGATGGGGGCGCGGTCGTATATGAACGGGGAGTGTGTGATCTCCGTAGACGTCAGCGTCGGAGTCGGAGGGAAGTGGACGTGCGGTGAATCCAGCATACTTGGACATGTCGCGAATGGTAGAGGGCTTGACGATTCAAAACCAAAGCAGACATCAGGCTCAGGAAATAGGCCTTTCAAGATAGGTCGAGGAGCAGGCATGGTATGTCTAGGAGTAAGCTCCACGTATTAGTGATTGAGGGATGCCTACGATAGGACTTGACCAGCAAGCCAAAGAGGCCTCGCGTTATATAGATTGCAAGGGAGGCGATATCGAGGGACAGTAAAGGCTTGATATCAAGTAAGTGGAAAAGTAAGGGGAGAAAGGGCACGTTCTTGAGTTTGAACTTGTCCTGGTTTAGGCTCCCTACGTTCCAGTTGCAGACAATAACACGCATCATTCCCTGTATTTCTATAAACTGCACCAAGGAGCGAGGCAGCAACGGCAACAAACGCAGCACAAACCCGAGAGGCTGTGTGTGGCTGGTGTGGCGCCTTGTCTCGTGGCCAGTGGAGCTCGGACAGGCTCGGAACTGCCAACCTGGCAAAGTCTTTTGAAGAACCATCTAGAACCACCAAAACGAGAGGCCTTTCGATCAGCGGTCGTAGAATGTGACCCTGACGTAGCCTAACATTCGTTATCGCAAACGATACCAGTTGTCCTCGTACGTCCCGTACAGTAAATCATTCTCACATCAAGGTGGAGTCGGCTTCTTAAACGTGAACAAGGATCAGTTTTATGTGACGGTGACCGAGATTACAGCAGATCGCATGCTGTGTGGGTGTCAAGTTGTCCATCACCTCACGGTTGGCGAACAACGCCGGCCTCAGTTTGATATGGGTGGAAAACACGAGATCAGACATCATGCTGCCACGCACGTGAATCCTGAACCACGGCGGCGGCTCGACTCAGAATAAAGGTCACGACTTGGGAAAACTCAAAGGGATAAAATTCAAAGGGATAAAACCCAGAAGAAAGGAAAATGGTATTAGTAATGGTATTGTACAGTGAATGCAAGGAAAGCAATACGATTGATTGTAGAAAAAAGTAAAGAAGCGGAAAGACCTTTATTTGCCTGACGCAGGTCGATAACAATCGACAAGTAGCGGCGCGTTGAAAATTTAGATGAAGACACCGCGAGCATAAACCCAACACAACTCCACAACAGAAATTCTCTTTCTCGACAGACATGTGTTCGTTCTATATCAATCAAGTCCATTAGTATACTATCCTTTGTTCACATTCCACCAAAAGCCTCTTTCTCTTCGAACACCCTTTAGGCCCGTTGCTCCAAAACGACGCGAGGAGGGTAAGTGATTGCGCCCTCGATGTTGCCCATTTGCATTGTAGCAGCAAAGGAAGGGAAGGCAGCGAAGGGATCGTTCGGGGAAGGCGCAGTGAAGTCCTTGCGAACGATTCTATTGAAACTGCTCTGCTTGGCAGGGCTCATGAGTGATTCACGGATCTTGTTGATGGTAGCGCTGGGTTTGGGCAGAGCAGGGGACCACAAAACACCGTCGACACCTCCGTATATGATCTGAGGGGCAGCAGCGGCCATGTCCATCTTCTCCTCGTACTCGACAGCGGACTCCGGGTATTCCAGAGCAGTGACCATAGGCTCGTCTTCCTCAGCCTCAACCCGAACGGACTGCCAGAAATCTTGGCTGAGCCGAGAGGCTGCCTGGGCGTCTAAGTCGAGAGGAGCGGGTTTCCTCGCCCTGTTGATCGAGTTGACGGACGGGCTCATGAATGATTGGACAAGAGGAGATGGGATTGGTGTAAATGCACCGGCGGTCTGACGAGCGGCGATGGTGAGTCCCTTCTTGTTCCTCTTGCGTTCATCCAAAGAACTAGCACGGGCACGACGAGCTGGGGCGCTGTCATCTGCCTCGCGGTCCTTGGGCCATTGACGAGTGAGGGCACGACCACGGGCTTCCAAATCACTTGCATCGGCGGTCTCCTCGGAAGGAGTGATCGGGGCCGAAGGATAGGGAGACCGAGGGTAAGATCCAATCGATTTGTCGAGGTTCTTGCTAGGGCGAGCCACGCTCTGATTGTTACCGAACGTGGAGAACCGAATAGCATTTTGCTTCGCCGCTGGTTGAAGTTTTGGCGAGCGGGGATCCTCGAATTCCGTGATGACAGGTGAGTCTTGGAACTTCAGGCTGCGGAAGGGCTTGGGCGGGGCAGAGAGCTTGAAGCCTTCCAACGACGGGGAGTAGATGCGTTCACCCCAGCTAGGCAGAGCAAGGGGGTTAGGCGACACCGCGATTGGGCCACGGTCATACGATCCCGGGGAGTGGGTGACGAAAGTTGCGACCAAGGAAGGCGACGAAGGGAAATGAACATGAGGTGATTTCATAGGGGGTGAAAGATGGATGGAAAAGCTAGCAGCATATGGGAATGGTTGAGGAGACATCGGTAAGGCCGTTGGGCGCTTGAGAATGGATCTGGAGGATCCAGATTTCTTCATCATAGCGCGGGCAGGGGAAGTCATACCGTTCCTCATGAAAGACTGAGATGCCATTTTTATGAAAGATTATAGGAGTCGATATATCGAAAGTTGTTGTTTTATTAGAGTAGTTGGAACTAGCAGTGTCTTGGCCAGCAAGGCAGAGCAGGTTAACTGTGGAGGGAAAAATAGTTAGTAACGCGTTGGCGGCTTCAACAGCGAGAAACGTACATCGTAAGTCGTAACTCGTGAGTGACACACTACAAGTGAGTGGGGGAAGATGGACGTGAGCATAGTTCCTTATATACCGGAATCAGGTTGCCATAGGGAGCTAAGGCAGCGCACCCTGACACAAACCGGTTGTGAGTTCAAGGGCACTTCGTACAGCCTTCTTGGCTTGGTAACAGACCTTCCTACTGCCACCTTCCCACTAGAGCAAATCATCTTTTTGTATCCTCTGCGTTGTGTCTTCCGTTGACCACACAATACAGACCCGTGTTCAATTGAATTTGGGCTTTCCACCACTATAGAGATCGGTGTTCAAAAACCAAATTCCATGCAGTTGGCGAACCAGTCCAACTCGGCTTGGCAAAAGCCATTTTTACCTTGAGGCATCCTTCCATCATCCACTGCCAGGATTGGTTCGTAAGATACTCCCTTGTTTTACATCAAGCTATTTTTATTCATGCTTGTCAGCTTCCTGATTTTCTTCGTTCTTGCTGTACAAAAAGTGATATTAGGTGATGCCTGTGTGCCTTTGTAATATAAGTATAGTCGAATTAGTGATTTGGCAAACCACCGGATCTTCGCATATATCGTGGAAAGAGTTCGCCCGGAGGAGCCGAGGTGCATTCTAGTACACGGAGAAGACCCTGATTGTAATTGTATAATTAGAAGAAATGTTGAGAAAAAGAGTTTTTCCCTGACACAATTACATCATGGCACACGAATAAATGGCCAGGTGTTGCCGTACGCATTTTGTGTCCCACAGGACGCTCACATCGATGAGGACCACTGGCTGTGAACACGATGCAAGCTGAGACCCAACCTCATAAAAAGTGCCTGGCTGCGACGCGCCATGAGGAGCCAGAGGACCGATTTGCCTTGTATAATCAAGATCTTAGCATCGGACAACGATATGAACAGCTCAACAAACAGACAACTAGTCAGACAACCTAATGAAACAAGCTGGACAGGAGAAAGGTGGAAAGGGCCGACTCTCATTTCGTGTTCGAGATTTAAACGGAGGGTGCGCTCACCTTGAACTTGACCGTTTGACCTTTGATCATCGGTTGTCATCATGGCCCTTCCACCGGGTACAGTGAGAACCTTGCTTTTCTGCGATGTCGCCTCGTAGGGGAACCGGGTGGTACAGATCCAGGGAAATGACGAGAGGATGGGCAGATGGCGATCTGAGCCGGCAGCCGGCAGTCTGTGGGCGCATTAATGTACATTGTAGCGTGTTGCTTATAATGCTTTTTGGTCTGGTCGTGAGTCCCAAATTTCGGCTGAGCAAATCACGCACAGTGGTTTCTTGGTCGGTCGTGGTATCAGTAGGAACTTGCTCATATCATGCTCGCATGTTGCCACTGTTTACCGCCTAGTGCGTGCGATGCGCTATGTGAGGATTCGGTAGGACAGTTATTCACAACCAGTACACGACCGTCGTCGGCGAACTCTTCATCATATCTGCTGGCGCCGACGGCTTCACCTACCCGAAGTTCTGCATAAGATGCATTAGAGCCATGTGTCCTAATTGAGGAGCAGGGCAGCATGTAATAAGGAGATACTAGTCCCGATTCATCGGAGTTTCCTTGTCGACAACCGTTTAAAGTGTGGCCGCATGGAAGGTGCGATAAAAGCGACCGCGTATGATGCGCCAGCATTATTTGTGGGGAATTAGATATGTATCGTTTGAAGAACAGCAAGGAGGGCCCATTCCAAAACCAGTGGCGCTATCATCGGACAGCGCTCAAACCGCTGGCAATTTGAGCGGCGTGAATGGGCGTAGCGTCGATCTATACCACATACGGAGATTCACCTCGGTGATTTGTGGCACGTGCTGGTTTCGCTCGGTTCATTTCATGTGGGCAAACCTGTCACTTTTGACTGCCTTGAGGCAAAAAAAGATCTACGCAAGACACTGCTGTGAGATGCCAACCAGTCAGGGAAAGTCGTGTGATCAGAAGGGTCATCACGCATGGTTGAGCACTGCCTGTATTTCTGTGAGCAGTAAATGAGATGAATTCTCGCATTTCATTTTTGACCGACAGAAGATGATGATCATCAGTCGCCAACATCGCCACCTTATGGAAAATTGTCTGATACCACACCGACACTTGCTATGCTTTACCGAAAGCATATACCCGTAAATTATTGGATTGAATACCCATCGCCACGGTGGGTATCACTAAGATATGGGGGAAACAGGTCTGTAACCCTAACAATAGCCAGCTCCTGAAGGACATGAAAACAAATTTAAAGGACAGAATGCAAGCAATTGCTTTTCGAGAAACCGTTGGCAGTTTGATGGAAGAATTCATCCCGATCGAGAAACTAGATGTCGGTTCGCATGATGAATTTCGCTCGAATTTAATGCTCCAGCATAGCTCGCTGCCGCACCCATAAGAGTCACACGACCAATATCAACATACGGGTTTTAGCTTGTACCCAGGGTCCCAAAGGAAAAGAGCATGGTATGGTGAGAAAGAGGAGGCATACGTAGTACTGTACTGAGCTGCAGAATCGATCAGCGGGGCCGTGACAAGCCTGTCGGAAAGAATGGTACAAACAGGATTCGCCAGACGTAAATGCAACGACGAACTTGGTTTCTTGTTCGTAGCCAAGATCGTGGCCTATAGTTGCGCAGTTTTCGACAACTGTGCCAGACAGGAACTTCGTGGTGTAAAAAAGCGTGCATTTCTCAGCCGTATAAAAACGCCATACCTTTGGTGGATTAGTTGGGAACTCTCGAAGCCAAATTGAGCACCGGAGAGACTGTCATGCGTTCACTTACCAAGAAAGACAGCAGTGCGTGCTTGAGCAATTGTCTCGTAGTTGAATCGAGCCGGAGATTCTCATAGATGTGTGCAAGACGGCCAGCGGGTTATTGCTCATTGCAAAGCGGAAATTTAAGTTCCCACTGACATATCAAGACGTTTTGAACCGATGAAGCTAGCACGAGAGTGAAACGCGAAGGGAGGTATGGTCAGAGGAGTATAACACTTCTCGTGCTGTGGAGTGAAATAACTGTCGAGATCACAGGCTATTGAATGTGGTGGATCTAGAGACATTGGAAATGGGCGAGTTCGAGATCCAGACAGAACGAGCGACTAACTGGGGGTGTAACAAGAGTTCATCCGTCCTCGGAAGATTTCTTCGGTTGAACATGTTGGGCCGATCGAGAAGCATTGGAGATCTGGAATAAATCCTGATACTTGGATAACTTGTTACGTTGCACATCATACCTTGATAGGATCGCGGAAGAGACTCCTAGGTGATTCCTATCTGATCTCCATGCCCTTGACAAAACAAGATAAAATTTCAGCCGCGACGCCCAATCACATCATCCCCATGTCGAGAGGCTCCTACGACGCGAAACAATCTGATGCAAGGCCCATACACAGGTCATAGCATAGCGATTTGGGCCACCGATTTCACGGAATTCATCATCTGTCGGTCGGTAGTAACTTGGATGTAAGTATGACGATGTAAACCTCAGAAAGCTCCGCACAGACGGCGGGTTTCGTGGAAGTTTAGGCAATAATTCTGAAGTCCGAAGGAATGATAAGTAGAGAACGACAAGCGGTCCTTGTGGCTCAAAACATGAGCTTGGTTGTTCAAGCGAAATGCAATGACTCGTGGGAAAAGCATGGTGCGTTCTCGGCAAGGACGGCACAGTAAATGATAGGAGGATCTTGGAAGGCTGGCACACTCGACGACTATGCCATCCGTAAACACACCCACGACGAATATTTTCGACGACGACGACGACGAAGATGGCTGGCAGGACATGCCAGTCATCCGCGAGGATGAATTTGCTAGCGGTCTCGACGAAGAAGACCAGAAGAAGTATCACTATCAACCGTCTGCTAAAGGAAAGACCGCAGCAAATGCAACGGGAAATCTCATAGATGTCGACGATCTGGGAAACGAATGGCGCTCTAAACTTGACCAGAACGAGAGCGAGTACACCAGGCTGAGGGTTAACGAGGAGGATGAGGCTGATGAAGTTCACCTGCGGACAAAATATCTGTTTGACGAGGATAAAGCCATGACACCGCTGAGTCAAATGCAAGCGACAAAGAACCTTCTCACAGAAGCTCAGCGAATAGCCTATGTGGGCTTGTGTGCCCTTGCTAGTCGCGAGATGGTTCAAAGTCTCAAAGTCGTCCATCGGAAGGAATTGAAAGCCTCTATCTCAAATATGGAACTTTGGGCTCTGAAGATTATGGGTCGGTTGTACTATCATATGGAGCTCGAAACTCAAGGTGGGTTTCTACATCCTGCCGTCAAATCGAGTTGTGCCGACTACTTCGACAGAGCAGAAGATGATTGAGAGTCTCGCCGAACATGGGGTGCTTGCGTCTGATCTTGTTCCAGCTCTGATGACCACCCACACTGTCGCAAACCCGGAGTACGACCCAGAAGAAGCACGGCGACAGGCAGAAGACGTCGAACAGAAGACGCTGGATCTTGAGACCAACGACCTAGACGACGTATCAATATCTGATCAAACGCTCGTGAATGAATCACTATACACTCCAGAACTAGAACCAGATTTCAATGATGGTGGAAAATCGCCTACTGCCACAATACAAGACATCGATGTACCAGAATCATCCGATGCTACCGCTTCTACGTCACCCACCGCCACTTCTCCTTTGAAGCAAGTGCCAACAACGACCAAGGTTCTCCAAGACAGCTCAACAGCCGCTATACCCGGGGTTTCGACATCTTTATCATCCACAGACGAAAACGTTACTTTAGATATTCGCTGGACCGTCCTTTGTGATCTTTTTCTCATACTCATCGCGGATAGTGTATACGATGCACGGTCAAGAGTTCTGTTAGAACAGGTCGCGTTAAAGCTCGGCCTTGGTTGGCTGGATGTCGTCAAATTCGAAAGTCGGGTCACGCAGGCGCTCGAAATACAGGAAGACGTAGAGACATTAGAGCAGCAGTCGCTCGTCGAAGGCGCACGTAAAGCTGGGAACAAGCGACGGTATGTGATGCTTGGTCTGGCAACTCTTGGTGTGTTTGCTCAGTAGCCCTCCTCTATCGTCATTACTGATTGCGCTATAGGTGGCGGTCTGGTAATCGGTCTATCCGCGGGTCTTCTGGCACCTGTCATTGGGCTTGGTCTGGCTGGAGCTCTCACAACTGTCGGAGTGACAGGAACAACTGCATTTTTGGGAGGAACAGCGGGTGCCGCAGTTATCACAACAGGAGGTGTTCTGACTGGTTCAAGCATCGCCGTACGAGGAATGAACAAGCGTACACAACAAGTCCGGACATTCGACATCCTTCCACTCCACAATAACAAACGAGTCAACGTTATCCTCACTGTCCCAGGGTAGGATCTAAATCTACAGCGTTCAATGGTTAGCTGATGGAAGCTTGTTCTAGTTTCATGAACGGAATGAATGATGACGTCCGCCTACCGTTTAGCGTCCTGGACCCAATAGTAGGAGACGTGTTCAGTGTTCTGTGGGAACCAGAAATGATCAAGGAGACCGGTAGTGCATTGAAGATTTTGACCGGGGAGGTCTTATCTCAGATTGGGATGACAGTGCTGCAGGCTACGGTCATGACTGGTTTGATGTCAGCCCTGCAATGGCCAATCAGTGCGTGTCAATCTTCGTGCTTTATCCTTCCCTATCTAATGTATATTTCACCCATCAGTTCTGACGAAACTCGGCTACCTCATTGACAACCCTTGGAGCAATGCCTTGGATCGTGCGAAGGGTGCAGGGCGCGTCCTTGCAGACGTCCTCATCAACCGACATCTGGGCGTGCGACCCATCACCCTCATCGGCTTCTCCCTCGGTGCTCGTGTGATTTTCTATGCCCTCATCGAGCTCGCGAAGCAAAAGCAGTTCGGAATTGTGCAGGACGTCTTCTTACTTGGCGCAACCCTGACCGTATCCCAGTCTATGTGGTGCGATACTCGTTCGGTTGTGTCTGGACGATACGTCAATGCCTTCGCAAGAAATGACTGGGTTTTGAACTATCTGTTCCGCGCGACCAGTGGGGGTGTAGGTACTGTCGCTGGGTTGAGGCCGATTCAGGGTGTTCCGGGTTTAGAGAACGTGGACGTGACGGATAAGATTGCTGGCCACATGAGCTACAGAACGTTCATGCCCTTGATTTTGGATCAGCTCGGGTTCCCAGTGTTTTCAGATTACTTTGACGAACCAGAGGTTTGTGATGTTCAAATTCATGCTTCTCAAACTTTGCTGAATGGTCCCCTGTCATGTTTAGGAACCCGATTTCACGGAAGATCGTATCGTGGTTCGTGAAGACGATAATCAGAAGAAAGGCGGATGGTTTTCACGGAAGAAAACGAGCACGACACCTCAAAAGCACGTGTCCAGACCGCCGACAACAACTTCATTTGCAGATGTAACAATTCCTGCGAATGGCTCTGCTAACAAAGGAGCTGCTGTAATCGACGATGACGATCTACCACCACGAATGACTTCCTCACCTGCCCCACATGGATCGCCGCAGGTGGGACCTACCCTGGCTGCTTCTGCAACAAATACGCCTACGCCTTCAAGACCCACAACTCCTTCTAATGACCCTTCTGCTTCGTCATCCCATCTACCTCTACACGCTGGCTTTGATCTATCCGCAATAAAGGATGTCTTGCACGAAGTTGAGGAAGATCCGAGCAAGTCCAAACCACCCATCCCAACCAAGAATCCTTTAACGCGACTCGCCCCTCCTCCCGTTGCCCCTCCATCAACGCGATCTCAATCTACTCCACCTGTTGCTCAGTACCTGGAGACCAGCTCCAATGCGCGGTCTTCATCATTGGACTATGGCTACGGTTCTCAGCCACAGGAGAAGACCCCGCAATCATTTGGGTCTTCCTCTCGTGAGGACAACACGACACCGTCCTACTCTCGCTCCTTTTCTACTCATGACGCGACATTGGTGAATCAAGACATGAATTACCCCTCAGCCAGCTCATCTCGAAAGACATCGCTGGCCACAACCTCATATAACGACTTTGAAGATGACCTCTCTTACTCCACCTATGCTTCACGACCATCCACAACCATGCCTCTTTCCCTGCCGGACGACGCTATCCCCTCATGGGGTGCCCCTTCATCGTCTCATCTTAATCTGACGTCATCAAGGTTTTCGTCTGCAAAGTCGTCGTATACCCTCCCGTCTCCGCCGTCCATGCCGAATCCCTTTGCATCGTCTGGGGGTTCCGCATCCAGTTCAGGGTTGGTGTTTGGCGGTGCTGATGGGTCGGTCTCTGGTGGGACGAGCTTTTCAGCCGATCCATGGAGCGTCACACCTGTAGGGACGACAATGAAGAAGAAGACGACACTGGATGGGTACAATTCAAGTCCTTGGGCATGAGCGGCCATCTATTCCAGGACTTGCTGTGCAGCTGTTTGTGGACCATTCAATAGGGTCCAGAGGATCATCATCTATTTGTTTTGACGCTTTCCATTTTATGTTTTTTCTTTGTTTCATTCTACCAACACCCTCATTCATTCATATCATTGTGCTTTCGTATCAGACTATCACATACATTGCTATCTTCATCAGGATCACTTAGGCTCTTGAAACATCGAAACATCTTTGAGAATATACCCAGGAATTCCTTTAGTTCACAAATGAATGGCACTGCAGATACTCCCGACGCCATATATAGGTATATCGTTGGCTCAGTCGAATTTAACTTATTTGTTGACAAGGATCAGTCGACTTAGCAGGGCGAGATTGAACCAAAGACGATACCACCTGAGAAAGTGGGAGAACCACACCTGACAAAGCTGACAAAGCCGACGTCCCATTTGCCGATACAGTAGGATTGAATCAAGCCATCCTAACGTTGTCTCCAATCTTGCAGAAGCCGGGGAGCGGTGAGATATAAACGAGAAGAAGGAGAGATCGGGTAGCCCTTCCTAGTCATTCTGAAGAAGTGAAAGAGTCAACGACTTCGACCACCAGCATCGTCGTAGATGCAGCGTGAAGCTGCTTAGTTTCCGATGGCCCATGTACGCCGAATGAAATAAACTCCAACGCCAATCAAGGGTGGTTTCGGGCGAGTATCCACATGTGGTCCTTGCCAGCCCGTGACGTTGATCTAGCCAAATTATATCGTGTTCATCTAGTAACAGAGTTTTCCTCTTTCCGCTTGCGGACTAAGACAACGTTTTTCGTTTGAGGATGAGGATCTATGTTTCATATTACCGTTGTGATGGGTTTGCGGGACTGGAGGTAGTTTTTCAGGTAATTCAGATAAAAGAACCTGAAACCCGTCGGTCACTGAGAAGCGAGCGACCGAGAGTTTCTCGAAGCATGGGTCATAGCTTCGTGGTATGACTGGTGGTATATACAAGTGCATCTAGAAGAGCCCAAGAGCGCTAGTTAGAATCTAGAGCAGGGAATGCATGAAGGACGTACTCATATGACGACATCATCCCTTTTCCGAGATTCCTCACGCTCCGTCATTTTTTTCTGCGATTCCTGCTGCTTCAGCATCGCCCTGATCTTGCGCTGCCTTTGTCTTCGCCCACCTCCTCTCTTATTTCCATCCAACACCACAGGCTCGACCATCTTCTTCTTCCGTTTCGCGGCTTGTTCCAGCCGCTGCTTCTCTCGCTTTTTGTCGCGTTTGCGGAGAGTGGTCATCGACGCTTTGAGGAGGGATCCATAATGAGCTTGGAATTTCAGGAGATTTCCAGAATCGACCTAGAAGGCGAGGTGATGAGACGTGCCCGAGGATCTCGGTTTCAAATGCTCACTTGTGTTGAGAATTCGGTCGATTTGCCATCGGTCACCCGCACGAGACACATGTATTCACGATCATCTGAGGAACCGTCTTCGTGTTGCATAGCGGCATCTTCGCCATCGTGTGTCACTGCATAGACAAATACATTATTGATGGTGATCTTGACTGACCAAAGTAATGCAGACCTTACATCTTTTATGCGTTAGCCAGATCGTCCCATGTTCCTTCGTTGACTCAAACAGAGCAGTCAACTGCTTCAAGAACTAGGAAAAGATCCAGCATTGATATTGCATACATTGACTGTTGAACTTACGGTATCGTGGTCGACCAGCTGCATGCTGAGAGGGAATCAGCAAGAGGGTTTATCATAATTCTGCCTTTTCTCAAAATAATAGTTTACGATAATCACTTGTCGACTCTCACGTGCCCGTCCCGACGCCTTCCGATCATCCACCGTCGTTTTTTTTGGCTCATAAGCACGACACTCTTCCTTATCCTCCTATCGGCTTGACTCGGACCTGCCCAAAATTTAAAAGACATGGTGTTAATCTCTTTGCTCTATCACCAAAGCCATGCAAGAGAGCTACGCGACGCCTACCAAGGGGGCTGCCCTGATCTTGTCTTTCAGACTCCAAGATAAGACCACATTGATTGTTGGTTCTGGCGTACTTGCTGCTTCGAGGGCTTTCGCAGCATTGGAAGCAGATTCTGCAGTCATTATACTCGCGAAGGGTGGCATACACTCTGCTTGCCCCGAGCTTCAGTGGAGAGCTCAGAAGGGCCAAGTCCAATTCGTTGATTGGGACGAACTGCCAGGTTCGTCAGACATCAACAAAGACGCGGATTCTCTGGAAGCATTCCTCAACGCGACACCCAATATCGCACTCGGTGTCATAACCGACACTTTATCAGTTGGTCAACCCCGAACTCGCGAGTCCGCAGAAAGGATCTATCACGTTTTTAAAGCACGAAACATCCCCGTTAACACCACAGATTCGATCGACTTGTGTGACTTTTCGTTCACGTCCTCCCATCGGTTTGAGCATCATGAAACAGGAGAGAAGACTTCGCTACAAATTGGAGTGACAACAAATGGTCAAGGTTGTCGCCTTGCTAGCCGGCTGCGACGAGAAATCGTCTCAAAATTGCCTCGTGAGGTTGGCGCATCTGTCGAAAAGGTTGGAAGAATGCGGTCCATGGCGAAGGAGGAGGATCTACCCAAGGAAGACATAACAGACCTGAAGGACATTGCTGATGAGGAATTTTGTGAGGATAGTGGGGTGTTAACGCCCAACCGACCTGTACCGTCTCGAAGCAATTCGGAAAACGCATCAGAGAGGAAAAAGCGGCGAATTAAATGGGTTGCCCAAGTCAGCGAATATTGGCCGATATCCAAGCTTGCCTCAATGTCAGAATCGGACATGAAGGAAGTTCTTGCTGGAGAAAATCTTGTCTCTCCTTCCCTCGGTTCCCCTCAAATCCAACCTCAATCAGCTTCATTACATTTCGACACCCTCAAGAAACCTGGTCGGATCCTGTTGGTAGGCTCTGGACCCGGACATCCTTCCCTCCTAACCATAGCCACTCACACGGCACTCACAAAATTGGCGGATCTCGTACTATCGGACAAACTCGTACCAGATGCTGTACTGGCGTTGATACCAAAGCACGTCCAAATCCGCATTGCGCGAAAATTTCCCGGGAACGCTGAAGGTGCTCAAATCGAGATGATGGAGGCTGCGGTCGAGGCTGCGCATCGAGGATTAACAGTCGTCCGTGTACGTTATGTTTGATCTATATTACTATATTCTGCATAACTGATATATCCATTTCCAGCTCAAGCAAGGGGACCCAGTGGTGTATGGGCGTGCGGGCGAAGAAGTGCTTTATTTCCGTTCGCATGGTTTTGAGCCTCTTGTCATCCCAGGCGTCAGCTCCGCACTCGCTGCACCCACTTTCGCAGGCATCCCCGTCACACAGCGTGGTGTCGCAGAATCATTCATTGTTTGCACAGGCGTAGGCAGGAAAGGAAAAGAAGTCCAATTACCTGGATACGAGCGGGGACGAACACTCGTTGTCTTAATGGGTGTTGCGCGCCTTGCTCAAGTTATCAGTGCCCTCGTAGATACCTCGGAAACACAACGTCGAGACGGGAAAGCCTATCCCCTGCATACACCCATTGCGATCATCGAACGCGCTTCCATGCCTGATCAGAGGGTGATTTCATCGACGTTAAAGGATATAGTGCGAGCTCTAGATAGCAGTGGAGAACAGCGGCCACCCGGGATGATGATCATTGGCTGGGCGGTTTTAGCGCTCAGTGGGACCGGTGATGTGGGAGTTTTGGACTGCGATGGAGAAAGTGGGGACGAGGAGCGGGTGCAGAGGTGGTTGGGAAGCAACCTGCATGGCACAGTTGGCTGGAAAGTGCGCGAAGGTCTAGATGTCGGGTGGGAGAGCATCTGAATTGTCTTTGGTGGTGGGCTTGACTTTCAGGCACCTAGGCACCGGGGTGTGCTTCATTTACCTTTCTCTTCGACTTTTCCATTGCTACCCCCTTTCCGCTCCCGTGTCGTGGTCAACGCCACCACGGTCTCCCTCAACAACCTATGCAGGTGGGGATGGCTCGTATCTCGTCGCTCCATCATTCGGACTTATGCTTCGAAAGCCTCGCAAATCTGTCACACGTCATGTTTTTACGACACACTCGGCGCTCACAAAACCTCTAATGGCGATTTTGGCCCTCCCTTATCGCGCCTAGACTTCCCAAAAGTGAATGCTACAGCTATAGCAAGCTTTCATCAAAGACTCTCTAGCAACCATTAATCCAACAAAGGCAATTTACTTCCCAATCACTACTTTCGACGTTGATCACCCAACAACCACCTCTCATGCTCCTCCTGATTTTTCTCCATCTCTTTATGCACGGCTTCCCAATCCTTACATTCGTACACTCCATGCCAATCAATCGGATTTTTATGAGATGCGAATTGAAAACTTTCGAGCTCCAGGTCCCCACGGCACATCACCATTTGGCGAAGATAATTTAGGCAGTGCCTTCCCAGCTCCGTCGTGCCTGTGTTGTCCTTGTCAGTTTCGCGGACCATCTCCTGGCGGATGATGTCAAGGCATTTGAGTTGGTGCATCATTGACACAGTGTACGGCTGTCGATGCGGACCAAGATGGACCACCCCATTCTTGGGCGCGATCGCGGCCCATTCAGCGGCCCCGTCCTCGCTGTCCAAGCGAAAGTGCTTTGGATTATCGAACGTCATGAGGACATTTTTGCGTTCAATTGGCCAAACCTCAGGGTAATCATTTCCAACATAGCCTGAGAAAAGTGGGGAGAAAGGGGACGAGAATCAGAATCAGTATTTCCCAGTGGTCTCTACTCATTTTACTCACTGTATTCCACTGTCAAATGCGCAATTTGTCTTCTAACCCAGTACGTGCCCGTCAGCTTTAGCAGAAGGCTTAGAGCGACGAAGATCAAGCTGAGTGTTGTCGTGGATATTGGAGACCGTCTTTTTGTTAGGAAGAACATCGTACGGATTCTCTTCGGGCTCAAGCTCAGGCTGGTAACAGTAAAAGTGACGCAGGAATCGATGCGACTCGGGGCTGGAGAAGGGCCAACTTGAAGCTAAACGACTTGTCACTTAAGCCTGATTGGGGTTATTGTGGCTGAAAATCTCTCTTTTCGCTTATCTATGCAAGGTTGTGGGTACATGCATTTCTGTTTGGTTCTCACCGGGCTGACACTTCCACCGCGGCATTCGCAGGAAGCTTTCCTGTTCGGTTGCTGATGGCTGATCTTCCTGCACCAGCGTCCCTTGTGCTATTATCATCGCCGCATTGCAATGGTTAACAATGTATGATCCAGGATTTCTCCACAGGCAAGAAAGTCAAAGACTGTTCTTCCACCTGATCGACCCACGCAGTCCAATGCGCGTGCCTTGAAGATCGTTCAATTCAGTCTCACGAAGCACAAATTGACTGGCATCCCAACAGTTGATATCAGTCAAAAAAAAAGTGCCAGAAATAAGCACTTACCATGTGCTGCCATCCGCCTTTCTTGCTCAGATCAGATGATGGCCCGGAGTCTTACACACGATTGGAACCGTGGAGCTAGAAGTACATAAAGTTGGCTCATGCTGCAGAGCGAGCTTCTTCCACAGATACACAGAACGCCGTACAACTAGCACAGCGGTACTTGCTACTGACTAGTCACCCCCTGTCCCCGTTAACACAAGATGGCTTCGGCATTGTCACTGTTCGAGCACTCGTTCTATATTGGCAGCTATATGAGCGGGATCCTCTATGGTATGTGTTTCTACTACTGTTCTATATCCGTAATCTGCCGAATCCATCTGACTTTGGTTGTGACTTTCCAGGGGTCGAACTCGTCATGTACTTCCTGACCTTGCAGGGTCTGTTCCGCAAGGGCAACCACAACTCTCCCCGAAGTCGGAGATTCTTTGCGCTCTACAGCACCGTCCTCGTGATGCTCTTGACCATTGATATCTCGGCCAATGCTGTTTGGGGTGAACAGATGTGGATCACCTTCCGGGATGCACCCGGCGGCGTACCAGCATTCATCGGCACTCAGGTTTCGGTCTGGTATCAGACCTTGGGGTCCACAAGTGTTGTCGCTATGATCTTCATGGGTGATGCTTTATTGGTGAGCTTGACTCCATTTTGTCTTTCGTCGGCGTCTGACTGATTTTATTATGTTCAAAGCTTTACCGACTTTATGTCATCTACGGATCTAACATCTGGGTTGTCGTCTTCCCGATCTTAGCCTACCTCGCTGCCTTCTGTAAGCTGAAAGACATTTTTTATACCTTTATTTTTATTAAACGGGCCTTAGCTCTTGCCATTATCGAACTCGTTCTCGCAGGAAAACCTGGGGGCGACTTCTTCCACGGCCAAACCATCAACTTCGGAACACCATACTACACCATTACCATCTGCTTGAACATCATTGTCACCATCCTGATTTGTGCTCGTCTGATCAAACTAGGCAAGGCCGTGTCGAAAGCACTAGGCAAAGAAAGCGCGCGGATGTACACAAGTGTGGCTTCCATGTTGATCGAATCTGCTGCCCCCTACAGTCTCGTCGGGATCATGTTTTTGATTCCATACGCGATGGGAAGTGGGACAGCTATTTCTTTTGGGCAAGTTTGGGCCAAACTTACTGTGAGTTTTCTGTCCTCCTTATATTTTTTAAATTACAACTTGTCTGATGCTGGGACTTCTAGTGCCTATCACCTCAGTTGATTGTATTACGCGTTGTTACCGGGAGAGCCTGGGGCAGAGAAGTCATTTCCCAAGCTGAGAGTAACGTGCAATTCGTGGGTCGGTCAACCGGCATTGAATTGGGAAGCCACGGTTACTCAAGTCATGGTACAACCTTGGGAGAAGCTAGTGCTCCCGAAAAATGGAACGCCAGCTCGAAGAGCCTGTCGTCGTGATCGTAACGACGCGTGTGCCGTGGTGTCCATATGTTATTGGTATCATAATAATTAGGTCCTTACGACAAGATATTCCCAGGTTCCCCTTGTCTCCTAACTGAAATAAATTTGGTTCAATTGGCATGCGGCGTTGCTGAAAACCCTGGAAATCAATCTCTTGTTGAGTTCCAACATCCAGCATCTCTCCGAACCGTCCCTCCAAGACCTTGAACACTATGCTGTTTGGAAAAATGATGGACATCTCGGACAAGATTATCGCCGACATGCAGGTCTAAATATAGAACAGTATGTGCCAGGCCCTGTATGCCCCGACTTGTCAATGAATGGTCAATAACTCATCATGCCGTTCTGTTCGAAGGGTATTGCCGTTAAATGAATAATAATTCAAGAGGTCACTATCATAAAGCCACTTTCAGAATATATCAAGGCCTAGCGAGTACGTGAGGTAAGATATTAGTTAAGGTCATCAACACAATTCAATGCAAATATCTGCTCCCGCGTTGCGTGCGACAGATTTTTGTCCAGGCTTGCAAGAACAGGCAATACAATATCCAAGGATCACGACATGCGATGTTGTAACGTTTACTGCGAGAATCAGTGAATTACCTGATAATTACCTGACAAGTCCAAAACTTGTGGCAGGGCCTCTCGAAAGATGGCATTGCAAGGTAAATGCAGGGGCGTCGGGTCCGCAGGCCATTACGCGACGCTTGGACGAGAAGGCTTGGGGAAGCCTATAAAGTCGAGGACGTATATCGCTTTCTCAGCACCAACCAAATTCCAACACACCTGACAAACATGATGTTCAAGTTTTCTTTCGTTGCATCTTTCACTCTTTTCGTCGCAATTTTGATGGTTTCTGCT
The DNA here is from genome assembly GCA_014925845.1 of Crassisporium funariophilum. Taxonomy (NCBI): domain Eukaryota; kingdom Fungi; phylum Basidiomycota; class Agaricomycetes; order Agaricales; family Crassisporiaceae; genus Crassisporium; species Crassisporium funariophilum. The sequence goes on from JACGCL010000001.1 coordinate 269,297, forward strand.
TCGCCTGTGGCAGTAGAAGGTGAGTCGGCTATCTCAAAATACTTCCGAAAATCACCGACGTTCTCAACTTCCAAAGAAGCCGAAATGAGAAGGCAGGACGCCAATTGGCTGAAGGTTGCGGAAGGCACTTGAACCGAAACATATCTTGAACATATCTCGACGGATAAAATTACACAGGTTCATTGCCCCGCTCCGTGCACAGAATTTTGGACTGACCACCTTAAAAATAGTCAAGGTTACGGTCGTCTGCGAAGGTTTCGATATGCTAGCTTTAGATGTCTGCGTAAAAAATGGAGCGAATGGAAGAATAAATGGCTTATGAACGTATCTTAAATGTAAACCAATAAAATCGTTGTGCACAACAAAATTCTGGTTCCGAGCCCTGAAAAGCATATCAATCATATTGACGGTGGTGAGTGACCCAATTCATTTCTCCCATGGACGATACGGAAGAGACGAGTTTCGCATTCTGCCGGCTTTGCATACCTAAAACATGCGAGATACCTAGAAAAAATAGATTGAGATAGGGTTTGCAAACATTGTACTTGCGCCAGTCTTTCTTGAGAAAATCTTAGAAGCATTGCACTACTCAAGGTATCCATATCCGGAGGCCTTCAGCTGCGGAGGGGATAGTGAAGAAATCTTGGAGGTATAAAGGATTCAGAGTGTGAACCATCGATGTTTACACATCGAGCTCAGCCAGGTTTGCGAAGCGTCCATGATGTTTAAAATACTCGAAATGCTTTCCATTTACTTGTTTTTGAGTGGGTTGGCCATGGCTGTTCCTATCCCAAGGAGAGGAGGGGACGAGCGCTTCGTCCACAAAGACGGTGCGTGGTGTAAACCATTTGCATGGTGTTGTGATCTTGACTCTCGACAATCTAGTCTTTTTCTTGCCCCGACAATCTAGTCAAATATCGGCTGTTAAACTTGATCTACCATTCCTGTGAAATACATCTTAAGGTCAGTGTGCTAATCCAGCCTGTGCATCATAATTATCAAACTGAATCATATGCACGCAGGTCCGATAGCTAACTTGAAGCAGTTTTAGAGGGAGTACGTCGGAACGTACATCTGCAGGAACACACAGATGAGCCCAAGCGGGAGTTAACGAACAGATTTACGAATTTGACAAGAGCATTGCGAAAGTTTACGCAGACGTGTACCGTCTAGATCCCGAGTCAGCCAATAAAGAACAAGCTCGTATGATTTTGGTTTGATTCAGACCTGTTCCTGGGCAGATGGAACGGTGGTGCAGGGTATGATAATCGACATTGAAATCCCGAAAAGCACAGATGCGTTCTTATCTTGACTATGGGTGAATCAAAGGGTCTGTTGAGATGCCACACTTCGAGCGTGAAGTGAGCAGTCATAAAGTTACCACTTGATAGTTCGCGCTCGAGAAAGCTGACATGAAACGTCCCACGCCACTGAACCTTGGGTGCACCAATTAACACTCTTCCTAGTTAGTCTCCTCCACTCTCTCCCCAAAGCCAATCGAAGTTGTCGCGTGCTCCTAATTTCTGAGTCTGGATCGCAAACTTCATTGGTCTTCGACCTTGGCACGATGCTGAGAAGCCTTCCCCCAGCTTCAGTACTTATTTGATGTATAAAGCGCAGTCGAATTGTCGTAAGTACCAGACTGGCAAGATGAGCATGCATATGACTCGATTAAGATAATGATCAATATGGAACCCGATCAATCGAAGCTGGCTTCCTCATTGTATAAAGCGCGCCATTTTTGTTGGACCATACCAAACCATCTGTTAAGCATCAGCAATGTCCAAGCTACTCATGATATTCCTTTTGGCTCTATCATTTACTCTGACGCATGCAATGCCCCGAAGCTTGGGGAAAAGTACTTGCTCATCTTCCCACAAAGTCACAGGAATTGATACTGACTTCCTAACTTCTAGTTGTACATCGTGGTCCTGAAGAGGACAGAGGTGATAGCAAATGGTTGAGAGCAGAGTAAGAGTACGTAGTTGCGAACTCACGAGCCCTCACACTTCTGCTAATACGCGAAAAGGGTAACCGCGTCTCGAATATGTGCCGAAGAGTACAAATAGACATTTTCTCTCCCCGTCGCGACGATTGTTTGGAAAGGCAGAATAGTACCCAGAAAAGCCCAATCATCCTGCAATTATTACTCCGGTACAAATGTGTCTCGTATGCCAACGTCTTATTGTCCTTACTATTCAACAAAGCACAGCTGTGTACTGTGCATTTACATCCACTTCCATAAAGCTACATTCACTATATGTTAGTAAAACGTCCGATGAATACATGTGGAGAAGGCAGGACCCCTCCTCCCCGGGAAACGCATATTACATACATTACAACAGCAGGTCGACATTAACTGGGCACGCGGCCTCAGTAAAAACTGAGGCCATATCGCACTCACCTGCTCCATAGCGTATATGGTTGTATGCCCGGGGAAGTTCACTCAATTGCATGCCAGAGTCGGCCTATCACATCCACTGAAAGGACCAAAAACAGTCAACAACGGCATCAATACTTGGTCGTCATCATAGAGTCAGATAAGCGAGATAAGATCGCAGTCAGCGCCTCGAGTCAAAGGAAAACTACATTTCAACAAAACTGCCATATGGATAGAAGCGTCCAAAATCAAGGACGAGAGAATGTGCTATAAATAGATCTCATCACAAAATCCACCGCCAGCCTGTGAGTGCGAATATTTCAGTTATAACTGATACATGGCAGGAAAGTGTGCTCGCTTAGCGTCTAGCGTGGTGGCGTAGCACAGCCTGAAAAAGTATATAAAATGCGATAGTGTTAGTTGCCCATGCCAATCAAAATTCAAACTATACCAACAAAATGTCGAAAACCCTTCTTCTAATCGTCACTGCAGTTTTTGCGACAGCTGTACTCGGGACTCCAGTAACGCTTCCACAAGGTGAGTGGCAGCTGTGAGCACATAAAAGTACGAGGCCTTACTAGTGTTTGGTTTAAAATCAGTCTCGCAGGCAGAGCCCACTGATCCTGTTTTCCTGCGTGCCATCCCTGCAGTCAAGAACTGAACCAAAAAGTGTGTTAAGTTGTCACAAACAGTTGATAAACCTCATAGAAATAATAGTTTGGACCCATCCATGCTGTTAGTAATAGGTTACCAACGTGGCACTTGTGTCCTAGTAGTCGGAACAACTTCCTTATAGATTGTACAAGTTCAGCGGCTGGCTTCTTCAAGTTTGACTCTCGAGCAGTGCTATATTACCACTTCCTTTGAAAGGACATGGCCAAGTGTTCTTCCTCAAGTCGACAATAGGCAGCTCTCGTTCCTGCTTTACTCAATGCTCCGATTTCTCGGGAGAATATGAGAAGACATCACCTTCTCCCGTACTAATTAGAGAAATGAAAGCGCCAGACAATTAAGCAAATCCCGCTGACCATGTGGCACCATAGAGCGCTACATTTGTTATCTGTTGCTTCACAAGTAGCATCGTAAATGGACGATGATACTCACTCTGACTACTCAGGACATCAACCAAGATTTCCTTATACCGGGAGTTTGTATCCTCCGCAGGCCATGAATATAGAGAAGAGACGACCAAAATATATGTCGCCCCACGATTCCACTCCGGGCCGCGTTGATGGCCGCTGAATTCAATTCCGTGAAATGAACCGCATAAGATGTGGAGATTTGGTCTCATCTCAACCCACACAGCAATGCGCTAAGTGTATATAAAGCCTCAGTCTCAAGAGCTACATTAACGTCATTCCCATTCAAAATCATGTTGAAAGCTATCAGCGCCGCACTCTTGGTTTCTACACTTCTTCTCTCCCTTGCAGCTGCCAGTCCATTGAACATTGTACGAGGTAAAAGCATCGAAGAACTGATTAAGGCGGCTGCAGTCTCACAATAGTTACAGATGATCCACGTAAAGATGCAGTCTTCCTACGCGGTAAGGGTTGGTCAAATGTTGTCATGGCTATCGCTCAAAATCCTTCCAGAAGAGCCACGCAAGGACGCAGTTTTCCTACGCGGTGAGCCGTGATAGAATCTATATTATTGAATGCCCTTTGAGAAAGCCAAGAATCAGACGCTCCCCGAAAGGATGCAGTTTTCTTGCGTGGTAAGAAACACTGATTCATAGTTCATGGATGACTTCTGAATACAGCTGACAGGCGTGACTGCTGCACGGATAGACGCAAAGTTTCTGCACGCTCTTGAAGGAGACGATACCTAGTTCGTGGTAATTAAGCGACCCTGACGATTAGTTTACTCCGGACACTTACTGTCAATGATTATAGGTCGTGAGGTGACGACCGCTGTGACGACCGCTGGGAGCAATATAGAAAACCGGGTTGTAGGGTGATATAATCGGAAGTTATGTTATGTGTAGGACTTGTAGAACTGTGTGAAAGTAGCTCTGTATGGTACGAACGTTGTCCCATGAATGCGATTCGGATTGCGGGATCATCTCCATGGTGGCTCATTTTGAGTCCGGAGGAGTAACAAGGCCCAACATAGGTGCGCGTATCAGGCAAGGGAGAAAGAGACGTAAAGCTCTCACGTATACTGCTGTCAGGGTCAAAAGCACCTGTTCCGAATACCCGCGGGGGAAGACTTTGCAAATGATGAATAAAGTTAGAGATGTGGGGTGCTGTACAGTTATATTGACCGTGGCGCGCATAGCACGGGAGCCATCAGCGCGGCGTCACGATGAATCTTTCTAACTGCGCGGGCAATTATGTTCGCAAGAGGTATAACGTATTATTTATTTGATGCTGTCAAGACTCAGATAACAGTCTGGTATTGTTTCATGAAAAATCCTGTCGAAGAAAGGGAGTGAAATTTAATTCAAATGCAGTGATATGTTCTAGACTTACCCCAAGTCGCGTTGTGATTCGACCAAACGTCGACTGCGCATTCGGGAGAATCCTCAGCGCATGAAACGTCGTAAGCCAAGAAAGATCCAGATTTGCACGGAAACGACTCCATCTCCACCTCTCCTCCAATTTTCGCGTCCAGAATGCCCAACTGCCGAACACAAGATGGACGCGTTGACCACGAGATCGTTCGTTCATCTAGCGGACGTGGCGCGTCAAGCTGGCAAATATTCAGCCGCACTGAGTCCCCCGAATTTGGCAATATATATGGATGTGGAAGTGAATCGCCTCGGCTGGGCAGGCGAACAGTGAGGGCACATCTCTCCATCCCGTAATCCAGGACATGGAACTGCGCGATTGTGTGAAGCTGCAATTTACTGTTAGATAATTATTGAACCGGAGGCGAATAACCGCGTACCCCTTTTGACACCTTCAAATTTCGGTCGGGAGGGGTAAGGAGGCCAAAGTCGCTGAGCCATCGATGAAGGTCGAGAGGGAAAACTCTATTGGGGTCTGCGGGACTGACTTGCGTCGCCAGTCGAGGTTCGTTGATGAGTGTGTCGTATGTGGAAGGCCTGACTTTCTTGTAGGTATAGAGCTCATTCAAGCCGATATAAGAGTCCCGGAATTCCATCTTGCTCATGTTTTGGACAGACGAACTGGCCTTGAGCAACAGCCGAGCCATTGCTGCGAATGCCACAATATCTATGATGAAAAAGAGGACCAGTCCGACCATAAAGGCCTTCGAGGTTGTGCTAGGCTTAGGCTGGTCAGCCAACCGTCGTTGATCTCCTGAGTCAGAATATATATTAGTGAGCAATAATTTATTTGAGGGATTGGAGGACCAAACTTACCTTTCGAGTCGTCGTAGTCACCATTGTCGAGAAGTGAAAAAGATTCGAAGTCCTCCTGTGTCTGTGGCATATCAAAGTCAGATTACACAGGGTGCTATCGATCGTTCGTGGGTATGTATACGAGAAGGCGAAGGTTCGAAATAAGGGGCAGCTCAAGTGCCAACCGAGGGAGACGTAATTGAGGAACCTATGGAACGACAGTTATGCCGCCCAACCTCTTCCTTGCGGGCAGATGCATGCGCATTGATGGATCTCAAACCAATAATAGGCGTTATGTGAGTAAGAGAACCAGATGAGTAGATACGAGTAGATACTCATGGAAGATGATGGCTTCGAGTAATATCCGAGTCGTGTCTTCCGAATAAGGTATTACAGGTGGCGTTTTCCGAGGGTGTGCGGGGGCCTTGTGGCGATGTCATTTTCATGACCATCTTTACTTACCAATTACTTTACCTCTCGCGGCACCGATAATTCGCCAATACCCATTAGATTACGAGAAAGCGCCATGTCATGTAACAACCAGTTCCTACACAACAACACCTAGCACTTGCACTGTCTTGCGTAGCAATTGAGTTCATCGAAAGCCTTGCAGCTCTCTTACCGAATCTTGCTGCCCAAGACCATGGCACCGAATACACTTACATCGTATTAGAAATGATAAGAGCTTTGATAGGAATTCGAGTTGCACCAAGATAATTCGAGCTTCACACTCTTGGAGCGGTCCCAGCCGAAATAATTGGCACAGGGTGCTATGCGCTTGAATTTTTATTCCCAATGATCATCATTCGAGATTTGAATCAATGCCTCATCGATGACTATCCGTTCTCCGGACGCATCTGACGCGTATAGAAAAAGAACCATAGCTTGTTGGTAGGTAGGTCGTTTCAATAGTTCAAACGCACATCACTCCCCATAGGAATAGATGCTTTCCTAGTAGGTGTCATTTCTCAAAATATTATAGAGGCATGGGAACGGAGAACACACAAGCAATACATTCTTGATAGTTCCACATGATAAGTCGCGAGCCATCATCCAGCACCGTGCTGCTATCACAAAAAGCCGACAATCCATGACGGATGTCACGTTTCAGCGCTCATTGCGGCGCCCCAGTGTTCAACGAAAATAGGTGCACTGGCCAATCACCCCAAGGCGAAGGCATTATTTTAGTACCCCTCTGGGTGAAACCAAGAGCAAGATACACCGGGACCTATACAAGGGTCACTGGAATTAGAGGAAGGACATGCTTACATGTTGATATAATACGCACGTTGGAGTCCGTAGTCGTTGAGCAAGCCAGTATTTCTACATTTTTTGAAGCCTGAGAATAGTGTAAGATAAACAAGAAGTGCGTGAAAGTAGAAACGTTGCCAACCTTTTCCCGAACGAGATTTACCAGGGCCCTTATGACGCCCTGTCTCTGGTAATCTGGTCGAACCATCGCCATGTGAAGCCACCAAGCGTCCCTCTTTCCCTGAAACAAGATCAACTCGAACCCACCTGGAATATCTGTACATTTGGACTGACTGTAGGACCGAGAACGCTATTGACGAAACCAGGGAAGTGGGCCATATACTGAAATGTCATCGTCAGTCGCTGAAGTAGAGATTACGGTCGGTTATTACTGTTGTTTTATAATATTCCTTGCCCTGCTCTGAAAGGCGCGCCATAAACTCGGTCAATCCAAGGCTCCGTTGTTCATCGCTGTGTTCTTGAGTCAAAATATTTCCTGGATATCAAGTAGCAAGAAGCGTACGTGCTGAACATCTCTTCGCCAGGTGGCATCCACATAGTATAACCAACCAATTCACCATCTGCGTTGGTTGCCTCGTAATATTCACCGACCAGAGCCCCAGCGCGTAGAAGAGCCTTAGCTTGCAGTCTGATCAAGGATGTGTCGCCTCCTGAAAGACTGATGGCGCCCAGGTCTACGTTTGGTCAGTCCCCATGATCGCGACCACTGGCAAGGTAGCCTTACCAGTTTTCATGAGGTCGTAGAATAGATCGGCGGAAATGGCTATTTGTTCCTCTACGAATTGGATTTGCTCAGTAACATGTGGCACAGATCGACGAAACGATCTTCACCTGTTGGCTTTTCGACCCTCTGGACAGTAAACTTTGACATCTTCGACTGGGGAGTGGTTTCGAGGGGGATCACTCTGCCTACGGTGAGTCCGAGATAAAGAGATTCTTGTGAGCCAACTCAGTCAATCTATCCCTTGATTACAAATGGCCGGCACATAAAGCGCTGAGAATCCCGTCGAATTCAGATTCTATGATGATCATTCCGAAGCATCTATGACAAAGCCTATATTATAGACTGTGGACGTTCAGATAGCAATAATGGGTTCAAGTGTTACCCTACATCACAAGAGGGACTTACCTCTTGTTGAAGAGCTTCATAACTCCCTCTGGCATGGAGCTCAGCGTCAGGGAAAGTCAACCTCGCGACAGATAAAGAACCCAGCTTTCACCGGTGCGCAAACATTCTCTGAACTCCATTCCATTAGATATGACTACTCACATTTGAATCAAATCTACGCGCTCACAGACATGGCGAGTCGAGGGAAAAAACAAACAAAGCTTGTAGACCCGATATCGCCGGGGCCCACGGAAATGCTTCCGTTGCTTATGGTACACGCGTGGGAGGCGTATAACCACCCGTTGGCATCAAACTCGACCGTCGACCTCGACATAGTTGGCACTGTAAAGCACCCTTTCTTGCAGACTTTCGAGCTCCAAATACAGAATTATTACTATCGACAGTAATCAGCTATTAACCGATATGTGGATTTCCATTCAGAAGACCAACAGTGTGCTCGCTTGGCTCATGGCTCCATCGAGCCTAGCGGGAACCCAAGTGAGCCGATATCTCCAATATTCATGAAGCAGTCAGGTCCCAAATATGTGGCTCTGTCACCTGCTCCTTCCTCCCTCGAGGCCTTGCTTGTGGCGAGGCTTTAATATTAAGACAGTGTCCGTAATATCCAAGGTTTGACCCTACCGCAGCGCCTTCAACAGAATACTGTCACTTACGGCATATTCTTTCTTTATAAGCTTCGGGCCACAGATTGTGGTATACTGCTCGCGATAACCCTCCGACTCTCTCTCCCACGCACGACTGGCAATGGACACCTCGCAGTTCGAACATGCGTTCTACGCTGGTAACTTCCTGGGCGCAATCTTATACGGTATGTTGCCACATTTCTTTATCTCGAAGAATGCGCAATCCGGAGCTCAATGCCGGACTTATCTAGGCTTCGAGCTCGTCATATATTTCATGATTCTGCGCGCGCTATTTCACAAAGGAAACAAGAACACCCCCCTAAGAAGAAGGTTTTGCGCTATCTACAGCACAGTGATGCTCCTGCTCTCCACCATTCCTCTTTCCTGCAACGCGGTCTGGGGATCAGAGATGTGGATAACGCACCGAGAGGGGCCTGGTGGTGTACCGGGATACATTCAAACCCACCTTTCGGTCTGGTATCAAACGTTAGCCTCTTCCTCTGTTATTGCTGGCGTGTTTCTGGGCGACGCTCTTCTGGTGGGTTTGTTTTTCGTTAGACTTGTCATCAACGCCTCATTCGATCAATAACAGCTGTACCGTCTCTTTGTTGTGTACGGCCGCCTACGGTCGGTGATAGCGGTCCCCCTTCTAGCGTATCTCGTGGCATTCGGTATGTCAACTTTTTCTACTCTCGATAACCTCATGAAATTCAAGAATCATCCTATCTCTGTCTACAGGACTTGCGGTCTTACAAGTGGTCTTATCGGGGCTGCCCAACGGCAATTTCTTCGGGAATGAAATTTCTAAGATTGGTGTATCATATTACTCGATCACGATCTGCCTGAATATTGTCGTGACCATCCTCATCTGCGCTCGCCTTTTCCGGATATCCAACGTCGTGGCCGATGTCCTGGGCAGGGAGAAGGCTAAGGTGTACACGAGCGTTGCTGCGATCCTTGTCGAGTCTGCTGCGCCATACAGTCTCCTCGGAATCATGTACTTGATTCCGTACGGTCTGAAGTCCCCGCTGGCTATCTTGTTCGGGCAGCTCTGGACAAAGATGAGTGTAAGTTTGACTCCATTGCAATTGTCTTTTCCTCCTGCGACATGAATGTACTAATTTGACATTGATCTGAAGGTTATCGCCCCACTCCTGATCCTTCTGCGTGTCGTGAATGGCAGCGCTTGGCGAGATGACGTTATGACGCGACCGCGGACCCCTCTTGCCTTTGCCTCAACTAGAGCATCGACCACCGTCGACGTATGCCCTCTCTCGTCCACAGATGATACCCTGAAAGGCGAATACCGAACATCACACATCCACTTGAAAGACCTCAGCGATGATACTTAGCGATAAACTGCGGGAATTCTGCGAGGCCCTACAAAGCCTCGATGAAGTCCGCACTGCCTCAGGTCATGGACGTTGTTCGGTTGCTTGACATGAATGACGAATATGTTCACCAAGACGTCACACTGAAGAGTTTGTGTACTTCTGGTCTTCCTCGTATCGGAACGAGTAGCATGCCAGCTGTCATCCGCATACCACACGAGTTAAATTCAATGACTCAAGGTTGATATCCATCAACGTATTGTATGTCAACTACGATATATACCACTGCGCAGCAATTAGCATTGTCATATATTACACCAATATTGCTGTGTTGACCATCAAGGGCCTCGAGAGAAACAATTTGGTCATGACATTCAGTGGGTTCAAGATCTGGGGTTGGTGGGCAAGATTTGGGTTGGTGGGTGAGGGAGATTATCAGGGCAGGCCTAATGCAAGCCAAGACCGACTTGCAATCGCATTTGGGACTACTGAGAAGCCACGGAATTACCTCTGTCATTACCGGCGATGACGGATTCTCGAAGCCAATGAAAGTTCTCTCCTACGTTCTCGGCCTTGGGAAAGTGAGGTCATCAGACTCTTCAGGATTGGATTCGACAATTCGACATTTGCCGCGCGTGCCCGTTGAGAGCGCTCTCAAGTCGGAGTCGAGGTCTATGGCCCTACATGCTTGACACTCCTGCGGGCAGACACCAAAGTCGACTTCTGTTTAATATGAAGGGACCTCTCCTCTAGAATATCTTGTGCATCCAGATTATATAATTGTCTGAAGTTTCAGACGACCACTTCGAATAATTTTCAGCGCACGACGGGAAGAGGGACTGTCCTCTCCAACCAGAGTAGATCAATGTTACCCTGTTATCTTAAGAAGTGGAAAAAGTCGTGGCTTGACCTTGTGTATCAGATGGTCAAACCAGAATGCATTGATGTCAAGTCCTGTGGCTGCTATTCAGTCTCGGCTTCTGTATGGATGAGTAGCTGTATTAATCACAATATCTGAAAAAGCACCGGTGGTGCAATTGACCTGGACCTTGCTTCAGCTCGGGTAGAAGGCCGGGTCTGGAGGTTGTAGGATGGCGCCCTGGGCATTGATCCCCCCTCTCGATCCCGCTCGGGCCCGGTTCTTTGTTTGTCTTCTTTCACACCCACTGGAGGACGGAGGGAATTAAACATATCTTCCCCGGGACAACCAAAAGACCCGACATGCGCCGCATCCACAAGTATAGTATCGTGTGTGACTTGAACTTCACGTGGATCCACGAAATGACCGTGGCACTTCGTCCTCCAGCAACAGCTAAATATAGCTCCCTATAAGGACAAATACCGATGGAATGGAAGGCGAATACCAATGAATAACACACCCAGAGAAAAGAAATAGCAGTGCCCGGAGTCCTTGTGAAAGGCAGTTGTTCGGAAGAGTCTAATCATCTCATGGGCAGATATGTAGATGGATGCTGCAATAATGGATCTTTTGAGATTCGCACTATCACCTCGAACAGTCAATCAGCAGCCGGGCGGGTGGAGGCCTGTCTAAAGAAGCCCTATCAGGGATTGGTCCACATTACTACTTCTGCCAATCGACTCGAAGCCTCGTATTGGCTTGATACACAGTTCCTACAAGTCCGCACTAGCACTGTAGACAAGTCAACCACCTTAAAACATGCAGGCCAAAGCGGGGCGAGGACAAACTCACTTCTATGGCATCATACTTCTGGGCGCAGCCTCTCTCTACTTGACGTGGTCGCTCTTCGTGTTTTCCTATGATGTTTCGGCCCTCCTGGAGTTGCAGAGACGAAAGAGCCATATCATAATGCCCCTGGAATCATATTGTAAGTTGCCAAATCTTCTCAGCCATTTCGATAACGATCATAACCATGCCCCATAACTCGATGACAGCGTTCATCGGCGGTGACCATCCCAGAAGACTGCCCGTTCCTCAGAAACTAGTCAAAATGACAGTCGAGGAATCAGCGCACTTCGCTATCACCAGTCCAGAAGCCCAGCTTGAATGGCTCTGGACGGCCACACTCGGTGACGGCCACGTCCGTATCGGCGAAGAGAAACGCATGTTCGCAGTCGCCATGTTCCACGAACTGCACTGCCTGCGCAGCATCCGCGATTCCATCGAGAGAGGTTGGGGGAAGTTGAGCCAGGGACGCCAAAGCCACATATTGCATTGCTTCAATTACCTCAGGCAGTGGACTTTGTGCTCTGCTGACGCGACGTTGGAGCCTGGGGATTTCACGCAGCGGAATTTCACCAGGCAGCGAGTGGGGGCGACGCATACTTGCATTGATTGGTTGCCGTCGTATGAGATGATGGCGGAGAAATGGTATGAGTGGGACGATTTCCGGGTGGCCCATAACATTCCATGGCATGACGATGTCACTTAGTAGCACCGCTCGAGCTAAAATTGAGTCTATTAATCGTAGATATTGTAGGCGGTAGAGAATGACTCTATATAATGTTAACCTGTCCACTTGTTCTTGCTTGAAATGTTAATCAGAGGCCAAGGAAGATTGAATGACTTCCACATACCTTATATACTAATTAACCTAGCACCTCATAGTCTTTTAACACCCCTGCGTCCTTCTTCGTGTGATCCCTGATCAACTGGAAGGTATATTTCGTGTCGCTATCATCATCCTCCTGGTCCTCTACCAGGTCTATTAGGCCTTCTAACGCATCTTTCAAGACCAGTAGGACAAAGTTCGCCGTATTCGAGATAGAATCTTGGTTTAATTCTTGGAAAGCGACGTGAATCTTCTCCGCAGCTGTCCGCATAATCCTATGGGCCTCCATTTCCGCGTTTGATCCACCACTCTTCATCAGACGCGATAGGTCTTTGAAGATATCGTCGACTTCGTCCGGCGGAATTCGTGAGAACGACTGATACAGCCTTTTGAAGTACTCCAGCGTCGACGTACGGTCATCGAGATCGACGGCGTTGTAGTCAAGGTCCGTCTGCTGGATGTAAATCATGCTTGCCAGGAGACCCAGAGCCATCTCGCTGTCCTCGACCAAGTCGTACATAGTGAGCAGAGTTAACGCATTTAAGAAAAACAGCGATCCTGGAGTATTTACTCGGGTTCATTCACGAAGCTTTAGGAAGCGAAATAACATTTGCGCACCGATTGTTATCCCTATCAACTTGGATCGTGGTTTTCCATCCGTTCTATACCGAACTTTGGATAGGAAGTCGTCTGGACGAGCTTGATATTGAGCTCTGGGTGCTGAGGAGCGTATTAAACGTCGCTGCGCCTGTAGGCCTCGCCGTGCGATGCTGGGAGGTCGAGAGATTGCTCTCCAGGCGAGCATGGATTAGGAAAGATTTTGAAACCTCATGAGCGCCAAAACCGCAGAGCTTTCGATGTCGATTATGTAAGCAGCGTCACCCCTGGGTTCCTGTCCGGACTTTCAAGACAAATCGTGAAGCGCGCGTTGACAAATGTCTTCAGCTAACGTACGAGTCAAGAAGTAAGGCGAGAACGTTCATTAGCAAGTTCCTCAGAGCAAGAAGTTGGTGAGAGAGAGAGATAGAGAGGACCAGTATTGTGGTCCCAGCGGAACAACTTGTCGGAAAAACAATGAATCGATGACTGGTCCTGAGACCGTTAACTGACCTGATACAAGCTCACAGGTATGCTTGTTATAGCACATCTGACTCTATCTCAACGCATCAGCAACCGTAACAACTATCAGCAACACTCTACAGGCGAATCTACTGGGGTCAAAGTGCATCAGTTAGCATAATTTCGGATTAGTTTATGTGTGATTATGTACATTGTTTGCAACGACTTCGATCATGTTTCGATCATGTGACCACCTCGCGTCTTCCGAACATCGCGACTGCGAACACGTTCATTTCGAACTTGCACTCGCCCATCATCATCAAGAATATAAAGCAAGTGGCAGACCATTATGCGACGCGCACAAAGTGTACGACACTACTCTCGGCCCTCTCTCGCCCTGGGAGCAGATGACTTGGGCGTGTTACGCGAAGGAGATGAGTCGAATGAGGACGTGCTGCGCCGACAACTACTGGACAAGGATCGGGAATGCGATAGGGTTCGTATGTCGCCTGAAGCTTCTTTAGTTTTGGATTTACTTTAACTTGCATATCTTACAGCTAGAAACCACGATACAGGCTTTACAAGACCAACTTGCACAACGGCCGCCATTGGAACACGTCCTAGAGGTTGAGAAGGAATATAAGAACCTTGAGCTCCTACTTCAAGGAACGCAAAGAGAGAACGAGAGATGCATGTCCGAACTAGAACGGTGAGTATTTCTTCTGGTACCATGCTCCGTGTCTTTTATCCTTTCAAGCTGAATTAACTGACCCATACCCTCCGCTCGGTTAATCTTTTGTCGGACATCGAAGATCGAGAACCCGCGAGAAAAACTTGGAACGTGAACTCGTCCGGCTCGCAGGAGATAACTGGCAGGTGCGTTTATCTACTTTCCTGCCAACCATCACTTCCGCTGACATTATTTCTCTAGGCAAACCTTGAGATGGCACCCATCTCCGCTAACCCTCTCCGCGGCGGCTCAATGATGCATCAGCGATCCAATACCATTGCTTCTCCAATGACCTACAACGTCGCTCGGCATGCTTACTCTCCTAGTCCCTCCCCCAAACCCGATGGCCTTCATAGGATCAGCACCAATAGCCCACCCGCCCCACATCACCCTCAGCAACCGACGTTGGCGCAGGTAGAGCAGCTGAGGATGTTGATACTGGGCATGGAGCAGCGGTTGGAGGTAAGAGAGCAGAAGCTCGTGAAAACAGTGGAGAGGGCTGAGGGTGAAGGGCGAAAATTTGAGGCGTTGCGGAAGGAGATGGTCAGTGATACCTGATGCGCGTTTGCGATGGATTCGTTCCTTGGCATACGCGGATCTTCACAGCACTTTCTTTGATGTCCTTGTCGACAGCGACTGTTCAACAGCGTACTTCCAAATATGGTGATTGGACATCTGGATTTCTATGACCACAGGAATGGGCTTACGCTTCGTTGGAACTTGTGAATGGTTGCTGTGGATGGAGAGAATCCTCCATGATCTTTATTTATTTCGCGACACATACAGCTAGACACATGGGTGCGATCATTGTAACATGTCACTTCACTTCGATAGTTTGTTGTATTATACCTCATCACGACGCCTCTGACGATACCCATATTAATGAACATATTCTCTGTTGAATTATGAAGGACTAGTCGTAGCAGGGTCCAACTCTACGTGGGTTGTCCCAGTTCTGATACATCGGAATACAGACGTAACATAAACGAGGGTGTGGATGTGGATGTAGTAGAGTGACAATTTGATGTAGGGTACCGTTACAACAGGGTAACTAGTGTATGGAATAAATATTAGGGCTACAATGAGGATACAGTAGGTATGGAGTAGGTAAAAACAAAACGAGGTGATGTGGATATGCGATACAAATGAGTAACAAAAGCTGCAGAACTGTCAACAGCCAACGAGCGAACACGAACAGAAAATTACAAGGAGGGTAAGAATAACACTTTCAATGGCCAATGCTAGGGCCAGTTCATCATACGGTCCATTTCCCTCTCCCGCCGCAGGTGCGACACTGTCATCTCGGCCTCCGTAATGAGCCGACATCCCTCCCCATCCTCTGAGCCGCTGTCGAGGCCCGTACCCATGCCCATGCCCATGGATAATAAACGCTCCTCGTCTCCAGCCATCCAGACACTCGCTCGTATATCGAACGCTCTCGTCTCTCGTTTCCTGAAGAGCCGGGTGGGGACTGGGATCCAGAATTTGAGGAACCAACCGCGGCCGTTGGGGGTGCTTCCGTTATCAGGGTCGGAGAGATTACACTTCTCGTGCTCCGTTCCGACCTCGGAGGAAAAGGAGTATCGATCATGGCGAGGTGCCCATCGCATACGGCCCATGGAAGGACCCTCAACTCCAGGTCTAGCGTATGTCTTCACCCATCGTCCTTCTATCGAGATCCGATTGTGCACAACGGCGAAGTCCTTGTCCTTGTTCTTGCCCTTTCCTGGCAGGCCTTTACCCTGTACCTTGTCGTCTTCCGAAGAATATCGGGGATTCAATTTCGTCTGCCAACAATCGTCACCTCGGTCGGTAGTATCTGTACACTGCACCGTGTACTCGTCTTCAGTGTGAATCGGAGAAGAAAAGGGGGTGGGGATGGGGATGTCGTCGCAGCGAATATCAATGAGGGTTATGTTCGGTAGGGCGAGGGGGCGGCCGGACCAAGAGAAGGCGTCTTTCGCTGTGATGTTGAGAAGGAGAGGGCAAGCAACAAAGGCGCTGGTAACATAGTCAGTTAAATGAGTGGAGCAGGAATAGAGAAACGCGACGCACTCGTCTTTCATGTCCCATACTTCATAATGGGACGTCTGCGGGAAGGTGACGGAAAGTTCACAGTCGGCGGCTGTAAGTTGCATGGAGCCCCATGCATCTGTTCGTATGCTCGTTGAGGATGGTAGGGACGATAGTGAAGTGTAATTAGAGGTTGATCCTGAGCTTGAGGAAATTGATCTAGGTATCTGACTGGACAAAATAGAGCTGCTGAATGGCGGCGAAGGGCGTGAAGGATCAGGCCTCAGAAACAATTCTGCAAGAGCTGCGTCCGCCAAAGGGTGTGGCAAATGAGCATTGAGATTCTGGTTGACCGTGCGCAGGGGCAAAGGATGTGGGAGTCCGGGAAGGGTGTTCGGTCCTGATAAGACGATGTGGCGACTGATTGTGGGGTTGGTCGGATGGGACCCACGACCTTTGGCCCTCTGCTTGGCCTTGGTGATGTTCATGCGGTCATGAACATTGACTGGGGTTTTTCTGATGAATAGAGGGAGTTTGCCTTCATGCTCTGTTGCGGCGTCTTCGTCAATTGGGGTGGAGAAAGGGGTATCCGAGGTCGGCGTCGTAGATGCGAAAGAATGTGTGAGAGAAGAGGAATCGTTCGGATCAATGGGACTCGCAGGCGGACTAGGGATAGAGGGTAAGGAGTCCATGTCCCAGCGGAAGGGATCATCCAAATAGTCTACGGTTTCGAAATAAGAGTGGGTGATAGACGTAGTGTTCGAGGAGGTCGTGTGAGTGAGTGTTCCAGAGGCGATAGTCGCATTTCCTTCATTGACGTTGGAGGACGAAAGATTGTCGGGCTCCAGGCCACTATTATTGACACTGTTAACCTTTTTCTTTCGTATGCGTGATGTTGCTGGGGCAACCTTTGCCTTCGGTACCGCAGAGCTTGAAACAGAGGACGTGGTTCGAACACCCTTTCGAGGTTTGGACTTGGATCGTGACTTGGTAGTGGAGGCTATGTCGCCCGCACCCCAAGAAGTCAAAGACGCGGAAGCTTCCTGAGCTGCAACGTGTAACACAGCTTTCTTACCACCCCTGGTATTGGCAGTGGTAGATCCAGCACGAATGGTTTGCGTAGAAGTCGTCGAGTTGGTTCGTAGTCGAAAGACACGTTGGGATACGTTTCCAGAACTTCCAATTGACAAGGATTTTGATAGCGATGACGCATCTTGACTGTCCTCCGAGTCCGTGTCTCCGCTGACGGTGATTGTATCGGCGACGCGTTTCCGCCGGCTTGTCTTGAGGAGGATCTGTCCTGCAGAGTGGGATGCGGATGGGGAAGAAATTGGGGACCGATGGATATGGATCTGGGTAGCGGGGTATCGGGTAAGATGATTTGCCGACATACCCTCCGCTTTCATGATGGCAGACTGAAAAGACTGTAGAAAAGAAATAGAAACTGAGTCAACGAGCGTGTGGATTCAAGGCTGAATAGAAAGAGAGAAAGGAATGTATCGTTGCTGTAAAAGAGACGTCTGCTGCCAGCGGTAGCTGCCACTGACTGGCTATCCTGGAGAAGCAAGCCAGCAGCGTGAAGAGGAAGACCTGCGGAAATAGAGCTATTGTTATTGGCCAGAAACAGCGCTCTTATGATATCCCCAGCGCTGGGTGGCATAATAAAGACTACTATCCTCGAGGCAAGGGCCCAAGGATATCCTCGGTGTTCAGACGCGGGACTGAAAGAATTCCGGTCGGTGGCAGAGCTCACGGGATTCCAATTCCCAAAGTTGACCCGGGATGAGAAACAACTGTTTGTTCTATTTTCTTTTACCACATCAGAATTCGTACCAGGCAAGATGAGAATATACGTAGAGTTGGACTTTGAAGCTGAAGTTTCTGTTCATAGTCATGTTTCGTTGTGAATGAACGTGTCGGTGGTACAAGTCGTGTGTCAAAAACTCGGTGATTAATTCCAAGCGGTGTAAGTGGCGCGTGATCCGATGTTGTACATTGCTTGGCAAATGCCTTCACTCAAAAGCTCAAGACCCGGAGCGGAGTCCGCTCCGTGGGTATGCCATTTCCCTTTTCGAAGCTGCAACTTCAACTTGCACCACCACTGTCGACAACTGTGAGCCGTCCCAGCCTTTCTGCTTGAAGCTCAAACACTCTTCCGAATCATACAATCCTAGTTCAACCAGTGACAACCTTTGAGGCTTACCGAGAGTCGGCTGCCTTTGCAACCCATCACTTTCGCGTCGATGCTTCAGTGCTTTGGAGATGTTGTCCTGATGTAGTCCTCCTGTACCGTCAGACCTGGGTCACCTGTGCGCGAAGCATGAGACGCCGATGAACAAACAATACGCGCTGGACGGGCTGTCGTCAGGACATCACCCCCAAGGGTAATAAGTACTTGTCGCCTTCTTCAGTTGTTGCTAAATCACAAACATTGGGCAACCACCCATTATTCTGGAGCAGCAGGCCGAATATACCCAATATTGATGGGATACTTCTGTTTTTCATGAAAGGCTCTTTTGACAATCCATATCGTTACATCATCCAGGCTATTTCACTTGACGAATCGATTTCGTACTCTAACGACAAATCTTGGACATCTCTTAATAAATCAAATGGACACTGGCTGCATCCGCTTGCATCCTTGGTGTTTCCTCATACTGGCATCTCATTATTCTAACTGCACCGTTGGAGCCTAAATGTACTTGCTTTCAAACTATTTGCCTGGTGGAACGGTTTCTTCTAGTATCTGCGACACGACAGCTGGCACTTTATAATAGTGCGATAGCACAGCTCGTCTGAGAGCTAGAACCTCAACACCGTATATTCTCATCCATCGGATGTTGAGATGGGTGAAGAGGAAGACAAAATTAGTCAACAGAAATCGAAACCTTGTCGAAACCAGCCATTCCTGTATGAAAACTGGATAATGCGGGCCTGGAAAAGCCGGTAACGAACGAAGATGTTAATTTATAGCGTACCTCTTGAATTGCATCATCTCGGGCCTGGTACATCTTGAATTTGGACGCTAATGCTTCTCGGGTGCCGTTCGCTAAACAAATGCGGCCCCCGGTCGTGTCATGTTTCTATCCCTTTCTCCAGTAAACGTTATTGATGAAGACTAACACCGTTCTCTAGCTCGCGTAGATAGCCAATCTGTCGTGTTCTCAACACAACACAATGAAGTCACCATCAATCATCAGATTACGCTTGCCTTGAGTCGTCTCAAGTTTGGAGATTTCCAGAAACTCTACTCCGGCCTCAAGGCAGACCAGACGCGATTGGTCGACTGTGCACATTCTGAAAATTTCTTACAAGCAGGTGGAAAGGAGGATGCCGTACAACTGCTGCACGAACATGATGTAAGTCGACCGTCGACTTACACACATCAACATGCCACTAATTTAACTGGATGTTATGGCTCCTTTATGCGTCCTTTTATGGCTGCCTAGCGCAATGGTAGCGCGTTTGACTTCGATCGGTTACTCAGTAACGATGGTATCAAAAGGTTGCATGTTCGAGTCCTGCGGTGGTCATATTTTTTGTATTTTCTTCCTCCACATAACTGCACGTAGATATTCATACATTCCTTCATGCGAGCCGCTTTCGAATACTTCCGGAGCAAGTTGCTTTAATTTAGGTCTCTGACTTTAGATGAATGCAAAGTATTGAAAATCGCGTTCGCTCGGTGCATGCGCAGCCTGGAGCGTGACTGCGCAGTTCTCTTATCTTCTTGATTGCGGATTCATGTCTGTGGTATTTAGAAATTATCGGGTTGGAGATTGGGATAGGGAAATGGGGTATATTCCTCAAATAAAATCTAACGTACACAGTGCCCTTTCTCCCTACTAGTAAGTAATTCCAGATACAGAATGGATACATTTTCTGTTTTCTGATAACGTGTGTAAATTCGCTTGAACTCGGGGAAATAGCAGCCAACCAAAGCCAACGCCATCCTCGAAATGCCAACTACGATAAGTCGATAAGTCGATAACAACTTTCTTGACCCCATTTCCAACGCTTAAATACAGCGCTGGCGTGCTTTGGGCGTGCTCAGAATTCGGAGGTACTCCTTCCGTAACACCCATTACTTATCCCATGCCATCGAATTGAGGTACCGGAGAGATAGCGCGATAGCACAGCAGTGCAGGCGCCTGCCACTCGGGACGATAGAAGCGCGAAAGAGAAACGTGGCGGGATGTTTATTGGTCTGACTGACAGAGAACCCCGATTGCAAATTTAAAGACACCTCTCTCTCAACCTATTTCGATTCCGTCATTGTCATGATTCACGTGATAAAGTACGTACGCTACGTAAGCGGTGCGTGGTATCACGGCACGGGGAAAGGAGAAGTGATAAGGTCGCAATGGCAAGCTTAGCACTGTAAAAGTAGCGCGTTCGAGTTGGGGGTATAGGGTCCGAGATTATAAGCCCCACAATTGGTCGAAAAGGAAAAGAAATGGCCACGATATTCAAGGAGGACCGCCACTCGCTGGTAGTGGATCGCGAGATTATAAGGAAGTCTTTGAAAGCGATCGCGATGAAAGATAGCACGGTGTAAAGTCCCGAATGACTTGTGAACGAACCGCTTCCATGTGCTTGAGCCTCACAAGTTACAAGAGCGCGAACTTCGAACCTGAGAACAAACGTTCTCGAGAAGCCTTCCAAGCGATCTCGATGACAAAACGGTCTACGATCCCAAGCCTAATGACATGAAACGAACCGCATCCATGTGCTTGAGCCTCCGAGTGAGATGTGAACCTGTGAATAACATGCCTTGAGAAAAATTTTGAAGCGATCTCGATGACTTTGAGAGGTAGAATGGTCGACGCATCATGCACACTTGGTTCCAGATAATTTGGAACGAACCACATACATGTGCTTGACCTTCGCGGGAGAAGGAGAGGGGGGTTAGTAATCAAGCCTGTGGAAAAATCTTACCATGCTTGATACAAGTCGCCACTACGGTGCGGTGACATAAACATACCATTGTCATCATCGCAGCGCACTTGCGAGAAATGGAACGTCTGACCACGTAAGATATCGCCAAGGATTAAAGAAGTAATCGAGTGTCAAGAATTGGTCAAGAAGGTAGGAGAATCGTGACTCACTGGATGTATTCTGGTGATCTCGATGCGCGATAGGACAATTTGAGACCGTGAAGTCCAAATACCACTGGCCGAAACGAACCACCTCCTTGTCTTTGCCCTTACGAGAAGGCCACAAATGAACCTTTGAACAAGGCGTCACTCGAGCTTGGGTCAGCTTCCGGTTACAGATCACTGGAGTTCGGTAGGTTTCGTAGAGGGAAGAACCACCTCCATGTGGTTGTGCCTCCGAACCTGTGAATAGAATACCTCGAGAAGGCTTGTTGAAGGAAGCGATCTCGAATCACGCCATTGAGAGAAAGATAGAACGGGCTACCCATCGTGCACAGTTGGTTCTAAGTAATCTGGAACGAACTATTGCATGTGCTTAACCAACTTGACCTTCGCGGGAGAAGGTGAAAGGGAGTAGTAATCGCACCTGTGGAAAAATCGTACCAAGCTTGTCTCAAGTTGCCAGTATGGTTGCAGTATGTTGCAGTCTGGATAAACATACCGTTGTCAATATCGCAACGCAGTTGCGAGAAATGGAACGCCTGACCACGTAAGATATCGCCAAGGATTAAAGAAGTAATCGAGTGTCAAGAAGGGGTGTAGGAGAACCGGGAGTCGCTGGATAAATTCCGAGTTGAAGTCTTCGACGGCGATCTCGATGAGCGATAGGACAGTCTAAAACCGTAGAGTCCAAATACCAGTCGTAGAAACGAACCACTTCCTCCTCTTGACCCTGGCGAGAAGAGGGCAGATTGAATTTCTGAACACACAGATCGCTTCTCGGTCTGGGGTCAGCTTCCGGGCTTACGATGTCCACAGATTACTGGGGTTTCGTAGGTTTCGTAGGTTTCGTAGAGGTTGCAGTCCAAATAGATCGAGACCCGTTACGACACCTTAATCGTATCAAGTTCGCACGCACACTCGGAAAGCAAGGAACGCGTGAGTTCCGCTAAGGCGCAAATGAATGTTAAGATAGCGCCTATCCATCTCTTCACATCCTGCGTAGATCGCTAGACTCTCTCTCTCTCTCCTCACATCTAACTCCAATCCGATCCCAAATCAAGCAAAAGAGGTGTGCCAAACAGGGCCACACAGCTCTGTACCCCACACCACCACCGGGCAACGCACGCACCCACACTCCATCTCTCCCGCCCCACCCAATCAAAAAGCACGACCTGTCTCTGCGACCACCATGGGCGACAGTCAGGGCACACACGTCTTCCCGCCCTCAAAGCTGGGCGAGTACACCGTCATCCAAGACATCGCAGAGGGCACGTTTGGCAAGGTGAAAAGTACGTCGATTGCACGGTTGATTGGATTGAAGAGGCGCTGATTCGGTTTTTGTTCAAGTGGCGACGCATGTGATTACGGGGCATAAAGTTGCCATGAAGTATATCTCGAAAGCGGTGATCCAGCGAGAAAAGACGAAGACCCGTGTACGCAGGGAGTATGAGTACATGCGGACCCTCCGCCATCCCCACATCATCAAACTGTATTGCCCCCCTCTTTCAGCCCTGCGCACATCCTAACCCTCACATCCATCCAGGTACGAAGTCATCTCCACCCCCACCGACATCATCTTCGTGCTCGAATACGCCGGTGGCGAGCTCTTCAACTACATCGTCGCACACGGCCGCATGCCGCCCCCGCGCGCGCGCAAGTTCTTCCAACAAATAATCTCAGGCATCGAATACTCGCACCGCCTCAAAATCGTGCACCGCGACCTCAAACCCGAGAACGTGCTCCTCGACGACGACCTCAACGTCAAAATCGCCGATTTCGGGCTCTCCAACGAGATCAGCGACGGGGACTTCCTCACCACCTCCTGTGGGTCGCCGAACTACGCTGCGCCGGAGGTGATTAGAGGCGGCGTGTACGCGGGGCCCGAGATCGACGTCTGGAGCTCGGGGGTGATATTGTACGTCATGCTCTGTGGGCGGCTGCCGTTCGAGGACGACGATGTGCAGGTGCTCTTCTCCAAGATCAGCCAGGGGACCTTCGACATGCCGAGCCACCTCTCGCACGACGCACGCTCCCTCATCACCGCGATGCTCGCCGTCGATCCGGTGAAGCGGATAACGATTCCTGAGATCACGCAGCACCCGTTCTTCACCACCGATCTCCCGCGATATCTCACTCCGCTGCCGCCTGCGCCCGGGCCGGTGCTGGGCACGTTGAGCTCGCTGGTGACGCCGCCGAAGGTGCTGGACTTTGAGATCATAGAAGGGCTGGGGAGGATTGAGGAGGATGTGGTGGATGAGTTGGCGCATCGGATGGTGGGGGTGGAGAAGGATGATATCTGGGAGGCTTTGAGGAGGGATGATGGGGTGCAGGGGAATGCGGTGAAGGTTGCGTATCTACTTTTGAGAGATATGAGACGGCTTGGGAAAGATCGTGAGTGCTTTCTCGGATCGGGGGGATCTCTGCTGACTCGGTACAGTCGCTGAATTCGCGGAAGCCGAACGCGATGCCCAACTGGCTGCTATGGATGTGCGCTCTTTTCTCTTATTCTTTTCATTCTCAAACTAAGAAATATATGCGTCCCCACAGCCCCGCAACGCACTCTCCCCAACCGTCCTCTCACCCGTGGGCACAGATCTCGAAGAAAACCCATTCGAAGCCGAGTTCAACGCCGAATACGACGACGAAGAGCCCTCCTCCGACGAACTCGACTTCATCTCCCCCCAACCATCCGCCGTCACCAACACCGAACCCGGCGCCCCCAACTTCGCCGTCCTCAACTCCTCCCTCCCCGAACAAGGTCCTGAGCAACACCACCTCACGTCTTACTTCTCCGCCAAGCGCTCCGGCGCGCCCAAGGAGAAGAAGCAGCACAAGACGAAGTGGCATTTCGGGATACGCAGCAGGAGCCCGCCGATGGAGGTGATGTTGGAGATTTACCGGACGCTGAAGACGCTGGGGATGGAGTGGAAGGAGAAGAAGAATTTGGGCGGGTTGGGCGGGTTGAGGGCGAAGGCGGCGAGGGAGAGGGGGGCGTTGGTGGAGAGGGCGCGGGAGCTGGATGGGGGTGGGGGCGTGGATTTGAAGGCGGCGTCGAGTATCTATTTCGTGGAGACGAGAGCGCGGGTGCAGGATGTAGTGGTTCGTCTCCTTCTCCCTCTTCCTCTTCCTCCCACTCACCATAAACCACACCCTACAGGTACTAATGAACCTCCAACTCTACATGGTCGACTCCATAAACTACCTCGTCGACTTCCACCACAAGAAATCCTACCGCGCCTCCTCCGAGCCGGGCGCGGGGAAGTTCGACATGGCGGTGTTCGATCCGATACTGTCGTCCGAGACGAGCAGCGAGAGCGGGAGGTCGGTGAAGGAGAAGGACGGGGCGGGGGCGGTGAGGGAGGATGAGGTGGTGTCGCCGTTTGTGTTTATGGATGTGGCGTGTCGGTTGATTTTGGAGTTGGCGGGGGGGAGCGAGTAGGCGCTTGGTGTGGGAGGGGGTGGGATGGGGGACTCTTGGATGGATCAATGTGTATTTGTTTCGCGCAAGGACCGAGGGAGGTGCATGGGCGTTTGATGGATGGATGAGTTTTCTGCTTTCTGCTTTTACCTACTTACGCGCGCTCTTTTCTTTTCTCTTGCAGGCGAGAGTGAGGGTCCTCTCGCTACATCCGTGCTTATGTGCTCGTCATCACTGTCGTCATATGTTTTTTCCCCTTCTCGTCTTCTGTTCTTCCGTCTTCCGTCCATCTGGCCATCTTCCCTTTCGTGCAGACCCTTCATTATCACGATGTCACCACGTTGCAGGCGCATCCAGTCTGCTTCTCCTTCTGCTTCGTTTTCTTCTTCTTTCAGCTGATCAGCACCCCTAAAACGCTTTCGCCTTTTTTTGTATGTACACTATTTAGTATCTTGCAGCATCTAGTTCCTAGCTATAGAAATCCCATCACAATACTTGTATTTCGCAATTCGCAGTTTCGTCGCAGTGTTTTTTTAGTGATGTCACGGGATTGGGATTGGTATGGGATTGGGATTGGGAAGAAGTTTCTTTGACGCTGAGGAGAGACCGTGAACCAGGACCCAGGATCTTGAATTTGGGGTGAAGGTACTTGTTGAGAGAGCTACTTATATGTTTTGTTTGTACATATGAATTGTCATCGACCCATGCGCTCAATCACGCAACGAATGCGACACACCTAAACTAGCCCACCTAGAGAACGTGTTTGAAACGCGAATGAACCCAATAACGCCGTTGCCCAATTTGTTTGACTCCACCCTGCTGCGCATGAATCAAGCGCTTGCAAGCGCAATACCTGAGCCTACCTGAGCGCACGACAGACACTACAAGCGATCAATATTTCTCCAAACCATTTACGGAGTCCGAGATAGGAGCTGCCAAAGCCCAACTCAAACTTTGCCAGTTATCCGCAACCGGGCTGGACTTGGGTTAACCCTCACCTCACCTCACCATTACATTTTGGCATCTTAACAAAAGACACGGAATCTGTAGTCTGACTACGGAAACTGTTTATTTTGAAGACGCGTATCCAATTATTCATCAATTTAAACCGCAATGTGCGGAGATGGGGTGCTAGAAAGACGCGTAGACAAGCGTCCATATAATCTAGTAAAGAACCGTCGGTGCAATGTGTGGAGAGTCACTTTGGGGCTCTCCCACATCATTCCTGCACTACCGCTGCGTCAACGTCTACCAAGGGGAGCATTTGATATGCTTGCTGCTTATTTAGATATCCAACGTGTATGTAGTACTTAGTACTAGCCCAGTTGTTACGCCGAGACCCCAACAATGGTTTTCTCCCCCTACGTCCAAATAATCATCGATTTATGACAAGAACACAATCCTGCTTTAGCAAACAACCGTAGGTGCAATTCCTGGAGATGGTGGTGCGAGAAAGTCAACAACTTGTATACTGTTCAAGTCATGCGATACATAACAGAGCCTTCCGGTGACAGGACACACGCTGGACTGCAGTCTGCCAATGTCTTTTGCGTTGCACAGCGTCGTGGTATAGCTTATTCGCTTCTGATCTTCAAACACAGTAGGGCCAATATTGGCACTTATGGAGGTGGGTGTCGTCCACCACATGACCGCATTCTCTCCACATATCCGATATGGCGAATGAAACGAGTCAGGTGGGGAGCGGAGAAGAAATGGGGACATGGGGAGGAGGACATTGGAAGAGGTAGGATCGCGCGAGAGATGGATTTGGTATCTCTGGAAGTATTCTTTAGCTTCCATCCCCACGACGAGGTCGAACCAGAGCGAGTGGATACTTCCTGTATACCAATCACATGGACCTCGACATCGGAAATCGTAGGGGTGATTGGTGTCTTTATAATGTATGAAGCAAGATCTGGAAATCGAGTTGTCGGAAGAAGTAGGTTCAAGAGCGCACGCCTGCGCGTTTGGTCGCATTGGTGGGATATTCCAGATCGATATTCCCCAGTCCTGAACAATTGTCACGGTGTCTTTATACACAATAATCTGAAGACGAGGTGAGGGTTAGAATTATCATTTTGACAGTAGACAACAAGCAAAAATCGCACTTGACGAGGTCCTTCAGCAAAGTGACGGTCCACCGTCCAACTTGCCCATTTGTCCAACACAAAATTCCAAACTTTGATCACATCGCCGTCAACCACGACGAATAAATCGTCACAGACAGAGTGAAAAAAAACCCTCCTAGATTCACGCCTAAAGGTCAGACTTGCTATCTTCGCAATCTCAATGGCCTCGTTTGTGAAATCGATGTTGTAGATCTCCCATTGGAACATCAATTCTCTGATTTCCAGTTCAGTCAGCACATCAAACGCCACCGGAAAGTCAGAGACTCACGCTGCATCAAAATCATAACCGATGGGTTTCCTAACACAGATTCGCACTCCTTGTCCACCACGAGATGGATGCACTATGAAGTATTCGCAAGACGTGGTGATTCGATGTATCGTCATCAGCTGCGAAATTGGCTCCCTCAGCCCAGGTTTCCCGAGGTCCCAGATTTCCAGATAACCAAGATAGAGTGTCACCAGGTACCGACCCCCAGGGATAAGAAATATATTTTTGCATGAAACAGATACAAACTCAGGAGATCGCAAAGGGGCGTGGATCAGATGCGAAGGCAGCACCGCCAGTCGATTTATGTGCGCTTTTCGTATAGCAGCCGTAAATCGTGCAGGACCCATGGCAGCACTCTCGAGCTCTAGGAGGGACATTTCTGAGATGGGAAAAGAGGTCCACAAGACAGAGTTGTCGGAACACAGCCTGTTGAATGCGTCAAGCCAGACGTTCCGTTGCGATGTTGCCTGCACCATGGCCTTGCATGTCTGGAGAGTATGCCACATCAGATGATTAGATCATTGTGAGGAAGTGCCACTGCAGGAAGTCCACCAACCTTCCGGAGAGCGATGATATCCGTTGGAATAACGAAGCGTAACATGGCCAGGTGTATGTCGAAGGGAAGAGTAGTGAAGCATACTCGACTGTTATTATCTTCTTGGATCGTCATAGGTTGGATAGCTGTTCTGGATCTCACTCAAGTGGGAAAGTGCCTCCAAGGTGTAGTAGTGTTTCCAGATACGCCTTGATTGCCCCAGCTTTTAAGCGTATGTATGTTTTACTCCGACCGGCAAATGGCCTATTCTGGAACAACCTGAAGTCAGGGACACACCGGGATGTGGCCACCTTGGGGCCACCTCGATCTTGGAAATTTGTCCAGACTGGGCATATCCATATACCAGACTGCACACTCGCATGCTCCGTATAAAGAGGAAGAATAACTCTAGCTCGCGATGAACTTCCACACCCACAGGAGAAGAAAAGCTGCGGTACAGGGGTAAGTGTCCAACATTGTAAACGTGAACATTATTTCGCACTTGTACTAGCATAAGGAGAACGCGTAGCCACTTCCCGCATGATCAGCAGTCCCGCTTGAGAGTGCCTGATGTGCGAGACGAGGACTAATTGGAGGAAAGAGAAATTTTGAATGCCGAGAAGTCACCGGGACCACTGCAACCCGATATAAACATTTCTCATAATCTTTGATGTTCATTAAAACAAAAAATCCCAACAATGAGATATGTATGTGGCTCTCACCAAAGTGACACCCCCATCAACGATACAGGGCGTCCGATTTATCCTGCCAAAACGCAATTTGGCGAGCATCGGGCACCAACTTCGTAGTGCCCCCATTCAGTTTTAAGATCACCTGCAAAACATCAGTCAAGTCTCAAAAGAGAAGCGAAAATCCTCCCAAATTGCTTGCGAGACGTGTATGGCGCCCAATTCGGCCCTTGATTGTGGGTGAGGGCGAGGTCCCTCTGTGTATGAAGGGCAAGAGACGTACGGTGATTACCATGGCCAATGTTGGGATCTAACGTGATCGCGAACGAGATCCAGTAATTTCGCATCACTCTGCCGAGTGCGATAGCGCTGGGTGTACCTCCGACGGAACTGAAGAGGTATTGGATTTTTGAACTGCGGAACATCAGGGGAAGTGAGCGAATAAACGAGTCAACACTGGATTTATGTAGGATGCTGAGGTATGGTCATACGGACCTCCTAGTGATCCAGGTGCTGGAGTCACGCCGACTAGGCCGGGCGGGATTTTATATCGGGGTCTGTGAAGAGTTATCCGAAGACGTTGACACCAGCCCTGCTCAGCGCCTGCGTAGAACTCCTCCGATACGATTGAGAAAGAAAATTGCCGACTCCATTTACCTCACCTATTAGTATTCCTTTACTTACGACACACAAACATGGTTACACTCACAAATCGAAGCAAACCTCTTATACTGCCCATCCAACCCAAAAGTGTCGTTCCCAGTCCCATACGGCGACCCCGCCGCCGCATCAAACTACGTCGAGTGCGCCGGGGAATCGCATTTATGTAGGTACATCCTAAGCCTCGGCCCAAAATGCAGTGATAAGTAGATGGATGTCAGAAACTGTCAGCACAAATGGTGTAGAGTTGCCCAAGAATACTGGTGCAGCGTTTTTATCGGTCGTTGGGCTCATCTGCCAGTTTGTCCCACCTGCGGCTGATTGTCACCTGTCATATGGCCCTTATAGTAGTCTTCAGGTAGAGTGTTATCCAGACAGACTGGGCCTTGGCACGCAGTACAGCAGGTGTCCTCGCGCAGTTCAACCAATGTTCACAAGGTTTGACGCATTTCATGAATGGGGATAGGTTCGGGACCGGCTTGGGTCAGGCCCTTCAACTTGTGAGCTCAGTAAGATATGAAGTCTTTCGAGTTGCAACTCGAATAAGATTGTCGCTGCAATGTAGGCAGTATGATTCGTTCTTCAATACTTATCTGGAATCGGTGCAGATGGAGTCCCAGCTCAGTCGGCTCCGAATCAAGTCCTCCGAACCCTAACCCAATTCCGTCCTGCATTTCCTCCATTTAACAACCATGTCAAATCCAAACCTCGCGAGTGAACAGCTCCTCGAACTTCTCTTAACCCTAAAAGTGAGGCAATATAGTCACTGCACCTTAGGATGAGCTAATTGATACCAGAAAACCACACCAGCTGCCGCTCGGGGCATCTTGAACAACCAACCAGCTATCGCGTATGCCTTA
Organism: Crassisporium funariophilum; assembly: GCA_014925845.1. Lineage (NCBI taxonomy): Eukaryota > Fungi > Basidiomycota > Agaricomycetes > Agaricales > Crassisporiaceae > Crassisporium > Crassisporium funariophilum. The sequence continues at coordinate 299,327 of JACGCL010000001.1, forward strand.
ATCACTCTTATGGTGTCCATGAACGCCATAAACATCGAGGTTTTCCAGGTTCGTTGTTCTCCCATCTGATTCCATGCTCCTGGCAGGAATGCTCAGCTAATGTTGCATCTATCTATCCACCCAGAAAACACTTGCAGAGTTCGGCGCAAACGCAACAGCAGATCCTGCCTCCACAAGTTCGGCCCCTCCTCCTGCAATAGCTCCCGCACCAATTTCAGCAGTTCCCCAGCATATGCAAACACAATATCGAACCAACACGCCTCTATCGAACGTCGCTCAAGCCGCTCCTCCGCTTCCCTATCATCAAGCCTACCCGAATGGTCAAGGCGGCCCACCACCACAACCCTACTCACATACGCCAACCCCGCCTCATGGTAATCATCACGGAGGGTACGGACACCAGCAGGGCCAAGGTTTTTCTTACCAGCAACCTCCTTCGGCATACCCAAATTATCCGCAATACGGTGGTGGGCAGCCTCAGCAGGCGCCTCCTGGGGCCTCTTCGGGTTTGACGGATGCATTGGCGAATATTCCAGATGAGCAGAAGGTGCGAATTCTTCGTAAAGAAACGCGTGCAGAATACTGATGGTAGACTTTTCCTCGATAGGCCTTGATCATGCGGGTGCTGTCAATGACGCCGGAGCAAATCCATGCGTTACCGCCTTCTGAGCGGACGACGTATATACAAATTGTACGTTCTTCTCGATTTCTTGTTTTTGGTGTTGATTATTGAACTGACTGTGCTTGTTAGAGAGCTACTCTTGGTGTTCCTACATGACGTGCGAATTCGTTGTTTTATCTATGTATAGTTGTTCTGTTTTCTCAAAGGAATGTCATCTTTGTGTATCACGAATGATTGTCCATATTCGCGGTTTATCATTTCCAGTCTCATTCTAATCTTACAGGAAATCTCGCTATCTACTCGGCTTTTTGTCCTTGTTCTGCCTCGTGTTCTCTTCTAGGTGATATTACAGGCTAGCCAACAGCCATAAGGTAAACCAGGAATAAAGTCGCCAGCGCCAATCCTTTCACCAATGCATCCCCGTACACCGCAGCGGTAAATATCGTCAACGCCATCACGACTTTGACCATTTGGGTCAAGTATGATGTTCGTTGGCCTTGCTGTGTTGCCCTCATGTGAAACTAGGTGGTTCATGTGAGTTCCATAGAACAACAGTGGCGACCACCTGCCTGTTCAGCGCCATCCCGCGAGAACGCCACGACGGCTTGTCCTTCTTTAATGCTGAATATGCTATATAAAGGTCAGGGAAGGATTGAGAATGTGGAGGCGGAACGATATCAAGGTAAATCTTATAGCTTACTCGAGCATGTTTCGCCTTGAAGTATCTAGTTAGACAGGACAGGACGGTCAACAGACTTTGGAGTAATGGTACAGAGGCACTGTCATCATCCTGTCATTCTACTTATAATCAAGTGGCGGTATTCAAGTTAGTTGCCATGCGGACAGCATGCACATATGAAAGGTAAAGAGACAAGCCTTATACCCGACGTGCCACTGAGTCGTGGTCTTTGTCGTCTAAGTACTACGAAAGTGACAACAATCTTGAAGACTACATTCTTACGAATCTTGGAAGCAAAGATGGATTTGATGTATGTTGGAACATTTATTGAATCGCTGCTCCGTTCTTCGTCCCGTTCAACATCATTCATCCTTTCCCGATCAACTTCCGAATCAGTCGCAACACCGGGGATGTCGAGGCGCTGGCAGCTAGGATCGTGACCACAACGTTCTAGACGAGAGATTTGCAAGAGATCGTGGATTTTTCGATACGACAGGCGCCTTCTGATTTTAATTCTCAAGGATTGAATTCTATCGCAACCTTCCTCGATTCCCGGACATGCTGTGATTCCGGCGCCTCACTTTGGCAAAGAATGAGGCATTAGTCTCCGTCAAGGCGGAGGTTGGGTGGAGGAGGGAGTCGCTCGGTTGGATTGAAAATGTCGAATCACCCGCAACTGATACATCGAATGATAGGGCAATGATATTCGTGTCCGTGGACGATTATGAACTGGATTAGATGGGCCGGGTCAAAACGAGGACTGCGTAAGTGGCCGAATCAAGTAAAAAATTGGAGCACATCATCTTCTTCCAAATTGACGAGACAAACGAAGACACCAATCACATCATAGTCAAGCTGACGAACTCCTCTTGGACAGACCACAATGACAGAAATAAGAAGGAGGGAGATGAATGCACGATGAGGTCGTCGCTGACTTGGGGTCCAAGCAGCCATCCTGGTATTAGCCCTGCTCTGTGACAGGAACATTCATGGAGAAGGGGAATCACTGTGAACTGGTAGAGGATTTACAGAGCGATCGAAAACCCCCATCAGAAGAGAAATGCGGGTACGAGGACGTGTGTAGAGGGTCCATCCTTAGGAAAAATCTGAAGGTGAAGTACTGCTGCGACGCGTTTGGAGAATGTTTTGCTCTTGATTGTTGTAGATAGTCCTTCATACACGCGGATGAGAGCGGTAGGCCATTTGTTGATCCAAATCCAACCTTAACATAGTGAGTACCTGTACGTGTATAATGACTGACGGAAACCAGACTTGCAAACTGATTCACCCGTAAGTTTGGATGCGGGGGATGTGGTTGTTACCGAAATAATCTCACCGTAATGGACTGGACAAGAAACCACGTCAAGCGCTACAGTGTGCCGACGAGAGAGCACTAGAACGTACGGCGCGAGATCCGAGTCTTTTTGAAGCGTGATCCGTGTGGGGAACATATACGGAACTTGAGATGCTCAAACGTATTTTTAGATCGTAGAATGTACACTCGTATCCAAGCACAATAGCCGACTGGAATGAATGTTAACGTTAACTCGGCACCGCAATGCCAGTACCTGTACGAAGATCCTTCCATCTCCGTCTCCATCATGTTGGCATCGGCTGGCGGTGTCATAGAGTATGCAGATAAGCAACGCGGACCTTCGTGTGTAAAAATGAACCCAAACTCTAGACGACTCTAGGCAGGCGTCATCTGATGATTGATGGTGACTTCATTGTGTTGCGTTGAGAGGACCGATTGGGCTATCTACGCGAGCTAAAGAAAGATGTTAGTCTTTATCAATGACGTTTACTGGAGAATGGGATAGAAATAAGACGCGCACCGGCCACCGCAATTGTTTCGCGAACGGCACCCGAGAAGCACCAGCTTCCAAATCCATGATGTGCCAGGCCCGAGATGATGCAATTCAAGAGGTATGCTAAAAGTTGAGGTCTTCGTTCGTCACCGGCTTCTTCATGCCCGCATTATCCAGTTTCCAAACAGGAATGACAGATTTCGATTTTTGTTGACCAGATTGGTCTTCCTCGTCTCCCATCTCGACATCGTCAGTCTTCCTCTCGTCAGGTGTTACAGCTTCTGAGGAACGTAGCCGGGGCCGGACACCTAACGTAGAACACAGAGCTCTATATCTTGATCGAATCTGACGTTGTAATTTCGAAATGTCAAGCTCGCCCGATGCTGAAGAATCTTCGGCTGAAGCTAAAGCAGAGGGGTTGACCCGGGGAAATTGAGAAATGGACTCTAAAAGGTGACGAATGTGTTGCGAAGCCCGACTGTCATCACCCAAACCAAGATAAATGAGTAAGGAGGGGTATTGAAAGCGATGGATTGATTGATATACGCACTCGTCCTCCCTTGACTGTTTGGCCAATATCGCTCGCCAAGTTAGGGCAAAGCCTTCATAGAAGCCAAGCTCTTCCCACATCTCGAATCCTTGTTCACGGCCTAGGGCTCGTCCTTCAATTAAACCATGAACACGTCCATGAGCAAAACCATCTTCGTGCCCGGTTTCGTAGAAACTGAGAGTCAGGTCAAGGAGTCATTTTTAGTATACACACTGGGTCGGAATAGATACGAACGTTTGCTCGACATGAACAAGGGATTCCAGGTCGAAAGCTTCCGCCATATCGTCAAAGTTAGAGATTGACTAGAATCATGATGTGGAAGATCTCTCTTGATCTTCCTTGTTTGCGACTGTTGACCAGAATCCCACAGATAAGATGCCTCAACGACCAACAACTTCAAAGCTTGAAAGTTATGTCTCCGATGATAAAGATCCAATATACACTCAATCTCCCAGCGGGAACTCCAGCTGGAGACCAACCTTCGTCAAAAACACACAGTTTCGCAATTGATGCATCGGTTGATGGGGGCGGAGATGGCAAGAAAGCTTATTATGGCGCTTTGCGAGATGCGTTGGCAGATACAAGGAGTCAGGTTGGGGATGAGTTGACGACGTGGAGAGATCGGGTCGGAAAGGCAGAACTAAACAAGGAGATGAAGAAAGTTACGAAGGACGGTGAGGAGGATGAAGAGGACGACGAAGAAGAGGAGGGGCAAGCTTGATAACCTGCAGTCATTCCTTGTCATCTGCTCTGAACTCATATGGGCAGTTGTCATTTTAACGCGAAGGACGATGTAGGGTTGAAGATGACACAATGTAGAGGCGGAGGAAGGAGGGATATTATAATTAAAGGTGGTCACATCTAGCTAATGCAAATATTATGACTTGGCTAGACCCTGCTTTTCCTTGCCTCTAGGACGTTCACGAATGACCATCTTGTTACTGTTCTTGGGTCCTTTGGGCCCAGGTTTCCTCGTCCTTGTTCCTTTCGTACCCCAGCCCCAGATAGATACAGGGTGCTTGTTGGACTTTGATTTTCCACGACCACCACCGTGAGGATGATCGTTGCTGGAGTGACAAAGACCTTCAGTCAAGTAATCTTACAACGCGAAATTGGAAACCTACGCATTCATAGCAACACCACGAACGGAGGGTCTGATACCCAACCAGCGAGAACGGCCTGCTTTTCCCAACGAACGATTTTTCCACAGCGGGTTACTAACCTTCCCAACCGTGGCACAGCAATCTCGAAGGACCTTCCTCACTTCCCCACTTTGCAGTCGGACTTGAACGTATCGACTTCCCTCCTCGTACGCGACGACCTGTCCGAACGAACCCGCAGAACGGCAAAGGATACCAGGACCGGTAGGGGAGAGCGTGATGGTGTTGATGACTGTGCCAGGTGGGATGAGTCGTAGGGGCAAAACATTGCCTGGTTTGAGTGTCATTGAACGGAGAAGACCCAGTGCCAGCGACTGCGCAGACGACTCCGTCGCGTCCTCTTTCCCTTCCGCAATGGACGAATCGAACCCTGGAATGAACCCGTCAGGGATACCTTGTCTAAAGCTCCTGACTTCATCTCCTGCTCTTAAGCCCTCAGTAGCAATGATATACGTCCATTTTTTGTCCCCAACAGCTGCGGGGTCGCGGTTGTGCAGTAGGGCAATGTGGGCAGAACGACCAGGGTCATACTCGATACGAACGACATCATGGACACCGGAGGCTTCTCTTTTGTAGTCCAATATCCGTATACGCTGCTTGTGCCCTCCGCCACGATGTCGCACCGTGATATGACCATGCTGATTTCTGCCTCCATTCTTTCGGCGGGCGACGGTTAACGTACGCACGGGCCTGCCCTCGTACAAATGCAGGTTCAAGGGTCGACGTAAATGTCGAATACCAGGCGAAACGGGTTTGTATGTCTTGTAAAGATCCTTTGTACGTGAAAGAGCCTCTCCGACCTCAGACGTTTTCGTGTTTTGCCAGATTTCGGTGACATAGTTGCGACGATGAGTCAAAGTAATGGCTGGTGTTGAGATTGCCGCTGAGCAACGTTTGAGGGCTGACGCCGCCGCTGGAGACCCCACGCAGGTTCGAAGCAGTGCCGTCCCGCTTCGAACTGAGGACCGCAACATGGAATGTAGTGAACAGAACTTTCGCTAGAAATGGAACAGGCAGGAAAGGATTTTATGTTTGGTTCGAAGCACTGAACCAAACTCAGCACCGACGCGACTCTCCTTCCTCCGCGATCATGGTACGCCTTTTCCCTCGTAAGACGCATATATCGTCTCTAATTATGGCCGTAGGCAATGCAAATATCAACAGGCACGTCCGAGCTGCGGGACATCACCAAAATGGAGCGCATAGGTGCGAAATACCGACTTCATTGGGCGTTTTTCGTTCGAATCTGACCTTGGGTGTGTTTTCTCAGGTGCTCATTCACATATCCGTGGCTTGGGTCTAGATGATCGACTAGAACCGCGCGCCAACTCACAAGGGCTGGTTGGGCAAGCCAAAGCGCGTAAAGCAGCTGGTATGATCCTCAAAATGGTGCAGGAAGGAAAGATTGCTGGGCGGGCAATGTTATTCGCTGGACCACCGTCGACAGGAAAGACTGCCATTGCTCTGGGTCCGTCTTGCTATTCATTATTTTGCTACTCATATCGCTAATAAAGACTTGTATCAGGCATGGCGCAATCTCTCGGGCCCGACGTTCCGTTTACCATGATCGCAGCAAGCGAGGTTTTCTCTCTCTCAATGTCTAAAACGGAAGCCCTCACACAAGCCTTCCGACGAAGTATCGGTGTCCGCATAAAGGAGGAAACAGAGCTTATCGAGGGTCAGGTTGTTGAGATCCAGATCGACCGGAGTCTTACTGGGGTACGTTCTGTCGGGTTCAAAGGTTACACTGTTTTGGAGACGCTAATGTGCCTGGTCGTCCTACTTACACCTACAGGCTACGAAAACGGGCAAGCTCACAATCAAAACGACAGATATGGAAACTATCTACGATCTCGGGATGAAGATGATAGATGCTTTGACGAAAGAAAAAGTCCTAGCCGGGGACGTGATAGCTATCGACAAGACCTCCGGAAAAGTGACAAAACTCGGACGCTCCTTCGCTCAGTCGCGAGATTACGACGCCATGGGGGCAGACGTACGTCGGTCCCTACTTCTCAATCCCGTGTTCTCTATAATGAATCCCCGATTTTTATAGACCAAGTTTGTCCAATGCCCAGAGGGCGAGATCCAAAAGCGAAAAGAAGTCGTTCACACAGTGTCCCTGCATGAGATCGATGTTATAAACAGTCGCACGCAAGGCTTCCTCGCACTGTTCGCAGGGGACACTGGTGAAATTAAGCCTGAGCTGCGGAATCAGATCAATGCCAAGGTTGCTGAGTGGCGAGAGGAGGGCAAAGCGGAGATCGTTCCAGGGGTTCGTTCAATCTAGGCTTTCCACGCTATATATAGCTTCATCTTGGCTGCAGTGGGCTAATCAATGTTGGTCTCGGTCTAGGTGCTGTTCATTGACGAAGTCCATATGCTGGACATCGAATGTTTCTCGTTCCTCAATAGAGCACTGGAGGGTGAACTAGCTCCGCTGGTGATTATGGCCTCAAATCGTGGAATGGCGCGCATTCGAGGCACAAAATTCCGCAGTCCCCACGGTCTACCCATGGATCTGCTCGACCGGGTCCTGATCGTGAGTACGAAGCCGTACACCGAGGACGATATCCAGCAAATCATCCAGATAAGGTCAGTCTCTGAAATTTTGCTTGGCTGCGCATACCGACGTGAATTCTCTTAACGCCGTTCCTTAGGTGCCAAGAGGAAGATGTTCAATTGACAGCCGACGCAGCAAATGTATTGACTTCCATGGCCATGCAGACGACTCTGCGATACGCTTTGAACTTGATAGCCTGTGGACGAGTCGTGTCACGGAAAAGGAAAGCGGAGCAGGTGGATGTAGAGGACCTACGGAGGGCGTACACGTATTTCATGGACGAAAAGAGAAGTGTGCAGTGGCTGAAGGAACAACAAGGGAGTCTCATCTTTGAGGAAGTGGACCCGCTGCATGACGAGACGATGGATAGCACATGATTGTCGGCGCTATCATGACCGTTGTCCTGAATTTCTTGGGTTCCGTGACATTTCTGTAAGTAGGTACGTAAGAACATTTTTCCTTCGCTTGCCTCAGACTTCTTCGTATGGCGTATCCATGTGCTTATCATTGACATAGAGACTTGTTGTAATTTGCCACTCTATACGAATCACCGGCATTGTCTATCCTCGAACACGTTGAGGTATCCGAGCAGTTGAAACGTGTGTTTCTCCGTGATGCAGCAACAACTACGGTTGAATCGCGGGTCAAGGTGTAACTCTCAACTTCGTCAACGCGTTCAACATCGCTTTTTTCGTGTGTGCCATTGATGCGTTCCTAAAAATAAACTCGTAGGAAGCCGCAGGACCCATATTGCTGTGCCGCAGAAGCCAAGCACAAGCCGTGAGGACCAGAAAAGAGCCAAGAATCTAAAAATAAACACGTCCAGACATTTGTTTTTCTTGGAAGCCGGGGTCAGGTGTATCCAATCATTTCGTACGGTCAACCCACTACAGTGGAGGGCCGTTAAGACGGGTGTGATATGTCAAGCGGCCTGTCGTCATGTCCTTCATCTATCTGCATTGGAAGCTCCGACAATATTCCCGGGAAGAACGGGCGATGCAGTTCTTTGTGTTATTATCTTCTTATGTGGTGATGCCGTGCGTGCCTTTCTCTTCTTCCCATGACCCACAGAACCTCTACCCTTCGTCCGCTCACTGCTGTCTGCTTACCCAGGCTTTATTCTTGGCATGTGCACCCCAGCCTGCGGTCTCCGAATACTAAGCCCACGGAGGTATCTAGAAGGTGGGGAACCGCTGACCATATACATCCATGCGGTGAGATAGGTGGTCGATGTGCGCCCATGCCCGTCAGTTGCGAGTTACCTTACAGAATGAATGGTTGCTGACATACTTACGTTCCGGGCTTTGGGTCTGGCTTAGCTTTATCCCTCTAGGTCTTAGCATTCTGGATTCTGTCATTTTATTTTTGGCAGCCAAGTAATTTGCTGGCCCCATCATCCGGACCACTCCCGTACTTCCTTTCTCCAATCTTGTGCTTGGCCTAAGGCTGGAGTACTTAAGGTCGGTTGGAGACGTTCATAGGAATTCGTTCACCCTAACACTTTCGTTCGTCAATTTACGTTGATCGCTCCTCCTTGACCCTTCATCCGCAACTATCACTTGCATCCCTCTTCGCTAACATGCCTTCAGTGAGTATTGTTGGTTGATCTCCGCTATGTGATCGTTGCTCATTCACCGCCCTCTAGCTATCGATAATTCCTAAACGATTATCAAGAACATTAAACTCCAGTGTGCGTCCGGCTTCAAAGTGCTCCACCTTGCCGTATCGCTCACACGAGTTTTATAAATATTGTAGTCGTCGCGCTCGACGAAAAGATCTTCGGTAAACGATGGGCGCATGAGCTTTAGCTCAGACACCAGCACATTGGTATTTCCTACTCTCTCGTATGTCATCTCTGAGATGCTAATTTTTATTCCTCTAACCAGATGAGTGTCGAATTCCCTGATACTTTCCCACAAAAGTTCGTGCACAGCATAAACGAGGTGCGTAGTTTTCTGCTCCCTGTTCTAAAAACAACTACTTCCGACGGCTGACCGTTTGTTTTTATCTTTGTCGGACCATTAGAATGATGTACTAGAACCTGAAGATATGGCATGGGGGCCGCCGCCGTCGTCAAACTATTCTTGGTCACTGCCGAAGTTTTCACGGAAACCAAAATCGCGGACATGATGTAGTGATGAGGTCACAGAGGCCAATGCATGTGCATCGAAGGTAAGCTAGACATACGTCGTACGCTTAACGGGCGCATGTGCTGACCTACGTCTCCTCAGCATTTTCAGATTGCCATGTCATTGGGGCTCTCAGGGTTATGTGGAGGCCTCCTGTGTCATTGGACTATGTAGTGCACAATAGCATCATTCATTACTATTGCCCGAATTTCGTTTCATTGTCGCCGAATAACACCACCAGCGGCTGTACTATTTATCTGTATTCCGTAAACATGGTACCAATATAACCAAAGAGTTAATGACATGCATTGGTCCTGAATATGTGTCATTCAATTGCCTAAGTACCGCGGGCGTTGGGGAAGGAGAACGCTGATATCACTAATGGATGAAAAGTGCAACGATAAATATACATGGACTATGCCTTAAAGCCGACGTCACCCAAAGCGCTGCTTCGCAAGTTGTTGGAACATATCCATGGTGGCCTGTGAAAAACAAATAAACGCATTTGGACTTCTTGAGCGGGCGTACATGGAATAAAGAAGTGTATGCCATCCAAACCTTTTCTTTCTCCTTGAATGCAGAAGCCCTCTCACGAATGGCACTAGTTTTCTCTTCGTTTTTCTGTGAATACCGTTGTTTTGCCATGTCTCGCTTTGCAAGCCTGAGATGAGATATCATTGCCGATTCAAAAGGAAGGTGGAAAAAGAAAACGCGAGTACGCACTGAGCCTTGAAGCTATCGCCCCCACCCATTAGGGTAGTTTCGTCGGCCTCAAGCCCTTCGTCCCCTCTGTCCCTAAAGTCACGGTCGTTCTCTCGCTTTGCTCTTTTCTTCTCTAGCATGCCTTCCCTGCCTACAGGTTTTGGGCCGACCATATCCTCTACTCTTTCCTTAGCATCCAATTTGTCACGCTTCCGTTTGTACGACCTCTCTTCATCGCGGTGCTCTGCGTCCAATTCACGAGCAAGCGTGAGATCAGAAGCTGATGGAAGTGTAGGTCCCAGCACACGACTGCCCGAACCACTTGCCCGAGAACTGGGACCTGCATCATGAGACGAAGAAGCTACAACGGAATCTCGACCATATGTTGCCGCGCCAACCTCTTCTCGCGCCGATCGCAGGGCGTCGTCATCTGCGCGACTCTTCTTCGTGGCAAAGGACCATTTGTACGCCGTGTTCGCAGTGGCCGGTATTGTTGCTGGGTTTATGCCGTTGTAATATGTATCTGCACTGGCGGTTAGCCTGTTTTTATCACAAGCAACGAAAGACCCACGCGTGAGTTTGCCTCTGTTCCATGCCTGATTTACAACCGGCGAGTTTCATTCCGTTACTTCCAATCTGACGAGTTGCTCAACAATGATGGTCGCACCTTGACAAACTTCCGGAAATAGCTGGCTTGCGATTAGAGTCTACCACATGAGCTTTGCAGCTATCTTACCTTCTAGCCCGGTCACCAGATAGGCCGTCAAAGTACTCGGAGAATCACGAGGTTAGATAATTATATCATTCGGCCAATACCCAACAACTCACCTTTCCTTTCTCTTCCTTCAACCATACTCTAAACTCGTCACTCTTTTGAAAATAGTCAGCTTCAGTGATTGGAGAAACACCCTTGGGCAACTCTAGTTGTCTATCAGGAGACTTAGAGCGTTCTTCCGAACGATGTCTTGACCTTGAACGTGAACGTCGAGAAGGCATAGTCCCAAGGCCTAAAAAGTTAAGGTCGACGCGCGCGTATCCGGTGTTATTGATGGTTGTTGAACACCACCTTTGTTATCAACATCCTTCATCACGGTCACGACAGCTCTTCTTCAGGAACATCGGTCAATTGTGCAACATGAACATTTCCCACTTCAACTTCAACATGAGCTCAAATGCTGCGACGAGTTTTACGTCCGGCTGGCATGGTGCACGTAAAAAAGTGAGTCAATGACACCGGGTATTTAGGTCTATTTGCCTCCATCCGGTGTTCATCGGATCGACGGGCGGTACTACACGTGTATCATTTTTTTTCTTATCTTGCAAAACTCTGGAGTCATTTGTCTCCAGCTTTTCGTCTCTTCAACCACATCTCTGCTTAAAATGCCTGGTTTCGCGCGCTAAGGGCTTGGGTACCGAAGAACCCTTGCCTCTTATCACCCTCTGCACCAATAGACTATAGACTATAGAAGAACCGGTCCCACAACTAGACAATACCCCAAGCCGCCTTCAGCCCCCTCTCGTTGGCAAATTCGGAACGACGGAACCCATACTGCGCTAAAATTCAATAACTACTTAATTTTAAGACCATATTTCACGAAGGATGACGACAACGACGAACGCCAGCGCTCGTTTCAGGGGTTCAGGTAACAGTAGGATTCGACGGACTCCAATATTAGCTTCCCCTACTTCAGCCCTTCCTCCGCTTGGTCGCCTTGCGTCTTACACTGCAGAGCAGGTAATGTCAGGCCTCAGGAACTTACGGAGCTTGTACTTCCAGAAATCATTGCCGTCAACGATTATGAATTCGTCCCAACTGGCCATCCCCAAGCGGAACATTCGACACTCCATTCATGATACCTCGGTTCCTGATTCCGGATATGCCTCTGCGGAGGATGACGAAGGAGACGACATTCCCGCCAAATTTGCGGCCCACACGGAAAGCCCGTCTTCCACCGAGGATGAAGACTCAGATGTAGAAGTGGAGATTCTGCGCGCTGACCCCTTCGAACGCGCTTTCGCAATCAAATGGGTGACTGGTTTTATCTCCCGCTCAGGCGACTGGATTTATGCGTCTGAATCGGATTCTGAGTCTGAAGAAAGAGCAGAAATCCTTGACGAAGCCATCGCCCTGCTCTCCTCTTTTTCGGGCAACGAAGAAGAGGAGGAAGTCGCCCTAACGCGTACTTTTTCTTTTCCAACTGCCGTCGACTTCAAGTCCGACCCCGCGGGCCCCAGTATCCGGAGAGACATCCATGTGGAGCTGAACGACGCCCCGCTTTCGAAGGAAGACCATACGTCCGTGGGATTGCAAAGCTGGGGTAGCTCCATTCTATTAGCAGAACGCATCTGTCTACGGCCGTCCTTCTTCTCCTTGACATCGACATGTAGAAGTGGAAGTAGAGACAAACCTCTCCGAATCCTCGAGCTCGGTGCGGGTACAGGGATGCTCAGTATTGCAACTGCCAAACTGCTTCGTCCTTCTTCGAACTCAGGGCCAGGACCAGAAATAATCGCCACGGATTATCATCCGGACGTACTCGATAATCTTTCCAGGAACGTCGCGACCAATTTCACTTCCTCGCCATCACCTCCATGCGGATTGCAGTCGCCCATCATCACCGTCAAGGCGCTCGACTGGCAAAATCCCACATATATTGCCCCTTTGGATAAACCCTTCGATGTCATCATGGCTGCTGATGTTATCTACCACCCAGACCATGCGAAATGGATCATGCGATGCGTCGAGAAATTTCTCACACGTCCTTCCTCTACCTCACCTTCAGGGGGCGTTTTCTGGCTCATGATCCCTGTGAGGACGACAGGAAGGCACGAGGGCATGGATGGCACCGTCGATGCCCTCTTTGCCGACGCGTCTTCCTTTGATACGAGCTTCAAAACTACCGATGAAGGGGGTAGGTTGAAATTGACTGTGTTGCATAATGAGGGTGTGGATAAGCAAGGAGGTATTGGCAGAGCTGATGAAGGCGGATATCGCTTATTCAAGATAGGTTGGGCCACTTAATTTGTTCAACCTTTTTTTGTTCGTCGATCTCGAGTCTTAGCTGAGATGTGTGACTTGGCGTTTGCTTTTCCCCTCACTAACAAAAAGGAACCAGTCTGATACTGTCACTGCTTGTCGCGGCTTCATTGACTTCTCGAGAGAGAGGCTCGGCGTTTCTCACCTCAACCGTCTTTTCCAACCTTGTGCGCGTTTTCCATGTCTCAGAACTTAGCGACACAATTCTGCCGCCAGTTTCATTCTCAGGGCCTCATTGCACAGCATGGCACGACTCCGAGGACAAACTGCGTCTAGTCAAAGCAACCGAGGTTAACTGTCGGAATAATCTTGGCATGCCACTGGTTTTTGAATTGAGTATTTCATACAGGTCTTCCGAGGCTGTTCTGCTGGATCACACGAGAAATGCCAAGCAGTTAAACCACCGAGATGCTCACAGAGTCTGTTCACTGATCCTGTGTCTAGTATCGGATGTGTCGATATTGTAATCAGTTGAAATTCTGCCCTTGAAAACCGTCGGAAGAGAAGTTTCATTCGTCTTTTGATTTAGAAAATACTTTCAGCAGAGCGATTTCTGCGTTCATCTCCGCAAATCGCTGTGCCTCGTTGAGCTTGTCTCTGACTTTATGCTGATGGGTTCCCTTTTCCGTTTCCTTGGCAGGTCTTAGAGACCAAACCTCGATTGCAATGCCATTATTCACAGGAACTGCCAACCACCACATGTCGAAATTGAAAATGATTCAACCGTGACCAGAAGCTATTTATGTGCCTCACGTATGTTCAAGCCCCCCGAGGCGACACTCCTGAAGCCCAAACACTATACAGGTCAAATGAATCGAATTGCAAGTAATCTTGTCTTGTCACTGTCGAACTTGAGATGAGCGTGAATGACTTCTTATCTTGATAGACTCACACGGGGATGCCGAGCAATTTAATTACCACTGACTAAACTGCCTACCCACGGGAAGCCCTTTCGACATAAAGTCTGGATCCCACATTATGTGATATAATACTCATACTCATCTTTTCAGAAATAGCTAATGGGTCTTCTCATTGTTGATTGTTTTTCCACATAGGCCCGTTTGATTTGTGATGTTACTGTACATTCATTCTTGCTCACGCCAAGCCGCCGTTCACTCCGACAAACATGATGGCGCTTAGCAGCCCATATCGACCCCGTCATAAGGACCGTCGTGATCGCCTGTTGCGCCATCGAAAATATTCGGAACGTCACCAACGGTGCACTCAGTGCTAGTGTTGTCTTGACCTGAAGTAAAACAAAGAGGATTACATGAGCTTATGTGTCCAATAATATCCCACCCGAAATCATGGTAAGGCAGAATGTGTGTACCAAGCTCACTTACCTGGGCAAGAGACCCATTGGTTATTGTCCATGATGTGCACCTCACCCGATGGGTGAACGTACCCCAAAAAGCGGCCTTCAAATCCAAGAATAATCAGGGACAGCTATTCATAGATATGATATTGCGTACCTGGGAGAATAGGAACAAGATCTTCCCTTTGAACGCCGTAACCTACAATCAGTAGACGTCCAAGTTGACACAGAGGAGGAAATGCGGCATACTGACTTGTTGTTTATATGGGTAAGAGTGAGGTGAGCGTCAACGTAATTAGCGAAAGCTTGGTTTCCAACCTAAATATTTTTTTTAGTACCTTGAAAGGCCGCAAAGATCGGTACTTGGATGAACTTACTCTGGGCATGCCATAACCGATAGTCCTGAACGTTACGCCGGTAATATGCAGAGGCAAATATACTCCATCAAGAAGAGCGATAGCAGCACCTACGCAAGGTAAGAGCGCAAGGAGTCAAGGTAGCCCAAAACATGAAGGAGGAGGAGCTCGGCCTACCTAGAGAATGTCCGACTATGGTGACCCGTGTAGCTGCATGCGCTGCGATCGCTTTTTGCACAGCAGCCAGGATTGTTGTTGCAGTTCTTTGAACATTTAGAAAGGGTATATCATGCTGGAGAACCAACTTTACTTTGCTTGCTCATTTGCAAAGCCGCTGTGGGCCTCAACAGAGGAGCTAACACCAGGGAACAGGGTAGGACTCAATGATTCCAGAATTGCATCGGCATCGGTGGCATCCGCCTCACTCCAAGAAAAATATGTCGTTAGTACCCGTCTGCCCTGTATACGGCGATGTCGACCTACATTTTAGTAGTGTCCGTTCCTTGATGCGCGACAATAACCGTTGCTTGTGAAGGCGAGAATCCAACGTACCCTTCGAATACATGTTTAGGATATGCGCCCCACATCTCCAAAATGGAATGACTCACAAAATTGTACACTGGATCCATCACCCCCTGATGCAACTGGGATAAAGTCCGCATTTGCGTTGCAATTCGCTGAAAGATGATGAGACTTCTAGCAAAAGTCTAAAATAATATCTACTGACCACCGCAAGTCCATGAGAGTGTGGTGCTTGGTTGACAATACGCAGTACTAGCGAAATTGGTGAAGGGTTTGAACGCTGTGATCTGTGCAGAAGTGAGACCGGTGATACTCTGTCGCTTGGACAACTCCACAAGTGCAGGCGCGGCGTTGACAGTGGAACGCAACAGAACCGAAAGAATTAATGTGGCAGCCAATTTGAACATGGTTATCGTGTCTGTTCTTTGCTAGAGAAGCGCGGGGTATTGACTTTCGTGCCAGAGCGTGCTCACTAGCACAAGTCCCTGAGGAAAATCATTCCTTCACAAACGCTGCACATTTTATACAATGTTATTCGGCAACGCGTTTTGTCAGTGAGAACATCAACGTCGTCGGTCATCCTGGCAACGACCAACATGAAAGGTCAGCTCGATCCGATGCATATGCGCAGAACCTGTGATACGGAGCATATGTTCTGATTGGGGGCGTATTGGCGGTGCGGTAGTCCATTGTCCATACGATTCGATGGGAAACGAAGGTTGATTGTGGGGAAACTCGCAGCTGGAAGCCCTAAAAATAGATTGTCCGGCGAATGGTCTACTAATCAGATGCCACTATGTACAGGATATGAACGCACCGTAAGGAATCGACAAAGCGGACTTACGGAGTGAGGCTCAACAATCATCGGCACCGTATTTAGTGTATACACCAATTGGACTACTCAACGCGGTTAAGAAAAGACTCATGCGACCAGAACTGGGCCCACAAGGCACAGATACGACTCACACGCATCGCGCTTGTCTGCATATCCAGGAGGCATTTTCCAAACCATATCAACCATTGAATACTATGACGGCTCGAGCACGATAATTCACTGGCTGCCGCGGCCTCCTAAGTCAGTCTCCGGCTCGACTCCCTGTCCATTGGCTCTTGATGGCACAATTGAACCACTTGTGGTCAAAATAATAACGGCCTCACTCCACTTCATAGCCTGGCCGGAGTCGCATACATTGTTACAATCGCTAATATCGTGGGTAATATATTACAGGCGTTATCATGATGAATCGTAAATATGAGAAATGGTGTACAAAAGTGCGACAACTGGACCTCAGAGCCGGGAACCCCAATCCCCATAACCGGTCGTCGGTTACGGTAATTCAGATAAGAAATAGCACTAGCAATGCCTCTGTAGAAGGGCCTGTTTAGTTTTTGTTAGGTTACTTTCATGACGGCGATATGCTTCCGAACGGGGACGAAGCAGAGAAGGCTCACCCGAAGCTCTTTAGCATCAGAAGCAGTGACGCCCCCAGCATATCTACCACCCTTGTACACCGCGATCGTGGGCACCTAGTATCATACAAGTCGATGCTCGTGTCGCGACATTACGCGGAAGGATGATCAGCCATAACTCACGACCATAAGCCTACATGCTTCCCCGACATCTGGCCTGGCAGAAACATCGACTTTGTAAAAATCGAGACCTCCGTACGCCGGCTCTCCGGATAGCCGTTCATAAATGGGGGAAATATATTTGCATGGGTCACTCCATAACTCATAAAAGTTGATAATGACGGGCCTGCTAGTGGGCCGGTTTATCTTTGTGAGGCAGTAATCATCGTTGGATTAGAAAACGGCGCCCATGAAATTATAGTCAAACGTACGATGGTTTTGAAATCCTCCAGTGAAACGATCGATTTGGAAACCATTTTAATTATGACAAATCAATCGATGGAGGGAACTTTCTTTCGATGACTTGGGATGATTAGTTTGAGATGAGATGAAGGAATAACCTGCCTCGAATTCAAAAGAGTAAGCTGTTTTATACAATCTATCACGCGACCGCCGAATACTGTGTCCAAATTCAACCTCACAGCGGTCAATAACGCGGGGAAAACCTCTCCAAGTCGGTCTCATATTGTATCCGAACGCGGTCCGTATGTGCGACCCATTGGAGTTCAGAATGAGACGAATAACGGGACTTTGGCTTATCGTGATGAAGGATTCCATGAAACTCATATGACTCGAGCTTTGATGCGCCACGCTCTTGCAGCTCGTATGCGATTATTTGTTTCAGAACCTGCTGACAATCGGCCAATTCGACTCTGGTTCATGCTGCAAGCAGCCATAAGCGCTGGGGAGACCCCGGATCGGCCTTGAGAGTCGGAGGCATCGCCAGGACTCCTTGACATTAACTCACATGGTGTTCGCAGTCCGTTCTCTCATTTGGTGTCCCCAGTCCTCGATCGTGCTGCGATCATGGCAAATCCCATCGGGAACTATATAATTACTTCCACGGCCAGATTCTGTAATTACCAAATGCAACAGAGTCGCTGACTAAACCCCTTGCCAACCCCTTGCATCACCTCTAGTGAATCCAAGTACCGTCGCCTCAGAAGCGGGGACGATTGAAATTCTATCCCGTGATAATACCGGAGCTGCTCAAGAACGACTAGTCGGGCGTCAGCCTTATAAATTTGTGGAATATACTTCGCGTTTCAAGAACTGTTCTGATGCTTATCCTTAAAGAGTCGCGACACTTGATAACTCACTTGGGTGGTTGAGGCAATGAACTGATAGAACAAT
Organism: Crassisporium funariophilum; assembly: GCA_014925845.1. Taxonomy (NCBI): domain Eukaryota; kingdom Fungi; phylum Basidiomycota; class Agaricomycetes; order Agaricales; family Crassisporiaceae; genus Crassisporium; species Crassisporium funariophilum. The sequence goes on from JACGCL010000001.1 coordinate 317,533, forward strand.
CGTCGTTGAGTGTACATCAACTGGCTACGTGTCCTGTCAAGACACTGCCACGCTGCACACAAACAAAAATTGCAGTACGATCGGCTGTGGCTTTGTCTGCTACGGGGGGGGCTCCACTTTCATGGATGTGGATACTCTCAAAGGTCATCCTGCGCAAGTGCAATAATACAATCCGGTGGTCGGACGTCACATCGCCTCGCCTCGGAGTATCTCAGCGTCATCGTGCCAAAGAAGCATTACATCTATGGATGATACAATAGGTGACTAGGTGACGGTGTCATGCATCGTGAGTATAGACAGATTAATCATGAATGGAATCTTAGTCCTTCGTAAGATTGATCATCAATTCTTAAGTCTTATTGCCCACTACCCTCTGGAGATATTCCTTAGAAAGTGACAATCAGTCTCTCTATCTCAATGACACGCATAAAAGCAGAAGGTTTTACTCGGAGAGCTCGTGAATCAGACCCAGTTATACCGCTCACAGACTTTCCACTCTTGTACACCGCGAACGTAGGCGCCTGTTAATATACGGTCTGAAAGTTAGTAAATTGGTTGCTAAAGCTATATAGAAGCGTTTAGCTGACGACTTACAATCGTGACCCTACATGTGTTCGCAATATCCGGTCGCTTTCCGAGGTCAACTTCGTAAAATTCTAGAAATCCGTGGTAGGCCATCACTGTAGACAATTGTTCGAACTTGGGTGAAATGAATTTGCACGGGTCACTCCATGATTCATAAAAGTATATAATTGAAGGCTTTGATCGATTAACCTAAGTGTGGCGATTCCGCTGTTTGATGAGCGAATAACTTCCTGAGGATTGCAGAACTAGTCGGACATACGATGGCCTGGAAATCCTCCAGGGTAGCAATCACTCTGACAACCATCTCAATCTTAGCTTTCGGTCAGGAGCCCAAAGGGGTACAGTACAAGTCAAGCTGGATACGTTCGAGGTGTGATAGAGGATGTCTTCCGCCAGACTAGAATAGAAAGCTGTGTTATGGCGAGCGAAGCTTGCAGACAAGTTGCAGACATTCTATGAGGATGCTGTGAGTTTTGTGGGCCTGAACAAACCAAGAACAAACAATCACAAATCCCAAACGCCTTCGTAAATCTGTACCGTACTTATACTCGAGAAACCCTGTCCTAAATTTCTTTCTCAGTAGCCACAAGATTTCAGAGGTAGTCAATACACTGTTCATTCATCAATTTGACAGAAAAAGAGGCTGTAGGCCAGTTATCCGCTCTACGCGCCATGAACTCATAATCTGCAGCAAGCCTTCCCGCGGATATCTATCATGCGACCAATTGTATTATGAAATTGTAAGGTGCAGCAGTCAACACCGCGGAAGAATTTTTCCAAGAGAAGTTGTATTTATTTCGAAGACGGTCCGCAAGTGATGAAGGTGGAAAGGTCAGTGTGCTCATACGCCTCAAAATGGAATGCGCCACGGTCGTGTGGCAATGTGATATGGAACCTGTGACAATGTCAGTTCGACTGGTCCATGTTGCAGTCAATTGAAAAAAGCTGAATTGGCCTTGAGCTCGGGAGGGGTCGCCGTGATAAAGAATTCTTGATGGTCTTCTGAATGGTCTTCTGAATGGTCTTAACCTCTTTGTCGGAGTGAAGAACGTGCCATATAGTGGACGTTAACCCTGGATGCCACATGTTCGAGGAGCACGGTCAGCTGTACAGTCGTCATCTATCTCGAAAATTGCGTTGGTAATTTTTGTGAAGTAGAAACGTAAAACATACGTTATTGGTGCCTTGATGAACGCCGGGTGTCGTCGTACCTCCGATATCCACACACGGTTGATTCATCACCGACACCAGCTAACCTATGAGAATGACCCTATAATGCCTTTAACAAGCATCCACCCCCAATATCAACGGCTCGGATCCATTCTCAGGTCTCCTAAGCCTCATGCTAACAATGAAGTATTCTGGAAGAACTTTAAAAGGAACGGATAACCAAGATTACAAAACAACATCGTGCAAACAGTGAGACAGTCATTATACTTCATACTAACCTCCGCACCTGAATGCGCCACCGCACATCTCACCCTGAGTCGTCGTACGCACCCCACCGTATTCCACCAAGTCCCGACCCTAATGAATTATCTCGCCGTCATCTGCACCCCAAGTTCAACGCACTAGCTACAAATGGTTACAAGCAATCGACAGAACATCGTGCGTCAGGAAGACAATGTATGCACAACCGCGACGAACAAAAAATAAATAAAAAGAAACGCAAGTAAAAGTAAAAAATGGTCATTCTAAATTCAATAGAGGCAGAATTGAAAATGGAATGATGAAGAAAACAAGTAGGGGAAACGAAGCAGACTGATGAAGAGCAGCGCAAAGTTCTTGGTAGGCTGAACTTGTCAGGAAGAGCAGGCCTCGACCTGGTAATAGGAATACGAAATAGAAATGAAAGTATAGGTACTCGACACGGAAATTGTCGTTCCGGGTTGGCAGGTATAGCGTATGCGCAGCAGGGATATTGTTGTGAAGATGGTGGTGGTCAGTTTTTCTTTCCAGTGCGGTGGGTGGGTAAATTGGATAAGGATAACAGGGCGTGAGTAGAAATAGGTAGAGTTTGTCCTTGGCGATACAGCTAGCGGGATGGGAGGGAAGAGCACAGGCCAAGAAAACAAGAGATACGTGAGTGAGTCAAGGTCTCGCATGTGCGACGGAAGGAGGGGCCATTGGTGGTATCATGATGGGTAGTAATCATCGTCCCAAGATTCTGGTGTCGGAAAATAAAATAAAATAAAAACAAGTTAGAATCATAAAATCAACTTCTGAAAGAGTGAAAGGCTGAAGTGGGACTAGACAAAATTTATCTCATCGATCCGAACAATGACAGCGCTTCGCGTGACACGATCAAGACGTACGATCGATCGTTGACGAGAATCCAACAAAAGACTCCGAAGTAGAAAATTAACGATCGAAATTTATAACGCACCTTCGGTTATGCTCTTCCAAGCGAGATACAGAACGCCCACAGCCGCCGTCTCAAGCAACGTCGCCACAAATGACCCATCAACCTTCGAGTTCGACCCCTTCATGAGAGAGCGAGGGTTAGTACGCGATAGAACGAGATGCAAAGTAAAATGGGAATTACTTTGCAGATTACTCGACTTAGCAGGAACCATGCGAGCTGTGAAAGGACGAAGAGGCACCCCGCGAGAATGTAATACCACATCGGCCGCGTCTCGTTGAGGACGTGGAGAACGATATAAGACATGATGGCGAGATAGGCGATGGCGCATCTAAGATGACAAGCGAAATGTTCGAATAGTTCGAGCAGAATAAAAAGACAAGGACTCACACTGCCGGCCATATACTTGTCAGTACGAACATTGCAATGCTTCCTAGTCTCTCCGGGGGTGATGACACTCCACCAATGACTTGCGTTACACCAAGTGCGAGGTCAAGCGAGATGTATATCGTTACACCGAAACAAATGACAGTAAAGACATAGAAAGGCTGCAGTCAAAGCAATGAATTGAGTACGGCCCATTTCCAGCATAATGACAATACGTACGACTAAGCTGCTCAAGCTACCATCTTCCACGACTTGCGTCGCAACGATCGCGTTGGCCAGCAACGCCCAAAAGAGCGCGACGACTGCTGCAGCGTGTATCGCAGTGAGAACAACGAGAGCGGTGGAGCCTTGTTCTAGGAAAGAGCCGGTGGTGACAAGTTGAAGTGGGAGCGTGAAGAGGTACAATGTGAGGAAAGTTCGGAGTTCAACGCGGCCTAAACTCGGTCGTCAGCGTACAGGGGGATTGCAAAGGGTTCAAAAATGAGAGCGCACCGACAGCTGCTTTGCGACGATTGCAAAGGAATATGAGGAGAGCTATGAATATAATGCTAACACCGCACGCGGCCATGTTGGCCACATTTCCGATGGAGCCATCGTGGCCTACTCGCGGAATACCACATGTCGGGTTGACTCCAACAGGAGCAGAGACGGTGGGTAGTGAAAGTCCTTTGAGTGTCGAACTGGACGCACGCTGCAGCTGAAAAACACACGGGTTTGTTTCATTTCTTTGACGCAATTTAGGTGTGAATTTCTCAAAATACCTGACGGTAGAACAGATTACACCAAGGATAACTAGGTGTGTCCGAGCACAATGGTTGGAAATCTCCAAACCTTATAGGCATGGTAGCGCTGGCAGAGGGAAAAGAAGGGAGAAAGGGTGGAGGTATTCGTACAGGTCGTAAATGGGTGCGTCCAGGTGGTGAGAAGGGGGGAACAAAAAAGTCGTATCAACGGGCACAGTGAGATCAAACATTCATACACAAAGATCAGTATTCCTCGTGCCCGCAAAACGTGGGGGTCTAAACTCACAGTTAGCTAGACTCGTGTAGTGTGTGAAATGAGGGTGGCTTTTGGCGCTGTAAAGAGCATGCGCCTCTTTCGAAAAGGAGAAAAACTGAGCGTTCAACGCAGATGGAAAGCAAAGACGATGAGGACGACGAAATGTGTTGTGCACTGTTCTCCCATCTCCGATTCACTCAGCTTAATCAACTGTATCCGCACGTTTCGATCAACGTTGCCAAGTACCCCACGTGGTCCATGGCAACCCGCTTGCCCTTGGCGCAATACCATGCTCCTTGTCCGTCCTTATCCCTCCTTATCCTTGTTGTCTCCATTCCAGTTCAACATTATACCCCACAGCACCGTCTGAATTTAGATGTCTGACACTGGCCATGCACAATTATTATTCCCACCGCCTCCAGATTTCGAATGATTCTGCGGTCTCGGTTGCGTTGCAAATTCAGTATACAGAGATCTTGCTGAAACGAGTGGTGAGACTATCAACCCACTGAGATATTGTATTGCTGACAAAAATAGTCAAATCAGACCTTCCGATTGTTATCACCGCCTTTCGAGCTTGTCCTTGTCCGTCAATTGAATTACTATTATTCCCAATATGTTACCATGGCCTCACCCGATTAAACAGACGGTAATTGCTGGCCTTGCTAGTTTCTTGTTCGCTCGTCAGGTTAAATAAAACATGGACCCACAGCCTTTTCCGCCCAGCCACGCGACGGCGCTGGGCCCTTGTGATTTACGCATCACAGGGTCATTCCATTTACTTCTTTATCACTTCGCATTTTCACCGCCATATCGAAGACTCTTGTCTACTCTTTGCATTCGCTGAGCGATTACATAATTAGCAGAGCCTTTGGGCTGAGTATATCCATGAATACTGCAAGTGGATGTATGTGTGCATCCGAGTCAGAAACGGTATTCAGGAACTGCTGTTATCGAGTGCACCGCCCATCATTCTCGGACGGAGGATTCACTCTAGAAATCTAACAAGACACTGCCTTTTGCCTCTTGTTTTCCTGGATCTCTTGACCCCTTAGCGGAACAACACATCGAGCAGTGTACCGCCACTATTCTATAAAAGGTCTTGACATTTTGATCAGAAATCGTCTCTTGTCCTTCTGCCTTAGAACAATCATGTCCGCTCCTGCACCAGATCCCAATGCTCAGCCCCAGCATCCTCCGGGAGGTTACGTGAGTACCATTACTGCCCGAACTGTAATCATCGACTTAAAGTGATCTAGGCTCCACCAACAGGCGCGCCCCCTGTATGTCAATCGTTCTTTTATCGCATCTTATCTAGCATCTTCAGACTTGCTGATAACTCTTTCCTCTCCATTTAGCCTGCAGGGGCACCAGCCGGGCAACCACCTGCAGTAGGTGCCTTTTGGTTTCATCTCTATCGACTCATACTAAATACCTTACACGACTTTGAATAGACTACTGCCCCTTACGCGAACTCACCTCCGGGATCCGCACCTCCTGGCGCATACCCACCCCCGGGATCCGCTCCAGGCGCTTACCCACCTCCGGGATCTGCTCCAGGCGCTTACCCGCCTCCAGCTGGTGCGCCACCTCCCGGACAAGCTCCGTATGGGTACCCACCCCCTGGAGGCTATTATCCCCCACCCGCCGGGTATCCCGGTCAACCCCAGTACTATCCTCCCCCTGGAGCCTATTACCCTCCTCCTGGACAATACCCCTACCCTCCTCCCGGTGGATATCCAGGTTACGGTGCTCCACCAGGCCAATACCCACCGCCAGGACAATACGCTCCGCCTCCAGGTCCACCTCCAGGGCACGTCCCAGCTACCGGTCCTCCTCAAACACCCACTAGCGCGCCTCCGGGTCATTACCCCCCACCCACAGGCCCTCCGCCCGCAGCTGGTGCCTCCAAGGATCCTTACGCATATGGCAGCTCTTACGCCATGCCTCATGTTGCGCCGCCCTTCCCAGTTGGTGCTTCGTCCCATCCTCCGCCTCTAGGGAGTTACCACCCACCACCTGTGACTCAGAACCGCGAGCCGCTTTGGTACCTTGGGACGGGCATCCCTGATTTCCTGGCCCCGGCTGCTCCTGTTGGACTCCAGAAGGTGCAAGGCTACGATCCAGCGACGACTTACGCAGCGATTATGAAGGCGACTTTCAACGACTTGGTGAATGAGAAGCAATGTTTGTCGTCCATCAACCGCAACTCAATCAACTAATTAACGGATTTTCTCCATGATATCAGTGACAGCCGCGCTCATCACTCTTGATGCTTACAAGATGGACGCCCTTTGTGATTTCGCCGTCGCGAAGTCTGGGAAACGACTTCCCGATCATCTGGAGAAAGTCGCATTGGGTAATTACGGGTAAGCCTCTTCTCTTGATCACCCGTCTTGTTTATATTCTCTCCAAGATTTGACAAGGGGCACTTTAGAAACGCCATTCGCGCGCTCACCTTAGGTCCTCTCGGCTACGATGTTGACCTTGCTTACAATGCACTGGCGGGCTTCGGCACTAACGAGATGCTGCTCACTGAACTCATCCTGGGTCGTTCGGGATCAGAAATTCGATTATTGATTTCTGCCTACCGTCAACGATATGGACGGGACCTCGTTGATGCTGTTAAATCTGATTTGTCGGGCAACAGCGAACGCAGTAAGTATCAACTAAAAATTCGGACTTTTGTCCAGCTGCTTTTATGTGATGTTGATCAACATCTACAATAGTGTTCATCATGGCGTTGAATGCACAGCGCCCACCTGACCATCTACCTGTGGATCATGCTCAAGTCACTGCTGATATTGAGAAGTTGTACACCGGGTCAAAGAAGAAAGACGAGGTATCTTTCTGAACTGCAATTGATTTAGAGAATTTTTCTGACATCTTTTGCCAGCTTGCATTCTGCGAAGTCTTGATCAACCGTTCAAATCCTCACATCGCTGCTGTGTAGGTCTATTTAGCCATTGGTCAGGAATTCTGTGTTCATTGCAATATTACTACAGCATCACCGGTTTCGGTCAAAGGTACAAGAGTCTCAGCAAAGTTATCAAGAAGACCTTGTTCGTCTCTCTCATCATACTACCAACCTCGGAGTCATAGTGACCGTCCTAACCTCAGCTCCGGAAACATGGAAACATCCCTTCTCTACATCATGCACGGTGTCAAACCCAAGCGCGACGGACAAGGTATCTGGCGTGACGCCAAATTGCTAGAGAAGACGATGGCCGGAATGGGCACTAAAGACAATCAGCTGATCTACAGGTATGTTGTTTATTCCACATCCTATTCTTATGTGGCGTTTCTGATCAGGCTATTGATGTTATCCCAGACTCATTCGTGCTCACTGGGATCCCAAGCGTCTCGAGGCTATCAAGGATGCGTATAAGCGAAGATACAATAAAACACTGGAGAGTCGCGTGAAGGGTGAAACGAGTGGCCCATACAAGGATTTACTAGTCGAGATCCTCAGGACGAGCGAAGTTGTCAAGAAGTGAGGTTGTGCAATCTCGAAATAGTGTAATAGTGATTGGATTAATACCAGATTGTCTTGTTTTGTACCAATACAAAGAAACTTATGCGTTAATGTTTGATTCCGGAACAGAGGCCCTCCGAATATCACTTGAAGTATTACCATCCACGACCATCGCCTATCAAAAACCCCACAGATTGAAGGATCTCTACGATTAGATCCTTCAGATAACCTTCAGAAGAAGAAGATCTCCACTTCTGTGATATAGATGTTTTTCGGAGTTTTTATGTGGTGTCTACGCATCGAATGACAATCAATCCGTTCCACAACGGGAAAGCATGGAGAATAATTCGCCTGAAAGCCAAATGAGGTTTCGACGTACCCCATGGGCCACAACCGCGATTGCTGCGATTCTAGACACCTCAGAGCCATGCATAAAGAGCGACGATCGATCGGCATTTTCCATACCATTTTTATGTTCCAAGCAGTACGCAGCCTTTCCTCAATTGCTATCTGCCGTAATATTTGATTCCAGGTGGAAGCATAATGTTCGACGCACCAGACAACCATCACAGATGCGCCGTTGAAATAAAAGTGACCTTGTCTGTACTACCGCAATCATACGCTCACCGGGAGTGAACGTTGATATGCTATTCGCCGGGGAGATTAGGTCGCAGGTGACTGATTCAAAACAGTGATGAAGTCCGTCTTGGAGTTGTGACGCCGGAGGGCAAGGGGCAATAACAAGGTCTTCCCGCGAAGACACAAATGACAATCGCTTCTCGGCTGAGTAGTATAGCTCTGATTGTCTTCGGGGTTCGTGTTGAAATCAATTGAGTAAAAATTCGCGAACACCTAGTATCAGAACGGCGTCAATCGTTATTATCAACGAATATATCGCAGCTGGACCTACATCAATCAGCGTTGTCTGTGCTGGAAGAGCCCGTATCTTGCTGATATTGGTCATTGATTATCGGCAGAGGTGGGCTCCTTCACTGCTTCAGGAGAGTATCTGCGAATGATTTTCTGTCATGATAGCCAATGTGGTGCAAGGCTTCCATACAACAGTCAAGGTCAACATTTCTATAGGTTCGAGTGGAGAATCAGCAGATATACTGGTGCATTCCGGTCATACTTAAAGTGAAAGTCTTAGTTTTGAGGTATGGCCATGGACTGTGGATGGGCTTGTCGTCAGACGTCAAGTTTGCCATCGGATAATCGGAGAGCGTTCATGTCCGAATTACTATCTGCGAGCTTACGGAGATCGGAACGGGACTGTAGACATGATGTCGGACATCAAGCTAATCTAGCGTTGGGCCACTGCGGTTGATGTCCTTTTCCTGCCTGCTATGAAGCCGTCATGACGTGCGAGCAAGTTGGTGAGATTTTAGAGGCGATAAGAAGAAGCAGGAAAGGAAGCATAGGTTGAAGAGGTTGAACGACGGCTCGACGCGTAGATATGTCACAGTGTTTCTGGCGTGAAGAGTCTATACGCTGGTCAGAGGCGACATATCAGTTGATGGATTGGGGACATGCGTTTGCCGTTCTCCCGTCGCTTATTGCCATTAGATATATTTTGAGCAAGATTTAGTGCGATATTCATTTCAGAGCACCGGTACATGTTGCCGTTGACGATCGAAAATTGCATATCGTTGTTCCTAGATAAAAGTTTCTGTATGAAAAAAACATGAATGCTATGGTTGTGCTATGGCAGAATTTGAGGATGAGTTCGTCGAAATCGTCAAGAGGTAGTGAACATAACTAGACCTATAATAATGAACGCCGATTGCGCTTCTGAAGGACCTCTAGAATTCATTTCCGTTCAAATTGATTGCTCCGATACATTTGATTGTCGACATCAAAGGCGTATATTCATTTCCTTGTGTCCGCCACACTCGGCTTTGACGGACCAGACACGGTGCAAAAGACTATCAGTACAGATTATCTGGACAGTTCTCGAATGAAAAACGCCCACGACATATTCGAATGGCAGATCCATGACAGATCTGTTGTCCTTTCGTCAGCTCAAGCTTTGAGACTAATGGAGATTTGAAGCTTTGCTGTTAACGCGGTGGTGCTAGATAATACTAGACTGTAAGCTGCTATCGGATTCCTCGACGGATGACACGTTTGAATGATACTTCATGGTGCAGTTCGGAATACCAGAGTGATAACGAGATAAGATCTAACTCGTTGGGCTCACGATGTAACTTGCAGGATAACGCGTGGTGAGCCATGCATTCTTGACAGACGATCTCGACGGAACCGCAAAAGTATGAAACCATTCGCGGGAAGAGCTGGAAACGGATTCTTGTTGACTCGAATATTTCATACATGAAGGAACTCGGACCACTATGTCGAGTTGGATAGCTTTTCTTGAGCTTTTTCTGGTTACAGAGTTACACGCGGATGGCCTTCTCCTCCTCGCTTTAACCGATGACGTTGACATGAGTCTACACCTCAAGTGGAGTCATAAAATTGTTGTCAAGACTGTGTCCTCCGTCTTCCAGTGTCGTGAAGCTTCTGAAGGTTCTCCATAATTCGATGCGAGTCTTGCGTCTGATTTTTCGAAGGCAAAACCTGTAGTACTAGTACGGGCAGGATCTGAACAGGATTTTACTCCGCCTTACTCGGCTTTGAACGGGCCAGAAGCAGTGGGAAAATGTCGGTAGGGCTCCAAGCAATGCGGTTTACACGTGTAGTCTATATCTGAAAATAAGGCAAGACCCTGCATGGGAAAGAGGAGTGGCAAAGGGTTTTTTTTTCGTTCCCTTTCCTATTATCTTTCCTTATTACCACCATGTACCGCCTATAGATTTCACCTGCAACAGCCACAAAACCGCTCGATGTCCACAATTGATAACCCATCGATATCGATATAACCCTTTACAACTTGCACTGCACCCACAACTACCATGATTCATTCCCCAACCAACCGTCAGCCTCTAAGATCCATCCTCACCCCACTCCGTCGAATCTGAATACCCCACTTCCCATTTGGCCCCGCGAGCACCCATTCATAGCTCCAATTCATCGTCTACACCGAACATCATTGACAGGTTCTCCAATCGCTATCATGTCACAAGCGTCTATTAGTACAATGACGAGGGCCACCCAGGGCCTCAGTGCCCTCGACACTGCTTCACAGCAATCTAATCTCAGTCTCCGTGAATTTGTGGTCGACGACGATGCGGCCCATTATAATTCTGCCCTATGGAAAACGATCGACCAGAATGCCTATATCCTCGCTCAAAGAGAGGCTATCGAGGCGTTCAACGTCGCCAAAGCCCTGCGCCTGTCCGAGGAAACGGCAGCTGTCGAGAATCAGCGACGGGCAGCCGCCGCCGCTCGCACCTCGGAGGCTCAGGCATCTTCTTCCAGCAGTGGCCGCTCGCATCCTATATCGATCAAAAAGGACACCCTTCCTCCGCAAAATGCCACCGATGAAGCAGCTGCTAGATCCCTTGCCCGCTCTTGGCAAGTCGATGCTTTGCAGCCCGCTCTCCTCGAAAAATCCTCTTCATCGCCTCCGTCCAAACCACGATCTTCCAATCACGACAAGAGAGCACCTAGCTCGATCACCAAGCAAAATTCCCAGAATCTTTTATCATTATCACAACCGTCTGATTCACGCCATTCACGTTCTACTTCGCAATCTAATGCTCAGTCATCGTCTTCGCATACCCACCGTCCCGAACAGCGTTCTTTCTCGAAGAGAGAGCCTTCGGGAACGGATGAACCCTCGGGATCTACTCCTTCTTCTCAAGTCCAGGTGTCTGATGTTACGAACACAAAGCGCCGCCGTACAGAACGCAAACAGTCGATCTCATCCCCTGATGTGGTTGTAACCCCACCGATGTTGCAATCAAAGAAATCGACAGCATCTGCGAGGGATCTTCGGCTGGGGATGATCATGAATCCTGCCAAAGAAAATCCAACGGCGACACAAGAGCCACGAGCTCGTCGAAACTCTACCCATCAGAACTCTAATTACCGCGATCTTTTCACTGCGACACGCAACTGCGCCAGGTGCGGAAACCTCATGTCACCACCTCGTGTTCAGGTAGAATTGTCTCTCTGTCTTTCTTTGTTTCCTTTGTTGACTGGTTTTTTCTGTTATGTGTAGCTTTCTACTACCTCTGAGTTACCTTCTTTCTGCGATCTTCTTCATGTCACCTGTTCAAAATGTGCGACGAGCCACTGTCGTGGATGCTCTGCTGTGTCGAAGTGTCCTCGACAGTGCTCCGGAGGTCATGGCTGCGCAGTCAGGAACTGCTGCCCAGACGTCCGTGCGATCGCCATCTTCGAGGCTCTCAGCAGCTTCGACCAAACATTTGCCACCGAAGCAGGCTTCGCCGGTGTCAACGGCAAGCAGCAGAGACAGGCGTACATCAAACTCCTCATCTCGAAAGCAGACAAAAGCATGCGGAAGTTCGAAGACGCTTTCGTTCGCATCCTCCGCCTCCTTTGCAGCTGGCTGCAGGCGTCGAGCGATGATGAGAAAGGAAGAGCACTTCATCCTGCCGTTGCACGGCTGTTCACCGCCTCTTTTCTTCCCGAGGTTCTTCAAGGTTTCATGAGCAACAACAACGTCCGCGACTGGATTGCTCACAGCGAGACGTATATCGTGGTCTTAGAGACACTGCGGCGCATGTTTGACTGTGGCTTGTCTTCGGTGCTTACCGACCCTCTCCACCACGTGGATCAGAGCTGCGGCCTGCAGCGCTGGGTATGGGACCAGGGTTCCATTACCTGGGAGCCTGCGCAGTCGCTACCGCTTTGCGACCTGGTGAAGCAGCTGGAGGCTCATCGGCGCCCGCTGAGAGCACTGGGAGAGAAGGTTCAGTTTTCTGCGACGTTAGAGAAGGTCAACAGCCTTTGCGATGGTATATCATATCTATTGCTGCAGCAGGTCGTTGGTGGCAGCTAGGTTCACGAACAGACGGACAAGCATTCCCTGCATTTGTTTATTATTTCCATTGTCTTTTTCTTCTTCCAATCTTGACGACGATACGTTACGCTTTGATAGATTATGGACTTCATGTCTCTCTAGAGGAGGATCCTTGCATTTTCTCTTTTCTACTTCTGTATCTTCCTCTACTATAGACGGCTTCCACCTAATCCCCTGCTTTATCACATGTTGCGACATCCTTGCATTTACATCGTTGGCTCAAGTTGCTTTGCACTGCTTTCATCAAACTGTAGTACTTAAATTCAGATCACCGGCCCAGTTTCAATCCCAACAGGTACTTGAGCATGAGGAACATCAGACCGGGTTCTGTTCCATCGGTTTGCAGTCAGCTCACTCGACAATCGGGCACCTGAGTTGATTAATGTCAAGGTACCGTTAGAGCCTTGCGGCCTCGACGTAGATAGGTCCTGAAGACTTGAATTCTCAATCCATGTGGCGCGTTGAACAAATGATTCTCAACCGCCAACCGCCGTCTCAGGAGTGGGGCCTGACAGGGAGTAAGAGTCAAAGAGACCGGATAGACATGGCTTTGGGGAAATATTGATTGCGATATATCATATATGTTCTTGTGATTCAGGTTGTGTGATGCAATCTTGCCTCGAGGCTCTACGAATTTCAAGTTCGGAACAAGGTAGATTCGGGACGGATAAACTGTTATTCTCCGTCCGAGTCAGTCGGTGGAGGATGTCCTGAAAGCTTTCGGTAGAAGGGCAAGTCGGACTCTGGCGGGCTGCGAGGAGATAGAACTATAAATCGAACGACGCCGCTCATTCAAAATGCCTTATGTGCTTGAAATCCCAATAACGATAGCATAATAGCAAGACAGTACAATTGAGATGTGACGCGACGCTTGAAAGCGATGCCTTTACGACAGCCTTCGACGTCTTCGCATCAGACATACCAAGCGCTCAATGGGTCATGCGGTGACCCCGGCATGGGCAGGGCTTTCCTTCTACCGCAACCGTAGTTAATCATAGACTAGCAAGGAACTATATCTCCAGTGTCTGTCTGTCCGTCTCGCACTGTTCTTGAGTTGGTCCCGAATGTCCAGGACAGATACTAAAGATATATTCAATCAATCATCACGATCGATCGTGATAGGGTAGATTTCAATCATCGAAAGTGAGCGGTTCAGCGGTTCGTGATGTCTACCCCGCATGATAAAAAGGCTTCCACTCCTCCAATGCTTGGGTCGCCTAATGCTGGGAAGGGGATAAGCTGTGATAAGATGGATCTGGACGCTTAATGATCATCGATAGGCGATTTCACGCAAGTCGCATACGGTCGTCATTATGTAACGGCACTGTTCGATGACAGAGATTGAATCAGAAAGTCAGTTCGTCTTCTGCACCATGGTCAAATAGAACGCGCCAATTGATTCGAGCAGTGTTAGGTCTTCTCCGGAGGCATCGTGGGTAGGGCCTGGTCAGGTCGAGTCCAGGACGGCGCGTTCAATCGACTGGTTCGGAACCACCTTTTACAGTTAGGTAGTGTCGGCATCAGCTGGAGCGCGTATCCGGTGTAATTTTGCTTCCGTTTGAATAGGCCGTTTGGGTACCTAAAAGATCGCCTAGGAGCTATACGTATTTCAGAGGATATTAGGGTTCGAAGACGCAGATACTCGACTTCTGTCATGAGCTGTTCAAAATATCTGGCCTAACTCCTTGAAGCACACCCAATCACGGTAGCAAATGGTTTTCTGGTTCGTCGCTGCGCAGAGGTTCCTGACATCAAACCAAGCCTCAGAAAGGCGGGTCGACTGCGATGAGATCTAGTTTGGAGTCGTTCTTACACTGATAGGTTTCCTTGAAGGGACCCATTTGATTCTGAATTGCCGATGATTATCCTTAGACGATAGGGTCGGTCTGACTAGATGCAGCCCCCGTAACCTGCTTAGATCACTCGAAAATGCTTCGCTATCAGCATAGGACAAATAATGGCAATTGAACAACGCAACACATAGGGTACTCAAGACGAACGCGAATAATAAAGGTTCCGGCACTTTCTGAGTGTTCGACGCTACAGAAGAGTGACATCCCCTCCACCCAAATCTCTACCCCTGGCAGAGGCTGCTGTGTCTGGCGCTGCACTTGTTGCGTTTGAAGGGATATTTGTCGGGGCGGCAGCTGGAAGAGGGGGTGATACGAGGGTCGGTCTGTGCGGCGGGGGTGCTGTGATATCACCGAGTTCCTCAGCGTCCTCGTCGTCATCACCAAGCATGAAGTCCCGTTCTTCTTGTGTCGCACCACGACTTTCAGGCACAAGTCGGCCTTCTCGTGGTGTGTCTCGCGATGACTGGGATTGTGGCCTTGATTGCGGGGGCGGAGATGATGCGGAAAATGATAGAGATTGTGCAGCGTTTACTTGGGTTTGATGGGAGATAGTATTGGTATCTGCTCTCTGGAATGGGGACACCCTGTGTTGGCCTGGTTGAGACCTGATGAATCCACCCCCTCCTCCTCCGAAACTCCTACCCGCATCTTCGAGTTCATCGCTGGCAAGCCCGGAAACCTGTGTGTGATGGCTGACGGGATTGGTGGCGGATCGAATTCCACCAGACTGGAGTCCCTCTGAAGGAAGTCCACCGTAGCTACCACCACCAGCATTGTTTCCACGCCCTTCAATATCGAGTCCAGAAACGATGTCTCTGATCCAGTCCCAAGCTTCTCTGCCGTGATATCTCATGCTCTCGATAGAGAATTGAGGTATTTGATCAAATCCTCGAAGTTCAAGAACGAAGCGGTTATATAACGTTCCAAGGACTGTGTAAGTCATGAGAAGGACGAGGAACCTGATAAATTGAGTTCCGTAAGTCAACAAATCTTTACCAAGGCAATGAACGACGAACGTCACAGCCAAGATACCGAAGAAGCCCCATCCGCCTTCCGAAGTGGCACAAGCGTACTATATAATAGAGTTAATCCAGGTAGATGCAGTTGCAGACCCGAGGAATATATTACTTGAGTCTTCCATTCGATAACGAAAGCGCATCCTATTTCATCGTCACCAGGGGGAAGCTGGGCAAAGAGGCGCGGTCGACCAGGGCCGGGGACGGACGAGTCGCAAACAAATTCAATGACAGAGGATGCCCTAACGTCTCCAGGTTGGCCTCCTGCTTTAGCTTTGCAACGAGAACCATCGGTGAGGACGAAGCGCGGTCTTGACTCGAATACAGTGAACGACGTGTTCACCTTCCTGAAATTGCAGAAAAGGGTATCAGTTGCGGACACTTGCTTTCACGAGAACAATCTCAATGCAGTTCGGCGAAAGAACAACACACCCTATTGCGAAGTCGCCATGAGCTCGTCGAATGAAACCGGCAACGTCGCTGGCTTCGACGTCGTCTTTCAATCCAAATGTTTCCGTCTTGACACTCTGACACACATTCAAGTGTAGAATCTTTCCGTTGAGAGTCTCTATTGTGTAATCCTTACTAGAGAGAGGTATATGTCAAAACCGCTCACCATGGCTTGTGCATGATGGAAACGCGCTTACCTCGACTTCAATGGATTCAAGTCGTAGAATTTTCCATTGTCGTGGATTGTACATGGCTTTTCTTCTGCTGCCAACGCGGTGCCGGTCAAACAGGTGAGGATAAAAATGGTAGCTAGCCGCCCTCTTCGTGTAGACTGGAAGAACATACTTGGTGAATCCGGGCCAAGGAGTAACGCGCAGTAGTTGTCACAGTGCCCGTGAATTAGTCACAGGTTAGGTCACACCCGTTCTCGCCCAAGACTGCAGGTGACCACCAACGACAACGTCTTTGAGAGCGAACATGAGTTCCGTTCTGCTGCGCTCATTGGCGCGGACAACGAGAACGACCACAGCATCTCGATTGCTTCGACGCAATCTTACTGCATCGTCCATTGTGCGACAGGACCCGCCAACAATCGAAGAGGCGAGAAAAACCGGGTTCGACTACCACACCGTAGAGGATTATCATGGAATGACTGCAGCTGAGATCTTGGCGGGACCCAAAGAAGATGCAAAAATGAGGCATTTTACAGGTGACTGTTCTTTAGTCTTTACTTAGACTAGGATCTGACTTTGGCCATAGTTAACTTTGGGTATGTCCCACCAGCCAGCGACGAAAGATTGTTCGATTAAACTCTCCTTAGGCCTCAACATCCTGCTGCACACGGTGTGCTACGTATGATTCTGGAGCTTAATGGCGAGGAAATCTTGCGTGCTGACCCAGTACGTTCCAGCATTCCCAGATGACGATGTCTCACTAAACGGACTACCTGAAAATATCTAGCATATCGGCCTTCTCCATCGGGGGACAGAAAAACTCATTGAATACAAGACCTACATCCAAGCTCTTCCTTACTTTGACCGTTTGGACTATGTTTCCATGAGTATGTTGCATTTCACGTTTCCGTGCACACATCCTCAATTGGCATCTTATGTCAGTGACCAACGAATTGTGTTACTCGCTCGCGGTCGAAAAACTTCTCAACATACAAGTTCCCGACAGGGCGCAGTGGATTCGAACTTTGTTTGGAGAGATTACGCGTATCTTGAATCGTATGAATATTTGCCGATCATCACCATACCAGCACTGATGTTTAAATTCAAGATCTTATGGCCGTCCTTACTCACGTTATGGATGTCGGTGGTCTTACGCCCTTCCTCTGGGGTTTCGAAGAACGTGAAAAGCTGATGGAATTTTACGAACGTGTATCCGGTGCTCGTCTCCATGCTGCTTACGTCCGACCAGGAGGAGTAGCCTTTGACCTTCCTCACGGACTTCTTGACGATATCTTCAAGTGGGGTACACAGTTCAGCAGCAGGCTGGACGAGATTGAGGAGGTCGTCACTGGCAATCGTATCTGGAAGGAACGGACGGTTGGCATCGGACCCGTGACGGCTAAACAAGCCCTAGATTACAGCTTCAGCGGTGTCATGTTGCGTGGTAGCGGTATTGCTTGGGATTTGAGGAAAGTTGCCCCTTACGACAAATATGCAGAGGTCTGTGATTTCTTCTACTCCTTTAAAGTCTGGCCGAGAGTTGAGCGTGGCTTCGCTGTCAGGTCGAGTTTGATGTTCCCGTGGGCAAGAACGGAGACTGCTTCGACCGCTACTTATGTCGTGTTCAAGAAATGAGGGAGAGTCTGCGGATCATTTCCCAGTGCCTGAACAAGATCACTCCTGGCGCCATCAAGGTCGATGACCATAAGCTTGTCCCACCTCCTCGTGCGATGATGAAAGAGAGCATGGAGTCTCTCATCCATCATTTCAAAGTAAGAGATTCGCCATTTGTGTTTTTCGTTAGCTCAACCATTCTGTCCCAGATTTTCAGCGAAGGTTTCTCCGTCCCACCAGGAGAAACTTACAGTGCCATAGAGGCTCCCAAAGGCGAAATGGCTGTTTACCTCGTCTCGTACGTCCTTTTCATTTCCTTTGACATGCTGGCCTCATGGTATCCGTACAGTGATGGCTCCAATCGTCCATATAGATGTAGTATCCGTGCTCCTGGTTTCGCTCATCTTGCAGGTTCAGATTTCATGATGAGACGTACGTTGTCTTTGATTTCTGGTGAACGGAAAATGACTCATGCAAACCTCTCTCAGATGTCAGACACTATACTTCCGCGTTGCATCTCAAAACTTACTCACCTTACCCTCCTTTTAGCACATGCTTGCAGATGCAGTTGCCATCATCGGCACTATGGTATGTCCTCATTGTCTTTCCGCAGATCGATTACACTTATCAACGCCGTTATCCAGGACCTTGTATTTGGGTATGTCGTCAGTCTTCTCAGAAAGCAATATACCGCTGACCAAGATCATTCGTATTTGCCAGTGAGGTTGATAGGTAGACATATAGATCTCATCGAAAATAAAGTTATTTCCTTCAATCATCATATTCTCCCACCAATGTCAGTCGTCAAGTAAGACACGGCTACGACTTCGTGATGCATATTACTTGAATATCATTCGGCATGTTGATGGACAATTCAAATGTCTTCCACACTTCAGGACACGACAAGCATGTACAGGAACCGAATTGTAGCAAAATCCATGGTAAGCAAATCACATCATGATGTGCGACGTTCTAACAGTCTGAAGTAGTTCTCGCGCATTTTACGGCTTGCTAACCAATTGGACTGCTGCGTCAAACATACTTTTCGAGTTCGTGACCCTTCAACATGCATCATGATGCAAGATGTCGTAAAAGACTAAGCGCCGACGCCCCCAATCTAAATACACGCAAATATCTGCTAGACCTCCGAGGAATATGGCTGACAAACCTTCAGCTTGAATTCGGGGGATAATCCAAGGGTAACGTCCTTCCGAATCATGTGTATCTCAAACATAGCGCACTGCAAGGAGATAGCGTAATTCGCTTCGTGGCCATTGGAGCGTTCTCCGGCCCGTTGTCCGTTCCGTGCATGCGTTCGCCTGTGCCATACGTCTTTCTCTTGGTGTCAGATGTGGTGCGTTCGACTGCGCTCATATCACTGGTATCTTATCTCATCTGATTGCAAATTCAGCGCAGGCAGCATTGCGATTGTGCCATGTCATCAAAGTTGTATCGGGTGCTGCGCATCTCCACGAATCAAAGATAGTCAAAGATGGAAGGCGTATATCGTCCGAAGATGTACTCTTGGTTCACTGCAATTCTGGGACTTCGAATAAGGGACCATTTTCAGGTCCGCACGAAGTTCTCGTAAGCAAGGCGGCTTTGACGAAGTGGGTAGGGCGGGCCCACACGGTTAGTTTATTTATTTCCGTCGGCGAGCCTACAACATTCACTGGTAAGACCAATTTTAGATGCATGGATTGTTGATCAAATTTGATCAAGTTCTCGCGCCTCCATCCATCACCATAGTTGTAAGTCGGCCACCGTCTGTTATAGCAAACTCTGGGCGGGTGGATTGGTTCAATTTGAACTGACCGTGCACCTTTCACTCGTCCAGAGAGATATTTTGAGCTGACCCACGATTGTTTCATCGCGATCATGTCATTCAAGCTTTTCTGTTTCTGTTAGACCTTGAGGCATTCTTGTCCATTTATGACTTGTCTCCTCACTGCGTTTACTGCTTGGCACGCCAGTCTGCGTATTCTTGGATCCTCAGTCTATTCTTGCAAACCGAGGTGCTCAACTGATATTCCGCGGTGCTTAGGAAGCTTGTTGCTTTCTTTGATCTCCTCGTCCTCTAAAGAGGCGATTGCTCAGAAATGTTTCCTCTGTTTACCGAGCCCTCCTTCAAATTTGCCTCACGTGGCCGAGGTAAACGGTTCCACATGATACTATGTCAGATCAGTCCCATTTTGAATGTGGTATGGCGCCAAAATGTATTGGATTGACTAAGGCAACCTACTTGAGAAGCGCTCGCCACTGTCTGCTTGCACGGTCTGGAATTTGTAACGTCCCGATATAACAGGAACTGTTTAAGGTTCAGTAAGTATTGCATCCGCTGCACATCCTTGTCCTTTGAAATGTTCACCGCCGAATAACAATTATTGTCACGCAGACTGACTATTCAGGACCATCTATATGAAAGCTTCTTTGGCGTCTTAGGTCGTGCTGATACCTCGTGAGTTTTATCTACTTCAAAAGCGAGGAGTGAATGATCCGACCGTCGTAATATTCAGGTGAACGACGGTAGGCATGTGCCTGCCCCTTCCCCTTATTGCGGTACAATTGGACCGGTTTTCGAGAAGTCTATGACAAGGTCACTCTTTGATAGACGCACCGTTCAAACTGCATTCGTTCGATATCAAAATCAGCATCTGTGTTCCAGGGCATATACAGTACGTTCTGGATCTGTCAGTTTGTATTTTTGTCGCTTAGCGTGCACAACATATTGGAGTTCTCGGGACTTCATTGCTGGTTGGAGACTGAGAGACTGAAGCTAATCCTGCTCTGGAAATATTTCAAACTATCGAGCTTTAACCATTCATTCGGCGATACTTTGTTCCGGTAAGACCACCCGCATGCGAAAGCAGTGGCTGGCTACAAGGAACTTGCATAGACTTACCGATTCAGGAAACGGAGAATTTTCTCCACCATGTCGCTAAATGGTGATAAAGAGGTCCTTACAGTCTTTCCAGAAAACCAACTGGACACGCCGTGCTCAGTCCTGGACTCAGGGGTGCTTCGCCAATGTGTTTTTCGTACTTCTTTCAGTTCTCACTGACAGATTTGTGCTCAGCAACGGTTATTTTAAGGCACCCAACTCAATGGTCTTTCCAACAGGTACAAGTAGAATTTATGCAGCGCGCTTGCGTCATTCTCACACCCGACTTCAAATATATAACGACTCCAAGCTGAAAGGGTAGGATCTGCGCAGCTTAGCGAAACAGCCACGACTTTCAATGAAGGCATATCAAAGGTCTCTCATGTCGCGCTTTTGGTATGGTCGTGTTGGATACAAATAAATAAGAGTAGCTTTCTTATGAGAAGGATCAACCATAATTCTGTTGTAATGTGTACTTGCACCTCAACGGTGGGATAGCATACGAGTTGGTGATCGGCCGACGAATTATAATCTATGTGTCTGGACAAGTCTCGAATCTAAGCATTGCAAATCTTGCGTACAGATATCGCAAGTCCCAACTCATCCCGAGTCCCAAGATCATTGAAATCGCCTCATGTTTAAAATTAGGTAATCTACAAGGCGTCGAACAAACATGGTCCCGCGTCAACATGAATCATGGACGCGTCGACTGCTCTCTTTCTACTGCTGCCATCTGGTTCACCATCTAGGATTGTTATCACTGTTAAAAATGTCCAACACTTTGGTTAAATCCGTCTGCAGAGCGATGGAACGTATCGCACCACTTCGGTTGGCTGAAAAGTGGGATAATGTTAGCTTGGGACATTCCCTTGAAGTCTCTTTCGTCATAGAAACTAACAAGGCGCGTCTACGAACCAGGTTGGGCTTTTGCTAGGTAAATTTATCGACTCGTGGAGCTTATGAGGAGTTCACTTTGCGTGTAGAGTCACCTGTCCACAAACCTGAATGTAGGAAGATCCTGTTAACAATCGAGTGAGTCGGGTCGAGGTTTCACCACGAATGATTCAGTGACAATTATACAGCTTGACATCATCCGTCCTATCCGAATCTTTGGCGAAAAAGACCTCGGTGATTGTTAGCTATCATCCGACCATCTTCGGCGCAGTGAAGTCATTTACACTATCGAAACCTCTCCAAGCTTCCCTTCTGCAGTGCGCGGCTCAGGGCATATCGGTATATTGCCCCCACACTGCCCTTGATTCAGTGTGGGGAGGTATCAATGATTGGTTGGCTGAAGGTTGTATGAAAGGCAAGGATGATGGCGAAATTAGCGCTCTTATAGGCGAGAAGCTCAACGCTGCCAGTGGTGTTAGTGAAGGGGCAGAAGGCAGACTAGTCACGCTAAAGGAGCCGATTGCGGTAGATGTTCTAGAAAAAAGGATAAAATCGCATCTTAAACTCTCTCAAAGTTTGTTCTCCTTCTTTCCAATCCTCAAATCGCATGTTCTGATCATATCTACTTGCCTTGCTGTAAATGTTGATAGTCCAAGTTGGTTACCCTGCCACCGTGGAATCTCGATCATCGCCCGTACGCACTATCGCCATCTGCGCTGGGTCTGGTGGCTCCATGCTGCTTGGACAGCAAGCTGATGTATACTTTACTGGGGAGATGGCGCACGTACGAAATTTTCTTCAACTTCCAACATGAATTAAACTCAGGTTCGTGACCACAGCACGAGGTTCTGGCTGCAGTAGCAGCTGGGAAGCACGTCATCCTTTGTAAGGAACACATAATATTTATGTCATGATCAATCGTTGACCCGTTTCATCGATTTCAAGGTGGACATACTAATACCGAACGGGGCTATCTTCCCATCCTCGCTGCCAAACTCACCCACGAACTCCAAGGAGACGAATTTAAGGATCAAGGTTTGGGAGATGTGGAGGTGTTGGTGAGCCAAAAGGATCAGCATCCACTTGAATTTGTTTAGAAAATAGCGTGCGCGTTTCCGAGCGGTTGGACTCGGAAATGGATAAGCTCATGAACGAGGCGAAGGGCTGAACACGTTTGCGTGGCCAGAGAGTTTTAAACATTCGCTTGTCACTGCCCACGCCTTTTTGCGACCCCGATGAACAAAAGAAAACCCTCAAGATAGAGGGCAATGCGCTCATAGGATGTGCATGATCCGTTCCGCAACGCTCGACTATGAGTGCCACGGACCTTGAATGCAGCAAACAATCTGATAACGGCGTCACAAGCGCTCGCGAAAACGCGAGATAACCAGCAAACCAGAGCGGGTTGGTTTAGCAATAAGAATGGAGAGCTCTTCGGCCGATGTACCGTCATTCCGAACTTACAGTTTTCTTGCTGAGATTCAAACATTCATTTTCACCGCCGCCGATAGATTCAGGATAACGAGGAACTAATTCAGGTCCCCCAGTCATTCATAGGGACACACGACGGAGTTACAAACGCTACCCTCGGCAATGAGGGGGAAATTTTCTCGATGTTAATCGTGGACAGTGTCAGTGGAGGGATTCGGAGCAGGGCCTCAGTAAAAATGCCAAGTAAAGTGAGCCCAGAATCTGGTGCAACCTCGGACACGGAGGAGAAAGAGAATTTCATGGGAACGCCCAGAAGTTACCAGCGGCGGTGCGGCAGCCCACGAAGCGTAGCGTCATCATTGGCGTCATGTGTCCCGTTGCGAATTCTTGAAGAGATAACCCATCCAAGAAGGGCAGCACACGAGGATTCATAATCTCAAGGATCGCAAGGTGGGCTGGCGTATGCTATGCTTCTTTTCCATCAAGAGCAATTTAAGCACGAAGACGTGCCAATGGTGGTAGGAGAGACTCGGTGGCGCATTGCTTTTTTTTGGGTGGACATCCGCGACCACCAGCAACCTCCAGGCTCACGACGCTCCGAATGCCACGAGGGTCGATGAGGGTCCGTGAGGTACCAGATAGACTTTTGGGCCGTGCAAACGGTTCGTCTGATGTTACGCGGTCCGTCGTGGTTTGTCCGGCCCATGGCAGATGAAGGACTTGGGAAGACTCAGGCTCAGGATGCGCAACCGGTCGACGAGAGTCAGTTTGATTCCAATGATGGCGACCTGAATAAAGGAGAGGAGTATATTGCAGCTCTCATTGATGGGAGGAGTCGTCGACGTCATTCATAAGCGTCCTTGGAAGCGGCATGAGCTTTACCGTTGAGCCTGAGTAGAGCATCTTCGTGAATCGTCGTGTGCCCGTCGCCATCCTGGTGGGCAATCCTGATGGGTCTTCAGACAAAGTGATGAAGTTAAGGGAATTGCTGCGCTGATGCAGTCGTGTCACCCTCGAAATCAAGCTTCGGAAGGCCTAGCACACCCTCGATAACAGAACGACGGGTGGTTCTAGGCCTCTGGCCGTCATCTAGCCAAGGCGTCGGGGCGCCAGAAGGCAATTTGGACTCGTCGGGGGATTTTTTACTTCCACCACCGCGATATTCGAGAACAAGAATTTGGGAACGAGAAGCCTAACCTGTGCGCTTCTGCGTTGGATAGAAAATGGCGACGAACTGATGGTGGAAGGGAAGGAGGTATATGAAAGTCGAACTGTAAAGATTCTAGTTACTTGAAGAAGCTCCAGTGAGGTCAATATCCATGGCCGAAGACCGAAATGCAATCGTGGTGATGAGGAACTCCGAGACTTACGGCGAACAACTATAAGAAATATGAGGGACCACTTGGGCCACTAGCCAGGACTGATCCGCCGTTAGAATCCACAAAGAAACTGGTTCATCGGCGTTCAATGCTCAGCTTGTCAAAAAAACGAACGTGCAAGTGAAAATTCGCCAAGAGGGAGTCAACGTGCGAGTGGAGAAGTGGTTGTGAAGGCATTTGCTGAAATGGTTGGACGCCAGATTAGGAAAATCAAGGCGCCTTTTCCAGTGGGGATGGTTCGGAACGATGGCCGAAGGTGCTCGTTAGAGAATTGAGTGCTCATGGCCAGGCTGTGATTTTTTTCCATCAAGGCTTGCTAAGAAGAAGAACTGATTTGTCTGCTGGATAAGGCTAGGATAGATGGCAGGGCTGGGTGAGCAGAATTCATCGAATTCATCGAAGTTATCAAAAAAGGAAAACAAGTGAACGCCCGTCTTGAAGGCTCCTGAGGTCCTGAACCTGGTGGCCCCCCCTGTGATTTCGACATGATGACGACTGGGTTTATTTTCACAGTCGTAATATCGGGTTGCCATCCGAATTTGCGATCCACTCACTATATGTCTACCTGAGATAACGCAACCAAGGTTCCAGAGGCGACCGTGCCGCCATGAATTTTGCTGAATGGGTAAATCAGTTCAGGTAATTGATAGGAATGCAGTCTGCGGATCAGCAAGGATTCGGAAGTGATGCCCGTGCGCCCACTTGTCTGGAAAATGACGGACATTGAAGAGGCCTGGAGAGGCCTGTAGAGGGGACCCTGGTTTGTCATAGAATTGAACGGACAATCCAGTTCACCGTTCTCTGAAGACAGGGGGAAAGCTACTTTGGTCGGGTGCCAAGGCCTCATGCGGTCGCGTTCTTGTTGTTCTCGGTCACATGACCCCGGAACGCGTCGACCATCGCGATTCCGAACTTGAACTTCACAACACTCTTGTCCACTACGCCCTCTTCTCACGATACCGGACAATCTATACCAACATAACGAGGTAAATACTGGCATGATCTTCATGTAAGCAGACAACAGCGAGCGCTAACGGTCAACTGCAGAAAATTTCGCAATGCCACCACGCTTCGATTCAGGAGATGAACTGAGCTTGAGGCATCTCCCCGATGTTTCTGATAACTCGTTCTCCTTCCAAATACCTGGAACAGTACCAAACGATTATCTCTTGGCAGAAGACGACGCGGACTTCTTTCGGGGTGCTGATGCGCTGGCTTCGCCACCCATAACTACAACCCGTCTATTAACTCTTAGTCAATTGACTCCTAGGCCAATGCCCGAGACATCAGCACCTCAGAACTCGAAGAAACCGCGTTCATTTCCGACCTTATCGTACGACCATACAAATCATGACACAATGCCGACGAAAGAGATAGCAGCTGAAGCCACCATCCCGAAACTCGAGCCAAGTAAACCTTCAAACAAGAAAGGCGTGTCGAAACCGTGGCCGAAGACAATCACGCCATCTGCACTCTGCCTTCCTGCCGCTGAAGGGTCACCCTCTGGTGCGCGTCTGGATAGCATCAGGGCAGAACTAGATCTGCTGAGTGATGAATTGCATGCAAGCCCTTCGACTGTCAGCATTGTGACGGTCTTGGAGAGGCCGAAAGGGATCAGGAGGAAGTCCATTGAGAGGAGACAGCTTCAGTCACGGGAGGAAAAACGAGAGAAATCAAATCAGCGAAATAAGCAGGTATGTAGGTTCTATGTCTTCTTAACCCTGCGGGGTTTCCTAGCCCACGTGTCCCTGCTTCCTCTTGACTGTTGACTGATTGACATCACTCCTATCCCTTGGTTTTGTTTCAATAGAAAGTTATTGAGGGCGGGATCACCAAGACGCGTGGTACAAGCAGGTTGACCAAGGAGGTACTCAACGCTGGAGATGAGATCCCAAACCGACAAACATATTCAATTCCCCCCTCATCACAGCAGCCTAGGCCTGTTCCAGTCGCTGATGCAGATGTCTCCGCGGCTGACACAAGTATAAGCTCACTCGGCCAAGGAGGAGTTGCTGAGCGACTAGTCATGTACAGCCAAAAGTTTATCAGCTCCTTCGGGTATGTGCAACCGAGTTTTGTCAAGATGGGTCAGAAATATCACCACTAACGGATCTTTTTTCATCCCTCGTAGATTGTTCAACTCCGACAGATCGATGGACGCGAACGATAATCAACATCCTTGCGAAATGCAGGACCTAAACATAGGCACGGACGCGAAGTTTGTTCGACGCGAGACCGCAGATGACAATGAGAGACCTTTGACGCTATCCCAGCTTTCCCCAAGGAAATGCACATCCCGCGCCCCGACTCCGACTCCCACCCCACCACCGGACGACGTTCCGAAGTCTCCCGTGCGGCCCTCGCTCAAGAGACCGGTCTTTGTTGCGTCTGAAATCCAGCATCAACATAAGAGAAGCAAAACCAGCGCGCCTTCCGCGGCGCTCACCACGGCCCAACAACTCGCAGAATCTGTCATCAACAAGAAACCGCAACTCCCTGCAACCAAGAAGCACCCGCGTCCCAAACCGAATCTCCCCGGTTCTAGCTCAAACTCTAGGCCATTCAATGGTGACATCCGGAAGACAAAGGCCAGGGTAAATGGAACCGCTAAACAGGCACCGGTGTTCAAACCTGGCAAATTTGGATTGAATGGCTATAACGAGCGCGAACCCGCTACGCTGGGTGCTCCATCCTCTGCCTCGAGTTCAAGCTGCACGACACGTAGTCGGAATAAGATTTCGCGGCAGGAGCACAAAGATAGGATTGAACCGGTCAAATTATCATCATCATCAACGGACAAAGAGAAGAGAGCCGCAAGCGCGTCAACGAGTAAAATTTCTGCCAAGCCGGTAACCTCTATCTACCCTTTGTCGCAAGCCTGGTGTATTGACGCGAAATTAAAAATGTTCCTCATTAGGTGCTCCACGCCCCACTAGTATCCACAAAGCCTTTCGAGTTTAATTTCCACACAGATGCACGTATAGAGACGCACAAAAGCGATAAGGGCAAAACAATAATGAAAGAGTCACAAGGCGAGAAAGAGCAACCTCACGCTCGCCATCACATCGTTATCCCTGACTTCAAGGCTCTACACGCTGCTCAAGAAGCCAAGCTGGCGCTCCGCAAAGAGAATATTACGCCGGTTGTATCGTTGCCTATCAGGTGGGAGACAGATCTGCGGGTGAAAGAGCGGCAAAAGTTTGATGAGAGGATGCGCGAGAAGGAAAGGGAGCAGGAAAGGTTGATGGAGGTGAAAAGGAGTGAGAGGGAGGAGCAGGAGGAGCGAGAACTGCGCGAGTTACGCAAGAAAGCTATACCCAAGGCGCATGAAGTTCCAGAATGGTACAAGGAAGCGCCGAAGAAAAAGGATAAAGCAATGGATTCTATCGGGAGGTGAATTTGGACGAGAAGGTTTTACCTGTGTAGGGCCAACCACGCGTTGTTTCGGAATACAATGTGTTCCATGTATTACTTGTATTTGGTTGCTGTAAAGATGATTTAATCTGTCGAATACAATAACGGTAACACAAACAAAGGAGGGTTTATGGATGTGATCAATTGGAAGAGTGTCTAGGCGCCTGAACCCTTGCTGTGAATTGATAGGTGCATGGTGTATGTAAGTTTATCCCTTGTGATGAGTGCTTCGGGGTTTACGAAAGCCTTACCCTCGATCGACAACGTTTTGGCGATATATGATATATCCGCAAAATCCGCGTTCTAAATCGCCATATGTTTCTCTCACAAGAAGCTGGGAGAACGGCATCGCAGGAATGGGGCTATTCCTGTACATTCAACGCAAACGCGTTCAACAAACGTTCCCGAGCGTCCCGGATGGTGCTACGCCCGCGCACGCCACGACTAGGTCGTGTGCCCAACATGGTGGGACATGCGCCCAGCATGTTGTTTCTTCCTTTCATGCGTTGCATTACTTTTCATTTCTTATCGCGGAAGTCACCCAGGGTTGGATGGTTCGCTCATTGAGGCGGCGCATCGTGGTTTTCTTTCTTTTACACCATTCTTTGATTTTGGAAGATGTTGGGATCACCGTAATTAAACAGATAGGCGAGATGGGACTTTGAGAGCAATTTATCCAAATCCTGGTATGGTGGGTGCGGCACGTCTCACGAATTGGACCCATGCAGAATGACCCTGGGCTCTTCTAACCTGCGGCTATTCATTCCACGTCAGAAAACGCGTTTGTTGGCAACAGAAGGGAAGAAGTTGTGGTATAACGCATTTGTTGCACGGCGTCGGTATGAGCGCCATGGGTCTGGCTATGGGGACCGTCGATAACGTTGCAGTCGCAAAGATAAACGTCATTATCTATCGCCTGACGCATGATTAAGATCGAAATTCCCGGAGAAAGCCTTCTTCACGATCGACATGGGTATGACGGATGTCGTTTGTCGTGGCCATGCGCCCTTGCCCTTGTTTCTCAAGTAGGCCGAAGAGAAAGGTTTTGACTTGGCCCTAGGCCTCATTGTTCCTTGGGATCTTGGATAGCCTTTGTATTTTTGTGTGCTTCAAGTGGACGTGTGTCTGGCTGTCTAAGGTTGTCAACTTGAACCATCAACGTGTCCTGTTCCTGTGACCTGGATCGATTTTTTCTTCTGAATCCATCCGGACGGACCCGCAGCACCGGGATCAAACGAAGGAAATCTGGGGTCTAGCTCCATCTGGGCGGAAGGGTCGGTTCGAATCTGTTCGCTGTGGTTCGGCGGTTCGATTGTCCCGATGTGGACTAGTGAATTGAAACGCAAGAGAATGGCCAAAATGGGATGAGGCCCATCACGACTTTCATTCAGATTTGTGGACTTGTCTTTTGCGATTTGAACGAGCTGTTTTCGATGCGACGTCCAAATTTGTTTGTCATATCAACGGCTGGAACGGAGCCACGGGACCTCTCGTCGGACTGGACGCCACAAAAGCCATCCTGGCCTTCGATACAAGTCCTGGCCAATGCCGATTTCAACCATCCGAGAATACCATAAAAGCCCGTCATTTTTTACCATCCATCTCTCCTTCATCCCCTGCACCGAATCGCATCTGCCTTGTAATCTCTCCAGACAACTACCAACCCAATTCTTAACAATGCATTCTACCTCCTTCACCGCTGCTGCATCCGCCGCCTCCGTCTGCGCCTCCACCAAGGCCGCGACGACCATAACCACAACCATCTCCGCTCAACAGGAAGCGTCCGAGACGAGCTCTTGTGTCAACCACAGCTCCCCACAATGCTGCCATTGCGGCTGGCGCGGAAGCCACTCTCCCAACTGCCCTTTCAAGTAAACGCTGGTTTGAACATGGTGAGTCGTGTGGGCGCTTCCTCTTCCTCATACACCTATCTGACTCATTCATTTCTTCAGTATTCACATCGTTTTCATTCATCATCATCTCTCAGCATCCATCATCGTATTGCTTTCAAGTTGTCCCGACTCATCGCCGCCTATAATACTCAGCACCAGCGATATACCATATCACCAACCCACCTGGGTCTATTCGCTATTTATTTTCGTCGTGGGAGGAGGAGATCATCCACGCGTGTGTAAGAATGGAGGAGAGTAATGAAGTCATACCATACCCTGTATATGTACCGCTCATAGCAACATCGACGATCATATCTTGTTTTGCACATCCCATCACTGTCTGCAATTTTTCTTTTGTCTCTCATGCGAAGCGAACACGGAAATGCGCTCCGCCGCCCGTTCATGCCAGAGTAATTCAATGTGAAATTTGATGATGATGATGATAAGATACGGACATCTCAAATTTCGAGTATCCGTGGCCTCGGGTTCCTGAAATGTCGTGGGTCTACGCGCTCCTTACCCCGCATTCTATGTTCCGGTGAACCCTCGGACTCCAGGCTCGCGAAAACACAAGTCAACGCAAGTCGCACGTCGCCCGCTATGGCCCCCGTATTGTCTCGTGCTCTTTATTCTATCCTGCAACTCCACAATCGATGAGACGGAGTTGACCTTGGGACTTTACCAAGGACTATCAGATAGCACCGGGACCGGTCTCGACTTTGCCGAATTGCCGAATTTGCGATGATAGGCTTTCTCACGAGCATATTCCCCACATTCTTTGTGGAGAAACAGACCGTATTCCTGGAAACTTGCCTCGAACCATGCAGCATTTACAGCCTCCTCAACACTCCAGTGAACTCAAAGTTGCCTTGCCTGCAGAGCATGTTTTGTTACTCACGTTCAACCGCCCAAAGTCGCTTAATGCCATGACACCTACGATGGCGGACGACCTCAAAGCACTTCTCGATTGGTTCGAGGATGAACCCGAACTGTGGTGCGTTCATCCTTGGCCCCACTCTGGGCATCCCTGCTATTCTATTCCTGCATTCAATTCACTAATTCCATTCTTCTCTAAATTTTCATAATGTTTAGGGTCGTCATAGTGACTGGAGAGGGACGAACGTTTTGTGCGGGAGCCGACCTCATAGCGTATGTGTGGCGCAACAACTTCACCATCATCTTTCGCATCTTACATAGTTAACTGACAAATTACCGGACTGCGGGTGCAGGTGGAATAAAGACCAGCAAACAAGGACCTCAGATGAGCAGGAAAGAATTGTGGCCAACGTCCATGGGTTCGGGTCGATCTCACGGCGGCAGTCGAATAAACCTATCATCGCAGCGGTAATTGGTGGCGCGTACGGGGGAGGCCTCGAAATGGTTTTGAATTGCGACTTGGTAATCGCGAACAAAGACGCTAAATTCGCACTTCCTGAAGTCAAACGCGGCGTAGTCGCTGTACAAGGAGGTGAGTACGACGACTTTTCGTCGTTATGTTATCAATTAGGCGTTTAATATCCTCCGAGACTGATCTTGTTTATTTCTGAATCCTTCCAGGTATCCCCCGATTGACTCAAATATCGGGACATCAGGTACGTGCTGTGGTCATTTGTTGTCGGCCATATACTTGATTTGATAATGTTGCTTATTTTACATTGACTCAGCTTGCCTCAGAACTGCTTTTACTAGGCAAAACAATAGATGCCTCCGATGCTCGCAATCGTTTTGGTTTGTAAGTCCCATATCTATCTATCTCTTATTTCCTTATCGTCGCCCAAAAGCATGGGTCGAATTGACTCGACCGATCTCGTGTTGAAGTCGTATATTCGTTTTTTGATGATCTTTACCATCAAAAGTGACCCGCAGTTAATGGTGGCAACGGGGCGCTGACTGCAAACATATGCCTTCATTGAACAGCGTTAACACCGTAGTAGCGACGCCTGCAGAGGTCATCCCGACGGCCGTGGCGACAGCGCAGCAAATCATCGCAAATTCGCCAGATTCGGTGCAATCCACCAAGAAAGGCTTGCTGCTGTCACAGCGACATAACCACTTGGAGGTACTGGTGACTCATTCCTGGAGTCCTGAAAGCCGACAAGTATACAAGGGCGCTAACATAAAGGTGAGCCGTAATATCAGTTATGTAAATTGTTCGCGCTCGCGTTTTGCTTACTTGTCCTGTTCGCGACATTTAACTACTCTAGGAGGGTTTGAAGGCGTTTACCGAGGTGGGTTGAGTTTCCGATATCGCGGCTTGGCTTCGCCGCGCTACCCTTACTCATTACATGTATTTTATTTTCCTTTTCAGAAACGCGCTCCGAAGTGGGTCAATCCTTCAAAGCTGTAAATAGCCCTGAGGACGCGCCGTGCCTCAAATTTGACATATCGTCGTTGGCCGCCCCGCCTAAAATGCGCTGTCGAATGAAGTGCCTAAATATAACCTCCAAGCCCAACCAACACCGAACGGCTATGTAAATCTGTCTATCTATATCCCTGGGTGTGTTACTTTACACCGTGTCCCTCAATTTCGTGCAATTTGAAAGCGAATATTGATGTGATGTGGATGTGTTCTATGGAAGTCTGGAACGGGGTCTGCACACTGCTTGATGCTGAGATGTCACCGATACACTTAACGCACTTGTCTTCTGTTGTTCGCCGGCAGTGCGATTCGTATTCTGATGGGTGCTAGTCGCCGTCAATGAACTTCGTCATATATATTTGCATACATATATACACACACTCGCCTGCACACTCGGATGCGAAGTTTGATTTCCGTGGTGTTCGATTCCCGTTGGGAAGAGAAGAGAATCATTATTGGATAATAATAATGTGCTAATGAGTAAGTTCCTTGGGCTGTTTTTAGTCTCGAAGAACGGAAGTGAAACAGGCGCGATTGACTTAGTCACAACGCTCATCAAAAGTAAACATGAGATTTTCACAGCAACTTCAGATTTAATGTATGTTCAAAAGCGAAAACCACCGTAGAAAACCGCCGATAATTCGAATATCTAAATAACAGCCGCTTATCTTATCGCGAAAGGTCAACAAAGCCCTCGGTTATGGGTATCTAGTTGACTCGCAATAGGATTAAGGCAGGTCATGCGTTGGTTGGCTGTGCGGCATAACTATTGGTCATAAGTACATAGGTTTGTTCGAGGATAGCAATCGTGAACCGGCTAGTTAATTTGCGGCGTATGCATCAAAGTGGGCGCATATGCTTCCTCTCGCATAAGCCGCGGGTGGCAATAGACCTATGTATGGGGTCGCTCTTCGTGCATTATAGAGGTCAATCAGAACGGTCTCGTTCGGTATCAAACGTGATATTATGTACGTACTTATTCGAAAGAGCAGGGAAGAGGAAACCAGCGACTCGGAGGCCTCGAGAGAGCAGCACGGCCGAGATGCTGTTTTGGAACAAATGATATAGGCCAAGGGCAGTTACATACGCCATGGAGGCGTACGAAGCACGGCAAGTAGGGCGAGCAGAGATCGAGGCCCTAGGAGAGCCCATGATTGCGCCCAGCGATCCCATGCCAATCGCGCAAGGCCCTTTTGTGGGTGATCAAGTGCGTCCAAAACCCGCCGCACTTGAAGTCGCTTGTTTAGAAGCTCGTCCATCAATTTGCCAAGACTTTTATTCGACAAGAGGGATTGGATGCGCGCGAGTGTATGGCAGCGTTTACATAAGGGCACGACTCCTGCTTTTCCCGGCGTAGAAAAAGTGCGTCATACAATGCGTCTCAAGAAGCTGGGCGCGTGTTGTTGCCAGAGCGATGGTGGGGCCGCCACCTCGTTGACAGTGGAGTGATAGACTGATAGTAGCCAGGATTAGTAACCTGGACGTATGGGGTATGGATGAATGAGTTTCCGTAGCTGAACTAGGCAAGTGCGCTTACGATTTTGTGGACGAATCAACAAAGATCACAAAGTTGACAGGCAAGGACGAGGCTGGCGGTCGAAACGGTCACGATCATACACCCGACAATACCTGCCCAGCAGAAAAGCTGGAGCGCATGTGCTGATGCGAACCAGATCTGCGCGCCGGCGAATAACTTGATTGCCAGGGGTTTCTTGTCCGAATGACTGAATGAGTCGGGATGCAGTTGTGTACAATCGAGGACGACATCTGAGCAATGTGCAGGACTTTTGTGTTCAGGGCGTTGCCTCCCTAAGTTCTGTCGGCTAAATGATTGAGAAGTGCAAAGGGCCGCGCATTGCTGCGTAAGGGCGAAATAGAGCGATGTCGGGGTCAGGTATCGCCGCATCTTGATCACTATGTCAACTTTCCGAGCAGCTTGAGTGGGATGTCAATCTGTGAATCGAACTGGGTTGATTTGAATTTCGGTTGGTCGTTCAAAGGTCCAAGATGGCGTAAGCGAAGTGACCTCGACGATTGTAGCTCTTTTTCTCCCAACTAGTGGAATTTCCGGTTTTGTCCTTTGCATGCCCCATTTACAAATGCCGGAATGCGGCGCTCGTCCTTCCCTTTTGAACATGATAAGTCTACACTAATCAAGATAGCACCCAGAGGCGAAGGACAAGAATTCCCGCGGTCAAGTAAACAGTCGAGAACAACCTAGATGACAAGTACAAGGGCCTTCAACTAACAGACGGGATCAATGGGAGAAGAGTCGGGCCTCTCGAATCTCGAGGGTGAGTATGGCTACCGAAAGTAGTCGGCATTCCCGGGGTGCGCAGATTGACATAATTCGCCGCAGAGCACGATGTCGATGTCAAATTTTGATATAAGGCAGAAAATCACTGGAATGGGGTTTCGCAGTACAAAGTTCGTGCCACATCATGTGCCTGAGCTCGTGTAGTGCATGCGTTTGAAGGAGAAGATGAAATTGAATATGATGAAATTGGCCAGTGGGGTAGACATCTTGGATTCCCAACGAAAATAGACGACCTCAGGGCACAGTACCTTCTATCGGACAAGCGTCGATCGCAATCATTATCGACGAGCATAGCAGAATCGAACTCCTTCTCTCACGCCGCACGAGAGAGACGAGGAGAACTTGTGAAAATATGTCAAGGAAGCTCGAGAAAGCCGTCGAGCCTGCAGTGCTCCTCCTAGCCAGAACAAATTGATAAACGCTTGAATCACACTGTCTTTCGTGATGACGTGAGGGCCAAAGAAAACAGGGAGCGCAGATCCGGAAGTACATCCCGCTTCGAGGTGTGAAGACCCTCTCAAAGATTTGCCGAGTGAAATCCGTCAGGCAACGCATCGAGAAAAAGGCGGCGCGCGTTCGGAGATGTAGTTCCACAGGCATGGCTCTGATTGTCTTCCCTCTAGGTTTCGTTTGACTTGTTCGTCAGGTTAAGGCGCTGATCATGATTGCAGGTTAGAACAAAAATGAAATCAAAACAAGTTAGCGGAAGTAAAATCTGCTTTTGGGTAAATGATCGTGAGAAAGATCGTGAAAAAAAGTGAATGAACGGTAATGGCAAGACGTTGGTGATGGATAATTCACAGAACGGCAGTCCTTCCACTCAGGTTTCCCTGGATACCCCTTCCTCTACACCTCAGAACGCCAGCGCGTTCGAGCGATGGCGACAAAGAGCCATGGTCATGACAGGCCTTGGTGGTCCCAAGGAAACAGAGATTGAGACGGTCATGCGCGACTGTGAAAAGAGGAAGTCACACCTCATGAATTCTAGTGAGTGGAAGGGAACCTTTGACTCAAGCGTAAGAGTCTCACGCGTCAATAGGCCCCTCAATTGTTTTTATGCTCAAGCATCTGAAGCTTTCTGGGTGTGAAGTTCCACCGCCGAACATTCTCTGTGCACCATGCGGACAGCTTAGTTCTGGAGGGTTCGTGCCAGAACCCGGTGCAGTCATCCTCTGTGCTGGAAAATTTATGCATGACCAGCACATGGAAAGCACGATCACACATGAGCTCATACACATGTATGATCATTGTCGCTTCAAGGTTGATTGGCAGAACTTAAGGCATCA
Source organism: Crassisporium funariophilum (assembly GCA_014925845.1). Classification (NCBI taxonomy): domain Eukaryota; kingdom Fungi; phylum Basidiomycota; class Agaricomycetes; order Agaricales; family Crassisporiaceae; genus Crassisporium; species Crassisporium funariophilum. The sequence goes on from JACGCL010000001.1 coordinate 353,248, forward strand.
TGCCTGCAGTGAGGTGCGTTACTCATGAATTTGTCTTGAACACCGCGGCCCAGAGTATTGACGTGCTTTATGGAAGATTCGTGCTAATAACTTGAGCCGCGACTGCATATTTACACGAGAACTACAACGCGGCATTGTGGGATTTTCGAAGCAACACCAGGTGAAAACTACTCCCTGAATCCTTGGTTCAAAGGAACGGGTTACTGATACATTTACCTGTAGAATTGTGTACGCACGCGTGCGATAGTGTCAGTAACTGCAAACCCAGCATGTCCGAACGAAGCTGCAGCCGAACGAGCCGTCAACGAGGTCTGGGAAAGCTGTTTCAACGATACACGACCTTTTGATGAGGTATGGAAGGCATCGTCGCTGTTGTCACGCTTTTTCTCATATCATGACGTCTTCCATCAGATCTATTGATTGTTGCAAGCCGTTACAATTAGAGGGCCTTTCGGCCAGACTCCATAGGAGAAGTTCGAACCTCCTGCGTTATTTGAATCTTTTGTGGCGGTTGGGTTCAGAAGGCGCAGGATGCAGGCTAGACCAAGACGAAAGGAATGCTGGGCGTCGGGTAGCATGTGTCTTGGAGGGAGACAGGAGCTTGTGACTGTTCTGTGATCCGTCGTGTGATTGATTACGCATGTTTGTACCGAGGGATCTATAAATTTCACAAGGGCGTTCTCGTTGTCGTCTTCCAACCGTTCTCACTGTTCCCCTCCCCGCTCACGAAACTTTTCCGTAATACACTTGTCTTTCCGACAATACGATCTCAAAATGTTCAGCAAGCTCACGTGAGTTTGTCCAAGAAAGTCATAGGCAATTCAAGGATTGACCAAGGAATCATCGGCAGCCTCCTCGCGTTTGTCGCTCCTTTGGTTTCTGCGCTCACTCTCCAAATCCCGGAGAACCCCACTTCAGGAGGAAGTGTGACGATTAAGTGGAACTCTGCTCAAGGCGACCCGTACGTGACCTTGCAGGATTCTTATTTGCTCCAATTGACGGTTTATGCAGTGACACTTGGACTTTCGAGCTCCTTAACACCGTGTTCAACAATGCATTCGCCATCGCCAACAATGTGGATCCCTCCACCCAACAGCTCACCCTCACTCTTCCTGTGGTTCCCGTTGGGTATGTCATTCGGAATCTCTGACCCACCATTAATCTGATGACGCAATGTAGGGACGGATATACCCTAGAGGCTGTAGATATTGGCGACATCAACAAGGTTTTCGCCTCTACTGGCTCTTTCTCCATTGGCCCGAATGCTGGCAGCACGAGCTCGAGCACCGGGACCGCGACCCCATCCTCTACCACAAGCGTATCCACAACTCGCGTCACATCGCCTTCCGGAACGTACGTGCTTCCCCCTATTTGGTTACATACATGTTCATACCTTTTCTCCTCTCGTACAGGCCCACATCCGTTACTACCACCCGAACTACTACAAGCACATCCGCGACCAATGTTTCCACAACCGCGACTAACACCAACACCAACACGGCAGTCAACAATGCTCCATCTACTGGCGCTGCTTTGTCCTCCCGTGTCAACTTCGGTTCTGCTGGTGGATTTGCTGCCGTCTTGCTTTCGGCTGTCGCTGGAGCCGTTGTTGTCGCTTTGTAGACGTCGGGGTCCCTTATATATCCGCTGTTGAACTTGCTTTTTTGTCTTATCCGGATTCACTTGCATTATCGGACCAAGCTTTCTATATTCCCCTAGTTGCCAACGTCGTCGAACTTTTTTTGAACGATTTCTGACATTTTTCTTGACTTTGTAGTCCCTTAAATGGCACAGTCTGTTTTCTATCATTTTTAGCGAAACGGCAGACCGTTCGCTTGTCCTCTCTTTTTTAAACACCTTACCTTCTCAATTCACCCTGTACTTGTGGATTAGTGTTGCTATAATAGAAACAGATTGTGCTATTGAATAATCTCCCAGCTCTGAACTTGCAGAAGGTACTGGTTCCCGTGAGCAGTCACCTGTGTATACATAATCATTGGGTTACAAGACAAAACAGGAGATTGTGGATCATCAACTTTGATAATCGTCCCCTTTCCTTATACATATCTAACATTGGATCTTGAGAGGCGGAGATCTACCGTCTAATGGTTTGTTTGACGCAGATCGATTAGAGTCTAACTGGGACTTCCCAGTCGGGTGTTTCCATTGCCTGACACCATGGTGAGAAGGGAAGACCAAGGGGTCGAACATGGATGGGTCAGACCTTCGGAGACAGGTATGGAGAAATTCGGTTTGCCAAATGCCCGTCGAGGGTAGTAGACGCGTTCCTCGTTTTCTTGCGGTCGATATCTTCCTTTCGGGCCCGACATGTGCCGGCGGGCTGACACCCACACTTTCCAAAGGGCCTGTGGGTATGCAAGTGGGACCGGCTCTGAGTCTGAATCGTCTTCAGATTTTGCCAGCCGACGCCTTTAAGGGAAAAGTGGCGGTTATTTCACGGGCTTTTGTGTGCATCAGTCAGCGGAATCCGAGGGTTTTTTTACGGCATCAGCGCTGGAGGTGCCACATTGCAACCTGCTAGTGGTCAAGGAGGATATGCACCCACAGTACACTTCTTACGGAAAATCTTCTGGAATCCATCCCGCCGCGTCGGAAAGGAATCGATGAACTGGTTTGGTGTGTTCAGCGAGGGAATATCCACCGTGGACGTGAGCGGTCCCTGAAATCCATCTAAAGTCGTCCGAGGCAGCGTTGTCGAAAATAGAGACGCCCCAACATCTCGCAACTCGAAGATGAAGAATCCAGAGTACGTACACCCAAGCTTTACCAAGCCCATGTCGAATAGCTATAGACACGTCTGGAATGCCACGACCTAACACCGAAGCTGAGGAATCTTCATTGACACGTAGGCCTTCCAGAGTACCCTTGGCTAATTTCGGAGTCGTATCTGCGCAGAGAGCACTATAGTTTAGGTCCGTCCACGACTGCCATTGGCGAACTTCTGTGTAACATGATAAAATTATCGAAGTGAATCGTCTGAAGTCGGCCGAGATATTGCATATTCAAGTGGCTCACCCGAATGGAATTAATGCAGAATCTCCTCACCTTACAAGATATAGCAACGCACAAGCAATACCATAGCAATTTCCATGTGGTCTATTTTTAGATTTGACGATATCACCGTGAGTAGAAAACCATCAAGACAGGTCGATCGTGTACGAGAGTTTGCTCATTAATAGAACTCAGAATGAAGTTCTCTTCCCCTGGGTTGACTTTGACTAACTGACTATATGACGCATAGTTAGGATCATGCCATTGAAAATGCTATCGATGTGTATACCTGCCGACGGTAAGTCATGATCAGACTCAGGATCGCCGAGGAGATTTGGTCTTTTCCTGTTATCTCGGTACCATCTCTCGTTCTCAATTATGCGAAGTATGTTTCGTCTGGTGCAATCGGCGGAACATGATGATGCTCGATATCCATCGCCATAACAGCTATGTTTAGGCAGGAACTCGGCGGGATCAGAATTCGCACTGCATGTCCAAGTCGCACGGCTGCGCCACATTTGCTGCCAGGGACATCTCGCTTTGGAAGCCAGAAGAACATATGAAACTGTGGAGTCGCAAGAAACCCGGACTGTGAATGTTATATCCCACAAGTCCGTCCGACTTTGGGCCTGAGTTGAAAATAAAAGGATTCTCCTAGTATTTATAATGCGAGAGAGCTAATTTCGTTTCGACGTGTGCCTCAAAGTTGCGATTTCTCACCTTGCTGGCATGCGTATCTTGAAACCATATCGAGGAATATTCCACGGCTGAGGCAGGCAGAACAACGTCGAGAAGCATACACTGTAACCGCTTTAGAAGTAGAATCAAGCGGACTCGAGTTAAGGCGCTATGCCTTCAGTATCATGACTCAGTGATTGTGGGGTGCAAAACTTGTCCATATCTCCCACCCTGTTCGTTCGTGTTGGTATAGATTGGCGATCCAGTTCAAAATGATGCGATTTTGCCAGTTCGTGTTTACCACAGTGACTTGCAAGGTTGGCTCGCATTCATGTTTGTTGTGAAGCTGAAATTCCAGCCCCATGACCAAAATGAGTTGGTGACTTGGCAGCATCTGTCCTTTACATCGGTGAAAGGCAGTTCAAACACCCGGTAGCTCGTTTGGGTGCCAGAAACACTGGAGCACAGGGACATTTTACCATCCGGGCATGAAGGGACTGATACGCAGTCATTCGCCAGATAATAAGTTGCCGGAAATGTTGTAAACGTTCGCGTCACACTCCTTTTGAATAGAGGAAGCTGTGTAATAAGCTCACTTGTACCGGAGTTAACAATCCTCCCTTGGCCTTGAAATCGGTTTCAGTTCCAAAGCCCTGGATTTTGTGTGGTAGACGAAAAGACGAAAAAATCCGAATGATGTCAAGGTGATGTTGGAAGCCAATTAGGCTTCAAACACAAATGCTGTTTTCACAAAACACCGGCCTGCAGGGACCGTCAGAGTATAAAGCCGGCTCGTATCCCAGTCAACCCGTAGATAAGCAAGTATCTCTCCGATTCGTAAGATAGGCTGCGCTTAGCCGGAACCAAAAGGGCGAGGAAGAGGGGCCATCAATCCATTTATAAAGCAGCGCCAGGCGATTGAGAAAATGAATGGCAATTTATTGAATTATCAGCCGCTTTCAGCGGCAGACGGTTGAGACGGTTGCGATGCGACCCTGCTGACAGATGGAATACTCCAATAATGCCCCCGCAGCTTTGTGTTGAGCATTGATAATCACATTTATCACTGCGAGTGCATCATACAAACTTGGTCGACAAAGCTTAATGTTCCAAGACATCGGAATCGCTAGAAGGGGCATCTTGCCTCGAGTTTCCGTAAAGATCGGTATGCTTTGAAGGAGATGTGATTACTTTGGACATTTGAAAGACCTTGGAGGACCTATACAAATCCAAGTGATTCGCGGAGAAATCATACCAGCACAAACGCCTGTGACTTGAGTCAAGGAAGCTTAGGTGTTTGGCAGCCTCGGTGGAAGTCAACGGATGACGCCAGCAGGCACAGCCATGTGCTAATCTATGGCCAACCAAATTCCGTGAGGCGATTTGGGTCTTGAAGCAGATGATATGATTGGCATGGTCTGATAGATCAGAACGAAGAATCCAACGCAACGTGAAAATCCAATTCTGTTCAAGGCGACGGGTCAGATCGCGGAACAGTCACGCAATGCCCGTGTCAGCTCGACCAAGGTCAAGCATGTTTTGGGGGTGCCCAGTGGCCATCAGGGTGACTGTTTGATCGTGGCCCGTCTTTCTTCCACCGTACAAGGCTTCCGGACCGCCGCAAGAGTGCACGCAGAATGGAAAGGCCAAGGTGCTTCTTAGAGCGGAAAATTCGGAACTGAAACTTCATGAATCCGCAATGCTCATTGATGTGATCAGCAACAAGTCTCGGGACTCGGGCAACGTGTAACAGGCAGTAGACGGGGTTCCGGGAGAAGTTTATAGGTGGGGTTAAGTCGAGGCTTCAAGACATACAAGTCATATGGCGGGGATCTCTAGTACCGCGTTCAGAGAGGCGCGGAAGCCTTCGTCATGCATTGCCAAGTAAGGAAGGCCGACGACAATCGTCTGGCTTCTTAATCAAGAACCGCTCCGTTGTTCGAAACAAGATTTGTACCCCAGAATTATTGACAAAAGGAAAAGGCTTTGCCAGTCGTAGCCAAAAGGCGCAACCGCCGAGCCTAGAAGTTATTTGCATGCCGATTTACGCCAAGCTTGACTGGCCCAGTGCTATATTTGTGTTTCACTTTCTCCCGCCTCGAACGTACAACGCCCAGTTCAGAGCACCGGCCAAAGTCAACCGCCGAAGGAGATAATCTTGATCAACTAACGAAAACCGGACAAGTTTGCAGGTGCCAAACCGATACGTGCAAAAGAGGTTTGGCGGCTTGCTTGCATGCACAACCCAAAAAAAATCCTGCCAGTCATCACAATCAACAAATAAATTTACCAACTATTGGTAGTCGGGTCCTTAGAGCGCTGATAGATGTGCAACAAATGTTAGCAAGGCGACATATGATAACTAGAGTTTTGACAGCGTGGAAGTGCACACCTCGCGTATCAGCTTCTTCAATTCAACCTCCTTGCATCGGTTTTGGGCCACTGGGGAATCAGACCTTTTGGGTTGGCTTGATGCGCTGTAACGCCATTGTAAGGGTAGAGGCGGCCTGCGGTTTCGTGTTAGCGGCAGGTGATTCATATTGGTGGCACAAAAGACCTGTGCCAAAATGCTTGTCAGGTCCCCCTCGTGGAATGCGCAAGCCTGAGGTGGAGAAATAGCGCCCTGGACATGCTGGAGTAATGTATAGTACCACAATGTGCTTGAATAAGGCAGAACGGCAAAATGCAGGTGAAGAAGGAGCATGCCCATTAGCCAGGTTTGTGGTCACCGATTGGGTTTGAGACCAAAGTCAGCGCTTCTTCAGCAACCTTTCATTTACGCAGGTCAAAAAGAATGTTCCAAAGTGCCGTGTTATTCCCAGAGACCACTAAGTAATCCTAGAGTGATGGGATTTTTTTTCAGAGGGCGTCTCGAAAAACTTGGAAAGTAGTAAGCTAGCCACAAAAGTCTTAAGGGGACATCCCCGAATATACACAAACGTAAAAAGAGTGCCTTGGCCCTTGGCAATGTTGGCATGTTCTGAATGACATGTCCTTACGGCAGAGGATCCCATTCGATTCAAGAGACGGATATAAGTGAAGTGTCGTCAATTCTGTAAATATAGCAAGTCAGGTGAAGCGTTACATGCAGTCCGGACCACCTGGTTTGTCATGGTTCACAAGTGGTAGCCAGTGAAAGGTCCGGATTGCCAGGACATTTAGCAGAGACAGTTCACGAATCACGATCCTTTTGGGAACGACTCGAAGAACGTCTTCTGATAGAGATCAAAACGTGTCCCGGGGCAAAGCTGGATGAAAGCAGCATTGAAGACCCAGGAGAATGCACTCATGGAGTCGAGTTAAGCAGAAGGATGTCAAGCTTCTACACAAGGTGGGACGTGAACATGACATGATGCACAAAGTGGGCTTCTGGCCTAAAAAGTGGTCGTGGGCCCAAGAGTGTTCTCCCAACTCTTCTGTAGAGGGTAGAAGAATGAGACCCTGACAAATATCGTTGAACCCTTTCAAGGTATACTTTCTGATATCCAGGGAAGAAGTTCAAGAAGTTGAGCAGCCATGAATCCAGAGAGAAGGAAAGAACCGGCCTCCAATTTGTGGGCCAATGTTGAGCACCAGCTTCGGAACTCGGCTACTGTTCGGCTAATGCTGACGAAGGCACGTGCGCTGTGACTGAGCTTCCACACCCGTGGGAATGTAATTTGTCACCCTGGCCAAAGTGCTTACCGCGACTGCCGATGTGTTCCCCGAGACCCGTGCCCAGAGTCGCCATCTGTGACGACGAAGCGGAGGATTCAGGAAGAATGATCTCTCGTTTATCATCAGCTTTCTCTTCTCGACTACCAACAACTCTTTCTTTCGCATTATTTTCCACAACGGCGTCTTCATCTAACCCGTCACCAGCTCAAATTCAAAGAATGGACACTAAACAATTTGTGGAGGTGCGTTGAATTGGTAGTTTAATCTATTGAGAACGACTTAAAAAGCAATCTCCAGGCTACCATTGCCGACAACAAAGTCGCCATATTCTCGAAATCTTATTGTCCTTACTGTAAACGCGTTAAAGAGTTATTCAAGACCCAGTTCCCCGACGTCAAGCCCACTGTCTATGAGTGCGTTCTCACAGAGTCATCTGGAGGCGTACTTATGGATCCTCATTCATTTCTAACACACAGGCTTGACGAGCGGGATGATGGCTCAGATATCCAGGAGTACTTATACCAGAAAACTGGGCAGCGCACTGTTCCGAGCGTTTTTGTTGGTGAGTACTTGGAGAAGCTACAAGCATTGATCAAGATTCTGACGTCATCGACTTTCGTAGCACAACAACACATCGGAGGTAGCTTTGACAATCATCTTTCTGACTCCCAAAACCAAACTGAATCTGTGTGACTTCTAGGTAGCGATGATACCGCGAGCATGTTGAAGTCCGGAAAGCTTGCTGGACTTGTCAAGGCGTGAGACCCTTGTCACCATTACGGCGAGGTTGTCCTTTGACATCTACCTCTTAGTTCATCTCCGTCTCGTCTGTAAATAATCTTATTGTAACTTAGAAGTTCTGTGTGCAATTTGGTACCCTAAAGGTCGTGTGCATGTTCCGTGTCCGATAAGATTAGGTCGCGTCATCTCATAAATGGCCAAATCCGGCAAATCACGCCCCGCCACGTCGCGAGACAGGCGCGTTTACCGTCATAAATCTTCTTCACCTGCAACCTCAAGCACGCATCTGCGACCACTCTTTAGCACCAACACTTTGATATCTCAGCTGGTCTGACTGCTCTAATTACCCATTCTCTACACAATGGCGCGTGCACATCGGGCTGCTGTACTTGGAACAATTGCCATCATCGCATACATGCTCACATTATTTAATGTGCTTTCGGTACCTCTGGTGGATGCGAAAATAGCTGAACAAATACTCCCAGTGGTGCGCATCGAGTTATGGTTATCCTTTCATTTTCTCATACTCACGTATGCTTTGACCAATTCTCGCTCCTCACGACTCCACACCCGACGGCTCCAATGCATCCCTCAATTTGTACTTGTTCAATCACTTGCCATATACCGGGCTCCCGCTTCCATCACAATCGTCTGCTGTTCTGGGTCGAATTGACTTCCTGGGGCACAGTTTCCCTGGTGGCTTCTGGTTTCATTTGGCTCGTACTGTCTGTGGTCCATTGGTATGGGCCTCGCCACCCTTCGAGAATGTCCAGAAGCATATAACGAACTGCTCGTGGTGAGTTGTGTCCAGATCTTTGATTTTCTTGACCGCCATTCTTTTCCTCTTATCTTCAAGAAGCTTGCTTCATTTAATGTTTGACATCACTGCTATTCACTGACTGACACCTTGCGATTCGGTCCTGAACACATGTTACCACGTTTCCTTCCGGGGATCCTGGATGACAGTGAGCCGGTGGCCAGGTTACTATCTCCCATGAACAGTCACTCGATAGCAGATGACGAGCGTTTTCAGTTCTTCGTTCTTCGCTAGTATTCAGGGGAAAGCATTTTGCGATTCGACCCGAAAAGATGTTATCTTTTTTTCCTTCTGGCGATGTCAGATAACGGATGTCCGCCTTATGGTGATTATAACAGCCTTTTTTGATAAGCCGTCATTCGCCAGCGAATGACGAGCGTCAATATCATCCCTTGCAGACGTTCTATGGAGATAGGGTAATACTATCAGCAGACCCGAATGCCTTTTGTCCTCTTTTATGTGTTGTTCTTCTCTGCGCTCTTCTATTTGAAATGATGAAATTACAAAGTCTGACCACCCTTGCTTTTTTTTACGTCCTCTTCCAGGAAATCACAGCAGCCAAAAACGATTTGAGAGCAAAGGGGGTGACAGTTGATTGAAGTTTATCATTCAGGGTACCATATCACAAATGCTGCATGACTAAAGAATAAACACTTGTATCAAACGAACCCATGAAACCGTCTTGTGCGCATCTCGCACTTGCAATCTTCCAAAGCTGACATCAATTTGATTATTTTTGCTCCAAAGTTTTTTCTCCGAGGGATTACCAACGAGTACATAGACTCCTTGACCCAAACGCCTCATTTAGGTTGGCCACTTGTCTCGACTTTGGCTTTCGTTTGGCGCGATCGCGCAGGTGTCAGGATCGGCGGATTCTATCCAGGCCTCAAGCAACCTCAATGGGAGGAAACATTGCAACGACGTGCGTGTATTCACTACTAATTCGTAAACTGCATAATATTTAGTGCCTGTTCAGTGCGTCTTGATAGGGTGTGCCTCTTTTCGATGACGTCGTATTTTATTCTGTCTTCAGGGATGTTTGGTCCACGAGACGTCTTTATCTCGTCTGCTGCTGCGCCCCAAAGCTTCAAGCCAACACCGAGGTCAATTGAGATGCCATGTGAGAAATAGAATTCAGGTCTAACCATTCATTATCAGCAGCGCCCGCCTCTCGAAATGTGTAGCTAGGCTCATGGGCCGCGCCACCTCGTCCACCCATCCCCATACCGCAAATAAGTGCCTAGCCTCCCCGATCCTATGCTTGGAGTGAGAAGAACTGCCAATGACTATACATCAGCCTGATTCTTTCTCACTTGGTCGCTTTTGTTGTCTCCCTGTCTGTTTTTATCTCCTTGAGGCGTGAAAACCCTCCGGAAAGTCTATCACGATCTCAGCTCTTCCCGCTTGACACATGATCCTGCCCAAATCCAAAGAGGTATCTATCTGTGCTCTTTCTTTCCTGACATCTCCATTCAAAGCGACGCCCAATTGATATTAAGATTCGCTTTCGAACAGCCGGCTTGGTTCGTTGTCTTTGTTGTAGCACTATTTGAGCACTGCTGTGTTCTGCTGTTGAAACAAGATTGCTCTTCGACCACGATCACGGTTGATAATTTAATCGTATATCGTATTGCCGCCGCCTGAAATCGACACGTAATCAGGCGAAGAACAAGGAGCAACAATGATAATATTGGAAGTCGGTGCTGTGGACGTATTCTCGGGATGTATCTGTGATTTATCAGACACCCCATTTGATCCCGAGCTTCTCATGTTTGTTTTGTAGGTACGATCGTGTTGATTCCCCAAAGGTTTAGCCGACGGTGAGATCTGCATTCATCCGAATACGTCGACAATGGGATGCGCTGTTGAGGTTTCTTTGAGGTTTGAAGTTGTTGTCGTAGTGACTGACTGGCTAACTGACTCCATTCATTCCGATCATGTGTAGTGCATACATCCGAACATGCAGCACGAGTTATGGCCTGGTTATGACTTGCGGGCTGGGCTGCTCACCTCGGTCGGTCCTTAGCCGTCCGTGATGTCCCCGTTAAATAGATAGCTGGCTTTACCGAGAACTCGCATGAGATAAGGAAGCAAAGCCACGCCTGAAGCACGCTATCCATTGACATCTTTATTTTTAACTTGGGCTCTAGACGTTTTCTATTCCGTCTCTACTAGTAATGTCAAATGAAGTGTGTCTACTAATACTAATCGCCGTAAAAATATCTCGCAGCAGTCGCTATGTTGGTCCGAGGTCCGGCGGGTGGTGCCAATAACTCTGCGTTGCTTTCGGAAGGCGACGATGGGCAGCAACGACGAGTTCACTCATTGTCGTGGCGACCTGCTATTCTTGATGATGTTTTTGCGCTGAGTAGGGCTTGTTCATCGGTCAGATAATCCGCACAGCTGCTCTGCGGCATTTTGTCTATGAAAAAACATCTGTCAGTTGGTATCTCGCAATTACCACGCTGATAGTTGGTGAAGTGAATCAGCGAGAAAGCAAGAAACCAGAGGATTTTGTTCGTACTCTAGGTAGGCTTTTATAAAATACGAGAATGTACTTGCTCTGAGTTCGTCAATCCAGGACGGTCTCGCTGGCTCCTCTTATCTGAGTCGCAGTACAGCTGTGGGCAAACCATTGGGCTTGGCAAACGTCGCGAGGCGCCAACAAGTAGGAGCCACGTGCTTGAACGTTGCCGCGAATTTGCCAAGTCTTGTGAGAACAACGAACATTATCCTTTATTGACGACTTCGGAGGTGTCTCTACAATTGCTATCCCAACAGACTTGCTTCAGTCCTGCATCTAATAAAGTTGACTGTGACTCGGCAGAGAAACATGCTGCATTAGACTTTCGAGTCAGTTCTTGTTCTTTTGATTTGGGGAAAGCAGTGTTCATTGTCACTATGACTCCCTTTATAGTATAACAAGCCTTAAGGCGTTGAGAGGCGTTGAGGCGTCCATTGGAGGACCCGTACGGCCAACCACCTTTGACATCTGAAAACAGGGGCTGGGTGTCTCGAGGCTCATAATCCGCCACGATTCGCAACAAACGACTGTTCCAAGCAATGGCTGCTTCAGGGCATAGGGATGATGTGTCGAATTTGACTATAATCGACCCGGAAGCAGAAATGCTAGAATTACTGTGCGCATATCAAGACGAATACGACTCAAACCACGAAAGGAGACAGGCTGCGAAAGCTCAAGGTGGGTACTCATGGGCCGCTTAACCTTGTACATGAGCTCACGACACCACCTATCTTAGTCAATTTTTTGGCGGTTTCTGTCTACAGAAGATATAGAAAGGAAGTCTCATGTCAAGATCGCAAGGGGACAGCAGCAAATTTGAGCCTGATATCTACGGTACCTCTCGATATATTATTTGAAGTCAGTTGAGCGCGTTCGTCAGTGAACTGCTGCCAGAAAAACGCTGACAATCATCTCTCATTTAGGTCCTAGAATACCTCCATCCAATCGATCTCTGGAATCTGGCACACACAAATCAAAGTTTTCTACAGCTTCTGGAACACGAGTCGTCCACCTCCGCCTGGAAATCGTGTTTTGACCATCACCCAGATATGCCATCCATACCGTTAAATGTTTCAGGTTGGAGGTGGGGTCAATTATTGTTTGGAGTCATTGTTTGCGAAGTGGGATTTCGTTTTCTGATCGTGTTCGATATTCCTGATCTGAAAATCAGGAATGTGGAGGTACACCTGCTCCCGCTGATGTGACATTCTATCGACGGTTGTGCAAAGCCTGTGCATTGAACAGGTTCGAACGCTAGATTTATCATGCCACATCAACGCTTGACCATGATTAGGTACATATCTGACGCTGGTTTAGATGAAATGGGCTCAAGCATATCCCACCATAAAGATTGCTTGCGAGAGGCTTCAAGAATTAGTGGGTGCCTCTTCCGTCGTGTGGAATTTCAGAATCAATCTTATGAGTCGAATGTACAGTACAGGACCCCTTCATGGAAGACTATGGCGAAGACGATTGCATTGTATGGCCATCATACGACATTGCTGAAGTAGATGATATCGCTCGAGAACTGGATGCATACAACGATTACCAGGCAGCTGGAAAAGCGCTCAAGTCTGTGGAGGAATTCGTGGCCTCGCGGCTAGAGTTCTTATCCCTTCATGATCAGGTAACGCCAAGTTGTGTCCAGTTCTTCCTTGACCTCTCATGGCCTTCTTAGCATACCCGCAAGTGCATCAGATGGGTAGAGGGTCTTAAAAGAACTGATATTGACATGAAAATTGACGATTTGATGGCGAAGTTGGTCTCAATCATCTTTTAGTTATAACCAAAGGTACTCAACTCTCACCAGGATTAAAGCACGCTTCAAATGTATGGATTTTAACAAAGAAGACGTTGACGAGGCAACATATGACACTGGACCTTTGAAACGACTTATTCAATTATCGGGAATTAATCGACTTTCTAGAAAACGTGAGTGTTTCGCCCTGCTTTCCACTTGCATGATTGACTCGTATACAGGATTTGCCAAACTCCGACCACACCTGGAGCGAGCCATTGTTGAGGCAGGCATTGCAAGAGTAAAGGAGAAGCGAAAGAAAATCATCGAAGATCGTAACGAATTCCTTCGCGACGAATATCGAGCTTGGATAAAAACCGAATGCCTACCCTCGACAGGGCCCTACGTTCCGCCTGTGTTCGAAATCCGCCACTTCGAAGCTATCAGCAATGTCATTAACGCTGAACACGACAACGAATTGGTCACAGGGGATTTGGACCAGGCATTTAAGGAGCTACCGCACCTCATACAGAATTGGACAATTTCGAAGATGACGCAGCTCGCATCATCCCTTCCGTCAAATCAACCAGCCACTGTGGAAGGTAGCTCCATGGAAGGGGTTGAGCCGGATCTGCTTGCATTAAGTCTAGCAACGTCGGTGTTCAATTGCTTGGGCTCCGTCATGAGCTCCATGCGGTTTGGGCTTGGTCTCATTGGGTGGGACGGTGCTGGGGCACATCTGCGATGCGGAGCTTTGGAGCGCTATTGGGAGAAACGATTGCATTTTTCTCAGCGAGGTTATGATGCGGCCACTTGTCTTGTTGAGTTGATGGAATCTGATCCGAAAACGACGCGGATATGGGATATGGACCAGCTGGACAAACGCTTTATATGTTTGACGTGCCCTCGGAAGACGGTAAAAGGTATCACTGGAAGGGGGGCATTGCCGTGGCGAGACTGTGTACGTTCTGATCTTCTTGACTCTATTCAAATGTTTCCTGAAAGTGACTGGGAAAAGGTCTATCATTTTATTGATGAAGGATCGAAACAATCTGGCCATGAAGCACCATATTTTAGTCTTTTGGGATCTGAAGCAGAAGCGGACATCAAAGTTCGGGAGGGTCCTGAGCCTTATCTGTATGAACCGGCTTGGGCATGCAATCACTGTCCGCATCATTTTCGCAACAATGTCAGTCGCAAATTTGCAGTCAACCATGTCACAGAGACGTTTGTCCCCATTTCCTTGCTTCTCGAAATATCTTTCAACGGAAGTATCTACTTCAGGCACAATATTACCCGTCCAATTGAGAACCTGGATTTCTTCTACTACGCCGGCATGAATCGCACATATCGCACGCCCCTCGTCTTCCCAGAAGTCAATCCGCGCGAGTACGCGTGCCTGCGATGCGCCGCGACCAAAAGTCGGCTGTACACTGAGAAAGCATTGAAACCACATTTGCATGACGCGTACGTGGCCTTCCACTTCAGCTTCATATATACATATTCAACCCACGAAACAGGCATGGCCTTCCAGTACCAGTTGAAAATGTCGACTGGAAAAGGGTACAGACTATATTGCGATCTAAATTACCTCCTCCCGTGGAAGCAAACGGGAACGAAGGATACGAAAACGTGCTGAACGTATCCGCCTCCTGAACACTCCAGAATCTGTTACGATGTTACATGTATGCTACACATATAGAATATTGGGTCTCCCCAGCCCATTCCTGTACTTAAGGGGAGTATGTGTATATGTACTGTGAGATATCAAATTTTATTGGCGCTGACTACAGTTCCACAATAGTACTAAAGTAATAGACGTTACGCTACAGGAAAACACGAAAACAATGTCCAAATCAGAAATGGCTATGGCATAGCATATATGCATCAAACCGTCCAATTATCGGAGATGATACAGTCCAATGCATCGAGCTGAGAATCGGGATTACTTCAAACCACTCCCACTTGCACCAGAGAAGCTGTTGAACCTCTTGGAATCAGGGCGGGTGGTAACCGGAGCCGCCAAATACGCGCCACCGGGGTTTCCTCGCGGCATTGACATGCTGAGCCGCATCTGTCCAAATTCTGCCGCCAGGTCATAAGCGGAGGATGATCGTGGCATTGAGGCAGCGGCACTTGGCGATGGAGCCATACTTGCAAGAGTACATCCCGAGTAAAGCATTGTTGGACTTGCGCCGTTGGAATTGATGTTTATCATTGGGCTCAACATGCCCAGTGCCTCTGTTCCTGTCCCCATGGCGGCAACTGCGTTCATGTTTGCCATTGGAGATTTGTTGGACCTCGTTTTCTTGAGGCTGGGTACCGTCGTCCCCACAGGTGCGAGCAACTTTTGGAGGGCGAAAAGACACATGAAAGCGTCGTTACCTGCGTTATGTAATGTGCATTTGGGAAGTACGATGGGGATTTGTTGTTGGGCCTGTTGCAGCACTAGCTGCTTATCCAAGCCTGCGGTACTGCTGGATGGCACAAAAGGAAGTGTGAAAGAATACAGCAAATTCTCAAGAGATAAGTTTGAGCCGCCAACACGAGGCTTATCTGTTTTTGGATCCAACATAGCCCCTCGATGGCCTGACAGGTAGAGCGCACGCTCATAGATCATAGTGTCTATGACGAGCATATTATGGGGCAGTTCTGATGGTTGGGGGTTATCGAATAAGTCAAGTACCCTGTCACTAGAAACATATGGAGCTGCATACTGATCTTCATCTCTTCCAAACGCGCCAGGCTACCTTGTGCATTGTGCGCCACCAAGACGAGATGGTTAGCGGTCGTTTCCGAATCTGGGCTGGCGAGGCTGCTGCAAACCGGTTCGAAAGTATCAAATTAGGCGTTTTGTATGGAGTGAAAAAGGAGATATGACCGACCTGATCACGGCTTGGACGATTTGTGGCAATCTAGCCTTTGGTGCAACTTGACTTTCGCCGAACTTGATCAGGAGGTCAGAGTCATCGCGCAATATATCAACGAAGTGAGCCTACTGCGTACTGAAATGAGAAGAGAAGATCAGGTAGCTGTCTAACGATTGTAAGCAAAGATAGTCTTAACCTGCCATGGATGGTTCGGACAATATTTGTTGGTAACCTTGTCGGCATACTCGGCGACGATATAATGTCCTTTCCTGTTAAGAAGCGGAAACTTAATGAATGCTGCGATCGACAGTGTTCAAGGATAGCGTTACCTGTAATTAGTGTCCGGTACTGGCGGCCAATGTCCAAGTCTGATAGATTTTATGCAGTCAAAACCATCCAATTGGTACGATGGTGACTTACGCTTCCAAATGTCCACACCTAACAGCCGCGTATCCCCACTCTAGGACACTCTTTTCGTTCCTCTCACTCCATACAAAATCGATAGCCAGAAAAGTCTTGTCTTTCTTGTCCCATAATTCCTTAATCGCCTGTGGTTGTCCAGTTCTAACACGAGATTTAAGTGCTGAAAGGAGCGCCGCAGGAAGGGTTGAATGCAGTTTCTTATACGAAGCATAATCTGACACATGACGAAGATGGCGATTGGCCGTTTCGAACGGAGTGACCTGGAGTATATTGGGCGCCTGTGGGAGGGTCTCACCGAATCTACCCAGAGTACGAGAATGAATTCGTTATGAAGGGGTGTAGACTTGTCGACGAGCGATCGATCATGCATACCTCGTCTTAATCATCTTGAGGAAAGCCCCGAGAGAATTGAGACGCGTCACTATATGGGCTCTGCTTGTCCACGCATCTGTAACGGTGATGACAGGCCAGGAAAAGACTAGAAAAGC
The DNA here is from genome assembly GCA_014925845.1 of Crassisporium funariophilum. Lineage (NCBI taxonomy): Eukaryota > Fungi > Basidiomycota > Agaricomycetes > Agaricales > Crassisporiaceae > Crassisporium > Crassisporium funariophilum. The sequence continues at coordinate 370,196 of JACGCL010000001.1, forward strand.
CTCAAACGATTCAAAAAGATGGCCCCATGATCGTTCATACCTGTGCAGAGTGTCAACTCTTGAGTAACTTGGAAACAATCTACGAAATCGTACCAAGGAATATTATAGATCTGGAAATAACCAATATAGGCAGAGTATATCTTGAAGACGGAAACCAAAGGCTTGTGAGCAAGGTAATTATAGAAAAAGCGACCGTTGTGAACCAACAGAGTGAAGGTCGTATTCCCAGCCTTTTGGGTCGACGAGTGTGAAGTCGGTCATGACAGAATGCGAGTAGAAGAGCTCAAAGTACTTTTTCCGGACGTGGTCGTAATGGAAAACGGTAACAAGGGTACTCAGACAAAGGGAACCCTTCAAGAGAGGGTCGTAAAGCCAACTCAGTGACCCATATTCTTGGCGGTTAATGAGGTACCTGTAATGATGAAGCTTACGCGATCTAGTCGCGGCTCTATTCGCACCAAATAACGCTTCCTCTTTGACCACCATGTTCTGCCACTCAAAGTTCATGTATATGCTTCTTTCGACACTTGCGGCATACTTCTTGGCCTTTCGACCAGAGAATTCCGATGAATCACTGAGCTGAGGCGTTGAATGAAGCATGTCTCTCAACATGGTTGAACTTCGGGGTTCGCACATGCATTCGAAGGCCAGAACCTGACGGCGATAGACTAGCCTCTTGCCGGACCTTCGCTGCCTTCGGCGGATAGGGTGCTTCAAGGATGAAACTAGTCACCGACGGGGCACACGCTGTGATATTCGCAAAAGCCTTGAACTGGGAAATAACGTAGGCCTTACGAAATATCTCTTGCATCTTGCATCAGGTTCGAGAATGTGTAGGATGTCGGGTTCTTCGTACTCATTGTCCATGGTTTGTCTAAAACACCTTCGCTGATAGTACGTCCTTCTAAGTTCGAACCTGCCAAACGGGGCGTATGACCACACGCCAAATTGACTCAGGTCGCATGATACTCTACTTACAGAGGCAGAACCTCGTGAGTTTGTGCTCTTCCCGAGTGATTCGAGTATCGGTCTGCACGTCACTTGCTCGATGTGCTAGCAATACTTGGAGTCTCTGATTGTCCGCTGTGGATCAACGTCTTTATGCTGCACCGCGCTCAGTTTGAGTGCTGATTCCATTGTGCCTGCCAATCGCCATGCAAAGCGGTAGATACACTTTCGAAGAACCCCGTTCTCATGCATGAACATCTCTGTGGCGCTCATAGGAGGAAAGAACTATCGGGTCCGAGCCCATGTAATGATGAAGGGGTTCTGATAGATGGGGGCACGTCCTCTGAAAAGGTTTCTCGAACTTTGGACCTATAAGATATAGAAAGAGTATCACGATATCCTACTTTACACCAGAGTCCGCAGGTTATCCATACATGGTCAGCCCGCGAATGATATCTAGAATTACACCACCAAATACTCATCGGAGGTAACGAGTGCATCCACCGAAAATGCAGGCCCTTCACCGCCATCAACTCGACTGATAGACCCAACAGCAACACCTGCCAAGCTCCCTTGACCGATGAATGATACTTCGACGGGGAAGAAAGCGCTGACGTCCACGCCGCCGACATTGAATATCAGTGAACCTGATTTGCTTTCGTCCGATGCGGAGACAATAGGAATAGACCAGGCTAGGGAATGGGAAGAGGGATCAAGAGACCATTCGCCAGAGTGAGAGGTGACGGTGGGGTAGGAGCCGTCGCTGTGGATGAGTTGGTCGGCTTTTGTGGAATACAAGAATCATTGAAGGAATGAAAAGACATACGGAAGGGGTATAGAAATGACAAGGTCGTATAGGGTGACGTTTTCGTTTTCGAGCTCGTATTCAATACTTACTTCACATGTGCCATCGTTTGAAGGAGATGGCCAGCAATTAACTAGATAAATACACAATCAATTAATCTCATCATTCACCTGAGACTTGAAGAAATACGTACTTGAAAGAGGCACATTACTCTCGTCTGTACCGGCATATCGCCATTTCAGCACTGCCAAGCTTTGTCCGACAGGGAAAGCCCTCGAGGAATCCTTCAATGCCACGATTCGTGGCTGCCCGGGTGTGAATTTGGCGACGTTCGGGTGTTGCTTGAATTGCAGGGCAGAGCCACCAAAGTCTGTTGACGGAGAGGCGAGCGTGATACGGAGATGGGCTTGAGCTGGGTCAGTGACTTGAAGGTTCATGTCTCCTTTCAGCTCCATCGATTGAACACCTCCATCGCGAAGCAGCGAAAGAGAGATTTGTTCCTTGATAATGATATGCACGCTAGGAATAGACTGTGTTCAGGTTTCTGGCAAGTCGAGCGGTGACAGTAGAGGAATACCTTTCGGGTTCAACTTCAGGCAGACTGCCTCTTCCACTAACTTTCTGTATGGTAGGCGGTTCAGGAGCAGTGGGCGTCCTGGGAGCACCCAGATCAGATGCAGTCGTCGAGGCCAGGACTTCCCCACCAAGCGCATCCAAAAGCTCGGCTTGCTTCGTTTTCTTCGAACCGAGCTTCATACCACTGCCTTTGAACGCAGGGCTCCGTGCAGGTGTCGAGGCAGATGAAGCTCCGAATCGAGAAGGTGATGGCGTTGACACGTCGGGGGCTTCGAAGCGGGGCACAGAGGAGTATCCTGTGACACCGCCGCTACCAAGGTAGCTACTTCCTCCGCCTCCACCGCCGCCAGCGGCGCGCCGTTGCTGTTCCCGCCGTTGCATCTCTAGTTGTTTAGCACGTCGTTTGAGTTCCTCCTTAGCTTCGGCTTCCTTGTTCTGAAAGGCGATACAAAGTATGAGATACATGTCGAGGAGAAAGATTGATCTGAGAATCTCACTCTGGCGATGATCTCTTGGATCTTCTCTTCGTGACTCTCCATCTCCAACACGCTTCGTACTTGCATCAGGTTCACCTGTTCTCTGTACCCCATGCTGACAATCTCATCAAATGCACCGAGCAGTTCGAACGCATTCTTCGATATCTCGCGCTCGTCTGCACTGCGGCACATGTCAGAGACGACACGGGCGAAGAGATGCAATGTGTCAATATCTTGCAAGATATTAGAGGCCTTGTTGGTTATTAGTAAGATGTATAGATCCTCCAGGGGTTGGTACACATATCGAACATCCGTTGTTTCGACAGATGTGTGCTGTGTGTTTGTCGGGATAAGTTTGGGGAACGATGCTAGCAGTGATTCAATCCTTGTCCTGCTCATATCGCGAAATTGGCGCGAGATTACGGCTGAATAATAAAGGTTTCAATCAGATCCTCATTTCAAGCATGACCCGGACGCGAGCTGACCTTTGCCGCCTTTCGTGCAGATGGACGCCGCTAGTACGACCTGACCAATTGTCAGCTTGTAATCCCGTGTTTTCGCATGAACCTCCTCAACATACCATGGCTACTGGCTATTGTACAAGGTCAAACGTTCTTTTGGATGGAAAGCAGCTCGATCAGAAATTGTTGTCCGTGGTCGGTACGTGTCAAGGTCAGAGGTGAATTGACATCAGGGCAGGTCATCACGTGATTCCATTATATCTATTTTTGCCAAATCTAAGTTTTCAAGTCGACAACATTTCGGAACGCAGCGCTTCCACTCAAATAATACGACTAGCAGTATCTTTCCTTTTCAAAGCTTCCACGGTTCTTCTGTGTGCACTCCGAATGTAGCCAGAAGCGTCGGAACTCCCCGGTCAACGGCTGATCCTACATACATGCTCGTTTCGTGAGATCCATCTAGTCCGACTGTCCTACCTTCCCGGCATGTTGCCTGCATCCGAACTGGCTTTCAGCCTGACGGACGATGGGCCAGCTCGAGCACTCTTTTTTCTCTCTCATTATCTTGAAAATAATCTGGACATCATGATGCCGACTGGCTCCACCTACTTTGAAGCTTGAACGCCGAAGCAAGTGACAAGCCTTCATGTTGCATCCCTGACTGCTCTGATAACCGTCCACATTCCGCGTGCAAAGGATCTATCGGTGACTAACTTCTGGAGATCGATGTGCGCACCGCCGTTGCTTTGTCCTCAAACAAGGTAAGTGGACATAAATTTGCGATGGCTGTCTCCGGATCGTTTGGCATGAGAAGAAAACAATGCCCTCGTGAGGTAAGAGGTAAGCCCATGCAACAAAAAGCCTGGCAATCACCTCACTTGGATTTTATGTTCTGCCAGAGTGACATTAGATCAAGGATGTAACCATATATTGGTTTTTCCTAGTGGAGAAATATCACATCATTGGTACTGGCATGAGAAGCATTTGCGAACCCCTTCAGTTCCACAAGATCAGGTAAGTAAGTGGCGCAGTACCTTTGCCTTTCCCATGTCGAAAATTAAGGCAGGTTTATGACGATTCGCGACCTCCGGTGACACATAGTGCTCATATGGACATTCATTAGAATTTCGGCCTACGAGGACCGATATATGAACATCGCAACGTCTGTTAACGAAACAGGAACGGCTACTTGATCTTTGCGAGCCGGCAGCGCAGATAGCGACACAATGAAATTTCAGATGAGGGTGGTAGGCATAAGTAGGTCCAAGGGATGCAGCGCCGACGGCAACTTGCGGTCTTGAAAACAGCATCAACTGCTTCCGAAGACCTGGTTCGAGGAGCACCGAGTCAATACATGACCTTTCGGAATATTTGCTTTCACTCACTATACTACTTTTAATCCTAGGAACAGGAACCCGCGTGTGAATACAGGAGGAAGGCCACCAACATCATGCATACTCTGCAATTAGCGAAGTAGGCACCACCCAACCATCATTTCTTCAAGACCGCCGTTACGAGTTACATATGCAACCGCCTTGATTGCACCATGCGATGTCCGCAAATATAGGCGTGACACTCCAGCGCTTCACACATGTTCTTTTCAATCTTCTAGAAGATAGTCTGGATGTATACCTGCCTTGATGAATAGATTCCATCAGGGGACAGATCATGACAGGAGCGATGAAACGAAGCAAGCTAGTCAAAACGAATGATGAACACTTCTTTGGTTTGGGCGTGAACCACACAACCAAGCCGTCGCGCTCGCAATACATAAGCATACAGCAATTATGAGCGACCGCTGAAAGCCCGCCATCAGTATCCATATTTTGGGGTTCAAAATTGAGCGGCCATTTCGTGGCGGCAAGCAAAACAGTAGAGTCATTCGGCTGGCCAAACAGAGCAGACTTCACCCATAGCAGCAACGAAAATCTCCAACGGCAATGCGATTTATGCCGATATTTAAGCTATCAGCCGGCAACAGGAGCGATTGTTGGCCAGGGTATCCTCCAGTCAGCGTCTGATTCAATACTTGATAGATAGATGAATCGGATGCGACCAGGAGGATCTCATGGGGTAAGAATAGCCCTGAGATAACTCACGCATGAATTCGGCCAGAAGTTACACGTAGCTGATAGCAGCGAAAGGCAAGTGCGACCCACGGAAACATGGGGGCGGAAGGATTCTGATTGGAGCTCAATAGTAAGGGAAGTTCTTTGTGAAGGCCAAGAGACGATCAGGTCGGCGAGCCAGTTCACCGATTACCGATAGAATGCAAGGCTACCTTAGGATAGGTCGATCCCAAGACATGATGCAACATTCCAAAAGGCCGCAGGATCGTCCAACACGCCGAGCCTTGAGGTAGAAGAACAGCATGCACCAATGACGGTCATCGGTGATTTTCCTTGTTGAGACGGGCAGTCAGTTTGTGGAATAACTGGGTGGCTCCACTTCCAAGAACAGACAAAAACCCTTTATGGGCACTTGTCACCAGGATAGTTCTAGAGGGAGCCGATCAGGCTCCTGTCTGCAAGCAGATTGCAATCGTTTTTGTGATATCAGAGGAGCGGTGTACGGAAGGAAAGTCCATGTCGTGATGAACGCAATACATACAGGGGCTTGTGTTCTTACGAAGCCATCATCTTTCAAATCAAGCGATTGCAAATATCTAAGCACTGGTCTTCTCTCTCTCTCTCTCTCGAGTCTGAGTTACATTTTTTTAAACTCTATCGTGCAACAAGCACGCTATCTACTAAGACGCACGGACTGGAGATGTACCTAGCCTGTCAACTAAAGGATCTACGTAAAGAAACCTGAGTTTCATTTTCATTACAATACTGGAACTCCTCCTCCTCAGGGAGAGTCAAACTCCAGCATTGCGTCTCATTGCGTTCCAAGGCAGATGTCAAACCTCAGAATCCTATTTCGAGTGCGGTGAAGCCTTCAGAATCTTAGGCTTCAGGACAAGCGGACATCTCGCAATACTTGTTCTCTTGAAGCCATTCTGCCTTCTGCTTCGCCTGCCAAAAGCTTTGGGTTTGTTTCGTTGCTGGCACGACAGCAAGCACTATGCCAAACTTACTATATAAGTTAAGTCCTTCTCAAAGGGATGTATTCGTAAAATGATGACAGGCTGGACAGGATTCTCTATTTCTCGACAATCTAGGACAATGGGTCATGCTGAAGCGCACCACCTGCCAAGGGTAGACTGCATGATCCTTCGCATCTGCACTCCCTTGTCTTTGGCTTATAGACACACTGTATAAGAAGCCGGGATCTCGCTTGCAAGATGTTCGGGAACACATTCACGCAGCAATCACGGTTTGTGTTTAGATTCTGCCAAACTTGTCCAGAGCAGGCCTTCCGTGGGTCTCCTACAAGTAAAGAAGAAGAGGATTCGTAAGATACCGTTACATGATTCAAGACGAGAGGGATACGCACGACTTCTTGAGGTACGTTTGCAAGTATTTTGTCAATCTTTTCTAAGATCTCTGGAGTCAATTTGGGAATGACCTCGATGGCTTTGAGGTTTTCGATAATCTGCTCGGGTTTAGACGCGCCGAGGATGACTGTCGACGTGTTGGGGTTCTTTGCAACCCAGGCTAGCGCAAGTGCAGACACAGTAGTTTGAAGTTCTAAGGATTATATGTGAGTCCTGGTGGTATATTAGTAATCAAAGTGTAGGCCTACCTTCCTCGGCAAGTTTAGTCAATTCCTTGACCTTACGTATCTGCTCTTGGCCTTCAGGAGATTGCAAGGTCTTGATTCGCTGTTGGAAGAAGTCGGAATGATTATGGAAGCGACTGTCGTCGGGAATGCCATCATTGTACTGGAGAACCACGAGGGTGAGCGATGAGCAGGCTTCCTAGTAAGAATGTGATCAAGCCTACTTTTCCGGTGAGCAAACCTCCGGCGAGAGAGGAGAACGTCGTGGTTCCAAGGCCATATTTCTTGTAAAGGTCGCTGCTTCACATCAGATAAATGATACAGTGAAGAATTGTATGAGACGCACGCGTATTCTTTCTCCGGACGCTCACGGTGGAACATGCTGTTTGAGTTGTTTGAGTTGAATAACAATGGCCCGATAAAGCTAAGGGAAACGCTTACTGGTGCTGGCATTGCTCGGCGATGGGAGGAATGAGGTTGAGCCTCGTCGCGACATCTGGAAATTGAGGTTAAAATCAGAAATGTGTGAGCGATGGAGCAACACTAACGATGCGCTTCCTCAATTTCACGAGCACCCCATTCCGAGGTAGCCCAGTACAGTGCCTGTTTTAAATATCAGTAGGTTGATAATACCGACTCTTCAATGCCATTTGAAAACTTACCCAGCCTTTCTCAATAACAAAATTGAACGCGCGAACTATCTCCTCCATTGGAACTACGCATCCACCGTTAGCAAGTCTTAGCAAGTCTTGTTGGGCAAAATCAATTCGTACCATTCACGTCGTGTCTGTGTGCAAAAAGCACGTCGACGTAGTCAAGCCCTAGGCGGTCAAGGGCTTCCTGTGTTCCTTCAACAATACTGCATCATTTCCCCTTTAGTTCACTTTAGAATGGAGTAGAGAATCACGGTACTCACTGTTTACGCGACAGCCCTCCATCGTTGGGACCCTTCCTGAGGCCCCAGAAGAGTTTTGTAGTGATGATGAGATCCGTGCGGCGCAGTCCGAGCTCCTTGATAACTCGCCCCCTGTAATCGGTATAAATACTGAAAACGTTCGAAAGGATTGACGGACAAACATTTCTTGTTCAGATTTTCCTGCCGCATATGCCTCCGCAGTGTCAAACATATTGATACCAGCTTCGAAAGCAGTTTGGACGATTTCCTGCGAGGCAACATAAGCCTGGAGTGATTATTCCGAGTGCACGAGAAAGCCTTACCTTTACCGGGTCTCCCAACACCGTTCCGCCTATTGTTAACCCTTCGGTGTCAATGCGTATCAGTCGGGGCGTTCCTACCTTATGATGCTGCTGCACTCACAGCCACCTAGAGAGAATACCGGGACTCTAAGACCACTAGGACCAAGACGGCGGAAGGGCATGTTTTTGGGATCGAATTCCCGCTGGACGGGCCATGATTGAAGGACGGACATGATTTCAGGTTGGTGGGCGTTGGATAAGGGGTGCAGTAAAGGTTGGAGCTGGGCGACGCCTTATATATCGGTTCTCATGGCTTCATAGATTAACCAGGGGACGCGGTCATTATTCCCAAACGTCATACAAATTCAAAGACACAGTTGTAAAAATCGGATCAAGGTGAGATTTGCAATCCGTAATCTGATTGTTTCTGACTAGGGATGTTTCTGCGAGGAATCTCCGCAGGCGTTACATAGCACTCTCTAACACAGTTCTGCAACGTCAGCTGATGTGTGCCTGCGGGGTGTGTGGGGATTCGGGACGGTATTCCGCGCGTTGTGGCGCACTGATGTGACAGAAAGATATTGATCGACGGAGAAATCATCATCTCTTTGAACACCTCGCGGCATACAAGAGCGCTATTTTACATGAAGATTTGCGTCTCCAACTTCGTCTTCGACGTGCACTCCTTGCATTCTTATTGGTGTATGGCGAAAGGGTGAATATCACTTCAGATACGCCCAAATCTATCCAACATCGGTCTTCCATGTGTGGGCTGCGAGAGAGACAAAAGGAACATTCGAAATTGAGGTATGGAACAAACAATGAAGATTACGCACCAAGGGGTCAGGAGAGTTACTCAGAATCTTGTCGATTTTGGCCAGGATCTCGGGAGTCAGCTTGGGAATCACTTCAAGAGCTTTCAGGTTTTCTATGATCTGTTCGGGCTTTGAGGCACCCAGAATGACGGTAGAGGTGTTGGGGTTTCTTGCAACCCAGGCGAGTGCGAGTGCCGCCATGGTCGTTCCCAGCTCTGTAACATTGAAAGATCAGTACTCAATCTTGACAAGATACAGGCCTTAAGGAGACATAGGACATACCGTCGTGTGCTAACTTCGTCAGCTCTTTGATTTTAAGAATCTTTTGCTTGCCCTCGGGAGTCTCAAGACTCTTTACGACGCTGTTGAACTCTTCCGAATGATCAGAAAAGCGAGTTCCCTCAGGAATCCCATCGTTGTACTTGTGAACGTTAGTCGGAATCAGAATACTGCATACGAATATATCGATGCATATTTACTTTGCCGGATAGCAACCCGAATGCCATTGAGGAATAGGTGGTTGTGCTTAAGTGATATTTTTTGTAGAGATGTCTTCGAAATGGGTGCTGAATCAGCGTCATGCTTCGTTTTGTTACAGATAGATGCGTACTGGTATTCCTTCTCGGCTCTTTCACGATGGAACATACTAGTATATCATCTCAATATCTCTGGAGAAATGGAACATGTCTTGACGTACTTGTGTTGGCATTGTTCAGCAATTGGAGCGATCAAGTTAAGCTTGGTGGCAACGTCTTGGTAGTATGCATGATGATTGGCGAAAAAACCAAAATATCATGACCCCACTCACGATGTGCTTCTTCGATTTCCCGAGCAGTCCATTCCGAAGTAGCCCAGTAAAGTGCCTTTGAGCAGATGAATTCATGAAGATTGGGTTGAACATGAATGCACTACGCACCCATCCTTGATCGATGACATAGTTAAACGCGCGGACAATTTCATCCATAGGAACTAACCGCCAAATACATCAGCGACGATACATAAGTATTTGTTTGATTTATCAGTATACATACCGTTGTGGTCATGTCTATGCGCAAAGATGACATCAACGTATTCGAGTCCAAGTCGTCCGAGAGACTCTCGAGTTCCTTCAATTATGCTTTTTGGACATTATGAGCGATGGTCGACGAAATATGTGCGGCAAACATACTGCTTGCGGGAAAGACCGCCGTCATTCGGACCCTTTCTACCAATGCCCCAGAATATTTTGGTCGTGATGATCAAATCAGTGCGACGCAGTCCCAGCTCTTTGATAACCCGTCCACTGGTATCGCAAAGCCGAAATAAACATGATTAGCAAGTGGTATCAAACACTCATTACTCGAACAAACATTTCTTCCTCGGATTTTCCCCGAGAATACTCCTCTGCAGTATCAAACATGTTTATTCCAGCTTCAAAAGCTGTCTTGATGATTTCCTACAGAGAGGATCAATACACGGCGTGGCGTATGCCTTGATATGGTTGCGAAGGCTTGCCTTAACTGGGTCACCCTTCAAAGTTCCGCCCAGAGTCAACCCTGTCCATGATCCATTTGTACTCCAATACACAAATGCACGACAAGATCCACTCACATCCACCAAGGGAGAATACTGGTACTCGAAGGCCGCTCGGTCCCAAACGACGAAAAGGCATGTTCTTGGGGTCATACTCGCGCTCAACGGGCCAGGGCTGAAGGGGCGACATGATCGTTTCGAGAGAGAGAGGTGCGGATTATCGCGTGTGTAAAGCGAAGAGAACCTGTTTATATAAGTAGTGCCGTCGCTCGCCCGCAATTTCTATCCCGGTCAGCCTGGGTTGGAAAAGACTGAACGGAGGTAAATTTAGACCTGGTATCCAGACTTATCCAGATCATGATAACGGTGGATTTCTGATGCTTGACATGAACGGTCCGCATGCCAGCGTCAGCTGATAGAATACCAGTTGCTGACTTCTGACGCTCAGCCTCTGACGCGTGTATTTTGAAACTTGTTTCGCGCGTTTAATTCTTCTTCTCGCATCAACGTAATTACATGCTCTGGTAGTCAACTATTTGCCAACGGCCAAATTATTAAATATGTTCTGAACTAAAATGAGAAACTGTAATTTAGAGATATAATGAACGGCATTTACCACTGATCTCATCCATTGAAGGGTGACGTGTTTGCTTGTGAACCCTGAATGACTGTAGCTTTCAAAGCTGGGTCGAAGAAAAGCTCTGGGTCGTTGGCGGGATCTTGAGCTTGAACCAAGCCATCCAGCTCTGGGTTCTTTGGTGCTTTTTGACAAAAGACGGAGTTGCGCGCAGCAGGTGGGTTCGTCGTAAAATCCTGATCGGGTTCTAATGAATACACTGCACTGAGGAAATATAGTTTGCTTACGGGTGGTGTATTCTTTTCGGCTTGACGGTACTCGACAGCAGCAGCTACCATGGCTTCTGCGGTGACCAGATCAAATTGTCTGCTCGCATCTAGACGTAAGAACGAGGGGCTAAGCAAGTTTGCAGTAGCCAAAACAAAGGAAGAATTCACCAATGATGGCATCCGCCAAATCCTGTTGCGAGCACTCGGGCTGGGCAGCGAGAAGGGGAGACACAGCTTGACCGGCCAACGTTCCGCAAACTTCACCTGGGCAAGCATTCCTGATTTTCTCAAGAACCGCGGGTTGCTCCTGACCAAATCGCCTGGGATGGAGGTGGACAGCTTTGTTGTCCCTCTCAAACCACCATTCGCGTCCACAGACTTGCGAAATTGAGGTGAGAACAAGGAGAGCGAGGAACCCGAAGTTTGTCTTCATCTTAACCGAATTCAATTCGAAGTTGTTATGAACGGAAGTGATCTAAACCGATGGGACAACGAAGAGGGCGAAAAGCGCAGAAGAAATAAGACACCTGGTCCCAGAGTAGATGAAAAGGTGAAATGAAAGGAAGGCCGTATAATTCTGGCTTTCCACTTGAAGGCCATTTAAGCAGTCTCTTAGAGCCCCCGGTTGTCCTGGGTTGAAGTCGTGGAGTGAGAAGATCGCAGACTTTGCTTGGCATTCACGAAGTTGAAGTTTGAAGTACACGCCCAAGCTTTGCAGACAGTAATCAATGCGGGGCAGAGACTGCGTCCTGCCAGATATCAAGAATAGATTTCCCGTCGAAATAGAAGAGAAGGGCAACTCGGGCTATCCAAGGATGTCCCAAACTAGGGCCAAGCTTTCGGTCGGTCGACAGCGGGTGACGGTCGGCAAGGAATGACTCCTTGGTCCAATACGAAGTCTTGATTGAATCCGACCGGATAACCCAAAAGTCCGAGATTCTTCTTTCGAGTGAGACGCAAATGCAGTCTTGTTCGCAGGAGGCTGTCTGTAGCCTATGGCGCGCTGTTAAGTAGGGCATAAGATAAATAGCATCCAATTATCTCTGAAGATGGTGTAGCAATGGACCAATCAAGGCCAATTTTTGAATCGTGGAGAATAATTATGGGCGACTGACCTTCATACTCCAACGAGTTGTCAGAAATCGAGAGCGGCGATCGAGGAAAGAGCCCGGATAGCCACGTTGTCTGGCCAAAACCACAGACAAGGCATAATTAACGGAAGGGAGCTGCCATGAAGCGTCGACCCTGTGACAAGGACTTCAGGTTCGTCATTTAAAGGACCTCAATGAGCTTGTGCCAACACCTGCTGACCATGACAAGTGCCTTCGTGGTATCAACCGGTGTAGACGGTCTTCCAGGATACGTACTGCTGAAGAGTGCAATGCAGATAGAAACAATCGTGATCGACATCCTCAGGTTTGAGGTCGTAGCGAGTAGCGATGTGCAAAAGTAATTCTCCTGGGCTCGTTATCTGTGCATGATATGTTTCTGCTTTCCACGCCGTTCTTACGCGCAGAAAAGAATTCGAGAGTTCGCCAAACCAAGATAGCAGATATCCGGTCACTGGCTTGAGATCTTGAGAACTCAAAACACTTGCCATTTTTTTCAGACCACAGTGGTAAGTAAAGAACACTGCCACTGGCAACCGAGACACTCCGGCGTCTGCCGGTCACGGTAGACCCTTGCTAGCCCTCGCTGATTGACTTGAACCATCTAACTCCACACCAATATGCGTACAGCCCTTCTGCTTTCATTCATTCTCCTCCCTGGGCTCACATACGGATCCAAAAGCAACCAGGTCATCATGGATTCTGACTCAGGATCCCCAGGTTATACCCCTTTGACTACATCCAAGCCTACTCTTGCGGATCTGCTCACAATAGAGCCGTCTGCGTCCATTTTCTTCTCATATGCACGCGAACTAGAGCTGAGCTCGATGTTCGCCGACCAGAGCACCAAGTTCTCACTGTTTGTGCCCACAAATAAGGCCGTCATGGCTTTGGCCAGGAAACCGTGAGTTGAAGCACTTTATTTCTATTTTTTGGCTACGTTTAGATTTATTGACATGTTGCAACGTAGGCATGAGGGGCCAGAAACGAGGGTTGAGATTGAACTTACAGAAGAGCAGTTCCACAAGAGAGCGAAAAAGAATGTAGAGCGCTGGGTCTCAGCCCACATCATTCCTGTATGTCCCTGTCATTCATAGCAAGATACATCCTGACTCCGGAGCTCCAGGAATACCCCATTTCGTTTGACTCAGAGCACCACCAGACCCTCCTAAACCGCAAATCCATCACATTCAAGCCGACATCGAAGAATGAGGGGCAAGGAGCGGAGTGGAGTCGTGTAACCTTCGAGAAGGGCGTTAGGATTATTGACAAGAAGGAGGTACATATCTTATTGCTTTCCAACAAAATGAATCGTTCCCCTGAGACTTTGTTTACAGGCATTGAACGGAGACTTCTATCTCATCGACGGAACTATTACAACCGGCTAAGGTTGATTGTCATTTCATCTTACTTGTATATGCTGTAACTCTGCTCTGATCCAATATTTGTATTCTTTCACCTTGCCTATTCTTAGGCGATCAAGACGTCATCATGCGGTTCTCCAGTTCCAACGTCAGGCATTACTTGGCGTTACTTAGTACGATTGAGGGCACAACTCCATTTCAACACCTGTAATAACCAGGGGGTCCACATGACTCTTTGTGAGACGAAGAGTCCTTTGGTTTTCTTTTCTTTTATGTGATACTCATTCACAACGTAAACCCGTCGATCACGACATCCGCACTTGGATCTCTTGTGTCGTCCGTCAACGATGTCGATCGACCTATCCTCCTCTGTCCGCAATCATGACTTATTGAGGCGTCTCAAATTGCCAATATGGCCACAACATCATATGACCGACATAAGGAGCACTCCAGAGCGAGATGTAAAGCAAATACTGACATTCGCAGGTTCTCGTTGGTTCTCGGCAAGCTTGGGATATCGACTTCCTTGCAGCGCACAATCCCTATATTTTCGGTGGCTATAGCTTTCTCGGCTTCCTTGTCATCAATGCAAGTGAGTGTTACATTACTGCGAGCACTCAGTAACGTCTCATACATGGTAACTTAACAGAAGAACATTCATGTAGTAAAGACCATGGCGGACTTCAGCGGGTACCAACAACAGAAAAGCGTCATGATTCATGATAACCACCCTGTTCCTCAACTGACTCAGCCCATGACAGATGCCAATCCAACTGCACCTCCCGGTATCTCCCAGCCAGTGCCGAGGCCATCGACTAACCATCGCCGTGTCAGGAACATCAATCGCCGGTGCTGATAACTCTGAAAACAACCCACTAAACGTCACCGACACCGGAGTCAACATCCTCACCTTGGAAATGAACATCATGCTCGAGAAGACCCCGACAGGAAGAAAGCACTCGAGGACATGCTGGAGACGATGAAAGTGCAGAAGGCGAAGATTCAGGCTACGATCGAGGATGTGTCCAATGACTTCATGGCCATTGTTAGCCACCCTTGGTCACGGCGGGCTTGGCTGATTTCAGGAATTCGACAAAGCTCATGCCTCCCAAAGTAGGACAGAGATCTGAGAAGGCCCTTTTAACTGCGCGCAACCCTCCGCAAGACGATTCCGCGAGGTGGATTCTTGCGTTCAATACAGGTGCTCATTGAATCCGGTTCCAAAGAGTATTTGCGTATATCCTGGCACATTGTCCACATCACAATGTAACACCTGGCACGGTACCCAATCAGACGATGTATCCAAAATGTTGCTCGCATGTTGCTAGGAGCGAGCTTGATAATTCCCAGCCAGAAGTAAGTGTCCATGTTATCTTGACATCGGCATTACTTAAAAACCCATCTCTTGTTAGACTATCATGGATTGTACGTCACCTTCGAGGAGCATTCTTCGCACTGCCAGTGGGACTGCTCTGCTCAATCGTATATAAAACAGGAGGGATGGATGAACGCAAACGGCCGCACGGAAAGAACGTGGCGTTGGTCACACCACGGTCATTTCGGACTAACCCGCAGCCTTACATGCAGGATCAAGATGCCGAATTTTAGCATATTATTAACCGAGTTGGTGTATTACTTTCTGCTTTCCACTTCTTTATCGTTGACAATGTAGTCGCAGGTTGGCTTACTACTTCTTCCCCACTCTTCTTCTGGGTCAAGAGATAGATGCCGATTACCTGCGCACATATCTAAATAACCGTTCGGAGAGTTTCACAGCTCATTGGACTCAGAAGAAGGAAACTTTTGAATACTCTGAGACGAAGTAGCCAAGGATGGAAGATTGAAGCCGACAGTACACCGTGTCAACGAGGCGCCCTTGCTTCCTGAATCTGAGTCCATCTCGGTGGCGATTTCCGTTCCAAGGGATGGCACGGAGTATAGCTGTGATATGGTAGAGGTTTCGATGAACTTCTTGTATCTGGAAGGGACCAGCCATTGTAACCAACTATAACTTGGTTCGTGGCAGTTAAACTTCTGTTTCCTCCTCCCTCATTTCTTGACCCATTCTATCTGTCACCATTCATTCTTTTTGAACGTTCGTTTCTTGATCCGTGGAGACGATGTCGTTTCGTGCGCCACGCGATTTTACTCTGTCCTATCCACTGTTATCCTCTGTATATTTATACCTCTTCTCACTTTCGCTATCAGTTCTATCCCCATTTCTTTATCTGCTTGGGTCGGTTTTGTGCAATGGTAGGTGGCGAGCACGCACAATGCGTTGCATGTCTGTCCTGACCTTGATGGGCTCCATGAGCGCACAAGCTCAGTCGACGGTGACTCCGGATGTTACGATCTGGAAACAGTGGGTTCTCTGGTCATTCTCGGTCATACCTCGTGCTGAATCACGCCTTTCGATCTAAAGATGTGATGGCGAAACTGTAGGTCTGGGCTCAAGATTGCATGTGGCCACGCTAATCTCTATCGGGACGCTCCCCATCAGGGAGCTGGTCGGTTTCTCGGTCCTTTCACGACGAGTTTGAGTACCCCAGAATATGACATAACCGTGTGCGTTCCGTGTTCATTTCCCTACATCTGATGTCATTCATTGAATCTTTTCTCCGGTCAACAGGTATCTTGATGAAAGTGAGTATCAAGTCCACCCAAGGTGATACCAGGACCAACAAGAGTTGTAGACAGCTGTGGGGATGTGGCGGTCACTTGTACTCTGGAACCTCTCAACCTGACGGGATATGACATCCTCGCATTTGGCTAGTACGTCCAGAGCTTCTTGTCATTGCCTTTAGTGGGACGCCTGGCTGACGTGCCATTGTCGATATGTAGTCTCTCCACAACATTCGCGATGGCATTCACGTGAGATGTCATGCTTCTCCTCCAAACTCTGGCTGACTTGGCGTCGTAGAGCTGAAGACAGATGCGATGCTACGAGACAATGTAATCATATACGCTTCTTTCATTTTGATGATTGAATTTGCTTTCTCAAGGTATTTTTGATGGATGTGTCGGGGAGTACTTTGCATGCACAGATTCAAACGTCAGTAGTCGTATTTCGTGCCTATTTCCCCCTCATTTCACCATTTGCTCGATTAGACTGGACAAGTCATTATCAAAATCTGCCCGTAAACCTGTCATTACATTACCCTCTATACTTTCTCATACGGTCGCCCTAAAGGTTGTCGATGTCGCGGCCCACTCCCTCCCTTTCTATAGCTTGCACCCCCAAACCCACCAGTACTATAATATCGGCGGCGGCATCAACCAAGCTAGATATGGCAACTCTTGTCCCGTTACCAGCCCCAACTTCAAGCCCGAACTCTGTGGGCGTGAGCTCGGCCACCACTCCGTTGAGCCCGCAAATGCTCGGATTCATAATTGGGGGCACCTTGGCTGGGGTTTCGGTCACCATCCTCGTCATTTCGGGAGCATATTTATACGATAGACGCAAAAAAGAGAATATGAAAAAGAGAATCGAGATATGGCCAACGCCTATCGATCCATATACCTATGTCGTTAGTCCCTCTTGGGTTAGACATCCGAGGAAAGCCCCACCAAGACCTGGGATGCTATTCTAACAAAACAGCCAGAGGCCTGCGGCCAGCTGGGAAACTTTCGCCTCTAGATTGGCGGTTTCCATCTCTGTTGCCAACCTTCGGTGGCACTTGACTGGTCTCATTCCCACCCAAATCCCTCCTTATGGATCACCCTGCCCTTTGTTCTCGGTTGGATGTGCTTCAATGGATTTTCAATTCTCATCGTTACTCCAAGTTGTATCATCTGGAACATCTTTTTGTACACATGTGTACTATACATAAGTTACATCCGTCGCTAGTTGTAGCAGTAGAAGTCCGGGATTTAGTCAATGGGCTGCCGAAAAAGCATTTGTATGTATACTAGTATTATTCTTCTAACCAGCATTATACTCGCTCAATAGGAAGTTGAAGGCGAGAGTGGTACAAAACAGCACGTGCCTCAGCAGCACTTATCATGGAGTACACACACTCGCACCTTTAATAGTTTAAAGATGATACAGTAGCGTATCCTTCAATCCTGAAGCCACAGCAGGAATTAATGAGGAATTTGGAACGTTGTTTCCGAGATGTTGGCCATAACCAGAAGTAGATGGGTGGATCCCGATGGGCGTTAGGCAAAACTATGATTATGTTTAAGGAGGTCTTCGGGCGTTGGAAGTGGTCGTCTACCAGGGGGAACTTCTGGGTTCTGAACATCACGTTTGTTCAGCGTATCAGCAATGCGCCATTCGACGTTTAACTCACATAAACCTGCATTTCCACTTGGGTTTGGTCATTCCTCTGAGAGGTCAAGTTCAGGTTGAGGAAGTCGAATGCCGTTGAATGCGCTTGACGTAGCTCTTGGCGCGCATTGAGTCTGTAGAAAGGACGTTTGAATTTCCACACTCAATCGCATCACAAACTTCTCTGAACTGACGTTGCAACGAGAGAATTCGCATATACTAGGAAAGCAATGTCAATGCCTAAACCCGTATTCCATTGGAGAAACACTTACGCTTCCCAATAACAAAGTGAAGCCCCAAAAAGATTAAGCTATCGTCTAGAATTACCCACTATTGCATGACATCAATATTTGGCCAAGTGCTTCCGATCTGACTCTTACTAACACATAATAGAGATGCAATAGTCGCAGCACTTGAATAGGCCTTTGGTATGAGATTAGCTTGGACGAGTAATGGTAATTGCTTACCATGTGAGAGAACCTATTTCAAAAGTATACAAGATGAGAGAGTCTAGGACCCCATGGAGCCTGGATATTGATTGGTTTGTGACTCTAGAGAGCAAGCAGATTTGTTAGACTCACTTTACACTTTGTTTTCGACTTTTCTTTAGTAACAAAAAAAGGGAAAGTGTGATTAGAATATCCACAGCGGAGGACAGCCCGAGGCCAGTCGTGAACAACCACTAGAGAGAAGTAATTGGTCATCATATGGGTAAGCGGTGTTTGTCCGACTTACTAGGAAATCGCGCCTAAAAATAGTGTAACTACGCAGGTGTATCCTAAAAACACTCATCGTCAGCTTAGGTGCGAACAACAGTAAATAGCGTACATCTCTCCTCCTGAGACTACGTAATATTCAAGTTTTAGTACATCGGCATAGATTTTGATTTTGGAAACACATATACCGGAAGCCGCAGCTGTATAAGAACCGCTCAGTAGTGTTTATTTGACGAGGTGTCGATGTGACATACCCAGTCGGCCAGATGCTAGAAGCATCTATGGACATGGCGAGGTCAATATCGCGACCTTCAAGAAGACGATTTCGACTCACAATCGGAAATGTTATATATACGTTTCTCTCGCTCACTAATATTCCTGTTCAAGGCCCAGCATTATAAGAATAAACGGCTGCTGACTGACTGCAATGAATGCGATGGGCGAATAGACTGCGAGAAATATACGTTTAGGTCTTCGAGCCTGAAGAGCGAAACGCTCGAGCTTACCAATGAGTGACAAACGTGAGAGTAGCCTAGGCATAATAAACGGCGATGACCCCTAGAGAGCACGTAAGTGACTTACTGTAAGGATAACGCTTAACTGCGAGAGCACATTCGTCATTCTTGAGGACCATAGGCTTTGCAACAGTTGAACTTACTGCTATGCTCCTGGAGATGCGGAGTTTGAGTCTTGCGTGCAACTTGTGTGGGATAAGCAATTAACCAAAGTACACGTACGAAGGTATATGGTCAACATAACGGGACGCTCCAAAGTTACTGATGAAGTACCCCCATATCGCGCTCCAGACAAGGGCGGTATGGAGGAGATCGAGCAACCTTTAGAAAACACCGCGTAAGAACGTATGACAAAAGAAGGGTATTCGTGCAGACCATACGAAGACCACCTAAGCGATGCGCATTGATCGGAATGTTTTCCAAAACTGTCAAGGCGAATATGCGTACCAATCCCTTCAAAGCAGTTCTATCCAGCGGGAAGATTTTGAAATAGAGGACGCATTGAACAGTGAAGACTCCCGAAAGCCTAAGCGTGGTATCAGTTGCAACCTAACGGCCGAACATAAATTGCAAACCCCGAAGCAGCTAAAGCTCCCAGAAGGAGCGCGCCGTACGTTCCAGAGGCGACCTCGATGGCGTCCATGGTTATAGGAGGAATGTTATCTACACGAGGGAAGAATCATGGGTCCAGAGCTCTAAAATAATCGTATGAGTCTTATATAAGAGATGCTGTGTCGTGTTCAAACCCTGGTGCCCCTTTTGACGATCACTAGATATTCGCTAGTGCAAGATAGATTAAATTACCGGATGAGAGCAGGCGTGTTCTCCTTGGGAAACGCCGGATCACAGGTTGTGAAGAACGGGCGTGGCACCCTACATATGCATTATCCCTTTGGTCAACGAATGGGCACCACCCATCACGAAATAAGTTTTTTTTCCTAACCGGGGCTTTTGAGCCGTAACTAGGGCTTATGTCGAGGGATTGAGCAAAACAGGGAGATTTTGCGCAAAGCATTGATCGTTTACGGGGCGAAACTTGCATTGTCAGACAGGTCAAATGAAGTGCAGACTGAGTGAAGGAAAACCTGGAGAGATTGCATAATATTCAATCACCAAGTTATTCTGAGTTTCTGCTGTTGCAGATGATAAAGCAAAGTAGGAGTACCGCTGAAGCACACTGAACGTCGATGCCTGTCAGGTGCCACTGGCAGCGTCCATCAAGGGACTATTTTTAGCACCAGAATCCCAGGAGGATGCCGTGATCATGTGTGATAAAGTTTACCGCGTTGACTAGCTTCTTGCGACAAATTCGGAAAGTAATCTAGTCGCAAAGTGAAATGCGACCATCGGTGATGCGACTCCGAGTCGGTGGTCAATATTTCAACGGTGGCGGTGATGCGATTTGGGAGCACCATGGTGATTCAGCAGGCAGGTGTTAAAAATTACGGTTCCATATTATTAATTAGCAATATTGCTGTAACACCGGTGGCCGAGAGTCTCGTGGTGTGGCGGGAAACACATACGATCGTATTGGACCCATAGTCCAAGTCCTTCGAGATAAACTTCAGGCCTATTTACAAGTACGGCCGCACCTTCTTTCAACTTTAAAGTAGAAGCGTGGAAAGATGCCTACATGAAATACATTGTGGAAATGTGGACGATTGGGACAGTACATATCACCCGTATCCTTCAAGTGTCGTCATACTGAATGCTCTTTGATACATTGACCTGAACTTGAGAACGTAAATCAATCAGGGCAGAGCTTTGAGGATTCTGGTGCAGGCAGTGCTCTTTGAGTATCGGTTTGAGACGAATAAATGAAGGCGTACTAAAAACTGAATAGACGGTATGGCCTGTCGCGGCAAGTTTACATTCATCAAGTCAACGGCGGTGGAGTGATTTCTCCTCAGTTGCTCTCGCGTATTTAGTCTGCGGGAAGTAAAGTTACCTACGTGATATAAGGGAAAAGGTATGGCTGCTTACGTCGCAAGCAAGGAGTTGGCATACACTGTATGTACTCGTCAGAATCCGCATGAATGGGATCAACGGAATCACCGACATTTTCCAATGACGAAATGGAGCCCAAGGAAAATCAAGCTGTTGTCGAGTCGAATCCACTGCCGACCGGAATTAGCAATCTATGCCGAAATATGATTGTAGAAATACAAACACATATCATGGATACCACGGTAGCAAGGCTGCCTTGGACATCAGTACAACACGAAGCGTGTCCAGACGTTGGGTTAGATGCACCTTGTAAGAGAGCCAATCTCAAATGTATACAGGACCAGGGAATCAATTATGTGATCCAGGCTGTGCCTTCATTACTGGCGTACCGCGACAGGTATCTCTGATATGTACATACCTCATAGACTGTGTTCTGCTATTTTGCAACAGCAGGAACAACAGTACGGTGATCAGGATATCCACCCCAGACGACAACGCCAATCCCATTGAGAAAAGCCACTGTGTAATCCGGTCGGAATGTGTCCAGTGCGCCGCATACAATTGTACCACTCACCCGAAAATCCCTTCTGAAAAGGGTGTAGCTACGGAGATGAACCCTGATTGGAGTTGGTCAGTCGCCGTAGAACTGGAAAGAGAGCGCAAGCAGTACGAACATTTCTCCTCCCGAAACTGATCGTTGCAGCCCATTTGCAAGTTCAACGTCGTCGCTTCACAGGTTGTGGGAATGCGGCTTACCTGACGCTGATGCTGTGATTTGATTTGAGTTTTGACGGGCTATAAATAACTTTGGTACGACGCGCTACTCACCCAGTCTGCCAATGGCCAGAATGATCTACAACGAGGTGGGTGTGTCATGAGTTTTCAGCGAGGCGACAATCAAGACTGCTTACGATTGGAACCGACAAATACAAATTCCTTTGACTCACTGAGCATAGTACATCAGTTTATTTTATCTTCACGAACGAATCGATAAATGGGCGTACGGCGATAGATTCGATGTGCGAAGAAACTAGATAAGAAGAGAAAAAAGATAAACATGTCAGGCTTTGATTCGGCGGTGATTGAGCGCTGGAACATATACCAATGTGCAAGGAAGGTGAGAGTAGCCTGTGACATACGCTATCAGTATGGGACCTCAGGGCGCCGACGCACAGGTCTTACAGTGAGGACCACGCTCAACTGCAATTTGCCATGATGAGGTCAGTGGAGAAAGATTCGCGTTGCATTGCCGACTCACTGCTATACTACTACGATTCCGTTACTCGTAAGTTGTGTAATCAAGCGTTTACGTTTCAGACTCACAATGGAATATAATCCGCATGTCGAGAGTTCCCGAAATTCGTGATCATGTACTCCCACAGCGCGGACCAGACAAGAGCGGTGTGCGCGAGATCAAGGCTCCTGATTGGTCAAGAATGATAAACTGTCGATTTGAACAACCCTCAAGATTATATTCACCAAACTGAAAGGACCTTTATGATGTTGGTTAAGCCCCGAGTATCTTCAAAGAGAAGACTTACCAGTGCTTTCAAGTATGGCTTATCCCGAGGAAAGAGTTTGAAGTATACAATGGACTGAACGCTAACAATCCCTGAAAATCTAAAGTCGGAGAGTTCATTCGTCGAGGTAGAGTGAATGAATGTAGGTGTAGCCACTCACCCAGAAGCAAACAATGCACCGAGTAGCAAAGCCCCGTAAGTTTCCGGAAGAGCCTCCATACTCCTGCGCTGTTTGAAGAAATGAATGAAAGGGAGGGGAAACAGTGGGTCTGCTCGCGTTAGGGCTGTATACTAATACTTTCTCCATCATCACGGTTGCACTGAATTGATTTGCTAAGATACAGAACCTATGTTTTGGACCGAAAGGTTAGTTCGACATCGCTCTGGTCCAAATTGGACTCATTTTTTCCCTTGAGAACCCTCTAGTCGGTTAATTTTGACAGTGTGGGGTACTTTCGGGTATTTTCGTCTCGCAGAGTGGGTCACGCCAAGGACATGTTGGTGGACTGGCAATTGGCATTGGCGCTGGAACTATGTCGAGTGTCACTTCGTTTGAGGGACCTTCTGGGGCTGGTGAACCTTGCAAGAAAAACACAATGAATCTTCATTCTTCTCCACGGATACCATACGCAGCAAAGCAAAGAAGGCGCAGTCAAAAGTCGTACAGACAAGATTGTAACAAGGCGCTTCGATCTTCTGTCAAGGTCTTGTCAGAGGGGGACATTGTGTGCGTGTAGATAGGTAGATTTCAAAGTCGGGCGAACAGGAGGACCAAATGCTGCTGGCGTGGATTTATATTTTGGAAGAGATGCTCGGAAGTCATGCAATGCTTGAATTTATTCAAGACCTGGTCTGGACCCTTGATATGTTTGGTTCACATGTCCAGTTGGTGGCAGTCAAGAAGAAGGTTATTGACGAGATATGCGGAGAGGCCAGCCTTTGGAGCAAGGCATGAGTATGCCTCACATTCGATCAAACTCTCGTTGAGATACTGTCTTATCAGCACGGCTGTAGATGTCGGAACCGTTGTCTGTCTCTTACTTGTAGCCCTGCGCGTAGCGCTCTCACTTGACTCTTGCTTCTACAACGCCACAGATAACGTCTTGAGAGAATCATTGCATCCTTCAAGGACCAATCTCCATCAGCGGTGACTCTTCGTGGTTTTAACTGAAAAAATTGAGATGGGAGTGGTTACGGTCAACCGCTAAATGCGGAAAGTGGGCCTCGACACGTCGCGTCCTCAAGTTCCCACGATACTGCATCGTAAACTCATCGTTCCATCCTCATCGCCGGTCGCCGTTTGTCGTTGTTCACAATGACCATGTCCTCGTCGGACTCATCATGCTACACAGTCGTATTCGAGTCCAGTGCAGAATATCCATCTGCCGCTGAACTTCGCACAGGGCTTGAGAAAGGTTCTGACGAGGTCAAAATCGACACGTTGCGGAAGATCATAGTTTCGACTATCAATGGCAACCCTCAAGTGAGTGTTATATTCCCTTCTGTTGGGTAGAGTATTGACCCAACGAATGTAGCCCACATTAATGATGCCGATCATCCAATTCGTCATGCCTTCACGGAACAAGCAGCTTAAGAAACTTCTACACTTTTATTGGGAAGTATGTCCTAAGTATGACGAGAACGGGAAGTTGAAGCAGGAGATGATCCTTGTTGTGTACGTCTAGCTCAGTCCCTGTGTGCGAGCTTTACCTGACTGACCTGCCATACAGTAACGCAATTCGTAATGACCTCGTATGTCCAATCCATTCGTCGGGGGATCGCCTGCTCATATTGTCTTCCAGCAACATCCTAATGAATACATCCGCGGTGCAAGCCTTCGTTTCCTGCAAAAGATTGCCAAAGACGCAGAACTACTAGAACCTCTGATACCAACTTGCCGCTCATGCCTCGAACACCGACACTCCTACGTCCGCAAGAACGCAGTTTTTGCTTTGTATTCCATCTATCGCGAGTTTGAGAACCTCATACCCGACGCTCCGGAGCTCATGTATACTTTCCTAATCGCCGAGAGCGACTCGGCGTGTAAACGGAACGCATTCGTCTTCCTGGCTCATTGCTCCATGCCTAAAGCAGTCGAGTATATTTTGAGCATATACGATTCCATCGGGAGTCTCGACGAGTCTCTGCAGATGAGCATCGTTGAGATCATTCGCCTAGATTGTAAGAGCGATTCAGCTCATCGCGTTCGTGCATTTCCCGCGTTATCTATCCATCCTGTTGATTTTGATCAAGTCAAGATATATTCGCTGCATCTTCGAACTTCTCAATGCCCCATCACATGCAGTGAAATATGAAGCTGCTACGACGCTTACGACGCTCACTCAAAATCCTGAAGCGGTGAAAGGTACTCCGACTGCCTTCCCCCATGTACTTTTTTGACGTCTTCATTCCTTCATTAGCTGCTGCCTCCTGCTTCATTACGCTCGTTATCAAGGAATCCGACAATAACGTGAAACTCATTGTCCTGGATCGCTTAGACACTCTCCGAGCCAAACACGGGCATGTCCTTGACGGGCTGATTATGGACGTTCTTCTGGTGCTGTCTAGGTGGCTATTTCGTTGCATCTTCAGCTATCTGTTCACTCAGCAAATCCTTAGTGCCGATATGGAAGTTCGGCGCAAGGCGATCGGAATCGTTCTTAGCATGACCTCAAGTAGAAACGTCGAAGATGTGGTGCTTTTCCTGAAGAAACAGCTTCAGAAGACACAAGAGGCCGATTTCGAGAAGGCCAGTATTCATTGATACTTTGTTTCCTGAATATTGGAATTTACCATGCTATATCCAGGCTCCGGAATATCGCCAGTTGTTGATTCAATCCATCCACGTCACAGCCGTCAAGTTCTCAGAAGTTGCCGCAAGCGTTGTACATGCCTTAATGGAGTTCCTTGGAGATTCCAACAATCCTTCCGCTCTGGATGTTGTAGCTTTCGTGCGGTGCGTGGCATTATGTTGTTACCCCTGCCCACCTAATCAGGCGCATATAGTGAGATTGTTGAGAAATTCCCCCACCTCCGAGCGACCATCTGCGAAAAGCTTATTTCCACTCTCCCTGAAATCAAATCCGGCAAGGTTTTCCGTGGTGTCCTCTGGATTTTGGGTGAATATGTCGAATCAGTATCTGATATTCAGTCCGCGATGAGGGAGATTAGGAAGGTAATTGGAGAGATTCCGATTCTCGCTTCCGAACAGCGCCTTCTGGATGATGTAAATGGCGAAGGAGACGAGGAGGAAGAGAAGGAGAAGGAGAAACCGAAAGCTGAGAGTGGTGGAAGACCGAAAGTTTTGGCTGATGGAACGTACGCAACGGAGACGGCGTATACGAGTACTAGTGTTGCTAGGTTGGAGGCTGTGAAGGCTGCTGCGAAGCCCCCGCTGAGAAGTGAGTTTTAGACTGTTTTCAACTTGAAAGAATGCTTATCAACTCTTGTTCAGCGTTGATCTTGGGAGGAGACTTCTTCACAGGTGCTGTTTTAGCCGCAGCTTTGACCAAGCTATTCCTTCGTTTCGATGAGAAGACCAAGGACAGAGTGTCGTCGAACACTATGCGGGCGGAGGTCCGTCTTTCTAGCGTCTGTATAATTGATTGCTCTGAATGTCCTTGTAACAGGCGATGTTGATCATGACATCGATCATCCGAGTTGGTCAATCCAAATTTGTGACTGTACAAATTGACGAGGACTCCAACGAGCGAATAATGAACTGCATTCAAACGCTGAGCGAGCTCGAATCCCAACCTGCAGTTCATGAAGTATTTTTGGAGGACACGAAGAAGGCATACTCGAAAATGCTCGGTGCTCAAGAGGTTTGTGACCAACCTGTTATAGAGATGCAAGGTTTTCATTGCCTTCCGTCACCCAGAAACGAGCGGCAGACAAGAAAGAAGCCGAGACAACAAAAACTGTTGCCATCCAGGTTGACGACTTACTGTCTTTCCGTCAATTCTCAAAGAAAACTGCTGACGAGGCCATCGACGTAAGTCATGTAATCCTTTCCGTTGGCTTGTATGCGCTCTTATAGCAATCAGTACGACGAGGACGTTGGTCGAGCGACTGGATCTGGAGAGGTACAAGAAGACTTTATGTCCAACCTTAGTCGAATCTCGCAGTTGACAGGTCTGTCCGATGCTTAAATCATTCTTGCGCCATGGCTAAGTCTGGACACTGCGTTAGGTTTCTCGGATCCGATCTACGCGGAGGCGTTCGTGAAGATGCACGGGTTCGATATTCAACTAGGTAAGCACACTAGGATCTCAGACGTAATCATTTGTCTGGATCTATACTGAATCTGACAATATAGACGTGCTACTCGTCAACCAAACACACAGCACACTCCAAAATCTGTGCTTGGATTTCGCTACTCTTGGCGACCTGAAAATCGTCGAGCGGCCGGCTGTCTACACAATAGGACCTCATGGCTTCCAAAGTATCAAGGCCACGATCAAGGTTTCCTCGACGGAAACTGGTGTTATCTTTGGCAGTATTTTATGGGAGGGTCCGAATATGTCCGAGGCCTGCGTGATCTTGAACGATATCCATATCGATATCATGGATTACATAAAACCTGCCTACTGTAACGAAGCTCAGGTTCGTTCGTCTGGCTCCAGTTCCTTGGAAACAGTAGAGCTGACGATGGTCGTGTGTGTCAGTTCCGTAGCATGTGGACCGAATTCGAGTGGGAGAACCGAGTCAATGTTAACAACTCTATATCGTGAGTCTCTATTACTTGTACAAAACGAATGGAGTGCTCATGTTGGTAAATCATGACAGAGATCCTCGCGAATACTTGAAACATGTCATGAAAGCGACCAACATGTCATGCCTCACACCTGAAGGCGCGACGTCTGGAGAATGTGACTTCTTATCCGCCAACATGTATGCTCGTAGTCTTTTCGGCAAGTCCTATTTCGTCTTTTCGGCAAATTTATGTATTCACTCGCTTGATAACTTAGGTGAAGATGCTCTAGCGAACCTTAGTGTCGAGCGTACGGAAACCGGTGTCACTGGTCATGTTCGTATTCGTAGCAAAACGCAAGGCATCGCACTTTCGCTGGGCGACAGAATCACGATGGGTGCGTGACACTACACACTGGCTATGCCTAAGGCTAATGCTCAGTTATCTTTTCAGCCCAAAAGGATAACAAACCCTTGACTGTGTAAGATGCTGGGTATTTGTTCTGTTCTTTTAATAGATCTGTTTCCTTGGACTGTTTGTAATAATCTGGAAGACCTTGATTTCGTGATCTGTTAAACTACAACCTACAACCGCCTTGCGCGTTTGCTGAGTGCTTTATAGGTAACGCTATGATATCTTTAGGGCAAGAAAGATGTTTAGTGCGAAACATTGAGAACTTTAATGGCTGTCAGATATTTTTGCTCGGATCCATATGTTTGTCCTTAGCGTTGGTCCGGCTTTCAGACTGTTGTTTGTTAGCCGAGCCCCTTATGCTTGAACTCAACCTCTTCATACCCAATCACACCCTATCAACGTGAACATCCAACAATGCTTGGTGCGATTTTTTGGGTTATACAACGGCCATCTACATCGTCGTTTATGAAGCCCATATAGTTGTTGGACTTACGGGAGGCATTGCCACCGGTAAATCCACCGTTTCTGCACTCCTCAAAGCCTCCAAAGTCCCGGTCGTTGATGCCGATGTAATTGCGCGACGTGTCGTCGAGCCTGGAACTCCTGCACTGGCTAAGATCAAAGCAACCTTCGGGAGTGAGGTTCTCTTTCCTGATGGCACCCTTGACCGCAAGAAACTTGGGAGCATCATATTTACGGATGAAGTCAAGCGGAGGAAGTTGAACTCAATTGTGCATCCGGCCGTGAGGAAGGCAATGTTCTTAGAGGTATTGGGTTATTGGATACGCGGCTGGAACTACTGTGTGATGGACGTGCCGTTGTTGATAGAAGGTGGACTTTGGCAGTTGGTGGGGTCGGTCGTTGTGGTGTATTGGTGCGTGGAATGGTTTCTTCATTCTTACCATTGCTTACGACCTTCCAGTTCAGAAGAACTCCAACTACAGCGGCTTATCTTACGTGATAACTCATCAAGAGAAGAAGCCACGTCGCGTTTGAGCTCACAACTACCGATATCGAAGAAAATGGCTTATGCCGATATCGTCATCGACAACTCTGGTTCAAAACAAGAGCTGGAGGACCATGTCAAATCTCTGATAACGCGTTTGGAGAATCAAGCTGGCTGGACGTGGCGACTGAGCTGGGCGCTTCCACCTATTGCATTGCTGTCGGCGGTGTGGATTTTGCTCTCAAGGCGGCTACGACGGAACAAGCGCAAAACTACTTGACGCCTGTTCATCCCCCTCATCTCTTGTTATTGTATTCTTTCTGTGTGTATCTGTCTGAGCTCTCAAATATTGCCTTTATTTGTGTGGTCGAAACAAATTTCCATGGATCATTGAACCTTTGTCTCCTTCGCTTACCCAACACTATCGCAAGAGCACTATATAGGTTTCGATAAACGCATAGCACTTTCTTGCAAAGCCTTCTCTACCACTGGTGGAGAACACGTCCCTCACAACGTAGCCAGAATCACTATAAAGCAAGCAGTGAATTACGCCGAGAAATGGACGCGATCCTTCATTAGCAGGATGTTGCATGCGGACGTTACGATGCCGATCGGGAGGAGGACTCGAGGAGGAGGCTAGTACTGGAGTCAACGCTACAAGGGGAGTTCCAGGTGCGCACCGTGGATCCTGCACTCCAATCCTGACAGAGAGACTTTCAAATCAAATGCAGTTAGGATTCATTGGGTGATGCAAAAAAGAGAGTGAGATAGGCTGTATGTGCAATCTGCGGTAAGATGCCAATGGCGATGCAAGGGTTTGGGAAGATGATGATATGATAGAAGACATGACTATGCTCGAAGAGTTCGTTCGTGATTTATGTATGAACAGAACAGGATGGAATATTGCAGTGTGGACGATGGGTAATTTGAACGTTTGCAGGATAGAAAGAAGAGAGGAATAACAATGGACAGGATGATGCGGCAGATGGACAACTCAAAAGAGAAAGAAGGATATGTAAATGCGAGTGATGATGGTTTGTACGACAAAGCATAGAGTTTTATTTGTAACGGCGAACAAAAGAAGCGAAAACTTGACGAAAAATGATAAACGATGATGGTACTTGCTTGACATTAAAATGAGACGACGCAATGGTGGGTTATGGGATAATGCTTTTGACATGAGATATTCCGAGTTTCGATTGGATGTGGGCAACGATTGAGAATGCTGAGCAGATTTGACGAGGATGTAATTATTACTGGCCAATCGATCTTGACGTTGACCGGTCTAGTGAAGATTGATGGAGCTCCGTGACCAGAGAATAAATTATTTTGCAAGCGGCCGGAATGGATAATGATGAGATAGTTTCAAGACGCAAGACTGAGATGCGAAAGTTTCGTTGACACCGAAAGCAAAGCGAGTGGTCCAAATAACAACTGGCCATAGGCTAATAGCCATAGTATGCCCGCTAGACGGCAAAGTTCAGTTCCCAGTATATTGAAATGATGTTACTGAAAAACATACCATCCTGTCACTGAAGGGATGAGGAAAGTTAGTACATGTGGGTCTAGGCGATGAGCTGACATACAATAACCAAATGACCTTCGAGCCCGTCTTGCAGCCCCGGAGTGTGACGATATGACCTCTAATGCATTCGTACAATAATGCACGCTGGTCCTTATCGGCCTGGCACAAAATAGGTACATCAACAACTGAATCGACCTTGATTGAAGAATGGCATACGGTGGGTAAGACGCTGGCAATCAATTGACTACCGGTGACGGAAAGTGCCAAATCCACTATCATGGCTCGCCGAGCGCTGTGTGAAGACAGGGAGGGTAAGCATAATACCAAGGGCAATGGATCTGGCTAGAATTCAACCTTTTAGCTGGTTCGCACATCCGTCTGACAACCTTATCAAGTGTCTCCATGCCGCCCTCTTTGAGAGCTTTGGTCACTGACTTTGCCCCTTGCTCATTTGTTGCGAACTCGAGCAGGCCGTCTAAAAGATGATCAAGGGTCATTCGACGATGCTTTTCAGACCCATGCTCCAAGACTTTAATAAGAAAAGAGGAAGATCAGGGAACGCTTTGTGATAACCAACGGACGATAAGAGTTGACTGACTGTGTTGAATGCAATAAGATCCCCACTGACTCTTAGCGACCTCGCTGAAAACGCCATACCCCTGATGGAGCAGTTCATCGACGATACCGTCTTTAGCCTCTGCTTCAAGGTTTTCAAAAGCATGCTAATAGTCACTTAAATCTGGACTGCATCAATGTCACGCATTCGTGGACATACCTGAACGACGAGAGAACCTGTCTCGTGGCAAGCAAGTGACGCCCACTTTCCCTTCAACGATTTATTGACACTAAGGCATGTCAGTTACTGCCGTTCTGGGATATCAGAAAGAGCGCTTACTACGTAAAGATGGGAGGAGCAGGTGGCGTCCAAGACAATTCCATTATCTAGGACACATCAATACTATCAATAGCCGAAGCATTGATATGTTTTGAACCAGTCACCTTGCTCCAGACATGAGAAGCATGCTTGTTCACAAGGGTTTGCGCAGGGTCTCCGAGAAGAAGCTCTGACACAATCAGCAGGCGGATGTCTTCTTCGCAATCTAGAGCTTTCTGAAGAACATGGCAACCATAGCAATTAGTGGCCAGATCGACGATGCGCCCCCTACCGATGAAGAATGAGAATCTGTGCAACACGGAGAGAGACCACCGACCTCATGCAAGAAACTATCTTTCTCCGCTCTTCAGCTGTGGAAGCAGCTTCAAGACATCTTTGGACAGCCCAGTTTCCGAATCTGATGAATTGAAATGAGTTTCGATCTATCTTCACGAGGGAAGACCCTACCGATGAGCCATCATCTCAAAGCCACGAGCACATATGGCATCGACAATCTTGGCTCGTTCTTCGAGATCAGCGACCTTGAGCTTCTGCTGCAGGAAAATAGATGCTTGCTGGTCAGAGGATTTGATGATACGGCCGACGAAAACATGGTAGGGAGGGGATGATGAAGGATGAAGCAAGGAAAGAAAGTTGATGGGCTTTTGCGATAGAAAATGGCGCATATATTAGCATATACTTATTGATGTATTGATGAAAAACATTGACTGACTTCATGCGAAGATTGGAAGCTTTGCGAAGGTGGTGACTGGTAGACAAAGGAAGACCTCAAGGGCTCTTCCTGGCTGTGATTGAATGCGTAGTCAGTCCCGAATTTTTCGCCGGCCAATCGCCAGTCAGGGTTCGGAGGCTGTTGCTGTGGTAGGGGTTGGTTTGAGCGCCAGTCAACGGGAGGGAGGCGTGAATGGTTATTTTCCATATGTCGGGCCGGAGGAGAGGTGTAGATTGATTTGGACAGATCGGATTGAGATGAAGCGTTGATATTCTGGTTGGGCTGAGCAGGCGCTGGTGTTGGGGGCTCAGCAAAGGGCTCAAAGAAAGGGAAGTTATTGTTCGTAGGTTGATGGCGAGAGTGATTCAAGTGAACTAGTGGGGCACGATATGTAGGCGGGTTCGAAGCCAGGTTATCATGATTTTTCCCAGGCGAGCCGTTCTCAAATAAAAGAGATGATTGAGAGAGAAAGGCATGCTCGTAGGGCGAATGGAGTTTGACTTCAAATGACCTTGCCGGGGAAAGATCTGTAGGAGTCAAGAGCGCCGATGACACAGATGCTGGCGAGAAATCCGGAGAGTTGGGTGATGTTTTTATGTTCACAACAAGAGGCGCGGGCTTGTTGTTGAAAGGGGCGGGAGAATTGAGATTCAATGTTCGAAGCAATTGCTCTACGTGCTGATAAATAATAGATAGATTAGTACCATAGATAAAACTTGAGAGAAAAGAGCACAGCTTACAGTGTTGTCGTACTCAGGACTGTTTTTTTTCCTACCATCTCCGACGGCACCGATTTCACGAGGAGACCCGAAAACGTCTTCGCGGCTGATGATAGATTGCCCAGTCGGGTTTCGAGCCTCAGCACGAGCGTAATACTCTTCTTGTAGCTCGGCCGCCCTAGAAAAGGAATCCAAAGCCTTTGGCCAAGTTGTATCCGATGGCTGAGGCTGAGGAGCCCAGATGGAACCCAAAAGACCAGAAGGTTGTCGAGAACGAGGGGGATTGGGGTCGTAAACGGAAAGATATTGCTGAGCATCGGGGTGGTGAGCCATTGGAGGGGGATAAAAGGGGAGGAAGATTGTTGTGGTTAAGAGTAAGGAGTGTCTGGCGTGAATTTCGATTTTTTATAACGTCGAGCTTGACATCTTCTGTGAAATGCACCAATCACATTCCATTTAGGGACAAATTCTTCCCAAACTAGGAAATTTACGACCCGCCTCCCATAACGATGCAGAAAATCGATGCAAAGAATATTGGAAAAGCGCATATATTGACAACTTCAATGTTGCAATGCCAGAAAATTGTAGACTGATTGAGTTATAGAGTCTATAAAGTCAAAGCGACGTCGGACAGCGTTCGGTGGCGCTATTTTATGTAATCTCGGGCCGCTAGGGAGAGAGGGCGGACAATACGCTGGCGAGAGTGGAACCTGGAAGTTGACCCTTTGAAGAAGAACATCATCAAGGATAGCAGGAGATATATGAAAGCACCTGCTACCATTGATTGTGCGTGGTCAAAATATAGGTCCTGACCCATCTATTAACGGGGTCTGCAGCCAAACAGCTTCCAGCATGGCGGGGAAGTCCCAGATAGTGCGCACTGGACGTCGTTCCTATGCATGCAGGCATGCGCCATAGCCTTGGCAGTATATAGTAAGTCCTGCCCGCTTAGAAGATTAGAATATCACTTGTACGTGACATGATGACAAAAGGACATCTGGACAGAGCCTCCCCAGCATCACAAACTGCGCACAATCCCCATCTCCAATACGAAGGTCCATATATCTGTCTTGCGAGAAAGCCCTTGCAGACGCTCCAGCACATATCCAGTTCGTTCCATAAGTAGACGGGCCACAGGCAGTGTGGTTCAGGGGGGGAAAAGCGGTCAAACAGATCTTGCCCCATCAAATCCCATCAAGTACGTTTTCAGCATAAGAAAGGCAAGTTCCGACCGGAAGAGTGGCGTAGCACGCTGTACACTGAATCATCCTGAGTTCAATTCGTATGGAATGTCGTCTGAATGGAAGCCGGCGCAGCCTGAACAAGATGGTTGATAACAAATCTGACATCCAGGGCCGATTGAGAATGTTGCCAGACAAAAGGCACCCATCCAATGGTACAACCGTATAGATGTGTTTCCTGAAAGGGGGAATGCTTCTCCCGCGAACCTACACCCCGTGCCAAGATGTCGACAAACACTGACTTCCTGGGGGAAAAGACGAGCTCTGAATCCACACAGCGTCATAATTGCTTCCAATCACCGAGACACCGTCGCTACACACCAGGAACTGGAGAATAATTGAAAGATATGCCAGCCTCGCGAAGCCATCCGGAGCCTGAACAGACATCCCTCAAAGGTCCTCTGGTTGTGTGAGAGAAGAAAGAAAACAACGAATTTGGTGACGCAGGTAGTTGCCGTCCGGGTGATATTCTGGCGTGCCAGTATTGAAATTCGGATGTTCCCTGTATCAGAAAAGTGACAAGACTCCAATGGCTAAGCACCCGCCACAAGACTTCAGAGTGGTGATCCGTGTAACCAGATACTTGGGTTAAAAATACGGAATGTAGCAGTATGCCTGAGATTATTGTCTGAATATAAGTCCGTAACCAGATGTCGCTAAAGCGTAAAACTCACTATTTGGGACCTTGGGACCAACGAATGCGTAACAGCAGCGATCAGGTGGACACAGAGAAGCAGAAGCTGATTCCTGCCAGATAGCGTTTGATCGCGACTAGGCGGGTATAAGAGTTTGTGTCTGGAGATGTTGAGTAATGAGTACTACATTACGTTCTCAAGGCAAAAAAACATATGACCTACTTTTGGATAGATGTCGAGTTTTCGCAAAGGATCTGTGGTGGTTCCTCACGCTTCAGTTCTGGGTTGTCTCCAATAGGCTCATCTTCTTGAGCACTAGGCCGTGGCGCGAGTCAATTCGACATCGCCTGATATGTGGTTCAACCAGTGGTTGGTTCGAAGGAGAGATTTTCGAAATGATCGACATGATATGATCTGATCGTTCTGTTTGCACGTCCCATCAAAAGAAGAAGACAAGTCAGAGTCCATTTTGAAGAAACAATGACATGATACAACGAGAGTCGGATGAATCGCTCGAGAGCACGCATGTTGAGTAGATTCTTCAACCCCGGCTCGTAAATATGTTTGCAATGCTCGAATTCAGTCGCAGTACAATGCCAATGGGCTCTCGGAGTGACCGCAAACAGTTCGAAACATGTTGATTGCCTTGCCCCCAAAAATGCAACAAGAATATTTGACACAAATGTAAAATAGAAGACAGGCTCAACCCCAATACAGCACCCTTCGTTCTCATACATTATTGTTGTCAGGCACAGCGGTGTCCATGCTCCAGCATTATGGAGATAACCTGTGTTCACAAACAGAGGTGTAAGGGGAATCAAAATACCGGTGGATGAATTACCACGAGGGAATCCATTTTGGAACCATTGAGACCAGAGCCACATTTGTAGCATGTTTGGACGGACCTGTGCAGTTCTCGAGCGGATCTGCCACACATGGGATAACAGAGATAACAGTCAATAGATAAGTTATAAGAGTTGCACGTTCTGTGAAAGTCTTTAGAACGCACCCGTTGCTCATTGATAGCCATGATAGATGCGCAAATCTTGGGAAACACGAGATACCTAACCAAAAGATAGCACTGATTAATTTCCCATCCATGGGACCATGGAGATTATACCAATATGAATGACCCTGCCCAATGGATACCGTCCTGACGGCTTCAGAGAACGTGAGACCAGATGACTTTGTAAGTCTTTACCCCAACCCGTCAAATCCAGTTGCTGCGATGACAATCTGAAATATGTCAACGATATGACTAGTGTGAGTGGGGCGAGGTCTTCGATACAAGACAAATATTGAATGCTGGAGCGATGCTGGAGCACCGCAAGAGGATGAATTAGTGAACGTTGTGGGTACGATGAATATGCATGACCAATGCATGATTTCAGATTCGTACATCCACATATCTGACAGGTATCAACGACTTACCTTCCTCAGTTTTTGTGTCCTTCCTCTAGGGGTAGTTGGTACTGCTGGCACGTCCACGGGTGCTTGAACCACAAGCAAGAAGATTCAGTAATCTTGAAGCGTAGTTGCTCACGTGAGTTAGATCTCGAGACATTGTAAGCCAGGCACCCGCCACCAACTTTTGACACGTAAACGCAGACGGAGCAATATCTTATACCACCGTCCACTATCATTCAGCCTGCAAACAAGCTGTCTGAGAAATTCAGGATGAGGAGGCCAAAATGAGACGCGTTACGCGAGAAAGAAGCTTGCTGATGATAGTAGCCTCACAGTGCGTGGCAAGGTGTTGTAACGACTAGTTAGAGATGAATATAAACATGCTCTGGCAGGCCCGAGATGAAGCTCCAGGCCCGACGTGGTTCGTGCACCAATGAATATGGCCTGTAGTAAAGGGTCTTGGGGAGCGTGGCGGTGGCACATCGTCGACCACACTTTGATGAACTTTAATAGAGGAGGAACCAATTGCCATCAACGTCAGCAAGCGGAGTTTGTTGCGCGGAGGTTTTGGAACCTAAAGGCCTAGGAAACACACATGGCTAGGTTCTAGCCCTCCGACGTTAAATAGTGCTGTGGAGCAGGAAATCTTCAACAGACTAGTCCCGGAATCGGAGTACCTTTTGAAGCGCAAAGATGCGGGATGACCTTAGTAGATCAAGACAGTGCGAGTTGTGTATGGTTGATGCGTAGTCTTCAGCCCGTACCGATACACCATTGTAGGGCGGACCTATGGCTTCAATGTGAGATTTGGGTAAACCGAGTCAAGAAAACATTGTTTTTCTAAACCCCCTTGCAGAAAATGGATGGATTCTCAGCTCCATATTGATCGGCAATATGCAGACAATTGAAGATACCTTCCCGAGGTGAAAGCAGCCCTGCTGCATGAGGGTGAGGTATCTATTGAGAAGAAGGGGATGTGTTGATAGTTGACTTGCGTAAAGCCCGGGGTTTTGAACTTACCGAGAGAAGAAAGCTTATAGACTTCCTCCAGCCTGCAGCTAAGATAACACGTTTTGTGTCCGTTCCCCGGTAAAGATTAGTGATAATGATACACACACAGCCAAGCCATAGGCAAAAGTGAGGTTGTGATTGTCCCGATTCTGCATGGAATTCATTATGTGATGTGAACAACCACCATGTATATCGATAGGAACCTGTCTCTTTCATCACCGCATGCTGAAGTTATTCTTTCCAGTTGGAGAAAATAGATTTCGTGAAGTCCTGACCCCGTAGATTTCCGGGGCACTCGGTGGTCAAGTGAAATGAGACTCCCGCGTGGATTTTTGACACAAAACATCTTGAAGGTTAGGACTCGGCTAGAATTAAACCCCCAGAAAATAAACCGCATCATTAAGCAGTCAATACATAACGAATAATAATGCCTCATCGAGCGTCCGGTATCAAGATGTACTTCCACATTGGAAAACGTTTCGAGGATACAGGTCAAAAAGAACACAGTAATGATTGACCCTGCGTGAAGGATGATTGGATGGATGGTTAGCAAAGTGGTCCAGAACCGGCGAGGGATAATTTACCTACAAATAATTGCATTAGAGTCATAAGCCGCGGCGTATCGTAAGCAAATTCATAGCGCCATGATGAATAACATCATTCATCCCCTTTCTTTGTAAAGGTTGGCCCTGCTAGCTGTCGCCTTGTACCCCGCTCTGTTAGCGGTCCATACGGCAAAGCAGTCTGCCGATGCAACTGGTACCACTTTCAGCACATGCTAGTTTAGAGATGTTGATGCCTTGAGAAAGCGACGTGATACAGAGACATAAACTCACTCATACGAGGGGGGTGAGGTTGAAGTGAGGAAAGATGGATGAGCTGGCTCAGGGCGCCTTGCGACAAAAGAGGTTCGACACACACTAGAACAGCTAGGTCCAGACTCATCCAAGACTCAGAGATGAAGTGCACTTGAGACACGGTATGATTATAAATGATATTTTGGAACAAGCACACTCACGGAGAGGATCTAACCCAATTCAAGGTGTTTGCCAATCAGTCTTCGGTTTCAAGATGTCCCACTGCCTCGTTTTTCGAGCGATGATCGTCG
Organism: Crassisporium funariophilum; assembly: GCA_014925845.1. Taxonomy (NCBI): domain Eukaryota; kingdom Fungi; phylum Basidiomycota; class Agaricomycetes; order Agaricales; family Crassisporiaceae; genus Crassisporium; species Crassisporium funariophilum. The sequence goes on from JACGCL010000001.1 coordinate 408,242, forward strand.
CAGCCTGTCAGGGCACGAACAACTTACTTATCGTGCTGCCAGCATCATCCATAAGACAATCGTGCAGCGCCGGTTCTGATTGATATCAGCGAAATTTCATCAACGGAAAGCTCTTCTCGACCTTGTGCCGTCGACTTCCAGACAGGGATGAACCTGAGCATGGAAAAATACGCATAGAAGAAGGATTTGGAAGAAAAACTTCAACGGAACGATGGAATCGTTGGCAACGGTCCAAGGACTTGGACTTGGATCCACTTACCTTTGTCGAGCATCCGATTATCCACGTCGGTCATCGCCTAGCGTTCCGGTAGATACTTGGACTAACATCCGTGTGATCATGCCCCCTCTAAGATTCATAAGAACCCAGGATCCTGACTTCGCCTCTTTCAAATCACGGTCAGCGTTATTGACGTGTCTGATGAAACATTAGATACCACGTTGACCAGATTTCAGGTGGCCCGCCAAAAACCAGGAAGCCTGTCAACAATTCAACAAAGGGTTTGATACCTGTACACAAATGGAATGTTAATAACGTTAACAATCACAATCGTTTTGGACATGGTGGGAGCAGTCAGCAACACTTACGCGTGTTGGTTATGCGTGTGATGGGAGTCGAACGGGGCTCAACAGCAGCTCCACTGCCACATCTGTTGTGCGCGAGGGACGGAGGGATTTTCCCGCGGTTCTGACCATCCGGCTTCCAGTCAAGTTCCACTCTGATGAGAATGATTCGGCATTGCAAGATTGGTGGCCGTGGATCGCGACTAGTGACCCAGCCCAATAAGTTATCCCTAGCTTGCAACTTTGCAGTGATCTGCCACCCAAGATTATTGTATCAATTCCAAGGCTGAGCAAGGAGGTTCGATGTCGGTGACGAAACAGGCTGCAGATCGGTATCATAACAATGACGATGCTGGCAGACAACCCAACGGTGCCAATATAGGACGTGCAACAGGGTTGAGCACCGTTTGTCCCTGGCGCAACCTACGTCCTAGGGCGCGAAACCATGACCGAGACAGCCGAACTCACCTTTGAATAGACAAGCAAAAGCAAAAGACCCTGAATTCCTCGACATGACCAGGTTGATCGTGTTATCGTGGTCAGTTCAGATCATGATCTCACGACAATTCACCGGCCACCCAGTGGCGGGCACATTCCCAGGTTTCCAGCCACGTTTCATTGAATTGAAGGGTTGTTCTGTCCAAAACAATCCGCCCAAGAGCGCCACATCTTGGTTCACTGCTGAACCTAAACTTGATTGAGGGAGGGAGGATCGCGCATTTCGGGGAAAACCTCGGAAGAGGCTCTCGCGGATGCTCGAACCAAGGGGTGTCAGATCCACCGATCGCGGCCATAGGTATCAAGGTGGGGTAGGTGGGGGGTACACCCAAGAAAGGACACCCACGTAAGCAAGGCAATCAAGCGGCGAGATTCAAGCGAGACTGCTCGGCAAGATCGGCATATCAATCCAACTTCGACTGTAGCAGCGCAGATGTGCGACATGCAAACCCATTGCTCCTGCCATCGATTCGCAATGACCGTGGTGACTCTCCTCGACGACCTACACGAGAGCCTTTTGATCCTACAATGTCTCGCCAACCTCCTGTTCAGCCCATCCAGCTATCAACATCTCAGAATTTTGATCCACCATTCCACTTGCATAGTGCAGATGTCTTTATTTGAAATGTTTGATACATAGAATTACCCAAAGCTGAGCCTACTTCGAGCCTGCTAGTACGATATACTTGTTGTATACTTGGCAGATAGTTCATGTCAAAACCTTTTTGGGCTGATTTTTGAATGTAACCGCTTTCGCATACTAAATCTACAGACCTAATTCATGTTTGCTGTCTCAGAACTTAAAAAGCTTTTGTCTTGAGTTCAAAACGAGGCTCACAAAGTCGACGGTCGCGACACGAAAGTGTTCAGCGCAAGTTCAGCGGAGTTGATTCAAATGTGATGGGAGAATGCATGCCGGTAATGTGCCGACTCTCGGAGATCACCGCTTGTGCTTTGTCATGAATGAATCCGACGGCCGCGATCGGTGGATCTGACACCCCTTGGCTCGAACGTTTCAAAGTGTGTCCCATGAGGTGGACTGTGAATGGAGGGCCGCCTGTTACATTGTCCATCACTGCTTCTTTCTTGAACACGTCCTCAGAGTCCATTAAAAAACTCAAAAGGACTTTCGGCTTTCAGTATCTTGACTCAGACTGAAAGGAGGGATACATCCGACTTGCTTGTTGATGAGGTCAAGACCAGCCAGTCACAGAGCGTGCAAGGATTTCAGTGTATCGTCCATCTTGGTATTTCATAGGTACATGTTGACGATTCATGAATGTATGGAAATCGAATGGAGGAAGACTAAAATGAAGAGGACCCGGTGCCTTGTGCCGATCAAATACCCCCGAACGGCAGGCACCGGTCCGTTGGTGTTCTTGTTGGCCCTACAACTTCAAGAAAAGCCAGTTTGTACACCAACATTGAACGCAGCAATCCATTTGTTACCAAGCCCTATCCAAATAAGATCAAAATTCGTGTACTTAACACAAGTTACACAAGCAGTGTTTGAATCTTCGACGGCGCTTGCTCGACCTGTGAGACTGATTCTCACTGAATCATACACTCGTCATCCGAGAATCCTCCATCACGAACGTCTCAACACCCCCCCTCTTAGCTTCTATTCGAGTTCCCGGATAACGAGTTGTCCTTTATCCCCAAACCAACATGCGAGCTCAATGTTAAGGTCCCCCATAACAAGCCTTCAATCACACCATCACCACCCTCACCAACCACTCACCGCCAACACCACCGCCATCTGGTAATACGTACGTTTCCATTTCTGAATACATCCTAGTTACTGATTCGATGTTCTTAACAATTGATCGCCGTCCTATTTCGATCCCCGCGACTCTACCTGTTGTAAGGTGGCGCAGGTGAACCTGTGAATGCTCCATGATTTCGAGTCTCTACTTCCAATTGGGTAAGGAGAACAATGTATAGGGTCCAAAATACATCGGTGGCCATGAGAGTATTCCTAGTAATTTGCGATAGGCCCCGAAGTCGTCTCCGGTTTCATATTGTCCACTACAGAGATGACACTAGGCGGCATCCACATTTAATGAGCTTTCTGTTCTCTAGTAGCGGCTGACCCTGTGTGCGGCGTGCTGAAGATCCTAGTCAACTGCTTCATTCGGTATTTCAGTCGAATTGGATGTATCACTGGCGGAACCATATGGCAATAACAATTTCAGCTGACACAAAACAGCGCCAAAGCAACACACGAGCCATATGGCAGGCGTTTAACGTTTGCATCTTCAATTCATCCCGGAATCCTGACGCACGGGCGCCACACGTCACACAAAATTTTAAGATGACCCTCATATATATGTCGTTACTACATCCAAGAGATACTCCAGTGTCGTGATTCACGGCCCCGCGGCTGCCGATACCGCTTTGCATGCCGTTGCGACTCTGCTTCGTTAAGTGTATGTTAACGTCAGGGGTGCTCAGGTTCCATCTCATTTTGTGATGGACATCAATTTCATCTTGGTACCGTAATGTTGACTCAAATAAATATATCTGAGAGGGCTGCATTCAATCATTTGATCAGAATTTATCTGCCTGGTAGTTTTTGAGAAGGACGGAGCCTGACGTATAGAGGCCTGTTGAATACAAACAGGTGACAATTTATTGAGACGGCTGCATTGGTGCCATTGGATATTGTACATGGTCGTTCGCATCAAGGCAAGAAGGATTTACGCAGGGAGAGTCCGTGGAGATGGTCAGGTCCTGTAATCATGTCAATAGCATGAAAAGTCCCGGCAACAGCCATTGCATGGAGTAGGCCCCAATTTCCTGGCTGTCATTGTGCTGATACTAGAATCATTTGGAAGATCCATCGTCGCGCTCGAGATCCTCAAATGTATGGCCAAAACGGCTACCAATGTCAAAATATCCATGCTTGCAATCGGCTACAGTATTGTGAATAGACAGACTGGGGATAAGTCATTGCATCCGCTTACCTCTTGCATTGTATATCATGGTTGTCCAACAAGCCCAAAATTCTAAGCGCTCAAACCGTTCCAAGTATAGACAAGTTGTCAAATGTTTTGCAGAGGTACCATATACTTCCGTTTCCCCCTTCCAGAGCCGATGTTGATTGATCGATCATCACTCCCACGGCGTCTAGCAAACTAAGAGTTCATCTCGTCTTGAAGGACATTGCAGAAACAATGCGGGCGTTACATAAAGGCAAGCGACATTACCACAAGCTATCTTGACGTATATTTTGCAATTCAGTGATTTCTGTGCCTTAATATCAAGTGCGGGCCCGCATTTTGGATTCGGTATTCTTCATTGCTTGTAACTTGAAAACGCTGCATTAGGAAAGTTAAATAATGATGGCATTTCTGGCATGGTCTGGAGTTCACAAACATAGCGTTCAATTGCTCAGATATCTGGGAAACTATAATTGACGGCTGCATCTTGATGTCGCGTAGATTGTGATGGACAGATGCAAGGTACCAAACCTCCGCGGCGCAGCGTGCATATGGGCACCCGCCTAGTACACTTGAATCATCACCAGAGGAATCAGAAGACAAGGTCCCCGTGTCGGCGGTATTGTGTCTATTAGCGAAGGTAACGCATGGCTTAATGGTATCAGGTTGATCTCGAAGCTTGGAGTGATCGTTGTCGACGACAAGCAAGGTCGGAAGTGCTTATATACTCACCTGCGTTTTCTGCTGGACCGCCCTTGCCATTTTGAACACATCCCCGCATGGAGCGGTCGGTTGCAGTTGTCCAATGTAATTTAATGAACAGGGCTGGAGTTGGGGACGAGAAATTGATGTGACGAAGGCAAGCAGATTCAACGTTGGGAATGGAGCAGGTTTCTAGAAGGAAGCACCCAGTGCTCCGAGTCGGACGTGATTCCACAAGACTGAAAAGAAGGAAAGAAGGAAGGTTGACGGCCGCTGCAAATATCACCCATCTCATGCGTGAGCCACATCCATATTGCGCAGTCCTTCCCATTCCATACCTTTACCGTGACGATCTCCAAATTGTAACGGCCAGTGACCCGGTGTACGCACCGAGCCTCAGCAAACACTTTGATTGTCCTGCCGTGATTCAATCAAATGAGATATAGTACATAGTACAAAATCCAAAAGAAGGTCTCGATCTGAATTGGGGTTCTGAGCCATAACGACATCACTTTCACGCTATCCCATGATGAGTTGTCGCCCATCATATCATGATGATGCACAGTGCAGCCGACTTATCTAGTCAGACCAACGTAAATATCTCTCCTTATTGTGCAATAGATTGATGTAACGGTCCTATTTGAAGTATCGCGAACACCTGACACATCATAGGCGTTGCAGCTAAGTGAATCCACGCATGTAATTCGTTTCCCTCTCATTCGTCATACAGAAGATGCTCGCAGTCACAGAACTGCGGACGACGAAGATAACAGTCAACATCACAAGAAAAACACAAGTCAAAAAAGCGGCGAGGACGAATCAGATGGTGAATTTTTGCAGCAAATCAAAGATCCTTGACATTCCCCCACCGCATCTCAGCTCATACATGGCCCACTCGTTTACGTTGCTCATAAATATAAATGACACCAAGTACGGACCTGCCCTCGCGCATCCCGGCGTATCGCGTTCACTGTAACTCCCACCGCCCTGACCCTGCTGCATGACACTGCCGTGAAACTATTTGACAGGCCTTGACAATGACAATGCTACGTGCAGGTGTTGCACGCTTGATCGTTATCAAATAAAATTTGAAGATACAGATTCCCGGGACATGTTCTCGATCAAGTTGACGTTCGTGGGTGATTGAAGGATAGTGGGAATATTGCGTGATCGTCCGAGTTGGGTCGTCGTCGTTCTCTAGATACATACAGCGAGTTTGTTTGGCTTGTCTCGTGCTGCGTTTACATTATATGAACGCGCTATGGATGAGTATAAGTATCTCAGCTGCCGCCTGACACGGCGTTCGCAGTCCAGACTCGCTCGGTAAGCTTTATATTGCAAACAAGTGAATAAATAACCCTGCTTGACACTATCATGATACCAAAAACGATGATCATAGTCGTTCGCATTTATACATACCATGCATACACACATACACGTAGTTTGATAATTACGCGCTGCCTGGACTCGAGCTCCAGCCCAGACGCGCCGACGCGTGACTCGGATTGGGTGGGTGTAAACTCGTTGAATTGGACAGAATGGGATACGTAGAACGCGCGGATGGACGCGAGCGTGAGTCAATGGGGTATGCATCGCCTGACTCGGATTAGAGGGAGGGCTAGAAGTGATTGTTATTATATACTCAAAGTTCACCGTTAATACATCGGCTAGGACTGTATGTATTTGTCCGCGTTCGGACTGCAAGTCTTCTCGAATCGACTATTTCGCGGAGTTCAACTGCAGCCCACGACGATCCACAATTCGGCACGAAAATGGAGAGCTGGGGCGATAAAGCGCAAGCCCCTTGTTCAGAATCCATTCCTTCTCAAGTTGCGGAGTTGAACTGCAGGTCAAGCACGCAACGCATCTGCTCTAGACAGAATATACAGCCTACAAAAATAACATACTCAAAGTTCACCGCCCGCAATCAGCGGACCGTTTTCACAAACGGCATTCCTTCCACATTCCGAATCTGAGTGGGGGGTACCATCCACTCCCGAGGCACGTAGCCATGTATTTCCAGACATCAGGGCTGGGAGTTGTTCAGTAAGTACTTACCTAACGATACGAGGGTTCGGATCCAACGCTGCGCTGCGGGTTTGGAGGTCAGGTTGGCGTTTCAGCATAGCGCTCGATTATCTAAAGCTTGCATATGTTCGCACTTCGTTATATCGCGCAAGAGAAACTGGACAACGAGTCCCTTGAATCAACGGCATGTTGATTACTATAAACGTAAGATTAAACTACGCACAGCGGGAAGGACACGAGGTGCCCACGGGTCCTTGTCCAACGGCTCCACCACTCGAAACGCCTAAATCCCTGATGAAAACCCTTCTCCGATAAGCCAGAATGCAGTAAAGCGATGATCCACGCACAGCTCATTTAGCACTAGCAAGTACTGTAATGGTTCAATCGCATGGCTTGGAGACGTGCGATTCTAGACCATATCTCAGGGAATCGATTGGGGGAAGCATGATTGGGGATTTACACATCTTAGCAGCGGGATCCAGCTGTCAGATTGACATAGTGTACATACTCGTTGTTGAGGTGCGCGCTCATGGTCCGTTCCGTATGACCGCTGCACTATTTCACGTTTGTTTCGTCTGGGGTGTGGATATATTCTACAGAAACGGACTGCGGAAACAAGGAGCCACGGCACTCGCTCAACGACTTGATCAATTAAGGCGCCTAAAAAGCCATCCTCATTTGGTGAGAATGCATTACAGCGATGATCCATAGCTCGTCACTGGGCGAGAAAGCACCTTTTGTGGTGATCAATACGTAGAGCGGAACGTCAATGGGATTAATGCGTCTAGACTCATACATTTTAAAGAGCAAAGATAAGCAAGAATGAAGATGAGATGTACCTATCTGACTTGGCAGAAGGATTAGGTGACAGGAAATCACGTACACTGTACATACTCAATGTCGTTATACGCGTTGCGTCCGCAAGGTTAATTGCTAATGTCCTGATGCCATACAAACTTCTGAACCCTTCAGAACAATGCAGCGAAACGACGGTTCGGGTCGTAACAAACAATTGATAGGTCAAAATGCAGTTGAGCGATGATCCACAACTCAGTCGGCACCAAACCGGAGACCACGTATATTGAACCAAGATAGCAGTTTGTAGTACAAGGGCATGGTTTATAGATGTGCGAGTCTGAACCTGAATCTCGGAGAGTTGAGATGTGCGGAAATACAGAGACAAAGCGGGAAGAACGCCAGGCGGTTGTTTACTGCATCTTTCCAACGGCTCAACCCCAGCTCCGAGGGAGGCGCCTGAAATTGATATTAATACATCGATGTCCTCCTCTCGGAAGCTGTAATGCACTGGAAGCCACGACCCAGAACCTATTGGGGACTACCAGTCAATACCACAAAGGCTTGGGTGGAAGACGTGCGAAGTTTGGGCTTCAGTCGATGAGAACGTACATAGGCACTCTATTCAAAATACGTGACTATGCCCAGCGGGACGGACTAGGCAATTTTACATACACAATGTCGATATGCATATACTCATTCGCGTCCGCGAGTTTGATTGTGGATGTCGTGATGCCATACCCTGTACAAACCTCTTGAAGCTTTTAGAGCAATAGGGCGAAACGACGATCAGGACGTAACATGCTGGGCTGGGCTTTAATACAATCATAAATTGATACTATGCACGGCGGGAAAGACGAGGGTTGATACTAATCTAAAGCATCTGACTCATCAGAATGCAGTAAAGCGATGATCCATAACTCAGTCGGCACTAAACTGGAGACCACATACACTGAACCATTCCAGTTCTATGTAGCAACGGAATGATTTGACGACATGCGAGTCCAGACCCAAGCTTCAAACTGCTAGATAAATCGCGTGTCGTGATGCATATATAGCGTTGCTGGACAACGAGTGTTCTTGATCCACCACGTTTCAGCCTGTTCAATACAAATATGAGATTATAATGCGAACAGCGGGAAGGACACGAGACGGAACATGCGTTGATATATCGGCTCTAACCACTTGAGGCGCCTAAAACCGTCAATGTATGGACATCGTCCTGTCGTTAGAACCGGATAGCAGAACGATGATCCACAACTGAGTTGGCACGAAACCGGAGATCATGTCGGAGAATGGTTCTTCTTATCCAAGCAGTTGAATTTGGTTGGTCATGAACTGACCCACTCCATGTCGAGAGAGCACGTCCTTCGAGTTTCGGCTTGCTTGCCTAATAACGACGCCGATCAATGCCCAATACAACCATCTGCAAAGCAGGAACAACCCGATGGGTTTGTTTACTGCGCTTGTCCAACGGCTCAACCCATCTCCGAGGGAGGCGCCTAAGCCCTCCATACTCGTGCTCCTTTCGGAAGCTTGAAAGCATTAGAAGCAATGATTCACAGCTTATTAGGCAAATACGACTCGTTCTCCAACGGCAGACGTGCGAATTAAAACGCACTATGCTCCTCGGGAAGAACTCGGACGAAAATTCCGACGAGGGCGCCTAAATCCCCTCTCCGCCAGTAACCTGATATGTGAACGCGAAAGCATCAAAGCGGTGATACATAGCTTTCGGCACCGTGCAATTCAAAGTCTAACGGCATGGCTTCATACTTGGCGAGTCTAGACCCGACTTGAGAAAGTAATGAAGTATGAAAATGCGGGATCTAGTTCATGATGAGTGGGCATTGCCGAGTATTAAAGCACAGCAGGAGAGACACAGTGACATGAGCGTGAGCCCATGAGCTGGCCCAACTCTAACGGCCTCATTGATTGCGGCGCCCAACATGTTTTGGTAAGCTAGAATGCAATGAAGCACCACTTACCGGTATATCCCGGAACACACTTACCTAGGAAACTTGGTATGTAGCTCGACGGCTGGCCTCGAAGACGCGAGTCTGAGATCCAAGATTCGAATGACATCGGCACAGTCTAACGGCTGAACCAATTGAGGCATCTAAAACCTTGATAAAAAAAGATACACCTCTCCTTGGTAACCCAGAATGCCTCAAAGCGGGACCTCACAGCTTTATTAACGTGTTCGGAATTAGCAGAGCACGGTATACACAAAACATACAAGCGACATGCGAGTTCAGAATCCTCAGAGTGATGATAAGGGAGAATGGAGCTGTGCGATTGAGCTGTCAGAAACTTGTTGACTAAATACTTAGTTTACACACTTACCGTCACAATACGCGCTCTAGCTTCAATCATGAACCGCAAGTAGTGCATTCCCCCATCCGGGGATGGACGGTGAAGATCAAACCGGGCGCCTAAATCTAGTGTGTTTCGTAGCCAATTGGTTGCCCATCTCGTTACGAACAGCAAAACGATGATTTGTAGATCCTTATATCACGATTTAGATACTTGAAGGTCAACGGCAACGGCATGGGGGGTGAGCTGGGACGTACGAGTCTAGACCCAACCTGACTGCAGAGAACGGCGTTGGATAAGCGAGAATGGAGAGGAATGTCATGAGAAGACACGGGATTCAGCTGTCAGGGAATGACATACAAGGTGTACGAACATTACATGCTTGTCGTCCAACAATACGCGCTCGGAACTCGTTCGCACAACTGGTTGTTTCACGTTATCTGTGATAAGGTCTAGAGAGCTCCCACCAGCACGCTTCGATTCGCGCACTGTCACCGTCCACCCGCATAGTGTATAGAGGGCTTTCCCTCGCGCCGAATGCAGCCCGACGATGATCCTATCCACCTACACACTCAGCAGGGCAGAGCAGGGCGCATGATTCTGCTTGTTCACGGTGTCAGGCGGAGTTGAGACCCGCGGATTCTTGCGAACACGAGCAGGAAGAACGCGAAAGAAGAATAGATAATTGAATCACCGCGACCTTGGGCGGGATTTCTATTCTTCAAGGATGTGAACACACTCAGCAGGGAAGAGCAGGGCGCATGATTTAGCTCTTTCACGTTGTCAGTCGGAGTGGGGACTTGCGGATGCTTGCGAGCAAGAACGCGAAGAATAGATATTTGAATTGCCGCGACCTTGGGCGGGAAATCTATTCTTCAGCAAAGTGAATACCGCCCCGCCCACGCTCCCACTTGGCTCCCAACACCTTACCTGGTTAGTGGGGAGGGGGTTACATGATCGGGTCATACTCACAGGAACGCATAAACGGACTCTCAATCTCAATCTCATCGAATTTGATTTCAACGGGTGTCACCGTTACATGTCCGGTCCAGTGAGTTGTTGCATGAGTTGGACAGGCGAGTCTAGATCCCTATTTCGGGAAGACAATAGATAGATAGGCGACACTGCAGAACGAAGAAAGAATTGATGAGAAGACACGGGATTTAGCTGTCAGTAAGTAAGTAATTGACTTACGACATGATTGTCCAACTCAGACGGCTACGAGATATGCATTCGCCTTCGTTCGCCGCTCTTACATCTTGCTATTTCACATTATCTGTTGATATGTCATCTGTTGATATGGCCTCTCTCTCTCTCATCTGCGACACGCTTCGATCCACAACACGCACGGCAACTTGTTCCCATCCGGCTAATCAGTCGCGTACATCAATATCAATCTACATCAACAAGAGCCCGATGACGACAAAGACAAACGTAGACACGCTCGGCAGGGGAAGCGTGGGTCGCTCATGATGCTCACGGTGTTAGTCGGAGTGGAGGACGCTCGGAATCACGCGAAACAACGCGATAGAATATATAATTGAATGCCCGCGACGTTGGGCGGGTGTTTTCGTCGGGAAATTGGTTACCGGTGGCTCGTCTCGTCTCGTCGCGACCCACGGCGTTCTTCACTCAGGTGGTGGTATCGTGCAGGGGGGTAACATGGGAATGGAGTCACGAACAGGTACGTACAGACGGACTCTCAATCTCGAATATACTCTTGGACGGCTGGCAGGGTTACTTACGCGTCCGGTCTACATACCGCGTCGACTTGACGGTGGTGGTCGGAGTGGAAACTCACGGGGAGTTGCGAACGGGAGCAAAAAAGAAAGAAAAGAACGCGAGGAGGCGAAAGCAATAGATAATTAATTGATTCCCCGCGACTTTGGGCGGGATTTCTGATATCTCTAGTCGGGAAATTGTGTACCGGTTTACAGGTACGTGACACGGGGACTCTCAAGATCAGTCTTGATCAAAATGAGTATGATTCTGGGACGGTACTCATGTACAGCGCGTCGACAGGTTGGAACTCAGACTGTAGGACTCACGGAATCATGCGCACGGGAACAGACAAGGACGCGAACAAAGCGACAGAATACTTAGAAAATTGAATCACCGCGACTTTGGGCTGGTTTTCTAATATCCTTTCTTTCTTTCTTTCTTTCTTCTAGTCGGGAAAGTATCGGTGGTTCGTCTTCGTCCCACCCAGGCCGCTCTCAGGCTTAGCTACCGGCCCTCTTCAGCCTGGTTTCGTGGCAGGGGGATAACATGGTGATTTAGTATTAGTAATACTCACTTCCAAAGGTACGTGACACGGGGACTCTCAACATCGTCTCAGTCGAAATGAGTACCGCTTCCGGACGGTACTCACAACGGTGCGACTGGTCGGGCTCTAATCAGACTGCAACATTCGCGCGGATTCACGCGAGCAGAACACGAACAAAGCGATAGAATAGGTAAGGTAATTGAATCGCCGCGAGCTTGGGCGGGATTTCTGCTATCTTTTGTTTCTTCTAGTCGGGAATGTGCGTACCGATAACTCGTCTCACCGCGGCCACGCTTTGAGTCTTAGCTACCGGCCCTCTTCAGGCGGATTCGTGGCAGGGGGGTAACATGGGTGTTTGGGTCATACGTATTCACAGACAGGTACAGCAGACGGAGTCTGATTTCAATCCATGATTCTGGGTCGTACAGGTAGTATGTCGCGAGAGACGGGTTGGAACTCAGACTGTATCATGCGAGCAAGAAAGATGATCGATTCAGCGCGAGCATCAACTAGGCGGGATCCTATTCCTAAGTTTGTCTAGTCAAGATACCGTGTACCGTTCATTCGTCTTCCTCTTAAAGTCCTAGCTACCTCATAATTGAATCGCCGCGAGCTTGTACGGGTGTTTTCGTCGGGAAACAGCGTACCAGCCTTTCGTCTGCGTCTTCCTCCACGCTTCGAGTCTTAGCTACCGTCCTCAAGTTTCGTGGCAAGATGGTAACGGCGATTGGGCACTTACAAACAAACAGGTACCCACCACGCGTCTAGGCTACCACGTCGAGTGTTGCTTCGTGGGGGTGGTCGGAGTGGGAAGTCGCGGCGACGTGCGAAGGGGAACGAACGAGAACGTGAACAAAGCGAGCAACGCAAGAGAAAGAAGGAAGAATTGAACTCCGCGAGCTTGGGCGGGATTTCTATATTCTTTTCGTGGAAAGTGCGTACCAGAACTTCGTCCCACCCACGCTCCTCATAGCTACCAACCCGGTAGCGTGAAGGGGGGTCTCAGGAAACAAACAGGTACCCACCAAGCGGCCTCTCAATCAGAATCCAATCTGATTCCGAACGGCTACGCGTCCAATCCAATCCCGTCCTGTCCATCGCGTCGACGCCAGTTGTGTAAGGTTCTGTAGCGTAAGCAAGTTACTTGAGTTATGTACGTATGTCCAGCTGTGATCCCCGTCTTATTTCAGAGACCGCGAAGATGGGCAGTGGGAAAAAGATGGAAGTATGTCATTGGCCGAGCAATCACTCACAGTAAATGAGACGGGTGCCGGACTGGCATGAGTGAGTAAGAAGAAAGAGAAAGGTTGACATTTGTTTGTCTGGTAGTTACTTATGTGATTGCGAAGAAGAACGGGACGGGGCGGAGCAAGCGGAGAGAGCAAGAGCAGGGCAGGGCAGGAGGAGTGGAAGAAGGGGATAAGGTGAGGTAAGTTAGTTAAGAGCGACGGAGACGTGAGCAATGCTATGCTCAGGGACCAGTGGACGAGATCTAGGGAACGACGCGGCGATCTGCGGTGAAGGGAGGCGATGGGGAGGCCCGATATAGAATGACGACGGAGATGAAAAATGAGATTCGAAGGAAAGGAAAGGAAAGGAAAGGAAGGAGCACTATCACTCTCTATCAATGCTCATCCATCCATAAGTACTCCCCCCCATCCCAACTCCCATCCCAACCCAGCAACCCAGAAAAATGCAACGGCACCTCCCCATCGAGATCCTGCACAACCTCGCCTTCCACCTCCTCGCCTCCCACCCGCTCGGCCCGCCCACCGCCCTCCTCCCCCTCCTCCTCACCAGCCGCGCATTCCACGCCGCCCTCACCCACCCCGCCTTCCTCGCCCGCGTCTTCCGCCTCAAATTCGACGCGGGCGCCATCTCGCGCCGCGCCTTCGAGCCCTACGACACGGACTGCGCGGACCAGCTCGTCGTGTCGTGCCGCGTGCTCAAGACGCTGCGGCGCGGGGACTTTATGGATGCGAGTGAGAGGGAGGAGCCGGAGGCGGAGGACTGGTTGGATGCGGAGGGGGTGCTGTTGGCGGCGTATGTGATGATGTTGGATAATGATGGACGGAATTGGGCGCAGTTGGAGTGGGCGGGGGTGGAGGGGTATGTGAGGGGGTATGTGCGGAGGAGGCTGTGGGAGGGGAGGGAGGGGAATGAGGGGTGGCCGAAGGACTCGTCGCCGAATGCGTGTGCGCTGTGGTTGATGTGGATGATGGAGACAAAGCGTATGTTTGCTGGTTATCTATTTCGAATTCTTTATCTAATCGGAGAATAGAAAAACTAATCGCGGAAACGCCGCAAGAGCGCGACGCGCTCATCACGCTCATCCTCCCCTACGTCCTCCTCCCCGCCCGCTACCCCGCCTCCGAAGCCCCGCCCAACCACTTCCACCTCCCCCTCTCCTCCCACAACCCGCACCACCAACCCCCCCTCACCGCCCCCCTCCAGCACGGTCCCTACCCGCTCTACCTCGACCCCCGCGCGCAGCTCCAACCGCACTTCCGCGCCCGGCCCCCAATCACCCCGCCCCTCATCACGGTCGCCGCCAAGCTCCTCTTCGTCGCGCGCAAGGAGGTGTTCCCGATCCGCATCCCGCCGCATTTGCCGGAGCATGCGCCGGCGGGGGGGATGACGCGGGCGGATTATGGGATGTTGAATCGGGGCGCGACGGCGCGGCTTTGTAGGGGGGCGAGGTGGGATTGGGGGGAGGGCGTGGCGCGGAATGGGGATGGGAGGGAGGTGCGGGAGGCGAGTAGGGAGTGGGATGAGGAGTGGTGGAGGCGGTGTTTGTGTTCTGATTTTAGGGGGAGGAGGCCGCGGTTCGCGCCGGGGGAGGTGTATGCGCTGGGCAGTATGAGTGGCAAGTGGCAAGGTCGCGTTTTTGTGCGTTCTCTCTTTGCTCTCGTTGTACTTTATTCTTATCCTTCGGATAGATGCCGCAGGGGAATCTGTTTCTGCAGCTATTGCACAACCCAATCTACCCCGGCGTGCCAGACGAAGACCGCCCCGCCCTCTTCACCGAACAATCCATCGGGCTCATCATGAAGCCCATCTTCCTCGACATCGCCGAACACCACCGCATCTGCTCCTGCCCCCCCTCCTCTTCCCCCACCTCCACCTCCTCCTCCCCCTCCCCCTCCACCGCAGGGTGCGGCATCATCCCCGTCCCCCCACCCATCCTCATCACCATCCGCCCCTCCCCCTCCCCCTCCCCTGAACCCGCCGAGATCCCAACGACCAACGCCTCCCTCCAACCCGACGCCGAAGCGTCCGGCAGCGCCCTCTCCTCGCACGTCTCCGAGGCGCTGACGCTGAGCAAGGAGCCGCTGAAGGTCGCCATTGATTGGAGCATGTCCAATGCGTGGTTCCCCGGCAACCTGGGCGGGGTGACTTTTCGGAACGTGCCTGGAGGGGGAGGAAATGGGGGGAAGAGAGAGAAGGTGGTGTTTGCGGTGGATTGGGGGACGCCGGATTTGAATTTGAAGGGCGTGCAGGGGGTGTGTGGGGTTCCGTCTGGGCCTTCGTCTTCGTCTTTATCTTCTTCTGCGCGCTCTTTTTCTCCCCCTCCCTCCTCTCCCCCTTCTCCCTCCTCATCTCTCCCCTCTTCCTCCTCCAACCCCACCGCCTCCTCTTCCTCTGCGCCTGAGCCAGAGCCGCAAGCCCCGCCCCCGCTCAACCAACAAACCTACCTCTACGAAACCTACCACCCCGCCCTTCCATCCTCACACGACCCCGCCATCTGCCCGCGGTGCAAGGAGTACGAGGCGCTCAAGCGCGCGGAGCGCGCGAGGGCGGAGCGGGAGGCGAGGGTTGCGTTGGAGGGGTATATGCGGGAGTTTGGGAGGGGTTCTGGACGACCGAGTGGCGATGCGCGAAGACAAGCGGTTGGTGGGGAAGAGGAGGAGGATAGTGAGATGGAAGATCTGGATCTTGCAGGGTTCGATTTTGACTTCGGAGCTATCGAGCGCGAAATCCTGAACGCTGCCTCCGCTCCCTCTGCCTCTGCTCCCTCCGCTCCTTCTGCCTCTGCCTCTAATCCTACCGCTGGCGCTACCGCTTCTGCCTCCAGCGCAGGCGACACCTCGCGCTCAAGATCGGGCAAGCGAAGACGGAG
Organism: Crassisporium funariophilum; assembly: GCA_014925845.1. Lineage (NCBI taxonomy): Eukaryota > Fungi > Basidiomycota > Agaricomycetes > Agaricales > Crassisporiaceae > Crassisporium > Crassisporium funariophilum. The sequence goes on from JACGCL010000001.1 coordinate 424,470, forward strand.
CTACTCCTCCTCCTCACGCACCTCGTCCGGGACGGTGCGCCCGCGGAAGAGCGGAAGGTCGGCTTCGGGCCATCATCAGCATCATCGTCGGGATCACCGGCACGGACACGCCTCGCGTTCCATCTCACAAGCCTCTCCCGACTCCTCATCGTCGTCCTCTTCGGAAGACGAAGAAGAAGCCTCCGACGACGAGTCCGATGACGAGTCCGACGAGTTCTACGGCTCCTACGGCTCCGATTCAGAAGACGAACTCCTAATATACGGCTCCGACACCCACCCCCCCCTCTCCCCCTCCTCCCCCTCCTCCCCTCCCCCTCCCCCTGCCCCTCCGGCCCGCCCGAGCGCGCCCCCTTCTCCCGCGCGCGCGTCGGCGCCCCGTGCCTTGGCACGCCCGACGTCCTCCTGACGGGCGCGACGCCGCGCTCGCATGCGATATGGGGGGGGAGCGGGGTGTATGGGCGGGTGAGGGGGTGGGATGGGTTGGTTGGGTTTTTGTGGGTTACGGAGGGGGGGGTGGGGAGGATGTTCGTTTTTGGGTATGTTGTTGGCGGTGGGGGTGGCTCCTCTAGCGCGGGTGCCGGTAACGGCGCCTCTCGTGGGGAGGGTGGTGCGGCGGGTGGTGCGGCGGGTGTAGGGGAAGGGAGTGGGGGGCAAGGGCAAGGAGGGGAAGAAGGGATGGGAGAGGAGCAAGAGGATGAGAGAGAGGAGGGCGTGTTCGTGGGTGAATGGAGGATCGCGACTTCTGATCCTGTTAGACCGACGTGGGGCGGGCCGTTCGTCATGAGTCGCAGGCCGCCGCGCGACGCTGAGGTGCCGGTGGCGGTGCCTGCTGCTCCGAGTGCTGCTGCTCCGAGTGCGGGTACTGCTCCAGGCGCGAGTGCTGGTGCAGCGGCGGGTACGGGAGCGGCGGCGGGTGCGGGTGCGGGTACGGGTGCGACTGCGACTGCGAGCGCGGGTGCGGTTGCGAGCGCGGGTGCTGGTGCGGTTGCGGCTGCGCCGGGGACTTAGAGATTTAGAGCGATAGATGAGTTTCTTGTTCTTGGTTTCTTTTCGGATTGATTTTTTGGTTGTTATTTATGGATGTGATGTATGTATCTTTCCTCCTCCCTTCCCTTTTTCTTCCCTTTCTCTTCTCTTTCTCTTCTTCCTGTTCTCTTCTCCGTATTCGCACTCTTTCTGTGCTTTCTCGTCTTCTGCTCATTTCCCGACTCAACTGCGACTCGACTCGACTCGACTCTTTCTTGCAAAACCCACGGGACTCTCTCTCTCTCCTCTCTCTCTCCCTCTCTCCCTCTCACATCACCACATCACCGTGTATTTGTACCCCCCTCTCGCCACGCCACGCACACCACTCCATGTATCAAATCCACCACGCACGGACAACAACGTAGCATACCACCACCACCACCACCACCACCACGATACCTCCTTACATTGACCCGATGCTGATACTGATACTGTTACTGATACTGATACTGATACTCTACTCTATACCGTACAGCGCCGGTTTTACATACTTACTTACTTTACACGTCTGTTATGGGGACGAATAGATACGATGATATGATATGATATGACTCGTTCTGCGTCTAGGATTGCGATCGCGCGGTCGAATGTTGTCTATACGAGTATACTGAGGTTTGGGTTTGGGTTTGGGTCGTGCGACGAACGAGAACGAGGGGCGCGACTTCTTAGTGGTGGTGTGATTTGGTTCGGTTGTTTCCAGGTTTCCAGGTGAGAGGAGAGGTCAGGGACGTGGGATGTTCTAGCTAGTGCTATACGATACGGCCATGCACATTTATCTTGATCATCGATTACATTACATGGAAGACCGCCCAACAATCGGAAACGGAAACGGCGCCAGTGAGAGCTTGTAGCGCTGACGCTGACGTTACTGCAGACTGGCACAGCCTATTTTTTGAAAAGGAAGCGTGCGTTCGATCTGCGAGGACGTAAGTTTCTTAGAGCTGCCTGGCGAGCCCAGGCGCGGATGGGAAGAAAGATTGCATGCGGAATTTCGATGCGAGTCCGCTACGCACGCACGATACGCGGACTTGCGAAAGACATTGCGGTAAGACGACGCGCCGGAGTCGTTAATCGAAGCTCTGGAGATTAGATTTAGATTTGAATTTGAACCCTCAGCACAACTCATGCACCCCGCGCGCGGAAGGAAGGGGATCCTGATTATTCGATGTGGCCACATCTGATATCCATACTCCACATCATGTGGAGATGCGTGCGGGGACTTGGAGAGAGTTGCTTTATTTATTGCGGTAAGCCGAACGGAGACCATGCGACCAGGACAGGCGCGGTTCACGCGACGCGCCACAGAATTCAGGGTCAAAGGCGATATATTCCCAAGACATGCGGTTATTTTGCACAGTTAGAAAGCACTCGGACACAGCCCTCGGGATTTCGGACAGATTATGTTCGCCCAGGAGCCATGCGGGCGGATGCGGATGGAGAGATTCAGGAAAGGAACATTGTTCGACCTTGTTGGAGATTTGAATCAAATGTTGGAGCACTTTTCGGAGCAGAGTGCAGATCGAAACTGTTCCAATCAATCCTCGCGGTACCCTCGTTGTGTAACACAACTTACACCAAGAGACGGATCTGTCCATGCGGCGAATTTCCACGTAGGACACCACTCGACAGACAGACGTCCTTTTGATACGCTTGTTGCGGTTAGAAAGCGTAGCTTGTTACATTCGTTGACCACCTCAAATATTACTCATAATTTTACATGTCTCTCGACTTCCATCCACGTAGATTCCACCACCCTACAGAGGGAGTTATGTCAGGTTCCAATTTGTGAAAGACGCATGTGGACGTACACCGTCGTGTCCATTCAATTCACCGCTTTCAGCTCATCTATACAAGCCCTCACCCCTGCCACTACTATTTCATGATCTTCCCACTGCGGCAACCCACTGATCACAGCTGCTGCCACCACCCCTTCCACCCCCGTCACCCTGATCGGGAAGCCTCCTCCATGGCACGCATACGCATTATCATCCACGACCGCAGCCTCACTGACCCTATCCCCGCTCTTCCCCTTCCTCCGCATTTTCTCTCCGAACTCCAACGTGCTGGTTCCCCATCTGAACACCGTCGCGGCCTTGCGCGCAATCCACGTTTCCGAGTCCGCAATGGTCCCTGGACGGGTGTACGTCGAGAAGAGGATGTGCCCGTTGGCGTGGATGATGCGGATGGCGATGGGGGATGTGCTGGGGTGTGCGAGCGCAATGCGGCGCAGGTGCAGACCGAGCATCCACGCAGTGTCTGCTGTGAAGGCTGGGAAATAGAGCGTTTTAAGCTCGGCGGTCAGGGTTTCGAGCTATGATATGAGTTGAATTCGAGTAAGATGACGAAGAGAAATGAAGAAATGCATACGGGAATATGGGTAGTCATGATGGTGGTGATTAGAGAAAGTGCAGAAATCAGGAAAGTGTAGAAATCAGGATCAAGAAGATCAGGGTCCGCGAGACCGGACCGTCGACCGTGGCGGCGTTGAATCTATGAAAACCTGCACAACATCGCTCTGTCCTGTCGATCTCACCTATATACTTCTCAGCCTTCAAAGTAGACCGTATTCGACCCAACTTGGCTATATCTCTATATCTCAATTCACATTCCAAAGATGCAGTCCGACGATGGCGACATCGTCCTTATCGGCAATGCTAGCTCAGACCACCTGAACACTCATAGTATGCCTTCTGCCCCTCTCGACCTATGAGGAATTCATTATCACCCACAGAATTATCCAAGACCTCCGCTCTTGTACAAGTCGCCCATATACCGCCCTCAGGACATGTTGCAGATGAACGTGGCAGCCTGTTCCTTCGCATGTTGCCATCCGAGATCGCGGCCGAGATATTCATCTTGTCGATTCCGGATTTCGAGATCTATGAATCTCGCACAACCGACGTATCTGCCCCGCTCAAGCTAGGGGCAGTGTGCAGTGTGTGGAGGAACATTGCCTGGGCCACGCCAATGCTTTGGTCTTCATTGACCCTCAAGATCCCTAAGAACTCTTTGCAGGATAATGATGCGATGCCAGGCTACCTTGCATTGCTTGAAGAATGGATCACTCGCTCAGGCACTCTTCCGCTCTCCATTAGACTTACGACCTTTTCCGTTTTCAGCGTACCTTGGGGAAAGTTCCCTGGACGCGAGCTTTTCGATATACTCAACGAGCATGCTGCACGGTGGCGCGATTTCATTCTCAATATTCCATGCTCGTGTTGGCAATACCTGCGTGGTAACTCCCAATCTTTCCCTCTTCTTCGCTCCTTCGCAGTAAGACCCCCAGACAATGCAATCCTAGTGCGACAACTTCAGATAAATGATTCTCCACAACTGCGACATCTCAGCATTTGCTGCATCTTCCTCAGCACTTTTTCATGCCGATGGGATCTCCTCCTTTCCCTGTGTGTCGAAATGTTGCAGGTGGATGAATGCTTGGAGGTCCTAAGCCGCACGCCGCAGCTCGTTCATCTCTCTATTCGGAACACCATTTATGGTGAAGGTGAATACGAAATGCCGGAAAAGCCATTATTTCTTTCACAACTTCAAACCTTCCAATACATTAACAATGAAGCTGATGACAATCGTTCGGATGATGATGTGGATGTAGCAGAAATCATCGATAAAATCACGACGCCGAAGCTGAGAGATTTCAGCTACACAGGAGGTAAATCTCAACGGGCCCGCATCAAGCCAATTACTGCCTTCTTCACACGTTCCGCTTGCTCGTTGGATACATTGACAATCGTAGATACACATCGTTCCCAGGACCGCGACCCATATACTGGTGATGAGGACCTTCTTGACCTGTTCCGCCAATTGACCTCACTCACTCGCATATGGTGGTCCAAGAAAGATGACAGGATCGGTACCAACGGGGGAAACTCCCCCCTGACAGACTCGTTCCTGCAGATGTGCAATCCGGAGATTGGGACCGAGACTTGCTTGCTCCCCAGTTTGGAATCGATATCCTACACCGGACCTAAGACCTTCAGCTGGCCGATTTTGATTCCGATGCTTGAGGCCAGATGCAGGACTTCTGGGCAACTAGACGCCATGAGCACAGACGTTGCCTGTATAAAGGAAGTTACGTTGCAATTATATGACGATGAATCGCCCTTGGAGATGGACAATGTCGTTGAATCGAAGTTACAGCGGTTGGCAGAAAACGGAATCTTGATTCGTAGGTCTACAATCAAGGCTTGGGTTGACGCGGAACAACCAAAATTCAAGCTGTGGTCAAGCTCAACGCTTTTCTGTGAGCATGCAGTTCTATGCTTTGATCTCCCGTCTCATGTTTTTTTATTAAACAAGGATAGAAACACTTCGTCATAGCTAGTAACTTACTCTTCTCAGAGGTTGAGGCAGGGCCCGAGTCGTCAGCATTCTATCATGTTAGACCACTGTGGGCGTATGACGTGTCCTTGCTACGTGAATATATCACTATGCGAAGCAGGTGCCGGAAATTGACACTGAAAGGAGAATCTTTGAGATATTTTTGAGGGTTCGCTGATTGTCTATTGGTCTTCGTCAACACATTTATTTAGTCACCACGGCAACTCATTCTGCCACCCTTGACTCGGCGTGGGATATCTTCTCGCTGCGCAGACTGTCATTCTATCGGGCATTGCTGACAGTGACCTAGGGTGACACGATGAGCGCTCGGTTACTCGGGCTTGATGGACGAGAGAGGGAGGTGCAAGTCACGCGAAAGATTGCGAAATCCTTCATCATACCACGTGAACGCCATTAACGCTCACCAAGCAAAGAAGGCTCAATCCGATTGCGCCTATATAAAGACGCCCAACGCTTGATAAGAAGCCATCTACAGCTTTTCTCCTCATTCCTGTTATCGCCTGCATACCGAGACAGTCACAGATATGGTTGTCCAAGTGATCGAATCTCTCGCACAGTTCAAGGAAATCGTGAGTGACAGAAGAGCACCAACCTGTAGTGTCTTCAACACTGATTCTAAAACCCGATATGCTTAAGATCAACGGCAAGACTCCCGCCATCATTGACTTCTGGGCCACCTGGTGTGGCCCCTGCAGAGCTATCTCGCCAGTTCTAGACAAATTTTCCGACCAAGCGGAATTTGAGGGCGTCAAATTCTACAAAGTCGACGTCGATGCCCAGGCAGAAATTGGACAAGAAGTTGGAATCAGAGCTGTATGTCCCTGCATGGATTCCCGATTGCATTGCTCATAAAATCCGTAGATGCCCACCTTCATGCTTTTCCAGAATGGCAGCAAAGCTGGTGAATTGGTAGGAGCAAACCCCCAGAAACTTCAAGTCAGTGATTGTTGCCAGAATATCGTCTCATACATACATAGCCTAACTTCTTTTCTGCAGGACCTGGTCAAAACAGGATGTAGCTTGCTTTCCAAAGAATGATCAATGCAAAGCAGTTAGTAGGACATTATTTCGTGCACCATCGTGTTAAATTGTTCAACACGGAATTGAATCCTTGTATCATACGAAGAACAAAATGCCTTAGAAGTGACATCCGAAAGGTCTATGAACGGAAGTTGACCCATTTCGTTTGCAATGTGTGACTTTCGAGGTATAGACTCATTAGACCATCACATCGGGACCTAGCAAGCGAGAATATTCAAGTCACAGGTGCCAAACCAGCCATGTGTTCGAACCAACACACAACAGCAGCGACTTTGCGCACACTAGGTTCGCTTTCTCCCAAACGCAAATCAGGGCGTAGCCTATTGTCTTCATGGGTATATGGCATTGATCGGTAGCAAATCGTAAGTTGGGATTTGAGATATGGGGATGCAGATAGTGTTGTTGAAGTCGATGGATCACATGCAGCCATGACATCTTCAAAAAGAAGAAGAGAAGTAAGGACGGCTCGAGGAATGATGGGATTGGCTGGCTTACTTTGAATATGCACAATATCACCCCGCTTTGCAGCTACAGCCTCGCCAGATCCGCCCCACTCTTCAGCAACATCTCGCCATGCAGTGAGCTTGCATATCGTCCCTTCCTCATCTCCTAGAATCATTTTCAGAATAGCGACCTCCTTCCCCGCATCCACACCTTTCTTAATGCGTAGCGTATCCGGCCCTTCAACTTCTAAGACTGCCAGCAGCAGATTCACCTTCTTTGACCCCTTGAACTTGCCGGTTCCCGAGAGCTGGGACAAGCTCGAGATAGTATGTAGGTTGAAATGAAAGGCGGGGAACCGCCCTATGGAGGAGGCGTCGGAGTAGTTACCGAAAGACTGGGAGTCTTGGGATTCGGGCTGGGAAACGGACTGTGTTTGGGGCTGGCTGGCGGAAGTCAAGGTTGACTTGTTTCGAACGAGGTCCGAGGAAGATTCAGATGTCAAGTCGAGCAGGAAAGACGGTCCTGTTACGTTTGCGTCTCTGCTGATATTCCTCGTTTCATTTGGTGCCGTAGGAAGCCATGTTATCAACGAAGTTTGATCTGTGGAAAGCAGAGATATGATTGAATGTGAGATTAACATAGATGAGAGCAACGAGGGTTATGTCCGCACCTGCTCCTCGGACTACCGACTCGTCAGGCTGCTCTCGGGCAGGATACTGCTCGGCAAAACTCTCCTCGTCAGGACCATCGTTGAAGATGATATTCTTGTATACCAACGAGATCCTGTGGCTCGCAGCTTCCAAAGTTGCGGCAGGGAAAATGACCGATTGTGTCCCTTGATTGAGACGTATACTCGCAAAATTTGAGTCTGTAGTTTTAGAAGACACTGTGCGCCATTGGTAGGAACTGGGGTCGTTCTGGATGTCAGCTATAGATGGTGCACCGAGAAACACTCTGTACATCAGCGTTTAGCTTGGTTAAAAACAGACGATGATGGTAGTGCATGAACAAGGGCAATAAACCGGCCCGTTCAAGTCGAGCTTCTCTATCAGCTTGGTTGATGAAATATGTTGGAGATGTAACTGGCTTTCGTGCAATTGTGGCAAATCGAATGTGATTCGTATAGCCCGAGGCAGAAAGATTAAATACAAAAAGAGAAATATAGACATAACGAGAGTCCAAACACAGAGACGAGACATCAGTACATGTCAATTTTGTTGCCTTTCTGTTGGTAATTAGGCAGTGGTATGTGTCCGATCTCAATCAGCGAAGAGAGTCCTTGGCTAGGCAATCTAATGCCTTCGATCGTCATATCTGTCCCGACCACCACCCTCCCGACCACCGCCCTCCCGACCACCGCCGTAACTACGCTCGCCGCGGTCCCGGTCTCCTCGGTCGTAATCCCTGTGTCGGTCGTAGTCCCTGCCGCCACGATCGTCATAACGCCCACCACCACCACCACCGCCACGTCCGCCGCCTCCTCCACTTCTTTCACTTCCACCACCCCGACGGTCATCGTAATCACGAGAGTAACGGCTGTCATATGGCCGAGGGTCGTAGGGGCGTTCAACTAGATGACAATGGTGATGAGAAACCAGTTCATGTCGTAGACAGAAAGAACTCACAGTCACTCCGCTTAGGAGGTCCGTAATACCGACCTGGAGTAGGTGTCCTTGCACGACCACGGCGGGCCTTTTCGAATTCAATTTGGGTTACATCATACAGGCAGGATGCCAATCACCTTTTCAACATTCATGACTTTGCCCATGAGCTCAGTCGAGTTTAGGGCAGCAATAGCGGAATCCGCATCCTCAGCTGTCTCCATTGTCACGAACCCAAAACCACGCGACTCGCGGGTATGAGGGTCATACATGACTGATGCCTTTTTGACCTAGGACAAAGAAACCTTTGTCAATCATGTAAAAAGATATAATTGAGGGAAGAGATATTCACCCTTCCATGTTTCGCAAAAGCAGCTTCCAGTTCACGGGTATCAATTTTATGGCTGAGGCCAGAGACGTGGAGGTTGTTTCCAGGGTTGACGCTACGATCACTGAATAAGGATCCGTTGCGCAAGGCATGAACAGCCAGGATAGAGCCCAAGACTAGAAAGGGACTAACCCTCTTTCCTCACGAGGGGGACCTCCAGGACTCCTGCTCCTGCTTGACCTTCTAGGTGGTTCGCCACCGTGACGGTCACGTCCCGGCGAGCGCCCATTGCCATTGGCGGACCAATTTTGGTCGTCAGTGGACATGGCTGCGCCGTTGTTCAGGCCAGCATCCGTGGGAATGCCGATGCCGCTACTCGCGGGGGCGATATCTTGGGATTGCCATGCTGAAGAGGGTGAATGAAGCGAAAAATGGTCAGGTCGTGGTTAGGGCGGGATGAGTTGGATAGAGCGAAGCGGAATATTGGGGACTGGAAATGATGAATGAATCATGGCATGGGCGGGGGGCCTTTTTTGCGAAAAGTAACTGGAAAGCGCTAGTTCTCCATTCATCGCAACATAGACTTGTGGTGACAAAAGGACAATGGATAGTTTGTCATTCTGGCACACAACTCGCCAGCAGGTCGTCGTTCTCTTCTCGAAATTGAGCGTACCGCCAGTCGGCCGTCAGCCAACGAAGAATTGAGAAGATATGTCCGTGTGAATGTAGGTGTACTGAATGCTGAAGAAAATCGGCTTTTGACTGATATTATACTGGTCGACGTGGTGTCCCGAAGACAAAAAGAGCCTAGTCGTAGTCGTGGCTGATGCTGAGGACGTACCGTCATCCATTGTTGAAATACTTGAAGTGGTTGTCTGGTGGTAAGTGGTAGAGAACGACAAATAGCGCTCGCTGTCGCTGGCACATTGTTCAATTGCAAACGCCTTGAACTCAAGCATGAACAAACAACGTCAATCACATTCTTGACACATTGCATTGACACTGCCCTTGCGGTGCAGTACTCATCTTTTTACACTATGTTTTGATATAGGAAGCTGAGAACTGATTTCTGCTTGGTCAAAAGAAATCTGGCCCCGCATGGTCCAGTACCCCAGCAAATTTGACCCCGCATCGATATAATCGAACGACAAGCGCATTGGATAGAATCTGGATCTTATTTTTCCAATGGCACCTGCTCGGGATTCTCAGTTTACCATCGAGTCGATATTGAACAATCATCAGGACAACAAAACCCTCCTAGGGTTCAACCGGCACTCTGCACTTGTAGAACATACAAAGGACATTTGCATGTGACACAATGATCTAAACCTCGACTTCCGTTGCTCAAACTTGTTCAAACCATAGGCTCTCCACGAATGCGCATTAAGGAGAAGCATGACAGCCTGGAAAGCACCGCGACTAGAATTTCCATCAACGTTGTCAGGACCGTCCTGTGCAGGTACGCATCCCTGCTATATATGTAAAAAAGACAGTCCAGATAGCGAAATTGACATCTATCCACCGGTTGAGGTATCCAGTCTCTGGACAGCTAAGCCCTTTACACGATTCGCTGGAAGGATACGTTCGCCACAATTGGCTACCATCTATTTTTGTATTCTTGTCGAACCAACGCTAATTTTGGTAACACAACCAATTGTCATCCTACTGGTCTACATGAGAATCTCCTCTCTGCCCACGCTCTGAACTAGTCCCACGATTGAGCCGCGCCAGACATCCTTGCATTCAGGCGCCATGTCGGTTGCCGTAAATCGATGTGAGTTGAGGCTTCCTTCTTAATTCCGCCAGGCTCCTCTAAGATCCTAACAGCTGCCGCGCCTGGTCCCGCGACTGACTGTATTACCAATCTTGTCGCTAAACAATGAGCTGAGAACCCGACGAACGGTGGTTTTCGAGGACGCGAGCACTTACGTTCGTACAAGGAAGGGACAAATCACCTTGTTGAACCCATCTCTCGTCCTGCATACAGAACCTTTTGATACAGCTATATCAAGGGAGCTTCGCCCCTATGCGACCTCCCAATGTGAACCTTGTCTCCACATTGCAACCGTGCCGCCTTCCATTTTCCAATCATAAGGCGTCTGCCTGTTATTTGACGGAAATCACGGACCACGCACAGGCGAAAGTGTTATACTCTCTGGTCGAAAACTGGGTCATCAAGTTCCTCGAAACTTGCGAAGCATTCTAGCGTTTTCATGTTCGAATAACCATGCCTTCAAATGGAATCCTTGGTCCACCTTCTGCTCAACTGCACTGCACCCGACAAACATGTCAAGTCTAACCTGACATCAACGACACATTGGAACCATTTTCATGGCGATGCTCTGCCTAAATCACCGGCTTGAGTGAATATAATCACTAGGCATCCATTCACGAGTCTCGGGACCGGAAATTACCCCGCTTCTAACCCTCTTCCCCACACACATCATCTGCACCCGACTTCACTTCTGTGTACTTCTTCTGCCCTGTATTAGTCGAAGGCCGCCGCTCGGTAAAGCTGAGACCGGCTTCCATGTTGACTCACCCATGGACGTCAAGTGTACTGTCAACTCTACCATGCGATCTCTCTGCACACTTTTGTTTGGGTTTGAATAAAGGTTATCTGTAAACTTACAAAGGTTGCATACAGGCGCGACATAACGCGAGAACCGGACAAGTGTGCGGAAATCATATAATTAATTGAATAGCTCCATTCTTTCCAAGATCCATATAAGCGTATCTTGCCTCGTTGCGGTTCCGGAAACCTCTTGCCTCACTCACTGGCTGATCATCACTATGTCACTTTTGCCCCCTCCAGGCATTCTCCCGAATTCCGCCCCTCAAACTTTCAATGCGGGTTTGACCTTGGGTGCGATCGAGATTGGTGTTTTGGTTTCGACTTTTCTCTTCGGATTGGTGACTGTGCAGTCATACATATACATCTATCGATTTCCAAAGGATCCAATACTCATCAAATGTCTTGTTCGTTCAAATGCCACTGCTATCATTTATCTGCTAATTTGCTGAAGCTCCTGCGTCATCTAGGTTCCTTTTGTATGGTAGACCTCTTGCAGAATTCTTGTCGTTTATTGCGGTATCTGAGAACTCTCACTTCTTTTACTTCAGGGCTCTGGAGTTTGCGCATACCATATGCATTTGTCAGGCACTGTACGAAGTCACAGTAACTCAATATGGCCGACCAGAATTGCTCGACATTCCGCCTCAATCACTAAATGTGGCAGTACTTTTCAGCGGCTTCATAGGGCCGATTGAGCAGGTAACACTGGCTTTTTCTACTTATTGGCATCGAACAGACTAAACTGCGTCTCAGGGCTGGTTCGCTCACCGAATATACAAGTTCTCTGGGAAAATCTATCTTCCTCTGTTCTGCTCGATGCTCGCAATCGTTCGGTGGATTGGTAGTGTTACTATAGCTATTGTGGCTTTTCATCGACTTACAGTCGAAGTGTACTACGAGAACTGGTCTTGGCTGCTTACAACTATTCTAGTCATCGGTGCCTTCACAGATGTTATTCTCGCTGTGGCTCTATGTTATTATTTGAGCCAATGGAGGGGAGGTGGGTTCGAGAGGTAAATCTTGAGATTGTTCGAGTCCATTATTATCTTAATACCTCGGCGAGTACAGAACTACCCGTCTAATCGACCACCTCATGGTTTGGTCAATTGGTGAGCGGTGTGTTACATCTTGTTCTATTAAACTAATGTTCTTTTAGAGACTGGGCTTCTGACAAGGCACGTAGCTGGAAAGCACAAGCTAGAGCCACACGAATATGCTAACTTGTTGCTTCAGTGTAGGGGCAGTCGCTCTCCTTGTCTGCGTGAGTAAACCCATGGCCACCGCAGGCATTCAGCTCATCAATTTCATTTCTGCAGTTCCTGACATTGCGAAACACCTGTATGTATTGCATACCGCCATACTTGACCAAATGGCTAATGAAAAGAGTTGTACAGTCGTTTGGATCGGAATATTCTCTGTACTAGCAAGGCGTAAGCCATGTCGTTCTCATCTATCAACGAGAGCTAGAGTAAATTCTAATCCTTGTAGTCTTCTCAAACTCGTTCCTTGCATCGTAAGTCGAAGGTTAGACCCCATCTTTCTTTACGTTTGCTTAAAAGTTTTCTTTTGTAGATTGAATGCTCGTCCGGCGCTTGCCCAACTATACCAAGAGGATATGGTACGAATGTCAAGATCAGATATACCCACATCACCTACTCGTTTATCAACAGTGAATGCCTTCCTAACAGATATACTGAACTAGGCTGATAATTGCAAAGCAGTATCCCGTGCTTGAACTCAGTGGAGTAATGGCTCCTCGACCAGCATCACTATTGGGAAAGACCCCATTGCTTCCGCCACATACCAATTACGGCCAGGTCACCTTGTGCTCCGCATGTAACAAAACATACACTGAACGAGTATTTTTAGGCTGTAAACTACGATGTAGAGAAAGGAAGACCACCGGACGTCGTAGAAGCTCAATATCATTGAAGTTTGTACCATCGTTTTGTCAGATACCACCTATTCCTCCGACTTCGTGTATATGATTCACTCATCAGGGATACATAACACGCTTGCGACGAAAGATCCATGAATAGCTTTGGGCGTATCCTCTACGTCTATAGTCTGAAGTTTGAAGTTTGAAGCATGCTTTTCAAGATGTCAGGGAGCGATCGGCTATTGCTAAGGTTCAGATACAGTACATGAAAGCGTAAACAAGTTGATGAGATAGTGTCATGATATCGTCCCACTAATAATGATTAATGTCGGAGTCCTGCAAGGTCCGATGGCGAGGTGAAGAAAGAATTCAAACTTAGTTCAGCTTTTCAAGAGGGTCAATGATGACTCCAGGCTTTAAAAAGATGCTAATAAGCGCAATACGCGCAAAGTGAAGACCGTGAGACATACCTTCTTGACAACCTTCGGAAGAGTTCCTCTCTGGAAAGCAACCCGGGTATTCCATTCAGCACCCAATGGACGGTCCATCGCCCGCTCGAATTGCGCCTTGCTCGTGTACGGATACGGCAAGTCCTTCACAAGGTATTTACCCGCCTTTTTGTCTCGCTTTTCCGAAATGATGACGTGTTTCTTGTTAAAATCTGCTCGTGTTGACGGATCGATACCCGCAATCTTCTTAACTCGTTGAGGTTTTGGCGGTGGCTTGCGGGTCCCTGTTCCTCCCCATGATCCCTAGAAAGAAGAGGGTGGAAAACTGTCAACTGGAGAACGTTGATCAAGCGGATCAATATGCTTACCCAACCTGGTATTGTAGTATCCACCTCCTTGGGGGCGTCTGAAGCGATCTCTCGACGTTTGGCCTCTTCGAAATTCTGATAACAAGGAATCGACAAAATGGAACTTGGAGCGGAAAAATGGACGCACTTGAACAACATTATCACCAGCGAAAGCAAGCGCTACCAAGTCTCGTTGCTCGAAAGCTTTGAGACCATTTGCATTCTTCTTCCCCTTGAGGTCCAGCGCCCTTTCCTGAGCATCTATCTCGCTGTTTTCATCCGAATCATCATTTTCCAATTCCACATGTTGGTTTTCGGGGACACTTGATGCTGTTTTCTGCACAGGCTGTGACCGGCTAGAACCAGAAGGACCAGCTGTCGCCGTTAGAACAGTGTCCAGAGAAATCTCTACGATCGCATCCTCCTTCGCCTTTTCACGTTCCTCTTCCCTCTTTCGTGCTTGCTTCTTCAGCTTATTTTTGGACTTTTCCAACGTCTTGCTGTCTTTTGAGACAACCACTTCGTTGGCTTTCTTTGTGATTTTGAGGGCATTATCGGAGTCGCGAGTGAGCCATGGGTTTGAATCTTGTACAGCGGGTCTAGAAAGTGTGGAATGCCTGTTTTGTACGGGAGACTGCGGAGGCGGAGATAGGAGGTCGGTAGATTTGAGAGTCACGCTCGACGTATCAGATGCCGCGACTAGTGGCCGTGAACTTGACGGTCGAGTTGTCTGATATCAAAATTAGCAATGTCTGCGAAACTGTGAGGTGGCACGTACCAAGTCTCCAGGTCGGTACACGACCCTTCCTCCAGCTCGTTGGGCAATTACGCCGCTTGAATGGTCAAGTTCATGAACTTCGTCCAATTCTTCATCACTGTGGTCACCAGTACCACCTCCCATTTCCTTGATGAAATCGTCCATCGTCTGATTCGTAGCCTGTTCCTTCCGCGCCATCGCATCTTTCATGAACTTCATCTCGAAGATGCTTCTTCCTTTCTTGTCGCCCTCCTCATCTGATAAAGCACCCGTTTCAAGTCTTCGCAGCTCGTCAAATGCCCCTTGTTTGATTTTCTCGATACCTCCATCGATATCCATGTTCTCATCGTCGCTGTCCTCTTCCTCCCCGTCACCCTCTTCACTCTCGTCGCTCCCTACTCCTTTTATTCTCCTTCTCAGCTTCTCGCCCCTCGATAACATCTCTTCAATGTCCCGTCTGCTGTCTGCATCAAGGCCCTCTTTATTCCGCATTTGACGAGCCCATTTGCCGGTATGCTTATGCCTGAGCGTCGCCCTCTCCTTCGCCCTCTCCATTTCCCGCTTTAGAATGCCGTCTTCTCCCTCGCTGTCGTCGTTCTCGTCAATCTTCTCGCCCAGTCGTTCCTTCTCTTTCCGCTTAAGCCGCCTGTAGGTTTTGCTCTTGATTTTTCCGACTCGTCTCGCCTTGACCTCGGCTCGGAACATCAACTCTCGCATCTTTCGAAGTTCACCCCGACGTTGAGCCACTTCCTCGACGGAGAGCTGGTTCATTTGCAGCATCGCATCTTCGGTGTGGTGAATATCCTGCTCTCGCATCTTGGCGGCTTTCAAGAGGGCATCTACGGAACTCTCAAGCTCAGTTGTAGGCTTTTATGGAAGAAGTATACGTATTAGTATCTGTTGAGAGATGATAGAGATATCCTTACTTTGAACTTCGCGTTTAGTTCTAGATTTGACACTCGACCTGTAGGTTGAGCTTGCAGCGGGAAGCTTAGATGTTCTGCCTAGAAAGAGAAAAACATTGTTAATATTGGAGTACAGTGGTAAATGAGCTATTGACCTCTCGGATGCGCTTCATAGTGTCTGTCCATTTGTCGACCTCTTCTTTGGTCTGCTCATATGCTGCTTGACGGTCCAAACGTTCTTGTGTTCGTTGGGGTAGAGGAGCTGACAGAGTTTTCGTTTTTGAAGATGCAGAAGGTGCTAACACTTTCGCAGACTTTTTGAGAGATTGTAGAGTGGAGGATTGTGATGCAAGGGGAGCCAGAAGGTCATCGAGATTCAATTTCGATCCTGTTAATACCCATTTCATACAATGAGAAAACCATGGTGAGTGAAGCGAGATGTACCTGAAGAATGAGCACGGAACTCGTTTTCAGCACCCGCTTCAGTCCTTTCCTTGACGAATCGACGTTTGCGAGCTCGTGCATCTGCATTTACGCTGACTGAACTGTCGTCGACGGGAGCTTTCCGTTTCTTGGAAGTAACATCGAGGCCCGACACGAAGTCGTGCAGCTGATCCAACGCTTCCGGTGCTTCTTCCTCATCGGAGGGCTCAAAAGGCATCTCTTCGTCCTCTGAGTCGGCACTCGAGTCAGATTCCTCCTCGGAATCTTCGTTGTCTTCATCCTCGTCATTGTGGGTTTCTTCTCGATGAGAATGGGCAGCAGTCTGTGGATTTTTAGCGTTCTCTGTATCACTACCCATATCAATTTCTCCTTTTCCATCTAGGACGTCGAGGAGGTCAATGAATTCGTCGTCATCGCCTTCTTCTTCCTCCTCTTCCTCCGAATCGTCATCTTCTTCGGCAGCCTTACGACCTTCGTCCATGCTCAGGTCCTCATCCTCGTCAAGATCGACTTCGGCAAATCTAACTGCTGATTTTAGCTTCTTGACAGATTTCGGCTTTTTCTAATGAACATCAGCGTGTTGGTTCCGAGTAATTTGAAGATACTAACGTACCTTTTGCGAGAAAAACCCAGCAAATCTATCCTCATCACTCTCCTCGAAGGCGGCATCGCTATCAATCTCCTCATCATCTTCGCTCGCAATTTCTTCATCGTCGGCGTTCTCGCCAATCAACCTCGCTCTCAGATCCTCACGCTCCTCCTCATTGGCTCCATCCAAACCAGTCCCAAACTCCTTCGCCTCATCGCGGTCCAAATCGAGCCCGATTTTGGAACGCCTCGTACTCTCTTGAATGTGCTCATAGAGATCTGTCGTGGGTGTTGATTTCGCCTTGCGTGCCTGCCTTTTTTCGTAACCTGCAACATTTGCCTGTGTTCTCGATTTTCCAGTGTTTGAACTGGTTTTCTTGGTAAAAGGTTTGGAGCTTCGCCCAGACTTCATGTTGTTCGACGAAACGCTGCACCTTGGCGCTTCCACTGTAGAAAATGAGATTAATGTAAGTAAAACGTAAATGTGAAAAACATGTCTAAAAACAGCGCAGCGGATCTGAGCGGCAAGTGCCGCTGGACGGTCCGGGGTCATCATTGTATCTGCGCAAAATATATCCCATTCTATGTATGTAGTGTACAAAAGTAATTCAAAGCCATGATAAGTACACGCTAATCGTATAGCCAATAGTGCATGCAGTATCTCGTATATAGTTCGTCGCAGACGTCTAGGAGGCAAAGCTCATTAGCCACATGTGGGTCATAATTTTCCAAATATCGTGAGACTGAAAAGACCGTCCAATGAGGGTCTCCAATAATTTCAATCATATCTTCAAGCCAATCATATCCCACTGCCCATACCGAGTTCCACGATCACATACATGTTCGCGGCGACAACCACCAGCCAGATGGCAGCCCCAATGCCGATGGTAAGCTTGTTGTTACTGTAATCAACCAGCTCGTCACTATCCGCGTTCTCGAGAGCGTTCTCGGTCCTATTCTGGAGTGCCGCAGGAAGCTCGACGGCAGTTAGAGTGCCTGATCCATCTACGGGTATTGTTTTGCTCTTGCGTACGCTCATGATTGCCTTGCTGGCGGTGCAATACAGAAGAGGGAAAGTGATGAATGGAAGGACGATAGAGAGAACGACCTGTGATGCGACCAGGAGAGTGTCAATGCCTTGTCTTCCCACTGCGATAGCCACTGCCATGGATGGGATGATGGCTAGTAGGCGTGTCAACAACCGACGCATGACGGGCTGAATGATATCTTATTGAGTAAGAGAATTGGACGAATGGAGCAGGAGAATTCACCGAAACACGCCATTGCAAAAATCCTTCTGATACGGCTTGGCCAGCCACAGTTGCGATGATGGAAGAGCTCTACAAGGAAAACGTAAGACAGACATATCACAGAATAAACGCGATATGACAAGTACCTGACCCGCACAAAGCAGAGAAACAGCAAACAACGTCGCAGCAGCTTAATCATGAATTAGTCCGCATTCTCCTGATACTGGGAGAAAACATACGTTGTCCGACCAGATCTCGAATGAGATCGTAAGCATCAAATAGACTTGCTGGAGATGACTCTCCAGTATTTCCGTTGCCATAGAAAAATACGGCTGCGGCCAACATCAATATTCTGCGCGAAATGGGTTTGAATGAAACATAGGTGAGTATGATTAGAATCGACATACAAGGAATTTATCATGACAGCAAAGCCGAGAAGGCTACCGACGATGTCGAACATTCCATGATAGATGTGGGCACGAACAAACTCATAAGGGTTGTTCTGTCTCTCGTGATGACGGGTGGCGGTAGTAGCATAGACGTTGCCAGGAGGTTTGCGAAAGGCCGCAAATATGGAGTCTTTGCAGTCCTCGTAGAAACGACGGACAGAGGATAGCTTCTCGATAGGTTTAGATTGCAAGGACTCGTCTGATTCTTTGCTGTTGACAGTCGTAAGAACGTTCGCATTTCCTTTTGCCCTGAAGGATATCCTATCCTGGGTAGCCAGAGCAGAACCCAAGAACAAACTGTGAGGCATCACCGTTGCACCCAGTATTCCGACAGCTAATATATATGATAATCAGTATCTTTGAATGTGCTGCCAATCGGGCGTCAGCTTACATGTATAAATTCCGCCGGAAGCGAACATGTGCTTGGAGGGAATGTATCCTTCAAAGGCATGTGCCCAATTCACGTCGACTTTTGAAATGATGACAATCATGCAAACGAGGACCGCGAGGACCTTGAAGCAGATTATAAATATGGGATAGATATTGATTTGACATATTGAGAGAACATACCATTCCAGCAATTAGGACCTCGAACATCCTCACCGGTTTACCCCGCAGAGGGTCACCCATTGCGAGGATGAAAATAACATCGAACGCAGTGATCAACACCCCGTGCCATAGTTCAAGCTTCGGGAATAGCATGCACAATGCAATAGCCGATCCCAGCAGCTCAGCCAGGTCCGTGGCGATAATAGCCACCTCGGCGAGAATGTAGAGGGGATAGAGACCTAGCCATCGGTACAGGAGCTTATGCTTCGGGCGATTGTACAGCAACAACCGACTGTGGGAGGCGAGGTCTGAAGTGTGAGGAAGACGTTAGTACTTGTATGGTCATGGTTTTGCTGCGGAACCCAGAATGAGGAGAGAGATATCATTGCCACGACAGATGCCGACAACACGGTGTATAATTAGACACCCATCAAGCGCCTGAATTATCAGGTATTAGTGCCTGTATACACCCGCAAAAAAAATGGTGCGTGGGTAACCGGCAATGGCGCGATCCAAAAAGTTCGGTAAACGTCTGTTGGTTGTTTGACCTTGCTAGACGCCGTCTGCTGACTGTCGCATGCCACACGACGGCGGAAATATAATCGCTGACCAGCCTAAAGCTGATTGACTGGGAGCGCCGATCATGTAGGACGTTGCGCGCATGACTCTGCGCCGAATGGACAAAGTCGTGCCAGAATGGGTTTTCTGACTTACCGATGCCCGTAACGCATCCCAATCTGCTGGCTAGAACCTAGAAATCAAATAATCAAATCCTGGTCGAGAAATCATCTCCATCGATAAAGCACACCTGGAGAAATACGGCGAAAAGACCCGCCAGAAGTACGACAAACAGGAGTCTATAACCGAATTGCGATCCGGCTTGAAGGTCTACACCCCAATTCCCGCTAGTTTCCCTTCTACGTCAGCTCAATGGCCGTCCCGCTCAGGATGAAACACTGACGGGTCAAAGTATGCGACAGCACAGACTATACCAACGCCCGAATGCTTTTTAGCATGATGCACCACAGTCGAACCAACCCGCCTCAGACGACGAGTGAACGTGCTAATAGACACTGGTTGTGCAGTGTTGGGTGATTCTGACATGGTGGGGTAGCAAAGAAGAGAGGCGTTAGTTGGGCAAGGGCATAAAATAGTAAACCAGATGGAAGGACGACGAACCCAGGACAGCGGACGGGACGAGCAGTGACGAAACGATTCTCTGGTACGCTTCACCTATTCATTCTTGGTCAAGCCACATGCATCCTCGCACCCCAATCAACGTCACTCATTAGCACAAGCCGGTCTCGGCCGATCCGTCACTCCCGCCTCCCCTCCGCTCCTCCGTCTATCCTTCATGAAAGACATTCAAAACTGTAGCTACTTGCTCTTTACAACGAACGCCAACGTTCGACAAACTTTTATCTATCTCAGGAGAAGCTACCACTCCTCTGTTTCCCAACGTAATTTCGGAGTACTCCCAATTCAAGTGAATAGGAGAAACAAAAACACACAACCATGCATGATGTGCGCCACATTAGAACCACAAACTGCTTAAACAAAATAACAGTAACAGATTCTGTAGTTCAAACCAAAACATGACACGACCTGGCGAAGGAGGAAAATATCGAGGGAATTACAACAAAATCGCGAGAAAGTCTTGGGCTCTTGGCGACCCAAATATCGAGTCCTCCGTCGAACCGTGATTGGTTACCACAATGCCCTCCCTCCGTCCATTGCGTTGTTTTCTATCTCGCTCCCTGTCAGAATTTCGTGATCATATTCCCGAACACCATAAAAGGAGATACCAGCGCTTGTATCCTTCGTCCCTGACAGGGCCATCGAGTCCATATTCCTCAATAAGCCAGAGAATGCCTTTGAATTCGATCCTGACGTCCGTCTCCCCGTGTCGATGTCGACCTGGCAAAATTACTCGCAGTACCCCTAGTATAACGCCGACGCATGAAACTTTTCATATCAAAGCCGAAAGAGTGTCTCCTTGGCTCAGGAATTTCCCGTCCATCCACATCAATTCTAGGGTAGTCTGTGAACCAGTTCCTGGAGCTACCAGAGTCCACAGTGCCAGCCACAGCGTCTCCGACAGCAATCGCCGCCGCATGTTTTTTATCGATTTGGGCACGTGTTTTTGTTGCAACTGATGGGGACCCAGGCCGATGGTCTTTGCATTCGATGCTGCCTGAAAGAATGTCCAAGCCTTGTCGTCGACGGAAGTCCACCAGTGCAGCTTTGTTTCCCTCAAGATCCGGACAAGCAGCGGAAGGGGTTTGATCACCAGGAGACTGTGTCGCAGCATACGAGATATTCATACCAACCAGGAAGCGAGTGAATTTACGCCAGACTCGGCCGCTGCGTTCAGTAATCAAGGCTTTCCTAGTTCTCCTTTGCCCCAGAAGGCCAGGTTTATCCATAGCTGGTACCTCGACAGGACCGTTGCCGTGATCTCCGAGAAGCCCTTCAGATCCAGTCCGCAAGACTTTGGTAATCGGTGCCAAAGGGAAACGTGCGTTTTGGTTGGGTCTTTCCATACTTGTCGCCGTCGGAGTCGAAAACATCTCTAGTCGTTGATAATCAGTGACATCGTCGAATTCGAGCCAGCTTGGTTGATCTTCTGCACTAAATTCAGCCGACCTGCCCATTTCTGGAGTAGGAACTGTCAACGTTAGCTCAGGAATCAAAACTGAATCCTCTAGTGTGTCCAAATAGTCGTCCTCCCAGTCATTCTTGTCAACTTGAAGGTAAACATCAGTAACATCATGAAATCAAAGATGCGGAAGTGTTCACACAGCGCAGACTCACCTCGATGTCTCTCGAACCCGAGCATTCCCAGATGTTCCAATGATTCGGTTCGCCACCCCTTCTCTTCCTGGTTCTGATTTCCGAATGGGTCATAAGGGGATGTACCATAGCAATCCATGGTCTGGATAGGAATTCGTCAGCACTTGTAGACGCGAGGCACGGACGCTGTATCCAAACATCGGAGGCTGCAAGGCGAGACTGTAACCAGCAAGGTTATTTGACTACCTCATGTCTCGCCAAGATACCTCAGCCTGTTGAAGGAAGCTTTCTTGACCGGAAAAAACACACCTTGTCCAAGATCTCACCATAACTGGAATCCGAGCTGTCTACAACCGGCGCGGTTGTCAAATTCTCCTCTTTTGGGAACGGTGTACTCGCGGATTGCAGCTGGTTGGGGAACACATGTATATCCTCAAAAATCGGAGATAGGTTCATTTTGAGAAGCTTGGAGGTCCAGCTGGAGTTCGAGTGCGGTCTCGAACCACATTCCTATTGATCAACAATTCAGCTAATTTGTCTTCGCTGTCACGCAACGTGCGAAATCGACCTTGCGGACAGGCAAATGGCCTGTAGGTGACGATCCCGCAGCTCGCACTGGTGATGAAGTGATAATATCCACTGGAATGCTCCACGTCGGCTGGGCATTCAATCATGAGAAACTTCCGTAACGATGAAAGCAGATCGCTTTACTTCGTTAGTCAATTTGATCGTCCCGGCGAACCGTCTGGTTGACTGGTCGCCGTAATGACACAAGGCCGGGGGAGCAGATCTCCGCTTCTGGATACGTTATCAGTGGTCGATGCAGCTGCCAGTAGTTGATGTGACTGACCCCTTTCGTTTTGCTCGACAACGAGGCGTGGCACTCAGGCTTCTTCATCTGCTTATTGAGTCTCTGCTGGCGGATATAATCAACTCGAAACCATTGGAAAAGCTTAAAGTATCTCTACCTTCGCCCATTTGCCTAACTGCGCACCACATGATTGTTAGTTCCATTGATTCGGAGAGCGTTACGGAGACTAGTGAGCTTACCATCGAATTCGGGGACTTTGTGACATTCGTGTTCTGTGGGTGTGTCATGTTTGACATGCAAAACAAAGCAATGTAGCGAACCTGGGTCACGGCTACCCGTTTGGAAGGGGACGGAGAAGGGCACCCTTGAGGCTGGCTCGGTCATACTCAATTCAATCATCAAAATGACTGGACTATATGCACTCACAACCGCGATTCTAACCCGAGTTGATGCGACTCCGGCTTCGCCACTGTGTGTAAAATTGTGCTTGGAATTTTCGAACGACATGAACGGATTGATGGATGAGTTCGCTGGCGATGCTGCGATGTATTCCTATGGTGTCAAATATGTGAGTTGTAGGCTTGTAAATACATCGTTGGTGTATGGCCCCACATTTGCATGAGTGCGGATATGGTCACGGCGTGGGCAGCCACAGATTGTATTTCTCCGATTCCTGCTTGTTCCACCGCTGAAGCTTACTATTTTTTGCGGTGCACTGAGACCAATCGGTCCGAAATCCGAGATTGGATTTTGTGATATATAACTAGCATCTATTTGAGAAACAGGAACTGTAGTGAGCCTGAAATAACTTCAGGTAGAAGAACAGCAGAAGTAAGGCATGTGGAGGAATAGGGCACCACACGCACACGGCTGATGCGTTGCACCACGGGCTTGATCAGTAGTTAATAAAAACGCACCATGTCCGTCTGTTCTTTCATGGATACGGTAGACCAGATCGTCTTCCGATATGGGTACATCAAAACTCTTTCAAGACGACACGGTTACTGAGGAACTGTCTCAATTTCCTTAGCGAATGGCCACTCACTGGATTCGGTAAAATGAAGAGAGTAAGGTATCGCAAGGTTGTAGGAAACATAGGCGAGTTTATTAAGATGACTATGCTTATCCAGGTTAAGAGGACAGGATGGTATCGCGAGGACGTCGTGACAATATGGCAACTTGTTCCGGCGTTGTTGAAACTCTTTTCAGGCAAACTACTGTAGTAGAGTGTTTGGCTAGAGCTAAAATTAGAACGCGCTGCATCTAACACTCGACCACGAAATAACCTAATCACCACAAAACATGTACGCATAGATAAAATATCGAAAAAATGAGAGCCGCGTAGCATATTCTACAGTTTTGCAAATTTATCCAGGCGTTGCCTTCCTCGGACCTTCTAGTCATAGGCAGGCAAAATAAGTCATGGCGCATCTCAATTAACTTGTAACTCACTATGGGCGACGGCTTGTTGTTCAATATTATCTCAATCTTTTCCATAATCTCAGGTGTTATTTTAGGAATGACTTCCACTGCCTTCAAGTTGTCTATGACTTGTTGTGGACTTGACGCTCCGAGAATCACCGTTGAAGTATTCGGGTTTTTGGCAATCCAGGCCAGAGCCAACACCGTCGGGGTTGTGTTCAATTCTAGCGGATAGACCCAGTCAATACGGGTGAGAGTTAGCCGACAGTAGTTTCACCACGCACCGTCTTTAGCTAACTTAGAAAGCTCTCGGACTTTGCGGATCTTTTCTTGCCCTTCCTTTTGTTCGAGACTTTTGACCATGGATTTCATTATCGAATGGGTGGCTAGCCGGGAGTTCTCTGGAATTCCGTCATTATACTAGATGCAACACTTGAGTCTAGATAGGCAGCAAGAGCGTCGAAGGAAAGAGTACCTTGCCAGTGAGTATTCCTCCGGCAAGTGCTGAGAACACGGTGGTTCCAGTGCCATATTTTGCATATATTGGTCTGTTAGAGTGCCCCGTGTTAAATGGTCAGTCGTCAGCACATATAAACAGAGATACTCGCCCATATTCTTTCTCAGGACGTTCCCGGTGGAACATACTGGTGAGAAAAGACGTAAGAATCATTTTTGCAACATGAAATCGTGGGTTACATACTTGTGCTCGCATTGTTCAGCAATGGGCCCAACTAAGCCGAACTTGGTTGCTATGTCTGCAAAAAGGAGTCAAGATCGACGACTGGCACGAGATAAAAAGGGACCTACGATGCGCTTCTTCTATCTCTCGTGCGGTCCATTCTGAAGTTGCCCAATAGAACGCCTGGTAAAAGGCATTATGCTTCATTATGGACATGACAAAGCCTTTGGAGTCGTACCCAACCCTGTTCAATGACATAGTTGAATGCACGAACAACTTCCTCCATCGGTACTGTAGAGAGCGTGAGGTTTAATAGGTTTGTAATCATATATCATGTTACCAGTAGGATCAGCGCGATGCGCAAATATGACGTCCACATAATCCATTTGCAGGCGGGCAAGACATGCCTTGGTGCCTTCTATGATGCTGCGTCAATAACCATGAACAACATGAGAATGAGCATGCGACAAGAAGTAAATTTCGTAAATGCCAACTCACTGCTTTCGCGACAGACCCGTATCGTTAGGTCCCTGCCTTACACCCCAGAAAATCTTTGTGGTGATGATCAGGTCGGTTCGGCGAATGCCCAACTCTTTGAAGACACGACCCCTACCTGGCAATCAATTGGTTAAACAATATGACGCAGGGAAGCACTTACATTTCTTCCTCTGACTTCCCGGCTGCGTAGCCTTCCGCCGTATCAAACATGTTGATACCATTCTCATATGCAGTTTTGATAATATCCTGTCACGAGCCGGACACAAATGAGTTGCCTGTCTTCTGCTAAAATGATTCTAAGCATAAACATTTGCGAAATTACCTTGACAGGATCTCCTACAACAGTGCCTCCAATTGTCAGCCCTAATCATTGATTAGCTCGAAGGTTAGCAGGTGTGGATACAATGGTATTCATACATCCTCCGAGCGAGAACAAGGGTACTCTCAGTCCACTAGGTCCCAAACGGCGAAACGGCATCCCATTCGTCTTGTACTCCATTGTCTGTCAACGTGTCGTGGATAGTCGGCGGAGGATACAGCCCGGAGAATATAGGATTTGTTAGCGATCCAAGTCTTGGGGAAACAATGGGCATGGAGGCAGTATATGCATCACTGAGTTTTGATAGTTATGTTCAAGTTGCCGGGTGCAACACGCCGGTTATCGTGAGTGACCCGAACCGACTTCCGCGAATTCATCATTGCCACAGACCACCAGCTGACACCGAATTGCAGAAGTAATTTTACAGATTTCCAAGCTTTCCTCGGTCAGATATAAGATCCATAATACTTACATATACTGTACATCCGATGAACGTGTAACACTGTACAGTGCAGCTTCATATTCCTGCACACTCTTGTCCATCCCGTTTATATATCGCTCCTCCCTTCATCACAAACTTGACACCCTCACTCAGAGCCTTTTCAAAATGTTCCACAGATCCATCCAATTTTCCTTCAATGCCCACCAAATCTGCCGCCCACCCAGGACAGATAACACCGAAAGGTACTCCCCTTTCCAGCCCATTCTCTTCCAATACGTCTGGCGTGGCTACCCCAACATGACGCCCTTTCGCAGCCATCTCAAGGGTTCTGATCTTTCTCTCGCCCTTATCTCCCTCCCACTCCATACCGCGTACGCATTTCCACCCGCCATACGTTGCCCAACTCAACACGCGATCCCAAGTCGCTCCAAGCTTGCGCATTAACACTAGCTCGAGCGCGTTTTCTCCGTGCGCAAAAACGCCTGTATCACCTCCGCAAGCAATATTCTCCATCCCACTCTTAAGAGCTTCTTCAAAGGTGGATTTGCACCTGTCCCATGTCTGCTTGGTAGAAGATGCTCCTGATAAAGAAGAGGTATAGTACGCGGCAAGAGTAGGAACCCAGGTCGTAGTGCCATTCGCTTTGACTAACTTGCGAAGGAGGTTTTTATCGCCGTCGTGTTTGTCGTAAATTTCCGCTCCGTGCTCGATGCTATCCACACCGAGATCTAGGAGAGAATCGATCGCTCGGGCTGTGTTGGCATGTGCGGCGACTTTGACCCCTCTGGCGTGGGCGGTCGATATCATAGCTGAGAGCTCCTGGGTATTAAAAGTTGCAATGGATTGACCACTAACTGTAGACGAAACATCGTTCATGCGCGACCGACATCGGTAGTCTATGTGAAGATGCCGTCTCAGTCAGAACAAATGAGTGCTTGTCTCCGCTCACCAGCATAGATCTGCACGATAATCGACTCGTCAAATTGACATGACATCGTCAAAATGAACAGGTTTACCTTGATCCAGTCTGCCCCAGACCCTATTTGCTTTCTTACCTCACGGACACATGCGTCGACCCCATCGACTGGTTCCGCGCCCTTTACTCCATCAATGCCTTCTTGTGCTGGATAGATAGAACTTTTGGGCCCTGCACGTTGGAATACTCCTTAGTTCTGGATTTATGGGCATCATCAAGAAAGCGTTCACCGTAAGATCCTGTAGAGATAATAGCGCGCGTTACGCAGTAGTATCTAGGCCCAGGGATCATTGGGTTTCTTCCAGATAAACACTTTCTAAGACCAATATCCGCGTCGAAGGCTCCCTCAGTACCCAAGTCCCTAGTGTGGTCTGTCAGCAGGGTTGAGCATGCGTCGACCGGGTAGAAATGAATTTCAAGAGGGAGATACATACCTCACAGTGGTAAAGCCCGCTAATAATGTCTTGCGTGCGTGAACCGTCGCTCTCACAGTCCTTTCGGTCAGGCTTTCTTTCGTCAATTGATCCTCCCATGTTGTTTCGGAGTATGGGTGAAGAAACACTGTTGACGCCCTCATACTTAATTAGCTGCCAACTAAAACTTTGGTGTAAATCATGTAGACGACGCACAGTGCACGTGAACATCCACTAACCCTGGGGAAAGGGTTAAGTGGCTGAGGTTGATTCTTGTCACCTCCACCTTTTGACTGACCATCTCGTCCTTCCGGACCTGGGCTTGCGATCTGATGTCGAGGATAACACCAGCATCACGATCAATGGTGATAACCTGGTTCGGAACCAGCTTTCGCGCAACTGGGTCGAACAGTTGCCCAGCAAGAATCTGATAGA
Source organism: Crassisporium funariophilum (assembly GCA_014925845.1). Taxonomy (NCBI): domain Eukaryota; kingdom Fungi; phylum Basidiomycota; class Agaricomycetes; order Agaricales; family Crassisporiaceae; genus Crassisporium; species Crassisporium funariophilum. The sequence continues at coordinate 452,246 of JACGCL010000001.1, forward strand.
CCCGCGTTGCCATTGGCGGAACTGTGACCAACGACGGATTCAACTTGGTGGTCGTCATCATTGAAGGCTCTGAGCTAGGTTGCTGCCTGATTGTAATTCTTGAGCGCTGTATCGATACTGCCCTGTGCTAAGGTAGGTGAAGTTATGGTGTGTTGCAACGAATGAGTCTACGTTACATGATCAAATCATGTGTCTACATACTAAGACGCGGTACCTCCCTAGCTTTAGAGGGATCGGAGAATGGATAATCGACGCAATGAATCTGAAAGATGGAAGTCTTTGGCAACAATGGAAAGGTCAACGAGGTCGATCATAACGGTCTGGATCCGGTCCGAGGGCAAGCCGGCACATATTCCGGCGCGGTACAGTTCCAATACTGGTCTCTCTCTCTCTCGTGCGACGAAAATTCCATTCAAACAAGTATGCGCTGTCATGATTCGATAGCCACTATAAGGAAAATTAAGGATGAATATGGACGACTTCCGGTATACGTGTACATTAATTGAGTAATAAAAAGTACCTGAGACTCGAGAACGAAACGAATGATGAAAAGCTGAGGCTCGTCTACACTGTAGAGCGTGCATAACCAGATCAATTGTAATAGGTGAGCCGACCCATCTGTCCAAGGAAGCTGTCCATGGTGTTCTGAACAGCCTTGAACTTAGATACTCCACACTTCTCGCTCTCAATGTGCTGGCACAAAGCACTGAGGGTCGTGAACCGCATACGACAATCGGACGCCGGGCAAACGTAGATTCTACCCTGATGTCGCGGGCTCCCGAGGTGTTGATTCAGCCCCCTTAGACTCGTGTAAGGATTATGACAAAGGTAACACTCGAAACCACGACCGTTCCAGGAGGCTTCTGTGGCGTAGTACTGGATGTCCTCGTTTTCGTTTGAGGTGCCCCCGGTGAGCAGGCGGGATGGGTCGGTTATGATGTTGCCTGTGTCGTACTGGCGAATGACCTTGTTAATGGTAGCACGGTCCATGCCAGAGCGGCAGCCTCCACCCTCGAGGTGAAGGACTAAGGCGGATCGAGAGACGAATTTCATATCACAGCCGTTGAACGGACAAACGACGTCTTTCGGACGATGTATTGAGGAATTCAAATGCTACGGGGCAGTAGGAGTTCGAAATGTAACAGTTAAAGAATTAGTCGAAAGAGGACTTACCGCCTGTAAATTGCTGAAACTCTGGAACATCCTCTTACAGGATTCGCAGTAATGATGAAGAGGCGACTGGCGATAGTGTTCTTGCAACCCATAATCGTTGACGAAGATCTTATTGCATGGCCCACAGTACGAGTGGTGATCATGGTAATGCTCTTCTAGTTCACTGCGATCGTTGAAATGTTGGCTGCAGTGCTGACAATAAGCGTGCCTGGGACTCTGGACCCAGTGTTCTTTCAGACCGGTGAAGGTATCGAAATCGACGTCGCATGCTGAACAAAATTCATGAAACGAGGACTTCCGCCTGTGTTGATCGTAGGCGGACCAGCTGACGAAGGATCGTTGACATGGCGCGCAAAAAGTCATGGTGTATGGATAGATGAGTGCCGAGTGGTTGGGACAGCGAGAAAAGGATGAAAGCTGGGCCACGGTTGAAAGGCGCGGTATAGAGCTGCTCTCGCCGAGAAGAGGTTATAGAGAGAAAGAGAGAAGACCAGAAGGTGTTGGAAAAAATATTAGAGGATTGAGTCAGACAGGGGTTTCGGACGCGGTTTAATGTATGTCACGCCAGTGGCTCAACGGGACTTGCCGACTCACCCACTGCGTCTTGGGTCATTCTTTTGCCTTTCAAGCAAGTATCTAGGTAAATTAAGGCCATCTCTGCCTTCCTCGAATAGACTCCCAAGTACTCCGTTGCGCTTCGCAGTTGCAATCAGTATTCTGTATTGAAGATATGACCTTGTAGGCGCGCCCACTGTCATACCCGGCCCACGAAGAAATTTAGAGCATTTAAGAAGGCAAAGCGGTTGAAAAGAAACTTGGATATTCATCAACGCCAATCTTCATATCAACTGGCTGAGAGTTTTGATCGCATGCCACGATGATCACAACAGCTGTATGATGCATCCAATAAGTTGTCCGTTCCAGCTGACTGTAAACGACGAGATCCGGATGGTCCAATGTGAGAAAGCTCTCGTCATCCAACACCAGAGGTGAACCTATACTGTCAAAAAAACGCAGACTGACATTCCGTATGCATGTCACCGATGCCCTGCCGTTTCTGAGGCCATGCAAACCCCCAGGTTTCGCGTCCGTTTGCTCGTCTGTACCCCGTATGTATCTTGACTCTAGCATGGAAAACAAAGAGGGCCAAGTGAACGATAGAGGGCCACGATACTCTAGAGCCTCCAATCGCGGAAGTAAGCAACTTCCGTCTGTTTTGTGAGGTTTGATCAACTCCAATAATTCATCAGTCATGGTGTCATTTGTGGTATGAATGCATAGCATCCTGAGCGAAGTCAACGAACTGAAGAGCTGGAGGAGATGTTCGTCATCGACTAATGTAAGGCTGACTGTCAAGATGTCTAGTGAGCATGCGGAGCTTGCAATTAAAGATGTGATGAGGGGCATCGGGGTGGGTACGGCTTTGTCATAATCATGGATTGCAAGATGTCCCAATTTCGGAGAAATGATATGATTGAGAAGGGGCCATAGATTAACGGCAATCGAATTTTGGATTTGCAAGCTCTGGAGGCATGCAAGGAGCACAGGTCTCTGTGCGGACGTGTTTCTGCGCGCGATAGCGGAAACATGTCTCAGGGTGAAGTATACCAGCTGTTGAGTTTGACGCAGTATCTCCAATGATTCAAACATGGGAAAGCTGTGTAGAGTTAGGCGAGTAAGGGTGTCCCATTGGAATTTGATATGACCAAGGCGGAAGGAAGATATGGTTAGTTCTCGCAATTGAGGAGTGTTGGTCAATCTTTGTCCTATATTGTGCATGTCACTCGCCGTTGTTGCCACTGCTAGTGACTCAAGAAGAGGGAAGGTGGTGCTCTCCAACGGCAAATAGAGATAATATGAGCTGTGGATATTCAAGTCAGCAATGCGCCAGCGGTGAGCGTATCTATTCAGGATGCCGAACAGATCTTCTATTCTCGGGTCATGCAAGAAATACCCTTCATCGAAAATTCTGATGGAGAGCGGAAGATCTCCGGAGCGTGAAAGCCACTGCTCCAGCAGTTCGACTACGAATGAAAGGCGGCCGTTGATACGGGCACTGACTGATGACCAAAGTACAGGATATGACCAAGCGATCGTTCGCCATGAACTGCACACGGAGCCTAGGCTGAAAGGGTTGAGTTGCTTTCCAATCTTCTGAGAAGGAGATTGTGAAACAGCGAAGAAGAATATCTCTGAGATGATCTCGGAGGGTAGCATACGAAGGAAAAGGCTGTCGAGATCGTTGCGAGCCTCTGGTGATTTCAATGGCCTCGCTGGGTGCGATCGCTCCACAGTACTTCTGCGAGCAGCGGGTGGAAGGGTCTTCTCTTCGTCGGCAAAGATCCTCTCTGCGTCGGGATCTGTAGGTATCTCTGAATGAGGATGGATGGATGTAGGGGTAAGTGATTCGTGATGATCGTCTTGATGGGATGTAGAAAGCATTGGAATGGGATGTGGATGAGTGTTAAGACAAGCGCTCAAGCAATCATCTCAGAATGGTTGATGGAGAACGTAGAAGAGAACATCGTAAGTAATCCACAATCGATCTCTAATCCGTGAGAAGATAGTTTTATTTTTTTGGATATCAGAAAAATGCCAAGTAGGTGAGGTACGTAGTCGAGCATCTTATCCTACACGCGCGTGCACTTGCTTGAAGCCAAAACGAGCAAAAGTAATCATTCTAAGTACGTACAGACCAAAATCGAACCTGAAGAAATAACATTGTAGGTTTGTGCCAATGTGATGAGCATGAAAGAAGATCGTGATACCATTCGTGAGTACGTGGGCGCTTTGTCGGAGGCCCTAAAAGCATGAGGGAAGAGAGAAAGAGTAGGGGAGAGTGAAGGTGGCAATGCCATATCGTCAAAGGCGAGAAGGATGGAAAATAGTGGATAGTAAGAAACAGAGAAGAATAGCCTGAGTGTCGAGAAGAAGAAAGAAGTGAAAAGGAAAGAAGGGAACGAAGGCGTCCACGACCACTCGGAAGGGAAGGATCAATTAGTCCATCGCGTCGAGGTTCTCTTGGAACCCAGCCAAACTCTTTCGAATGCCCTTTACCCTCTCCTCAACCGCGTCCAAAGTGTGATGCAGATGGTTCACTTCCTCCTTCCACCCTTTCGGAGCCTCAACAACCGCACTGCTAGCAACCGGCTTCTCCGTCGTCTCCGCAGCCAGAGTCGCCTCAACCGTAGAAGAGACAATACCGTGACCCGCACCCCCCGCATGTCCACCCGCCTGCAACACCCCATTGACCAACACCGCCGCCTCCCTCTTCCCAGCCGCCAACTCATCCCACAGCGCCGTGACCACACTCTGCACCCACTTCTCCCTCTCCTCCACCCTTCTCTCCTCCACCTTCCTCCTCACCTCCTCCTTCCCGCGCCCAACCCGCATCAACGTCCACAAATTGCTAATCACCAAACCCACGATGACGAACCACAGTATCGTCGTCGCCGAGCTCTGGTCCCACGCGTCCCAGATGAGCTCCAACGCGCCCTTGGTGCTGCGGATGGCCACCTGCGCTGCGCCGTCGAAGGTGTCCCATGCCCATTGCAGGCCACGCGCGTTGCGCTCTCGTTCGCGCTGCTTGCGTTCTTCCTCGGTCATATTGCGCTCGTCCGCGCGCCCGGGGGTGTCGGGTACTGCGCCTGCTGCTGCGGGGGCTTCTGCGACTTCTTCGTGGTCGGCTGGCACGATGCCTTCGGGTAGGAACTCGGATTTGTGTTCTTGGATGTAGGCACGCATGGCTTTTTCGAGGTCGTTGTGATATACCTTCTGGCCTTCGATCGCTGAGCGTTCGATGATGCCTTTATATAACAAGAAATGGAAATGTCAGTAAGGAAAATATGCGATGAATCCTGCTGGCGCCGAAATGGAGTATTTTGCTCGGTGTCCGGCAGCAAAAATAGCGCAACATTCCACCTCGTAATGGCAACCCCACCCAAGTATCCCAAAGAATGAAACCCCACCTTTAATAAAACTCCTCCCCGACCAATCCACCTGCGTAGTGACCAACACCCGCGTACTAACCGGACCCGCCCACATCACACACGTCCTCGTCTTCACCGCAAACACGCCCCCACTCGGCACATCCGGCGTCCTCGTCGTCGTCACCGTCGAGATATAGTCGTCGAAATCCGTGTGCACCGTCTCGTCGCTGATCTCGCATTTGGTCTGTTTGGGCCCGAGGGAGCCGTTCAAGGGCTTGATGTAGGACATATTCCGCGTGAGGAGGTTGGATCCGGGGGAGACGGGGGACCAGTCTGACATTTGGATATCTGTGATGCATGCCTTGCAGTTCAATAATTGAGGAGAGAAGGGAGGGAAAGGGAAGCTCACCGAGTAGTTTTTGGTTGACAGCCATGAAATCCTTGATGAACCCACTCGCAAACATCAAATTATGTATTCTATCCGGCGTCCCAGGGATAGTCGTATCCATCGCCGTCTCCGTAAAATGCTTCCCATCCCTCCCACACGCACACTGCGTCGCCTTCCTCACCTTCCCCCCACCCGCCGGCGCAGCCCCCGCACCAGGGACCGCCGCCCCAGCAACCGCAACGGCACTCGCACTTGCATCCGGGTTCTCCATCGAGCCGCGCCCGCGGGACTGGACGCTGCCGTTGTCCTCCGGACGCGCGAGCCGCCAGATGTTGTATATAACGTCGAAGGTGGTGTCGCGCGAGAGGAAGGAGGCGAAGGTGTATTTAGCTTGGCGGGTGGTGATTTGGATAGCGTTGGGGATGACGAAGGCGGTCATTTTTTTTTCGAGGGAGGTTATTTCGTAGATTGGGATGGAGAGCTGAGTTGGGTTAGGAGGGTCAGTATTTTCGAAGATAGATTTTTGGGAAGGGCTAGTTGGAGGCATGTTATAGAAAGAAGAGGCTTTGAAGAGGAGAACAAGACACTCTTATGATTTCGAAGTGGCCTGAGGAGTTAGACAAGGTTAGAAGAAGCACTCACGTCGGTTATCCATCCAAAGATATTGGCGTGGAAGCAGATATGATTCTCGGAAATATAAATACGTCCTTGAATGAGAATCTCTCTCTGCAACGCGCATCCATAGTCTGCACCCAATACATCAGTCCAACATTCATAATAAAAAAAGAACCACACATACCTTCAATCAAATAATCCCCCTCCGGCACCGTCGGGAAAAGCTCATGGAAATCCGCATTCCGCTTATTACTTGCCACCGCAAACCCAGTAACAGGAATATCATCATCCCCCATCTCCAAATCATCCGAATCCACATCGCTCCCACTCCCATCGTCGTCCGAGCTGCCCTCGTCCAACCCGCTATAATACTCCGGCCGGACCTCGTCGCCATTCCCACCATAATTGTCCGTGCCAGCGTCTGAGTTCGCAGAAACCGACGGACGCCGCTTCCGGTCCCCGTTCGACGTCCCATTCGACGATCTGCGCGATTTGGACGAGCGAGGGGAGAGGTCTGCGCTTCGAGTCTTGTTGTGCTGGCTGGTACTGGACTGGGCAGGTGAACGAGACATGTAGGGCAGAGGCGGCGGTGCACCACCCTTACGAGAGCTCGCACTCCCGCTACCACTCTGCTGCGGCGACACAATAGGCGGCGAAGTTATCTGAGCCTGATGCGAAGGCGAAAGAGAGGGGTTGGCCATCGCAAGTCCAGAAGCAGCTATAGCACTAGCCAATCCCGTCGGCTTGCGCGTCGTAGATCGCCTCCAAGAGCGCTGCGCTGGCTTTTTGTCCCCGTTGATGGAGCCGGCGTCCGTGTTCTCGCGTTTGATGCCCAGATTCGCGGTGCTGCCCCCATTCGGCCTCTCCGCAGCCGCATTATCCGGAAACTTGACGTCGGTGGGCGATTCGACTATGGGTTTCATCGTCACCGCACCTGTGGTATCTGAGACTTCGGCCGGGGCGGTCGCGGCCTTGGTGTGGTTGACATTGATTTCGGTGGGCTTTTTGCTGTTGTTGATGGATTTGTTGGAGGGCTGTTTGCGGACTTGATAAGCACCGGGTGCGAGCGTGCTCGCCATAGGGGTGGTGGTGGCTGAGTTGGATGATTTTATGGGTTCGCCGTTTACGTTGGTGGTTGAGGCAGATGCGGGCGGGGAGACCAGGGGGTTCTGCTTTTTCGGGATGGTGGGTGTGGGTGTGGGAGTGGCGCCGTCGTCGTCTGGTGAGCTGGGTGTTGTGGTACGACTGTTGTTGTTGGAATCGGTGCCTGTGACGGGACCCGAAGAAGTCGGATGTATGGCGTCCTCGTCTTCGCTGTCGTCCGAAAGCTCTCCGTTTCTCACAAGTGGGGACGGTGGAACGATAGTCACGTTCGGCTGTGTGCTCGCTGTGTCGATGCTCTCGAAGCTCCTGCGATCGCCCTTGGTCGCGCTGAGTGTGGTGATGATACTCGGGATATTGTTATTGTTCCTCGAGTTCAGAGTGCTCGCTGGGGTGGGCGTAGTCGGTGAAGCGACCTGCGCAGACTGCTGGGCCTTGGATGTGGACTGGGACCTGCCGCGGGGGAGAGAGAAGCCGCTGTTGCGTGGGGAGGTTTCCGAGGACGAGCGGTCGCGGTTGTTGGGTGTAGCGACTTTGACTAGCTTGGAGAGGAAGTTCGGTGCCATGCGCTATGAGAAACGCACGCTTTAACAGACGGTCATGTACTGCGGCTATACGTTAATCTGATATGTCCCACGGGGATGAAAGACGTACAATCTTAGAACAGCGAGTCAACGATGGGTGCAACGAGAAGGAGGGGAAGGAAAACGGCGCTGACTTGTGAAATGACAGGGAACGTGTTCTGATCGCGTGGTCAAGTTTTGATCTCAGCTGCCTTGTATTTGTTTTTGTACTAGTATACGGGATTTTTTCAATAAGCAGGAGCGCTTGTTCTGTATTGACGCCTGAAAGATACACAACAACACCTCTGGAAATCGAGGACACCACAGGTTGAAGAAAAAGTGATTCTGTGAATGAATGGTTCTGACATTTCATTTCGCCAAGAGATTTCAATTCAGCACGACGTCAGATTGATCCCACGATCCTTCACACACCAACATCCACTTTCCCAGACGAAACTTTCGATAATCCTCGAGATCGCTGTATCCCTGCTTTCTCTCAGCATTTAATCCTCAGGATCGGTTTGAACATCGCCTCCAAAACTCACGATCAGAGCGCAGGTTACACATTAAACGAGTATAATATAACGGTAAAGCCCTACAACAACTAAAATTACAACAATGGAAAAGAGCGTCTGCTACAAAGGAATGGCGATGGTGAGTCCATGATATGTTTATATTTACTGGTAAGTATTGAGTGAAGTTTAATAGCAAATGGTATCTTATACTCAGCATCGACAGGGATGAAAAACGAAGGTCAAGTCCGAAAGATCGTGGATATGGAAGCACATCGATCGTCAATGACTGCCATAGCTGATCGGCGATATCGTGTGGCATATCAATGGCCTCCACCTACGACGATGGTGGCATATGACGGCTCCAGGTCTTCCCGATCTTCATCGGCAGAAACGTGTTCCCATGGCTCGTCGACATCCATATCGTGAACCTCGGTCATATCATCTAGAACAATGACAGACCGAAGAGGTGGGATGACTTCGAAGTCATCTGGATGAAACAAAGAGACCTCGTCAGCTACGCTCATACTACGAATGGGCACCAACCAACCTTTCTCTTTACGAGGTTTCTTGTGAGCCACATCAATGAGGTCCGCCAGGTTCACTTGCATGCTAAGGCTTTCCACCACGACGTGGTCCCTCCTTCTCACTGGGGAAGCACCGAAGCCCTCCAAGAAGCCTTTATCCGTGTTCAAAATCCCGTTGACAGCATAAACGTCCACCTCCACATCGACATCTGCCTTGCCGCCCTTCACACTCTTCGCCCCTTTCGCATTGGCGCCAGGACTAGTGACAGCAGCGGCAGCCTTCCTGGCGCGTCGCTTGGCCCACTCCCCCGCCTGCTTCGAGCGCTGACGGTCGTGCTCGTACGCACGCATGTCCCGGTCCTTCAAGCCTTCCTTGTCTTTCGTAGCAGAAGGCTGCTCCGCGGCGGCGGCAGATGGGTGTATGTTCTCTGATTCGGTGGCCTGGGGACTGCGGGATGCGAGGGGTGTTTGGTCAGGGGATGGTTTGAGAGAGGAAGGATTGGTCCTGGTATGGTTCTGGGGGCTGGGTTTGGAGTTGGACACGGCAAGCGCGTTGGAGGTGGTGGTAGCGGTGCTGGAAATGGGAGCCATGAGAACGAGTTGAGATGGTGGTAATATAAGATGTGGTGGTGACGGAATCAATTTAGACGCGCGGTGGTCTGAGGAAGGACGCTATAGACGTTGCCTGGTGTTGCTGAAGCGAGTTCAGAGCTTAAGAGCAGCTGGAGAGACGATCGAATAAAGAAGAATAGCCTCGCTGGCAGCTGGCTGTAGGCGTGCAGGATACTTGGCTTCGGGACAGTAAAAGCTCGATGTGGATAGGGGCAGTTCGGTACAGCTCGGGTGGGAGATAGATAAGGAATAACTAGTGAGTCAGAGTTTCAATTACTTGTTACGAGAGATAAGCGAACAAGGGAGGACGATAGCGCTGGGTGAATGTCGGGTTATAACGTTATACAGGTTGCAGGTGTCTTGAATGTTGCAGTTGGTTTCGGGGAGGAAGGAGAGGTTAAAATACGACTCTAAGTGGGGTGCGAATAATAACCAGAACAAAAGCACCGGCGTTTGGGCCCTCCTCATTCGAGACGCCATATAAGTAGTACATATCATATCACATCACACAAGAATGCAGTCATCGTCAGTATTGCGATATTGCAGGAACGTTTGTTCCGGAGCTACTTACTCGGCGACCCCGACCCCACTTGCGACGGAACACACGAGAGCAGTTGCGTGCGTCGTCACGCGTCATTCTGGGTATGTCATAGATGCTTTGCGGGGAATGGAATGGAAGGAAGTACTAGTAGATAAGATTAAGGGCAGGATTGGATCTTATCGGAGACTGGAAAGGAACGTTTCTCCGCACGGTCGTGGTTATAGATTGTTGGAGTTGGAGCGCTTGCGTGAACGTTCGCAGTCTCGACTTATTGCTGTACTATACGCCTCGATGTTCTGCTTCGAGGATAGTTGGCACTGGGGCGTCGGTACGCCCAGTGCGCTATTCAGGCTTCTGCGCGCCTCCTCGCTATATATAGACAATGCTCCATTCAAGAACACAACACTTGACTCCGCTGCGTGCTTTGACAAGCATAGTGATACCTCTCATCAAGCCCCTCTAGTCTTCTTGTCGCTTGCTTTTCACTTCCTGTTATACAGAATCACTCTCTTCAGCTCATCTTCCGCGACTGTTTTATCCGAATCCTCTGCATCTCCAAATTTGTTCCGACGAGTCTCATTATAGATGTCTTCATGATTCGGGACGATATCATCGCAAGATGCATCTTCATAGCACTTGATGCCAACACCTTTCGAACAGCCGGGAATCGCTCGGCCAACTCGAGTGCGACCAACATGACCACTGCAAGCACAGCGACATTTCATTCGAGCCTCGATGACTCGGATGAGCTACTCCCTTAAGATATATTATGAGTTTGCAATATACGTAGGTAGCCTATAGCACTTTGCGAATAAATCTGCATTTTGACGGAGAAACTGAGTGCCTACCAGGGTCTTATCTGTACGTTGTGCCAGCCTCGCTACGTATTTTAGCTTATCAACTCTTGTCCATCTACACCTTGTCTCCTATACTACACTTTCAATGATCGGTCTGCACATATAACAACTCGCCCGTTGATCAACGTATGTGGGAGGCCCGGAGACGACGATACGCATATACTTGCCTGTATCAGGATACTCTTCGGAAAACGATGTTCAGGGATTGGACAATGCCGTGTATAATACATCTCATCACCTCACATCACAAAACAGCAAGTGATTACAATTCTCTGAACTGCACGGAGTCGACGTATACTTCTAAGCCTCTACTATATTTAATATGGCTCCAAAGTACAGCATGATTGGTAGGAGAACTAGAATGCCGATGCTGTGAGTTGGATGGACATGCACGACTCAAGGAGCGAGGATGGGTCACAAATGCCTCGGGATTGACAGTGTGATTTCTCGAAAATGATTAGGTTACTGGTATGGCACATGCAAGCTGCCTGCATAACAGCTAATAGGCTCTGTACAGATGGTAATTGTCGCAAGCTCCTTTATAGGCTTATGCCATTCTGAGCTTCAGAGTTAAGGGCGTATTAATCAATATATTTGGGGACACGGTATGTTGATGAATGGTTGTGCAGGTGGTTGTACGAGGTCTTCCTCTGGTTGTAATCGTGGTCCAGAAATACGACGGGTAATCGCCAATTGGCTGGAGCCGGCCGATTGAATACAACGGAGGCAAGTCGGGTCATTTGATCTCATTGATCAGTGGGCGCTTCTGCCCCTGTGCTGCGACCTTATTGTGCATGTCACTAGCTTTCTAACTTGAACCACTACCACGTCCACTGAGGACAAAGACACCCTTCGTTTCTCGACCCAGGACCCTATATCCCTGGTCCTCCCGGCACCTGCCAATATACCGACAGTGATGTGATTGGCGGAACGCGATATGCACGTGACTCTAACGACGCGTTGGGCAACCGCGTGTTTGAAATTTGGTTTTCATCAACGAGGTTCGGTTGTATAAATACAAATCAACTACCAAACTTTGACGCGTCTTTATTACCGTCCCGACTCCCCTCAGCCATGAGCCACCCTCCGCCGCCGTTGTCCAGGACCTCGTCCTCTACTAGCTTCTCGTCAGAGGACGACGCGTCAATGAGCTCTAGCACGGTTACCATCAGCAGCTCGCGACGGACACGGAAGCGGTTCACCAATGTCCAGCTCACGATGCTGGAGAACCTCTTCCACCAAAACTCGCATCCATCTCGCGAGGACCGCGAGGCAGTCGCCAAGGCAGGCGGAATGTCAGTGTTGATTATCTATTCCTGTCCAAGTCGCTCTAGCTGACAACGCGTCGTCACCACCTCTTTACTGTTTCCCGACTTTACAGGGAAATTAAGTCTGTCACTATATGGTTCCAAAACAAACGCCAGACGGAACGCAAATCCGCTGCGTCCAACAGCAACACCGAAGCCACCGCTGTGCCCACCATCACCAGCACAATGCACACCTTCAGCCTGCACGAGGGAAGCCACAGCAGCTCGCGAAACCCATCGCCGCCATTCAGCACCACGAGCAGAAGCACATCCTCCTCTGCCTCGTCACGCCCCTCTCTTGACCGTGTCGCGTCGCGCTCTGAGCTGCGCGTCGCGGCACCACGTACACCATCACGCCGCAATAACCCCTCCGGCGCAATTTGGGACAACATGCCTTCTTCACCCTTAGCCCCACCCATGAGTCCCCCTGCCAGGGACTTCATTGATTTCGGGAAAGGCCCACGCACGAAACGGACCCTGGAGTGGGCATGTGCCGCAGCACGTCTCGCGGACAAGGATGGGCATCCTTCTTCTGGACTCGGTGGCTTCTCGTCATCTTCCCGAGGAGGTGGTGCGAGTCGGACTCTCCATCGGGAACACAGTCATACCAGCACCAGCAGCGAACGCTTGAGGGTGGGAGGAGGTTCCATGGATGTAGACCTGACGGACGAGGAGGACCACGAGGCCATTACGCCGCCCAGCACTTGGGGCAAAGGTGATGCGCGATGGGTGCCAGGAGAAGGCGGTGGTGGCGCGACAACGCTACCGAAAGGTGTCGACGACGACGATATGTTCAAGGCAGCTCTTGCTCTATGTGGGCTAGGGCGTCGGACATGACCCTTTCAATAGCGTTCATAGTTGCTTGACGACCTATCACGACTAAAATGCCGACGACCAATGATACCATGAACGACCGGACTCTACGTAGCGACTTGCAGTTGTTTCTCTAGAGTTCGAGGAAAGGGGTGTAATAAAATTCTGTGTTTGAGTATGGACTTCTATATCCTTTGCAGACGTGCTTCAAATCCCGCTGTGATACCAGTCTCGTCCGCCAGGTCACAATGATAGAAGAATGGTCCGACGTTCAAGGTAGCGGAGAGCGCTTTCTCGGACTACTTTTCTCGGATATCATCATTCAATACTGTTACCAGAGACTGCTACTGATGAATTAATCCAGGTCCTTGACAATCCGAACCTCTATCAGCTCTTAAGTATACTTATGAATGATAGACGCCTGGATAATTAGACGGGCGAAATCCGGAAACCCGGGCTTCTGACCATTCTCACTTTCTTTCAACGCATCCCTTCCTTTCAGTCTTGACCGTTTTCCGGACTCTTGATACCATTCCCGTCGCTTTCTCGCATCTTTCGACCATTTCAACTTACCAGCTTCGCCTTCCCTTTCCGTACCATTCCCTGGAATCACGGGCTTCCGCGCCGTACTCAGGTCGTTAGGTGTATGACTTTGCTGTAGCAACCCACACACCAACATATCTAGTGCGTAACATGAATGAAGTTCATCTCATGGATCAACACGGTTGTCAGCGACTACAGTACCTTTGGGTTGCTTCCGTCGCTTGGCATCCAGCGGAGTGATGCCTTGTCTCCGAAACCCGTGGAATTTGCAATCTTGGATAGCTTAAGTTTTTTTTGGGCCGCTCCAACAATTACCGATGTTAGTATCATGAATGACGATATGAAAGTCGATATGTTGGGTGTGCTGCTGCTTGCTGACAGTGATAATCAACGGGATCCATCCAGGGATCAGAATCATGATAAGATGGCAGGACGCTGGAGGCTAGGTGCCTGTAGCCACAGCCTTGGAGGGAATCTTCTGACAGAAGTAGTGGTCTGTGCATCGCAGATAGGACGTATTGGATTAACAACGGAAGTATGCGCATGTATCTGCGTCGAAATTGAACCCAAACCAGTTCCCACCACAGATGGATTGGGGGTAGAGCGTATCAAGATAGAAAACAACTACGTATGACTCCCCTGCACAATTCCAGAGCATTCTCGATATCGACTAGCGTTATGCCCTGAAAACTTTGTGGTTTCTTTGTGAAGTGAAATACAAAAGAAAAAGAAAAACAGGTATTATGATTTGAGTTGATCGGGTTACGTTTCTGGAAGGGTACTGGCACACAGCTTTCCATTCCATCCACCAACAGTATCAGCTTTCATTATCGATATCTTATCCTCAACACTCCTTTGCTTTCGAATCTCACCAGAACTCGTCCAGGCCAAGAAGGGTTTGAGTTCATAAGTCTGGTTTCTGCGGCCTCGAGGCAAACCTGACTACCGAAACTCGTGGCCTCACAAACTTGAACACGCCCCAACCGAACCACCCCCTGGACCCTTTCTTCGCAAAACCCTGCTATTTTCTAGTTTGTCCTTTGTCTGCAGCAACTTGCCACCACCATTGAGCAGCATTCATCCCGAACGCGGTTCAACCAGGCCTGTCGGAAAACAGCGCCCTTCGTCGTCGCATGCCAAGCGCCGTGAACACAACCAAGCCACAACCATCATACCCCCTAGCGAAGAAAAAGTTTGGAACTGTCTTTGGATTAGGTTCTCCTTTCAGATATTCTTCAGATACCGACACCCAGACAAGTGAAGGCTCAACCGTTGGACGGAGCCAGATCCTTTCCAGGAAGAGCATCGATACCACCAGAACTTACACCACCAGGCGAAAGCACGACAGAGCAGGAAGTTTGAGTATCGCCAATATATCCTTTCTTGAGCGTAATTCTGAACCAACACCGTCTACACCCTCGACTATCACCAACCAACCGCCCATTGTTGATCTGACCCTCGATAAAATGAAGGCGCTCGATACCAATCTCCCCGAATCCTCCAGGCGCGGTCCTGTGCGCATGGATACACAAGACGGGCCCTGGAGCGTCAGCGTCGCTGAAACTCCTTATGATGCCCGTTCTTATAGCCTTTATATTAAGAGTAAGTCGCCATCTCCTTTCCTTTTGAGTCGTCACCTCTCGGATCTTTGTCCCATCTGCTGCTTATACATGACTCATGATCAACATACCACCCCGTTTTTTTCAATTTCCCACTTCATAATTAACTTCGGGCTATTTTGGGAGTCGTGAGCTAATGCATAATGTCATTCTAACAGCACCCACCCACAACCTTACTTTGACCCGTACTGCAATGGAGTTGGTTGAACTCGACCTGAAACTCCGTCACACTCATACCAGTGTCAAGATACCTACGCTACCCATTAACCCTGATACTCTACCTACCCCTCCACCCAAACGTAAATCGACTTTCCTCAACACCCTCTCTCGGCTTGCATCTCCTACAGCAGCCAAAGCACACCGTCAAAGTTCATCTAGTCGACGCAACACCGCAACTTCCGTTCCATCTCTCACCACACCCATTACATCTCCCGCCGTCGAGGTCAACGACCCATTTGGCTCATTCACCTCGAGCAATGGAGACTCTCCGACGGATCCTGCTGCTAATTCGACTGTCACAGCCACGACATCGTCTGCAACCAGTACCGCCATTGCCTCCTACCTTACCACCATTTCCAACATTCCCGCCTTGCGCTTGGATCGCGTCTGGAAACGCTTCGTCCGGGTCCGCACTGACGATTTAGAGAGTGTCCGAGTGGAACGAGCCATAAAACGCGTTCGATCTGATCTTGCGGCTCATGTGGGCTCATTGTCAAAGGAGAACTCACGTGGAGGAGGTAATCGGGTAGAGATGGACGGGCGTAGTGCGGACCCCAGTGAAGTAGGAAGCCAAGAGGATGATCACGAGGAACGGAAGGTACTTGAAGAATCGGTACTAGGGCCTGACGCCGCTGCTATAAAGGAGGCTTGGATCAAAGAAGAAGAAGAAGAAGAGGAAGTTGGTGACAAACAAGCTCGTCGGACCACATATGTTGATCTTCGTGCCAACAACGCTACTGACTCCACCACGACGCAAACACCGTCTGGTGACGTCCTTTTGGCAGGCGTTACTGGTGATGGCGATAGTCTGGAAAACCCTAGCACAAGTGTTGATGTCTCATCAACCCAAGAGGAGGCCGCTCCATCAACACCTGTTGCCACGGATGCCCATCCCTCGCGCATGCATCGTTCACAATCCGCAGACCCTGACAAGTCCTCGCGTCTCTCGCGAGCGTATGCCTCCTCCATGCCTAGCCAGGACGGCGCGGAGTCTCAGACAGGAGACGATTCTTCCTCGTCTGCCGCCAACAGAGACGGCCGTATACGCAAGAGGAAAAAGCGCTCAGCCTCCGCTGCCGCCAACAAAGAACCCAAGAAATCGCAAAGGAAAGTCGTGATCGACGATTTCGAGATGATGCGTGTGCTGGGCAAGGGATGTGCTGGGAAAGTGTTGCTAGTGAGACATAAGAATACCTCGGATTTGTTTGCGCTCAAGGCGATCACGAAACGACATGTGTTGGCACACCAGGAGCTGCAGCATACACTTACGGAGCAGGCCGTGCTGAAGAGAATGGCAGCGGAGTCGAGAGATCCGTTTGTTGTCAAACTGTGGTGGAGTTTCCACGACAAGGAAAACCTGTTCTTGGTCATGGTATGTTTTACTATGAACTTTCCAAACAGCATACACAGAACTGATGTTGTAATGTAGGATTTCCATCCTGGAGGCGATCTAGCTACTCAACTCGCACGATGGGGTCGACTAGGGCGTGATCGCGCCCGATTCTATGCTGCCGAAATCGTCGAAGGTGTGGAAGGTCTCCACGCAGCTGGGGTCATCTATCGCGACCTGAAACCCGAGAACATCCTCATCGGCGGCGACGGTCACATCGTTCTTACCGATTTCGGCCTATCCAAGGAGTTTCCCAGGCGGAACATCTCTTCCTCTGCCCCCATCACTCCTTCCGGGTCGCGTGGTGGAGAGTTCTACTCCTCGGTGCCAGGGACACCCCAGCAGCCTGCTACGCCTCCGTGGATGACACCCGACCGGTCCGGCGAGTTGGCTTTGGGCTGGCCTGGGCAGCCGATTGGACACACGGATTCGACGAAAACATTTTGTGGGACAGCGGAATACCTCGCGCCTGAGGTGATCCAGGGCTTGCGGTATAGCTACGAAGTTGATTGGTGGAGCTTCGGTACCATGCTTTACGAGATGTTAACTGGGATCGTGAGTGCTGACTTGATCTTCCCTTTGATGTTGTCTTGATGCCTTATGGGTGTAGACGCCGTTTTGGGCAGATAACCATTCAGACATGTATGTTCGAGTATTGCAGGATGAGTTGCAGTTCCCGGATGATAGAGCCATTGACCAAGATACCAAGAGTCTGATTCGTGGTGTGCGTTTTTTGCCTATCACGAATGCCTCTTTTCTGACACCAGGCTGCCTTCTTAGCTCTTGCAGCGTGTCCCTTCGCTTCGAATATGTGAACCCAGGATCAAACGGCACCCATACTTCTCAATGATGTTAGCATTACAACATATTGGCTTTTATGCATACCTAACCATATTCCTGTAGTGATTGGTCTCATGTGTATTACAAGCGCTACATACGTATGTTTCTTTTGCCTTTCCTAATTTACATTGCCGAGACTGACTTTATCCTAACAGCACCATATATTCCACCAATCGATCCGTCTAATGCCAGTGATACCCAGAATTTTGACGAAACCTTCCTCGACATGGAGCCTGTTCTAGACGATTTCAACGAAGACGAAGCTATCAATGAAAACGAAGCTACCGATACCGACCAAGAACCCCAGACTGATACCGACCGTACCGATGGCGAAGAGACAAACACGACACCGTCTCAGTCTCGGAGCTCTTCGATTCGCCCGCAAGCCCACCTACCAATCGATGAGGACGTTGATGTCTTTGATGGTTATTCCTTCAAAGGCCGTCATTCGGTGCTTATTGACGATGATGAGGAAGATGAGGAGAGTAGTTCGGGTGAGGAGAGCATTGAAGATGAAACCGACAATCTATCCATCTTGAAAGGATTGGAACAGGAGGCCGCGCACATTGACGGGAACCTGCTGGGTGACAGAACTTCAGTTGAAGATGATGTGGAACCCAAGACTCCAGAAGGACGGCCAGCTGCACTTCCTGTGGACGAGGCCCCACCTCCAGTTCCAAACCCAGAAGAGGTCGTGGAGGCACTGCGGACAGAGGAAGCTCCGGTCGAAAAGGCCACGGTGCATTCCGAAGCAGAGGCACTAGCACCAAATCAGGCGACTGGAAGAGTTACACCACCTTCAAAACCTGTTGTCCCGCGTCAAGCAGCAGCACCTGCCACCCGTGTTGGACGTTCTCGACGCGAAAAGTCTGGTGTCCCCGCCCTGGACCGACATCTTGAAAATGCCATTGACGAAGACACTGAAGCTACCGAGGCTGAACGTGAAGAGGACGACGATTGGGATTTCGTCGAAGCAGCAGATGGGGAGGACAGGAACGGCGCGAAGGGCAACAGTCTCTTTGCTCGGGGCGTTGTTGATCGTTATCGCCTAGCTGTGTTCCGAAAATCATCCACGCCAACCTCGAGGTCTGCCCCCAGATCGGTTTCAGGCATGTCAGCTGCGTCAGGAGCAACCGAGGTCACGGAGTCTCCTTCTCCCACTCAACGCCGTGGACGGACTCCTGGCCTCACATTCCGAAAGAACCCAAGGCAGTTCTTGCGCCCCAAGTCGCCTCCGTCGTCGTTTTCTGCCAAATCTGCAAGGTCGATGTCGCAAACAGCTTCTACCTCAAATAGCCTCTCAGTTGCGTCGAATTCCACTGGTGGAATGTTGACCCCGTCTCTCTCCGTTGGGAGCACCTTTGCTATGTCGCCTTCGCTGAAGTCCAAGGAATCAGCTATATCGGTTGGCGCTCAGAGTCAGTCTTCAGGTCAATCAACAAATGGCACTTCTGCTGTCTTTGTTGAAGCTGCGGACACGATCAGAGGGTCCCCCCAATACATGGGCGCTCAGCCAAAACTGAAGAACAAGAAGTTGAAGAAGTACAAAAATAATGCGGAAAAAGTGTTCTCATTGTTCTCATCTCCTCGTCAAGCATCTTGATGAAAGGCGAACTCTTTTTTTCGGTCTCCTCGGAACATCATCTTGTCGATCAATAATCAAATATTAGCAACGCGCCGAAGTTCACAATCTTTCCATGCAATTCCCAAACACAGTGCCGGCAACTACACTCTGCATTATCATCGCTTATTATATTGCCAGCCGCCATAGTCAAGATGGCCTCACACTCCCTATTACTTTCAAGTTATTCATCGACAATGGCCTGGTTCTGATTGCTGTCCTTCCTTATTTCTGCATACTCTGTCGCTCACTTTAGATTGTTCTCATTTTAATACTATTCGTCGTTGGAATATTTCGTGCAATCATCTGTATGGCCTTATATCGCCTGCTTGGTACCTACCGTTAATCTTGCTGAATGACGTTTGTGAAACGATGCTGATGATCAAAAGGTCTCGATGTGTGTCGAGATGTCTCAAGCCTCATGTCGCCCCTGAGAACCAGATTCGCGATGGCTGGTTACTATGCATTGCCTTTGCGGAGAACTCGAGGCATGTGGGAACACCAGTCAAAGGCAAGTGCCGCCAACATAACGCTGTCAGCGCTTTTGTTCCTGGAGCCCTCCTTCCTTGTTCCCGCAATCGACTCACACTCTGATACGAGAGCCGGATTCTCAACAAAAAAGTCTACTTTTTCGAGATGCCACGCGAGAATAGCTTCACCGATTCTGAAGGGCGGTCAGTGACACCCGACGCGGAGGAGGCTTTCATAATGTCGCCATCGTCTCCGACCTATTCCCAGAGACCACTTAGCCCTCACACTGTTGAGCGTGCAGACCTAGCAAGAATCAGAACACAATCAAGAACCTCGATGCGTTCAAAAGTTCCTCCAGGCTCAACCAAGGGTCGGACTGTGGGGTTCGGAAACCTTTCTGCGAAGGACAAATTCCGCGCGTCGGTACGAAAGGTCATGTCAATGCGTCGTGGCACTGCCGTTCTCGGTGGTGGATCGCGTATTGGTGCTGAACCTGGTGTCGACCCACGTCGCGCCTCGGCTGATACCACCTATGGTCATATCCATGCGGACTGTAAAATCGAAGTTGTGGATTATTCTTCCGTTCGCAGCAGTCATCGACAAATGGGTAACGACGAGTTCATTGACTTGATGGAGGACGGTCACCCAAGGGAACCATGGGTCAAAGTCAGATGGATAAACATTGGCGGAATGAGTTGGGACGTGATTAAGGCGGTCTCGATCAAATACAGTACGTGCCATTCCACCTTTGTCTTGGAAAATGGTTTGACTTGGCGCGCAGATTTACATCCGTTGGCGCTCGAGGATGTCTTCCACGGACACTCACAAAACCGGTCCAAGGCAGACTATTACACAAGACATCTATTTCTTCGTGTACTCAGTCATGAGCTCGGTGATGACACTCCAGGTACAAAACATACAGTGGGGCTTACCGATGGACCTCGGACAATGTCCCCAGAACCCATGACAGATAGGGAAAGTACGAAACTGGACGACGAGCTCACTCGATACACAAGCTCGCGAGGTTCAATCAAGAGAAACACGAAGCCATCGTTGCTCCCTACCAGTCGATCCGATGTTCGATCCGAGACAGGAAATGGTGTCGTACCTACCAGCCAGCTCTCAAGGATGATAACTAAGGAAGACGCCGTACGTTGACTTTTCCTTGAGTGCGTTTCCTAGCTTGATATTCTGAAATAACAGATGCTGGCTGAGCGCGAGAAACGCATGGATGATGAAATTTCTGTTGAAGCCTTAAAGCAGGTAAATAAACGACCTCATCTAAAGTTTTAGGAAAATGAATTTATCAATCTACAGGGGGAGAGAGTCAACGTGAAAGTGACACCCATGTTCTTCTTCCTTTTCAGAGATGGTTGGTTACATTCCACTCTACCATGACCCTTGAATAACGTGATTTGTTGTGGTGCAGGTACTGTCATTTCGATCCGCACAACACCCAACTTGAACTTCACTCTACCAATCTCTTCAAGACTGAAATCGCGTGATACCGTTCTCAGGAAATCAGCCGATCCATCCCTTCTTATCCATGCCCTACTCGATCTCGGTAAGGTCTGCCGTCTCTTGAAGCAATATGGTTGTCTAATCCAAAGGTAGTGGTGGACAAGGCTCTCCAAGTTATCGACCAGTACCACACAAATATCACCAAATTTGAACGCGATATTCTCCTCAGGCCAAAAATGAATACCGTCAGAAGCTGTAAGTTACCTGTTACTGATGTTCCTCCGATACTCAGCAATCACCAGTGCACATCCTATCGGGAGATCTCATTCTGCACAAACGCACCCTTGAGCCAATCAAGACTCTAGTTTACGGTCTTCGCAGATACGATGTAGATCGATGCGCTGCTCTGGTTGATAGCTCTGACCCATCAAACAAAGACGTGAAGGTTGTCGGATTCATGAGTCACAAGTCCAAAATATACCTGGTGCGTTTCGTCTCGGCCGGCACCTTCATGCACTCGTTGACGCTTTGCGGCAGGCGGACGTCTATGACCATATGGATTATATTTTGACCAGCTTGGACATGTTTGCTGGGATAGCTGAGAATCTTATCAATTATACCTTCAATGTAGGCTTCCTCCAATTTGGAATTCGAGTCATTGGGCTAACCATGTGTACTCGTAGACTGCATCGTATCAAATGAACGAAGTGATGTATGTAATCACTTGCCTTATTAACTCGTCAAGTCATGACCCTTTTCTTTTTTCACAGGCGACGACTCACTCTCGCAACCATCATCTTCTTGCCTCTGACGATTCTGACCGGATACTTCGTAAATCTCATGCGTTTTCATTGTCGGAATTTTTGTTCTGACGTTCTTCCTAGGGTATGAACTTCGACCAAATGTGGTCCGTTCACAACAACTCGGATGTATTGTGAGTTGATCCTTCATCAGAAGAGCCACACGACTAATCAATTCATTCAAGCTTCTGGGAACTTGCCATCCCCTTGCTTATTCTCATCATCCCGATATTCATGATTTCCGATCTGAAACGGCTTTGGCACTACGTTCAAAAGCGCTCAGAATCCAAGAAAGCGGTCAAGGTACATACATGCCTTCCCAATTTGTTCTATGCCTGACTTTCCTATCGAAACGCAGGAGTACAAGCAAGCCTAAAAGTCCAGTCGACCCAGGCACATCTACCATTCAGCTTCCTGCTGTTTATCGCATTGCTCTCACCTCATTTCACCCATTTATGCCCTTCACCTGCTTTCAATTTTAGACTGTCGGATATCGACTTCTGTGGTTACTCAAGTATAATTTGCGCTATACACGATACATACTCTGCTCTATACACTCTCCTTCAATCCCATTCCTTTCTGCTTTGTTATTGAATATACATCTTACGAACGAATTTATGCGCCCTTGTACCAAAGAGAACAACGGCGTAACACAGTGATTGGCTAGGTCCACCGTGGATCCACCTTCAGATAGGTGCGTTGAAAAATTCCAATACCGAAAATCCGAAGTGTTCTCACCCCGAGGTGGTACAGTTCATTTACCGTTTCCTCTACTCCTTATGCTGAAAACTCATATATCGCCCTTCTACCATTTTATTTATTGGTTACCTGATGAACATTGAATCCAAGCACAATTATCTATTGTTGAATGTTTCGCCCTTACAAGTCAAAGGCAGCCTTTGGAATCTTCCACAGCGGGCAGCCAAGGCGCACATGTGGGATTTACGATATCAGGGTATTTGGACATCCACGTTCGATCCACGTATATATCCTGTCCTCCTGGCCTGCCACACCGTTCTGGCATGCCTAAGAACTTCTTCGAATAATTAGGACATACGGTATATCGTGGACATACAAGCACCTAATAGTGCTTATACACGGAAGAATTGACTTGCGTCCCAACAATGTCAGTGATGTGCTACAGGAGCCCACAAGAATGCACTTTGCACGTTGTCTTGTCTCGTTAATCTGACGTCATGTGGTGCTTGTGGATCCCGAGCTATAAAAGTCAAGCCGTCATGAAGTACTCATACCCCGCTTTACCCTTCCAACACAAACATGCAGTCAAACGTAGGAAACTCCCAAATTCACGAAGCTAACGAGCAGAGGTAAATATCTTTCTCTAGGACAGAGTCATTTCGCATCGAATTATCACTCACAGTTTGCTTGATAGGCCGCAAAAGGTGACAGGACCCCAACAAGGGTCAGTCAACGCACCACCCAGATTCGAAGCCGCCGGTAAAGCTCACATCGATACTGACTCAAAGTGAGCGCCCTATTTCAAAGATACTACGCCTATGCTTATGATGATAGGGATGAACGCAGTATAGCAAATAGGCTTTCTGCAGCTGAGAAGCATGAAGCTGAGGCGGACAGTTCGAGAACCACCATTACAGATCCTCTCAAGCCCGCTCGCGATCATGGGAATGAGCCTTCGAGAGGGGCGAAAATAGACGCGCAGATCCAGGAGGAGGAACAAGAACTTCTCAAGAAGAAAGGGAACTGATGGGAATATAACGTTGTTACTCCTGTATAATTAATCGAACAAGGTGAAGATACCTGAGCAATTCGTGAGCAATCCTGAGGTTGTCTCCTTGGTCTTTGTAAACTCCAAGTAAATCTGGTGTTTACTTCGTCAATAGGTCTTGACAAGGTATTCGAATCCTAACACATTCAACCTTTCGCCCGCCACTCCTCGTTTTCTTCTGCGTTATCCATTCACCTTGTGAACTTCAATATTTTAACTCTACGGAATACACTTGATATCTGACAGCCAAAATTCACCGGACACACCTCACGTCTAATTTACATACACCCTCATACACCCCCGACGATCATGGGCAAGAGCTGGCAAGACTATACACCGCATATAGTAATATCCCTCGATCAGTTGGACTCGCAAGTCAGTCGGAGCGGCTACTTACTTATAGTCAGAGCTAGTCAGAGTCGGACTCAGTCAGACTGCAGTCACGACAACACTGGTTGAGAGCGATCGTGGCTTTTATTTTGTTCGTCTTCTCCCTTACTTGTGAAACTAGTTTTAGACGTCGGAGCCCACTACGCACCCGGCATCCTGACCCTGTTGGATGCAATAACGAGACGTCTTGATACAATTGAAGCACGCCTTGATGTTCGTGAAGCACCCTTTGTTGCACGCTTGAAAGCACGCTCCGAAGCAAGCATAAAAAACCGAAAAATACTCCATAAATCACAACGACCGTTATCCACCCAATTATGGACCTCTCTTCAAGACTGTATGTTCCTATCAAACTTCCAAGTAATTTATCCCTCAATTCCTTTCCAGGTTCCGGGCAGTGGTTCTCAGCTGGCAGAAGGACTTGCCAGTGTTGCTGATAGGCGACACATGCACACGCATGCACCGCCTGTGGTCCCGCCTGTCGGAACCAGACCCCCTAACTTTCAGACTCACATGCCGGATTACACCAACAGGGATATCTATGCACTCATTATCTTCTACAATGAAACTTTGATATTGTTGCGTCTGATGAATTGGGAACCCGTCGAATGAAGTTGGATCGTTTTTGACGAGATTAACAGCCAGCCCAGTGTAGTTAACATCCGACTCAGCACCTGTTTTCTGAATAAGAATTACATCTGTATCAAAAGTTTAGCTCTGTCAACGTAGACATTGGTTCATGTCTGCGTAGGGTACATGCACAAATAAGGGTCTGCGCATTGAAGGAACGTAAACCAGGTGTTTGACGATTCACAGTACACCGTACAGGCAACGGTTTGAGTATAAAAAACTGGATTCGCCGTTTGCGAATAGTGACGTGACGTGGGAGGGGCTGTGGTCTAGCACACGGCCTGGACTCTCGATGATTTAACCAGCGTCGGTGGATGGGAGGGCGAACGGGCCCGGAAGCATTTAGAGGGTGGTTGTCGTTCTATACAGCTGTAGGTTTGTTTCTGTTAGTATTTATTGTATAGTACAAAGAACGTACGAGAAGCATACCCTGAAGCATTCCATGCCCTGTTCTTTCACCCAAATCCGTCTCAAGCGACAGAGAGACGACTAATGAGTGGAAGGATACTACACCTATCAATTGAGATATCAAGTCAGCCACAATTCAATTTCCTTTCCGCCCTGCCACTTCTTCGATTCTAGCGTCTCGAACAATAGTCTGGAGGTAGGTACTGATTTTTTTTGATACTGGCCAGCCTAGGACAACGACGATCAAGATAGCAATTATCACAGGGACGACGGAAGTTGGAAGGACGCCAAATTGAAGAGGCTCGAGAATCAGAAAGATGGGCATGTTGTAACGTAGTTCTTGATCCATTGGAGTGGTGACACCCGGGGTGAGAACGCCAGTGTGCACAAGTTGGATTCGCGCGTACTTTCGACGCGTTTTCTGCGTGCTCGCTGCCGCATCACCTTTGGAGTATGCGGATAAGGAAGCGTGATCAAAGATTTCCATTGATATATCAGTTGGATTCTGTGCAGAAAGTAAGTAAGTGACTGTATTTGCACATTAAAGAGGAACGGAAGCTACGAACAAAAGCAGCCCAGGATATTCTAAGAGTAAACTTGTCGTATGCCCTCCATGTATCTTGGTCTAGTTCAAGGACTACCCAAAGCTCGTGTGGACATGTCTCAACGTTTTCGACCGGATGCCAACGATCTAGGTTCGCGCAGATTGACTGGGGAAGTACAGTGCCCAAAGGTGCGGAAGAAACATTCATCATAAGGGTTGAGCTCTCTGGACTTAAAGTAGGCCTTGAGAGCGCGTTGTTAATCATCGTACACATGCATCAGAATCCTAAGTCTTACCAGGTGGTCGTGAAGGGTAGCCAGACTGTTGGCTCTTGGTGAACAGGGAAATTGATTATTTCTGTATTTCCTAGTGCCCCGATATGTGAATGGAGAAGTATCAAAAAGAAAAAGAGTAGGCGCATAGCGAGATATGTCGAATAGCTTCCTGTTTCAATAGTTGACTCGATGCTTTACGACATATGCGGGTTGAGCTGCGGCCATCGGAAGCTCTACTTATTTGGTCGCCTCCACCAATTCAAACATCTCACATACTTGTCAAACTCTAGTCGAGCTCATCAGTCAATTCTTCTCAATGCCTCAGAATTTGAAGGAGCACGCTTACCTCTATCCATCTGATATTGTATCTCTTCACGATCTCACAGTACAGTCAGTTTGTTTGCAAAAAGCATCATGTGTATTGATTGTTTTAGCGGCATTTTCTGGGCCTGATGACCTCTTCATCATTGAAACAAATCTGTCAAACTAGAGTGCTCTATCTCCGCATGACCCACCTGGATGGCATGGCAGTATTTTCCCGGAAAATCAAATAGATATAACTCGAAGGTTTATTCTCATCACTGTCGGTCGTGAACGAATCTCTGCAATTTCACATGCTTTGCATTCTCCCAAATGCTCTCTTGATCTTCGTACTTCCGGTCTTCTTTTCGTGCACACGAACTGCTTGTCTTCCTCGAAAATCACCTGGCAATCCACTTGTACCTGAACCCCATATTTCCCCGCAATCCGATCACATCTTGCTATTCCTCGATATCGATCTTTGGCGAACCCCAAGGTAGCAGCAGCCTTCCAGAGGCAGATATTTTTTCTCTCAAGATTTAATTCCCATTTTCGCAGCACAAATATGCCATTCATCCTAATAATCACTACTGTCATCACCCAGAGATACATGGACACCGTCTTGAATCCCCGCTCTTGATACGTATCCAATCACGAGAGTGTCAGGGTGTAACTGGAAAGTCGCATACGTTCTGAGCTCCTTGGCTCAAGTATGCATATAGGAAAAACTCACGTTGTTGGAACATCCTTCTGTTTCAAACCCTTGATTGGAATGGGGATGCCAAGTTTCCCTTTGATGGTCGCCGCGCTGTAGAAACAAAGTTTTACACCAAGCGTCTTCGTTCAATCTACTGACTTACCGGACGTAGACGTCAGTATTGATGAGATCCAAAACACCCAACGGGATAATGTCCAGAGAGTTCAGGGCACCTTGCACAAGGAGGACATTGCCGAAGGTGCCAGAGTTGACGGTCTTTCCGATGCCAACAACCACGGGTTTCTCGAATGTCTGGTCAAAGGTGGCATACACGGTTCCGTTGAGACCGGCCGAGCTGACGACGCGATCGATGGTGAGTTCGATGAAAAGAGGGTTCTTGACTGCCGCCATAATACGTCAGTCTGTGAACAAGGCATGTCTGAAGTTATTTGGTGCACACCATCAAAGTTGACTCTTCGACAATTGAATCAGTCATCTAATTCTAAAAACTATGGAAGATAATCACTCACGAAATAATATTGTTTTCAAGGGATTCGAGCTGCAGAGTCAGTAACGCGTCAGCTAGAATAAACAAAGAACGACGACGCCTTTGCTTACAGTAATGAACGCATTGATCTGCGTGACGAGTCCGAGGCCGATGAGGTTGATAACATCGCCAATGAGATCACGATTCTCAATGTCGGCAGTTGGAGCCCCCCCGACAGAGACGAGCAAGCATGCGACGAGAGCGAAAAAGAGAGTACCAATTCGAGCCATGATCCTGAAGAGCTTTTCAACTGGACAACGATGGAGCTGTGGAGCTGCTGGATACAACAATACCACTGCAGATTTTTTTGAATTTCATCTGTGATATTTATAACCCGCGCCAGCAGGGCTTATTGAGCGATAACATCCGCTGGCTGCCGTATTACTTTGACTTCTCTTGTAATGCATCAAATGAGCGTACAAATGGGAGAAAAGCATGAACGGGCGGATGGAGGCGAGTGGTCATCTGTGCTTCTGGTATTCAGGATATACATGTCAATAGAATACTTGATGAGCCATGGGCGGGGGAAACACGCGCTGCAGTTGTCAGCTGATATGATGGCGACCACATACACGAGCACTTGAATGTATTTGTGTTAGCCGAGGCTGGGTCATGAAAGGATTTCCCCTGTTCCTGTCCGTATCGCCGTTATGCGTTAACGAGTTATTTCTTGCGCTCATCAACATTAGTTGGAATCACAAATGGCGAAAACACGGTTGACTTTTGCGTGGGTGCTTCTGACCTCTAGTGATTGACGTGTGATGCATAATGCTAAAAAGCAAAAACACGGACTCCTGCTCCATCCCCGTATACATGAACTTATGGCTAAATGGTTCATTCTTGGATACACTGTCAGGGCCAATGTTTGTTGCAAGTGCAATCTCTCACAGCGCTGGGAGCATAGTAACTTCGCGTGAAATCAGCTGTGTTCTCATCAGGTCAACCAGTCTACAAGTGCGACCTCTCAGAGTATTCCCAACAATGAAGCTTAGTACCCATTTGTCACAGTAAAACAGCTGTGTCCTCATCAGGGCAACCAGGTGTTGACTCTAACCCACGTTTCCCCGCAGACGTCATTGAGATAGGGCACTGGTTACGCCATGCGAGAGATCAAGATCCTTTCTCAGAGGCGATCACGACTTGAGCCTTGACCGTGAAATCAAAGTGACTTGTATTCAGGACAAGGAACGCCTTGTGCTTTTGCGTATCTCCAAAACGAGACCCACGATCTCAGTGCATAGCATATGATGGATTTTCAAAGGATCCCGCTTTACGAAATCCTCACTTTTCGTCGGAATTTAAGAAAGGTCGAGAGTATAGCTGTGGTCGAATACAAAGTCATGAGAATCATATCTGATGCGGCAGAAAGGTTCGTGGCTTACTTGGTGGGAACAGCGGTCTGCTTAAGACCGTCAAGTGCAACAGGAATACCCAAAAAACCACCAATAGTTGCACCGCTGTTGGATCACGTTAGTGAAAGCCTCACGATTATATGACCAGAATCTGAATTTGAGACATACCGAACATTTGCGTTGCTCGTAAGGTCAAGGATACCGAACGGAATAATTGCAAG
Organism: Crassisporium funariophilum; assembly: GCA_014925845.1. Taxonomy (NCBI): domain Eukaryota; kingdom Fungi; phylum Basidiomycota; class Agaricomycetes; order Agaricales; family Crassisporiaceae; genus Crassisporium; species Crassisporium funariophilum. The sequence continues at coordinate 481,259 of JACGCL010000001.1, forward strand.
GGAGTTTTCAGCGCCTTGAGTGAGGAGCACGTTGTTGACAGCCCCGGAGTTTCTGGTGCCCAGAGGGGATACAACAAGGCCTGGTTTGGCAAAGGTGTGGGTAAAGGTGGCGAAAGTGGTTCCATTGAGACCTGCGGAAGCCGTGACGCTATCGAGGGTGAGCTCAATAGGAAGGGGGTTCTTGACTGATAACTTGAATGTGAGCTGAGTTACAGGTTGTGTCCCTGATTGGTACTCACCGTTAAAGTTGACAGAAATGATGTTGGTGGTCAATGAGTCAAGCTATAAGATATTACCATAGTAAGTTGAATGAAGGAGAAGGTGAATATATGAAGGAAGATATACAGTAATGAAAGCATTGATGTCTGTCACGAGGCCAACACCGAGGGCATTGATGATCTGTGCAGGGCTGAAGGGATTTGCAGCGGGAACGCCCAAGACAGTGACCAGCGAGGAGCTGAAAACCGCACAAAAGAGAGCACCAAGACGAGCCATTTCTTTGATTTTGCAGAGTTCAAAAGCCTGTGTGTGGAATGCGAGGGAGCCACAGAGAGTCGAGAATCAGTTAGCTGTCATTTATACATATCCTGGTCAGCAAAGCAAGAATCTTCTCTCCTCCGTCAAGAGAGAAAGCACCCGTACTACACATCCGAGAAGTCTTCTCTTGATGGCATTCGAAGATTCGAGAGCTTTGAGTTTGGTCGTTTTCACGTTATTCTTCAAACAAGTTGCAGCGAGAGAACTCGAACCCAGGTTTTGACTCGCGTTTAAGTCATCTGACAGATACCGTCGACAAGAATAATAGTGGTGAATGGCCACAGAACGATGCGCTGTTCACACGCATTGCGCTGTGCAAAGGCCTGCAAGCCCATGATATGTGGCCTTGTGACCGACGAAAAGCACCGTCCGAAGAAAGAACCCAAAAATAAATCAAAAGATTTATAGCGAGGGAGATTATGCCAGCCTTTTGTCATTGGAGCGTTCTTGGGAAATCACAGACCCCACGGAATGCGCTCTACTTTGTTTTGTAGGGCTTTGTGATGATGGTGGGTGTCATAGAGGTTGGCCGGAATTCTGCGGCATGACCGGAAGCGGATAATGATGAGGGAAGCATGGCCCTGACTTGACTTTCATTGTGGCCTGCTCTCACCATCGTCAAGGGACGGTCAGCCGTTACCATCTTTACTAAATCTGCTTCGTCGGTCTCACAGACTCTAAGGTCATTGACATTTGAAATCACTGTCACCCAATGGGACGCTGGACGCAGTATGACGAAGTACGTTGGGAATAAGCGATATCCAAGTTCGTTTCTGACCAGCATCTTACTCTTGCTGGATTCTATTAGGATGATCACCGCCTTCCTGCGGGAATGAAGCGGATTGGTTATGACGCTGATACTGGACGATATCAGTTCCGGGGTGGAGATGGGAGTCTCTGGCAGGGAGGACAAGGTGCGGAGTTTGGCGAGATGACCCCAGGTAAGTTGTGTCTCAAGCTTTCGAGCATCTATACGTCTAGAAACCTGACTGGACATCACAATAGTGCAAAGTCTGCCCTCGTCAGCCATGGTTGACGATGAGGACAACCGTGAAGATGACGTTGAGGCATCACCTCGTACACGAAATGGTGCCTATGAATTGTTACCCGATGACGCTGTAAGCCACCACCCTGCTCTATATTGCTATAACGCAGTGGGACTTAACGACCATATACTCAGTCTCGGCCTATGCCACACCACCCGAAAGTGAAAGTAGGTTCCTACAGGACACTCTTTCCCTTCTTCCTCATCATCGCCGTCGTTCTCCTCCTCATCTGGCGCCTCGTTCTATCTCCAGGACTGTCCACACCAGCAAAGAAATGTCCATTAGGCACTTCCTCCTACTGGGTCCAACCGGGCGACAGCTGCTGGGAAATCACACGAAAGCATGGATGGACAGTCGATCAATTCAAAGAGAACAACCCTAAGGTCGTTTGCGAACCTCTAATGCCCGGGACCTCTATGTGCTTGCCTCCTCTCAAAAAGCAGACACGACGACTTTGACTCTTTCTCGCTCGTTAACGAAAACTTCACATACTTGAATCGTGTTCCATTTATGACGTGACACGTATGACCTTCGATGGTGGAAGGGTTTTAATCGGCGAAAGACATCTAGCACTCGAATATGTGCGTGGAATTTAGGGTGGATTTATTCTGCCGGTTATTGGATTACAGTTATCTACGACTCTGCATGCATGGCTTTGGATCTCATCTGTATTATAGTCATTTTTCTGTACATAATTAATCATGATCGCAACTGCTACGCAGCCGCAACACAAAGTATCTGAAATGTTGGCGCGGAGAGAGAAACCTTGACTTGTGGTCGGAGATTAGTTACTCGCGATCGAATGATCTTCTTGAGCAACATCTCTCTGAGTGCTGTTCACACCAACCGCCCAAACTCCGAAACATGAAATAGGCTTTTCGGAAAGTCCACCTGTGCTTCTCTAGATTTTTTGTCTTTCAGCTGAGTGAACCTACTCCTGACTTCTATCATACCGCATTCTGCACATTGCATATACCCAGGAGTCCAAGAGTTCCCTCGCAGCAATTGATTGGCGTACATGCTCGACAGGGAGGTTAACAGGTGGCGACCTTGGATACGACGACACCAACATCAGAATATTGTCTCCTACGTTATTTTATAGAAGGACAGCTTGACGGGAACGTTATCTGCAAGTCTTTATTTGCAAGGTCAATCGTTCGCCCTTCTAATGCTGATGATATCAGCGCAGCCTTGAGAAGCCTCATTCGAACATAACGCGCGTACGCACGAGGTAATAGATTAGTGACTGCAGCTGGTGCACATTTTATGATACTATACGGCCCATCGATAAAACTACCACTTTAAAAAGTCCCTCCAAGACTGATCCAGCTTAACTTCTCCGTCTTCAATATAGAGTCCTCCGCTTGAAGCAAGCTTATAATTCTCAACAGTCATGGTTGTCCCACTCCTCATATAGCTACCCTTCAGGCCCTCCATCGCATCTCCCATAAATATAGCCACCGCATTCATCATGGCAAAGTCGAAATCACATCGCAGAGACTCGAGTGGCCCATCCAGTGTAGACACGAATAGACATGTTTCATCTTCTATGCTCTGCGCGTCCAACACCACAAAGCAATGTAGCAAGAAGCCAGATTGGCACGGCTGGGTAATGTTCGCGTCAAACCAGTCCCTAACCTCAGGGACACTCTGTCCCAGGAAGGGCGAAGTGAATGGCTGTATGGGAGCTGAGGAACCACTAGAGATAGTGGAGAGATCCTTGGTGTCCATGATGCGATGGGCCGTGCCTGGACAGTCACCCGCTTGTTCATCATTTCGGTTCAGAAACAAATCCAGAAGCTGTCGGGCAAAGATTTGTTTACTTACTGATTGGTCATAGTCATTGTGGGTGGGAGACCTACCGTGGTGGGGATTTCTGACACACAAAACACCGGGCACAGCAACTGGCCATTCTCCATACGTCCCGAGGCAAAAACGTAAATGGTGTCGAAGGTTTGGCAGATCAAAACTTCGAGAGTGCTGCGAGAGGTCTGTACTTGACCAATTACTGGAGAATGCGGCCGAGTATTGCTACTTCCGAGTCCAATCCGGATATTTAACTCAAGTTCCAATCGCTCAGGAGTTTATCTTTGGACACCTCTTGTAGGTGACGGAGATGGCTTGGGATTTACTTTGTCTTGTTTATACAAATCATCAGCATGGCAGAGACTCTAGCTGAGTGGCTGGGCTTAGGTCTATAACACGTACCAGGTCCGAGTTGTTTCAGAGTCGATGATATTTTAATGCGATGGGGTCCTCACAGTATTGCACTGCGCCTGGTAGTAGTGTGGAGGAACTCTTTGGCAGCGTTGGTGGACCCACAGGATATCCACGTGGATCAAACGTGGATGCCCATGGCCCACCATCCACGACATGTGGGTATGGGAATGCCCGATAAGGAAGGTTGGCGTCTCTCAACACCTATCTGAAGGTTGGATCCATGAAAGACGGTGAAAGACTGATGATTGACTTGTGATCCAGGTCCTGTCAATGTCCATGAGTTTGTAGACCCCTAATGTCAGACCTAACGCCTCATTTCCTTCGAGAATACAAGTGCGGGCTCCTCGTCCTAGGGCCGGGCAAGCATTTGGAAAGCCTCAACAACCAAGCCGTACCTCACAGGCACCAAGAATCCGGCAGGGCATCCAGCCGTGTACCCCCCGCGTCACACACAGGATCCCACCCCAGCGGCCTGTCACACGCAAGGCAAGATGAAGTTGCTGTACCTTTCCCTCTAACAAGTCGGTTACCAAGATAGGATAAAACGAGTTTTCTGTATGGAACCTAGGATTCATACGGGTTAGACCAAATGAGCCAACGGGAAGGTGCTTCTGTGGTATAATCGATGGCTTTCGACTACATGGACGAATGGCCGGTACATTAACGAGACGTTTGATCCGACAACAAGATTGGGAGGTCTGAAGCGCTCCTGTAAATGTCGTCGTTATAAAGTATACGGTAGTTAAATCGTCTAGCATGCTCGTCCTTGAAATCATTACTTATTTCTCATCTGAGCCCGATCCAGAACCTGGTTCACCGTCATCATCTTAGTGGGAAACATTGTCAGAATTATGTTGCGCATGCTGAAGCAAAGACCTTACCGCTAGCCACATCGTCTCGAGAAACACTAGCTCGCGCCTGTGCCTTACGGAACAACGCGAGAAGCTTGGGGTCGTCTGTTAGCATGATGATACCACGAACGGTCTCCCCATTTTTATCCTTTATGCTAAACCGAGGAATGAGGCTTCAGTAAAAGCAGTATTGCACAATCCAAGGGGCAGCGCACGAGGTATCAGCACCTGCATCCAACAAGCTCTCAACGATGTGCAATCGTAATTCCGTGTGTTCGATTTGAACTGCAATATGCAGGGGCGTCGCTTTATCTACCCGGTTTATAGGGTCGACGTCGCAATCCTCGTGGCTCAAGATGTGTTCCAGCACATCAGTCGAGCCGTGCAATACGCTAAAAAGGAGCGCAACGAGTTCAGTTAATAACACGTAATTGAACATCACGTCCTTACGCGTTGTGCAAGGCTTGATGGATTAGAGCAACCTGAGTTAGCTAGGGGCCAGGCATCGCGCACAGATCGGATGACACACGGGTGTTTCCCAGCCTGTCCATGCATTGAATATGGCTCATCGAGTAAGTGGACAAGAGGCATTATAGCTTACCCGTCTTGACAGTTTATGTCGAAATTACCGTTCTCAAACACGTCGAGCAACAGTTCCTCGTTATCAGTCCGCGCAGCAGCTATCAATCGTTCATCTAAACGTATCTGTCAAGATCGCAAAGTTCATCAAGGCACGATGACTTACTGTCGGATGCGCCTTTCGTTTCCTCCATGTGAGAAGATGTGTACAAGTCGAGGTAGAAAGGAAACGGGATACAAGAGAGAGACCGAAAGCGGAAGGAGTCACTCAGCATGCCTAGAATGAGTTCCGCTTTCATCACTGCTTCGATCCCTTAGGTGCAAATGGGTCCAGTCAATAGACCGACGGGTTGATACAACCCACCACTGTCACCAAGAACAACCCAGAGGTTCGATGAGCGTTATACAGACCGAAACCATGCGCGTCTGCGACACGGTATGTATGGGAATATGACTTCGGGCTTGCGGTTGATTTATTGTTCAATAGCCAGTATCTCATAATGATCTTATTGCGGAAGGGCCTTTCTCGAAGGTCTCCCGGACGTGGACGACAATCAAGGATGGAGAGCCTCATTGGGTCGTTGTCAAATCAGCGTCGACAGAGCGAAAGTTTGCGCCAGAGCCCCACGATATCCTGAAAGAACTCAGATTGCTTTCAGACATGCTGCACCCCAATGTTCGTCCCGTCATATTTCACAAGTCAATGGACCCTAAATTGGCGGCCGCGTTTTATTTGCACAGATAATATCCATTACGGGCAGCTTTCGGGACGAGAGGCAACAGATGCAGAACATCTACATGCCCTACCTCCCGATATCACTCAGCGATCTCCTTGCCTCTCCCTTCTTCTCTCCACATCCCTTCCCGCCTCTTCGCGTCCCAGACGACGATGCATGTAAGCTACAAGAAGCACAGTTTAACACCATCGCCAAGTCAATAATGATTCAGATCTTGTGCGCAATCGCATACCTGCACGACAATAGCAGACGCATAGCGCACCGGGATATCAAGCCAGGAAACATCCTCTTGACGAAAAGTGGTCGTGTCAACCTTATTGACTTTGGGATTTCTTCAAAGGAATGTGAGCCCGAGTTGGAAAAGAATGATGATTTGTGGCCGGAGTATCGAGGGAAATTGTATTTCGAGGTGTCCACAGGGTGATTAAATAATACCTTTTGAAATGGGGAAACTCAACTCAACTCACGATTATAAACAGAGCCTACAGAGCCCCTGAATTGCTTTTTGGGACACGTTCCTATGACCCACTCGCCATTGATCTCTGGAGTTTGGGTGCTACATTTGCCGATTTTTTCACTCCACTGCGCTTGTCCAGTGACGATGAAGATGATGGTGACGACGATGAAGATACGGAACCTGACTCAGAGCCGCCCACGTCTTTCATTGTGCCCAAATACTTGAGAATTGGCTATCCAGGTGCGCAATGGACCCGAGACACGCTCTTCAATGGAGACCGTGGTGAAATTGGGTTAGCGTGGAGTATATTCAAAATCTTCGGGACCCCTACAAGCGAAAGCTGGCCTGTCAGTCTCACCTCTTTGCTTGCTATATCTTGACCATCAATCTAATCACGTCCTCAGGAATTTGAAGACCTTCCTAGCGCCAAAAGTGTGGTATTCAACGTCGTCCCACCCGTACCACTTGCTCCTCTCCTTCCCAATCTCCCGTCGTCTTCCCCGTCTCATCCATCTTCCCCCACCTGCTCATCACCCCTTAATCTCCTCTCGCAATTCCTTGTCTACCCAACATCTTCGCGTCTCCGAGCAGAGGACGCCATGCGCCATGCTTGGTTCACAGATGAGCAATCCGTAATCCTACTACCGAGGGAATATGCGTTGCCTTCTGGGCTCAACCATCTGCGGAGCGTGGCTGTGCACGAGTGGAAGGGCAGGACGTTAGGCGAGTGGTTACACTCAGTGTTGTTGGCAATTCCTGGAGGGTAATGAGATGGCAGTGCGGGATGTTAAGCTCGGTCAATCTTTCATCTAAGCCTCATCGCATCTATGTATCACGGTAGTTCTCTCGTCTAAGCTTTTGCCATCTTCCCAACATCACATCCATCTTGTGTAACATTACGTAGCATACCTCAGGATCCGTTATGATGTTCTGTCAATGTTGTAAGATACTCGCATCTACATCCAGTTCCAATCTGAGAACCACCGAGTTTTGGTTTCATGTTTTCTCATTTGGACGAGGACGGGAAGAAAATTCAATTAGTTCATACTGTACAAACGCAGTGGTACAATAGCAGCTTCCAGAAGAGACCATCGCTATGACGTTGTTCCATTGTATAAATTATTCAAGCTCTTGCTTGGATACTGGGAGGATGTTGCGTGCGTGGAACGGCGCTCTGCAGGGAGTGATTGTCGATTGATATACCTATAAGGCCACCGTCAGTGACTATTTTAGGCGAGAGAAGACGTTCCACGAACTCCGAGTAGCGTTAGAAGTCTTGTAAATACCGATAAGCCGATGACTGAGTTCGAACATGTCATTTCTGGACGTTCAAAATGTTAACATGAACCTATACTAAAAAAAGGAAGGTAGATCGCGTACCGGAGAGAGATGATGATGAACTGAGCATTTTTTGTCCTGTCTTTAATGTAGTTGGCTACGATGGAGACGTTACGGAAGTCTAGGGCGGCGTCGATCTCGTCCATGAAGTACAGAGGTGTTGGCTGGAGTTATATGTCAATATACGCATTCCAGAAGCCATGGACAGAGAGAGAACCTTGAAAACATGAAGTGCAAAGACCAGTGCCAGAGAACTCAACGTCTAGAGAGAAGAAATGGATTGATCAAGGCGTTGCATTGGTTCGAAGGGTCGTAGAAACATACCTTTTCGCCACCAGACAGGTTAGAAATATTCTTCCAACTCTTCTTGGGAGGCATCACACTGAAGATAATCCCCTCCGAGAAAGGATCCATACTGTCAACCAATTCCAACTCAGCATTACCACCCAAGGTGATCATCTAAGTGTAAACCACATCAGCGTTCTCCAATAACCACAATAATCGCTTCGACGGACCTGATACATCTCCTTCAATTTCATGGAGATCAAGTTGAACCCAGCCATGAACTCATCCAAGCGCTGCTTCCTCAATCCATCATATTTGGCCTTTTGTGCGTCCCGCTCGGTAGTGACGTTGTCTAGGTCCTTGGCCCGATTGAAGAACTCCTGTTCGCGTTGCTTGTATTCCTTCAGAACTGTTAAGTCCGGTCTTGCATTCTTGATTTTTTCTGTTTATCATAAATCGTAAGCAGCTTATCAGGACCAGATAGAATTTTCGAGTTTAGTTTGAACGAGGAACTCACCATCGAGATATTCAGTATCAGCCAAAAGCTCGTCTCTCTTGAATTTCATCAGTTCAGGGATGGTATACATATGTAATTCATTTGTCGGTGTTCGTTCTCTCGCTGCTTTTTTAGATGGTTGTTTGCGACCAGGTTCGGGTTTTATGTGGCCTTCCGTCTTTACTGCCGAGCCTTCTTCCTCTCCTTCTTCTTCCATAGGCTGGTCTTTACTACGACTGCCTTCCTCCTCGTCTTCTTCGTCCTCATCATCCTCGCTATAATGCTATCAGTGAAATAAATCATAACATTGCGCTAGTAGACTTACTCAATTTCCTCCAACCTCAAAGCCTCGTGCGCTTCTTGGTGATGAGTGATTCTCTCATCATTGTCTTTCTTCTCCTTCTCCGTGTCAGCCAGATTTTGTTTGAGTTTATTCTAATAAAGGTGTCAATTGAATGTAGAACGGCGAATCGGGTTGACCGTACTTCTCTGCTCCTGAATTCGGCAATCTTTTCCTCCTTTTCATCTAACTCAGCCTTCAGATTCTCTAAATCATCTTTGGAGTTTTCTGCCGCAGCCTGAGCGGTCTCAACCTTCTCTCGCAGATCCGAGACATAGCTAACCAGCTCCTTGATTTCTTCCTCCAGTTCCTCCAACTCGTTCTGGACCTCAGTCAACGCCTTCGAGTTCAGCTCGACGGAGGCTTCATACTTGACAGAATCCTTTTTGGCCTTGGTTAGTGCGACCTCGGCTTTTGTAATCTCCTCGTTGGCCAAGCTGATGTGGAGCCTAATACCCTCAACTTTGGACTTCTGGGCTAGGAGCTTGGACCCTCCGATATCAAGGATTTTTTTCTCCAAATCCTTGATATCTTGCTCGATTCGGCTAGACTTCTTGTGAAGATCGTTAAGTGCAGCCCGCGAAGTTTCGATTGCCTTGTCGAGTTTGGACATGCGAGCGAGGTCGCCAGTGTTCGGCTTGTTTTGCGAGCTATTGAGGAAGTATGATTCAACAAGGTTGATGACTTGCCACTCTGATTCTTACCTCAGATCCCGCACTCGCTTTTCAGCCTCCACGATCCGCCGTTTTACATTCTCGACGTCCAACCCAAGTTTCTGGTACGCCAAATCGATTTCTGGACCTCGTCTCGACAGGCGATCCAACTCCATCTCGGCCACTTGTGAATCAGCAGAGGCTTTCTGGAGCTGCTGCGCAGCGTGCTCACTATCCCTCTCGTAAGTCTGGAGGGTCTGTGGCGATACAGATGCTGCGGCAAGCTTCGAGTTCATAGCCCCCCTCGATGTCTGAGAACCACCACCAGACATCGCTCCAGACGTCTCGATCAGACCGCCAGCTAACGTGACGACTCGCCAACGTCGCGCACCAAAAGCGATACGATTCGCTTGCTCCATGTCTTCAGCGACCAGAGTGTTTCCGATAGCTTTGAAAAAGGCTGGGGCATAAGTCGAATCCTTCGGCTTCACGAGATCGAAAAGGCGGGGAACATTCTCGGGTGTTGATATCTTTTCAAAGCCCCCTCTATTTAGCTTTTCGAGAACGGTGAATGTTGCCCGCCCGACGTTGTTCTTGCGCAGATATTCGATGCAAGCCTGTGCGTCGGCGACTCTTTCGACAACCATATTACTGAGAGCTCCGCCGCATGCCGTCGAGATAGCAACATCATACTTGTCGGGAATCGTTCCAAGGCTTCCCAGACGTCCCTGTGGTTGCTGTGAGATGAGCGCTGCTGAGCACAGACTAACTTTCACTAACGTGGAACCCATCGTTCTTGCCGCCATCTTTCAAACGTGTCAGGGAATCCAAGACGTTGTTTCGCGATCGATTCTCTGACTGATTAGCCTTCGCCTCATCGACTTTGTTTCGATTGGTCGCTGCTTTTCCTCTCCATTCTTGAACTTGATCTTGGGCATCCTGATATCATTGGCATGTCAGAATCCTAGTTTATGATCGCCAACAAACACTTACTTTGACTTTCTTCTGCGCGTTTTGTGTGTCACGCTGCAGTTGGGCTTTCTCTGTTTTCAGCTCTTCCTGTTGTCCAACCTGCGAAGAAAGATATCATTTATTATTCTACCTGCGGAGTGACAAGTACTCTCACCTTCAACCGCTGTTCCTCTTGGAGACCCACGAGAATTTTATCGGCTTCCTTACTCGAAGCTCGAAGTGCTTCCGCTTTCTTGGCGAGAGCATCCCGTTCGCTGGTGGCCACGTCTATCTCCGCCTGCTTGCTATTGATCTGTGCAGTCCATGGCTGTAGCTCTTTCTGCTTAACCTGAATCTGATCATGGAAAACCTGGGTCTTGTCTTCAGGAAAGCAATAATGAGATGCGATTTTTTATAGTTTCCAGTAGCTAATTTGGCACCTTTCAAACTGTCACGGATTCCTTCCAAAACCTTCTCCTCTTCTTCAAGGGACTCTTCATAATCATCGACTTTTTGTTTCTCTTTTTGGACTTTGGAAGTACTATCTTCGATGACGTTGAGCGCGTTCTTCCTTGAAGAGGTATCCTGATCATCGTCAGCTGGAGGACAGACAACCAGAGACCTGTTGTGCTCACCTCTTGAACCGATTTCTTAAGCTTCTTGGCTCTACCAGCAGCGTGCTTGCGACGCTCGTTGAGTCCAATCTCTTTTCTCTCGGTTGCCGCCAAATCCTTCACGGCTTCTGCTGCTGCAGCTTTCACTTCCTATAAGTACCATTGAGAATCCGATCAACGTTTTGGACGCGAACGACTTACAGCATATGTCTTCTCCCGCCCTTCGTAATGTTCCTTCAACATAGCCAAATGTTCGATGTCGTCTCTATTGCGTTCTGTTTCCTTGGCCAGCTCCTTCTTGATTTTTTCCTGGAAGTTGTAAGATGCATCAGAGTCAAAATCGTCAATAATTATGCTTCCGGAATAACTTACAATCTGAGCATCCAACTTCTGCTCCGCCTCCAGAGAGTGCCATAAGAAGAATTGATGCTGGCGAGACAAGGCCCTGACGTGCTCGTTCTTCAGACGGAGATAATCTTCCGCTTCTTTCTTCTTCGCCTCTAAGGCAACCTTTTCCTTCTCAACGTGACGGAGTCTGTTGATCTTAACTTGCCGATCTTCCTGTAATCGCTCCATTTCAACGAGTGCTTCGTCGATGGGTTCTTTGTACTTGGAAGTACCAATAATATCCTCAAGATATTCGAGAAGACCGTCTTCATGTTCTGATGGCGCCTTAGGTTTCATCTGCGCGATGGACTCGACCTCACCCTGCAAAACTGAATCAACAAGGACCATAGGTGACCCACTAAGAACGAACCTGGAGAATTAAGAAGCGATTATGGTCCAAGTCAATACCCCGCCCTTTCAGGAGGGTTTGCACCTCAGTGTAATTACTTAAGCGACCATTGATAGTGTATCTGCTCGCATTGTTCTTGAATGCTTGACGGGTGACAACGAGTTTGGAGCCAGGTACTACTTTGAACGCATCTGGTCCCGGCTGGTTGGGAATCAACGAATTGAATAAGACGGAATGACGAGTAACATACCAGGTCGATGATTTCTCGAAAATGTACTTCGACACTGCATTCGTCAAGGTCGGGGTAATTCGCAGAGTTGTGAATAAGCTCGGATATCTTCCCTTGTCGCATCTTTGATGCGCGGTAGCCAAACACGAACAAGAGTGCGTCGATTGTATTGGATTTTCCAGATCCATTAGGACCAACGATTGACGAAAACGACTAATTACCAGAATCTCGTCAAACTAAAAAGATACAAAAGCTCGAATCTCAAATACCTTGTGGAATGGACCGATTTCTTGACGACCCGCGTAACTCTTGAAGTTAACAAGTGCCATCTTATGAATGACTAAACGCGACTTTGGACCAGCAGGCTCCTCTGGCATCGTTTGAGGAAGACTTGCAGGTGTAGGCATAGGTGGCGGGTCAAATAAGGATGTTTCCTCCTCTTCTTCCTCGCCCGCCTCAGGTGTAGCTTGGCCGCTTTCGGCAGCGACAGCATCAGCCACTGCTTGATCATCGTCTTCGTCTGTTTGACTTGGTTTCGAGCGAGGCTGGCCAGAAGGAGGGGCTTGGGGTTCATCATCAGAGTCCTCAATAACTACAGCTTGCCTGGGCTTCCTGGTGGTTGCCTTCGGTCTCCGAGGCGCAGGTGCCGCTGCTTTGCGTCCTTTCCGAGTTGGCTTGACATCCTCCTCCTCAGCATCTGCTTCAGACAGAGCGGACATCGGGTCTGAATCGTCTTCTAATTTCGGTAATGCTTTGGAAGCTGATCGACTAGGGCGTCCTTTGCCGGGTTTGACGGCTTCCTCCTCGCTTTCATGGCCATCGGATTCGTCGTCGCGAGCCAATCCGGATGTCTCACCAGATTGCGCGGATCCAATGCTGGTCCTGCTACCGGACGAAATGGCTGCCTTTCTACTTGAGCTACGGCGAGCGGGGGGCACCTTTCGCTCGTCGACGTCCATCTGCCCACTGGACTTCGCCACACTCGAGGGACGCTTTCCTCGCTTTGGCTTGGCCAATATTTTCTCCTCTTCTTCCTCTTCCATCTTGAACTCGTCTTCATTATCTACGGAGGGCCTAGCTTTCTTGACAGGTGGAGGTGCATCCGACCGTTCCTCGTTATCCGATTCAGGCACATCTGGTAAAGTCATTTTCGACCGCGACGAAGTTCTTCCTTTGGGCGGCGGTGCGGCGCTTGGCCGCGCAGAGGTGCTACGACGCGTCCTTGAGGGTGGTTTCGCAACATTTTCTTTCTCGTCGGCGTTGGGATCAACGATTGAGCCTCGTTTACGCTTGGCAGGTAGCGACTCAACTGCTGGTACCTCTAGAGAGGCGCTCGCTGCACGCGAAGACCTTCTGGGCGGCATGGTGTGGAAGGATAACGCGCTAATAGTCAATAATCAAATGAACAAATGATTGAACGTTCAACTATAGTCACGAAACGCGCCGTCACAGTCACGTGTAGTAACGTTGCTAGCGGCCCAATCTTCAGCCAATCTTCGCTAGTCAGGGTACTGTCAGGGTGCGCATCCTCTCAAACACCCGCGCCCTATCTTTGAGGAACATATTCTGGATTGTAGGAAATTGAAGGGTTCACTTCACTTCTTTACAGTGGCTACACTATACAAGACTATACGGTACAACCAGCAATACATTTGCAAATATATCCAATAGTCGTGGGTTTTGACCCATGCTATAGTCATCAGCAAGCTCACAAATTGCTTGTCCGCTTTTTCTCGCTTTTTAGCTTGGAGGGAGTCAGAAAGCAGACAAGCGAAAAAGCTATCTACGTGTGCACAGAACTTGTACAAAATTACTCTCAGTCATGTTATCCAGGAGGGCAGAGTTGACTGTAGTATACATATAGGGTTATGTTTATGTATCCATGTAACCTCGACCTGCATCAGCATCCAGAAAAGCAGTCTCGACAAGATATAGAAGGTCGATATCAAGCGAAGGAGACCCTTCTCCAACCACTGGCATAGCAGATTGTACAAGTCGAGGTATTATTCCAGACGTATGAAACAGAAAGAGAGGTTGTAAATACACACTATAACGCTAAAGTTGCCATTCCACTTTTCGCTCTGTCCCCTTTTGTTTCAATTTCCATCAGATTAGAACCGGCTTGGCTAGAAGAATATTATGGCCAGGGATTCGCGCATGGATTGGGGGGGTTGTGTCGAAGTCCCTCTACATAGGTTTTGATGGCAGTTGTGTCAATAATACGCCGTAGCGTTTTTTGATAGTAACGCGATGACGCGAGAATTTGTCATCGGGTGAGAAGCGTGCTGTTTTGTACAGAAGGTGAGATCGCAGGATAAATTTGGCGTTGTATAACTGATAGACGCACCAGGATGAGCAGATTTCGTGATTTTTCCCGCATCCGTAAGTTTCTGCGAGACGCGGTTAGTGTTTGCTGACAAGGGGTTCATTGAAACTGGAGTACCTTTAGAGTATACACCCTGTTGCCTTCTTCGTCCATTGTATACATAAGATGCATGATGAGGGTTATGGAGTGTATTAACCAAGTTTCGACTGAGAGCACGCCTTTGTACTTTCAATTTACAAAATTTACGCCTCTACATTGGCGACCGTGCGAATGTTGCATCCAAACTGCGGAACCAAACAAGAAGTCGTTAACCAAGTTTCAAAACATTTCTGACTTTCAAAGTTTTGAAGTCGCTCATGACCTCAATGCCCTTCAAGAGTCCGCATGCTTTGTGAGTCATTGCAGTGATATCGGGTAAGTATTAATGCCAGCTCCGTAATATGAGACATCAACCAGGGATCTAGATGTCGTTCTAATATTTATAACCGTAAATAAGATGAAGACCTGTGGTATATCTCTCCTCAGCAAACCAGGCATCTCGAACTGGTGGGCTTGACGAATCAGAAGAAGCGCGTGCTGATAGGCTCTTTTTTGTCAGCCAATCGCCGATGTACGATATTACTTGTGAAGGATGACCACTGGCGGACAAAAGCACATCAGCAATCAACAACAGCAGACTCAAGTTGAGCAAGTTTACCCCGTTGCCGATGAATACCGCTGCCATGCGAGCGAACTCCATGTCCACAGTCATTCCAGCGTCTTTCTGCTCTTGATCCATCTCTAGATCACGCGTCGTGACGACCGTATGCCACTTGGACTTTTGGAGAGTTGCTTTCAAGTCGTCCACCCAACTCGTTCGGTCGTTTGTCAACAAGAAGATGACGTCCAGAGTCCTGTACTCTCCAGGCTTTGCCGCACGTATGTACTCCTCCCGGGATTTTTCAATTTTCTCCAGAATTTGGTCGTGGTTTGGATAGCAATGCTTAAGATAATGTGCGTAGCCTTCTGGAGTATTCTTCCCCGGCTCGTAACCTATAGGACTCGGATGTTCAAATTGGTCTGGCAGGAAAGGCAGCAGGTTCCAGCTATAGAAAGTCGTATTCCAGTTGGCCAGGTTCGTACAGTGTCCTTCGTAGTCGCCACGGCGCAGATGGACGGCAAGCATGCGGTCATACGGATTCCTGGATGCTGGGTGCGCTGGGCGAGGACCCCGGGGTAAGAAAAGATATTCGTTCCTGTCGACCGCTGCACGGACAACAGGAGATGGAGCGAGAAGTCGGGTTACAGGGGAATCCCTGAATGCATCCCACAAGGACAAAACTCGTGTAGATCCCCATAGCCACAGATCAAAAGTTTGCGGAACTGCATCGGTGTCGTTAGGGCCAACTGTAACTTCAACGCAACGTTCTGGTGCGTCGGTCAGCACCTTCTGCCAATGATCGAAGATAATATTGCCCATCTCCCAATATACAGCAGGTTTTACGTCTCCCGTGAAGATAATGCGTCGCTCTGCTTTTGGGCAGACAACATCAAACCATGCCTCCGAGATAGAGCGTGGTGCGTCATCCTCCGGATCCCACGGCCCCCCAGCGGATGGCCCAGAAAGCAGCGCGTTGAGCGGGGTAGTTGGATTCTGCTGTCTGAATTTCTCCTTCGGCCAAGGGTAGTGACCATGATTCCACATATACTCCTGGAAGACGTAAGCTCGTTTGGATTTATATGCCAGCCACGTGTTCATAAGCCTGCTATGGCATTAGAAGTCATAACATCAATTACAATGGCCGGCTTACACTTCATTCAACTGATTGTTCCAACCTAATCCCTGAATCTGGTTCTTGAAGAGCACATATCTGCCTGTTCGTCCCTCTGGGAACGGCAGGTCAAGATTGTGCTGCGGCAAGTCGCGCTCCCATTGCCATAGTCGTTCCCACGTTGGAGGCTGGTCAGCGTCGTATACTGGCGGAGATGAGAAGTCGGGGAAGAGGTCTGAATACTTGTGCTTCAAGGTATTTCTACTTGAAGGGTGCGACACAAGAAGAAAGAAGATCAAGGTGAAAGTCAAGCCACCGACCAGCCAGCGACGCTGACGAGTACCAAATAACTGAGCTGTTATTCGCCATTCTCTTGGATTAAATTTTGCTGCCATTGGTGGCATTAGGTTTGTCGTATCGCGCGCGCGGCACGAGAATTAGTTTCCCTTGAGATGTAGTGGGGTATAAGTAAGAGATCTCAACAAGTCCGTAGCGAGGGAAGAAAACAAACAGTGATCTACAGAACGCATGCAGGACAGCTAAGGACAGCTATCCCCATTGATTGAAAGTTTTCATAACATACATATATGCCAAGAGGCCAACGGCATGTCGAGCTTCCTACCAGAGCCCATAACGTTCAAACTCCGAAAGCACGCCGGGGGTTCTTGGCGAGTCAAACGGGGACGATCTACATACTTAGTCGCCAACTGATCAAGTGGCTTATGATGATTTACGATCCGCAGCAAGCGCCAAGCATATTTAGGGAACTCCGTCCAGGCTCCTGTTACTGAAGTTGCTTATACTGAAAAACTCTCGAAATATGATCATGTCCAAAGAAGTCGTGCCGACATTCAACAACGCGACTTGCCGTTGTTTTGAGTTTCAGATCAATCAACCTGCCCTAAGATACACCTATGTTGTTCCCAGCCTTCCCCAGCCTGTAAACAATCTCGAAGGTTTCCTGCTCTGGGTAACTTTGATGTAGATCAGGCAATTCTGCCCAACACTCTCATTGACCCGGCCAATCTTGCTGACGCCAGAATGATGGCTAGCAACCTCAAGGACACTCATTGTAAATCCAGATATGCGCCAATAGATCTACTTTTTGGCTTAGACCAAGTGTATCTATAGAAAGAATCATCTGGCAATCCTGGGTGTGACTGAGGCTATGGTTGATACCGCAAAGCTTGGAATGCCGGCGGTCGAGGGTGCTCGTACGTACTGTACTGTCTTGTTCGTCTTCTCAGTTACTTGTTTAGCTGGTTCTCCAGATGTTGCAGCCCAGTACGCATCAGGTTTAATGACGCACATGCGTACAATATTGACACGCCTTGATACTCTTGTGGCACGCCTTGAAAGTTTGAGGCACGCAGTGAGCTGACCCTTTTCTGGACCCTCCAAGCCTGTCGACTTTGCCTGCCAATTTTTGTTTCGAGCGCGAGGAGTCAGAGGTGAAGAAAAACCGAAACCAAATTGCTTCGTACTCGGCTGCTATCTCTGGTACTCAGTTTCGGACCCACGTATTCTCCGTATCCGTGTGCGGCAGTACTGCTCGCTTCATTTGCTGGGACCGTAGTGGAGCCCTCGTCACAGCTAGATTCAACTATGTTGAGAATCCGGAACTTCTTGTTGGATTCTTTTATCGGTATTCGCGTCTTACCCGTGAGAAACAGGGTACGATCCCACCGCCTCTGAAGGCCCTGCACCGGAGGAGGAATTGGCTGTGTTGTCGGAGTCGGGTTTCATGAAAACCATGCAGGAAGCTAACAAACATCATCGAGAGTTTTGCAGGTTGATGGTTCCGGACCGAGACGATCCTTCGGAGGAGAAGGAGAAGCCATTCCTGATTTCATACCCTCCTTTTTACGAAACTTGTTCTCCCTTTTTGCGCGCCACTCGGGCCATGTTGGCTTTCGACTTGACCAGACGGCGACTCGTCTATCTTAAGGACTACTGGAGGGCCAATGTTGACGGCATGGAGAAGGAAGGCGAAATCTATCGCCTTCTACATGCCAAGGAGGTCCCTCATATCGCGCCGTTCGGAATGGGGAATGACGTGAGGAACCAGGAGACTCATACGCAGACTCTGATCAACCATGATCGCCTTCGGCTTTGGCTTCTTCCAACCACAAGGCAAATATGTTTGCGCCACTATTGAATGACATTGGATGTCGTCGGTCGGAACCTCACCAACTTTCAGTCCTCGCATCAATTCATTAGCGCGATCGCTGATGCTATGGAGGGTCAGTTTTTATTATTCTTTCTTGACAAAGTTTTGAAACTGTTTCAACAGCGCACGATTTCGCGTTCTTCGACTGCAGAGTCCTTCATCGCGATATCAGCGTTGGGAATATTATACTGACGGATGTCCATGAAGGCCTCTTGATTGACTGGGACCTTTGTATCAAATTGGACGGCGATAACGACAAGCCCGTTGCTCGCAGGCCTACTCAAACGGTGAGCCTGCACCTCTTGTCATTTAAACCTGATTTCTTAGGCATTGCTTAGGGAACATGGCAATTTATTTCCGCGAGGTTGCTTTCCAATCCGTCTGGAGGCCACACTTATTGTGACGACCGTGAATCAGCCTTTCATGTCTTGCTTTGGACTGGCTTGCGGTACACTAAGACCGACGAAGCCGCTCCAGGCTCGATTTATACCCCGCACAATATTCTACAAGCATTTGATGAACGTTTTGTCGACCCAACCGGAACAGAATTAGGAGGCAACGGGAAGAAACCCTTTTGGCAGTATAGAAAACTGGGCATATTATTCACCGAACGCCCCGAGCTGGATAACCTGATGGCGGAACTTGCATCCGTCTTCCTTGTTCGCTATGAACAAGAACCTAATGACCAGGAGATGACGCGAATGAAGAAGCAATTAAAAAAATTAGACGACGCAAACTCAGAGGAACAGAAGCGGGATGTCCAAGAAATTCTCGTCGATTCCGTTGCGTATCGTTATCAACAAAGGATGGACAAACTGAAAAGGAGGGGTTGGCTCGTTGATACTATCAGGAAATATTTTGGTATGGGCCAATGGGAGGGTAACGAAGAGGGCATCAACATCGAAACATTCGGATCAACCATTGCTGCGTTCTGGACAACCATCGTTACCTTCGAGTCGCTCATCACCACCTCAGTAGTTGCTTTTCCGAATTGCTATTTAGCGAGTCACTTTTCCATGAAATAATTCCAAAAGTATGGCAACTTCACCATTCTTTCTTGTTTGACTGAAGACCAATGCTCCCTCGAAATTCCCTCAGGATTGTACCTCATTCATAGCCGGCAAGAATGATTATTGTACAAAACTACGTACCGGTAAACTGAGACTGCGTTCTGGCAGGAAAGCATCTCAGAACGACACAACTAAACAAACCGGTGCGAGACAGTGAATGCCAGTCCCCATGAGAAGCAAAGTGTCACGCCTTGACACTCTTGTGGCACGCCTTGATGAATTTGAGGCACGCACTGAAGCACGCGTTGAGCCTTGAGAAGCAAAGTGTCCCTCAGGTCTTTTCCAGATCCCGTGCAGTAGTTTGGAACTGGCAGCAAACTGGCAGAGAAGTTGCGTTCACTTCTGCTGAAAAGCAATAAATGTACACACTTGCACCTCCTGTAGTCCAGCCTGGCGGGGCCAAACCCCCTAACTTTCGGAATGACGACACGGTTTACACCAGCAAGGGAATTTCTGCATCGCCCGACGAGTGAAGTTTATCAATTTAATGGCATATCATTAAACCCAGCTTGTTGTAGTTGATATCCAACTCAACACCTGCTTTTCCCAGTTACTTCAATTATAGTCAAGAACCTGTAGCCCAGGAATTTCAAAAGAATTCTACCAGGATATCCTTGACAATGTAGGCAGTAGACACTGAAACGTCTGTGAATGAAGGAGGAGTGACTCCTGGTAGTCTTTGAGCACCCAACGATATATGAGTGACTTGATTTCATGTTATATGTCAACTCCTATGGCGCCATTGAAAACAGTGCAACAGTGAACAATGGGATATGATCTGATATATAGGCCCTATGAAGACACAGTAAAGACTGACTACAAACTATAAATAGATTTAGGGGGTGGTAGCTGCAGAAAGTTGGTAAGTAGACATGATGGAGATACAGATGTATGAGCAGGTGCCTCAGCAATCTGGAACATGTGATAGAGGCGAATGTAGGGGCGGAAGGACAGGGGAGCACAATATGGGATTAAATAAACATAGCACATGATTTTGTAGAAGAGGACATAAACGAGTGATACAGGCGCACAAAAGACGTGAGGCAGGATCCAGCCAGACATAAGGTCAACCGGTCAGTGGCTGATACTGGCGCGTTATGGATTGCGCGGGATACACACCCTGGCGAGTTTCAGTCGGCGAGTGAGGCATCTCCGTCCTGAGGGAAGAAACTGCCATATTGGTGATGAGACTGATAGGTTCCGTGGTGCTGCTATAGATAACTGGTGCAGCGTAGGCGTTGAATGAAGTTTGCGGGAGGTGGTGATATATAGTTCGTGGAGAGGTGGGTGATACAGGCGAGTCCGGCTCCTCAACTGTCGCATAGGAATGATTTCGTAAACGGGGTGGGGTCTCAGAACGCTGTTCAAGTGGGCTAGGCGGGCTTTGAGGGGATCCAGGGTTCTTGGTGACAGGCTCCCGATGAACTTTGAGGTGCTGTAATAAGTTATCATGTCGGTTGAAATATTTTTCACACTGGTAATATGTGCATTTGAAAGCTGATACTGAACGTCAGGCAAACCCACCGGAAGATATGGGAATCAACTCACGTTTCTCGTGTGTATGGATAGAACGAATATGCCGCTTCAAGTGTTCACCTCGATGAAAACACTTGCCACAACCCTCTACTTTGCAGACATACAACCGTGTATCCTTCTTCTGATCCGAGTCTGTGTCGTTGGAATCCTGAGTGGGCACGCGCCGGCCACGGCTCTTTTTAGTTAAGTTAGGGATAGGAGTGGGAAGTGTTGCCCGTGACCGAGGGAGACGGCACTCAGCCTGATCATCAGAAACAGGCGAAGCATGGTAGAAAGTGAGCTCAGGGGTGTTGGACGCCGGTGGGTCTCTCGAAGCTGTCGGTCCGAGAGAGGGGTCACGAGTATCTGGTGGTATGGGACTCGATGAGGAGGACGAGGTCTGGGGTTCCGTATCTGCACCTTCGGTCGCAGGAGATTCAGAGGACACCTTCTGCCTCTTGCGATGCACTGGCTGACGCTTCCTGAGGTCTGCAGGGGTGTCTGAGTCGTCTCGAGGCCTGCGCTTGAGGACAACGCCAGTCTGTGAACGTGTAAGCGGGCGCTTGGGAGGGGAAGTTGATGCCTTGCAAGTCACAGATGCCGGTTTCTCTTCAGTTGTGCCCTGGGCGTCGACGGGCTATTCGACCGCGTTAACACGTTAGGGTAAGCCCAAGACAACCCTCGTGAATTAGAACATACCTTCGTCTCGTCCACCGCAGACCCCATATCCGACGTGGTTTGTTTAATACAGGTGTCCACATCTCCACTTTCAATTACAGTTAGGTCTTTGGAATCCATTGGCGAGCTCGAGGTGGTGTTTTCTAGGTATTGCACAAGGGCTTGTGCTGTAAAGCGCGAGGAGCCGAATTAGTGACTGTCACTTGAAGAGGGTAGATCCGGACATACGAAGGATACAAATGCTATGAACAAGAAAGAAATGAAGATAGTATATGCAAGAAGAATGAAGGACAGGGGCCAGTTGAGCGTTGGGACACTGTGCTAGTGGTTTAGCCCCTGAAGCGGGGAAAGACTTTTTTTTGCGAAAGCCACGCGGAGGATTACGTAAAGAACTCAGGATGCCTGGGCAACTGTTTCCGGGTGATTACAGGTGATTACCCACGGCAACTCGTCCGTCGGTATTCGGAAATGATGATTGCCAGGTTGGTCGGCAGCTACCAACATATATTCATATGAGCGAGGTACGCGCTCGCAAAAAGCTGAGGAAAGATCCTCCAAAGAAGATACCGGAAGTCGCTAATAAACGTCAGAAAGACCAGGTATGTTAGTTTATATTCAAATCAATGTGCACTCACTTGTACTCACTGATACATGCTACTATGTTGGCAGGTGGCAAACGCTGGCGTCGCCTCCTCGTTCTCTTCGACTCTCTTCTGGGTACCCATAGTACTTGCTGCATTGATTTATGGCTACTTGGTGCGGACCCAATCCTCGCGAGTCCTTCCGTACACTGACATTCGTGTCGCGTAGAACCCAGCCATCATTATAGGATTTCTCGACGAGTGGATTGGATTCTCAGAACACTATGATGCAGGCCCAGTAGCAAATCAGCCAAATTTAGCACACCTGCAAGCTGAGATTTCAAGACGCGACGCAGTTGTCACTGCTTTCAAAGTGTGTGAGATATCCTTTTGAATGAGATTGCACGACCGGACGTTGATACCTTCTCGCATTTGTAGCATTCTTGGCATGCATACGGTAGGCCTCATTGAATTATCCACAGCCTTGAAATTTCGACGTTCTGTTCCAGAGCGCGATGCAATGGGTGACGACGAATACCATCCATTGAGCCAGAAAGGCTCCAATTTGACAGAAGCAGGAGGGATCGGTTACATGGTCGTGGACGTTATTGATACTTTGCAGCTGATGGGTCTTCAAGAAGAATATTCTCGGGCGCGGAATTGGGTCGCAAACGAGCTGTCATTTGATCGTGACGACAATTTCAGCACTTTCGAGGTATGTTTTCATACCCTCGCCTAGGATGACTAACTCTCAGCACTCCCCCGTGCATAGACCACAATCCGAGTACTTGGCGGGTTGCTTTCGGCGTACCATCTATCCGGAGAGGACTCACTCTACCTCGAGAAAGCAACCGGGTTGGCTAACAGGATGTTACCCGCATTCGACACTCTTTCCGGATTGCCTCTGCCTGTCATCAACTTGGCTGAGCGTAAAGGCTTGCAAACAACGGACTTTCCAGGACTTACAAGCGTAGCTGAAGTTGCCACGCTACAGCTTGAATTCCGCTATCTCAGTCATTTGACGGGGAATGATGAGTATTGGCACGCTGTGGAGAAAGTATGTGTGTTCTAAGTACTTCCAGTGGCAGGATACATATGCTAACGTTCTCATTCAGGTGATGCAAGTGGTGAAAGCAGCACGACTTCCGCATGGTTTGGCGTCGGTATTCTTGCAGTGAGTATCTATTACTGTGAATGTTTGAATCTGCTGAGATTTGAATAGGATAGATGAGGGTCAGTATTACACGTCTGCTATTCGTCTTGGATCGCGTGGGGACTCGTTCTACGAATATTTGCTGTCAGTTTGCAACCGTTCTTAGATCCGAGCGAACTTTAATAACCCTATCCACAGCAAACAATACCTGCAAACCGTAAGTCACACAACGCTTCCGGCCTAGGTTCCTGATCTGCTCATCTTCGGCTTGTTAGAATAGCTCAGAGAAAGTATACCGCAATGTGCGACTATCTTGTATCCAACACCCAAGTCTCTGTCGCTGACGAGCTGCGACTCAACGCCTAGATGTATGACGATGCCATGGAAGCCGTACACACCTATCTCATCCAACAAAGCATGGGCAACAAAATGACGTACACCTCCGAACTCATCCCCGAAGACGGGGCGAATGGTGAGCTGTAAGTCCATAACCCACCCCGACCACCTGTCCCTCGTTGACTCTCCCACTCATCAAGCTCGTGGCGACTCACGCCCAAACAAGACCACCTCGTGTGTTTCTTTGGCGGTTCCTTGATGCTGGGCGCCACTCGCACCGGGGCTGTAGCGCAACCCGTCTCAGTGCCTCCACGGCAGGAGGAACTCACCGCCACCGGATGGCGGGATTGGAAGACGGGCCTAGAGTTGGTAAAAACGTGCATGAATACGCACGATACAGCTACGTACGTATACCCTCTGTGTTGAACTGGTCTGGGTACATATGGCTGATGATGTTTGATTTGCCGTGTGCAGTGGGTTGGCCCCGGAAATTGTATATTTTAGAGTGCCTAGTGATGGTATGGATGGGTATGCGATGGCTCCTGCTGACTGGTATATCAAAGGCGCTGCGTAAGGAATCTCTTTCAATCGTGAAGATTTCACCCAACTCCCTTTTGTCTGTTCGTGTTCAATCTAGGCCTGGAGTTTTTCCCCCTTACGACGCGCGATACATGCTTCGGTACGCTCCTTTCACTAGACATCCCCTTCAACCCAGTCAAGTCAACGTTTAACAACTAGCCCTGAAACTGTTGAATCGCTGTTCATAGCATACCGACTTACAGGAGACCAACTCTACCGCGATCACGGCTGGCGCATATTCCAAGCCATCGAAAAACATTGCCGGGTGGAAAGTGGTGGGTACGCCACGATTATCAATGTGGATGAATCGCCGGCCCGTCAGGAGGATAAAATGGAGACGTTCTTTTTGGTGCGTGGTTTGAATATATAATGCTACGAGCGGAATATCTGACGTGTGTGTGGCTCTGTGATTAGAGCGAAACTTTGAAGTATTTGTTCCTGCTATTCGAGAGCTCCGACGTGATACCATTAGACAGTATGTCTCTCAAATCTTAAGTATGACTATGACACTCAATGATGATAATAATCTACAGAATACGTCCTCAATACCGAGGTGGGTCCCTGCACCCCGCTCTCCCAACATGACTGATTAATCATGGCGATCAGGCACACCCATTGCCCATATTTAACCCAACTATACGAACAGGATTCACTTAGCAGATCTAACTTATATAACCGAAAGCTCATTAATGTGCAATATGTAAGCGCATGCATCATGATAGCATAGTGTCGACATCATACGATACAAAATGTGAGAGTAGTGAAACAGAAAAATGACGAGCAATTTACTCTTCTTCCTCTTCATCACCGCCCTCCTCCTTCTTGGCAGCAGCAGCAGCACGCTTACGCTTGACGCGACCGGGGCGGCCTCCACCGTAAGGCGAGGTAAGGGCGAAGTCAATGTGCTTTTGGGAGTCGAGACGGACGACGAAGGAGGGAACGTTAACGATCTGCTTTCCGACGCTACACAGGATAAAACACGTTAGACGCTTCGACGAAATGAAGGATGCAGCAGAACGCACCGAATATGTCTTTGCCTGATCAACACACGGGCGTGATGGATGCTCTTAGCCAGACCGCTCTTGAACACCTGTGTCTGCAGACGCCTCTCCAAGAAATCCTCGATCTTAAGGGCCAACACGTAATCGAGACGCATGCGGGACTCGTCGAGCACACCGATGCGCACGAGACGGCGGATGAGGGCGTTTCCTTCGAAGAGACGCTTGGGGTCTTTGTCGTCGAGCTTGAGAAGCTCACGGGCAGCACGACGAATTTTTGATAGAATCAGAGCGATACGCCAGATCTCGCGCTTGTTGCGCAGGCCGTATTCTCCGGCGAGCTAGGAAATCTGTTGTAGAGTTGCCCAAAACACAAAATAAAGGGTTATACCTTCAGCTCGGCATCGAGACGAGCGGACTCGAACGGACGACGGGGGACCTTATAACTGTAAAGTTACAAAAGTAACGATGGGGAGCATTGGCTTGATCAGCACAAGTGCTACACCCTCCACATAGAAGTGGATCTTGAAGTCAAAGCAAACTCACGTCTTGCTATGGTTCCTTGGAGCCCTAGAAAGCCCATTAACATCCTGGATGCACTCTAGATGATAACGAGAACATTACCTAGGCATTTTTGTCTTGAGGAGGTCGACGAGGGAGTGGAGGGGTTATACGCGGTCGAAGGAAATCTGCCCGTCCTGGGAGGATGACCAAACACGGCCAAGCACAACAGACTTTACCGCCACAACTGTGTAGTACCAACCGCAGCCACTCGGAGTTTCCCGTAATCACCAAATTCCAGCTTCCTCGACACCGTCTACGACAACGACAACGCCCGCCGTAAGTAGCTTGCTCGCCATCATCGCCGTTGAACAGACCTCTTATCTGTGCTCGCAGTCCTCAAGATGCCTCACTCCTTCGGTTACCGCGCGCGTACGCGCCATATGTTCAAGCGGGGGTTCAAGGGTGCGCTTATATCAGGATTAGATGAAGGGCGAACGATTGACCTTGCAAATAATGATGTGCAGATCACGGTCCCGTCAAGCTGTCCACCTTCCTCATCAACTACCACGTAGGAGACATCGTTGATATCAAGGCAAACGCTGCGCAACAAAAGGGTATGCCCCACAAATACTACCACGGGTGCGTATAGTTGTCTATTCTCTCTTGAGAAGTCTTCTTATCTTCGTATGTAATAGACGCACTGGCATCGTCTACAACGTCACCCCCTCCGCTGTTGGTGTCATCGTGTACAAGGTCGTCGGAAACCGCTACCTGGAGAAGCGCGTTAACCTCCGTGTCGAGCACGTCCGTCACTCAAAATGCCGACAGGAGTTCTTGGACCGGGTGAAGACCAACCACGACTCGCATGCTGCCGCGAAGGAGAAGGGCGGTGAGTGATATTTTCCATGTTGTCCCCACCAGGATCTCATGGACTTGACAGAGCGAGTAAACTTGAGGCGCATCCCTGCCCTTCCCCGGGAAGCACGCATGGTCTCGACTGGCGAGAATGCACCCCAGACGATTGTTCCCGTTCCTTACGAGACAACAATCTAGAGCGGTGGATGTACATCTATGGTTTTACGAGTTTGCTCCTTCCCTTCTTCATGGCTGTATGCTTGTCACCTACACCACTGTTATGCCCATGCAATACGCGAAAACACATCTTGAAACTGATTATTCAGGTATATGCTCCTAAGACACCAGCATCATCTATGCCCAGTTCATTGCGCTCTTGAGCCCATTTGGACATTGATTTTCTTGCAATTCAGCAGACAGTATTGCAAGCGTAAGATTCATGTGATGCATTCA
Source organism: Crassisporium funariophilum (assembly GCA_014925845.1). Lineage (NCBI taxonomy): Eukaryota > Fungi > Basidiomycota > Agaricomycetes > Agaricales > Crassisporiaceae > Crassisporium > Crassisporium funariophilum. The sequence goes on from JACGCL010000001.1 coordinate 508,297, forward strand.
TTGCGGTAGCCACAGAAGTAAACAAGATCGGTGGACAAGTACATATTGGTAAGAAAAATTATGGATCAAACTGGTATCAGTACTACTTCTTCATCCCTACACCAATCCCCACAACCGGCTCTTCTTCGGAGTATTCTCCAGGTTATCAGCGGCTTCCGCGTCCTCATTGATGATTTTAATGAATGCAGTCTCCAGCGTCGATTTCTCGACAGTGAATTCGGGAAAGTCGTATAGTTTGGAGAGGATCTCGAACAGTTCTGCGATAGACTCGATGCCACCAATGTCGTCTGTGATCCCGATGGGCACCTCGAAGCGAGTGGCGACATCATCGACCATCCGAGCGCCGGGTATGTCAGCCATGGCGGATTGGATTTGGACGAAGTCTTGCCGGGATCGACACGAGAAGTGGACTTCGTAAGAGGCATTCCGAGATTCGAGTTCCTCAGGCGTTCCAACAGCTGTTTTCGAGAACGACTTATTAGTCTCTGTCGAATTTCATGCATGACATTTTCGTACCCAGCAAGCGCCTTGACATAATTCCAACTTTCGTCGCGAGATATGAGGCTTCTTCCATCGAATCTAACATGCTGCCGCTTTAGTCGGCTGACCATCACAAAGTCAAAAAGCTTACGAGTGGTAAGGAAAACCGATTTATCTGCCATGACATGCTTTAACATCGTCCATAGCTCACGCTTCATTTTGGCGTCAATTCCAGTGGAAAATTCGTCGATGAGGATAACTGGCGGGTTACCTGCGAGATATTTGCGTCAATGACCAGTACGAACCAGGAACATGTACGGACATACCGATCAGAGCAATTGCGAGAGCCAATTTCCTCTGGTTACCTCCAGAAAGTTTCCGTGCCATCCGATTCGTGTAAGAGGATAAACCAGTTGCCGCCAAAAGGGAGTCAATGTTACTTTGCAATTCTTGCCCTTTGTCGAGACCTTTCAAGCGACCGTAAATCAGGAGATGCTCCCGGACCGTAAGATGGGAATCGATGGCAGTGAACTGGGGACAAACTCCGAAAGATACTCGAGCTTTCTTCGTGTCTAAAACCACAGAAGTGTTGTTGACTTTGACGTCACCAGAATCTGGCTGTTGCTGCCCATCTAGGTTTAATGTGAGCCACGTACGCTGCGGTGGTAATCATTCCTAAACTTACGAATCATGTCAAAGGTAGTCGTCTTGCCTGCGCCGTTTGGTCCCACCATCACGAACAGGGATTTGTGCGGAATGGTGAAGCTAATATCGTCCACGACCTTGTTCCCATCAAACGATTTCGAAACATTGAGAACGCGAAGTGGGTCTCGCGTCGTGGGCGACAGTGCATGCTCTGTTTCCGTCAAGACATCGTAATTCGATCGTTTCTCCAATTTGAGGTCGCTCTTGAAGGAAGTTGTTCTGCGCTTTATTGATGCTGCCCATGGCAATCTGAGCCCACTGTCAACGTGTCCAAGCACACCTAATAAGACCAGGATCCAGAGAACAAGGTAAAGAATCGGCCCGCCATAGCGAGTTATTGATACCAATCCGGGTCCAGTAACCAATGTGTCCCCTTCACATAGTAGAGAAAATTGATTGATAGAGACGAACGCGGCTCGAATCTACGAATCACAAATGTAAGGAGTTATCTCTTGAGGGGTCTGGATAATTATACTCACAAGGCTGATGATTGGGGATACGAGGGCAACTGTGAAGTGTATAATGTTCAACACAGTCGAGGCACTATAAGGCAGTTCGGAGTACAATGTTGCGACGGAACCCGAGATATACGCCTGCCGGAGATGTTTTAGGACTCGAACGGTCAGTCTAGAAGACACTCACAAGGTATATCAGGAATTGCGAAACAAAGAAGGTTGAGAAGGCCCCGATGGGCGACTTCACAAAGATGGCCACAATGTAGGCCATAAGGGTCCCCGCAAAACCGTACAAACAGATAACCAACCACTGGTAGAACCATCAGAGGGATGGAATCCACGTTCAACGAGTAACTCACCAGGACACCAATTCCCTGAAACTTTTCTTTGACAGTTCCATAGACAATCGCGATCACGGTCGCGGCGATGACAGTGATAATGGAGTCGAACATGAAATGTCCGAGCCATAATCCCAAGGGATTTGCGAGCCCATTAGCGAGCTGCATAGCTTGTACACGAGAGTGTCGTTCTTTAGCAACATAGATGGTGAAAAACGCCGGGAATACAGACTAGGTACAAGAGATTTCAATATCAACGCAATGCATAAGTTGATGGATGAAAGAAAGACGGACCATGGCTGCTCCGAATATCACCAACCATCGAAGACTAAAAAGGGTCTCGACCGACATTGGGGGTAACATCCCATAAGATGCAATGATACGCCTCGACCCAGATGGGCTGGTAGACGAATTAAGAGCTCGGTTGTAGAATAAGTTCGAAGCGAGACTGAACAGTTGGAGGCTTAGCGGGTGTATTTGGTAGGCGACGATGAATCTGTTGGCGTCAAAGTCCATGAAGCTTCCGCCCTCATTCGTATATTTGTAGAGGTTGGTGGTTATGTATTCAGTGAAAGCCGCTTCGTCCGGTAAAGTTTGAAATGGGTTAACAGTTTCATTCGTGTATATGTTGAAGTAGAAGAGTTCGGGAAACGTAGCATTGAAGGTAGCAGCCAAGGAGGGAGGAGCCGCTATACTGTTGTAAATTCTTGGGGGAAAGAGGGATAACGCAGTCTCAGAGACCCTTAGAGCGCGACGCCCGCACCCAGTCACCCCGTCTTTGATAAAACGCATGGGCCACGTTGCACCTAAGATTGCAACGGCCAAAGCCAGAAGAGGTACCAACCAGCTCCGGCGGGAAATCAAGACACGCTTGTGGAAGACAGTAAGTGCTTGAACCATAGGCGAGAGTGAGCGCCCGTTTGACAAGTTCAGATTATCCAACTTGAGTGTTGGTGCGCTCGTCTCTTTTCCGCTCGCATGTTCGAGCTCGTCTTGTTGAAGTAGGTCAAGGAAAATATCCTCAATGGTTGTTCCAAGAACATCATACGACAAGATTGAGGACTGGACTTTGATTTCTTCGACAAGCCGAATAGCCTTGGCGATGAGGACTGTGTCGCGAGTTTTCAGATGATAACTGACGTGTTGGTCATCAATCGCGGTATACCAGGCGTCAGGGATGGTGCTCTGTATTGCCTGGAGAACAGCCTGGGTAGTGACATCACTGGCAGAGACAAATTTGACTAAGATGGAGTATCCCTCTCCCATGGTGGATTTGAGTGCGACCGGGGTGTCCGAAGCAACAAGCTTTCCGGGAGCAGCAAGGACGGCTATGTGATCAGCCAAAAAGTCTGCTTCATCCAAGAACTATCGAAAAAGTGATTGTCAGACACTATTCATGATAAGGATGAACATAAGAGAGAAGATTCATACATGTGTCGTGAGAAGTATAGTGCGTTCGTTTCTGTAGGTCGTCAATGTCTTCCAGAGAGCCCTTCGACTTAGGGGATCAACACCAGAAGTACACTCGTCGACAAGGATGACTGCAGTGACACCGTTATTCAACGACAATACGCAACCGAACGATAAGGAACTTACCTTTGGAGCCACCAACGAGACCAATAGCAAGCTGGAGTTTTCTTTTCTGGCCCCCAGAAAGGGTGCCTGCACTTGCGTGACACTTGGATTGTAGATCACAGTCTCGTAGTAGCTGTTCCAGATCCTCGTTATAGTGTACATTATCTGCTGCTTTGATCGAATGCCAGACACGCAGGGTTTGTATGCAGGACAGTTCCGGAAAGAGAACGTTCTTCTGGGGTACAATTCCAAGGGTTCCATGGGACGGTCGAGACAAGTTTCCTTCATATAAAACCTCGCCCTTCGTAGCTTTCGTCAGGCCGCCAAGAATCCCTAAAGCAGTCGATTTTCCGGCACTGTAGTACAAGCAGCGAACGTCAGACCGGCTTCACACACCAGACCTTGAAATCCTACCCGTTTGCTCCTAGTAGCACACATATACCATATGTTGGAATATCGATTGTCAAATCAGAAATGGCAGTCACTCGACTAGCCTTCCCACGAAACAGCGACGTCACGAATGTTTTATTGACATTACGGAGTCTCATGGCAACACCCGGGGGTAACTGGGATTCCGTCTTGTTTTTCCTGCGCCAAAAGTTCGTGCTTGCAGAATTTGGCACACCATACATGGCCCGTTCAAGTAATATAGCAAGGCAGGGCCACACCACTATGCCGACCTATGTTGCGGTCAGCGGTAATTGAGGGCACTGAAAGTACGAACATACCAAGGCAGCGATCATCATTGGCAACAGGACTATTCCGTATTTTGGGTCTGCAACCGTCGCATTGGTGATTGCTGGATAGCGTTCGAAACCAATGATACTTATGAGAGCGAAGGTGTAGAATACGGAAGGGAAAAAGAATGAAAGAATGCCTGCAAGGGTGTTGCTTGGGTCGACGACCATTATGGGGATAAGCCCAACAACGATTGCAAAGCCTGTCGCAATGACAGCTGCTACCTGTGGACTTTTACTGAAAGGAACGGAAATGAATAACGACCAACTGGCCAGACCAAGGCCAGTTATAATATGAACAAGGATAATGAGACCCGCGTTGGTGTTCACAAAGAGTTGCGAATGCCAAACCAAAGCCAGTATGATCCAGATCGGCACGTAAAGTAAGGACGTGCTCAAGTGCCATGAACTGAGCACTCGTTATGTTAGCACGTGAACCGGATCCAGTTTGCTGATTGACTCACAGGAGTCTTGCAGAGTCCAACGCGCCCATGGCTTGCATGTGAGATGTCAAGAGAGATGCACGTTCGAGGGAAACAGCGCCGGTGAGCTAGGGGGGGTATGAGAAACAGAAAAGAAGGAATGCGGAACAATTACCTGATACACAATCCCCGTGAAAGCCAAAATGCTACACATGGAATGAGTGAAACGAAACTGCGTAATTCTGAATGCAGAGCATACAACGCGAGAGCCCCGAAGGACGTTATCATACTCAACCACACTAGTGATACGTCAGTGCATGAAAAGTAGATAAGATCAAGAAGACCGACAATAGCGGCGGCTGACGGCGCTGTCTTCATTGCTTTCAGTTGTGAAAGGCCATTGGAGGGTGGTTGGTACTTGTTTTCCGGTCGTTAACTCGACGATAGCCTAGAATCCAGATGTCTGTGAATATCAATGAATACCAGCACAAAATGACTTACGCCATCGATGGCCCACTGAAAAGGTATAAGCATAGTTTCCATGCCACTGCTATGCTTGTGTACATCGACAATGTCAACAGCAGAGTCCATTCTCATCGTATAGTTGATTGCACGTAAATCATTCTTCGACGCAGTCGGGATCCCCTCAAACGTTACAGTAAGATAACAGGGTGAAACACCATTGAAGTTCGTAAGGCATGTCGAATCGAGCTCCTGCGGATCCTTGGCTTTCTTGACGGCAGCGAGTTGAATGGAAGTGAATTTCGACGTGACATGGCTCATTATCTGCGTCGCAGTTATATACCCGTTCCCATCTGTAGTGTCTGCCCATATGATGGGCCGTGAACCGTCAAAGTGGTCTTCAACTCGAGCGATAGGCACAGCGGTACCCAAGCCTTTCTGAAGTTTCACCCGGTTTGTTAAATGACATATGGATAGTAAACGAAGTCGAAGCTTACATCATTTGGCGCCGCAAAAAGATTAGTAACGAAGGCCAAGAATATTCCTAGAGCCAGAGGGAAGATCAAACATCTCAGAAGATTTACCTATCGCATACATCAGACGAGTATACAAAGGGGGATTCCTGAAGACGTACTAGCCAATGTTTCCGAAACACGATGAAATTCTTGAAGGATAGAGCCTTGAACTGCCTCCAGAACAAGAGAGACATTGTGACGCCAAATATAGACTGGGAGTAATGCCCTTTATGTGTTCGACATAGACATCAATATGCGAAGAAGGGATGCTCCGATAGTTATTCGCAGTCCTGTCGCAGTCGTTGCCAAGTTGCCGAAAGTTCCAAGAGACTGCCAATCGTCGCTGCGCAATGATCCAGGGTTAGTGCAGAATATGAACGCTCGAAAAGTCTACGCGTGAGAGGAAAAAGGCGAATGATCAACGTGCCAATCACTTGGCCGTCTTGGTCGGAGAGAAGCCATATTCTCTGTGTAAGTATGGCTTCAATCCGCAGCAGGAAGTACGTGTAGTGTGCAGTACTTCAAATGACGGCAGAGCACTAGCGAGGCACAATATGGCAACAAGGGGTCACGAGTTAGGCCCAGTAAGGAGTCGTTATCTGGAGGACGGAGCGAACGAAGAGCAAAAAGCAGTACTCAACGACGTTGTTCATGTAGATCTGCTTCCGCAAGTATGCCGCAATTAGTCTCAGATATTTTGGCATCGGTTTAGCTGCATGCACAAACGTGGACATGTTCTTGAATATCGCTGCCTTGGCGCTCAATGCCAAAATTGCCCATGTAAACCATAAGGCAGCAATTTCAAGGATGAAACCGTGGTCGAACTTGACCGAGGTCGCCATGCCCTCTTGGGGCTATGTATCAAATCAACCTAACTCCTTCGAGACAATGTTGCATTCAACCAACATTCAAGGACCGTCATCCCCTTCATATAGTCACAACCATGATTCATGGCAGCGAGCGCGCCTTGTAATTGAAGTTCCCATGAATACACACGCGGTATCACAGGCGGCTGTCGGGAAGAAACGGAGGAGTCCGAGCACATGGAGGCCGATGTTCTGTCTGGCTGGAGGCTGCGCGAGACAGACATGACTCTGAGGAGAACGGGTGGATGCGAGATGTGGGATCAGAGAGAAGAGCAAATGGCGAGAGAAGGACGAGAGAAGACGAAGTCAGTTCATTCGTCCAGGTCGTACCGAATATCTTCTGGACAGTCATCCATCCCCGGATCCATGTGAGCAAGGATGGGAATCTTTTCCAGCAGCTGCAAGACATCGTCACGAAATACTTGATTGCTTTTCTGCGGGACAAGTCGACACCCTTTGGTCGACACACACGTTACCCTCACTGGCTTCCGCTGACTTGACTTTCCTCTAAAACATCACCGCGCTGAAAGAAATTTCTCCTGGACAAAAATCCTGACTATATTCAACTCAATGTATACGACCCAAAGCTCTTCGAAAGAGTTGCACTTCTTACTTTGAGAAGCTTCTGAAGTCTCCTATACCAGGAGTGCAGCCGCTTATCCTAGTAGACCCTAGTCCTTTGTTTCAATATTGTCGCCTGATGTATGTAGGAACGTCGAGAGCCTCAGCATAGAAATGCTCTCAACATGCTTCTTTTCTTGGGGAGACGTTTCCGACCTAGGGGCGGTGCATCTACTATTGCTATCTAGGGATATGGGCCGTGGCGCATTACTTGCTTCTCGCCTTCGCTTTAACTGGATCATATGCTTCAAATGGCAGCAAGCAGACGATCTTCGTACTTGGCACCGATGCACATTCTATTCCCAGCGAATGCTCTGGAAACACTTGATCCTGAGAAACTTGTTGTAATGTCGTAATGATATGCAGAAACTTTTAGAGCCAAAATGTCAACTTCAACGAGCCACTAAAACACGAGAAAGCAATGCGTTCCAAACATCAGACTGCCTGTCGACGCTGATTGTAACTGGAGAATATCAAGTGTCTCGTTCGGGGACAAATTTGAAGGACTGCGGAAGCTCATTAGGTGCCCCTGTATGTGTGCAAGATAAGATTATGGAAACGTACAAGCCACATTGCTTGACCAAAGGTCTGCTCGAATACAGTCTTATCCCCGGTAAGCGATATCAGTCCTAGATATGCTTCAGAATCTGTAACTCGATCGCTGCAGAAACGGAAAGTCACAGCTTACCATGAAGATATGCAATATAAACAACTGGCTTTGCGCCATTGGCATTGACCCATTGTGGAATAATTACTTCTGAAGAAGGCTTGTACGTCCACTGTCGAAGAACGGTAGTGAGATATATGTCCATCGCAACAGCTGCAGTCCAAAATCAGCGCCAAGGGTAGCACTCACAATGGCGCTTTCAGAGAGTGCGTTGATTCCAGTAGCATCGTTGAACGTGCTTCCAACAGATACGGCTGGCGAAGCGGCAGTAGTCTCTCCAGTGCCAGCAAACCAGACAAAGCTGCAGAATCATGGAAGAACACTTCTAAGCATCTTGATGGGCTGAAAGGATATGTATATGGACCTACCTAGGGCTTCCAGGACCTATTGGTTGATTAAATGGCGCATTACCCGGCTCAGATGACCCGAACAATGGGTACTTCGCAGCGGGACCGTTCTAAGTACGCGTCAGTATTTTCATAGGCAAGAACTAGAGTAGAGCCTGTTCAAAAGTGGGCTTTATGCCCTCACCACAGTTTCAAGATTGATGGGTCCACCGCCACCTTCTATAACTGAGAAGACCATTCGGTCTTCTCTCACAGTGGTAAGAACCGCTTCTCCAAATGTATTGTAACGCTTGTCGAAGAACCCGACGAGGGTGTCGGTACCCACTTCACGCGCTTCAATGCACCCTCGAACACTGAGAGTAGAAATGAATTGACAATTGAATTGACAGAGAGATTCGGGACTAACAATGTCTGTGAAGGGGCACCAGCACGCGCCGCAACTGAAATTCATGATATCATCGTGTAGCCTCGACTTTGGGGGAGTAGATCCAGTGGTGTACTTACGAGTTCCGCTGGGTTTTCTATGTGGTGGTTTCAAGGGTAGGCCGGCATTCAGACGCTTAGCATTTGTCCATGTACGGTCCTCGAGTTGCGTGAGTGCATGTATGCGCAACTCACGGCTTGCTTTGACCAAGGCAATGTTTTGAGAAGCATAATAAGTTTGTTGGTTTATCAAAGGTGCTCGTGTTGACTCAGAGGCGGTGACCGCGCTGGCGGCTATGGCGACGACGGAGAGCAGCCTGATTAACATGCTAGTAAGTCAAACACACGGCCAGAAAGTGTCAGTCTGAGGTGGACTCGTGATAATGAATCATCTTTTCAGGTTATAAGGATTCTTCTTTGCTCCTTCCACAAATACTTGGATAGCTTGCATGGCTTCCGGGCTACTCTCAATTGATAGGATGTCAAATAAAGTTCTGTTGAACTGGATAGTTGGAGAGATCTATCCCTTGGCCTTCGGAATGCGCCAACCATTCCTACATTTGCTCACTCAGGCTCTCTTAGTTGCACCGTAGGAAGTTTCACTTGTATCATTGTCAAAAAGACTCATGAATATAAAAGCTATACCGAGGAGCGCAAAATTCATATAGCATACAAAGGAACTATACAAAGCCGGGTCCAGATCTTAATGAGCAGCCAGAATACTGATGAGCGGCGCACCTTCATTTGATGTTGATAAGATGCTATTCATAGCCTCCTAACTTACGGGCAATGGTAATGGAGGCTTCGAGTGGCAAAATTCTGACTCTGGATTTGGGTAGCGTCGTCGATTAATCGAAAGCTCGACACCACCAGCGGGTTTTGCATCACTCAAACTTGAGGTTTGGACACATTCACATTCAAAAATCGAAGGTAAGAACTAGAAACACGCCTTCCGCCCTTTTTTCTTTTGTGAAGACCATATTCTTCCCAAGGACGCGGATGTGCTAACGCCAGATTATGAGCAAAGGTGAGAATAGGATAGGCGGGTTATCAAGTCACCATCATTGCCTTGATAAGGAAATAAATACAGGAAGTGTGTGGCGCTAGACTAGCATTCGGGAATTCGCGACAATCGGACATGATAATCAGTCACATAGCGGGTATGAATTCGTCGAAGAATGTACAACCTCACGGATCGCAGTAGTAGAACGTCGCGCAATATCAACCTCGAATTGCACGATCGGCGATAACCAGTGAACTACCGGACTGAAAGTTCAACCGGCCCATTCACTGTTAGGGGGCAAAGCATAGAATGGTCGCCCTTTACAGTCTGTCCCTCTCTGACAAAGAAGCTCAATGGAAGACTGAAATTGTCTTGTAATACTGAGCGTATGGCACTCGAGCATGCAGCAGGCTTGTGGATCATGGTCGATAAGAAGGCATCGATACGCTTCTTCCTTCGATTTTCATCCAGAAGTTGAGCTGAAGCATATGGATTGATGATAAATACAGAGCGTTGAGGCCACGAAACAGGCAGACTTTCAGCACCCGTTTGTCATCGAGTTATCGCTTGCTGGTTCCCGGTCTGAACTTTATCGCGAAAGCCTCGGCCTCTCTTCTCCTTTGATTTCACAATACGCCGCCTCTCATCTCATTCACGTATCGTGATAGCTTGTCCACTGCTACTTGAAGTTTCTTGGACACCGATATATGCACCGACTGCACTTGGCGGCGACATGCGTAGGTACGCCGTACAAGCGTTGATCGAGGAAGACATAGGGTTGAGTGAAATCGAGATAGTACTCAGCTCTCGGAGAATCAGGCTGGGGACAAATGTAACTCCCAAAGGACCGGTGATCACAGCCTATCACAGCACAAGCTTGAACAGGAAAGCAGACGCAGCAGGATAGAGATAATCACAGTGGTAGTGTCTGCCTCATCACTAACGACTAACCGACTTGGATAGTGACTTGTGAGTAAACAGAGAATTTCATCCCCAACATGCCACAAACCAGACTTGGCAGAGCGTTAGACCAGGTCAGATCTGTTCCAACATCAGAGGGGGAGCCTTGTCATGACAGCTGTGCATCACCAATCATCGGGGTGTGGGGGATCAATATCTACGTCCAGAGCTTCTGAGATGAATATAGAGATTCGAAAGACGCGAACTCGGAAAGACAATGCATGATTATCCAGATGCGAGTTTGGCATAGTATCCAAGACCTCAAAATAATTGCGCCGAGCTCAAGAGCCGTTTGAGCAAGCAGTTGCCTCTCATACATCATGGTTGCCAATTGAGGTCCTCCAGTAAGAAATCAACATCTGTTAGAGAGGCCATCTCGTCATTTCCAAGGATCTGCGACTTCTTCTTCTTTCTTTTGGCTATCTGGACCTTCGGCGACGACGCTGCCTGCCATGAAGATCACCCATTCGGAAGTTCTCAAAACCCCATCCACTCACTTTTAAGCCGGTGGTCCTTCACATCCATGGTTAAGATTGCCATTCGTCGCAAGATATCATACAGTGAGCGAAGAACCCACTTCGTCACTATGTGGCACATTGTGCCATTATGGCAACCTTCTTGACTGCGCGCTGTCTTGCCCCACTACATTTGAGAGGCATCATGTGAAGTATATGTCGACGCCCGCAATATTCGGGTTGACGTGTAGACTGTGTGGACCGAAGCAAGAGCCTGTTTATGCAGCATGCATGCATAACTCGTAGTTCAGAAAGCAGAATGTAGACCACTAGTTACCTGGGAGCGACATTCCTGCATATCGCATCCCCATCAAGATTGTACCCCTGGCGTTATCTTATCTTAAGCGTCGACATGCACTCTCGAGGGCTGCTCCTGGCTGCTCCGTATTTGTGAACAGGAATTTATGAGATTATGTTGTATTCTTGTGAATCGACGTCTGAGCGCGAGCCTGAGATCTAGGGAAAGCAACCCGAAATAATAGAACGATGAACCATAAAGACCTTACCATCCACGACGACGTCTTCAGCAGCGAATGGTGTATGAAATGAAACGCGGAAGTTGATATCACATAATTGTCATGCCTCAATTATATTTCGGTCTCCTGATTGGAGCAGTCCTGATAAATAGGCCAATACTTGCTCCGGACCATGTAACATACGTCCTCCTTATCTTCCACCCGCTATCATGGCCATCGAGCTCATCCCTCTACCCCTCCCAGCATCGGCGGATGCCTCCAAATTTGCTGATTTCGGTCGTGAAGTGAAAGGTGTCGATCCGGGGACTTTGACTCCGGCACAATTCGAGGAAATCAGAGATGCTTTGTACAAGGTACTTGCTCACCAACATCCGCCCTCATGTTTGTTATTCAAGTATCTTCTAGCACGACGCCCTCCTATTCCGTGATGTGAACTTATCTCCAGTTCAGCAATATGCTCTCACTAAGGTCCGTTATCTGTCTGTATGAAACGCCAATCGACTAACTGTTCAAACGCTTACTTTATAGGCATTTGATCCCAAATCCGAGAACTATGGCCACGGAAACAACAAAACCGGCTCAACCAAGAAATCCATTCTTCACCCAGACCTCAAAACTATCCCCAGCGTGCCTCAAGTCCAACTCATCGGCAATGGGACAGTATACAACCACGAAGGTCTTGCCGAGGCCATGCTGAAACACCCTTCTCACACCACGTTCCACAAGACACGCGTATCCCCCGAAGACGAAGCTAATGGCATCACCCGGTTCTACCGGTGGCACATCGATGCTGCCCTTTATGACTTGAACCCACCCAAAGTGACGACACTGTACGGGATTACAGTGCCTCAAGGAAAGAGACAGGTGTGTAAATATGATGATGGCACTGGCGATGAGTTGGAGGTCCCGCTGGGCACGACGGCGTTCGTTTCAGGAAAGACAATGTTCGAACTTCTGAGTGAGAAGGAGAAGAGCTTAGCGGTGAGGACGAAGGTCAAGTACGCACCGCACCCGTATGTGTGGATGGCGCCTGCTCATGCATTGTCCACCGGCTTGGGTATCGAGTCCGAGGGTCTGGAGTTACCCTTGGAGGAGCTTCCGGAATGGGAAGAATCCAGGTTGAAGATCCTGCCGATGGTATGGTTATCAAGCTTTCTTGGAAGTTGAATCTGATCTGGCCTTCTGGTAATTTACAGCTTTGGAAGAACCCCGTCACTGAAAACCTCCACTTCCAAGTGCACCCTTGTGGTGCGAAGGAGCTTATTATTGCTGCTCTTCCTGAGGATGCTACACGAGAGGGAGCTTTGTACCCCGACGGAGCACACATCACAGACCTCAAGGAAGTCAGAGCCATCCTTTACAAGATGCAAAGGCCCGCCATCGCGCCCTCTGTAAGCTTCACCCTTTCTTTGCTGTTCTCATTTTTTGATATGAAAGCCATATACAATCGCAGCTCATTTATCCACACGACTGGTAAGACTCATCTGGTCGTTCAAGTGACTAATTTTCTCATATACTCTAGGCGAGAGAATGACCTTGTGCTTTTCCACAACCGCGGCGTTCTGCATACTGTCGTCGGCGCTTTCACGAAGGACCAAGTCCGGGCGTTCCACCAATGCAATCTCGCGGCATCTGATGAACCTGAAGGGCCTTCAGAAGAAGATGTCAAGAAATTTACTTAGGGTTGTACGCCATTTTTTTCTATCGGTGAAGAAGGATCAACCAATTCAGAAGCATCAATTACGATGGACATTTACGACAGCTTGTTTTCGAGATATATCAATGCCATGTGTACAAGTGTAGCGGGATTCAGTATAATTCGCAACGGTAGGCGGTGGTCGTGGTTGTTTGAAACTCTAACAGGCAGTGGCAGTTAAGGTCACCATCAACTGTCTCTTGTGCTCAGATAGAACCTCGATGTAATATTCCTGGCGTTCAATCAACCAAAGAGATATACCAAAGAGACATGGTATTCTGGCTTCACTTTGGGGGAAAATGATAGCATGTGTATTGTCTCACTCGGTTGGCTTCCCTAGTATTTCATGTCTCGCTTTGGACGAGAAGTGAGGGGCAATGTACGATAGATAACACCACTTGCGCATCAACCGTAGGCTGGAGATGTACTCACGGTCTTCGCTTGAGATGAGACCAAGATGCCACGCATCTGTTGATGCGGCAAAGAATTTAATCCAGATGCCAATGATGCAAGTTGTATCGGAAATAGACAATTCCACTCGCGCTGACATGTAAAAACTCCTACACGGCAAGATAATGAGGCTTTCATTCTGAGAAAGTCATGAAGTTCGGAGTTGACACAAGACGAGAAGAGCTCCCAAACGAAGAGTCCGTTGCTTTTCTTTCGACCAGGACGCCAGATGAACCGTACCGATCAACCGACAAGAGTAATTGAGGTCAGCTTGGTAGACTGAGAGAGTGAGAGAAAGAAAAGCGTGGTCGAAGGGGAATAGAAATCATTTCGAGTCGGACTGACAAATATGTACAGCATGAAAGTTAACCTCCGATCCGAAGGTGGTGACGCCACTTGACTCTTACTTGACTCTCGCTCAGCATCTCAGGACCGACTAATCATTTGGACAGGATACTACTGGAATAATTACAGACTTCACTTACCGCTTTGTATGTCTGGAATCCATTCGTAATCTGATGCACAGCTCCAGCCAACTCTCTTCAATCAAATTCTCGGAACCGACCCCAGCAACGAGTTGGAGTCAGTCGACTTGACATCTCTACCACTAATGATCCAAAAGCGACCCAGAACTCAGTGCACTTCATTCCGATTACCTTCAACTCGTAACCCAAGCATCTGAATGGCCATCACTCTCCAAAGAACTAGAGGCGTGTTAGCTCTCGTTGGCTCAGTCGTCGATGATGTGGCTCACCAAGCTCTGAAATCCGAGGCATTGAAAACAGAGAATTTCGTACTCTCGGAGCCACCATACCACATCACATTACTCACGAAGGACGAACTCAAGACGTTAGCCCAGGAACAGGTTTCATCCATCATACTTGATGCGCGACATGTATTCCCAGCAGGTATTGGGGGCAAACCTGAATCCAGAATCTTTTGGGTTGTCATTATTTGGGCTGCAGGAACGAATATTCGAAAGCAACTCGGACTACCACCAAAGCAATTCCACATCACACTATCCGTCAATGATAAGCACGATGTCAACAAAGGCATCACGTCCTTATTGGAAGGACAATTTCCCGAGAAACCAAGCGCCGATTTTTTGGATCACCTCGTCTTCACTCTACAGGCTTCAGGGCAATATCAGGAAGCCCTGTTTTATTGTTCTCGTCTGATCCTCCATGATTCTGACACGCACAAGGGCTTTCTTAGAATGGCGGATGCGGCTCTCGGGGCCAAATACTTCAAGTTGGCGATGCTTTCGTATGCATGCGCGTATGGACGGACTACAGAGGAGAACATCAGGACTTATTGCGTCAAAAAGCTTATCGAGTGCTCGAAAGAGACAGAATGGGGCATGGTACTTCGGGAGCATGAAATAACTCAACTTGATGCCTTTGCAGATATTGGCACTTTATTACTCGCTCCATGGTTATCAGATTTACGCCAAGTCCTCAGCGACCAAAAGTTATCGCCTAGCCTTCTCCTCGAGCCTCGTCATTCCCTCTTCATTCCCTTGAACAAACCTACAGAATCGTCCAGGTTCTATAAGTTACCCCGATTCTTCCGCTGGCTTATTCCTTTCCATTTGGCGATCATGTCGACTCCACGAAACGAAGACGACATCACTGCGTTATCCTCCCAACACCTCGATATTCGGCACGTACTAACCCTCACGGAAGAAACACCGTTGAATCAATCCTGGTTTCAAGGCAAGAATATTACAAACACGTTCCTACCCGTCCCAAACTTCCACCCACCCTCAATCGAGCAAATGGATCTCATCATCAGGCTTTTCGACGACCATAAAAAACTTCCGCTTCTCGTGCATTGTGGAGGCGGTAAAGGACGCGCAGGTACAGTTGCCGCCTGTTATCTGGCCGCGTTTGGGTTCAACAAACCTCGTTACGAACAAGACCACCCGGAACTTTCAGCTAGTGAAGCTATCTCACTACTCCGCTCTTTGCGCCCGGGAAGCTTGGAGACTTCGAAACAGGAAGCATTTGTTTCGAAGTGGTGCAGCACAATATGGAAACGACAATCTGTATATCTCGATCTTCCGTCGGAACCTGTTTCAAGTTCAATGGAAATCGAAGGCACATTGGGAAAAGAAAACGACTTGTTCATACTGGTAGGACTTCCTGGATCAGGCAAATCGTGGCTATCCAAATCCCTACTTTCCCGGGACTCTTCAGGCTGGGTGCATATCTGTCAAGATGACTCTGGAGGTCGATCATCTTGCGAGACGGAGATCGGACGTACACCTGGCGGCAAACAAGTCCTGCTCGACCGGTGCAACACGTCCGCGTCCGATCGCAAACTATGGCTTAGTTTGGCATCGAACTGGTGCGAATCCCCTGTATGCATCTTCTTCGACTACGATCGAGATCTCTGTATCTCCCGAGCACAGATGCGCGCTGGACACCCAACTCTGCCTCCAGGGAGCCGTGTGCGGAACGCGGTGGACCAGATGCTGAAAGTGTTAGTCAGACCCACACTGCAAGAAGGTTTTAAGGCAATTATCACCATCCGGTCATTCGCTGCTGCACGTGAGGTACTTTTACGCCTTTCTCCACCTTCAGCGATATACAAATTTCCTCGGACTCCGCACCTTATCAATATGGGTGCCGCCACCTTGGATGATATCCACTCGGACGTATCTTCATTCGCCGTAGTGCAAGGACATGTCGTCGTTACGGAGAAGATAGATGGCGCTAATATGGGGTTCTCGCTCTCCTCTGTCCGTGGAATCGTCGTTCAAAACCGCTCTCACTACGTCAACCCATCATCGCACGAGCAGTTCAAGAAACTGGGTGCATGGCTTGAGCGGCATCAGGAAGAATTGATGACCATCCTGGATCGCGATCCTTATTTCCCAGAACGTTACATCCTTTTCGGTGAATGGATGTTTGCGACGCATTCCATCGCCTACACCCATCTTCCGGACCATTTCATCGCGTACGATCTTTTCGATCGCAGTGCAAAGACTTGGGTAGATACAAAGACGCTACGACGATTGTTGGAGCCCACAACTATATCAACGGTACCGATCGTGCATGAAGGCAGGATGCCGACAGAGGCGGAACTCTTGGGCTTGATCCAACAGAAGTCAAGGTTTTACGACGGAAGAATTGAGGGGGTATATGTGAAAGTGGAGGCAAATTCAACCGTTCGTCTCCGGGGCAAGGTCGTTCGTAGTGATTTCATTGCTGGGAATGAGCATTGGACACGAGGAGGTTTACGAGTAAATGGTTTGCAGCTGGAGGATCATTAGGTACTTTGCTAATCCCGGAATTCAGATAGAATGGCCATTTATTGCTCCAAACGAATAAGTCAAACAGATAGTAGTGGCAAATTATTGTATGGGAAAGGTTGTACGGCGAAGAAGAATCGGAATCATGGACGCATTGTCGCAAGAAAGGTAGTTGGGTAACATCTACGGAAGACAGATTGGAAGATCATTACAGAAAGCAGACATACCAATGTTGATTACATCGTTCGTGGAATTGTTCGGACAAGACATAGTTGTTGATGTGAAGCTGTCGATACCAGGATTTGACCGGTCCATCACATTCATGGAAGTTTGCACCCCATAATTCGCACTGGAGGAAGACGGGTGAGATTCATTCGCGCAGATGTAATTCCAACTTACCAGTGCCGTCAGGACCACCCACGGCGTAGACCATTTCTTCCGGATGGAAGACAAGAGAGCTGTACCTTGGTATAAAAGGAGAAGGCAACCCTCGCACAGGGAACATAGACAATCCTGTAGAGACGTTGAAGCCAGAGAGGGCAGTTGCCTTGGCCAATGACTGGACGACTATGCGCTGCGATCTCCAATAGATGCTGTTGATGGCAGAATTGCTATTGACCATATTAAGTATCATGGACCCATAGAAGCAAAGATTACATACGCAGCGAATACGCCAGAGACAGGATGCACGTCGAAAGCGGAAATACCGTTGGGCTGGAGATTCCATGTCTTTACGGCGTTATCAGAGCCTCGCAAGTCGAATAACTTGACTTGGCCGTCAGTGCTGGCAGATAACACAGTTGTTAATGCGTTGGTATCATCGCTGTAGGGGTAATGACGTACCTCGCAGATAAAAACTGCCCGCCCAGCTTTGGGTGCCACCTAACATTCTGCACCCATGAAGCATGATCCGAGTAAGTTCTGACCACAGCATCCTCCTCTTCCAAGCGGCGGTCGAAAACTTTGACAACACCATCCGCAAAACTGGCGATGAATGTTTGGGAGGCCCCACTGTCGGAAACAATAGCAGTAACAGGGCTGTCTGAGTTCGTGTCCATGTCCTAAGGAATGGGTGAGCTGACACTCGAAGAAATGAGAAGCTTCTTACAAGGCCTTGAGTTTCAGTTT
The DNA here is from genome assembly GCA_014925845.1 of Crassisporium funariophilum. Lineage (NCBI taxonomy): Eukaryota > Fungi > Basidiomycota > Agaricomycetes > Agaricales > Crassisporiaceae > Crassisporium > Crassisporium funariophilum. The sequence goes on from JACGCL010000001.1 coordinate 526,394, forward strand.
GTGCATCCCAGACCTTGATGACGCGCGAGTCGCCACCAACCAAAAGAGTACCAGCAGATTGCTTCCAATCCATGACTACACCTACACCACCCAAACCGTTCCTCTGACGGACTTGGATCATCTCGTTGACACCCCGAAAAGCGCTGACAGTCTGCAGCGGCCCTTCGTTCAAGCTGGGGTCGTAATTCCTGTACAGGCGTATGATGCCATCGGCTAGAGAGAAGATTGGGAAATGGTACATGCAAGAGAGAGACTGAGGGCTCACATGAAGCAGCTAGAATGATGCCTCCGACATCTTGGTTGATGATCTGAAGGGCAGTGATACTGGTGTCTCTCGGGTTGCCATTGCAGAAATAGTTTAGGCGCTTGCGTGTGTGCCAGTCCCAGACACTGGATAATGGTTTAAGTCATTTGCGGTAGGTATTCAGATATCAACTCCTGACCTTATCATATCAGTCTCGTTGGCGATGATAAGTTGCCTGTCAAAGGAATGGAAAGCCATGGTCAAAGGATGACCAGGCACTGCTAGGGTCGCCACAGGTCGATCCCAACGGGAAATTTCTGAAAAGAGCAAGCAATGAATGCCTTAACTTATTGTACAACTGACTGAGGGGGACTTACCAGCGATAGGCGCTTGGGTTTGGGTACTCTTGATAATCTCATCGTTACGCTTCTGCCTCCAGACCTGATAGTTATACTGAACACTTCCAGGCTCATCCGCCTCAGTTTGCTTTCACTCTTTCTCAGCAACGCCAATGATGAATGAAAAGTGTCACATACCCTCATTTGGGGTTCTTTGAAGTACTCGGAGCACCATTCATAGTAATAACTCTTCAATGGAAGAACATCTCGAATCTTTGCGCCCGTACCAAGGCCTAGGATGACACTGCTGTGGGTGGAATCCATCGAGAAGGTGCTGTTGCTGGGGCTAGGAAGAGAACCACCAATGGGATGGTGCCTATGAGGGTGCATGCCTGCCCGCCTCCTCGCACGGAGACGCTCCATGTCCTCCTCCATGAGTGCTTCCATAACATCACATGGCAAAAAGTCCATAGGAGACTGACTATCTTCGGATGGATGAGGAGAAGAAGGTTGCTTGGCGTCGGACCCTGGGATTCCTTGTGGGTCGTAGGGCGAACAGTACTTTGCGAGGGTCATGTTGGCCTGAGGAACCCGGAACGTGTCGCTTGACTCCAATTGTTCAAGCTTGATTGGCCCGGTTAGCAAAGCGTTGGCAAGACTCGGCGAGGAACGTCCGTCCTCAGAGGTAGTCGGGAATGTGATTCCACCAGTCAGGACCTTCAGAGCGTTAGCGAAAGAAGAGGTACGTTTGATGGTGTTTGAAACCCCAGTGGATATAGTACTCGTCATGGTGTCGCTGCGACTAAGCGATGGTCGGTCAATGCTTGGAGATGGGAATGGCGGTAGGTGAGGAGACGATTGAAGAGAAGGCACACGAGACCTCACGCCTAATTGCGGCGAACCTCGTCGGTCCATACGGTCCATAGGTGCAGTTGGGGGGAAGTTCAAAGACGTAGACTCAAGGCGAGCGAAGGGAGAGTCCAGCAGCAGAGCGGTGATGTAATCGACGATGGTCTGAGCGTTCGTTGCAACCTCCTGGTATGGATCAACGGAAAGATCAAGTAGCACGACGAAAATGGTAAAGAATGAGGAAAGCAAAACGCGGTTTTCCTCTCTTAAAAGGTCATCCTCACCAAAGCCTTCGAGCCACTCGGCCACAGCTTGGCTCGTAACTTCATCTTCATGCACATGTGAAGGAAATAATGGGTGGTGATGTCCCATTGTGCCAGATCGCCATCTCCTATCTTCCTCCCAATATAGCCATGCGCAGACCACAAAATACCCTCTCCATTCCTTGACCAAACAACTGATAACTACTAGCAACTCCTTGCGGCACATCGGACTCGCATCGTCCTTGATGGCGAGAGTTGCGCCAGTGGCAACAGCAACCTCCATTCGAAAATGAACGCGTTCCTCGAGCTGGTACATGGTCCCGGTGCCTCCCCCGCTTTGCTTGGTTAGGTCTGCGGAGCCACTAGCACCCATAAATGTCCCCAAAGCGTACAGGACAGCTGATCGCACCTCTGCAGAATCGTCGGAGAGCATGCCAATGAGTTTATCCTGCGTTCCCCGGTCAACGCCATAGACTTTTATCTCATCGTTACTATCCCACATTTGAGCAATGCAGAGTGCAGTCCACTGGCGTAAAAGGAAATCCGGTTCCTCCAATCGATCATAACAGTTATCGAAGACCCTTTCGCTCCAGCAGGCCGCTTGGCCATGAGGGAAATCGCGGGAAATAGAGGCGAGGATGAATGAACACATTGCTTTGTGTTCGGAGCTATTGGGTAAGTTATCCTCGTTCCTGAGTCCAAGAACGTTAGAGAAGTATCTATACCCCTGTGTGTTGTAAAGATCGCTTTGAACTGAGGAATCGACGGCGAGGATTCGTGCCCAGATGAAAATGAGCACTGGTCGTAAATCCTGCCCAGCCGCTTGCAAGAGCTTAGAAATGTAGGGGAAAATGCCGATAGTGAGGACTAGATGCACGGCCCAAGGTCCAAGGTCAACAAATTGGGACAATAGAATGAGAGCGCGAAGTCGATGTGGCTGTGAAAGTAAAACCTGTAGTACAATTGGAAGCTGGTCAGGCGGTTTCCGGGGAACGAGGTGTCGTTCTGAAGATGAATTATCGTGCTCGACTACGTCATTTGTTTCTGGGTGGCCATTATACTTGTCATTGGGCTGTGGAAGTGATAGAGGGCCACGTTTCGTCAACGCCGAGCCGCCTCGTGATATCCAAACTTCAAAGGCCGTTAGCTGGTCAGCGAAAAAGCGGCTAGGGATGTACACATAGGGCTTATCACCCGTTTGCTTGGCTGTGAAGGTGGGGTCTACACGTTCGGTTTGCCCGATTCGACCTGGCGTAGTTCCGACGCTTGATGGGACACTACTCGTGGCTGAACCTGGGTTGATGGATTTCGCAAGCAGGTCGGGAAGTTGGCGCAGACACGTATCTACTGCCAGATCCCACGTAGCCCATAACGGGTGAGTGTTGGTTGCAGGAAGAGGGGGGTACGTGTGCGGGGTGCAATGATAATTTTTCATTATCCGTTCCGCGAGGAGGAAGTTCCGGAAGAGAGATGCGATGAGGAGGTCACATCGATAGAGCCTTGTAAAGGTCTCTCGCGAGAAAGTCGTCCAGGCGATCGTATCGGTGATGGCGGTGAAAATCCAGTTTAGCTCTCCGAGAGGAGTTCGTCGGTCCTTGAGATCGCCGGGCAGCTGCGTCACCATATCAGCTGTGACATTGTTGGGCAGGTGATGGTTCATGATAAAGTATCGGAGGGCGATATCAATGGGGGATGTAAGGCAAGAGGTGAAGACATCGGCTGGCAGTTCGGGACAATTTGGGAGGTTCTCGTTGGCCCCACAAGCCGCCAGCTGAAGAGAATTCATCATTGGTTGTGCTCCATCAGCATAACCACTATGCAACATATTGACCTCGTGATCTCGTCGCTCGGCATATATGTTGAAGTTGTGTAGAAGGTGCCCAGCGGCGGAGCAGTCCCAGATGTAGACTCCTGGGGAGCCGAGCCACCCTTGGATGTCTTGCAGGGATACTGGCATATATTTCGTGTAATCGCGGTTGAAACACCATAGCTCTCCACTCGCCGTAGGTTTTGGAACCCCATGTCCATTGTAGTAAAATAGAACAGCATCATCCTTCGCTTGCTTCCGCAACGTTTGGCAAAAACGGCGGAGATCTTCTAATGACGGGTCGAGGATGGGTTTGTAAGCGATCTTGAGACTGAGTCCTTCAAATTGGTGCTGAAGGTTGGATCCAATTGCTTCCAAGGCTTTATGGGAGGGCATCGTATGTGGATCAACCCAACACTCTAAAACCGCGCATGGGTTGGTTTTGACAATGTCTGGCGGGTCTACGTCGATGTTGAGGCACAAAACGAGCGCAGCATTTGCCGTCTTCAGTTTCCCTGGCGCTGAACCACGCCAAGCAATGTTTTTGGATGACCACGGAGGACCTGGGGTAGGATTCCCACATGTGAGGTGTCGTTTAGCAGACCAGTAGGGTATTGGAGGAGCTGGTTCGGGAGTGGTTTCGGCTGAGGCACTGACTCGTCCTTCCGGGCTGCGAGGGCCATTCGGACCTCGGGAGTTACGAGTCTGCGATTGCGATGATGGGTCCGAACGGGATGTTGAGCGATACTCTCGTTCAGTATCTGAATCTGAGCTCTGCGTACGTCCTCCATTCGTCCGGGCCCACGGTCCAGCACCTTTGTCCAGTTAAGTTCGGATACTATGGGCACAATCCCGGACCACATACCTGGCGCAAACATGGGACCATTATTCCGAGGTGGGGCTTGTGTTGATGAGTGGTTCATGTTTCCAACACTAGCACTAGCAACAATAGCTTCACAAGTTGGGCGGTTGTTGATGTTGTACAGAACCCGATAGTGCTATACCTTCGATCCTGAGTAATTGATCTTTACACCACTACCCTAGCTGTCCTCCAAGCTGTTGAGGAGGGCTGCAGACCACCTGGGTCGTGGTCGGAAGTTGAGAGGGAGGGATAAGTTGCACAACAGGAAGGATTATGGAAACTCGGGCCAGGCCCGTTTAGGCGTTTCCAGTCACTTTCACTTCTCAACAAGCCTTAGTTGTGCACTCTCAGTATGTATCCTCTCTTGCTCTGGCCGCCTTGAAACTTTAGGTACTCATACCGATACTTACCTCTAATAGTTGGGATAGGTTTTGCCCTTCAATATGGCGACTAAAATGGATTCGTCTTCGCCTCCATTGGATCCGCCTTTGGGAATGATCGTTACCACACCTCAAGGACGCGGTGTCGTGCGTTTCAAAGGAACTGCGAGTTTCAGCCTTGGGAAATGGTATGGAGTCGAGCTCTTTGAGCAGAATGGGAAGAACGATGGTTCTGTGAATGGAGAATCCTACTTCACCTGTGAGATGGGGTATGGGGTATTCCTTCGGCCCAGTCAGATCAGCAAGGTGCATGGCATGGAATTAGAGGCTGGACCCTCCGTAAGTTACATTTCCTGTTGTCTTCCATGCCCCCTTAATGTATCCAACGCTTTTAGAAACCACCACCCACTGCAGCACGTCCCTTGGGAGCTGGACACCAGCGTACCCCCAGTGCAAGTGGACTACTACGCACCAATTCAATCAGAAGTCCACCATCATCCAATGCATCTAATGCGTCTAGATCTGCCAGTCCTTTAAAGCCCGTGATTGCACTGTCAGTGCAACCACCAGCACTCGCTCGTTCAGTGTCCTTGAAGCCTCCACCACCAGCATCCTATACAAAACTTACTTCGACACTCTCACTACAACCACGCAAGTCGTTAATTGTACGACAATCCCCTGCACAAGATTCCCCACTGTCAACAAGTCCAATATCGCGTAATGGAACAACTTCGTCAGCCAAACAGTCTTCAGGCGCCTTCGGTGTCAAGCGCACCTCATCTCCACTCAGTCTGCCCCCTCGGCAACCTTCTCCCCCATTGAATTCATTGCCCGTCTCGCACGTAGTCTCCTCGACAGTGGTGGTATGTTTCATGACCCTGGATTCGTTTCTCGTTGCCATAATTTACCCGACCAACAGCCCCCGCATATTGAACAAGAACTTCAAGAATTGCGTGCCAAAATTCGTGTTCTGGAAGCCAAGCGTGCTGATGAAGCAAGACACGCCGACGAACTGCAATCTCGCCTCTCCGACGCAGAAGCATTTGTCTCCATCCGCCCCAAACTTCAACTCAAGCTGAAAGAACTGAACGAAGAGCTCATATCCTCACGACGCAACTTGGCAGATTCTCAACAATTATCGCAGTTAGCTGAAAGTCGTCTCATTGATGCACAGGACCAGTTGGAGATTGTTATGTTGGATAAGGAGGTTGCAGAGGAGAGGGCCGAGCTCGCAGAGGCCGAGTTGGAGGAAGTAAAGGAGAAACTGGCTGTAATGTCCGTGGAGAACGATGTTTTGAAAGAGGATCAGGGTGAGTCAATGATCCAGTATCCATGAAAAACTTGCTCATTGAACAATATACAGTGGATGGCGAACCGGGCGACAACCCTGCAAAGGATTCGCTGGGTTACATTCAGCTCGAGAAACAGAATCAACGTCTGAAGGAGGCTCTTATCAAGTAAGTCGTCGTGTGCCTGTAATCGAGATAATTGCGTCAATCTGGCAGACTACGGGACATGACACAGGAAACCGATCAAGAACAACGTCGACGGATATCAGAGATGGAGAAGGACGTAGCAAGTATCGACAAACTCGAAGGTACGCCTGGTTCTGCATTTATACGCGACAACGGAAACTTGTACTCATGTTATCGACCAGCTTCCTACGAAGAGGCACTGATAAAACTCTCCAATGCCGAAACCGAAATTGATGGCTTGAAACTTCAACTGGACGATGCTCTGGCTGCTGAGGATATGCTTGTCCGCTTGACGGAGCGCAATCTGATGTTGGGCGAAGTAATTCTACCAATCTCCTTTATATGTGCGGTATGATGTTGATCGTCTTCGGGATAGAAAATCGAGGAAATGCGCATTACCATTGAAGATCTTGAGGCCCTCAAAGAACTTTCTGATGAACTAGAAGAGAATCATACGGAGACCGAGAAGCAACTTCACGAGGACCTTGGTTCGTAAACATATCTATCGTCCTCTGTTTTCTTCAAACTGATCATCTTGTGAACTTAGATGCCAAGGATGCACAACTCCGAGACCATGTTTTGAAGATTGGAGTGCTTGAAGAGACATGTCAAGATTTTGAAAACACAATCAATCAATTCCGAGAACTTGTCATGCAGCTTCAGAGGTACGTTTCCGTCCCTTTTCATCCTGCCTTCGTAGTTGGACAACCTTACCATGTCTACCCCCGCTTGTCAACAGCGAACTCGACCAACTACGCACACAGACGCAGACAGCACAAACTGAGTCTGCGTCAGCTGCTTCACAATCAGCCGCTATGATGTCTCTCAATCTAAAATTGCAATCCTCCGCTATGAAGAATTTGGCACGGAATATTCAGTTAGAGCTGACAACTCTGGAGGCCAGGGAGGCTAGGGAGTTGTTCAAGATCGCTCAGGTTTGTACTTTTCCTATTCACAGTTGCGATAAAATTGCTGACGGCGGTGCCGTCCAAAATATAGCCATACTTGCCCCAAATGTATTACGAAGCCGACCTGGATGCTACCCAGTGTTACATGGCCTTCCAGCGTCTGGCCTTCAAGGCGGACCTGATCAATACGGTCGTGGCCCAGGTGCACAACCTACCAGATGCCCTCAACGGAGACGTATCGGAGGTGATTATCGGAGTTTGCGAGGTAAGTCCACATCAATTCGTTTTGAAGTAAGTCTCAGAATGACGCCGTTCATGTATGAAGATGCGGGGTCGGATGTCAGGAATTTCGACCTTGTCGAAACGATTCGCAGCTATACTGCGGACATGCGATGTCGAGACATTCCTCAGTGTTGCGCGCATCTACCCTGACCTCAAACCGTTGGAAAATGGCCTCAACAATCACATCAAGCTCCTTCAGACCGATGAACTGAATGTTGAGCAGTGTGTTTCGGACATCACTAGGTGAAGGAATCTGTTACTCCCTCCTGAATGTTCACTGACTCTCCGGTTGGCGTAGAATACAACGCGCACTCGATGAAATGGCGGTGTCATACTTTGACGGGTTCGAAAGCGACTTGCTGGAACGCGAGATGGGATATGTCTTGGCATTCGATCATGATCTCGATATGTTTGCTGCTCTGATTGGGTTCGCGAAGACTTCAGTGGCCGATATAATGAAGGAGGATGGTGAGCTTTTGCTTACATATCTATCCTGCGTATCGAAATGAATGTTTACCAACTCTTCTCAGATATCGTGGTCGACATGGGTGGTTACGACATCGAACAGGTCTTGTTCGAACCCATGGTTAAATTGTTGGGTCGATGCAAGAGTGCGAAAATGCTTGCCAAGTTCGTGCTATGCCAGTATTTTTCACGCCAATAATCTACTTATCACTCCCCGATGTTTAGGAAACTGATCAAGCAACTTGAAGAGCTCTCTAAGAAATCGTCAGCTCTGAAACCGCATCTCATCGCTCAACTGACTGCCTTGAGCAATTATGCTCCTCAATTGTCTAACTTCGGTGTTTCGGTTTGTTTTACCTACTTCCCTGCCGCACCTGCCCCTTACTGACTTTACTTTACTCTGCTTCAAGCTGGCTGGTCAAATCGTGTCCCACATCAAAGAAATTCGACCCTCGAAATCGGCTCTTCAGTTGGTCACTATTCTCAAGCTTGTGAAGGAATCTGCTACATCCACACTGGCTAAAGACCTGAAAACTGGGTCATCACCCTGGGAGGCTGTTGGGGACGCCATCACGCACCTCATTGAAGAAGGCAACAAGCTCTTCCCAACAGTCACTGAGGCTGAGAACATCATCACAGGTAAGCTCATCGGTGTCTATGACCCATCCGCGACCCCAATGTTGACACTTTCTTAGTATCTGGAACTGCGCCATGGATCGCAAGGATTCAAGAGATTAAAGCTGCACTGGCCGTCAATGTAGAAGCTGAGAGGAAAGTCGCTCAACTCAACGACGAGATCCAAGCTTTAGCGCGTAACGTTAAAACCAAAGACCAAACCGTACAAGAGTCAGCTGTCAAGATAGAATTGATGGAACGTCGACTTGAAGCGATCAAGAAACAGGCTGATACGATAGCGGAATTGGAGAAGGATCTTGCTGCTGCGAAGAAGCAGGAGAAGGCGTCTTCTGACACCCTACTTCAGTTGCACTCAGAATTGGATAATGTGTATCAGGAAAATGCGAAGCTGAAAGCTTCGACCGCTGGCCAAGAACGTCAAAGTAAGTCTTCTATCCCTGACAGTCTGGTTTACAGGGCTGACGTAGGCTATTTAGCAACTGGGGCTCAACCAGCTGAACCTGAACATCTGCCCATTGAAGGCAACTTGGAGACATCGCATCTTTTGGAGCAGGTACGCCCACATACCTGAGCCCATTTCATTCCTTTGCTTAACCCGTGCGTTATAGATTGATGCCCTCCGAGGAACAGTACGCTTCCTCAGAATGGAAAATTCTTACCTCAAAGGCCATGATCTCCTCCGAGAAATTGAGGCCCTGCCACCCCTTCCTCAGCGTGTCTTACGGGCGCCAACACCACCACTTATGCCATCAGGCAATTCCGACACCGAAGACTCCGACTCGGACGAACTCCCGGCTCCTCCGACTCTTTTCTCACTGTCGACTGAGACGAAGAAGCTGTATCGCGATGTCATGAAATATTCCTCTGCCCCTCGAGTCGTTGACCTGTCCGCGCTGAATGCTAAGAGGGCAGAAGCAAAGGGTGGGAAGGTGTGGATGCCTAGGAAGCAGAGTCCCGCTCATCAGGTCTTAGAGAGAAAGATGGAAGGAGAGAGATTGAGTCGAAGGGTGCATGGGTTGCTGGAGAGGGCGAGCGCGATTGGTGCGAATCTATGATTATTATGTCTTTCTTTATCTACATCTTTTATGGCTCTACCTTATGTATAGATTTCTCTATCACGCATTTGTCGCGGTGATTAATTGAATGAATAGGACATTAAAGGTTTCTCTCTTCCAATCACTAGAGTTAAATAAGAGTCAAGAGCAAGTCAGGAGGACTGTCGTCCAATCGGACCGGTATTCAGGCTGGCTACGTAAGCCAATTTGGTTGGGGGAAAGGCTTTGGATCCAAACAACCGACGACAATTGTCCTCATACTGCCGCCACCGCGTACAAGAGGTTCAGCCACAGCAAGTAAACAGACGACCCTTTACGGCTCTGTCGTCGCCAGACGCCTTGGGAAGGAGGAAATAATCAGTATACTGCCTTTGGCTGTTCGCAATTGAACCTGGTCCGCTACAATGGTCAGAGCGGACGGAACAACAGAGCCTGTGAGTGTCTGGAAACATGCACCTTACATCCCTCTAGCAGCCGAGAGTGCTAAGCCGAGACCGTGTTACGCGACATTGCAGTCCGAAGCCAAGAAGGAAACAACAGTCAAGAAGAAGGTCGCCGTCCAACGGAGACCCATGATTTCTGGAGTGTGGCCTTGTAAAATCAATGGGTGCAACAAGCAGTTCGCTCGGGAAGCGGACCTAAAACGGCATCAAAGGACAACCAAGTTGCACTCAATGCCCAGTTTGTTCGTTGCATTCGTGATTAAGCGCCGTCATATGCTGATAAATTTCCAGTGCATGTCCACAGTGCGATGCCACTTTCACAAGAGTAATATCTAGACCCCCTTTTCCCAGAGTAGTTGCTTATTGTGAACTCAGACTGACGCACAACGAAGACATCAGAAGTCAAGGTACCTAAAGCAGATTTGCACGAATCAACACGACTGACTGTGTCTCGCTATAGACATAACGGCATTGTTATAGAACCCATAGAATCGACCAATGAGGGGGATGAGAATTCCCGAAGTCGGAGTGGAACTCCTTCATCAAAGGGCAAAGAGAAAGCAGTCAACATTCCTGTTCAAACACATCAAGGCATGCCGACTGTTACTGGGCCCTCTACTTACTATCGACAACACACCGCAACCACGACACGTACGTCATACCGTTATTACCTATAGCTGACCCTTCATTTATGTCACATCCAGCATACATGCCCCCCCGAATTCACCAAGTCAACATTTTAACATCCTCTGCAAGGACGGCACCCCCTTGGCCAGGTTATCCTCAGTGGCCAACTGGCGCACCTCCACCGAACATGGGCCCGATAAGCTACATACCCCATCCAATGTATTTCCCCTCACCTCATTATCGCCCTCATACGACTGGATACCCATCTGCCTCTCCACCCCCATCCTCTGATCCTGGTCTCAACCTCCCAGGCATGGGCATGCGTACGCCATCGCAGAACACCAGCTCTTCGGATATCTCCCGGAATTCACCATCTCACCTACACTCTTCGGCCCCACCCGCAGACTCTTTGGACATCAATCACATTAGCGACCTCGACAACACCTCTCAGCTCACGGCAGAAGACGTCGTGGCCGCCGTACGCTTGGTGATGAATATGCAGGCGGAGTCGGAAGAGGCAGCCAAGAAGCGGGAGGAGGAGGAAAAGGTTCATGGCGGTTATAGCAGGGAGTCTCAAGATATGGACGAGGAAGATCTTAGGCATTCGGTGCCCAGGAGTTTAGATTTGGACGATGCGTTGAATGGGTTGCATGGTTATGGATCGAGTTTTGAGAGGCCAGAGCCCATGGAACATATGCTGACGGAGGATGGAGAACCGATGTTGAATCCAGGTTCGTGTTACGACCGTTTTCCAAGTGTTGAGGGGCACTGCTGATCTGCTTGGTCATGCAGCGGAACTGTTGACCCAGGTCGGTGGATCAGCTCAAGGCCGAACTTATCTGCTGACGTTTGGTCTTGTTCTTTCAGGAATCTCTCGCATCTCCGCCTCCTTCATGATGAGTTCTTGTATAGGTAATTTCTTTTATTGCATTGGCTTTCCGCTTTCGATGTTTTCTTTTGGTGGACAATGAAACATACATTATTGTACATGGAGTAACGTCATTTCACAGAGTATACAGTATATATTTACCTTAATATTCTCCTCTAATTCTTGCATGTATATTCATCTTTTAAGCATTACCTTTATTTCCTCCACTTTCATTACCATTACTTCTCAGGCTTTTCATGGTGGATTTTTCTGGCAATTCCGGCAAGTATCAGTACCTACGTCATCATGAATTTTGTCATTCAACTTTCGGTAACTCGAATGATATCCAGGCAAAGATATCGAGAAATTTTCTATCCGATTTATATGGGTAGGGTATACAGATGCAGTTACATTTCACGTCTAGAGGATGTTGACCTTGGGCCATGGGTACTGTGGGCCGATCTTACGAGAGAAAAAAGGTTAGCGGCTATTTTTAGATCAAGAAAAAACTAGTACCTGTTGGACGCAAGCGCGAGCCAACGCATGTCCAGCCAGGACCGATTCTTCCAGGGTTTTTCCTGCGACCAGGCCACCGAGGAATCCTCCAGCAAACGCATCACCAGCGCCATTTGTGTCTACAATCTGGTCATCCGTCAAAACATTGACGGGGTAAACCTTTGGGGTGTCTGCGTTATCAGCGGAGACAACTACAGTATGCTCAGCTCCCTGGGTGAAGACAACAATGCGGGGACGAGACGCGTTCGATTTAGGGAGGAGCGCAATGGAGCGCGCGATACCAGCGAGGTCTTTGACATCGGGGAACCCAGTCGCGCTGGCCCATGCCTCGGCTTCCGCTTCGTTACCGATTATGATGTCGGTGTAAGGGATGATTTGTTGCAGTTGAGCACCAAAGAATTGGGGGATGAAGGGGGCGGAGAAGTTCAAAACAAAGGTCTGGGATCCGTCGACTAGGTTATTAGGTTAACAGGAGCAAGAGATGATGGCGTACCTTTCCAGCTGCTGCAGACTTGCTGCTGAGCTCAAGGACGGATTCTACACCGTGGGTCAAGAAGTATCCCTCAACATAGAAAAACTTAGCGCCATCAATCAAAGGTGCGACTGCAGGAGACGAAAGATGTGATTTTTCGAATTTTTCGGCAACACGGAGAGTAGTAACCAAAGAACTAAAACGCCCATCACTCTCGTCAGTTTTTGTCAGTTCCTGAAAAGTGAATACTCACCGGTGGTGGCCAGTGATAACGACAGCGCAGGCGCCAGTCTTCTCGCCTTTCTTGACCTGGTAGACTTCATCCAGGCCTTCCCGCTTGTTAGCTGCCTTAAGTTGGTCGGCGAGGTCGTCATCGCCAACTGCCCCGGTGTAAACAACTGATCCTGCGGGAAGAACATACTACAATTCAAGATCGCGGTTAGTGTGTCACTTGAATGACAAATTCACCCTCGACTCACGGCAGCTCCGCGGGCAGCGTTTTGAGCTGCGCCTCCGGCAACGTAGTCCACTTTGTGCTTGTTGACGACCTCCTCGTAGCTGTCCAATTAAATTCAGGCCACCACACAAAGATGTGAAATGGAACTGGGTCCGCTCACATTGGAGTGTGCTTTTCCTCAGCCAGGATCGCGTCGTTTGCCTTCAAATCATACTTTTTGAGAAGCTCTTCTCCGTTCCTAACTTGCATGTCCAGCAAGGGATTTCCCATGCAGAAAAGCGAATATTTGGGCGTAGACATTATTGCGATTGGGGTTTGGCGGGGTAGTGGGTTGTAGACGAAATAGTTAAAGTCGGACCATGGCTCTTCTTGAAATCTTTATCATCAACCGATCGATGTGATCTAATCTAATCGATGCCCATTCGGACTCGTGGATGTGGCGCTCTAAGTTTTCGACGATTGAACCGGCATGATTAGTAGTGATGAGCTCGCTAGTCCCTTGTCCCTAAACGCTGGATCGAGACTATGTACGCGGCGGAAGTTTCTGTGACCTACGCAGTACGGTGAGAATCCCAAAATCAGAGAGCCATGCCCGCAATCAAATATTGCGCCACTCACTATTGCAGGTCACAAGGGAGAATTCCAGCATCTTGTTGTCCGATGGCTTCTTGTGCTAATTGTGTCTCTTCCAGGTTTCCATAACCTTCACCTTGTCTAGAGTCATATTCAGTCCTTTGATCGATTCCTAACACTCTCTTCACTAGTCACTAGCAATTGATCGCCGCGCCGACTTTTGTTCACTCCAAGGATTCTTCTGTGTGGCATGGTTCCCGTTAGCCTGCATTGAGGATCAAAGTTTTCTGAGTATATTATGTACTGCATTGACAGGATGAAAAGGCGGGCCACCATTGCAAGGTCGCATATGCATTGGCGCATTCTGTTAAGTACCAACTGCTTGACGGTGCGTCAGGTCATACACACGCGGTACGATATGTCCTTACGTACCACCACTTATTGTTAGATAAGGTCTTTCGTTTCCATTAAGTTACACAAACAGCGCGCGTTGACACAATCAGCGACATGTGTTGTCATAATGAGGGGTGAAAGGTAGTAGATCCGGGAGTTGGACGAGCCCAGACTCCAGCAGGAACACATTCTAGCTGTCAGATCAGGCCCCGGAATTTGCTGCTACAGGTCATGGGGCAAAGCCACTATTCGAGAACCCAGCAAAACCCACTTCTTGTGGGACATGGTATTCAGCGCAAGATATATGAGAGCGCCCGGGTATTGTGGGGTTAATGTAAAGTTCAGCGCTCAAGGACCGATACAGCTGTTAGATATGCTTTCGGATGTGGGGTATGAAAATCGCGTGTACGCAATCTTCGACTTTCTCAACCTTTACTTAGGTTCTTCCTTTAAGCCGCCCTGGAGCCACGGCGGTGCATATGTCGCATTCACTGCCATAGATTCTGGGGTGTCGAAAAACTGTATAAGAGGATCTGCTTTTCTGTGTAGTACTAAAAGCTCAGCCCCATAACTGAACACAAGCCTCCAACACGATGACCAGCAAAGTAATAAGCCAAAGCCAGCCCGGTAAGCTTTCAAAAATCCAAGCTGACTCTTCATTAATTCAACTTATATATTGAATCTGTTTGTCAGTGCCTACCGCCAGTCCAGGCGTCGCGGACATCGTCGGCTTCGGCAATTCAGGAGTTGTCATCTTGCGCAACTCCATCTTCGTCCAATTGCTCAGTGTCATTCCTAATTTTGGATACGACGCCGGCGGATGGCGAGTTGAGAAACACGTCCGTCTCCTTGCAGATACTACTGGCGACAGACAGGCAGATGTTGTCGGCTTCGGAGAAGGCGGCGTCTATATCTCAGTCAACAATGGCAACAACACTTTCCAAGCACCGAAAATGGTCCTTTCAGACTTTGCATACGCTGCTGGTGGGTGGCGCGTTGACAAGCACATTCGCTTTATGGCGGATACCAGAAAAACCGGACGCGCTGATGTTGTGGGTTTCGGGGACGGTGGTGTGATAGTCGCCAAGAATAACGGGAACGGAACCTTCAATTCCGGCGCCCTTGTTTTGGCCGACTTCGGTTATAATGCCGGCGGATGGAGGATGGACAAACACCTTCGCTTCCTCGCTGACGTCAACGGGAACGGGCTCCCCGACATCGTTGCGTTTGGCGAGAACCAGGTGATCGTCGCCCTGAACAACGGAAATGGCTTCCAGAGTGGTCAGGGTGTTATCCAGGACCTT
The DNA here is from genome assembly GCA_014925845.1 of Crassisporium funariophilum. Lineage (NCBI taxonomy): Eukaryota > Fungi > Basidiomycota > Agaricomycetes > Agaricales > Crassisporiaceae > Crassisporium > Crassisporium funariophilum. The sequence continues at coordinate 541,611 of JACGCL010000001.1, forward strand.
TGCTATTCCGATGCTAGTGGTGGCTGGCGCATCGAGAAGCACCCTCGAATCGTTGCCGATATGACAGGGGATGGGAAGGCCGACATTGTTGGCTTCGGTAATGCTGGAGTAATAGTTGCGTTCAACAATGGCAATGGAACATTCCAAACTCCAAAGCTGGTCAAGGATAATTTCGGCTACAACGCAGGTGGATGGCGTGTAGAGAAGCACCCTCGATTTGTTGCTGATCTCACAGGAAGTAAGCGCGGGGACATTGTTGGATTCGGGGACGCCGGCGTCTATATCTCAATCAACAACGGCGATGGCTCTTTCCAAGCCGTCAAGCGCGTCATTGACAACTTCGGATACATTGCGGGTGGTTGGCGTGTCGAGAAGCACCTGCGCTTCCCGGTTGACTTGACAGGCGATGGGTGTGCAGACATCATTGGGTTTGGCGAGACCGCTGTTTACGTCTCGTACAACGATGGGAAAGGCAGCTTTGGGCCCGTTCAAAAGCTCGTTGATGGCTTCGCATATAATGGTGGAGAATGGTCCTTGGAGAAAACAGTTCGCTACGTTGCCAACCTCTACCTCAACTAACTTCGTTGACCATTCCGCTTGGGAAATATCTTCTGTACAAAATACGTTTTACGATTCACGCTTGTCCAAAGTGTGTAAAAATACAATTGCCGCGACTATCATGATGGAACAATGCTGGTGTGTGCCTGCGACCTTCTCATTCTCTACATTCTGCAGCCCATCATCATTTACTCCCCAATAATCAGTCCCGATTACTCCTCATTATACTCTTCTACTTACGTCTTGTGATAGCCCTCCACGCGATCACAAGTATACGACAGATGGGAATACATCAAAGTGGTTACGGGACCTACATCGGTGTCTATCTGACTGACGCCACATCATCCTCGCCAGAACCCTGAGCTAAGAATTCTCGCGATGCACCATCTCATCTTTCCCACAAAATGATCGAAGACGAAGATTTCCGCAGGATCACTGATAACAGCCAAAGGCTTTTGTTTTCAAAATCTGATTCGGATGAGATGCATAGTCAAACGTTATTATTAGATGATAGATGCTAATATTGTTTAGAAGTATGAAACGTCTGTTGTTAGGATGAAGTTAATGCCCGATGGAGAGATTGATAAGGTATTCCAAAGGTGCAGCTCTGAATGTATCGTTGGTAATGATAGGAGGACCAGTTTCAGGGAAAGTGTATAGCTGGGGTGCCTGCGGGGTGTACCGAGGCCAATGTACCCCAGTGCCGATGTTTGGGTCGAGATGGGTAGCAAATTGAATGAGGTAGTCATCCGTGATCTTCATGGCAAGGTCGGAGCCATGGAACTAGTGAGAACGTTAGCACGATGAGTTATTTTCCAGGTTAATGGCGACTTACCGATCCGAAATTAGGTGTGTCTTTAACATGCTTGCTATCTGAAACCCAGCCATAACATGAGGTCGACATTCCGAGGTATCGCATGGCAAAGCACTTACAGTACGACCACACATTTTGCTTGCCAGAGAATTGGCGGAGGAAATACCTCTTTGGTCCTTGCAATACTGAGTCTCCTTGGAAAGAAGACATACGCTTGAATTGAGGGGTTACAGCGTTGCGGGTTGATGTGTTGTAAGGCGATCCTACTGTGACGTCATTTGGATAGAGGGTCCATAAGGGTGCCAGCTGGGCCTCTGTGGCTTTTGGATACCAGAGGGTGCGAACATAGGTTTGGAATTCAGCATCTGTGCTGTAAAGAGAAAGTCGGTTTGGTTGGACATAATGTCATCTAGAGAGTCACTCACGTTACATTGAGACTGGAGGCTGCGAATAGCGTCCCTTCATCGTCGCAGCTGCCTAATCAGAACGTCATCGTAAGAACTCGTCGTGGAGAACACCTCGTTGCCATACCTGATACGAATGGTATATTGGCCGCTTTCCCAGCTGTTACGAGCTTTTCTGGATCGTCTGTTAAGATGACACCGTCCACACGAGGATGCCAAACCAGTACAAGCGACTTTACGTCGAGGCAGGTCAGTATACCAGATGGTGTTCGAAAGGCGGGCGCCGAAAGCATACCTGATACGAGAAAAGGTTGGGAGACTTATCGACAGAAGCCTTCAAAATGGGGAGAGGAAGAGCACGCAGGCACGCCAGTGTGTCGGCCTTACCAGCGCATCCAGTGTCCGTGACCAGAGCATTGTAGTGATCCTAGGAAGATTGAATCAGATTTGGCTGATGTGGTCGTCAAGGTCAATGTACAAACCTGTCCACTGGTGATATTACCAACTGATATGGGTGATCCCGACATCATGAAGCCGGCTCGGAACAGGCCTTCGTTGTTTCCACCGTACGCGAGCATCTGCAGAGAAACTGATATTGAGCCCGAGGATTGACCCCATCTATATCGACAAGATGCCTAAGTTCAAGAGCGTGAAGTCTCAAGTCAAATGTGAATGCATACATCGTGACTTTCGTCTTGTCGCCGCCAAACTCGTGGATGTACTTTTGAATCCATTTCAAGGCGAAACGCTCTGAATCAAGTGTCAGAAGGAGAGAAACCTCGTACATCCCATTGAGACTCACGATCTAACAGTCCCAAGTTCCCTAGTCCCGCGTCCTGGACCTCTTTCCCTGCCAGGAATCCATATGCAGACATTCTGAATGGTGAACAGATCCATCAAAATCATCTCTACTGACATCGAAAATGCTACATACCTGAAGTTCATGGAAAGGTAGATCACGGGTTTTTTCATCTCGACGGAGCGTTGAACGATACGCTGTCCCATCGCATCATACCTATTTCAGATTGAATGAGATCGATGGTCCATCAGTAGAGAATCGACCTTACCCAGAAGTATCACCAATCTGGAAGGCGCCTCCGTGTATCCACTGTTAAGAGATCGAATCGACTAAGTAGGTGCGGCCAAAAGCCTACGTGAAGAACGTTACTCACAACAACGACTGGCAACCTGTCTGACGGCCCGGCCGAGTGTGGCTTGATGATGTTCAGTGAGAGGCCTTCAATAGTGCTTGAATACATAACCACAACAAGGGAATTTTTAAGGATATCTTACAGTCCTCGCTCTCAAAGCCTTTCATATCTTCTAGCTCGGTCATGTGGATGATGTCCATAAAATTCGAAATCCCCTGAGGCATTGTGATCTTCTGCTGAAAACAGAGATTGCCGTATGCCGTCGCATTGATGGTTTTGCGATATTTAGGGAGAGCCTGTGCAGCTCGGAACCTTCTATCCCCAATGCTGTATTGCATTCACTCAGTTAGAATGACGATCAACAACCGGAAGCTAAATCATGCTCACGGTGGCTGTGCGTAAGGAATACCCAAGAAACTTTCCGAGGTCAAATTTCGATATCCAAATACAGTGGCAGAGTCAAGCTTGACCGTAGGCGCGCCATGAGGAACAGAATGCGCAGCCGCCTGAAGAGCGATCGCAGATAGAACCACCACTAACTTGAGCATGTTCAAAGTGGAGAGGAACAAGAAAAGTCAAGGGTACCTCTACTACATTTCAGATAAATCATTATATATCCCAAATATGCGTTTATGGTTGACGCGTTGACGTACCGAGGGCCGCGTGAAAATCAGGGCGGAGAAGGTTATGAGGCCTTTGACAGACTCAGTGCTGACGTTGGCGACACCGGATCGTACCGTGGGGCACGTACCTGGGTCTGCAAATGATACTTGTAAATGCAACCAACAGCCATTTGCGGAGGAACGGCGAAGGAACGGCGACGCGGAATGGGGCAGAACCTGAAGGGTTGGGTAGCTGTGTGCGCAGTTGCCCCCACCAAATCATACCCTCATCAAGCTGTAGGATTGCAAACATAAGTATATTTCGCATGTCCATTCCTCGTGTTGAGTGAGCTGCTATGAAGGTCCGTTCAGGACACCCATCTACGCACCATGTGAGATGAAAGCGTATTTGAAGAGAATGGGACCCGCGCCCATGGATGCGGATGTATGAGGCCTCTTCCTGGGTTTCATGATCATGTATCCATTGATGGGTGCGACCTTATTTCTATCCACCTCATGACCATCTGTTGAGAGACCCAGGTGCATGCCGCGCACGTTTACAAGCCCACAAGGGTGAAATTCATCGGAGTATTGTGGAGTTGCGACTAAGACAGTTCGACAGTTCCCTAGAGTATCAAACGGTTCTCCCATGTCTCCTCGGAAACGACAGCCCCAGAGTCACAGGATTGTTGGCGAGTTGCAGAGATGCAGATTTTTCAGCGGGTGCCTGGACCCACTGAGAAGTCATTGCTTCTCGAAAATCTTTCCCTGAGGAGCAACGGTGAGAAACTGTAGGAAATAGTGAAACGATGGTCCACGAGGATCTCTTAAAGATGATTGTTCAGAGCACAAAACACTGCGGCTTGCCGAAGTTTGACAGCAGGCCCGGCCCCAGGTATTCCGAGTCTTGACTTTGCCCCTCAAAGGTTGGCGGCCGGAGGCCATCTTCCTGCGTGTGGCAAAAGGGCACTCAATGCGTATCAATGCGATGGGCAGGAGTCGTTTTGGAGTCGTTCCGAAATTTCTCTTGCGCACGGCCCGTGCTGCCGGCGCGGTCACGCAGCGTGTTTAGCAGTCATCAGCGAAATGTCTCGGATGTTTGTTGTAAGCATGATGTAAGCACTCGCAGCCGGGTTCCGATCATCATAATCGGCCGCAATCCTTCGCAACCTCTATAATCTCTCGCAACAGTTGTATAATCACACGTAATAAATTGTATTCGTAACACAGCGTTTGCAGCAATGTTATGTCTAGATTATGAACCACAAAATAGGCTACAACAAGTAAAATAATTATAGATGTTGCAGCACATTGCTCCAGTTATGACCTGATTATAGCCAAGACGCAGTGAGATTAGTATTGGTTTGTAAATATTGCAAAATTCTCAATAATTCATCTAGAATTGGCTACAACTTCATTGCGCTGGCCATTCAAGACGGCGATATGACATCGTAGTCGTCATCGCTGTCTTCTATTTTGCCGAAGGTCGTGCTAATTATGTGCATGGTTAAGTCGTAGCATCCAGGTGTGGACCAGTTTAGTAGATTGCAATGCCTGCTTGCTTGTTATTGACTACTTATTACTACAACCTGAGTAGTTAATGCATGATACAAGGCAAGTAAGTAAGTATAATGTAGCATTACTTAGATATCGGCTAATTAGTTGTGTTGGCTCATTGTATCGGACGCCCTTACGGAGTTGATTAGTCAGCGTAGCGAGTGTACGGTGTAAAATTCAATTTCAAGGATTCGAACTCCCGGTTCGACGCGAGAATGTATTACTTGCTTAAGCACATTTACCACTACACAATAAGGTCATTCAAGTAGCCTTGTTATCCAATGATACAACATGTTATCTTGTTACAACAAGATATTTGCCTATGTTTAAGACTCGTGACCTGAGTGTTATGGTTGTGTTTTGTCGTTCCCGTTTTGTGACTGGGACTTGAGAAAATTCGACGCATTTCGCACTCTGGCAAACTTCGACAGTGGCCTCAACACCACAAACATCGTTCCCACCACGATCTTTCATTACAGTTTGTCAAACGAACAAATACATATAAGACATACTTAAAAAAAAAAATCTGAAAAAAAAACTTTGTGTTATTGTGTATATGATGAGTATAGGGGAGGATTGGAATTATGATGGTGCCGACTGCATGGGTGTAGAGGCAGGGTATGAATAAGGTGATGGACCCGAGTAATGTATGGCGTTAATTGACAGATGACAAATCAATCCGGCAGGTATCTCTAAAGTTGCCGGACTGCAATCGTGTCGCAGCCTGTCGCAGCCTCTCTATAACCTAGCCAAGGGGTTGTGAAGGGTTGTGATCAAGTTGCAACCTAAATGATCGGTTAGTCAGATTAGATCATGATTGTAATCTTTTGTTTGATCGCAACCCTTCGCAAACCTTCGCAAACTCCGCAATCAATCACAATGCATTACAACTCTCAGGACAATTCGCTGATGGTGTCCACCGCTGTCCGCCGTCATTGCGACCATATGCGCCTACCCCAAACTCAGTCTTTTCCTTGATCCCCATTCCTGGAGCTCGCATATAAGTCTGTCTAGCAAGTGTTCACGAAAGTTCTTGAAGCATTAGCTTAGCTACAAGATTCGGAAACGCCCCACCGTCATACATACGCCCGCAGGGACATAACAATATCAGAGAAATTATGGCACCTCTACCAAGCAGGTTATCGGAGGAGACATTATCTATTATCTCAGCTGCCGAGCGACGCTACAAACACCTGGCTGAGGTTGAGGTTCCCAAACTACGCCAATGCCTAGGGCCTCTTGCGATCCAGCAAACGCTAGCAGAGGATCTACGAGAAGATACCGTTGCTTTGACGCGCCAAATTGCGGTGTGTTTGGGAGTAGTTCATTGATTATCCTCAGACTGAATCACTCTCCTCGTATGGTAGGCTATCGAACTCGCAGTTGATGACCAACAAGGCGAAAACAGTAGAAGGGAGCTGAGGGGTATAGTCGATGATTTCAAGAAGCGACTAGGCAGGTAAATATTTTGACTTTCGCAGCCGACCATTGGTTGATGTTCGACGTACAGCTTGCGACAGGACACTCGCGCTGCGTTGCTGACGTCAAAACGGGCTATCGATGCACGAAGCAAATCGAACAAGGAAGAACTGTTAGCGTTTGCTTCAGTACTGGAAGAGAAACAGAGTTCATCCGAGAAAACCACGTCAGTCAGACAGTCTTGCCGTCTTCTTCTCTTTTTACTGACTGGTTCTATATTCCAACAGCGAAGATTCCCTCATGCAAGCCAACGCCGACGTAACCGATGCGCTCCGACGCACAGTTGCCCTCATGCAAAACGAACTCGAACGCTCAGTTCTCAGCACTCAAATGCTCGACTCCTCCACCGCCACCCTCCGCTCATCCTCCCTCCAACATGACACCCTTTCGGTCGTCATGTCTACCTCCAAACAACTGGTAACGGCCCTCAAGAAGTCTGATTGGCTCGACCGCGTTCTCATCTTCTCAGGTTTTGGCTTTTTCCTCTTGGTGGTGTTGTTCATTTTGAAGCAAAGATTTGTGGATAAGGGGTTGAGAATTGTATTTTGGTGGACCAGGTTTTGGCCAGACTTTGGGGGTGACGATGAGTTGTTGATGAGTGCAGAGAAGGGGATGGGGGAGGCTGTCGTTGGGATGACCTCGAGTCTGGCAGCTGCCGCCGCTTCATTGGCGTCCTCCTTGAGTGTTCCAGCTGCGAGCTCGGTGTCATCTTGGGTCGAGTCCGCATCTGCCATCTCCAGCTCAGGTTCTGTTGTTTCGGGGAGTCTGCAACCGTCCCCTTCATCTCTTGAAGAAATCATTGTTGCAGAGTCTGATCCGACAACCGCCTCATTTGAGGGCGTCTCAGAACCTTCGCACCGACCCGAGTCCGTGCCTCCAGAACCCCTTGTTCATGTAGAGCTCTGATTTTATTGACTGTTTCCGATGCGTACCATATTTATTATCATTCATGCATGAAGGAACCTTCTAGTGCGGTTATGTGAGAGGTAAGTTTTCCATCGGTATTGAGGATATCTCATGTACATCATTTGGGCGAAGTTCAAGCACCACCAGCGCAGATCCTCTCCTTCATTCATTCTTGTTTGATACTTACAGCTTGTGGATCTTCCCCTCTTGGCTGCAGGATGTAAGGTGCAGTCACACCAATAGAAGCCGCAGGGGTAGCGAGCATCAAGTACCCAACGGAGATATACCTGGACGGCTCTGACGGATGAACTGGCCTTGCCGTCATCCACGCAATGAAGGACACACTCGTCCATATCACGTCCCAGCCTATGGAAGATTGGGCAGGATGTGAATGAAGGACCTTGATGGCAGCAGCGAACATGCTCAAGGCAGAATTGCCTGTCGCAGAGGACCGGGATAGCGCCTCAACGCCTGCTATGACAGTTCGGACATGTATAGCGGCGGAGGCGATGTGGATGATACGATACAGGGTATGTGAGGAGATGGAGAATCGAGATGGAGAGGATGAGTTGAAACTTGCCGAGGAAGATGTGTAGGGGATGAGAGGTATGAACAAGAGGACGTGCATGACTAGAAGATTGGGTAAGAACGTCTTTTCGGAGGTGGATGGGCTCAAGGCCACTGTCGCAAGCGAAAGCACGACACAGAGGGTCAATCTGGGACCGACGGATACTTTGGATGGGAGGTCAGTCTTGGGCGAGGGAGGAGACGCAGACTCAGAAAGCAGTATAGCCAAATAGAAGAGGTTGGATGCAACCGAGATGGCAACGATTTGCCCGAGGAGCATATACGCCCATAGGTATTTGATGTTATGGCGTTTTCCTGAAAGCAACGCTAGTCAGAACTACACGGAGGCAGAGAACTTTCGGTGTACCTTCAATAGCGAGAAACACAGTCCAAGCTCCCACTGTGAACAAGCACAGCTGTTCACTCCACCACCAGTTGACCGGTTGGAAACATACAAGCGCCCATGCTTCTTCGAATAAGGACGTGTCCATTAACCAAGACGCGACGCGAAGGAGGAGGTCGTCTGCTGGGGGTCCGTGTTGAGTGAGTTCATAAGCTTTGAAACTCCACTATCACCGACGCAAATGTTACGGTGATGACGAATGAGATGAAGGTCGTGGTTACTTACCGACATATACTTGAACATATCTACGATATACAATATGCTTCATCAGATAAAGCACAAAATGACAGCTCGGTGAACTCACAAAACCAAGTATGCGCAAAAGAGGCAACTGTCAAAGCAATAAACGCTGTCTTTTTCAAGCCATTAGATCCCTCCTTCAGCGCGTTCTTCGACTTGGAGGTGTGCAACGACCATAAATCGCTCAAAATCAACGCGAACAGACTGAGGATGGCAGCAAAGTAGGATGTAAAAATTCCTAGAGCGGCGACATGCTGAGTTTCAAGCATAACTAATGCTTTCGAGGCCGACCTTGAGGGATTTCCTTTAAGTTAAGATGTAGTCGATGACAAACCTCCACTCCTGCTAGCGAATAGGCTCCGAGTCGTGGTCATCCTCATCCCGTGGATCATCAGTCAGGGATGTCAGAAGGCTTTGTCAGATACTGTCAAGATACTGTCAAACTCCCGTCATCCCCGAGAACAAGACACCTTTCTCTGATCCCGACTCTCATGCTTATACGACTCAGGCTATGATCAAATGATTCCTTGGTCCTTGATGGCTGCACTCGCACCAGGAATGTTTCTACAAGTAATGAAGCGAAGTGAGAAAGAGTAGAGTCCTTTTGCAACATTTCGACTCGACACAATGACGGCGTTGTAGGGGCTACAATCAGGCCACACTCTATCTACGGATAAGGGCGCTCCTAGGGTGACATACCCTATAGATAGACGGGCTACAAAATAGCCTCTTTGTCTGCAACCTCCCCCCAGCATCTGGAGAGCAGGATTAGCTCAACACCTCTACTTTGTTTTGAAGTTGGGCGGACTGCTCCATCGTGACTACCTCTCGTTATCTGATGGCACTCCATCCAACACAATAAATCGGCCAATGAATGAGAGGCAATAAAGCCTGAAGTTTGACAATCCCGCAAACTCGGAATTGTGACTCTGAATCCTGGTTACTCTTTCGAAGATCTAGGGCTGCACATCCTCGCGGCCAACCTTGCTTCATACACATCGCCGGTTAACATCTAGGCCGCGAACGCGAATTCTCTATTCGCATACTTTGGCTGGACTTGGTCTTTTGAACACTGCATTGGCCATTGTGATCATCGCATTGATAGTAGTCGTTTGAACTTACATTCAACGCCCCAGAATCCTGGATAGTATGCTTGTGCAATAGCCGTGGGACTCGCAAAGGACAATGAGGGGTCGTGGGGGCACAAGGTCCCCCAAAGAGTGCTACAAGGGTATGAGGAAGCATGCCGCGGATGATATCTGGGTGCAGGTGACGGTATCGGAGAGTTTTGAAGGTGCGGATGATGTTCGATAGCCTTCTTCACACTTCATCGCTCGGAATCAGGAAACTCATCAGACAAATAGGACCCAGGCATGTTCTCCTGTGGCTTTTCGGGCATGTTGTTGAGCCGTTACTGTACTGCAGCCGTGCATTGGCCGTTTACCTTCCCCATCAATAGAGTCAGTCAAGGTGATGGGGCCAAGGGAAATTTAATATTAATCGCTTTAGAAAAATCCGGGGCTACAGTCCACCTCTATCACTTCCGATTTACAGTGGAGGCCGGAGCTCGGGTGCAGAAGAGACATGTGGTTATGGCACCTTTCCGTACCTTTGGTCAAAGCCGCCGTTTCAAAACCTTTATCCTCAAATACCTCCCGTTCACTGAAATGATCTTTCTTCTGGATAACCGTCCTGATCTTCCTTGCAATATTTCCTCATTTTCGGTTTCGACATGACTGTGGAAGCAAATCTAACGAATACTTTCGGCGCTTTGGAAATTGGCTCGAGCTTTGCGGTTCTTCTGTTTGGTATCGTTACTCTCCAAGCTCACCTCTATTTCTCGAATTTCTCGGAAGATCGATGGGGGTTCAAATTACTCGTAAGCACTCATCGCCCTTAGTATCTGGATAAATAATGATGTCCATGTTTCAAGGTCGCTGCCGTCTGGTGGGTGTTTCCTATGTTGGTTTCAGCACACTCATCAATCAACTCCGACAGGTTTCTGGAGCTCGGCCATACGATTTTAATTGCATATGAGGTTTACAAAACAACGATAACGTTCTATGGACGACCAGAAGCAACAATAAGATTCCCTGGCTTTGGAGGGGTGACGATTATTGGTGGACTTATAACCATGTTGGTACAGGTGAGTTTGACACATACTATCGAGGCTAGATCTTATGTGATGCTTTGGAATAGAACTTTTTCGCCTACCGTGTATGGAATGTCCTCCCCAAACCCTGGCGTTACGTCGGACTACTTTGCGCCACAGCTGCTGTTGCACGCGCCGTTATGAGCATTTACGTTGGGATACAGGGAATTTTCAGCCCCTCCATGGCCGCTCATCGAGCGACTTATCAAGGACTTGTCACCACGCTCTTGGTCATGGGCGCAACCATCGATGTCATCATTGCTGTTTCGATGATGTCTTTCTTGATCAGACGGCGAGGGAAAGCGCTTACCAGGTTTATATATATCTTGCGTCATGGGTAACGCACACTGAAAACGGCATTGTAGGGTGACAAGATTGATTGATCATCTCATCGGTTGGACAGTTCGTACGTCGTTTGCATAAGCTATCAGTGCCTGTTCTTACTTGCCTTGTACGCAGGGACTGGCCTGATTACGAGGTACATTATGCCCGACCATGATTCTTTCCTTCTCACGTTCCACATGCTTAGTATTGCTGCTGTTACGGTCCTCGTCCTGGTAAATACTCTTGCCATCGTCATCTGATTGTCTTCGTTCTGAAAATCGTTGACATCATGTACAGTTCCTTATCCAAACTCAGACACGTACGCTTTACTTGTTATATGTGTGTTTCATACTCCGTGAACTGATATGTCCTAAAGTCGTTTATCTGGCTCTGTATACCTGCGTGGCTAAGTGTGCGTTCATTGTTTCATCGGTGATTCAAGTGTTAATTGATGTTTGGACCAGTGTACTCGAACTCACTTCTTTCTGCGTAAGCTCTCCGAAGGTTGCATCTTCGATATCTCATGTCTTAACGCAACCCGGATACCCATAGATTGAATGCCCGGGGAAGCCTACGTGAGACAGCTTCAAAGTCAATCTCAGTTGAGCATTTTCCGAAATCCAAGGCGCCGCGGACATCCAGTCAATTGAATTCAAAGCGTCCAAGCATTGTGCGTGTATATTCTGCTAGCTCCATGATGACACTAATGAAGTGTCAAAGTTGAATCAGGCAATATCCATCGAGATGAAGACGCATACGGAGTTTATGTCTGACGATGCGGCGTATTTCCAGGTATGTCCAAATGTATCTATCGGAATGTCCCTTTGTAAGGCGTCGTATATCAGGTCCCACTCATGCCTACAACACCCAACGCATCAAGTCATGCTTCTATATCAACGCCGCCACCGACTCCAGTCCGTGCGTATCTTCGAGCCGGAGATCAAAGTGTTTAATTTTGTACCTACTAATCTGTAATATGAACATCGTGTACATTCGTTAATGTATTTGTCTGTACCGCGACTCATATATTACTCCGTTCATAGATCTCGAAAGGGACAATAACCTAGTTAATGATGATACAGTCGAACTTGTCATAACCCATACTTGTAGCAACCCATAACCCCCCATAAACCATAGGTTTGGACCGCCACCGAATTGAGATTTACACCAAAAGTGATCTCTCACAACCCATAAACTCCAAAAGCCCATAGCGTGGGCCGGCCACCGATGAGTATGGGTTAAGAGAAGTTCGACTGTATAGAGCTCACAGTTCGATCATGAAAGAAAATGTGTTCGGTTTTCTAATATCGGTGCCTATACTTCCCCACAGATGATCTAGATTTGGAAGTGGGGTGCGCGCTGGTGCGCGGCATTGCCAAGCGCTCTGAACTTGGCGTAACCGCCCAAAGTAAACGGCCGGCGAATTCAAGGAGATGCAAGGGGATTCTGGGCACCGATGTCAGCATCAATGACCGAATTTGATTCATAGGTAAAGAGAGGATACGAGGCCTGAGAGGGCCTGATCGTCGTGCAGGCACAGTTTTTGGGCGTAGTATTGCAGGGATATGGGGAGAGATGGGGGCGTCTTGTTTCATCGCTTTGAGATGAATTACTCCTGTAGCACGCTATGTATTTACTCAGCTGGAGATACAGTCGAATAACACTGGACTGCAAGCCACGCGAACGGCGTCTAAGTCGTTCATAGTCGTTCATCATGGTCCTGCGCGGCTTAAAGGGTTGGGTTCTTGCTGCACTTTGTAAAAATCAGTCGTCCACTGGTACCTACATGGGTACGCATGCTTCACGTTCTCCTAGAATGCCACACGCAAAATGTGGCACATGCCTCTCGACCACCAACTCGGAGGTCGGTGGAAATACTCATGTATTTGAAGATACCGCGGCGCGCCCAAATAATAGCGAGCTGAAAGGGGGGTTACCATTGGCAGAGGCCGCCGTCCATACTCGGCTCCAAAATTCTTAGGAGCTCCCAACGTCCAGCGAGTGGTTGACTGATTGGTTCGACAGTGTTTAAGATATGGTACGGCGGTCGATAGCGCTTCACCTAATTGGCTGAAGTCGAAGATTGAATGTCCCAGCCGCGCTCGTTCCTCCATCCATCAATACATCACTGATCGGGCCGTGAAGAGTATTGACGATAAGGTACGTGAGGGTCGTGCGAATTACCGATGTGAAGAATTGAATGAAATGATGCCCCTCACAAGAAGGTAGCCAGATACGCGCATGACCTTGATCTCGGCCACCCATGCGAGTCGAGATTCAGGGATTTTCCCCTTCCACCAGCAGGGCAATGTCCAAGAAGATTCACCGTGGCGCTGACAGTTGCGATGAAAGAGCAACGATTCTAGAATCCAGATGCGTATAAGTAAGAGCGTCCAATTTCTTAAGCAACGGTTACGAATTCCACCGAAGTCGTGCTCCCAGTCCACCTCCACGTTTTGCGTCGACTCGATTCCGGGAATGTCGGCTCCTATTCATGTTGACCTTAGCAATACCATTGGTGCTCTCCAAATTGGATCTCTCTTCGCGGTGTTTCTCTTTGGGATCGTAACTCTTCAAGCCCACTTGTATTACAATTCTTTCAGAGAAGATCGGTGGACATACAAGGTCCTCGTGAGTTACCGTGCACCTTGAATCTTCAAAACATCTTGCTTAACTAAAGCGTTTGGCACCAGGTTGCAGTTGTATGGTATATCTTCCGCTGATTTCATTTTGCACACAAATATTAACGTCGCTACTCGGAAAGGATATTAGAGGTGGGACATACGGCGGGAGTTAGTTACGAGGTTTACAACGCAACGATCACATTGTATGGAAGACCCCAACTGCTGGTCCGATTCCCAGGCTTGGGGGCGATCACTGCTGTAGGGGGTATGATAACCCTGTGCGTCCAGGTGCGTTACATATAGTCTTTCATTGGTAAACTCAGGCTCACACGTCTTCGTCTACAGGGCTTCTTCGCCCTGCGGCTGTATCGAGTGCTACCCAAACCCTATAGCTACATCGGCGTATTCTGCTTCCTCTTGTCGTTCCTTCGATGTATAGGAAGCATTTATTTGACTGTCCAAGCTGTGACAGCACCTAACATTACGGTCTATCGAATTACTTGGAAATGGTTGATCTCGACACTGCTCACTGTAGGTGCCGTCATCGACGTCATCATTGCAGCCTCGATGTTGTATTATTTGAACAAAAAACGCGAGAACGCGCTGGTTCGGTAAGCGTGTTCTTCTCATTATGACTTACTCGGTCTTACCAACCTATGGTTCAAGCGCAACACGCCTCATTGACAGCCTAATTGCGTACACAATTCGTACGTCAGCCTATCAAATTCAAAAGCGGTCTCACTAATGCTCTCCTTGTTCAGGGACAGGACTACTCACAAGGTAAACTTTTGTCAATCGAGAATGTACATCGTCTGACCTTCGCTTCAGTGTCTCGGCAGTGACTTTGCTCATCTGTGTGCGTTATCTCCATGTCGCTAGTTTGTCTGGTTCTAACGAGTTATGCTCATAGTTTCAACTCATGCCCGCCAATTGTGCGATCTTTTGCCCTCTTGATCATACCTACGCTTGCTTACCTGTCTTCCTCAGTAATTTGGCTGGCGTTGTATACATTCCTTGCAAAACGTACGTCATAGACGATTTCAACCGTCACGATTAATACTTACATTACAGCAGTATACTCAAACAGCCTTCTATCAGCGTGAGAGAAGTTCGATAACTTATGTGAACCCCACTCACGCCTGCACTACAGTCTGAATTCGCGCACGCAAATTCGCGAGGACATCAAAAATGCTTCATCCGTGGAACGATACTCGCAGGCTCGAGCAAAAATTTCCCGTCGAGAAACCGGAAACCCAGCCCATGTCGGAGTGAGTCCTCATTACATCCAGCTCTTCTTCATCAAATGTAATGCGTCTGCGAGGAAGTTCGGGTCCCACGCTATTTCCATCGAGATGAAGACGACCACCGAAACCACACAGGATGATGCCTTTCTGCCAGTGAGTCTTGTTTTGCTATGCTCCTCATCAGGCACTCACGTATTTTTCAGGACAAGTCGGCCTTAGATCCACAAAGTCCTTCAAGTCCGTATCATATGTCTCATGAACGTCAAGTGTAGACAATGAAAGGCATGGACTTGCAGTGTACTTTTGATACCTTGTACATAAATTTCAACTACTATTCGGTCGCTCGACCTTGTGGGATGTAAATAGCAGTGTTGTATATGATCCTAACTCCTCGCAATTCTACCCGCGTGATTTTTATTTCAGGTGCTAAATTCAATAGGAATATTCAAGGCGCTCTTTCCGTCTTGTTCCCGCAATGACAAGCCATGTATGATGCGATGGCGTTGACCTACCTTTTTGGTTCCCACTTGTATGTAAGCGGTGTGGGAGCACCAAAAGAATATCACGCCGATGAATTTTCCTTACAGTTCAACGACGAGAGGAAATCGATAGAGAGAATTAGTGCCGTCTCGGATTGCATTTGGACGGATTTAAGTAGCCTCTCTCTCGGCCTCTACCGGGAGCATCCCAACATCAACTCAAGCAAACAACCACTTTTCCGGTTGCCAAGGGCGTCGGCGCTCAAGTTCCCAACACACAAGTATCACATTGAAAATAGAGCACACTCTTCTAATTCGCGTCTCAAGCTGCACGGGAGCAGATACTTTCCTTAATGACAACCTGTCCCACTCAAATCACTCCGTCAAACGCCACTTGTCAAGCCCGCCGAAAGGCCGCTCGTTGAACTACAGAGTGGTCCTACCAGTTCTAGGCAGTGATTCAGAAACAGACCAGATGAGAAGGGCGTTGGCTATTTTATTTCAAACGATATAGTAGGGCGCCGGATCTCCTTGCTGTGTCCTGAGAATGGTGTCTTCGGTATTGGAAAACCGCAATGCGCTGATTGACATCCTTAAACTTCTTCATTCCGCTCCTCGACTGCCATGTGACAATGCTGTATTCAGAGAAACTAGCGTGCTTTACCGTGGGCGTCGCTGTGAGTTTCTGCCATAACCTGTCAGTGTTCACCCAACAGTTCTAATATTAGGCAGGTGAAGTTTACGCGCCGCGGTACAAGATCTACTTTCTTCTCCTGCCCCACACTTCTTTGCCAGTGCTTAATGCATCATTGTCCAGGTACACCTTGACATCAAAGTGAAGTAGGAACGCCGATCTTGTTCCCTTCGTAGAAACATCATGCCCGGCTCCGGTTATTTGTGCACGGCTGCGATACTGTCTACGCTTATGACCTCCCTCAATGCGGCCGATTCGCTTTCCAGCTTTTCTCCCTTTCTACATTTCTATCTTACCCCACCCTACAAAACTCTAAAGTGTCTTGGGTCAGACGCCGATCATGTCTTCTACTGGCGTGCCAGATCTAAATAGCACGTTCGGCGCGTTGCAGATCGGGTCTCTCCTCTCAGTCTTTCTTTTCGGGATTGTCAGTTTACAGACCCACCAATACTTTACGAATTTCGAACAAGATAAAAGACTATTCAAGACGCTGGTGAGCCGAGTTCTGATAGTAAAGTATGCCCCGAAACGATTACTGATTCTTTTATCTAGGTCATCGTCATTTGGTTGGTCTCAATTTGTTTACGGGTAGCGTTTGCGGACGTGACAGTGTTTTAGGCTGTTGGAACTGGCGCATACCATTGGCGTGACATATGAAGTCTATCGAGCCACGATTGTTTTCTATGGACGCCTGGAGACTGTCGTTCGCTTCCCCGGTCTAGGTGTTGTAACCCTTCTTGGTGGCCTCATTACCATGCTCGTGCAAGTGCGAAATGATGTTCACGTCTACAATATTGCTGCACTTACCACCCACCGCAGCTTTTCTTCTCCTTACGGGTGTGGAAGGTGCTTCCGTCTCCGTATAGATACATCGGGCTTGTATGCATGGTTGCAGCCGCAACACGATGTATTGCTAGCATTTTCCTTGGGTGCCAAGCCATAATTGCTCCAAGTATCACGGAGTATAGGATTCGATGGAAGTGGTTGATTACGACGCTGTTAACGGTTGGAGCGGCCATCGACATCACTATCGCTGTTTCGATGTTGTATTTCCTCATCAAGAGGCGCGATAGTGAGTTGAACAAGTGAGTTTATAGGACTTCAGGACTTCAGGTCTCCATCTTCGCACTGAACCGGTGGCTGATGGACACGGGTGCTTTTTCAGAGGTCCGCGATTGATTGATCGACTTGTCGCCTATACAATTCGTGAGTTATACGCAACATCTCTTTTTCATGATGTTTAATCCATTCATTTAGGAACGGGACTCTTCACTAGGTTGGTCGTTTTGATAACGCCATTCGCCTTTTTCATATAAACAATCTACACAGCGTCTCCGCAGTTGCCATGGTCATATCGGCAAGTCTTAACACCCAACTTATCATCAATCATTATCATTAGGCTGACAAAAGGGGCTGCAGTTCCAACTCTTGCCGTCTACATGCAAGTTACACGCTATCATAATCTGACGGAGATGCTGACTATCTTACCATGCGGTCTGACAGTAATCTGGCTAGCAATGTACACAACGCTTGCCAAACGTGAGTTCCTCTATTCTAGCGTGCAGCATCAACCAACTCACTGTACCGGTTGTAGTGTACTCCAACTCTCTTCTTTCTGCGTACGTTCCGTTGTTAACTATACCCCGATTACTTGTTTGACTTTGTTACTTGACTTCCAGACTTAATGAGAGACGCGGGTTGCGAATCGCAGTCACTGGCTCATCCTCTGCCGAGCTATCCAGGGGCGCGAAAAGCACAAGACCAGAACCCGGAGACCCTGCGAGAATGAGCTTAGTGAGCCATCTTGTGTCGCATAATTCTCCATCTTACGACCGATTATCCAGAATCCCTACCAAATTGCGATCGAGATGCGAACAACGACAGAAGTTAGCGGCGATGAAGATAAATTGTTCATGAATGTGAATGATCTTCTACGCTCGTCGCGATAACTCTCGCTCATCTTCGTGCCTCTAACGCAGGATGAATCCTCTCGGCCAGACTCACCTCGAAGCCTGTCCAAAGCTTACCAACCGTACGGGAATCGGTCGCCTCTTGTATGTGAATATGTCTGACCAACTTTCGAAAACCTCTGATTGTCGGCCAAGTAGACTGCTGTCAACTTTGCCTACCCGGATTCTGCGAGACCGCACTCCTTCTCTCCAGACGACAAGTCGTTCTATCACGCAGTTTGACCTCCACAGTCTTGATAAATCCCGGCGTACATGCGTATTCCCACTTTCCCCGTAACATACCCTTAGTTTAACCGATTATTCATCTTCACCTCATAAGTTTCTTTATGGTCGCGCAGTTGCTCCGTATTGTTGTAAGTCGGAGTTATGTAATAGTAATGTATATATAATACAATAGGTCTCCTGACTAGTGCTCATTAGGTGCAAAGAATCCTTGAACAGGTTCCACGCACATCCGTTCCGCGCAGGTCTCACATCACGTGACCAGGCCCAGTGGTGACAGTCGCTGGCAACATAATTTAACTTGAACGACTCCTTTCCGACCACAACCAGCAAGCCTGTAGATCGCAGAACCTCATAGAAAGGTTTGCTCATTATGCGTCGAGTGGAGTTATCCTGACCTTGATTTCAGAATCATGCCGTCAGTAGTTGGCGTGCAATCTGAAGCCATTGAGGACAACGCGCAGGCGTTGCTTCAATCCTTCGCAATGATCATATTCTCTGAAATAGGAGACAAAACATTTCTCATTGCTGCCATTCTTGCTATGCGCCATCCGAGGCTCCTCGTTTTTGCAGGCGCATTCGGTTCTCTCGTCGTCATGTCCATTCTTTCTGCTGCAATGGGCCACATTCTGCCTACACTTATCCCACGAAGTTGGACACAATTCGCCGCCGCCGTACTCTTCCTCGTCTTTGGTGTGAAAATGCTGATGGAAGCGCGTGAGATGAAGGGTGGCAATGAGAAGATTCAGGAGGAGATGAGGGAAGCAGAAGAGGAGATTGAGGGTGACGACGCGGTGCATGATGGGACTGGAGTTCCGAGCGCGACGGTGGATGGGCATATGATTCCGCTAGAGGAGATGGAGGAGGGTGGTCGGGACACGCTCAAGGACGACGTACCCCCTCAAAGTCCTGCCCCTCGACCGTCAACAAAAACGTCATGGTCTGAAGGAGCACGCAACTTTTGCAGTCTTTTCTTCGGTCCGGTTTTCGTACAGGCCTTCATACTCACATTCCTAGGGGAGTGGGGTGACCGAAGCCAGATTGCTACTATAGCACTTGGTGCCGCCCATGTGAGCCTTTGGTTTTGTCATTCATGTCGGCACATAGCGGACTCATGCGGCGGCTGCGTCTTTTCTTAGAATGTATACCTTGTGACCCTCGGAACAGTCGTAGGGCACGCGTGCTGTACCGCCCTAGCTGTCATCGGAGGGAGATATGTGTCGACTAAAATATCTGTTAAGCATGGTGCGTCGGCCTTTCTTTCATGCTCTCACTTGTGCCTTATCGTCCATTTAACAACAACCAGTGACATTTGGCGGCTCCATGCTGTTTCTCTTGTTTGGCGTGTTCTACCTATATGAGGCTTTCTCTATGTCTCCAGATGTTGAGATGTCGTTACCCATCAGCCCCGAGACTCTCAGCAGAACCTGAGTCTTTGACCTTCCATTCCTTTGATATGATACGGACATCACACTCAATACCGACATTCACGTATATAGATGAGTGCTGTAATCAACATTGTAGCATATTTGACACTTCGTGCCATAATTTTCGACATTTCTCACCGGGAAAGAGGATTTGGAGAGTTCCATGAGATGGCATATCAGATAGTCATGGAAACTGCAGAATTTCCCTACTCCACCGCTACAAACAGCGTTCATTTCATGAGTTTAGGTGAGCCTTATCTTCTGATGGAATTCTAACTCCCGCAGACACCTTTTCGCCCTGCGTGGGCATCCTGTGAACGTAGTGCGACAAGCCAGTCTCGATTGATTCTCTAACTGAGATCTCTCAGGAACACAGCATCGACCCGCGATGCTCAAACACCTCGGCCCTGCGACTTGATTCAACTTCCAATCTCAAGTCTGATGCGCTGGAAGTGAAGGAAGTGTTCCAGACCAAACTGCGCAAGCCAAAAAATTATCTAACATGCAACGTATGGAGGAGCCTCATTACCATGCACATGCGACGGCGCCACCATCCTCATTGACACGATGTACGATACCAACCGCTTGAACGGATGTTGGTGATTGGGGTAGAATTGTGGTGGCTGTGGTGCATAGTGCATAGTTGGAGATAACCGCAGGGGTGGATGATTAAAATCAGATATGTCCGACGTAATCACGGTATCGTACTCATCAAAGCGCCAAATGGAAGTGTAGTGTCATTGTCGATAAGTAAATGGGTTCTACCAGTGAAGTGGTAAGCCACTGAATTGGAGGATCAGCGGCGCCAAAGGTACGCGGGTAGCACACCGCAGGTCCGAGGGAGACTCTTCAGCAGCTAAGTAGGCGACTTGGATCTATCTTCAAACAATCGCCAGTTGTCTATCTGTCGCGATGTCAAGGGATCAACTGGCTCGAATCATGAAGCGAGAATGACCTCCACACATAACGGGGTTCACGGGTTTGTGGGGAGTAGAAATGGGTGGGATGCGCCAGTGCAGTGGCCTACCTCCACATGAAACCTGAAACTACAAGTCACTGAAAGCAGCTATGGTTCCTGAAGACTCCGGCAAATTAGCTCAAAAGAGGTTGCGAGAAAGGCGTAAAAGCTTGCGCCACAGCAAATGTGGTGCTGCTGGCGGCGGTAGATTGGAAGTTTCAACACACGGTCCACCATATGAAGCTTGCCTTGGCTTGTAGATGGATTGGGCTTGCCGTGAAACTTGTGTTCGAACATTTCAGGAGCTTTTCGAGTGCACATGTCGAGAACGGCAAGGGCTTGTCGCTGATTCGTCGGAACTTGTGTATAACTTCAAGACAACGATCAAAGCCTGATATACACAGGAAACACAGTTCTTGGATATGTTCGGGCTCCGCTTAGTGGTAGAAAATCGAGGAATTAGACAAGAGAGCCATTAGGAGGTCAATTACTTAACCTGGACGGCCTCCCAATAAACAAATCAGGTGGAACGAACGTCGATTACAGTTTTCAGAAGTTTCAATCCGTCAGCAGATTAGTAGTCTCATGTTTCTCGCCCAGTTCTTCTCATTCAAAACATCGCCCTTCAAAGTCCAAGACTAATCAGGATTCTAATGCATGAAATTGACTTGCTCCAGTGTGTTAATGCAATGCCTACTTCTTCAACTTCTCTACCAGCTCCGGGACAACTTCGAAAAGGTCAGCCACCAATCCAACGTCTGCTACTTGGAAGATGGGTGCGTCTGGGTCCTGATATGAAAAATAGATCAGGAGGCTATTCTTTTGAAGTGGATCGAAACTAGGGAACAGCGTGTACCTTGTTTATGGCCACAATCAGCTTCGAGTCTTTCATTCCTGCCAAATGCTGGATTGCCCCGGAAATCCCGAGGGCCATATACAACTCGGGAGCTACCACCTTGCCGGTCTGACCGACCTGTAACGAGTTATCGGCGTACCCAGCGTCTACTGCCGCTCGCGAAGCACCCACTGCTGCCCCGAGTACGTCTGCCAATGGGTACAGAGTCGAGGCGAAGGTATCTGCATTCTTCAGTGCGCGCCCGCCAGAGACGACGCGCGAAGCAATGCCAAGATCGGGCCGGTCAGACGTCGCTATCGTCGTCTTGATATGTACTGTTTGTGGGTTCTCCACCTCTATAGGGTCTACGGCACGCGCTTCCGCCGAGTTGGCACCTTCACCCGCAGGCTCAAAGGCCGTACCACGGACAGTGAAGAATTTGATAGGCACCGACGCGGAGGCTTTCACAGTGGAGATTGCATTTCCGGCATAGATAGGGCGGGTAAATGTTGTGCTATTAGAGGCGGAATCGTGTTCTAGAGAGGTGACATCGGAAAGGGTGGGTGCATCGAGCCTGGCCGATACGCGTGGGAGGAGGGATTTGGCGGAGGAAGAGGTCGCAGAGACAACGTGCGTGTAGGTTGACGAGGAAAGCAGTTTTTCAAAGAGTGGAGAGAGGGTTTCTGGAAGCGGGTGAGCGTATTGAGGTGATGTGGAGTGGAGTATTGAAGTCACTCCTTTCAATCTGCGAAGTAACGCATCAATTTAAGCGAGATATTATATTGGCCGAGCGACGTACTTTTTCGCTTTCTCGACTACACCCTGCACATGCTCAGAGCTTCCCACTATCAGCGCAGACACTTCTCCACCCAGCTGCTCTGCGGCGGTCAGAGCAGACAACGAGCCCGAGTCAAGTACACCTTCTCGGTGCTCAAGGAAGACAAGAGCATGAGGTGAAGTCGGTGTCGCATATGAGCGAGTCAAGGCTCGACGACAGAAGGTGGCTCGTGTACGCAGCATATTCGTTGATCTGGAAGTCGTCCTCGTCCTCTTCGTCTACAACGATACTCTCAACTGGAAGGTGGAAACTGGAGTAAAATGAAAGTGGGTGTCCGCATCCGGATCCTGCTCAATCCTTGAATCATGTGCATCTTTCCAACTCCCACGGTCAGGTCCGGATCTTATTTCCCACGATTTGTCACACCAGTTCGCAAATAGGCGCCCATCCTCTTCCTCCAGATTTTTCATGGACTTGAAGATCACTTTAACGGCTTTCAATTAGTCTTGCACGCAATCAAGAAGGTGCTTCTACGCTCAACTTCTCTCTCCGCGCAGAGACTTTGACTCGGGAGCGGCGCGGCCTGCCTCTGGTCGTTCCTTGTATGCTCCAGCGAGACGCAAATGAAACGGTCTAAATCAATGTCTCCACAAGAGCGTTGTCCAAGAATAAATTATGTTCCATTTAGTGAGTGTATATATTGAGCCTCTATATTAAATTAAGTTACGTCTCTTGATGTGAACATCTCCTGTGAGCCCATCGAAAGACTCTACCAAAATCTCGTCTGCACAGGATCGAAGGGGCCCATCTTCCGCAGCATCACAACATTGCCAGTCAAACTTGAGAACTAAAGAAGAAATCAAACATTTTGAAAATCAGTGTAGCTCCACGGCAAAATAGAACGATGAGTAGACAAACGTACCCCATTGCCGAGAAACAACTCCGACCTATGAGCCACATACGTATCAATCGCACGCCCCACTGGCGCCTCCTCCCAACCAAGCACGAGATCGCGGCTCGTTGATACCACCTCCCATTCCCATTGAAATTTCCAAGCAGCCGATTTTTCTTGATTTCTTGAATTTGCCGCGTCTTCAAGTAACGCGTCTTTGACTTCCTTGAGGAATGCTGAGTTGCCGTTTGACATGATGAATATCCTTCTGAGTGATTGATTCGCCAGAGATCTGCTCAATGCTCTGGAATTTCCGATGTCCTCCGCCTCTTGCTTCCAACCAGCAATACCCCTGCTCTCCTGCGAGCTATCTGGGACAGTGCGATCTCTTTCCTCTTCGGCTTTGGCTCTCTCGAAGCTCAATCCATTTTCTATCCCTATATCCGCGCCACGAACAAACGTTTCATAATCGTGTAAAACTTCCCTGACTCTCTGCACGATTTGCTTGACGTCGGGGTAACAGTGAGGAGCATAATAGCGGTGCAGCTCCTCTCTAGACTCAACAATCGGAATATTTTCAGAAGACCCTCGCGCAGTTGAATCCTTTGATAATAGAGACAGAGGGTGAGAATACCAGTGTTCATGAACAAGACGTGGGACGACGAAAGGGTCTCGGGCGGAGAACTCGGGGAACGTCGCAAATCCAGTGTAGTTAGAGGCCATGTCGGCGAGATGCGGGCAGTGCTCTTTAAAGTCTCCTCTTCGAAGGTGAAGTGTGAGGACAGGAAGAGGTGCAGCTGTGTTAATCCAGGAAATGTGCCATGGAGGAATATCTGTCGACAGAGGCGATGTCTCCACGGATTGTTTCGAAACTGGCATGAATAATCGTCTGTTCTGATCTAGAGCGCGATACACGAGAGGAGACCAAGCCCAGTTTGTAAGTACTGGCGAGGTGGACAGTGTTTCCCATAAATCCTGCATAGCCGTTGTACCGAAGAATCTGGCTCAAGAAAACATCGTAAGATTTCGTCGTCTTCTGATGGAGCTACTGCGACTTACACAATATTGAACATGTTAGGGCTCTCGTGTAACACCTGCACACAAGGAGCATCTTTGACATCCGGCTGACTTAACCGAGAAAGCCATGCATCGAGTATGGATTTTCCAGACGCATCATCAAGTGAAGCCTTCGGGTTGGATGTGACACGTCGAAGGTGGGCCTCTACCGACTTGAGGTGAATATAGACACGTTCACTAGGTGGACATATGCGCTCGTACACTCTGCGAGGAATCGCAAGAGTTTCGTTGTTGTCATTTCTGTTGAGGCCGCTGGAGTCAAGGCCAACCAGGTACCCTTTCATTCTGTAAGGACTCGAAATTCCAGTTTCTAAAATGAAGAAGTGAACTTACCGTTGATCATTGCAGAATGGGGGATGATAGTTGGGTAATATTTTCCGTTATATGATCGTGAATATGGTTTCGTGTTAAACTCCACTATATAATCATCAAATACAAACCTAAGTCATTTTTAACAAACGACAGTTGACACTATACTCCAAATCACGTACCCGCGGTCCAGCCCCGATGCAACCAATGAACTGAAGACAGTTTCCTGTAACACATTGCCCCATCCGCAACTGGCTACGTGGTTGGCGAAGTAAATATATTTCCTCGTGGGTGTATTGCCTTCGACTTGTTTGGTAAGATGATTTTCAAAGTCCATATACGCCTCGTAGAGTGGAGGCATCCCCGTTCTTTGTATCCTCGGCGGAATGTCCTGCGGTTCAGGGTACGGGCAAATACCATATCGGGTATGTTGATAGCAGTGCGTGCTGTCATAAGGATATGGGACAACACCGGCGAAGTACCAGCGATAGATTTCAGCAGACGTCAGGAAAGCAACAATCAGCAAAGCATGGCGTCTGAGAAAAAGTGGTATCGCCCAAAAATCACGTTGGATGGACTCAGCCCGAGTCACAACCATGTTGACTAGATTATCGGACGAGGGGAGCCTGGTGTAACGAACGACGCAGCCAGGGTCCCCCCAGTATTTTATACATCGCTGGCGGTTTAAAACCTGATGGAAGCGGGAGAGTCGGGGACGCCCTGCAGGGTGCGAGTATGCATTATGAAACCCGAACGGAAAGCATCACAAGACGCAGCTCTACGCAGCTACGAGAACTGTGTACTTATGGAAGTTGAGCTTAGCCAGTCGTTAAGCTGTGCATGAAACAACATCTAGAGGGGCATTGGCGGGGCAACATGGCAACATCACAACATCATCATGAGCAATCCACAACAGCTCGAACTAAGTAAACGAGGTGATCTGTTTCCATCTGTTTATGTCAACTGGACACAAAACAGATCAGCTTTGACATTGTTCTCGTTGATGGCCTCTCATACATGCACCAACAAGTTGTTGGTTGTTGAGGATCGTTGGTCGGGAGGGTACTTAAGTAGGAATGGACCTATGCTTAAACGCCCAAGACTTCAGAGCAACCACTACTGAGCGCCTGCCATATTTAGACAGCATACCTTTCGGTTTAGACTCTGATCACCCTCTTTCTCTTCGTTCGGTGCATTGGCGTGGATCCTAATGCATCATTCCACAAGATCAATATTAAAAATCATCTGCCCTCTTAATTATCGCTGAGATACACCGTGTTTGTGTCCTGCAGGCGCCTTGTGCGGAACGTGATTTCTAGTCAATAAGCATCGCGCGCTTAAGCTTTCCCAGTGAACGATTTGTTGGCGAGATGTGAGCTGGGTCCGAAGTGAGTTCTTTCTTGACCTCGCCGAATGACAAAAATGGCTCGCAGCCACTTCTCATAGTATCCCGACGATGTGTTGTGAGGCTAAGTATGTATTGCTGAAATATTATCTTCTGGGGTTGTCAATTTCTGAGCCTCAATCTGTCATAAGTATACTAACGATCTCCGCCTGCGTTATGCTCGAATCATTCTGGTCCATGGCCCGGACGGATATGCGGAATCGGAATATCAATTCGAGCTCTTGAGAGCAATTCGGCTGCACACCTTGTGCACACCATCCATACTTTCCATTTTGAAGAGATCAATAGACTGCGCTTCTCCTCCGCGTTTGGCGATTGCTTAGTTGGATGCATCATAGTGCACATATTGCCTCATCTTGATGGCATAGATTCTGATCCATGTGTCCGTTGAACTAAGAGCAAAAATCGCGACTGCCTTTGGCTGCCGTCGTGCCCGAGAATGGTAGATGCAATCATGCGACATAAAACAGAAAACCTTAGACTGCCATCGTGCCCGAGGATGGTAGATGCAGCCATGCGATATAAAACAGAAGGGAGCGACCCCAACTCACGCAAAGTCAGACGGTAAGCCCTTCCGGTTAGCTTCTTCCCTCATCATTCCCAAGTTCGACGCCAAGTTCATTGAGACGTGAGCCTGGCATGTAGCCCTATCATACATACATCGTATTTATTACAACATCACGAAGACGACCGAAAATCCGTTTACGACCCGCCAACATGTTCACCACCTGCACGGTAAAGAATGATCAGCCAAGTCAACCTAAACCGAACAACAAAAAGACTCACTATTGATGTGGATCACCTGCCCCGTCATTATATTCGAATCACTCGATGCCAAAAAGACGTAACTAGGACCCAGCTCAGCTGGCTGTCCCGCCCTTCCATGCATGGGCATACCCAAGCCCAAGCCCTCCATGTTGTCTGCAGGGCGCGATGCCGCTTGGAGCGCGGTGATCACGGGTCCGGGTGCTACGCCGTTAACGCGGATGCCTTTGGGTGCGAGTTGGAGAGAGAGGGCACGTGTGAAGGACACGATGGCGCCTTTGGTTGAGCTGTAGTCAACTGGGGAGGGGGTTGAGGTGAGTGAGAAGGTATGATGGTAAGGGCATGAGAGAAAACTTACTCAAGCCTGCAGACCCCTTATATGCGGTAACAGATGTGGTGTTGATGATGCTCGATCCGCGTTTGAGATGGGGAAGCGCGAACTTGGTAACTGCGAACATCTGAAGGATATTGGAGCGGAAAGTGCTTTCCACTTGCTTCAAGTCGATGTTTGCGAACTCTTTCTCGATGCTGAACGACGCAACGACATCAGTCAGCTAGATATATGCGCAAAGAAAAAGTGAAATTGCGCATACATTTGTTTCGACGCATTGTTCACCAAGATATTCAACTTTCCGAAGGCCTTCATGTGACTATCCACGACAGCCTTGCACGTTTCCTCCTTCATCAAATCCCCCTTGACTGGGTTGCATTTAGCACCAGCATCTTCGATCATTTTCTTTGCGTCCTGAACGTCCTCTTCTTCCTCAGGGAGGTAGGTGATGGTGATGCCTGAACAACCCTCTCGGGCGAACATGATAGCGGCAGCGCGTCCGATACCGGAGTCGCCTCCGGTTACAATGGCTGTCTTGCCTTTTAGTCTGGGGATCAGGGGAGTTGTAAGACTATATGTGAGGGGGAGGAGATGAGGAAACGTACTTGTCACTGCCTTTGTACTCGCGCAAACTCGGTTTGCCCTCATCATCCCAGTGCTCGAGCTTTGTGTACTCCAGATGCGCTACGCATGTGAGAAAGATAGTGAGGCTTCGCTTGTCAAAGGAAGACAACAAAGACATACGTGACATCTTCTTATCCAAGCCAGGCAAAGGCTGCTGCTGCTTCTTGGGCACTGCGACATCGTAGGCCGTGATGATATCTTCTGCTGACATGTTGTTCGTTCGTGTGAGATGGAAAAGACGACAAGGGTGATGGGGTTGGTATGCTCTGAAAAGGGGTTGAGATGCTAGTGGTCTGAGTCTAACAAAGCGGGTTTGCATTTCTAGCGAGACAGTCGAAGTGAGTTTTTGAAGACATGGTTGGCGTCGATGATGTCAGTATGGGCGTCACGGAAAGGTCAGACAAAGAAGCAGTGGGGTTTCGTCTGATTTGCGTCAGAACAGAATCATGGTTTCGCAATTATGTAACCAATTGTCTTCTAGAATGTTTTGAGCTGTTGGTTGGCTGCTGGCGCATAAGTCATCGACATGGGCGGTTGAGTTTACAACACGTTCATCTGTTTGTGTCTGTTGCAACACCCTAATGCGAAGCGCCCACAGTCCCACGCCCAGGCGCTAGCTCTATCTCGAATCTGGCGTGGTTTGTATAGATTCAATTCCTATTGGATAAATGGCGTTGAAAAGGATAAAAAATGTGAGAAGGTCCATGTATGAAGCGCATCTAATTCTATGTGATAGGTGAGATTGTCTATGAAAGGTAGATCCATTGTGGAGAGATTTTTTCTGACTCGAATGTAAGGAATTCAGAAAAGTAGTTGGATGGTATATGCGGTGAGCGCAGTCATCGAGATGAACATGAGGACATATTGTGGTATCAGGAAAGCGGAGAGATGCTCTGCGCTGCCCGTGCCACTGTACACCTGTGTCAAAAATACCTGTGTCGTTGCTGTTGGAAGACAAGAGAAGAATCTGGAAAAGTCACATCGAGTCAGTCAAAAACCCTCCAAATTCAACGAACGGACGAGCACTCACATGCACACAAACCTCAACACCTTATCCTCCTTCGGAATAACTCCCACCTTCACCAAAAACCCCTCACATATAAGCACCCCCAACACCGGCATAATCAGCATCTTCCCCACTGCCAACCAGCCAATCGCGCCCAGCGGCAACGTCTTCCACTCCCCCTTCTTCGGTATAGGCAACCTCGCCAGTGCCGATCCAAGACAGATCAACCCAAGGGGTACTGATGCGGCACCGACAAAGTTCGTAGCATCCATAATGAAGGCGAGTGGGGGGAGGCCGTCAGGTGCCGGGGGCATGTGCACCCCTGCGACGGGGACGAAGAGGGCCTTGAGTTGTGGGATGAGCGCGAGGGGAAAGGAGATGAAGATCACCATTGAAACAGGGGTGAATATACTTCTGATAAACTCTTTGATGGATCTTCGGGAGAAGAATCGATTATTCGAGGAGGTAGTGGAAAGGGAGCTGTTGGATGCGTTGGATGATGTGCCGTGTGGATCTTCCTTGGTGATGTGCATCGGTAGCGTAGCGGAATTCGAAGTTTTGTTGAGGGTGTTCGGTAGATCCATCCCGTTCATCGTTACAGTGCGTTCTAAAGAGTTTACACGCGAAAGAATTGCTATCTCCGTCGGAGGTGGAGAACACATAGGTGTTGGTACCACAGTTGTTGCATCATCTACCATGAAGGAAACGTGTCGTGAGGCGACCGGACGCATAGGTTGTTTCACCTCTTCGTCTTGTTTCTCAGATAGATGTTTTGCTTCATGTAAGCGGTCACTAGTGTGCGTATCCAACGTCGATGGACCTAAACGGAGAAGCCGTCGGAAAGGCTTGAAGAGGGCCTGGCGTTTTAGCCGCATGGTCTCTCGAACCTCTTCGGGTTCCACATCTGGTCCTGCATAATCCATAGAGATCCACCTATGTGCGCCGAAGGGAAACAGAGTCACCTATGAACTTGTTCAACCACGATGTCCACAAGCATTGAATAGAACCGGACACACCACAAAAACAAGGATGAATGCCGAAATATACGCGACGGATAGATTTTGATCCTCCATGCCTCTGAACGGAAGAGAACCAGTTACGCTCATTATGACAGACGTCGCTACATTCCATTCCGCAAGTAAGCTTCTGAACCGACACGCGAAAGCGAACGAAGCCGACGGGAGGAGGCATGCTCCGGACCAGATGTTTTGACTCACGGATATCGCCCACATTTCCCCATCCTCCTGCAACCAGTATGCCATAACGAAATCGATGTGGGACCCAGAAAAATTTCCCGATTACGAAAGCCATGAGGATCCCCAATGCTTCGTAAAGAATAGCGACTAGTACCAATGGGCCTGCATGTCCAAAGCAAGATAACAAGTGCAATAGAAAAAAATTCAATCAGTAAACAGGCAACAAAAGAAAAGAAAACACGCACCCAATGCGCTAATGTTATCCGTCGTAAATGCCGGTACCAACTTTGAGAATAGCAGGCATGGCAATGCGATATTAAGCATTATTTGCCCGGCTCCGCGTGCAGCGACAGCAGGGAAGACGTCGGCCTTGGTTATGAAGAAGCCGCATGTTGTGCAGAATACTCTATTGGGGTGATAAGAAGTCTGGTTAGATGGTATAAAAGAGAAGAGCTAGTGGTACGCACAGACGGATGAGTGGCCTGCATGATATCCAGATGAGGGCGCCTGTTGAGAGCATCTCACCACCCGGAATTTTGAGAATCGAGGAGAGATGGGTCGAGTCAGAGTTTGCTCCGGAACAAATCCTTTGGGTATGTCGAGAAATGCAGTGGAGCCTACGTAACAAGTCCAGTGAACAATTGAAGCGATAAAGAACGAAAGCGGACCCACCACATGTTCTCATTAAATAACAATCATCACAACAGCCGTCGCCTCTGGGATGGGATTTCATACATACTTACATCATGGCCATATCATGGGGCGAGTCACAAATCTCTCATCCGCTGTTAACATACTTCCAGTCGGACCAAGCCTCCGAGCGGCGAAGGGGTTATTTGGGATTGCGTGTGACATGGAGGACGTAAGAAGATTTTTTAATGTTCCGGTCCGTTGCGCTCCCGTCGGGGTGTGATTGGCTCGTTCCAACTCGTTCCCTTCTTCCTGTCTTGATTGGGAGGAAAAGGCACAAGAACCACGATCATCTCTTCATGTTCATGGCCGACCTGGAGCCAGGGAGGCGAAGTACCTTTGACTTTCATTACACAAGCTTTGCCTCATGTCCCCAGTCTGTGGGGTATGTAGTGAGTGAGCCCTGCCTGACAAGGTCTGACAGCATTTACTTCTGAATGATATACAAAGGTCACCAGAACTGACTCGTGGTACCTGTCTACAACTCTACGCCGAGGCGCGAGTCGGAATCTCGGAACTAATTCAGGCCTCCAACGCGTCCGCTCTCGCGAAAGGGGCCTCTCTTTCTTCTGCAATGTCTGCTCCAGAACGGTGAACGAGCGCAAATAACAATCTGGCAGCATTTCATCTGATCAAACAATACTATGGGAAATGAGAATGAGGCTTCTTCTTGATCTGAATCACTCTCGTGGCCATGCTGGATCACCTAGATCACCATTTCGAGAGAGAGAGAGAGAACCAGTATCGAGCAAGAGAACTGAGACTCGTCGATCACTGTGCGATCCTGCCGCCCAAACATACAAGGCTTGGCCTCCGTCATGTTAGCTTACAGATCTACACCTTCGGAAACCATGTATTCCTTTACTTGCACACGGCAACAAGGGTTTCTTCTTTGCACAACCTACACATGAATCTCATTCTACTCGAAGCTCTCGTCGCACTTGCTAACACCGTGCTAGTGTTAGCAACCCCGAACCATGCTCCTCGGGATCTACAATCATCGCCACCTACTGTGACGCTTGACTCCGCTACTGTAACCGGCCTTAGTAATGGATCCATCACGAAGTTTCTTGGAATTCCATTTGCTCAACCACCGTAAGTCTTGGTCATATCAGAAAGCCGAAGATACTCATACCACGACTTTCCCATGACAGAGTTGGAAATCTCCGGTTCAATCTACCGCAGGCAGTACCGCCATACAACGGCTCTATCAACGCAACATCTTATGGCGCGTCGTGTCCACAACAAACAGTCAATTCCCCTATATCACTATCCAGCTTCTTCAATTTCTCGAGGGGTTCGCTTCTTAACATCAGTTCCGAGAATACGATACCAGAAAGTGAAGACTGTGAGTTTATTCACACCGTTAGTTTACGGCCTTTGTGAAGGTGCGAGGATCTGAACTGCGTGCCAAGGTCTAACGATCAATGTGATCAAACCGTCGAATGTCACCGCCGATGCCAAACTTCCAGTCGTTGTGGTATGCTCCACAATTTTCTCATGTATATTTTCCTCATCTCCCTTTAATTCAGTGGATCTTCGGAGGTTAATCTCCCGACACACCCCGCTTTGTTCAATAAGCTGAAATGACTTTGTGTAGGCGGGTTTGAGAGAGGAAATGCCGAATCGTTAGTCATCAAATTGATTGCGATTTTTAAGTTGTTTGACGCCCTGCAGCTACGATGACACGGGAGTGCATCTCCTCAACCAATCGGTCGAACTTGGTCAGCCAATCATATATGTTGCCATGAATTACAGGTAGAAACGCTTTCGCATGCTTGAGTTTTGACTGACCGAAGTTACAGGGTCTCAGGTACCTTACCGCAGTGTAACTTCGAATATTCTGATTCAACTTTGCGGTAGCTTGGGGATTTCTGGCCAGTCAAGAGGTGCTCGACGCCAAAGTAGGCAACGTGGGACTTGTAGATCGTAAGTTGTTCTTCGGTCTTTGGAACCTTCTTTGAATTTCTGATGTAAATTCTGATTAAAGAGCGGATGGCTTTGCAATGGGTCCAAAAATATATCAACAACTTTGGAGGCGATAATACAAAAGTTACCATGTGCGTCTAACTCATATAAAGGGCTGTATCATTGGTATCAACTTGGACGGAACTTATTACAGATGGGGACAGTCCGCGGGCGCTATCTCTGTATCACTGCAGATGCTCGCCTACGGCGGAAATTCGTCTGATCTCTTCCGCGGAGCATTCATGCAGTCAGGATCGCCTATACCTGTCGGAAATATCACTGGTGGACAGGTGCGGAGTCTTTGTTTCCCCATACAACAGGGTGGATGTGCTGAAGAACTTATTGTACTGATAGATGTACTACAACTCCCTCGTGAACCAAACCAATTGCACGGGTTCATCAGACACTTTGTTATGCTTACGCGGTGTTCCAAATGATCAACTCAAAGTTGCCGTCGATAACACTCCCAATTACTTCTCGTATCAGGTTGACCAATTCGATTCTTCTTTCGCCCTTACTTTATCTGACATATTCTTTCTGTTTCATAGGCACTGGCCTTGGCCTGGTCACCAAGAGCAGATGGTGTATTCCTACAAGACAATCCCCAGAAACTCGTGCAGCAAGGAAAGGTTATGAATATCTCAATCGTGTCCGGTAAACTACCATTCTAGCCCAATCGAACTCGCTTCATACTCATGACATCGGTATTTAGGCGACGTTGACGATGAGGGAACGTTGTTTGCTTTGTCCAGCAGAAACATAACGTTTGTCCTCCGCTTCCATCGTGTTGAATCTCACCTGAATCTCACCTTCTCACCCGTCCGATAGAACGGACCAGGAATTCCGCACCTATGTCAGCACCTACTGGATTCCTGGCGCGAACGAGTCCGAGCTTGAGCCCCTATATACTGCTTACCCTTCAGACGTATCCGATGGATCACCTTTCAATACGTCGATTTTCAATGATCTAACAAAGCAATACAAGAGGATTGCTGCTTTCCAGGGTGATGTCGTATTCCAGGCTCCAAGGAGGTTTTTCTTGCAGCATATATCGGGGAAGCAGAAGATATGGTCCTACTGTGATTTTTTCCATCAATTTCTTTGCATTCTCGTCGGTGCTCATCCTATCTTTACTCAGTGAGTAAGCGATTGAAAGTGACCCCTTACATTGGATCGGTGAGTGGCTTATTCTTGTGAAAGCTTCCTAATCGTTATTCCTTGCTTCACAGTTCCATGAATCTGATCTGGAGATCAACCTTCTGGACGATTACCTCGTCCGATTCGCTTACAACCTCGATCCCAATAACGGATCTGGGACAACCTGGCCGGAATATACTGCTGGATCGCCACAGTTATATACTTTCCCGACATTGGGCAGGGATCCAGATATCACGAATGACACCTATCGGGAGGGGCCTATGCAAACACTCATGAATCTCTCCCTTGCACATCCGTTGTGATTTATCATACATATGGAGAATGTCCAATTTTGTACTTGGTCATTTTGGACTCAAATAGTATATATTAGGGGCTCTAGAGAGCCATATGGACCATCATTCGCAGACCCAACAACTTTGTATCTAACAAACTCCACCTACCTATTGATTTTAGTATATGTACCACATGTTTTACTCATCTGCTTCGCATCATATGTACTTCTGTAGAGAGTTCACTGTAGATTACCAGGCTCTGTTTTATGTAAGACTATGATATGAGGACGTACTTTGATTAAGTCTTTATGCTACAGTTTGGCTACAAGGGGTATCACTCTCACAGCAAAGAGTCTCATGATCATGTCAATAACGCTGGTTCTTAAACTTGAAGTATTGGAAGAAAAAAATCGGGGCGGACAATAGTTTATCAAATACAGGGCTCATTGTTACAGTTACAATGCAAAATGCATTTTCGGCAGGACAATCCGACGACTGGGAAATCAAGAACCAAAGGGAAAAAGACAGCTCTTGTGGATGTCGAGATCTTCGTCCATCTCAAGCCCTGGGGGATGCAGTGAGGCGGCACAAGCAGCATAATAAGGATATGGGAGATCTGGACTTATGAGCCATTCTTGAAGACTAGAATCCTTGATAACGCGATCAAGGGTGAATAGAAATGACCCATAATCTTCGTTGAAATCATGCATCCAATTGAGCTTCTCGTCAAGGTGAGGCACAAGGATCATACGGAGATCCTCGAGGATTCGGTGGAAGGGGGCTCCAAAGTAGGGCGTGACGAAATTCTCGTCGATGGGAGAATGTATGAAGGACAGCTTAGCACACTCCG
Source organism: Crassisporium funariophilum (assembly GCA_014925845.1). NCBI lineage: Eukaryota > Fungi > Basidiomycota > Agaricomycetes > Agaricales > Crassisporiaceae > Crassisporium > Crassisporium funariophilum. The sequence goes on from JACGCL010000001.1 coordinate 576,542, forward strand.
AGCATTGCGGGTCATCCGATGCCCAAGAGTCGAGGTTGACGGGTCGTTCCTTCACTTGCATATTTGGACCTATAAAACCTGAGCAAATCCAGCAAAGAACGTAGAAGAACGATTCAAGGTCATCCAAGTAATCAATGACAGTACGGGCGGTGTCACTTCTGAGCACAGCTATCGATTGAAATGTGCGTGTTCCCTATGTTTGTGAACGAAATCAAAGCATGACAGCGTTATAGGGGGCTGCAACCTACTATGCGGTGGTCGACGAGAGGAAAGTCCAAGTCTACCTTTTGAGCGCTGCTGAGATCAATCAAGATTCCTCGATTTCCGTCAGTACACTCGGACATCCCAATCATAATGTTACTAGGGCTTATGTTTCGGTGTAGAATACCTGCTTTGAAAAGATTTGAATGACCTACACAACAGGTGAGTGAAACGGATCAACGAACAACACATGAACAGGACCCTACCAGCGATAGCATCACGGAGACCACACAGCAGTTCTTTCTTGTTCTGAAACTTGTCAAGGGTCCTGTCATACATTGTCAGTAAATTGCGCCCAAATCTTCTATTTTTGAAGTAAGGAGAGAAAAACGGGACAGTGAGATCCGGTTCTACACCTCGTAATTGAGATACCAAAATACCGTTCTGATATCCGATGGCCTGAACCACCCCAGGCATTCCTCTAGCTTCTGCCAACATCTTCGCTTCAGATGTCAGCCCCCAACTATCTTTGACGATGAATGTGTTGCCGTGCACATCCACGACTCTATAACAGCAAGTCCCTGAGCCCACCATTTCAGCGCGAGACGAAATGGGCTCATGACCAACAATCTCAAAATCCAAGGTGGGGTCATTGGTGGAGACGACTCGGATGTATCGTTTGTCACCTGCCCAACTGGTTCTCGTGTTGAAGCCGACGAAATTGTCAAGGTCTGATAGTTGAAGGATGACGGCGACAAAGGCAGCCGGATTGCGATGAATATCAAAGAAAGACGAATACTGAGCACCGCTTCGGTCAAACCGATAGACCAGGGCCGTATTTTCGGTCAAGAGTAGCGAGTAAACGAAGACACGACTGTCTTGTCGGAAGAAACACTCTCTGAGATACAAATCATGATATTAGGCATGATGGAATTGGGGAATCAAACACACTAACCGTGCAAATAAACCTGCTTGGAGGAGATCATGTAATGGCCAAAGAGTCTCCGTGAGCCTGATGTCAATGGGAGTAACATATGAAAGGTAACCAGGTTTTAGTAGGTCATTTTTCTTTAGAGAACGAAAGGAATCGCCAGAGCCACAGACGGCTAGAGGAGGGGCCGACTTGAAATCCACTCCAACTTGGGACGAGTCACTAATCACGGTTCGTGTGGCACTCAGACCATAGTGGTTAAGGAGCGTGTCAATGATCTTGCGGAATGGTTCAATCAGCGAGCCTTCATTTTGGGGAGACAGTGGGACGTCCTTCCATCGGTCTCGCTGTTCATCGTAGAGTCCTAATGTTCGGAGAAGGGTCAACATATCCGCGTCAGAAACCGTGGGCGGGTTGAAGAGTGAAGTTCCAGCAAAGTGCGTGTTGTTGAATAATTCTCGTTCAATGCTGGATATATTGTTTTCATCCGCAAGGTTGTCGTGACTTGATTTGCAAGAGGAGCTGAACTTGTCGCCGTCATCGATCGCGTCGAGCCCAATCAAAGTTGTGCCACTTCCTGACGACCCGTCATCTGAGTCAGATTCGCTCTGATAGAGAGATGTGGGCTGAGACGACGCCAGGTGATCCTCCCAGTAATTTTCGTATGGATAGCCAGAGTCAAGATCGTAGTCGTCGAACATCACAGCAGAGTAAAAGTCATTCTTAGAAACCATGAGTCGCACTTTTAAAATGCATGGATAGGCCACGTATGCCACAGAAACATGTGCATCGTGCAGGGCGTGACAAAAGGGAACAGGCAGTGCGAGTGTGGATGAAAGAGAACAAGAGGTCCGATTGTGTCGAATGTGGCCAGTGATTATGATGGGCGCTGTCTCTTTTCGGAACTTGGCCAAAAGTTCCCTCGGTTGGCCCCATTGCATGGTCCTTACTTGTTCCCAACCACCTCGTGGCAGTTAGCCGACCACAGCGCTCAATTATGCCATGAACCACCTGAATTGTAGAAGCACATTATGCGGCTCAGGTGTCTGCTTTGGCTCTGAGCGCCTGGCGCCTGGACAGCCTAGGAATTCCGTTCCTGACAGGACTTGGAAAGCACAGCTTCAAATGGAACGTTTTGGCTCAACGCCTTGATAAAAGGCATCAAAAGCCGCAACATGTGTTGTTTCCTTCTTTCTCATCTCAACAATCGAAGTAAGTGGGTTCTTTTCGTAAAATCGGCTGCGCTGAACAAATTGGCAGGGAAGTATTTGGACCTCGATTCTTCAATATGTTAGCCGTGGCACACTCCGACGGGCGCGACGTTGAACAACAAACCGCAAGTCTACATATACTTCCTATCGAACTCCTTTTACACATCTGCGACGACTCCGGCTTTCCGAAGAACATACTTCTCTATCAACTGAGTCGTGTTTCGCGTTATTTCCACAACATCTGCATCCACCACCTTCTTCCCCGATATGGTATCTTGAATGCCTCGAAATACTCTGCCATTGTTATTCCTTCTGGTAAGGGTGAAGCTCCTGAACAAATGCTATACCCAGTCGACGGGTTATCAGCACTTCGACTCGCTCTCTCCGTCACAGAGATCCAAGAACTGACATGCACGTTCCCCGATCCAGGACTTGACTTTCATGACCTCGTCCACCACATGGAACGCCTCCAATCTCTCATTACCCGTTTAACGAAAGTGGAGAAAGTCACGTTGACTTTCGACAAGGATGTATGCTATTGCAAAGGAGACGAAACTGGCGCATTGCTGGTTCGTTGGGCATATCACTCTGGCCGCCTCCTTAACACCATTCTGGAAAAAGGCTGTACCTGCCTCACGGTCCGAGGGGCAAGGTACCTGGTGCAATCCTATACTCTACACGTCGACACTGCAAAGAGGGCTACAGTTGCGAAAACCCTCGCCATGGTACGAGCAAAGATATCTCCCAAGCCACCACATTCAACAGCGCCCATCCAGGTCATGCGTGGGGATGGCTGGCGCTTTCATCGCGGCTTAAACGATCCAGTTGGACCTAAGGGTTTGACAAGGTTATCACCGGCTGCGCAAAAGGCCACCGTTCTCCGGTCGATGGAGATATCATCATCCAGCTGCTTACTCCCACCCCTTCTCCAGTGGACCATACACACTCTCCAGGCATCACTAGTGGAAGAGCTCATTCTATCTGGGATAACGCTAAGCTACGAATTGTGGCAAGTGGTCTTCAGCCTCATAGCCGACGCCAGCCCGATGCTCGGAAGGCTTGTTCTCAAAGATATCCGACACGTCATGGCTGATAGTCTGTTCGAGTTCATCAGTCGTCTTCGAGAGCTCAAATGCTTAACGATAGGGGAAGATCTGGAATATATTGATAGAGGTTATTCGGGACGCCTTCCAAAACTTCTTTCCCTTACATCCTTATCTGCTCCATCCGTATGGGTGGAAAAGCTGTTCAATCACTCTGGACTTCCCCGACTACAAGACCTCACGATGTCATACCATTTGCGGGACGAAGGTTATCCCATGTGTCGAAAATACTCGTCGGTCAACTCAGTCCTCGAATTCCTTAAACGGAAGGACAGAAGTCTACCCGTTCATCTGAGAGTAACTCTGGAAAAGGACTTGACAACATGGCTCTCGGAAGAGATTTATTATGCGCACAAGGCCCACAATTTCCTAGAAATCCAAAGCCTCTCGTTGATCATCCACAGAGACTACACTGAGGACCAAGACATCCGCGAAATCATGGGCAAATTAGTACCGGAATGGCTCAAGCGATTTCACCAGATCCGTTATTTGTCCATCGAGAACAAAGGCACCACCATCTTGACATCATTCACGTTGTTGAATTTCATACTTGATTCAAAAGTCTTACGACACTTTCCTTACTTGCGTGGGATTAAGGTAGACGGCCAAACACTACTGGATGTGCACCAAGTGATACTCGACTCCGGAACATCTCAAGGTATGGTATGTTTCATATACCATTCATCGTACAAGTCGCTCATATTCTGCAAAATCAGCCAGTGGCAGCAGCGTCTAAGCATGTTTGGTCAACGAACCTCACCACCTCGCCCCGAGCATGCCACCTATATTAGTTTTCCCTGTCGCATCAAGCTTGCTTTCCTGTCATTGTCAACGGGCTTAATTCAACGGGCTTAATTTATGCTCTGCTCAATGTCGATGTAATCAGTCGCAGGAAGCCTTTTGCTCCCAGTTAAGATCGAGAACAATTCGCTAGGACTAGACAAGAGCCGGTTCGAGTTTAAGCCCAGAGTCTGATGCATCGTTATGGTCTTTACGCATGATCCGGCTTCGCCCAAAAATGTCGTAAAAGCGAATGAATGGCGTATTTATCGAATCGTCATTGCCTGGTCGTTCTGATAGGTCAGGAGGTGCAAGCGCACGTGAAGTGGGATGCTCGATCAAGCCTATATTTAGGAACGAGGTCTTGGACCTTCCCCCGCTTTACCCCACAACGCTACTCTGCGCTCATAATCCCATCCAGCAACCGCCTCACATTCACCAGACACTACCCGTAATCATGGAGGTCCTTGCGCAACATCCGCCTGCTAGTGAGCATGGAACATTGCTCGCGTCTATTTCTGTAGTGGCTGAAGATCATTCTCAATAGTGAAAGTGGGAGGAAGGCGCCTCTCAATCTCTTCAAAGCATAAGGCAGCGGCGACGCCATCTGGGTAGGTGCATCTGTAAGACCGACATCACATTGAACAGATAATGACAGATGATGACGCAGGGAAACAACCGCTGCAGAAGGCACAGACAAGAACGACGAAGCTGTCATTCCCGACTACCCAAGGCCCGCCCCACCCACTGGTGGTGCTGATGACCCGCAACATGCCCCACACCACAACGACGAAGAGTTTCCACCTAGGAAGGAGAGGAAACATGGACACGAGAACGAGAAGAAGATGCAGGAATATGCCCAACGGAAAGCCGAAACGACTCGCCCGAGCAGGGACTCCCATGCAAGTGGGAAAGCTCATGGTATGGGCGCGAGGATTGCGCAGCCAGCTGGGAAAGCATTCGGAGTTTGAGGGTTCCGAACGTCACCTTGGACTGCGAGGAAAGCAGGAATGTTGTAATCTTATTCCAATTCATTTTGTTACGCCGAATGTAAGAATAGTCGATTGTGTTGTGAAGCGTTCCTGTAATTAGTTATATCACTTGTTGAAATTACCGCTTCAAATACAACGCTGTATAGCGCTGTATCATTCACTCAACAACAAGAGAGATTGGCCATGGAAGTGCATAGTATATTGCATGCGCATGGAGCCATATGTGCGTATATGAGAGGCAAAGAAAAGTAATGCGCGAGAATCATGCGGCGGCAACAACAGCCTTTGCCTTCTTTCCCCTGGTCTTCTTTGCTGGTGTAGCCTTGGGTTCGCGTTGGGCGGCAAGGAGGGCAGATACACGGGCAAGAGCGGCCTAATGGATAGATAACCATGTCAGTATTACTGTCTTATACGAGACACGAGAAAGAAAATCAAAAGCAAAGATGAAATAGAGATATTAGAGCCAATGAGTCGGATCCTCCGCGACAAACGAACGGGGCCCGATAGCGACGAGGCGCAATATCCATTGGAAGTTTGATCGAATCCAATGGACAGGTTTATATTGCAAACATTTCCACGCCCAGCCTTCATTTGCTTTTCAGCAGTTCCAGTGGGTTCTAACGAGATTGCGGAGAGAGAGAGAAAGAAATGATCCAAAGAAACGTGACAAGAAGATGGAATTGGAGTGAGCTGGAACGGTGAAACTCACGGTACGGAGGTCGGGTCTGTATCCACGCTTAGCTGTTGAGGATGCAATTCCGAGAGCGCGACGGACACCTGATCGTGGGCGGACAGAGGCAGTGGCGTAAGCGGGGGCGACAGCCTGTGGGGAGGCTTTTGTCTTGCGGGTGCGGATTCTGAGCCCTGAACCAGAGTCGGCGACGTCGATGACCTGTGCAAACACGAACATGACATTTTAGGATTCATGCAAATGGCTGAGCTCAAGCAGCGTTGCCGACCTTGGAGTTGGCCAGTCCAGAGAATTTGAAGGAGTGGACGTTACGGAGGTTTCCCTATGGTACGTATTTCAATACCCTTATCCCGCCCACTTGAAAGATATAACGCACGGGCTCCTTGGAGAAGATGGGTCCTTCGACCACTCGCTTCACCATGAAGGAGTTGTTTTTCTGAATTTCAAGTATGAATACAGTGCAGAGGATAAGACTGTGGTGAACGCACACGGAGAAGGAGCCATTGGAGGTCGTTCGACATGATGGAAACGTTTTGCTTGAGGAACGGGCTACACGACGAGGAAATCGTGACCAAATCTGTCCGGTGGCTGTTTGGAACTGTACAGCTGACCTTTGGTCAATACATGCAAATACCAGACTCTGTCTTCGAAATCTATCTCGTGCGACACTTTATGAAATCAATCCGCTGCAAAGTCAAGTTTTCGTCTTTTGATTGTAAGGTTAACAGCTATATTCAAGATCCACGCTCCAGGACTGCTTCTTGCGCTCATTATGCTCATAGTTTAGTTGCCGCCTTTACTTCCTCCGGTCTGTACAACTTGGTAAGGCCTGTCTTCGTCTCCGGTGTCATCGCTGTGCTCTTTCTCGACTCGCTGCCCACAAACACATGCGTGTATCCCCCAACCGCAGCAGGATTATCCTTTCCCTTCTCAAACACCCCAACTTCATATGTGACTGAGCTGTTGCCAATCTTCTTGACCCGTAAACCGAGGTCTAGGACCTGAGGAAAGGCTAGCGGTGCGTAGAACTGTGAGAGTTGATCAGTGAGGTCAGGGAGAGCGCAGCTTGATACGCAATGTGGTGAGCTTACTTCACATTGGGAGGAGATAACGAGGGCGATGAGGGGTGACGATTTGGGGTCCAACCCGCAATTCTCGATGAGATATGTGTTGACGATAGAGTCAAAGAGATGGTAGTAAATGGAATTGTTCACATGCGAGTATTGGTCATTGTCACTCCTGCAATGTTATGCCCAAGCAGAGAGACAGAAGGGTTGTTCAGCGACACCCATCTACGTCGTCAAGTACTTGATTTACTGACCATCGGGTTCGGTACTGCAGGAAATATAAGTAGTCTGAGCGCTGCGGAAGTTTGCCTTCAACCATGTTGGTGAGAACCTGAGGAATAGGAATTTATGACAGGCTCGATGCTGGAGACTATAGCGCTGAAATTGCAGATATCGACAAGTAGCCGGTTACTCGATGACCGATCATTGCAAGCGATGAGTAGCACGCATGCACGGGTGTAAATGTTGGCGGGCCGTTACTGGCACTACAGGTGCCGCGATTCAAACAAGATTCAAATCAAGAGCACTACATGCTCTCCTCTTCTCCCTTGCTAGTTCACTTCTTCTCTGCCTACCATCTTGCAGCAGCTTCTGTCACCTCTGACCCCAGTTTCCAAGGTGTTGGCCTAGACATGTGGTTTGTTTGAAATTTTGCAAGAATGTTGCTGCTCTATCTTGTTTCGATTAGAAAGCTGGACATCAGATTCGGTATGATCGCCGACCCTGCTCATTGAGGCTCATTGTCGTGAGTGTAGGGCGCACGGTGCACACTACGGCCTCTCTTCTTCCAAGACTTGCCCCAACCTTGTAAATGAACTTTGGTCAGGCTTTCCTGGGTGCACACGAACCAAGCGCTCGTGGTAGCCAGTTTCACAGCTGGACGGGTAGTGGGCCGTGCCTGTTGCTATGCAATTCTTATCATCGATTGAAGGAGTGATTCATTTTAGGAATTAGAGCCTTTTGTGTATGAAGGGTCACTGCTGGTTTTCAGGGTCACCGCGGTTAATGAAGGTGATGACTTGAGGGGGAACTCGGATACATATTCATTCTTCACGACGGCTTTCTCATTCCTTCTTTCTCTCGTTCTCTGACTGTCAATCTTCTGTCTTTACTCGCTGCGGTGCAGCATTTTTCTGCCTCCGCGGACTGGTATCCTGTTCTACGATGGATTCTGAGGCTGTCTCCGTCGACCTTTCCCTTCTTTCCCTGCCGCAATTTCGGGAGCCTATGATTGGCGCAGAGATTGCGAGAGTCATGTCAATCGCATTGTTCGCATTGACTAGTGAGTTGATTTAACGTGCCTTTCGGACGTGGAAACAGAGCTTTGCCGCACAGTTTATGAATACGCAATCACCGTCGATGACGAAGTAAGTCTAGATCTCTATTCCTGATGGTGCACATTTGACTTCGATGTCGCAGAAGAAACACTTCTGGAAAGGACCTTTTTCTGTCTCTCATGGACTTTTTTTCTTCGTGAGTGACTTCGCAAATGATATTCATAGTGGACCAGGCGGCCTGAAATAGACTTCATCCAGAACCGCTACTTCCCAGCTTGTATCATGATGTATGTTGCCCTTCGTCGTATAGTATGCAAGCACTGATAAAACTCCATTTACAGTATGAACATTATTTGTAAGACGCAACAACTTACCCTGACTGTTCTCCCTCACACCCGACTTCTCAACATCAGGCTTCTCCGCAATAAACCCATCCGTCGACGTGAGCTGCTTTCTCTCACACTCCACCATTGAACTGATTGTATAACCTCGTAGTTGTAATTATCTTCTTCCATTACCTGAAATGCGATGGGTTGAAACAACCCACTACCTCACAGTTGTAAATCAGCGATTCAAATGTCTTTCTTGCTCAACCTTCTGGGAATCAGCGTTATTCAAGGTATGCTTGGCTTACCCTTATTCGTACTCCTGAAACGTCTTTGAGAGTGAAGGCTAATCACTTCAAACAAAGCAATCCTAATTACACGCGTCTGGTTCCTTTTCCCTGGAGTCCCATTCATCAGGATCATTTTAATCCTCGGATTCCTTGCCTCTGTCGCGACTTCTTTCGGATTCCTCTACATATCCGCCAGCCAACTGCAAATTCTCTCAATAGCCCCGGACCCGCGCATACTGATCCCCGGATGTCGGGCGTCGCGTCCTCCTGGGTTTTGGCGGATTTATCTCCCTTCATTGATATTGCATGTAAGACTCACTTTTTGCTTGGCTAATTAGAAACATCATGATCGAGGATAGGGCGCTGATAACACGTTCTTTTCTGGATGCAGACGGGAATTTACATCTTGACTATACATCAAGCCCTCACCAATGCGGATTGCTGGAAACGCGTTCCACTTCGAAAACGTTTGCTAAGAGAGTGCGTCCCAGTCCAGCTTAGTTCGCGCATACGAAAACCTCATTGGATCTGACCATTGAATCAACCACTTATACTTTCATCTTTCCAGCGGAGGAGTCTTTTACCTGATCGTGCTATGCAAGCTTCTTATCTTGCTCATTCGAGGATTCTATAGATAACCTTTTCTTTTCTGAAAAGGCTCCGTCGGTTTTACTTCGGTTGGTTCGTTCTTAACGAAGGCTCCAAGAGTGCGTCCGTTTCACAGCTTACGTGAAAAGCTTCATCTAATCTATGTCCATCAGGTTAACATCCCTGCCATATTCTCCCCGTGCGTATCTTGTGGCAACCTCTCACTCAAAAGCTGAACGCCCTATTATCTTATATCATTGCCCAAACTTCACTTTAGACTTGTGCTCGCCACTACCTCCATAGCGACAACACGCATCATGTTTAGCCTTCGTTCCGTGGCAGTCTCCGTTGGCTCTGACTTTGAGTGGCTCCCAATGCCCGAAGCAGAACATGATACTGAGTCAATAGCTCCAAGCAAGCTCAAAATGGTGATCTCCGCCCCCATTAGTTCGACGTTCCGAAAAACAAAACGCGATGAAGAGAATGGATTATGGTAAGTTAATGTAGTGCAATTATGCAGGTCATCAAAAGCGCCCTTAGAAGTTAGAAGTAATGTATTTATTATGTATTGTTCATATGAAATAGTTTTCCCACTCTAATGTGAAATGCTCATGAAATTTGTCAAGTACCACGAAGCTCCACCAAAAAAAAATTCATGAAATGAATGGATATGCGATGTGCGCGATGATAGTCCATGTGATTGTCATTATTAATTTAAAATTTTAGGCTAAGAGTGACCATAAGCGAGTGTTTTACTCTAGAGACACAAATATAAAAGATGTATGTCCAAAGTGTCTGAAGTGAAGTCCAAGAGTAAGGGATTATGATGCCTAAGCATGGATGAATGTTCATCTAGAACCTCGATATGTTATAGGCAGCGAGATTGCGTGTAACGTAGCTGACAAAAGGAGGGAGGGATGCAAGAAGGTTGGCGATGTATGAAGGTGTCATGTGAGGCCGGATGCGGGTTGAGGTATTTTACATTGCAAGTCCAAAAATGCCAAAATGCCCAAAAGAGTGTGATCAAGACGGGAAGCAGTCCAAAAGATAAAAGAAGCCAAGCGATGGGGCGACAATGAAACGAAACATAAAAGCGTGGAAGGGCGTTACGACACAGGTTGATAATTAGCGACGCGTCGTCCTCGAAATTGGCGCGACTAAGTCACGTGTTGCAGTATGTTTCCTGGAACCGTGGAACCGGACAGAATCCTCCGGATCAGATGTTCTTTCCAACTCCCATGAGCCACCCGCGCCCGCAGCCCATGAGGTCGAATGAACGCTCAAACCCTCGAAACCACACCATAGGTGCCCAACAAAGCACCCAAAAAGCCCAGAATCACAGCAGGCAATAGCCCCGTAGCCAGACGTGACGATGGCTCAGCGCCATTGAACGGAACATATGAAGGTTTTGGAGATGCGTTGGGATTGAATGCCCCGCCTGAACCACCGCCTGTCAGATTCGCTCCGTTCGGCTGGATTTTCTGTTAGGTTACGGAAGAAAACAACAGCAAGGCAGTAAACGCACCCCTATCGGACGAGAAGTATCGGCGAACTGGCAGTGATCGGCATTGCAATTGCATTTTCCACCAATGGGGTCCCAGAAAGGAGTCGAACAGTTTCCAGGTACTATATATCCCAAGGTAAGAAGTTGCACGTTCTGCTGATAACTGTTGAACTCACAACGATATCGTGCGCTTTGCCCATTTGACAGGTCTTGCGCTGGATTTGGATTTGAAGGAGTCGGCTCCACTGACGGGCACCCGTACTGGAAAAATAAAAGGAAGACAAGGTAGATTTTTGAGTTTCTGCTCAGGCACTGTGACTCTCTTGACGTACACATGTGTAGAAAGGGAAATCGCTGAAAGCACAATGCGATAAAAGGCCCCGCTCGTTGTCAGGAATTCCATTGCAAATCTGTGCCGACTGGTCTACTTGGGGCGAGATGCACTTGAGCGATTCGACGGAACCCAGCTGAGAAACTGGCACGGGATGTTGAACCCAGTCAAGGAGCTGCTCATTTGATACGATCCAGACTTCTCTAGGTGAGTAGGCGTTACCATGATTCAAAAATGTAGCTAACCATTTTGCTGTTCCTGCGCCCAGTCCAGGAATGCATTGATCATGTCGATGGTAGAGTTGCTTGCGTCCACTCCGGGATATGTCGTCTATCATCGCAATTCATGATCAGCAGTACGGTGTAAATGTCTGAAATGAGCTACCGAAAGATGAATAGGGTGAGTGTACAATCCGATTGGTTGTCGTTTTCCGTTGTAATGGTCCGTAAAGGTGTTTTGCATGTATTCCAATGTTGCGCTATCGTTCACTTTGGTCGCCCCATTTGCATTATCCCTGGAGGTCCAAGCCAATGTCAACCCTTCCGGTATTTGCATCCACACCAGAATGACGCTTACAACCAAGGATCCATCAAATGCGGACCAACAACTCCTCTATCATCGAAGAATGCATACATCGGAATCTCCCAGAAGCCTGGTAATTTCGGTTCCCCGCGACACGTCCCAGGAACTCCCAAACAATTGTTGGCCATGCCGTTATCCAGGGTGTAAGGCCAATATGCATCTGTGTTAGGGTCGGTAACAGGAACTGAAGCTGGCGCGCTCGAATCATAGGTGAACTCCGCCTGGTGGAGGAGTTTGAGGGTGTCTACTGAATAGTTGAGGAAAGGAGCCCTGAACCCTTTGAGAGCAGAGAACGGGATCCCAGCAAGAGCATTCAACGCGATCAAGTTGCCATTTATTTCATCGGCAGGGGGAGTACCGACGTGGGTCATTCTATAGAGCGGGAGCGAAGAACCAGTTAGCGAAGCCTATCTGTCTACCGGTCGACGTACGTGTGATCCGCTATCTCATTTCCTGCGACATACCAATCTGTGGATCAATGTGCATGAGGAATTCCCGCAGACTTGTGATATGCTCGTGGATCATACCCGTGACGAGAGTGTAGTTGGTGTAATTCAGAGAGGTGAAGTAGGTCATCTTGATTGGGCACCCGTTGGGATTCTTTCGTTGAGCGAGGAATTGGTTGACTGCATCGAGAGTGTAGGATTGGACAGCATCATCGGCAGTGAAGACGATGAACTGGGGAACGTCCGACTGAACCAGAGGGGATAATCAGCACGGATACTTGCAGTGTGTTGGAAGGCGTTTCATGCGAATAACCACGTCCATCCAGATGAGACACTTACAGGCTGGAGACCACCTGGCGGGTCGGTGCTGGCGCAGTTGCAGTTTGGCAGCTGGCATTTTGAGGCGTCACATGAGTATCCCAACGCAGTAGGACTCGTTGTAGGACCAGTTATCCCTCCATCTTGAGCATAAGCCAAAAGTGGTAGAAGAGCAGATACAAGAGCGTATGGCAGCATGCTTTAAACCTATAACTCGACGACGTTGTCAACCAGCCAAGTTGAGCGAATACCAAGGATGTCTATGGAAGGAAGGAAAGGACACTTTCCGCCTTATGCTCTTGGTTTAAGAGCAATATTGCTGTGTTGGCAAGGGAAGGAGGTAAAATGTGAATGTGAAAGGGGCAAATGTAATAAACTATGAGTGAAACTATACGGCGGCAACTTCCCGTGTCCCTTGAAGCCCATCCGCATCAATGATTCTGATTCAATGCAGTTGGAAGGTCTAGGTTATTCTCCAACGTAGCATATCTCCTCTTCCACTTTCGCCCTCAGAATGACACTGCACTGGAACCTTGTACCCTCTCCTATCGTTAAATAAACAGTATCTCAAACACTAAATCGACGCGCAGAACTGCTAGTTTTCTTTTGACGGCATGCTTCATCGGGCCGCTTAAAGGACGTCCTATCTATTTAAGGAAGGTCTATTTATGGCATGCTCCCGTCTTCTCCTTGGTTGCATGTTCCTTGGCCTGCTGGGTAACTGACATGCATCCTAAATGACATTCAAGATGGAGAACATATGGGGGCCGTAAAAGTCCATGCACCATACGGCACTACATATAATACGACACGTGATGCCACCAGACAACCGATGTTCATGTGAAGACTTCGTCAGCACCATGTCCTTATGTAACGTAGTCAGCGAAAATACATTCTATTTCATGTTAGGGTCTGCCTGGTGACAGGGTCTGCAAGACGTTTCGGTCAACGATCACGGTAGTCCAGCGTCGCGGGATATGTTATGCAGCAGTTGGCGATCATCGACAGCGATTGTGTCGCAGGGGCCACAAGTTGTTGTGTCGTGACAGCTGTTTTTCAGAATGACCAACGGCTAGCTGACTGTTGTAGGACTGCTTTGGTATCTGTTAGACAAGCGCCGTGAAATAGAACAAATTGCAACATGCATCGCCGACCCATGACAGAAAACATCATGGCGATACCACATGCAGGTGATTCAGAAGCATCCATTGCATTGAATGGGAGTTGTAATTTTCGGCGGCCCTTCGCCATTCGTTCGCTATGGTTTGAACGAGGCAGATCAAAAGCGACAGACGCGAACATTCTGATTTCGCGAGTATTATAGTGATGTTTATCACCATCACGGTTCTCAGACGTGGCATACGCACAAGCTTCGAGCTACCTTGGAAATGGTCCTTCTAAGTCAGCAATTCCGAAACCTCTATCCCATTCACATCCACGTTCGATATGCCAGCCAGGCCTCCCTCCCGTGCAAGCTGATTCATCAACAGCATCGCGTTCGAGCCGAAGGTAGCTCGCGGGTGTGTGTTAACCGACAAGTGGCGAAGTCCCGAAAAAAGCACAAGCCATCGAGGTAAGACATTAGCGAGGGGTACATCGGCATCCTTCGGTTGGTGGTCCATCGCAAGAATAAGACTGGTCACGTCATCCGTATGTCCGGGCCCCTCAAGGTTTCGGGCGAAATTGATATCTTCATTCATCCTCCATCCCGGGGTGCTCCCAAGAGATATGTGAAGCGACAGCGTTAACGGTCGACGTTGTTCCTTGAGTAAGATCGGAATAGATGTGGAGGACGCTCTGCGCAACCAGTGCGAGAGGCCATCGTTGCGCATTTTGTACAAGATGGTCAGCGACTCGAGGCATGCTAAGCCTGTGCGCTGCGCTGAGAGGAGCTTGAGTACCCAGCATGCTGGCGCTGACAATGTTATCAAGCGAGGGAAGTCGGGAAAGGGTCCTAGATCGAAGCTGTCAATGCTATCAATGTCGTGTCCGAGATTGAGACTCGTCAAAGAAGGGAGGCAGCGAAGGAAGCGAAGAAGGTCGGATGGTTGTACCTGGCGTAGACAAGACAGATGGAGCTCTGATAGATGTGGAATGGCTTCTCCGACTAGTGTGAATATCGTCGGCCAACATTTTCGATGGATTGAAAGCTTTCTCAAGGTGAGAGATTGAATGTGCATGTAGCGAAGAGCAGAAATTGTCCAATGAAGAATAGGCGGTACCAGAAATAACATTGACTTGATTGTGAGGGACCGAAGCGTCGATTTCTGCCTGGCACTAGCAGAGATAGGAGTGAGAATGACAGCCGTACCCCTTCCAGGCGTTCGCTGAAATCTCCACTTTTCGCGATTCAGGACATCGACGTAGTCCTGCGATGGCTCTGTTTCATTACCGAGCTTGCCTCGTCCAAAGACTTTTTTTATGGAGGCGAACCGGTCTTTTTCCACAACCTTCGAGCCATACTTGAATGAATAAGTATGCACCATGAACTTTCCCCCTTGAACATATAGCGACTTGCAGCCTTTGTGCAAAAGTTCATCCAACATCTCGCCCATTGTGGACGACCATGACTCCAGAGGCTCATCAATGGTCTCACCGGGAAGAAGACCTTCACAGCAGCAGCAAGCTTCGTTTTCGAAATAGATGCTCAACTCCTCCACGTTCGATAATTTTTCGAGAAGGTAACGGAGTCGGCGCAAGTGACGGATCGCAACATAGACATCTCCTGCTTCTCCCTCAAGCTGGAAACGACATACGAGGGACTTCACAGACGGCACATAGAGGGCGAGTCGTAGGCCTGAAAGTAGGTCCAAGTTTTGCGTGGAGTCGATCTGAAATATAATTTCTGAAAATTGGGATGGTTCAAAGGTCCCAAATCTGGCAAAGAAGAGAGGAAGACAGAGTAAGTGTAGTCGGCTGGAGACTTGGGAAATGTTGTAAAGGGTTTCCAGTGGGATTTCTGGACCATCAAAAATATGTAGGAGGATCTCGTCAGGTAGCTGTTGAATGCCAGAGGAGGGAGCAGGAGTGGTCATTTCCATTGCTTAGGCGTCGTGTGTTGCCTGTTGTGAATCATAAGATCTATTTGGAAAATCTTGTACTCAGCGCACTGATCTGGCCCAATGATATGGAGCACAAACAGTCACCTAGTACTTAGGAAAATTGCTTGCCTTCTCTCTGTCTGACCCGAGAACGCCTTCGAAAGTCAAGGGGAAGCAGAGATGATGGCCGAACGCTTCGAAGGGGTTCGCACCATCAATAGTTTATTAACCCCTTGTACATACCGCCAAGAGTGAAATATTTCCATTCAAGTCCATCACCTTCGAACACCACTGGAGTCGTCGGGGAGACTTATATCAACAACATGAAAACCTTGACTACTTACTTTCCATGTCCACCATCAACCCCAACGCACGAATCATTTTTGAGCGCAAAAATCCTGATTGCGACAAAACTCCGGTTCCTACGGTCTAGGGGGTTTAGGTATAAAAAAGGATGATTTACCAGATTTGAAGTTGGTTTGCAATCAACATGAGGCGATTGTACCATCATGTCCATCTGATGGCAATGATTTTGAGTCTTAACCGGCCCGCTGCAGGTTAGGTGGAGTTTGTTTGGTGCATGCGGTATTTGCAAACAAGCCTGAGGTCTGTGGTTGACTTGTGGAGTACAAGTTGAGTACATGTCACTAACAACTTTGCGCGCCGTGCATATATTGGGACGACTTTCTGGACGATCTTATTTGTTAATTTTCCACCATGGCTCACTGCTGTGGCAAGACTTTTGCTTGACGACCTTCAAGAGTCTCATTCTTATGATTGGCCACTAGCCTTTGTTTTGAGGAGCCTTAAATTGGTCCGGGAACACTGCCAGTCAGCCTGGCAAACCATTGATGTGGACGTGCGGAAGGATACAGGAGCCATCAAATCGGTGCGCATAGAGAAGGAATGACCATATGCACTGACAGTGACAAGGTTCGTCTCAGTTGTAAGATGGGTCTATGAGAAGAGCAGCATTCATCAATCGTGTCCATGCTTGACCATTGCGGCAAGTTTTCCGGACGTCATCCGTCACACAATGGACCTGCTCTATCAATGGATGTTCTGACATTGGATCCCAATTATGTGCACGTATTTATTCATATGGGCAAAGAATCAGTTTATGAAGGCAGTTACATCAGTATGCCTTGAAGATGATAACTACCACTCCAAAACAGACAGGAATTGCCCACGCTGCCAAGTTGTGCTTCAATGCCAGGCCCGGTGTTCAGAAACGGTGTGTATCTAGGTACGATGACAAGTCTCATGGATGAGGTATGTCTTAATCCGTACCCAAATTAACTTATATGCCTATGTCAACAATCTCATGTGACTTGTAGAATCAAAAACCTGTCAAGATTCCCTCAGCCAACAATTTTGTGGTCAATGCTCAGTGCTATTTAAATTGAGCCCAATATTGATTATGCACTTTGGCTCAATCCTGTTTTCGCATTCCGCATTACACCAATTTGGTTTGGTTTCCTTGGATGCGCAGCTAGCTTTAATTGAGCAAGTCTGTCTGACAGTATCTACAAACTGGTCTCTGACGTCTAAATGCGAGACGCTCTCCAGCTAGGCTGCCTATGACCGCCGCCACAACTGAAACATCTTGGACGCCTTTCCAAGTCGCTCAGATTTCCGTCTTACAGGTGGAACCCGACAATCTGACCCACAAGTTCTTCTATTCCCATGAACGCCGACAATTCTGGCACCCTCTTTGGCGTTTGGTGACCGTGCTTTTTGCCACATCAGCGCTACAGGCCTTGAGGTGGGTCTTGAAATGTTGCGGTCCATCCTCAGGAAGAAGAATTGTGACTGTCAATTGTGACTGCACTCCAACAATGGGATCTTCCAACACTTTTCAACTTGAATGGCAAAAACAGGTACCAAACCCATCACATGGCTTGGCCCAGATATCTGTCTTGACTCTTGAAGGTTGAGTATTTGCCTTACGGGCGCTGTTCCTCAAACCTGAACCCAAAACAACCCTTTTTCCACATCGCGGCTTCCATTTTATTGAAGATAGCACTTGTGACTCAATATTTGTTCTTCTTTGTCCGTGTCCTGGATGAAAGAAGGATGTGGTTACAAAAGACTGGGCGTACAATTGTTGTTTTGCAAAGGATGTTTACAGCCTTCCATCTCAGGCTTGGATATGCTTGTTCTGGAATTTTGGAACAGCCGCTATGTGCCCGCCAGACTTCTTTCTATCCCGAGTCATATTTTCCCAATCAATCATACTGGGTTGGGTCCCATTCATGTAATCATCTTTGATGCCATTTCCTCCATTGTTGGTCGTACTTGAATATGAACTTGTGTGTGTTACCATATATCTGAAGTTGTGATCGAGCTATGCAATATATGGATTATTATTTGGTGACACAAACTGGAAAGTCATTGGTGAGCCTTCAGTAACTGGTTATGATGTGGCCTGATGTGAATTGCTGACAGTGTGTTTGTTGTTTTCTGGATGGTTGTAGTCATGTAGGGAAGCTCCATGGGGCAGCAGAATCAACCGGGCCCACAAGTAACGCACACTTTGTAATGAACTCAACTCCATCAATCAAAGCCTACACTCCATATATCAATGGCCAGTAATCATACACCCACTCCTCAAATGGCACTGTCTGATACTCCACTACTGTCATCCTGTGCCTTGCGTAAGAGCCTGCCAATTTGCCATGTAATCAGTAACTTCCACTGCTGCGGCCACAGGCGCGCATTTTACGCAAAGAGATACATTTGGAATGACACTCCAAACTCACGAATGTATGTGACTCCGTTGTGTTGTTGTTTCTTGGTAACCCTATTTTTACCCAAAGTTCATATTTATCGTGTGCGAGATGACCGGAAATTGGGGCCTTCACAAGGTAACTATGGCTTGCAGAGTAATGACAGTCCTTCCGACTATTTGTCAATGCTTTGGGCAACATTGGAATCATATGAACCAGCAATCAGGTTCAAAAACTCACGGAACCAGTACTCAGCCTTCAAGTCAATCAGCTTATGTCCGCCTGTACTCATGCACACCACTTTGGAGATAAGGTATCTATGATGTACGCCTTTAGAGAGCCTGCTGCTTATCTCATACAATGCAATCTATAACATTGGCTGTGTTCCCTATATGAATCAACCATACAGGGTAGCCGAGACGCCAAACATTCCTCTAATCAACATTCTAAAGCATCTTGGCCTGAAGTTTGAACGTTTAAATGAGTGTATTTCCTTCATTGACTTGCATGGGCATGTACCATCCATTATCCCACAGGGTGCGTAGCACAAATCGTGATGTCAATCCCACAGCTGATGACTTGTTCAAGTACCGGATCCTCTGATGATCAAACCTGACATCATGTATAAAGGTGATCACGGACAAGTGAGGATACCTAAATTAGACAGACATGATGGCTCCAAGTTATTTTTGTGTTTGGTCCAGTGAAGAATACTACTCTCGTCCGTGGACTCAACTGACAATGTTTGCAAATATTGTCGACTCCATGGGATAAACTAGTTTGAGCTGTCCAATCAAACTGTTGAAATGGAGCTTTTGAAAATATGAAGAGTTGACATCTTGGACAATGACAAAGAAGAAGTACGTTCAGCGAGCAATCTTTCACTGCTTTGACTTGGGGTATAGTGCTATCTACAAACCATGGAACATATTTAGTCAAGCCAGATACTCCTTAGGTCATTATCTGGAATTCACTGGGACTACTTCAAGACGGTGAGTATGTCATTTCTTCAATAATCAACTCATTGACGTGCTTCGCAGCACTGAGATAGTATTGTCAGGGTCGGCAGTCCATAAAGATC
This sequence comes from Crassisporium funariophilum, assembly GCA_014925845.1. Lineage (NCBI taxonomy): Eukaryota > Fungi > Basidiomycota > Agaricomycetes > Agaricales > Crassisporiaceae > Crassisporium > Crassisporium funariophilum. Next base: position 596,031 of record JACGCL010000001.1, read on the forward strand.
GAGGGATATGATGGTTGCCTGAGTCCTGGGACCGCAATCTAAATGGTTGAATCTCTTCAATATCTTGCACAATAATTGGCAAAATACCTGAGAGACCTAATAGTCACCAGCGAACCAAATCCGCTATTGCCCTTGGAAATCTCACGTCAGAAGCCCATGTATCACCGTCTGACCAGACAAGTAGTCACTGCGTCCAGGTTGTTGGACGTTCACTTGATCAAGATTTGCAGCGCCGTCTCTTAGATCAATCCAGATGTGCAACCCACGTCTCGGCAAACATGGTAATATCTACATGTATGTAGTGCGAGCCGCAGTTGCCACATTTCCTCTTGCATCAATGTCGTTGCCCAGAACTCAAGTTAAGCCTTTGTGAGTGGTTTGTCTTGGCGGAAATGCATGACTGATTTGTTACAGACAGAGAGCACAAGTACAAGGATGCTCCTCTTTGTAATCTATTTTTGTTATTTCTCAACAAAATTTTATTATGTTCATCTGTAAATTTCCCCACTGGTTGACCAGACCCAGTCACAATTGAATAATAAAAGGATCTGAGTCAGGACTACTGTCACTCATTGAGTATGCCTACTTGGATCTATTCTTTTGCATCCGCAAATCAGCAAAGTATCTTGAATGACAATCACCATTTGAAACAGTCAACGACTCACAGACGGACCGGGAGCTACAATCAGCTATTGTTCACATAAATAGTCCTTCACAACCAGAAAAGATGATCATGTTGGGCTCTTATGGTCGCTAATGGACGATGTGATACAAGTTGTTCTTACCAATTGCAATCTATGTGAGCTCATTTGGATGGACACAAAACACAAGTCCCACTTGCTAAGACAAACCAATTACAGGTGGAAAGAAAAGGCGTAAATGCTTATTAAAAAGCTGTAGCCTGCTGCACTTGACACCAGATTAATGGTTGAAATATGAATTCGCTGTGAGGCGCTCAAAACCAAAGAACCTGAACACGTGGTGCCGTCTTGGATAAGCGCTTATTGAGTGCTTTCTATGGTATATCTTCCCTTCCACGCCTCATCAAATACACTGACGACATATCTCACCCAAGCGTATTGTGAGATCAACAGTTGCGACACATTGAAGAGTGGACGATGAGATCATCGAGGCTTTGCTGAAGCGTGTTCATAGCATGCAACAAATGGTCCACAATACGGATATTCTGTGCCTCTCGCAGAGTATGTTGCCCAAAAGAAAAAGGTTAATAAGGTCCCAACACCAACGCCAATTCCGCATGATGCTTGACATCATCACCTGAGAGGCCCCCGTTGCTTGGCAGAAACTCGCGTACTATTTAGACTAGTGTAGACTTCCGGCTCTTGACTGTGGCTTATATGATCGAGAATTGATGCAATTCTCTTCTGAATTAACGTTCAGGCAGTTTGAGATAGGCACCGTTGTCAGATTCCATAGCATAAGTAGTGACAAAACAGACGAGATAAAATCAAATCAGGTACACGGCATGCACTTAATTAATTCCGTGTTTGCTATCAGAGGATGTCGGCAGATGTCGGCTCCGAAACAGTTCTCGAACCCTGACACCTCCTGCCACCTAAAGCTCAGGAACGCCTTTAAGGTTGAGGCCTCAGGAATTGGCAATATTTCTCCCGCGGTACTCGGGAATGTACATAGAACGACTTGGGATCTCCGGGAGATCAGCATGGCATAATATCAAGTAACCTGTAACCTGGAGGCTCCCGCTCTCAAACAATCGTTCCCGTCGAAATTTGAGGATTGCGCCAAGGTAACCAATGTTTGGCGAAAAACCGAGTTGGGACCGTGGCGCATCTAGATGTACTGCGTAAGGGTGCTACAAAGGTGCTTGGGAGACTATCAGCACGTCATTGAATCGACTACGTACGCCCCAGATATGCTGCCTGAAGAACCGCTCGTGCGCTGAGCCCTTTCGTCGTTTCAATGATGCTTCACCCTCAATATTGGGCATGTCTTGGCATTTGTCAGTTGGAATCACCGACCCAGACAATATCCAACACAGAGCCCGTACTGCCTTATTAACTCAAAATGTGTCCTATGCCAGCATCACCAAACGTTCGCCGGGCTCGTGCTGTAGCAGTTGGTCGCAACGTGGATCGACTTTGCGGTGACATGACATGATCTTTGCTCTAACCGATTCTACATGCATGGACTTCGAGCGAGGTGGCGGAACCTGATGGTCAATGAGGGTGGCGCTAGGGAATCTATAGATTTGGTTGGAAGCATGTACTCAGGACATGTCCCAGTTGTGTCCCAGCTTCAAACTTCAATGAAGCTTTGGCAGTCAGATTAGTGTACGTTATGCGATTGATACCTGGCACCGCCGTTGACTCGAATGCAAAAGACAACTCATCGAACAGTAGATGAAGAGCGAAGAAAAGCAAGAGTAGGGCTTTTGCATCATAAAGTCGTCTGATGGTTATTGGAATTTTTTGTTCCTTGAGTGATCTGATGGTTCCGGTGCTTTTCATCAGTTCAAAATATACAGAGGAACTTGTATGTAATAACCCACCTGGAGATAAAGCTTGTGGATTGTGGCGTTGGGAAGTCTGCTGGTTAGGCCTCGAAGTGGAAAACTGGGACATAAAGTTAGCAAGTGGTATCATGGTTAATCTCAGGGCGTCATCGTCAAGAGGATGTTAAGAATGAATGACAAAAAGGCCATCAGCCTAGAGATCAAAGAAGCTCTTGAACTTATGATATTTGATTTTTCGTTATGTATCATTATAAGTGGCAAGTTTGCCATCGTAGCCCAATCGTAGCTCAAGCTCGAGGCAGAAGATTCTGATCCAGGTAAAGCTGTTTGGATCTTGGATTCCAAAAGAATCAATTTGTTGCTTTCTCGGAAGCTTCGTGCGCACGTTGCAGCCTAACAAACGTAAGAAGTAAGCCTTCCTCGACGTCGACGTCACGACGACGTGATTCGGAAAACAACCCGAGGGGAAAAGGAAGGCGAAGGGAAAGGAGGGAGGAAGAAGTCGTAAGCGCATTGAGATATAGATTGCAACGGGCCTTTGAGATCATGATCTGCTTATCTGGGTCGTGTAGGTAGGCGTTCTTCTGTGTTCACTCTTGTCCAAACGCCACATCAAGAATTCAATGTATTGGTACGCCCCAGAATGTCCTCCCGCCGTGGAATTGCGAAATCAGGCTCACCAAAGCAAGTGCGTCATCAAATCAAACGTTGGCGTTATCAATGGGCGTTATCAAACTAAAAACGTAAGTCCAGACGAATATTCTTTCGAGTCCTGGCACTGGCTCTAACATGTTCACATCGTCTGACTCAAGCGCTAGATTTTTCTATTGGTTACTACTCATCCAGAAATTACGCTGATGTCGGGAACATCATGTTAGGCAGGCATAAGCTATGCTCATGCTCATACTCATACTTTGTGTGATACTATATAACTAAGCTGCTTGGTTTGGGATCCTTGAACAATTACGAAACATTCATTTTGCAATGCATCACTTACGCGGGATGAACAGCGCCACTCGGTTTATTCGTCCAAAGAGAAGACCTCAACAATCGAGGAACAGGGTACCCGAGTTCGACTTTTGAGGACCTGTGGACCATCGCACGGCAGGGACCTGCTACATTCTCAAGTTACTCCTTCCTCTTCTTCCTTTCTGTTCATGCTTTCTTCTCATTTCATATCAAAGCAACCGACTAAGTGGTTCCCAATGACACGTCAAGCGTCATATACGCCTGTTATATCGAATTCAAAGCTGTTCCGAGTTATGGCGAGGCTCCACTGTGCCCTTCCCAGTAATCCCGTGGAAATGATTCGGAATTCCACATTCCCGGTGATAGGTTACGCTGCTTCAATGACTCTAGTTGATGTCAGGCGGCCGCTCTTCGAAAATAGGACTCGGAATTTTGAGGACATTGATGCAACAACATAGAAACAGGCTTCCTGGTACAAAAGTAAGTTTGAAGTGTGAAATATCTCTAAAATCAGGAAGCTTCACATCTGGGCAACACTACAAGTCGCCAATCTAAATAGCAACTTGCTCAAAACCAAACCAGAGAGTTACCCGGAGGGATGCCTTGAAGGGGATGTAATTTTCAATATGAGTGAGAAATGTCTATCGTAAGTCGAGGACAATGGAAGGCTATAAATAAAGCTTACAGTCGTATTTTGAGGATAGCCGAAGCAAACTCGCACAGAGTGCCCACGCTAGGCAGCAGGGCAGAGTCACAAGAGGGAAGTGAAACTCTATCGTCTATCTTTGCAAGAAGTCTTATTTTGGAACTGTCAAGTCTTGGGATGTTATCGCGTCATATTTTGAAGCCAAAATGAACGTGAGGCTTAGAGCGGTTGCCAGTCGGACTGAGCAAGTATGGCATTGGGATTGCTTCCATAGTCTATCAAAATGTAACTCAGCTCATGAAGGAGAGATAAGGTCGGGTCAGTGTGATCATATATTGCCTGGGGCGTGCTATGTCCCTGATTTGCGTACGTACAGCTAGCGCTAGAGTAAATGGGGCGATGTAAGCACATAATCGATTTGACTCGCTAGGTATGTGTTGTCATACAATAGCTTTTCGCATCGTCAGGCGCATGAATACCACACTGGCACATCATTCAAGGTTCCAATTGCGCCGTAAATCATACCATGGGCATAGACACAACAACGGCACTAAAAGGTGTCCGGAACGTGACACCTGCACAAATACAAGTAGCAATACATGCTATCAGAGTTCGCTGCAAGCCCAGGATCTGGTGGTCCCTGTGTATAGATGGAATCTTCTTGACATCGCGCCATGAACGCCGGATCATACCTTATGCGGCGTCGACAGCTTCGTAGTTGCAGCGCGTCATAGCGCATGTACGTGATTCATATCGTAGTGTGCCATAAGAAGATAACCGGGCTGAGTCGCTGTAGTACAATTGCCCTTTAGGATTGTTGACGATGGACTGAGTAGACATGTGACCGGAATAGACTCGGTATGTCCCCCGCACTGATTCGTTTCTGAGGGACGAATGAACTTGTACTCGAGTACCGTCCATCGGTGTTGCAAAACATATGATGAACCTTCGAAACTTTGTCAATATATATGACAACGTTCTGTCATCCCATGTCAAAGTTCGAGTGAAGTCTAGGCACAACCAGAACTACGCCCGAATGCCCTTGGTAAGCACAGGTATACGTATTCGCATGGAGCTAAAGAAGACCTCGATTCGCGTTGTGCGTACAGCCCCAGTCGAGGTTCCTAACAATCTAGCCCAAGGCGTGCGAATCTCCATGTAGCAAAGCCGGGGAATATCAACCGTAATTGACTGCGGACGGAGACGGCCACGACAAAGTTTGGAAACTCAGAAATTACAGGATAGGACAGACGCGGACTCTTGCTCAGAGTCGGACAGCCCTAGCCGTGTATATGGGCCTGTATATACTCTTGAGGAACATCCAGCCGGTGACCACAAAACGTAAATGTGACACGGAGACTTGGGGTAAACAAATATCGGGTAATGTCCGACGATATCGTCCTCGGGCTGACCGAGGATAACCTGAGGCGGGCGCCGAAGCTTAGCAAGAGGCACTTCTAATCTGGGCCTGGGCGCTGTCTCACCAAGAGCTGGACAAGTACTTCATGAACTTAGGATGGTTTTGAAAAAAGTAACTGGTGATTTTTTTTTAGCTTCGAGGGTCAAGTAAAATTAGAACAAATGTAAGCAGGTGAGGGTGTAAAGACTTACGCATGGTGAGAGAGAGAGAAATACATCAAATAAGAGCAACTTTCATCAATGTATCCAAGTACTGGCTCGACAACTGAAGCGGAAAGGGCTTACGGTTTTTGCTGTTAACGCGCCTGTTTTGATTTCTCGATTAATCTTAATTGTACACTCATCGAATGCACGTTGCTTGATTAAGATTTCACCCTTCAGATCGATGGTATGGATAGGCGTTGGTATGCAACAATAGACTTGACATATTGCTTCGAAGGACTCACCATAATCGGTGTACAGTATTCATAGTCATCGATCGCGTTCCATCTTGATCAGACCATGAGCCGTGGATCTTGAACACCACAATCTTTATTTCATTTCAAATCCAGAGCAGTTTTATAGCCTGGGTCATGGCGCGGTCTACTCGTTGACTGTGGCAGGCCACGAAACATACCAGCGAGCCTCGCACATGGGCGTCTAGTGTTAGGCGCTCGCAAACGTAAGCCGCAGCTGAAGGAACCCCGGAAATAATAGCGGGGTTTCGCTCAAGGGAAGCAGACAGTGATGTGCCGCATTGCTGGTGACGCGCATTCCTAATATCTGGATAAGAAAGATTGCATGACAACATGAAGGACCATCTCAGTCGGAGCGCTGCCTCTCAAAAAGGAAAGCACAACGATGTATCGAAACCATCGGGCACATGACTCAGTGTACTATGTCGCAAGATTTAATCGGAACCCTAGGACCTCTAGGTTAGAGTTAATGCAAACTCTAAACAAGAGGGATCTTACCTCGGTCCAAGTGCTGTATTTCAGAACACCGAACACGAGGGCGCGCTGTATGGGCGCTTAGCCCAAATACGATCGAAATGTGAGGAAAGGCTCTTGGAATACACCAGCCTCGAGGATACTACGACTGCGGGCGATCACCACCTGACAGTATAGAAGTACGAGGCTTCCATTCCTGATTCAACAGGGTGGCACGATCAGTGGTACCGCTGGTCCATTGATTACTCGTTATAGCTTGATGGGAGCGAAAATGGAATGGAGGTCCTGCGCTATAGTCTCCAGGAAACACGGAGAATAACAACGAACATATTTACCGTCTCGATCCCGTAGTCCAAATACGATGGGCGTCGCGTCGCGGGCACCGAAATATGGGTTGCGGTCTCCCAGTGGTCCCTCGCGGGTACCCGTCGTACATACACGAAATGGGGCACCTGATCGAAGAAATGAGTTCTTTCTCCAGGATTAACGGATAATAACAAATTGACATTCGAACCAACTTTGTTGTGCGAAATCTAAAATACACATCATGGCGCTGCGGTAACTTGAATATTATGTCGCTTCATGATGATTTTCTCAGGCTGGGGTGATTGCTACCAATAGACATATCGGCAATGGCGTCCACTCGCGCACTGCTGGTTGATCTTCATCGAGGAAGGAATATATGCGTGATGCGTTGTCGAACGGACGCATACTGTATCAAGTAATCTTAATTTCGAGGACAGGGAGATCAGATATGATGAGATGACGCACCGGTGCTGATGCCGTATTGAAGCAAGAAAAGGCAATAGGTAAGCGTTAGGTAGCCAGGGATATCAACATTTATGTTGAACATCAGCATCTTCTTGATCCACGGTGCTTACGAGACGATGCAGGGGGTCAATCGCGAACATTATAATGATAAAGTCTGTATCCAAAAGTCATAATTGAAGGTCGCATGGTATTCATGATGAAAATGAGGCTACGCGCCTCGAAGTCCTTATGGAACAGAAAAGGATGATCCCAGCGATCCCACCCATTCAGCGGAAAACAGGATTATCCGACTCGGAATATTTACGAGATAATGCCTGGGATACTTCGTGGACAATAATGGTCTATTAACTAGGGAGATCATAGATGTTATTTGATTGAGGCGACGCACCCAATAGCATGCATGAGTATTGCTTGAAGTACTTGCGTTGAAGCGACAGCAGGCAGTAACTAGCCAGCAATATCTTCAATCACGATTATCCGATTCGGGCATGACCACTGAGATATTTCGTGGAACGTACTGGTCGACATGACAAGGGAGATCACGAAATACCATACGGGAGTATTACCTTGAGTACTTGGTTGAAGCGACAGCAGGCAGTAACTAGCCCAGCAATATCTTCGATCAGGATTATCTGATTCGGGAATGACCAGTTAGGTATTTCATGGAACGTAGTGGTCAAGTAGTGGTCCATGACAAGGGAGATCATAGGTGATATCCATTTGAGGTGTCGCGCTGGTGCCGCCGCCAGGTAGGAACTCGACATGGCAGGGAGATCACAGATGTTATGTTCTGTTCTGTTCTGTTGAGGCGACGCACCTCAGAACCTTGTTTAAGCAAAAAGGCAGTAACTGGCGCAGGGATAGCATACAATTAGTGATCATTCAGGATTCTCCGATTCGGAAGACTTACGAGAGGACGCACTGAGAAATCGTGGAAGGTAGCGGTGTACAAGACAGGGAGATCACACTGATATTAAATTGAGGCGACGCACACAATGCCATGCGGGGTATTACCTTGAGAGAAAGAGGCAGAAAAAGGTATAGCACAATCGGACCTGACATAACCCGGACATGTAGTAATGCATGACCTCCCGCAGAACCCATAGCATGGGCTGCCAGCGATGGGTATGAGTTGAGAAAGATTCAACTGTAGATAACCAGTTCTTCAAGTGAAACGTCAAGACTTTCGATTACTTACCATGACGCACTTTGATTATGTATGCCAAGTAGTGCGACTGTATAAAGTCTACATCTAGATATCCGATATCCCACTTCCAACCCAGTTCCTCGGTCTGAACACTCACTATATGAAATATATCGGTGGAGGTGACGCACCGACGTCAAAGCCACGCGGTGCAGCAGGGCAACAGCAGGGTGCATTACCTCGACGTACTTCCAATACAATCCAAGATCGCGAAAAAAAAGAGGCAGTACAGCCCAGGCAAAGAAAGCCCAGGGATATCAATATCATGTACTCATTGGGATCAGGATTTTTTTCATTCATTCAACCCAATCAAGAATGACGCACTGGCCATCTGGCCCATGCAAAAAAGTAACGAGGTCTACATCTAGGTAAGTCTGGGTAAGTAAATCTCAACTCCCCCGGCCTGGTGCGGTATGCATGTGAGATGACACACCGACAATGGTTGGTGCCGATGCGCAGCCATGTGGCGCAGTTCAGTACCTTGGAGCACCTTATACGAAGCACGAAAAAGACGGCAGGGAGCAGTTTGGAGGAGTAACGCGTAAATGTGGTGGGGAAATGCACCATCTTACATCTTACATTTTGAGATAGTCCCACTCCCAATCAATAATATTGCTTAATCAATGATATGATCGTGATGAATGCAGGGTAGGTATTACCGGATATCATACCCAGTCGGCGAGTTCCTGCGCTCTATCCCGGGAGCCAAACGCAAACTGGTTGTTTGTTTTTCGCTTGCGAGAGTTGAGAGTAGCATCGGGATCATGATCAATCTCAGCTTATTAGTGGCCTGTGTGGCGAGAGAACGAGTACGAGAACGAGGACCAACGAGAACGGCAAAACGGTGAGGTGCTAACCGGTACTGGTCTAACTGTCGGACTACTCGGGAGAGAGGCAGAGTGGGACAGTTGGACGTGATAGACGAGACGGGTGCTCATGAAGTGAGGTCGGCACCCATGGGCCGTGCAAGGTCGCGTGGCAGCACGCGAGCTGGGTGTTAGCAAGTACGTTAAACGAAGCGACGAAGGATGTAGATCAAGTGCCACGGGTAGGGGTGGCTGGCCGAACGACTGTTTGTTCTCGCTAAGCTGGCGCCCACAACATGTCAGCGAGAAATGTACATAATCTGTATACAAAAAACGTGGTAACATCCTGCTTACTTTGTGATAGTCAGCTTTGCTTTATATATCAATCAGTTAGGGCGCGCTGGGAAATAATAGGTGTAGGTTGCAGGTTCGTGATCTGCCGCGGTTGCGTTCCCATTCCCATACCGAATGGCTTTCGTGATGGTCCCTAGCCCTAGCTCCCTAGCCTCGTGTACTGAATACATACTGTACTCATCCGTACTTGGACTATGTAGCAACCATATATAACGTGGACGAATAACCGCTAGTCCCAACGCTGGCACCGCTGCAGGTGTCCTGCAGGGCAGATATACGCGCCGACCGGTAAAGAGATATCAATTTATAATGGATCAGAAAGCTGCAGAAAGGCAACGGAAAGCGCGTTCAGGATTCACAATTAACAATTCAGCGGCTTTTGATTATCGGCCTTCAAAAGGATAACATTCATTATACCGTTTAGTATCTACCTTCCCAGTGGCATGATGAACGCGGGTGCAGAGAGCGCAGGGAGAGTATGTAAGGCAGGGCGGGCAGGAACAGAGCACAGCAGAAATGCCTCAGGTGACTTGAGCCAGGTGTGGCGGCAGAGCAAACATCGCGATTGCCTGAACGGGTAAATCACGCCCTGGATGAGAGGTTGATGGTGGAGTAATGGAATGTCAAATACATAAAAAGTGTAAGTACATAGGAAGTTCGACTAGAAGGTCGGTAGAGACTAAAGATGGTAAGTCTGTGGCTGGGCGCGGCTAGAAGAGGTAGCGCGAAGGACGGGTGGTGCGACTCAGGATCGCGTCAGGATTGATTTGGGTCAGGGAGGGCGGGGGAGTGTGTTGCGGTGTGGCCTGGGTAAGGGAAGTCCGAGTCGGAGGACGGGGAGGGTGGGTAAGTTTTGTTTGTTGGTGGAGGTGCAAAGATGATTTAATGATTTACGCCATTAGCCCTCATTAGGCATGCCAGAACAGAAAATTAGACAAGGTGGTAGAGATGAGATGAGGATTGAGATGAAATTGGATTTTGGCGACGCATCGATGATTGGAAACGTCAATGGATAGGAAAAATACATTCTACCCATAGGCGAGGACTCAGGAACTGCACAGATCACATACTCTTGGCCGCGCTATCGAGCGCAAAGGCCCCATTGCCCAGACGCCAACCTGCAAAGAGACCGCAAAGAGACGCAATTTACGGTGTTTGTGATCGAGACATAGAGCCGGATGTGCCCTGGTTTCGAGTGGAACTTTGATGGCGGGATTATGATTGTGAGGCTTTTTTACCCGCTTCGGATGAAGATATGTTGAGGCTGATAAAGACGAAAAGGAAACGGCCGAGGAATATAGACGCGCGACAAAAATTTCGAGACAGCAGACAAAGACGGCATGGGTGAGTGGCGACGCAGTGTTTGTTGTGGGGTGCAGATCGGACTGAATGGATTTGGAAGCAGATCTTGGGTCGATCGCGTCGGGCTTGTGACTGTATGTGACTGAGAGAATGCAGAGCGGACGAGAAGTCGGAGGGAGGGGGACGGTGGACAGGTGCGAGGGACTAGATTTCCCGAAATAGCGAAACGCAGCCGGGGTTATGGATATGCAATATCTGAGATCTAGATCTGTGAGTTGGATCGACGGTGAGAACGAGTCGGTGCCTGCACAAAGTAAGATTGTGGATGGTGAAAGGACAAGACGCGAGTTGCTGTGAGCTGCTGCTGCTGCTACCACTGTCCGTTCCGTCGATCACTTCCGTCACCTGCACCCAGTCCGAGATCGCCCACTATATATCCCACAACCAACCACTCGCAATGCCTCTCCCTTTCCCATCCGCCGCCGACATGCAGTCCCCCCTCACGCCGAACTATGCTCTCGACTCCCCCTTCTCCTCTGCTTCCTCAGCTTCTTATCCCAACGATGCCAGCCCCATCTCCGACGTCCACTACGATCCCATCCCCACCCCAGACTCCGACTTTGCCATCTATCCACCTCTCTACTCTCCCCAGGGCGATATAAACCCCGCATACGCCTCTGCTGCAGACTTGGACTGTGCCACTCTCATGGCCTGGTCGCCACCAGAATCGAAGAAGGTGCTGTTGCACCACCAAATGCCCCGCGCCAACTCGTACTCGCAGATCTACCACCACCCGCATCCGGACCTAAAGTCCAGTCTCTACATCCCCCCGCCTGTCCCGCGTCAAGTGCACCTACAGCAGACCATCCACTCGCCGGTCCCCACTCACCCGGTACAGCAGCTTTCCACAGCAGCCGAGTCCGTATTTGATGTCGATACCGACGACTGGCACCACCTCCCCCGGCAACAGCAACTGCAACAGCAACAGCAGCAGCCACCCGCAACGCACTACCCCCATCCCCACTCTCTCTCCCTCCCTCAGCAACAGCAGCACCAAGCCTACCTAAACTCCTACCCGTCTTCTTCGTCCGCAGATCCCAACACATCCTCCCCTCCGAGGATCAAGCAGGAAGAAATGGTCGGCTTCCCTGCGATCTCCGGCTATCCTTCCCCTTCGCACGAGCTTCTCCACCAGCACCACAGGAACAGCATATCCTACGAGCCACTCAATCTTCCGCTTGCACCGTCCCAACAAGGGCAGCAGCATGTCGTGCCGTCCCAAGCGCACGGTGATCCAAATGTGCCCGTGAATTCTGCTGCGGGGTATGCACCGCCTCTACTGTCGCCGCTCCAGAATGCTCGATCCATCCCCATGAACATTTCTCAGCAGCAGCAGCAGCAACAGCAACAAGCGGTTTATTATTCTCCCCCGTTTACTAACCATCAGCCGATCCAGCACCAGCATCAGCATCAGTCTCACCCCCAACAGCGACCCGTCTCTTATCACCCGCACCCCGCACACCCCCAGCAGCACCACGCATACCAAGGCGGCACTGTTCATCCATCGGAGCTATCCCCGACGGACTCATGTGCTTCCGCCTCTCCGCTCTCCGGGTACGCCGATCTATCGGGCGTGCCCGTGGGCGTGCGGTGCGATCCGCGTTATGTATGTGCCGGAGGGGGCGCACTCGATGGCGAGATGAAGGGCATGTCGGTGGTGGGGGGCGGGGACGAGGGGTGGCTTGGGGAACGAAGGGCGTCGCTGGTTAGTCTGGTGGAGAGCGAGATGGGGTTGGGAGAGATGGATATTGGGATAGATTCGATGAACACTATGGTCAGCGTCGAAGCCGGTGTGGTCATGGGAGGAACGGCAGTGGGCGTGGAGGAAGTGGCGGGTGAGGAAGACGCGGAGGGCGAAGACGATTGGGACGAGGGCCATCAGCAGCAACACTACCAGGCGCGGTTCACATCACAGCACCAGCAGCAACAACACGCACAAGCTCAGCAGCAGCAGCAGCAGTCGCAGTACATGGACCAAGCCGAAGATGGCTCCGGCGAGTCCGAGCGAGACTCGAGCGACCGAGAAGGACGCGCGCGGCGGACATCAGCAGACAGCGGCGACCACCACGACACCCAACAAGACCCCGACGACGAATCCCCCGAGTCCTCCTCCGAGTCCTCAGACGACGACGACGAGTTCGTGCTCAACCCGCGCTCCCTGCGCCGCAGAACGCACCCCTCCTCATCCACCGGCACGCTCATCGTCACGCACTCGTCATACCACAACCAGCACCCCCAGCCGGGCGCGGCACAGGGAGGGAACGGTGGGAATTCTTTTACCTGCATCACCGGCGAAGGCAGGAGCTTGCGGCCGCGGGCGCAGAGCGCTCGGTACACTCCCTATGGGGGGTACGCCGGTGGCTCGAGCCAGAACAATAATAATAACAACACCAACGACGGGTACGAGCAAGGGGCCCAAGCGTACGATGCCCAGCGCCCCTCGATGAGGAGGTACACATCCACCTCCTCAATCTCCTCCGCCCCATCCACCACCTCCTCCCAGCCCCGCTCATCCTCCACCACCGGCCCGACAACCACCACCACCACTACCACCACCCGCCGTCGGCTCGCAAGCGCCAGCACGACGACGACCTCCCTCCCTATCCCTATCCCCGTGCCCAACCTCACCAAGAAATCGCGCGGCCGGCGCGTGCCTACCATGTCCTCCCTCGAAGATCTGCGTTCCGCCGCTAGCGGCGCGGGCCGGAAGCGACTCTCCGCTGCTGGGACGGCAGAGCGGGATAAGGCGTTTGGGGCCCGGGTGAAGGTGGCCGGTGGGGGAGAGAAGGGCAAGGGGGAGAAGGGGGTGAGGTTGTATTTGTGTGATGTGGAGGGGTGCGGGAAGTGTTTTGCGAGGGGGGAGCATTTGAAGCGGCATGTGAGGAGTATTCATACTTATGAGAAGCGTGAGTTTTCTTTCTTTCTTCCGAGCGGAGGAGCGCATATATTGACTATTTTCTTCTTTTTTGTAGCTCACAGATGCCCGTATCCTAGCTGCGGCAAGGATTTTAGCCGGCACGATAACCTCGGCCAGCATATGCGCGTGCACAAGGACTACGACCCCGCCGCGCATTCCAGTTCTACTTCCAATTCCACCTCGACCTCGAGTAGCGGATCGACATCGACGTCCGCGAAGGGGTCGACGACACCGACGAGCTCGGTGCGGAAGGGAGCGCATTGACGATTCCACGGGGACGGGTTGGGAATGAAATGAATGAACTAACGAAACGAAGCTCATGGACTTTGATTTCTTTTCTTTTTCTGTGTTTTTCTGTGCTCTTTTCTCCATGTTCCTTTTTTCTTTTTTTTTGAGGGGATTCAGTCATTCTCGCAACGCATATATACAGTACCTATCTATCAAGCTATATATCACACCCCGCATCCCGCATCACACATCCCGCATCCCACTCCCACATCCCACATCCACCACCACACAACCCCCCATCCCTCACTCATCACATCACCAATCAAGACGAAACGGCGCTGACCCCGTTCGTCCCTGCAAAGCTTTCAAAACCATGTACTCGTACTTATTACTCACCACTGATCTGCCACCCCAGCGGCCCCACCCTAACTATCTACTTTTACTTTACCACCGTGACTTGATGTTTTGTTTTAGTGTTATAGATACGTATGGGTTTTCGAAATAATGGGATTTTTTTTGGCTTCTCCTCGATCACAAGTTGATAAAATAATGAATGTGCAATGTGGGTTTGGTGTGGGTCCATCAAAGCAATATATGAGTGATATTAGTTGGTGGAAGGGTTTGATTGAGCTTGCTGTTCTATTTGACCGCCTGCGTATGAATGATTCAGTCAATTGGGTCATTGATACTTACATTCATCAAATTCGACTGCACTCAATTTGAGATACTGTAAAGTCAGCAACGGAAACTAAAACCTTCCGACAAGGTTTTCTCCAACTTGATTGGATTCACGACTGGGATCATGAGTCGAAGTTTCTTTTTCTTTCATTTCTACCGATACGGAAGGTTCAAGGTTCTTGAGATAATGGGGATCTCTTTGGGTTTATTCTTGATCAAAGAGTGCAAGTCCACGAAAGCAATGTCAACAGACTGTTAGCGAATGGTAGACAATCATTCCTCGGATGAGGATGAGAGACCGGTCACAGCTCCAAGCGAAATTAGCGAATGGTTCATTCAAGCTCCGTTCTCTGGGTAATCGATAACGACTTCCTGACAAGGCGCTCCCTAGCTTAATTGGGTTTTCTACACAGGTTTACCTCCCTTTTCCCACTGCTCGCAGTCCTTCAGACGTTCATGGTCCAAATATATTTTCGATGATGCCCATCATCCAATAGTGTCATCCTATAGTGACAAAACCACTCCGCTATCCGAGCTCTGGTATCCCAAATCCCTGGGCCTTGGTGTCCGCCTCAACAGCTGTAAATAGTTGGAAGGCGGTCGTGGCTATCTCGAGGTTATCTTCGTCCCTTTTAATTATAAGAGAGAGTTCACTCCACTGGTGACTGCGTTGATAAAACCGATGTTTCATCGGCGGCCCGTCGTGCTCCTTCCGGATCGATTGACACCGCTGATAGAGTGTTGACTAAATGTGCCTTCGATTAGTATTAGTGAGCTCGCATCTCGTTCCTTCAGACCTTTTGACTGACATTTTCTGATCTTCTTCCTGGACTCATGTCTCGAGCCCTGAAGAAAAATAGATTTATACGCAACGACTCTCAGGCTCCGGATCGCTTGCCCTTCTCGCCTGGCATCAAAGTCTCTTACTCTCAACACTAGTGGCACTGGTTATAATGGCATCATTGTTCGATTGTTTGATTGGAGGAGAGTCACGGATTTTATCAACGGTGAATGATTAAATCTCCTCCGGCGCGTCGTGCCTCGTGCCGACTAGCAGGCTTCCCGAATCCCAGGTCAGGATGCGAGATCTATTTCCTTCCCCCGTGGTTATAGTTACTCGATCCCCTTCGGATCGCTTATCCTCTTCACAATACTAAGCAGTCCTTCCTTCCCGCCCTCCGATCGCTTTACGTTGCTCGATTGTTCTATCTAATTGCTAGCTTTGTGCTTCTAGCCTTCTACGACCGCAAGATCGCCACCCCGAGTACTCGAGTCCCAACTTCCCTCTGGCTGGGACCTTCCCTTGCGCATCGTGTGGGGTGGCACTGTGATTTTCTCTTTCGAATATGACCATATGACCTTGCTGCGCAGTGCACACCTAGTTTATCAAGTCCTGATCAGAATCAAATACAAGCCTGAGCTTCTTATTTTAGTTCATATCTCCTCGTTACATCCTCTCATGAGCTCGCTAACTGAGTGCGAAAAGGCCAGATCGAGGCGGTGTTGCATTTACCATTGTTCCTCTTTAATGCTTCTTCAGTCACCTTTGTGTTCCAAGGTGGCGTCCCATAGTATGTTGGACGGTACTAATAATAATACCAGGCGAATGGCGGTCAGGACGAAACGCCATCCTTCTACAAACATCGATCTCCAGGAACTGGCTTGACAGCTAACTCTGTTATTATACTTCTTATCGTAGGACATATGTCCTCGTTATCTCCTGCCAGTAGCCAGCGGAGCCTCAAGCTCTTTTTGACGACGGACTTGCCTACTTAGGATATGTTCCCGAAATATCTCAGTGAGCTTCTCCTGCTACTCCCACCGAGTCATGTGTGAAAAATCAACACTCATGATACCAGATGATACTCAGGGACACTTGAAACACGTGGATTTCCGCACAGTGGTTGTATTCCAAAATAGTCGTCGATAGCTGGTGTTCCGCATGTTTCAATCAACAACAGTGGAGGGCGTTCAGACGAGTGAGATGACACCGACGCTGTGAATACAGCGGTTTGGATGCTACGGAATTCACATGGTCGCGGACAGAAAATTTCCACGACATCTCAACTTCTTCCATGATAGCAATTGGAGACTTGGAGTGAAGGAAGAAAGAAGGGAGTTTATAGGGATATATCAGAATGTCGTATGCTTGGCCTTGCTCCTTGGACAGGGTGACCGGGACTTGAAAGTTCAAAAAAGTTCAATGATCCTGCTTTCTTGATGGAGGGCCTGGTCGTGGCCTGGTCCACTGTCCGCGGGTCCGTACAGCGAACTAGGGCACCAGGCATTTCAAACCTAGAATCTGTCGATTCTAACGTTGACATGGCAGTTTGCAACAACACTCATTGAAAGTATAAATCAACTAGAATTGCTTCGCTCAACGTGTAAGCCCATGCAAAACGCATCTGTCTAAATTGTTGACACTTCCGCCAACCTCAAGGGTGCGGTGGCCGGTTGTCGTACGTACTCAAGGGAATTCCGAATTGCCCTGAAGTACGTACTCGTACATTCAGCATTCGAGTTACAACACACCCCAAATCCTGAGATCGGATTTTACGGTCAATAAATCTTCGCATGAAACAAACGTCCGTTTATGGTGTTTTTCTCTTCGCCCCAAGGTAAAAGTTGGCTCCAACATGTTTTGAAGACTTGAGGCTCGGGTATGCTGCTATAATGTGGCGTATGTTGCAAGGTTGCCACACTTTGATTGCACGCGGAATCCCGTCAATTCAGGCAGAGTTTTTGCAGCCAATGATATCTTTACCGTTGCACGCAATTATCCAACCTTAGGCAATGTGGCGCAGGGGAGGTCAAATGGGTCATCTCGCATGCATCATCCTGGGACCGATGAAGCTTGTAAAGGACAAACGATGTGCCTATCTGTTACTTTTCGGGATGTTATTAACCACACACATCTCCACCCATGCAAAAGTCACCTGCACTAGTTTAGCGCTGGGCTGCTGGCTGCGTTCGGGTCCATAATTTGTCTGATCAATTCGGCTTGCACGTTACATACCATAGGTGCCTAGATTTCTGGTCAAAAGAAGAGATAACCGTAGATGGATTTAGACTCGTCGATGCCAAGAAACCGTGGCATCCGGACAACCATTTGCGTCCTATGTTCTTTCGAAATCAATTGGTTTGACAATGGATTGACATAGAGATTCTGACCAAATGGGCTTCGAAAGAGGGTGTTACGTTGACTTTGATGGCACGCCGCGAAAAAATGTCAAAGAGGGATGGACTCACCAAGTCGCCATCGCCTTCCGACGTCGCGGGTCATAAAGCCAGGCCCCAGAGCAAAAATGCATCATCATGATCAAGGCCAGACTCAGCAAACGACGCAATTTCTTATTCTTCATCCGTTTACCCCGCGTTCTGCATTTTCCATATCGGCAATTTCAACAAGACCTCTCCCTCATGTCATTTTGGTTCACGGATCTGAGATAAAGTTCCTCTGTACTGAGCCAAATGTCGCGTACCAAGGTCCGGCAAGACTCCGGTTTTATGTGCCCCGGGACCCGGAGGCCAAGGGTGTGACAGCGTTGCCAAACAAGTTCAAATTGCGTCGGTTGCTCGAGTGCTTTTAGAGTTTTAGGGTCCTTTGTAACGGTCAATGAATGATCATAGTCTCAAATACTTGCATTTTTCATCGGGAGCATACTGAATATCGTCCTCGTTGCAAAAAGTCGATCGCAGAAGACGGGAGAGAGATTTTGCCGAGGATGTGCCGATTCACGGAAGTGCCTGTTGGTGGATGTCAGAAACCGCTAAACCGGCGAAGATGTGGAAGGGCCTCTTGCCGTACCTATTTCTAAGTGTTCTCAACGTCAGCATCTGTCAGCATCCATGCGGATAGCGAACTGCCTCTGTGCGAATTGCAATGCGATCAACGTAGCGTTCCTTGAAACTGCACACACAGCCCAACTTCGCTTCCGGTAAGGGTAGACAGTGAGCGATCATCTGCTGGTCCATTGTCGAAATCTTCTTGGGTGTTTCGTTTGTACATTGGCCTTTACTAACCTCCGATACAGATGGCAGCGCACATCCAACCTACCCAGGAGATTGGCCGTCAGCACCCGTCAGTCTCTCTGGACCTTGGATCACCAAACGCCATGGAGTGACTTTTTTCATGGGTGATGCTACTGTCTCGGAATGAACGTTCTGAATGCCCAACATCGTGAACCAGCTGATTTACTCATTCATTTCGTGCTACTTTGAAAGCCAGGCTGTCGACGTTCGAAGATCCGGATGGCTGAGCAGCCGCAGCATGCTGATTCTGTCCGGCCATTACTCTTCTTGCATATTTGCTCGGCCAATGTGTGGTTTTGCGGAATGTTATGGCCTTGGAAAAGTCATAGTGCCTGTCAGTATGTTAACCGCGAAAAAGTGAGTGGCGCGGGGACAATGGTGAATGATTTTGCGGCTCACTTAATCAGCTTAAGCCTGCATGTTTCTATCTTTCTTTTGCTCCACTTGGAATGGCATGCAAAACTGATGATTGAGCTAAACCACGTCGACATCCTGGCGGCCGCATTGCATCGGTTAACATCAGAACAGGTTCCCATATAACTGCCAATGAACGCGATTTATAAACCTGACAGTCGGCCATTGCGGAAAATGACATGCGTCCAAGTTTGTACCTAAAAAGTACATCATGTGTGCCTAATAGTCTGGAAATGATTTGAGTTACAGCCTCGCAGAAGAGGGCCCGTCAGAAACGCACATGTAGATAATGCGTTTGGACAGCGATTCGCGGTGGGAGGAGAAAGAATACAAGGCAAGGAAAACAACGAGATGCATGCAGATAGATAAGTGATAGCGGAAGGACGGAAAACAGCTGCGGACTGGAAGTATGAAGGAAGACAACTGGCTATGCGTCGTCGGTCATGATGGCGAAGAACTCTTGTTCGCTGATCTCGCCATCTTGATCAAGGTCGAATTCGTCAATCATAGCTTTTCTGCAAGAGAAAAATAAGTCAGATAATGGACAATAGCCGGACAGGAAGAGGAGCTACAGCTCGTCGTCTTCTAAACGATCCCCAATCTCTTTAGCGACGCGTCGTAAATTTCGCAGGCTTATTTTCCCTGTCCCATCGTCATCGAACAATTTGAAGGCACGTCGAATTTCTTCCATTGGATCACGTTCCAATATTCGTTCGCTCACTGTAAATGACATGATGGGTGGTTAGTATTGAGATCAAGGAAACAAATGAAAGGGATGGGTGTGCTTGGAGTTGACGCGTCGCACCAGCCAATCAAACCCAAAACAATCGACGCTTACTGATTTTCGCGAAGTCTTGGAAATCCATCACTCCCAGATTATCTTTGTCATGGTCTCGCAGCAGTTTAAGCACTTCCGCCTTTTTCAAATCGAAACCCAACGCTCTCATCGCGACTTTGAGCTCGTGGTAGTCCACACAGCCATCCTTGTCCGTGTCGAAAAGCTCGAAAGCCTCCTTTATCTCCTGCTTCTGTTCGTCCGTGAGCTCGGGTCGCGTATGGGTTCGTCGTTTTGCCTTCTGGGCCGCAGATGAGGTATACATGGTAATGGTGTGTTGAGAGCAATTCACCTCGGCTGAGAGTAAGGGTTACTTCGTGTCACAGGATCGCGGTAGCACGTGACCTGTCACAATAATAGTTCTATCGTTTCGTGTCTTCTGAATCCGCTTATGCTGGTGGTTCTGGCAGTTGACATGAGTCTGTTATCGGAATGTCATCGATAGCCCAACCTCCTCGCTGCAAAATCTGATACTCGCTTATACCCGCCCTTTCTTGGATACCCTTATAACGACTATCCTGCATTTCTTTCAACTCCGCGACACACACAATGTCTTCGCGTCTGGTAAGTCCGTGCGATCTGCGTAAGACACCGGTGTCGTAAACATGATTAACAATTGCGAATAGGACTCTTCGTCCAACTCTCCCTTGGTCGTAGACGTTGAGTCGTCTGATAGTTCAGGTCCGCATTCTCTTACTTCGAAAAATCATCCCTAACCTCTGTGTAATTAGACGATTCCTGGGATTTAGCGCCTTACAACAAAGGCAGTCATGGGCGCTCTGCGACACCCCGTGGAAGAGACCTACATTCGCCTAGCTACTCTGTTTCCAATTCTAGATCCACCTCCTCCCCATGGGGTACAACCAAAGGCAGCCCAAAAATGGTTGGAAAAACGGCGAGTCCTTCTCAAAACGGTATGTTCACCCGCGCTCTGTTTCGGCGCCAGTTTGTAGGCTGACGCTCGATGGGATACTCAGCTCTCATAAGCGATACCCTACGGAGATATCCTAGCTCAAATCCCTCAACGCCATCCAGAAGCTTGCGTCCAGGCGGCCGAGGGACCTCCATCACTCCTGTCTTCAGCAACCGCTTGAAGATAAACTCCCCCTCTCGTACGTAAACAAGCGAGGTTTCTTTAATCCCAGTACCCATTTTCTGGTGTAGCTTCTTCCACGACTCCTCGTACTTTCCAAGGGGGTGCCACCAAGGTATCAGCCTCTTTCTAGACCACCCTGCCATGACTAAATTTGATCCGCAGGTGAAGGTTGGCTCCGAAGTCATCGTGGTTAGTGACTCGGATGAGGAACTAGAATGTGCGCATTCCTTTATCCCAAGTCCGACGCACTACTCATCCATTTTTACTCACCATAGCCACCCAAGGTGAGTCTCGTTGTAGTACTCAAGCTGATGAGTTATTTGATATGCACTCTTAGACTTGACTGACACTGATGTCTCGCAACCTCCGACACGGTCGTCATCATTCTATGATAAAACCACATCCAAGGACTCATCAATGTCATCGATTAATTCACTTTTCTCGGCAGGATTGCCGTCTTCGTCGAGCAGTGTATCATCAATGGGGTCGTTTGACGCAAGCTCTAGTGCCAGCCTGGCAGCCTCCTCAAAGCGAACTTTCTCGCCAATCCGCAGACTTTTCTTGCCCAAATCAGGTTCAACTGGTTTGCAATACTGCGAGCAAATGACTAAGTCGCCAGCATCGACCGCCAGTAATGACTCAACTCTTGTTGAGGACCTATTTAGCCCTCGAGACACTTCACATTCGCCAAACGTCACCCAGAGGAAGGGTCGAAATTTCAAACCTGCACAGTCGGCACCACCTGCACCATTACCAACTTTACCTGACATCGAGGTTCCAGAAGCAGTGTCATTGTTCGCACAAAGCCCAATCGGAACCGACCTCAAGCACGTCGTTATTGCCCACTGCGACGAAACCCAGCAGTTGCTCGATGAGAATTGCATATGCTGGGGAACGCAATACGAACTCGCAAGAGGTGTTTGTACTGGCGCTTGGACATGGGCTGACGTTCGTGAGCATGTCGTCAATCTCGTGGGTGATAACGCGCATGTCGCCCCAAAAGTACACATTGTAATGCGTGGTCGACAAGCTTCTTCAGTTGATCGTGCTAATCTGTTTCTATGGTAAGACGCAATCATAAACTTCAACTTAGACTGACATCTTCCATGTTTATAGGCAAGAGCTTGATCGCGAACAAGCTGCCATCGACGAAGGCAAATCTCGAGGACTTGGCCTCATGGGTGAATGGAAAGGCGTTCCGGAGTGGTACGGAGGCCAAATACAGCAGCTCGCTCGCCTCGTCAAGGTTGGCGATAGCATGAAGGTTCTACTTGAACCGATGGAAAAAAGGCGGTCTCATCGATTCGCCAGATTTTATGGATCTCGGCGTTTTCTTCAGTTACGAATTCCGGACGACCTTCTGAAGACGCAGAACAAGGCGGTCAAAGAATTCCTCGTAGCAAAGTTCATTTTGTGTGGAAGGGTCTTCGTCCCATTCCACTCCAAGGACGGTGGCCTTTACATGGTCGAAACTAATGAAGATTTCGGCCGTCAAAGTCAGCGGTGGTGTAGCGACCATCATCGTCTTTCCTACCGGGATTTTATAAATTGGCATAATCCTCTCTTTATGAAGAAGAATGCTTCGCAGGTATGTCGCTGTTGATAAATGCCTTCTTTTTGCCTAATATGAATATCTAGATCATTAGCAAATATGTGACTCGCTTTGCCTTAGGTTTGTCGAACTCCGTCCCAGCTCTTCAATTCGAGACCGATAATATCATGTACATAACCGACATCAGTATGTTTTCCTCTCCTTATTGAGTGATTGCGCTATCCCTCCAGTCTAATGTTTCTCCTGCTTCTCGTAGCTGCGTCCGATTGGCCAGCCGAGGGTAAAAATCCTCCAGCTGAGAAATTGATGACCGACGGTTGTGGGCTTATCAACCAAACCGCCCTAATCGGTATTGTCAAGTTATTCGGCTACGAAAGTCTTCCAGCTGGCGTTCAGGGTCGCATCGATGGCAGCAAAGGCTTCTGGATTCTCCATCCAACAGACAAGTCCAATGTTCCTAAAATTTGGATTCGAGACTCCCAGAATAAGATCAAGAGCGCATCTCTTGACCGTGCGCACTGCATTTTTGATTTGCTCTGCCCATCTCGCCCTTCGAGTTCGATTGCGCTGTCGGCACAAAGCATCGTCAATCTATATTCAAACGGGATACCTAATACCATCTTGGTCGATATGATGAGAGAGGGCCTGGAAGACGAAGTGGCTCCCTTGCTGCAGTGGACTAAACCACATGCTATGGTTTTCCTTTGGGATGCAGTGAACAAGTGTGGCAATGTTTCTGGGACAAGGACCCACAGGCTTGCTAGCTCCCTCAATCGGGCATTGGGACTGACAGGGCGTGACTGGGGTCGCGATGGGGCTTCCGAAGAACCGGACCAAGCAGGCCTCGAAGCCGAAACAAATGACCTTCCAGCTGCCACCTACACTGGTCGAAATCTCTACAGCGGGGGTATGAGTTCTCTCATCATTTCGAGCATCATAAGTTGACTGTTGACTGTAAACCATTCAGCTCCTCTCGCCCTGCACGAGTCGGCCATAGAGTTGATTCAAGCAGGCTTTCATCCGGCGCAGAATCAACTGCTGCATAATAAGATTGGGTGGATTGTCCGTTTGGCAATCAGAGCCTCGGTTGAAAAATATCGGATTCCCATCAACGAGTCTCTCGGTGCCTTTGTTGTCCCAGGCATGTGATCCTTATTCGCACTGGTACCGCGTCTGAACCTACCTCAGACCCTCTCGGTGTCCTCGAGGAGGGAACAATCTTCTATCGATCATCAAGGCCTCTAAAAAATCCCCGAACTGAGATATTGTATCATGTTTTAGAAGGAGAAGTGCTCGTGGGTTCCGAATTCTTCGCATCAAGTTCAAATTACTGATACATTTCGATCATCAGGTTGGAAGGTATCCTATTCAACTGCCTTCGGACATGCAAAAGGCAAGGATCAAGATTGTTCATTGATTGTTATTCTTACCTGCATTCTTTAGGTCGTCGCTGTCGATGTACGGGAGCTCTATGATTGGCCAGATGTTGTGATAATATCCACTCGGGGTACTCGGAGTATAGCGAATCTTCTCGCTGGCGGTGGTGCGTTCTCAATGTCGCCCGTCCTGTACCCGCTACTAATTGTTCGTCCTCCCGAGTCTAGATATGGATGGCGGTGAGTCATATGTTACCATCTTGGAAAACTTCGTTAATTCTCTACAGATGAGCTGATCGTTCTCTGGGATCCATTGCTTGTCTCAGGCTTTGATAACAAGCCTTTCACTGATGCACCAAAAGATTTCTTATCGCAAAACTTCTACCGAGACACAGAAACGGTGGAACACTTTTGCGATCGGGCCCTTTCCTTGTCCCCTCGAAAGGCGCACGAGGCTTTTCAGGAAGTTCTGATCGCCAATCTATCGGAATCGAAAGTAGGACTCTATTCGATGTTCCACGATAATGCTATCGTGAAGCATGGTTATGGCAATGAGCTGTCTATTCGTCTTGCGTATATGTACGTCAGTCAAGTAAAGTGTCGCCATCACTCAACTTATCAAAAGTTTTTTTTTAGTTTTGCTACACTCCTGGACTCGAGTAAATCTGGCTATCGCTTGAAGGACGGTGTTTTCGAGCAAGATCGAAAGAAGTTTGGTTTTTCCTTGAAAGGGGACCCAAATCAGAGCAACGGTCTCGATATACTTGCAGACTTGAAGGTTGCAGGTGACGCCAAGGGCCAGGAGCTCATCTCTCGATACGATTCAACCACTTTGCACAACCGATTCCAATGGGGCGATGCTGATCTCAAAAAGCCATATGCAACCTCTGCCGATTATGCACTCAAAGCTTTCGATCGAAAGGTGGCGGCGTTCTCGGAAGAACTGGCGACCATCAAGACTCACGTTGACGCTGCCTACAAGCTTTACTGCGACGCGGTGGCCAGGTCGTCGAGGAAGGCGACCCAGGAGTCGCCGTCAAAGAGCGGCAGAAATACTCGGCCTAAAGCTGATCAAGAGGACCTCATGCTTGTCGCTGCTCGGAAATATGCTGAACCAATTGTTGGATTATTTCTCACCCCGAACGTTGATCAGGTCAAGGCTTCCTATGCGTACACCCTTAAACCCCCTTTTGGCTTCAGTGTTGCTTTTCAAGAGCTGTGCCACATCAAGGCTGTCGCTTCCTCCACGGGTCAGGCTCCTACACTTCGTGTTTTTGACGAGGCGAAGACACTTTCTGCCTCGTTCTTGCGAGCACTTACTCGCTGTGAGGATGAGCAAGATCTTGTCGCTGCAAGTATATGACTCATTGTGTGCTCTGAAATTCTCCACCAACATGTCTGAGTAAGCAGCTTCGAGTCGCATCTTTGTTATACCACTGAACACCTTGCTACCATTTGCTACCACGGTGCCAGAACTTCCTCTTCTTTCCCACCTCCCGACCTTCGTGAAGAAAGGTCTTGACTCTGAATCTAATGGCCTACCTTTTTTGGATATCTTTCTTTTCTGTGTTTACGCAACCTCGAGCCCTTCGTCAGCCATTTGTAGCATATTGCATTCTCATGCATCAACCATTCATTGTATTCATATTCTACAATTCAACGCTGTGCTTAATATCATTCACCTGTCACCATATTTTTATCGTGTTCGCGACACTACAAGTGATCTGCTTCTAGCTTCGCCGTGGACAGACCAAGTACATAAATACCAATGTCGTGATCCAGAAAAGTTTTGCGTTAAGCCTGCCAGTTGCGCCTTGACATCGTGGGAAATCTTGAACCGTATTCACAGATTTCTTTTTCGATTCGGTGCGAAGTTCGTTTTGAACAACGAACTGTCAAGTTCGGTTGTTGACTACATTCACTTCGAGTGCCTTTTCTTGCTGCGATACCACTTCCGAGGTATTTGGGACTGCTATATACCACCACCATGACCATGTTCACAACCGCCCTAGTGGACGATCTACCGTCAACTCTTGATACCGACAATGTCCCTATCACAGATTCAGAAATATCTACGCCTCTCACACACTCCGGTCGTACATCTCCAACCTCTAATGAGGCTGAAATACCTGAGGAAACTTTGAACGCTACACAGAAGAAGAAGAAGAAGAAGAAACCCAAGAAGTCTGCGAAAGCCAAGG
Source organism: Crassisporium funariophilum (assembly GCA_014925845.1). Taxonomy (NCBI): domain Eukaryota; kingdom Fungi; phylum Basidiomycota; class Agaricomycetes; order Agaricales; family Crassisporiaceae; genus Crassisporium; species Crassisporium funariophilum. The sequence continues at coordinate 622,314 of JACGCL010000001.1, forward strand.
AGGCGGCGTCGAAAGCGAAAGCAAGAGACGAAGCAGACGCGGAAGGTCGGCCACCTGTGCTTCGCATTAGCAGGAATAAACACTGGCGCTACATAAGCTCTTACCACGTATGTAATTTGAACCAGGCAGACGTCATCGCACTCAGCCTTCGTCCAGGGTCCATGGCTTCAACTGCCTCTTGAACTTCTTGATTCTCTTTTGGCGCTCAACTTGGACCCTGCCACACTCGAAGGCTCTGAGACGCGTCTTCCACCTCTCTTACCACCATCCTTGAGCGTCTCTGCGTACAAACAACGCGACCGTGGATATCATGGACTAGGCGACTTCTCTCCCCCGGAGTCGTCTCGTAACACATTCTCGGGATTTCCTGCTCTGCCACCTCCATTTCCTCCGGCTAAGATGGGGAAAGCAATTCCTCCTCCCATAGACCCCGGTGTTTTCCGTTCCGTCCGGTCTATTCGCCGGCTGATAGATGAAGCTGCTGAACTCTCTGTCCGCGCTTCCTCTGGGTTGTCCGCTGCCGAATTGGGTTCTATGAGAGGTGGTTCAGGATTCGGTGGAAGTCCATGGGCTGCCGCACAATCCCTCGGATTAAATCCAATGGGAAACAATAACGGCAACGGGAGAAATGTTGCTATGTCGGCAATGCGCATCCATAGGCTACGAGCGCTTGCTGTACAAAAGCTTGCTCAGGCTTACAAAGCTGATGAAATAGCCTCGAGCGTTATGGTCATGCAGGGAGGAAGTGTCTTCGATGACGTCGCTGAGAGAGTGCTCAAAATTGGTGAGTAACATACACATCAGCAAACGAAAAAAAAGCCAAAATTCGCCATCTAGATCCCAACGATGCGGACGCGAAATATGTCCATTTTTTCCATGAAAAGATCCCTTCTCGGTAATTGTTTAAACTTCTCGCAGGGCTCATTTGCTTATCCAGATTCGAGCAGCCAATTGGCCGAGTCAACAAACACCAACGTTTTGGATGAGTTGATTATAGCTCACCCTCAAAAGCTGGAATACTATAGAACGCGCGGCATTGTCCATTGCTTCCGTGACGAATTTCCGCAGGCTACCAAGGATTTCACTCATGCTTTGAAGGAAGCCAGAGCTGTTCGAAAGCTTCAGCAGGCTCATCACGACAATGGCTGTCATAGCGAGTCACGGACCGGCAAAAACGGTAAACGTCGCAAGGGCGGTTCGTCGAATCATACCAACGGCCAAGCCCCTCCAGATGGCACAAGCCCAATTGACAACTCAGTAGACAGTTCAGACGGGGAACCGCTGCTGAAGCATCCCTCTGTGCTAGACGATGCTCCGGACCCTATTGAACCTCAATTACTCTTCCTACGCGGTGCTGCCTACCTCCAACAAGCTGTTTTCACGATCGAGGCTGCTGTCTTACTCCTTGAGGGAGTTCGCAAAGTCCCTTCAGTTGACGGTGCAGAGTTGAGGTTGTGCTACATCGAAAATGGGAGATATGGTGGAGTTGAAATCGGCAATCCTGATGGACCGCTAGGCAAGTGCAACGGCCCGAAATGCCTCGCTTATACTGGGACTTTAGGAGACAGGCCGTTTCGTGATCACGTCACTCAATTGCTCAAGAAGAGTTTGCGGGATCACGAAAAGTTCATATCACACTTCGATTCCCTGGACTCACCAAACGCCATCCCTGATGGGGACTTAGCCTCTCAGACGGAATACGCGTTTCTCTTGTCCGAATCTATTCGTCCAGGGAATCATTCCAACATGCCTCCACCCATGCCAGATGCTCCTGCCATGTTCACAACCTACCATCCTCTTCTTGTTGAATCTCATTTCAGCGTTCTCGTTTGTCAAATGATGCTGGCTGATTTCGCTGCAATTCTTCCGACTTTTGTAAGGACCGCGGCTCTCGTTGATGGGTTAGAGGGTTATCCTATCTTCCTCCCTCCAAGGTCAATGGCGCAGGCTGAATTTGTTGAAGTGCTCGAGCGCCTCGCGGGAGGGTGGTGGAATGGTGTTCAGCCTCATTCATTGTCGGCTCAAAGGGGGAAAGAAAGATTGGCCATCGAAGGACCTCCATCTATACCTCCTTCGACTTCTGAGCGGAGTTACTTCGAACAGGATCCCGAAGACGACAATCAAGCCGGCTCTTCATCGTCCTCTTCGACGAGGAAGAACAGCGCCTGTCTTGGAGAGAGCAGTTCCAATCTATCCCACTCTATGCAGCCTTGGGAATCGTCCTCTTCTTCCTCTTTGAGAAAGAACAGCACGTCTAAAGGAGAGGTTCAAGAAGAAATTGGCACCAATTTGCCGGACCTCATGCATCTGGCTTTGAAGGCGACACCCAGGCGTGCTGATGCAGCGGTCGCTCTGGACTGTGCTCGCATCCTGCTAGCACCTGTCGCCAAACGTCAAAGAGAGAGAGCTGAGAAAGCAGCAGCAGACAAGGCTTCTGGTATGGGCAAGAAGAAGCCCGCTCCGATTAATATTCCGTTGCACGGTCCGAGAGTGGAAGTCATTCTGGCATGGCTTGGTGCAGTTCATTTGCCTGAGTTAGACGGCGCGCCGTGAGGATTCTGGGTGCTCGTTCTTTGGTGGTTGCTGTTTAGGTCGTTATAACCGTCGTTTGCACCATGCAGGCATTAGCCGAGTTGCTTTCCTTGACTTTTTCTTTCATGACATGAGGGTTATTATGGGGTTTTTTGGATGGTTGCTTTTCGGCAATCGTACCTATTGTTATCTCTTTTGAACGCTAGTATTTTATGTAAGCGCGGTGCTATTATTATACTGCCTTCATCATAATGAACACCAACAATACATTATCACGTCAAGAACGCGGAAACTGTGGATGCATTTGAGATACTGACACAATGGAACATCGATACTATGTTAGAGCGTGTCACATGTTACATGCTGTAAATTACGGTGCAGAAGTCAAATAAAATCCAGCTGGATATCTGGGTCATCGGCATCAGAATACTCCCACTCCGTGTCCATGACATCCCCTTCCAAAGGGTGTTTGCGGCCAGTATCCTCTTCAGTCGAAGTCACAGGCATCTCGTCGCTAGTCGGCCAATGCATCGGAGTCCTCCCCAGAATCCCCGCTTTCTTTAGAGTCACGGTTGCTGAACGCTGCAATCGCCTCGTCGAAGTAAGACAGGACTTGGGCGTAATCCTTAGGCTCGTTATCTGCGATCAAGGCAATTGGTTCAGAAGCCTGTGTGCCAACCATGCCTACCTTGCGAAGATATTGATTTTGGAACCATAAATGCAATTTGTTGAGTAGAGTTTGGACGATAGGGCCGAAGTACGGGCTGGCTGGCCCGAATCCAGAGCTAATCATGAAATGTTCCTTGCGTCTCGCGCATTTTTTACCGGGCATGCGGCACCAGTCCAAGACCTCCGGCAGGGGTTGTGCGGGTTCGTTGGGACTAGAATACCCAATGATCATCATCACAAACGTGTAATAGAATGACTCGAGAGTATCGATGTGGTCACGAGGAACATAATCTGAAAGTTGTGGGTTATTCGCTTTCAACGCCGTCATGATAGAAGTAAAAGGATTGTCGCCGTACTGGGTTCAGATAGGTTAGTTGTGCTAAGGCAGAAAGAATTTCCTGAATCCTTACAATTAGTTGTTCTTCAAGGATTCCTCGATAAGTGGGACCGTCGAATATGATTCTGATGGTGTCAGGGACGGGATCTGCGTAAAACCTCCATATGGTTTTAACCCGTTGGTACCGGTGATCTGGAGTGTTCCAGTTAAAAGATGCTTGCAGAAAGAATATGTAGCAGCTCACATTCAATTGCGTCACGGAAGCAAACGAGCAACATCAGCCTATCCTCGAACTCGTATATTGGCCTCCCTTCCATGTGACTGCTGTCGTAGCCCCAATGATTCGAGAATGACTTCCCCATGGACGACGTGGGACTCCGGCTGAATGGGTCGTCCTCAGATTCATCGCTATTAGGCGTTTCCATTGGATTCGTAGGAGTTACGTTCGAGGTATCCTGTCTGGAAGTGTGCACATTATCGGGGACTGGACCGAAACTTCGACTGCTTCTCCCAACGGGATGCGCATGGCGGGGTGCGTTCTGGGTAGCGGCAGCTTCAGCAGCGGCTTGTTTGCTGGGTTTCGAGTTCACTTGCCCTGCATGTGAACCTGGGTGTGGACATTGAAAGTTGAAGCCAGTGATGTTGACCTTTCTAGGCGCAGCATATCGAGGCCCCCAGTACATGTCGTCCTGCACAGCTTCCGCAAGGCTTTTCTTCTTCCGACGGATAACGACTGGCATGGGAGAAATATAGATACAAAAATTGGGATAACGATGTTCGCGTCTAGCGAGTTAGAATAAAGATAGGATGGTGCTAGAACGTTACAGAGACACCGGCTTCTTATAGTCGTCCGTCCTGTGTGCCACTGAGGGCTTCCGGATGAGATTATCAAGCCTCTGAACCACTCGCATACATGAGTTCCAGGACAGACAAAGGGGATCCCGTTTCTGAGTACGGGCCACCCCGGCGCTTCCAGATAAGTTCCGAACAGGTACCGCAATATCAATGTGTGCATCCACCACAGCCTCGTCGCGATTCGCCGCGTTGCTTTATGCAAGCTTTATGAGGTCGAGAGAGTTGTCGTCTCACAAGGCGAGTCTGGAACGGTTTACCTACAACTTTATGCTGAGCTCTCAAGCTTGAGATTGAGAGCAGTTATACCCTAGCACGATTGCAGATATTGAGGGCACTTGATCCGAATCCCATGGATATTACGCATTCAAACCGACCGTCATAGCATCCAGAAAGAAAAACTGGAAGACTCAATAGGGAGAACAAAGTGCCACAGCTCGAAGGCTGGCCGGGCAGCGTGGTAGATACACATCCATGATCGCGAGATCTAGAGTCGTTATGGCTATGCAGATGGATGAAAGATTGGTGAAAGAGGCTCATTCTTGAAAATGGAGATTTTTGTCATCATGTGACCGCGTCTGTGTGGCGGCTTCCCGCCTCGTTGACGACTTGAGGATGCAACGAGGCATGGTCACTTCTCTTTCTTGGAAAATTCGAAAATTCGATTTCGGTATTTCGCGAGTGGTGGTTAACAGAAGAATTGTAGGAGAAGAAGGGTATCGTCAATTTACTACCGATACAAGGAGGATAAATAGTGTATGTATAGAGGCAGCGACAGTTCGATATACAATGTACAAGGCAATGAAACTTACATAATTTATTACTGTGTCATAGAAGTCTCAATCCCAATCCAAAAAAACAATCCTACAGACATCGCGCCTCTCAAGACTGGGCGCTCATGCTTTCCCTAACCCCTCATAAAACCCCACCTTCGTCTTAATATTCGGACACACCGCCAACCTCACCTTCTCTCCCTCCTGCACCACCCTCCTCCTCTCCTCCTCCCGCTCCAGCCATGGCCCAATCCCCACGATTACCCCGCTGGTCTTGAACACCTTCGCGAGCCTGTCGCGCTGCAACGACCACTTAAGCTTGCGCATGACGGGTAGGAGAGACCGCGCGACCAGGATGGAGGAGGACTCGACGTCAGGAATAACGCGGCACGAGTAGAGGGTTTGGAGAGAGGTGCTGGCTGTGCCATCTGTTGTGCGCCGGCGGAGTTGGACGGCGAGGACATGTGAGGCGTGTCGTCGTGAGAGGGAACGCCCATTCTCGTATTGGATTATGGACTGGAAATACAATTAGCGAGATGTCAGAGAGTTGAAGGGATATTTGGTGTCGGAACTTACGTTCAACGAATAAAAATAAGCTCCCATCCTCCACCTCCTCTCAATTCCCAACCCTTTCATCACGCCTCTATGAACAAGGTCCGCAACCGTAGGCCGCAAAGCATGGCCCTGTGGGCTAATGCCAAAAAGGTTATGGTTCACCCGCGACGGCGATACAATTCTCAGGCGGTAATTGTGCATTACGGGATCATTCGTGAGATGGACGAGAGAGGGCGCGACCAGCGCGAGGGCGGCTAGATCTGGAAGGTCCAGATAAGATACTGTACCAGATAATAAGTTCGTAAGAGTGTCTGGTCAGATACGGAGACAGTACGCACAAATATGAAGCAATATCTCAGGTGGGGAAGTCAATAGCCCACTCGAACTTGAACTCGTAGTCGTTGTGATGTAGGTAGGGTTATCCAGGATGCAGTCAGAGACGCTGAAAGCCATTGACATGATGGTACAGAGAAGGAGTATGCAGTCTAAGCCACTACTTGTACCCGCAGTAGCAGCGTGTTCAGGGAAGATAGAGGCAAAGAGGCGCCGCAGCGCTGCGTACCGTGGTCGTCGTCGCGGTTGCTACAAACACGGGCATTTCTGAATGCACTCTGCGGTCTATTTCCGGTACAGTCACCTGACTACCCGATCACTGTTTCCAAATTTAGACGCTCACACCATGGTCGATTCAACTACGATACAGGTCGGTATTTGCAAAGCCTAGCATCCAAGGAAGACATATGATATGACAATGTTATGTATGTATGTGTGTATGTAGTGGTAGTAATTATAACTAAAAGGCAGACACAAAAGGGATATGACTAGTAGCTTAATGTGACAAGGAAAGAGGTCGCGATCGAAAACGAGAAGGACCTAGAAAAGAAGGGGACGGAGATGTGTAATAGAACAACAAGCGGAGTGGGACTGCGAAATGGTGCAAGAGAATTTGACAGACCTGATGCGATGCATGAAGTTGGTGGTACCTAGAGACATAGTAACGTGAAGAAGGAAGGGCATGAAAGACCAAGAACAAGATAACGGTGCAGTACAAAAAGATGATGGAAGTTGAAAGAAGGTATTTATGCTAGCTAACCAATGAATCAGGCAGGAGCGATGAAGACTTGACAAGTGATGTTACAAGGTTGAATGGGAATGGATATTGACATGCGTAAAAGGGAAGAAATTGTAGCCGGATACTTCAGAACGATAGAAAATAAGGAGGACACGGAAGGAAAAAATAGCGATAGAAGTGTATCGTAAGGCTCATCAAACAATTGTGCAAAACATGGCAAAGTTGACTGAGCCAGAAAGTCGTTGTAGAGGACCCCGATTCTCAGAATAAAGCGTCGATTCCAGCCTGAAAAGAGGATGAAGAGAGCTGGAAAGGATAGTAAAAGGAAAGGGAGAAGAGACAATGACAGAAAAACACAGGAATTCGAGACGATGTTCATGCTGCTTGGATCCAGTGCATCACAGCGTCAAGCACACTTATCATATTGTCGAAGTCGCCTGTTCCACGTCCACTCGAATACCCCTCACGATCGAGCGACACGAAGTCGACGGCCGCTCTTCAATACTCGGCGACCTCCTGCCTCCTCGAAAACCAATCTCAAGCGTGTTGTAAGCCGGTGCTGGACTATCCCCGCTGCGGTGACTATGCGTCTCGCCATCAGGCAATGGCTCTCCGTCGTCGCCGCCGATCGCCGTACTCAAGTGCCCAAGATACGGGTCCATGCCGATTCCAAAGCGGATATCTTCCATCTCCATTTCCGTGGCGTCTCGTTCGAGGTCGATATCCATGTGTTCAGGATGAATCGTACCGAGGGTGGTGAGAACAACGTTAGAGCTGATAGTGCTCACTACACCGCGGTTGCGTCCATAGCGGCTTCCTCGGCTCTTGCTTCGTTGGCCTGGAGGGGTATAGGGAGAGCCCTGCTGTGTCATGGACTTTGTGGTGAAGGCTGCAATACCTGTACCCTCAGAATGGGAAACGGTCTCGGATCCACGTTCCCGAAGATCGAGGATCTGTCAGAATTTGGAATTCTTTGAGATGAGCGGATAAAAATATGGAATATATGCGCACCAAACGACACGCAAGAACTGGTCCGAGCATTACGCTTAGAGGAATATTGATAGCTGAAATGACCTGACGCGGCCTAAAGATTAAGAAGCCAGTCAGTAAGTCTAACCTTACTTTTGAATTGAACAATCTGCAAAACGCACTGGAGGTAGAAAACTCCGTTGATCTATGACAACATGCATCAGCGGAATTATAACGAACGGTGATGAAGCCAGCTGCATACCAAGTTTGCAATAGAAATCAAGATGTAATAAAAGACACCTATCAAAGAATAAACTTCAAAATTTGAGAATCAGAGGTAGCAAGGAGAAAGACAAACCCTCGCGAAGGAAAGTCTGAATAAGGCGACTGTTCGGTCCTCCATTGCGTCGGCGGATATTAATGGCTTTCCAGACAGTCATAAAAGTAATAACCGTGTCGAAAAGGAGGGGGGCAATCTACGAGTGAGAAAATGGCTGATCAATCCTTGTTTCCGTTCAGACCCCGACAAAGGTGGACTTACGAAAAAGCCTATTACCGGTGAGATATCTCAATCTTGTAATATGGTTCAGAAGCATAACTTACCGAGTAGATGGGCTGAGTGCGGTTTTGACATCGGAAAACAGGGCCCTTTATCCTGTGAAAGCGTTTGAGTCATACTTTCCCAGATAACAACGCAACAAATGATTGTGCACCGGTTTGAAAAAAGGAAGCACTACATGCAAGATGTTAGGGTGACTCCACAACAAGGACGGAATTAGCTCACAAGCCATCTGTGTCGTATCTACATAGAGCTGGTAGGCGACAACTCCTGACAGAGCCGAAAGCAAGAACCATAGAACATATGCATTTCTGCTGAAGAATGCGTATGTGCGGATGAGAAGAACGGCTAGAGCAAGGTCCGTTAGAAGATTGATCATGCACGATTGGGAAAGACTCACATTCTGACCCCACTTGGTTCCACATGGCAAGGGCCACCGGAATCTAAAATAAGAGAGGGCTTTGAGCCTCGCGAATTTCATGTAGTCAACGAAATGGAACTGACCTTGTAAATGCGCTCGCATGTCTCTCTTGAATGGTCAACGACGAAACAATAGAGCAAGTAGGGAACAACGGTTATGACCCAGTAGCTGCGGAAGGTTGGAGTTTTGTATGTAACGGTCAATGAAATGTCGCATATACTTACCGGCAAAAGAGATAAGCTATCTTGACCGGAGTCCAATGAGTCCTCCATACCTGAGTGAAGTGAGGCGAGGTCAGAATTCGAGAAAGAGCACACTCACGAAGCGATACTCTCTTGGGAGACTGATGATCCAGTCCCACAGAACTACGGCATCTAGACGTGCGTCAGAAAGCGAGAAAACGGAGAAGAGGAGGTTTGTGTCTACACATGGCTACGAATTCCTCGGATTGAGCTGATAATTGGCGAGCAGGCGAGGTCAAGGATACGTACCACAAAAGTATACTTGAGTGACATAGATGAAATGGTCCGCTGTTTCGATTGTGTCTTTTGACTGTGGGTCCATTTGAGAGGGAAGAAGGAAAGAGAGGAGGAGGAGGGCGGGGGATGTTGGGGGAGTGAAAACAAGAAGAGACCAAGATGCGGGACAAGAAAATCGAGGAGAGATATCGAGTAACGTCACAACAGACATTCCACAAACTCTGGAAGAAGCAACTGCACATCCTTTTTCGGTCAGAACCCAACAACGCCGCCGTTACCACCCTTCCCCTTTCAAGCTCATCCGAAGATTGCGATTTGAAAAAACAGCACCAAGAGCGGAACATCGTTGCCACAGTATCAGCTAGTTCTCCACTCAGTCCAGAGTAAATCGAGGCGAACCACAAGCCTGCAACGTGCACCAGTACTCAATGCTATGGTACAGCTCATTACTTAGTCCAAAGGGTACTTCGGTGATGCGGCAGTCGATCAGTCACTGAGTCAGAGAGCTCATCATCGAGCGCCTAGCGAGTTTGGACAAAGATATGACGCGGGTTCAAGTAAAGCTGCTCGTGCTGGTAAAAACGCGTACGTGATCTTGAATTGTGATCCGAGCGGCACGTGCACATCCACCTATAGGTCCTATCGTTCCGAATTCGTACCCCGGTCTGTCGTTCCAGGTCGTTCCCCGTCGACAAGCCTAACTCCTGCTTCCCATCTCTAGGATGGCGTCCCAAGTGCAAGAATTGCGCTTCAGAGGGCCGACAAACGTACCAAGTAAGCCGAAACCGCCCCCAGCTCCTCGCCATGCTGGCATCTTGCAAGATCAACTTCGGAGGTAACCATGGCCATTATTTTTCTTCATCCGTTCTCGCTCGCTCAATGAAGATAATTCAGAGCACAGCGTCGACCATGGGCACCGAGCTTCTCTTTGGCTGTTCGCATTCTCTTCCTGATACGAGTCTCCGGGGCGATGTATTCAAACATAGATGACTGTGACGAAGGTCGGTCCGTTTTGTCACGAGCAATTGATTGGCAAACGTATTGACGGTGTTCTTTTCGCGCTAGTCTTCAATTTCTGGGAACCTCTACACTTTCTTGACCAAGGCTACGGTTTCCAAACATGGGAGTTGTCTCCAAAATACGCTTTGAGAAGCTGGGCATACGTTTTGCTACACATCCTTCCTCCACGCGTCGGAAAATTATTACTGGCCGGTGACAAAGTGCGTATCACTGTTTTCAGATCAATTCACTTTACTCAAGGCTATATTGTAGAGGGTAGCATTCTTTGCTGTTCGTATCTTCCTGGCCGCCATCTCCGTCCCTGTAGAAGCAAAACTATATAGGACCATCGTTGACAAGATTAATGAACGCGTCGGACGCTACTATTTCTTCATGATGCTTTTCAGTGCAGGAATGTGGAATGCTTCCACATGTGAATATCCCGTTTTTCCCCGTAACTTTATGTTTATGATATTTTCCCTACCTATTTTAGCATTCCTGCCATCCACATTCGCGATGTTTACGTCAACCCTGGCTTTCTCATACGCTTTCGCCCCGACAACCTCAAAGGACAGCCGGCGGACACTTGCTGCGACATTACTGTTCGCCACTGGTGGCATTGTGGGATGGCCTTTTGCTTTAGCCCTCGCTATCCCGTTCATCTTCGAAGAACTATTTGTTTACGGCGCGGACGTGGTAACTCCCGAAGCCAAGTTATCGTGGTTGAGCAAACGCTGGACGCGAATGATTGGAGCTGGCCTTGCCGCTTCCCTCCTTTTCGTGAGTGACCATTTCTTATCATTTCTAGTGACAACTTCCATAACTTTCCTCGTTTTCTAGATTCCGGTCATCGGCATTGACAGCCTCGCATACGGGAAACTCGCCATCGTCCCGTGGAACATTGTCCGGTACAACATCTTTGGCGGCTCGGAACGTGGTCCAGACCTCTATGGCACTGCACCATGGAACTTCTACCTAAACAACCTCGTCATCAATTTCAACTGCATCTTACCTCTCGCTCTCATATCTCTACCCGCATTGGTGGTTACATACTTTGTTGATCGCAAGAGACTTGGGGTGTTTACGCCAACTGCGAACCAGAGCTCTCCGTTCACTTTGTTGGCTTTGAGGCTTGCGCCGTTGTATTTGTGGTTGGGGATCTTGACTTCACAGCCGCACAAGGAAGAGAGATTCATGTTCCCAGCGTACCCACTACTGTGTTTCAATGCTGCTGTCACCGTCTATCTCATGCGTGGTTGGTTGGAAGTTGTATTCATCAAAGTTACCAAATCTCCGTACAAAGTGAGTCTTTAATCTATTTACGTGTTTCTCACGCATCGATATTTATCGTTGTAATTATAGGCTTCCCAATCTCTGCTTTTCAGAAACTTCACCTTCTCCCTCGTCGTCGCATCCTCCCTCATCTCCATCTCACGCATCATTGCGCAATGGCATTACTACCACGCTCCCCTGACCGTCGCATTCGATTTCCAAATGACCGAGATACCCCGTCTGCTCAACGCCACTGGTCTGTTACCGGTTTATCCCGCTAACACTCCTGAGGAAGATAAACCCCGCATCGACCTCACTCCCGTTAAGGAATTTGATTTGAAGCTTTGTCTAGGCAAGGAATGGTATCGCTTCCCAGGGAGTTACCTCATCCCAAGTGGAATTAGGGTCGAGTTTGTGAAAAGCGAGTTCGATGGCATGTTGCCAAGGCACTTCGAGGAGAGCGCATTAAAGACTGGAGGAAATGGGCAGGGGCTGTTGGGGGAAGTAGCGAAGAAGTGGTGGCTTAGACCTCAAACGAGCTACGTCCCACAGGACTTGAATGATTTGAATAAGGAGGATCTATCACATTATGTAAGTTACATTCTCGACTGCCTGCAAACGAGTTTTCCACTCATTTTGCCCTTCAAATTTCCAATCGTTTAGGTCCCTGTAGATGAATGCGACTACCTCATCGACCTTGACTTCCCTCTCCATCCCATTACCTCTCCATTGGAACCGCGCTACGCCACTATGAACGAGACGTGGGAGAGGGTATTCTGCCATCCTTTCCTTGATGCTAGGAATTCCTTTGTGCTGACGCGGATATTTTGGCTTCCGGGAGAGATATGGCGGAGCAAGAACGAGTTCGGCGATTATTGCCTGCTCAAAAACAGAAAGAGAGTGGAGGAGAAGGAGGTCGAAATCGTGACACGGCGACGAGGGTATTAAAAGTGAGAAGGCAAACTAGCTTGCCGCGGTGGTTCGTAAGTTATAAAGAAGGGTAGAGTTTGCGATGTATGTACTGAAGGTCTTTGCATTTAGTTCCAATCCTTATTTACGCACATTTTCTCAAATCATTGACCGTCGTGTTTGAAGGTATTTGGCAAAAGGCTCTCCTGCCGCCACATCTACCGACTCACCAAGTCCCATCTTAAAGAGCAACCTCGGCGGTCTATCATTTCTTGCGCACATAACTACATTCTTTATGGCAGATTTCCCGCAAGATGAAGGATACTTCGATGATATCTCATTTCATATCTCACCCTCTTCGTCAGTTCTCGGCGCTCTCTGTTCCATTAACCCGCCATCGCCGATCCTCAGCCCATCACAGCTGACATTTACTTGGTCCTCGGGCGATATTCCGCTAGTTCTGTTTGACGACGCGTACTTACTAGACGCGCGCTCGCCAACGCCCTCAGGTATAAGCAGGAACAGAGAGAGCTATGCATATTCATTACAAAGTCGCAGACGGAGCCGCGTGGAGTCTGTATACGATGGCCCTGATCTTCTTGGTGCCAGTGGAAGCTCGAACACTATTGCGTCTGTAGGGACGTTCGGACCTCGCCATAAGGTTCTCAAGTCTCCTGAATCGCGCTGGTCTAGGGCTTCCAGTCTTGAGGAGTGTTCGACCGAGGACTGTATAGCTCTTGATAATGATATGCAGCAAAGCCCCGCTGGTAGGGGCAACACTCGCGACTCTAGAAACCCATACAGAATTTCGTCTCAAGAGATTGAAAACTTGGACCACGACAGGCGACCAACCATCACTAGCCGTGTAACATCTCCGGGTAGACTGGTTTCAGAGGCTGTCGTCGTTAAGCCCGATGTTGATTCTGGTGTCTCTGACTGCCATGATTCTCACCTGCACCGTCGACATGAGAGCAATGAACCTACGCCACACATAGTACAGCGTAGGAAATCTCAAAGAGAACCCACAACACCTCAACAAATTCAAATTCCTTGGGTTTCTTTTCATGAATGGAATAGGCAGCATGGCTCTCAGGAAAGCATGCCAGATATATCGCCCACTAAATACATTCCGGATCAGCAACCGAAAGTCATTGTAACCCCACCGCGTCGTACGATCCTCGGGAATCGTGACACCAACAATCACAAGATGGACATGCGTGCTCAGGCAGCGGAAGATTTCAGTTGGCTCAAAGCAGTAACTGTCCAATTCTTAGTTGACCAGGAAGGATTTCGAGCCGCTCAGCCCTCCTTCAAATACTCTGGTCTTGTTCGTCTCCGCTCTTCCCAAGAGCCCCGAATGCCCGCTACATTGATGGCGCAGTTCAGGCCAACCGTTCGACAAGCTTTTCATTTTCACTATGCGCCGTTTGAGACGCCCCCAATCCTACGCCGTGTCACGACTAATGGTCAGGAAACCCACGACTATATCTCAAAGCAAGCTCACTTGACGTTGAAAAGCAATGGTGTCTATGTCCTTCGCGGTCATGAAATATCCACTGCGGAGCATGATGCTTCAGAACCTACGAGACTTCAATGGCAATTTGAGTACCTCGTAGATAACCGGCGTATTGATAGTGCCTCAGGAAGGGTGATTGAAGGCGAGAAGGTCTTCACCCCTTTGAACTTTTCATGCTCGCCCAAATTACTGCTCCCTACTCAAGGAAAACGGATCAACATCATGCACGTTTTCAAGAAGGGAGTTGCTCCAAAGCTGGTCGCTGAAAAACTTCAACCTCCCGGTACACGCGTCGCCAGCGATTTTAGCACTATCACATCGACCAAAACAGACGCGCATGTATCCCAGTTAGTCATTCCAAAAGGGACTGTTTGGAGTCTGCATAGGCGAGTGCAATCCCATGGATCACGTCAGCCTGTGGCGCAGACCTTTGCCCATCGTACCCGAGGCAAAATTAGCGTCAGCCCAGGATCGAAACCCACTAGACTTCGTCGTTCCTCCTCTGCAGGTGGAAATTATCAACCTCCAGGTGTTTCTCGCTTTATCGACGCGGTTCCGCATACTAGCCAACAACAATCCGTTCTAGGTCAGCACATAATTCCACCAACGCGTTTGGCCGAGCTCTTCGATGTCTCAAGCTCGAATTCACCTCCCCCCGTTCCTACATCGGCTGGTTTTGTTTCTCTTACACCTCGACCTAGAATGCGGCACCCTTCCTGATTTAATGAGACTTTCAACACACGCGGGCGGAGTGGCTTTCCGGAATCGACGTAACTATACATTTCCAGAGAGATACAGTGCTAGATGTGCATGCGATATCACACAAATACAGAACAATCAAGACAAGATAGCTACATAGAAAATCATAAATTGAATCAGCCTATTCCTATTGCTCCAGGGTGATATCGGTTGACTTCGGGATCAGTGGCAACAGGCATCCCCATTTGAATTACTTGCATTAGGTTCTCCGAAGGCTGGGACACTAAGGGGGTCTCGAATTCCAGGTACGTCCATGCTTGGATTAGCTTTGAAGAAAGAGTTCGGTTTGAACGTCACGTTCAGATGTTCAACGGGCATCCTGTAGTAAGGCAAGTTAATTTCGACTGGGCAATGTTTGACAGCTTCACTCACACAGGCCAGTCCTCTGGGCGGGGTATGTGCGTAGTTCCTACACGGACGTAAGAAAATGGACTAAAAAGAGTTGTTAGACGCTTACCGATAGTCAAATAAACCAAGATGTCCTCGTCTTCCACACCCATTTTGCCTTCAACCCAGGATCCAACGGAATCCTCAGGTTCTTCTCTTGTTTGAGGGACGTACTTACCTGCTGGCCACATTCTCACAGTACCGCTACCTTCGCCTTCCGCATCCCGACAGACCCACAGGGTATTCTTCAAGAAAGCAGCCCTCCTGGCCGCCCAACCATCTGAGCGTGCCATCATCGGTGTAGCGCCGCCTTTGACGCCTAGTGTATAGCCAGCGGGTTGACCAGAACTATAGTGTTTCCTTCCGGAGTTGATGATTCGCCATCTACGCTCTTTTGCATAATCGTATGGCCTTCCAGACTCGGTCTTGATGACTGTGTCTTGAGGGAAGAAAGCATTACCGGCAAAATTTGCCTTGGATCCGGTAACAGCATCAAGTGGGAGAATATCTGACTCCACGACAGTATTCTTCAGACCATCTATCATAGGGTCCACGCGAATGCTGAACATATGCTGGTGGTAGTGTGCATTGATATTGGGAGCCACGGTAGTTCCAAAAGGATTTGGCTCTCCGTCTTTCGAAACGTAAACTGACAGGATTCCTGTAAGTCGGATTTCGAACTCGATACTTCCATCCTGATAGAAATGGTAGTTCCAAATGTACTCTGCGAATATGTCAGATGGAATTCGCCAGGGTCAAGGTAGTAAAGGGTTTACCGTAATTTGCAAGGGTGCAAACCATACTGATGACCAGTCTTCTCCTTCTTACGGTTTGTGACCTTCCATTCGGGCGATAGTCCGTGTGTTTCCAAAGCACACCTGCATCCTCTTCGTGAATGCATATCACGTTCTTGATGACAATGGCGCTTCCATCGTGCGCAATGAAGGCGCCAGGCTAGTACGTTTTCCAGTTGAGCAAAAGTATATGTTGATAAATTACGACGCACCAGGTAATGAATCTGACCCAAGCAATCACAACCTAGAGATAACTCATTTGCCATGGTACCCATGCCATATTCGCCACTATCAGAAAGAGGGCTGGTAAGGTGGCCGTCTAGTTGCAGCTTTCAGCGACTCACGAATCAAAGGCAAATTTTCTGGGATGCGGATTCTCCGGAGCGGCGTATGGTACGACCATCTCGGCCAGGGACAGGCGGTACATGATCGGCCTGACCTCTCCGTGATCATTATAAGTGATTGTAGACAATGCAATTCCCTCCCGATGAGTAAACGCTATTCAATTGATGCATAAATGAAGACAGTCCTGCGGCACGAAAAATAAGGGCGAACAAACCGATATGCATCTTCCAATTCTGCCACTCCAGGACGTGCCCGTTCATTTTGAAACTCACGCCTTCAGGCTGTACAACATGCAGGGGTTTTACGTCTGTCCTGGGTTGATAACCTCCTTCCTCGGTCTGCGCCATCAAGTCTGGGAGGAAATCCCAGGCTTTACGAGGAGGCGGTATGCGCTCACGTTGAGAGGCTGCTAGCGCGTCTGCGGCCGTCGGTGGGGGAGCCGTACTGTGGGCGCTGAGTTTGGCAGTTCCATCCGCTAAGCGGCTATAGTGCGGGGGAAAATCTACAGGAAAGTCGATAAGTAACAACGATACGCAAGCGTTTTAGAAAGCTCTCACCAACGTGCAACAACTCCTCCGAATTGGCGTCAATAATGGGGATGAAGTCCTTCAAAACTAGTCTGAACAAGCTTGTGCAGGCTATTCGATGCAACGTACCATGGGGTGTGCATAGAGATTGTCGTGCTCGGAAAACCGTGCAAACATCAATGCTTGCTGAACGCGACGTTTCTGGGGAAACCTTTCATCATAACCAATAGACCAACCATCACAATATATTTGTTCAGGCAAAACCCCTGGTGCCATTCAAATTTGAATCAGAGGTTTCAATCGGAATGCATGATTTCGAAACGCACCGACTTCCTTCGCTAATGCCTGGATTCTGGGATTATTTCTAACAACCTGTTCGGCTGCCACTAGCTCCTCCACAGATATTTGTGGGTGACATTTCTCCGAGAGGAGAGTCAAGGAATCCATATCCCATTTCCCATGTTCAAGTGTGAGAATGGCGTTGTAAGCACAGCTAAGGAAAGAATAATTAGACAATCCATTGAATACTGTTTGCATGATCGTACCCTTTGACAACGTCCAGAAACTAGATGAATGACTGTCAGACCAGATTCTAGACGGTTACAACTAAAGACTTGCATCAACTTCAGCTTTCCTCACTATAGGGACCGGAGCTTCTGGCTTCAAGCCTGGGCCGAGTGGAATGCCCAGGTAAGCAAGGACAACTTTCTTCGGTGGTGGAAGGTGGGAGCATGTGATGAACTTGACAGCTTTAATGTCGGTGCTGGCTGCAATATAATGACGGATTGAGAGGGATATTGCGGCGATCTATGTCAGGACGTGATGTCATGAGACTACAGATAGTTTATTTGTGCGATAAGATGGCCACACCTCTTCGGGGGTTAACGGATCTAGGGGATGGCTGAATGCTGTCGGGATCTGCTTAGGAGCTTTCACGACGCCAGATGCAGTGCTCGGAACAGCATCTTCAGTCGTTGCAGTACCGTCTGGGCTCATGTTGTTCGTTGTGTGGTAAATCGGGGAGTCTAGAATGGAGGGATTTCAGCGATTGGCAACGATTGGAGTAAGCTATATATACGCTGCCTTATTCAAATAAGCCTCGAGGTACCCACGGCTGATGTCAATCGTCAATTCCTTGTACCTTCCGGAGGAGATACCATTCGTGTTCGAGATACTCGGGTCACTGTGACTGATAATTGCTAGAAGGCATGTGATCGGCGAATAAGAGTTCAGCCGGAGAAAGATAAGATAAGAACTCCATTCTTCATTTCGTCCCAAGTAACGGCCAGAGAACGGACAAAGATAGTGTTGCGATTGTGATTTTCGACGACCAGTTCATATAATTGAATCAAGCTCCTGAACCGGAGAGCAAGCGCTAACCTCTAGTACCCCACGGTAATACTGTCATATGCCATGGCTGAAAAGGGGGACCATGCGGAAATGTAAATTGTGGGAAGTTTGCTGTAAGCCAGCTTTTCTGCATGAGAAACCGAGCTGACCTATAAGACATAAAGCCGGATACCGGCATAAGCTTTGTAGAGATGAATAACCTATACCGGAAAATTGACATCCAAAAAGGCTGCATCAGTGTGCGATTGATACTGGAGTTGGGAGCAGCCACAGTGATCAAGTAGGCAAGTCGTACATGTACATACACCTATTTGACTCTGTTGGGACAAGTCCACGTCGGAATCGTCCCTCTGGCCCCACCATTTTTGAGATTCACCACGCAGAGTATGGTTTGCAGATCGTATCCTGACTTGGTATCATCTTCTTTGTAATGCCGATTCGATGAACGAGAAATAGGACCTAATGGTACGATCGGAGCAGTCCTATGTATTCAGGACGGGATTATTCTAGCCATACATGTCTGGTCTTGGCTTACCATTAGTGCGAGGGTAGTATGGAGTGGTGTTTAGTGGGAGCTTCAAGGGAAGTCCAAGCAGCACATCGCCTCACGTTATGGAGCCTAGGTGATACCTGGGTGATACACACGAAGGAAGCCACTCTTCTACATTGCTGCGCCCGTGATCACAAAACCTGCGTTCTTTTGATCATCAAGTCAATGAAGGATATGTAGTAACGGACAACAGCGCTGGAGCAACGATAGATCTTTCACGAGCAGGAACTTCCCGGCCTTCCCTTCGAGAGCACGAAAACTTGGCAGGTCAATTGCTTCATCCAGCGAGTCATTTAGAAATTGGGATCAGGATAGTCAGTGTTTCTGAGCCTTCCAGGTAAGCCTAAGTTGGAGGGAGTTCACAGGGATCGTTTGGCCAGGCCAGATCCTTCCCAGGGCAAACAAAGGACAGCTCTCTATGGCAATTCTTGCCTTGCTCTGAGCAGGGATTGGTGATCCTTGGGTGATCCACAACAAACGACAGCTCTAAACGTGTAAAGGGTTGGAAATGAGTAAGGCCAACTGATATAGAGCTATGTAGCATCTACGCTTTCCTTCTTCTCCACGCATATTTGCATGATTGCGGTAGGTCGCATGATCTACGAACTACGGCTAACTCCGTCAAATTGAAATTCAATGACATTGAAGATGTTGGCACACGACCTTTGCCAGCCAGGAACCAAATGGAACCAATCGTCTGAAAAGCACCGTTCATTAAAGATGCAGGTTCAATATGATGCTGGAAGAACTTGCCTACTTACTCTATGGCTCGGAGTGTGGATTTGGCTTGTACAGCCTATGGATTCCCTTATCACATCCAATTTCCGAGAGAAAAGTGTCGCTGACAGGGATGTCATTGCTTTTAGTTCCTGTACACCACTTGGCAACAGCCACGTCCGACTGACTTGAAGTACCCTGAAGTATCGCTGTGGAACCATACTATCGCCACCCATCAACCCGTGTCCACGTCGCTTCCTGACAGCACGTTGCATGCACAGGTGAACCAACTGGGAAGAATTCCTGCGGCGTGGAGGTTTTCTTCAGAGTTGCCACACTCTGTGTAGAGAACGAAGAGTATAAGTAATTAGCCTCCAATGCACGGATGCTGCTTTCCCCCAGCCGACTATCGCGTTCCCCTGGTCCCTGATCGTCGCTTCCGTACCTTTCGCGTATTTGTTACTCATCGTGTTAGGCTATTTAGTCTTTCGGGAGACTCCTAAGCTACTACGACGACATTGACGAACATGGGCTCAACGCCTTACTATGGTCCCGACGAGTCTGCATATGATATTTTCCTTGAACGAACATTTCTAGCTGGGGACTTCGTGTGCGGATTAGGTTATGGTGAGTAAAGAGCTTGGCATACTTCTTCGACAGCTTTTCTGACATCCAAGTTTTTCGACAGGCATCCAGCTGGTGCTCTATACTTCCTGCGCAATGTTTTTGTGGAACGCTCGCCATTCAAGAGGGAAACAATCGATATTTTTACTCGCGTACATGACACTGCTTCTTTGCGTCGAGACAATCTTTGCGGCCGTTCAAGCTCGTACGGTACAGGTTATATACGTCGACAACCGAAATTACCCTGGAGGACCATGGGCATACTTTCTCGCAACGCAGTATCTGCCAATAAATGTTCTGTTCTATGCGACGCTCTTCATCCTTACGTTCCTTGCTGATTTGTTGGTTGTGAGTATCTTCTCACAGTTGGTGTATTCGCCATCTTACTAGCGCCTGCTTACTCGTTTCTAGCTTTGGCGATGCTGGGTCATTTGGAGTGGTTCTGGAAAGCTCGTTGCCTACCTCGTTGTGGCTTTCCCTGCGCTGATGATTCTGGCTTCCTTCGGTAGGTTTCGTTCCGATCTCCCACGTCATTGCCATTCATTTACCAATGGCAGTAATGGGAACGTTATGGACCCTGCAGTCTAGCCAACCTGGGCTGTCCCTCTACAGCGCACTTCCGATGGCGTATGGGACATCCTATTATATTATTTCACTAAGCGTGAACATCATCCTCACCATCCTCATTACCATTCGACTTCTCATGTATCGCCGACGTGTGGTTGCGACGCTCGCACTAGAACATGGAAAGCATTACTTCTCGTTGGCGACAATCATCATCGAGTCTGCCGCGCTTTATTCTGTCTTTGCACTTATATTCATCATCACGTACGCCGTCAATAACCCAATCAACCAAATATTCTTGGCGGTTGCTTCATCCGCGCAGGTGTGTGATTTTTTTTTGAGCCAATCTGAAGTAAATCTTGGTGCTAAATCGCGTCCTCGGTAGCAAATCGCCAGCTACTTGATTATTTATCGGTTGGCCGAGGGACGTGCTTGGAACCAAGGAACGTTTGCCAACCAGGAGAAATTGCAGACACTGCGGTTCATGGGAAGCACGACTCACCACACTGAAACGACAATGTCAGAGTTAGAGACTCCTGTTGATGGAGCACCTTCGGCATTGCCATTCTCGAAACACCCCAGTGGCTCAAGCTACAGTACTTCAAGTCCACTGAAGGAGGAGACATCAGGAATGCCCTACTGAACGAATTCAACTCAAAAGACGATCCAATCTGGACATATGTACCACATATTCATAATCTTGTACGACCGGTGATCACATAACTGTTGCGACGCTTTCAGACGATTAGCCAAGAGCATACGAGCATCTTTGCAATATAACACTTCTTGCAAAACTTCTGCTACGAGCTATCTTCACAGAAAAGAGATATGAATGCTAAGGCTGACAAGCGATATGTCAAGGACATTTGACCTCCTTCGCAACTCCTTCGGGTACTCCTCGCAATCACCCCACGTGACGTCATAGGCAATTGAGAAGGGATGAGAGTTTCGGTTCCAGTCCGTCGCCGTCCGTGAAGTTTCGACAAGGCTCGAGCGTCCCGAGCTCTGGACATACGTGGGTGCGAACAACCATCACTTCAACTTTTCTTTGGTTGCTATCCGCCCTTTCTCCAATTCTCCGGCACTTCAAGCGTAAACAACAAACAACCAAGTTCAACGTAGCAACCGCCCGACGATGTCAGAACGCAAGAGCGTCACGGACGTTGCAGAGGAGGAACCTCAAGGGGTCATCAATGGCAGCATTGGCAAGGAGCCAGGAGTCACCACAACTGTGGATGCTGAAGGTGAGGAGGGAGAGGAGAGTGATGAATACGACGACGAAGAAGCAGATTACGAGGTGCGTAAGCGAGCCCCATATTTGCGTATTGTCACTAAGAAATTTGCTTGTTTAGGAAGAAAAGCAAATTGTGGGAGACGAGGATGACGACGAGGACGATGAGGAAGATGATGAAGACGACGGCGGGGTATGCTTCACGTTCTTGCTTCCATGTGGGTTTCCAAATTCAACTCACCACCTCTTTCAACAGGACAAAAATGGCCTTACTCATCTACTGCTCGGAAATGTGCGCATCTAAAGACTTTGCCTAGCTCTTTTTCACCGATTAACGCATCCCATAGCCCAACGAACCTGTTGACGGGGACGACATTGACGACGAAGAAGATGAAGCGGACGCAGACGAAGACGAAGACGAGGACTATCCCATCCCAGAAGCCC
Source organism: Crassisporium funariophilum (assembly GCA_014925845.1). NCBI lineage: Eukaryota > Fungi > Basidiomycota > Agaricomycetes > Agaricales > Crassisporiaceae > Crassisporium > Crassisporium funariophilum. Next base: position 644,520 of record JACGCL010000001.1, read on the forward strand.
CTGCGACCATCAACAAAAAGCGTTCAATTGACGAGGTCGCTGACGAGGAAGACGCGCAGGAATCGAAGAAAGTCAAGGCCTGAAAATTAGATCGTACACGGCGCCTTGGGGACTTGACCGTGACGTGAACTCGTCCCCCCGGGACCCTCACGCAGAATTCGATTCTAGGACGAAAAATAGATAAATATTCAAGAGGAACTCGAATGTAACTGTACACTGACTTATTTCTCTTTATACCTTTCACGATGGTTGTTCTTACTTCCTGTATGTATCCTGACTCTCTTGTTATCCAATCCCAGCGCTCGGTTCTGCGAGGTCTTCCCTTACGCAAGGATGTTCTCGTGGGTTGGAGAGTTGTATGTACCTACCACGTTTTGTACTAACTTAACAATCAAGGGACTTTCGCGTTGGAAATATAAGAGTTTCCCGAGCATTGACGTGGCTTGTAGGTATAGGCTCATCAAGGAACAAGCTCCTCCTCACTCCATACTGTCTCAGCATCTTTCTTTTCCTTGAAGAAACGCGTCCGGAGATTTGGCAGCACTCCCAACTCAACAAAATCAACCTCTACCGGATCAACAACGACAACGGCGAAATTACCCAACGCCGTCTCCCAATTCCGTTTCGCTTCATCATATTTCTCCTTGGGCATATCGGCCTTCTCGTCTGGCTCTTCGACGCGCTCCGGCCACCGCTTAGCCTCTTCTTGCCCGCCTTCCAGCCGGCTACCAGGAACGGGCCGACACCAACTCGCTTTCATATGTGCGCTCAAGCTCTTGAAGATCTGGATGCGCTTGGCCTCCCAATCCTCATTTTTGAAGAGAGCCAGCCCTGTGTCTGGCCCAGCTTCCCCGAGAGCACTTTGGAAATGCGCGTGAAGGCGGTGTGATGGGCTAGGTACCAGGTGCACTTTGGCAATCACGCGGAACTGTTGTTGCGTACCCTCGATCCACCATGCGAGTTCGGCTGTTGAGTTGGATATGAGTTGCGTCACTTTAGGTGTGCGGATATCCGTCGTGCTTATGAGCAAGGGAAGGGAGATGTTGGCAGGAGAGACAAGAAACTCGCGAAATACGAGCGACCGGACATGGGGAATCAACACCGCGTCTGAGCTATTGATGGTCGCGAGTTGTACAACTGAAGTAGACGTGAGGACGGTCGTTGTGCAGTTCTAGTCTTCAAGCGCACCTGTCTGGTTCTTATACTCGCTGATAGCCTTTTCGAGAGCGGTCTTCCAACGGGGCGGCACGAAACTCATTGGTAGCTATTCAGATGATGGTTCGAAGGATGAAAGGAGGGGGAGATAAGATGCAGGTTACGCCACGGTCACGTGTATCTAGACGCGTTATAATTACATTACGATTTACATTTCCACAACACCTAATGTCATATACTGGTACCATGATCGAGCATTGCGTAAAGGCATTCAAGCATGTAACATCACCTCATCCCATCCCTGCCCTCCAGACTTCTTCGAGAAGTGTGTCCTATGAGACTCCCTACTGAACTCGGCAAGATCAACCTCGATCGGATCAACGACGATGAGCGCAAAGTTGCTCAACGCCTCCTCCAAATTGCGTCTTGCTTCTTCCCGTTTCTCCTGTGGCATATCCACACCATCCGCATCAGGATCCTCCAGGGTCTGCGGCCACTCCTTCTCATCCTCTTTGACTCGGCTCCCAGTAACAGGGCGGCACATGCTCGCTTTGATAGCCCCCATCGACGTCTTAAACAACGCCCTCCGCTTGGCTTCCCAGTCGTATCCTCCAAAAAGCACAAGCGCCGTGCCAGCCCCCGCGTCCTTCAGGCCATCCTGGAACCGCGAGCTGAGGTCGTGAGCGGGGTCGGGCGAGATGTGTACGTCGGCGATGATGCGGAATTGATGCTTCGTGGGCTCCACCCACCATACGAGCTCGGCTTTGGGGTGTGCGACAATTTGGTTGATCTTGGGTGTGCGCACGTCGGAGGAGCAGAGGAGCAGGGGGAGGGAGGGGTTGGCGGGATCGACGAGGAACTCGCGAAAGGTCAATGAGCGGACGCGAGGGATGCCGTTGGCGTCGATGGTGGCGAGTTGGAGAACTCCTGGAAATAATTGTCAGGACGTGGGGTAGAGATTGGATTCATGAGTATTTACCTGCTTTGAATTTGTACTGGTCGAAGGCATCTGCGAGTGCCGTTTTCCAGCGAGGGGCGGTTGATCCTGACATTGTCGTTGTAGTTAGGGTATCTGTAGGTAAGCGCACAAGTATTCCAGATGTCCTGGAGATTTTTGAAGGCTTTGGTGGATGAAGTATGGTGTCTTTATACTGTTGCTTATGACCCGTCTCAGCCAGGCCCAGGTTCGACCAGAACGTTCCAAATTTAGTTGGCAACATGTCTGCAACGCCCAGAGCCATCTAGGTCATTCGTGGGTGGTACCAATCATGGGCGACTGAATAGCGTTGTATGCCCAGCATCTCCACGACACGTAAATTTGTCCAAGATTACCGCTGACCGTGGAGTGTTGCCTGCAGAGAGCGGTGTTGTCCGTACCGCGAGAAAGAGGTCTATGCAGAAGAGAGGGCAAGGTTGGCGCAGATAATATCAGTTCCTGAGAGTTCCTGAGAGTTCTAAAGATTTGAGCCTTTGGTTGAGGGCGATAATGTTAGTTTGCGAGATGCTCTGAAAACCAGAGCAGACTAATCACCTCGTTTTGTTCGGTTGGTATTGTCTAGGCGCGGAATCGCAAGCGAAAAGAATGTGGTAAATATCTACTCAGGGTAAAACTGAGCAGTCCGCGCTAGCTTATGTGTTGCTGCGGATTCCTATCGCCAGTTTCTGGCTTGAGCCGTTATACAACCACAGTCTAGCGGTGACTTGTTAGAGGCGCGATGCAAAGAGTTTCACGAGCCGGTCAAGACATTTCATAAGACTGGAACTTGAGACCGAGGTATTAGGGGTATACCAGCCGTGATTAATATTGAATCGTCGAAGCCGTGTGAGAAACAAAAGAGTAAGAGACGGAGGAGGACGGAGTTGGGGCGGAGGCCTATTTCTGGCTTGTACTTGGCGCATCGACACGGTCACGTGCTTTACATTGCCCTGAATGTTCACGCCTCTTTCAAATTGCAGGCATCAAACAGAACCTCAACCGCTTCTCCGGCATCGAGAGGCGTGCAACTACTACTACTAGCGGTCTCGAGTAGTCCTGGATCCTAACATAGGCGACACATGTAAAGAAGACAGCTTTCGCAGGTGCACAGGCTCCGGAAGCGCGATGAGATTCCTCAAGAACGTACCTTTGTTTTGGTCCCTACCAACGCTTACTACAAAGTACTACAAAGCACTCCGCGATGTGGCCCGCCAACCACGCCCAAGGACATAGCACGAAGAAATGAAAGTAACCGACGTGGTCGGTCCCCCCTCATAAGTACTCGCCGACGTATAAAACGGGCCAATATACTCCTTTCCAGCGCCTCTCCATTGAAACACTCACTACCCATCTCATCTCCAAGCTCTACGCACCATAATGGACACAAAGTCGGTATACGAGACTTTATTCTGCGTCGGCATCCACGAAATGCAATCCTACACCCGCCGCACCATCGACCAATTCCACAGCCCGCGCGAAGTGCTCTGCGCGTTACACGACGTCATACTAGGTACGTCCCGCCGTCCCATGAGCCACGTCGATGAGCTAAGTGTGTGAGCTTGGTGTAGCGCATGGGAAGCTGTTCTGTCGTACTGGGAAAATCCACGGGAATATCAACCCGAAGACGATCGCGCTGGGGTGGCCGGGCGCTAAACCCGGATCGCAAGGATACCTGCTCAAACCCAAACCCGTGCGTTCTCTCACCTTCCATTTAGCATTTACACAACGTAACGGAACGAACCCCATCGCAGAACGCGAAGCCCAACCCTATATTCCAATCCATCTCGACCCTCGCCTCCCAGACCCTCCCACGCACACACAAATTACCCCCAGACTACCTCGACGACCTCGAATCGCTCTTCTACGTCCTCCTCTGGCTTACCACAACCTACACCCGCCCCTCCCGGCACTCCGCCCGCGTCCCCGCCCCCATAGTACAATGGGCGTCGCACCCGCTAAGCGAGAGCGCCATCCTGAGTAAGGAGCGCATGTTCACTCGGAGAGGGAGGGAGGGATATGCGGGGCTGGACGCGTGGATGGAGGCGCACTCGTGCTTTGCCGGAGGGGTGTTTGCTGATCTGGTCAGAGAGGTGCATGAGGTGCTCCTGAAGAGCTATGAGGAGAAGATGGCGGTGTATAGACCGAGGGTGATAGGTGAGCTGGTGGTCAAAGCCACGGAGGACTATGCGGGCGTGCTGGTGCACTTTGGGACTGCGATGCAGCGGCTGGAGGCGCAGAGTCCCGGACTGTGTGTGGGGGTGGAGGAGCTGGGTGGGGGTGTGGTGGTTTTTGAGGGCGAGGAGTGGGAGGTTGAGAGAGGGGAATTGGGGCGTCTTGGGGGATGTAAAGGCGATGTGCATAATTTGGAGTGTGTTGATGCTGCTCATAAGCGCGGGGAGTGGGAGAAGGGGGGGAGTATACGCGGTGTGAGGTGTTCGGAAGACGGTGATGTTTTTATCCGTTCCAACACTTCTGACACATCTTCAGGCTCTTCAGGCTCAGGTTCCGGCTCTCGCTCTAGCAGCGGCAGCGGCACCCGCTCATCCGAAGACCGCGAAGCCTTCTGGTCCGAGCGCAAATCCGACCTGCGCGCGCTCCTAGCGCACATCCACGCCCTCCGCAAAGGGGGCCTGCCGCTGTGCCGCCGATTGTGTGCGCGTCGGCGCCATACGGTTGCATGCATCAAGGCGGCGTGGGAGCGCGGGGACGAGATGGATCTGTTCCTCAACTCGAAACGTGGGTGGGACAATAATGAAAGGAGGCTGCAGGTATTTTGCCTTGATGATTTGTTTCGGCGCTTTCGACGGGAATACCCGGAAGTGTGTGTTGGTGGTTCAGTTAGATGAGGGCTGTTTGCTGTGAGATTTGGCGTGAAGAATGTTGATTGTCATTTCATGTTTATAAGAACTGGATGTTGCTGCATGTAGAACACATTGTACTCGTGTCGTCGATGGGAAGTGTATGCTCAAAGTTCATTCCGTCCATAGCCAAGTTGAGAGTCGAGCTTTCGAGTTGACTTCCGTGAAGAAAGCACTACCGTGACCGCGAACAGGCGCGAGCCTGTGCAGCTTAACCCGGGATGTCTTGTTTTTCGATGTGACGAGAGTGTCCGGACGGATGTGTGTTGGGTGTTGGTTCGCTTGGATGAGCGTTGTGAGATTGGATATGGCTGAGATAGTGTTTGCACGGACTAGCAATGGGATGGTGTATAATTCCACTCTGACGTACGCTAAATTGAATGAATGTATCCAGGGACTTTTTAGATTTCACGACCGCAGCTGGATGAGATCGAGTTGATATAGGCATTTGTGCGACCTTTGGTCACGTGTCAGTGTAATTCCCGCCCCCAGCCATAAGTCAATCTCGGAATCCTGCTTCAAGGTTTCTTACAAGCGGTTGCGCCCTTCCTCTGATCGCGCGCCTCAGATCATATGAGAGACGGCAAGACTCTGAGTGACCTACGACGCCGGAGAGGTGGTCTCTTTTCCATGTGAGCCATCAGTCTATGGAATAGTGCGGGAACACTCCCTACTGCCCACACTTACCGTCCATTGTTAGAAGAATGTGGCACTGGGCTGCCCAAACGGGCAATTGGGACAATGGTTATAAAGTTATTAAACGGCACTCCCCTATTCACTTTGAATTCCCCGATTGGGTTTATCGCCACAAACTGTTCCATGCTTGGCACCAATTTGTGGCCTCGGGCCAGTAGCTTTTATGTATAAAGGCATGGGTATTCCAGTGTCTGGAATCCCAGCTTGAGCCTTTACAGACCTCTTCCCAACGCCAAACCTTCCAAACAAATTCTCACTATCATGCCGAGCACTACTCCTGCTTCCAAACCCATCCGTCAAATCGACAGCGAGCGCCAACTCCTGTGTGTCCTCCACGGTGCTATATCCCGTACGTTCAACCAAGAAAATTGTCTTTCCAATCACTGATATCTATCTATCTACTCACAGAGCACCGAGACCTATGGTTAAACTCGGGAATTCTGCACGGGAACATCAACCTCGACACCATCCGTATCGGGGATGAGTCTCAGGGATCTCTCGTCTATCCACACGAGTCCATTCAACCCGATCCGACCTTCCAATCCGTCATGACCCTCTCCGAGTCCGTCCTGAATAGCACCGGCATGCCACCCAAAGACTACCTCGACGACCTCGAGTCATTCTACTACGTGCTCGCCTACATCACCATCGCCTGCACCGGACCCAACGCCTACCTCCCCTCCTCCGCGCTCGCCGTGTGGGTGTCCAACCCGACGTCTCGAGAGGCCGTACTGAAGAAGGAGGCGATGCTCATCCGTAACGGCCTGGATAGTGCCGACTTCGAATCCAATTGGATTCAACGCCTCTTATTCCTTCCGCTGTTGTCCAAGTTTCATCGCGTGCTGCAGTGTCACTACCTGCGCAAACTGGAACTGGCCGGCGGGGATGTTAATGCCAAACCCGGATTGACGAGCGGAGAGGACGGGGAGAGAGAGCGTAGGGAGGAGACGGCGCTGATTTATGAGCGTGTGTTGGGATTGTTTGAGTATATGATTGGCGCTGTGGAAAGGACTGATGCATTGCAGAAGCGCAATGCTGCGGAGCGCGAAGAAGAAGACGAAGAGGTGGATGTAAGCGAACCTGTTCGGCTTGAGAGGAGGGCACGTCGTCGGGCCCGTGCCATGCAGGCATGGCATCGTGAAGTAAAGAAAATATCGAGGAAATATCACAGCAAGCGCTGAAATAGCAGTATTGTGAGAACGCAGCCGTATAAGATGACCCATAGATAACTTGATGTATTCCCGACTCGTACCCAACTTATACCCTTGTGACCTTATCCATGTCTTTTCTTGGGCGGCATAGCCACGAATATGAATACGGAAAGCATCCACATCTTTCTTGCTCAGACTCTTGGAGACAAATCGCACAAAAGGCGTATAGTTAGAGAAAGGTTCCTTGTTGTCTCTCCAATCCAACGACTAAAATAGCATTTCAACGTGTGGCGCACACCACGAAGGATAGCCGTATCGGCTCGGCAGGAACTGAGCGCGAGAAAGTGGTATTCATTGCGTTTCATCAATAGCTACGATGGTATCGTCTCGTAGAAAGAGAAGAGTACAGTTTTAAAACAAAGCAAGAGAGATAGATAATTCTTTCTTTCTTTTGTATCGAAGTCATGTTGAAAAAAAATAAGGATGCGACGATGGTTTTACATACTATACTATACTATGCATTGGAACAAAACAAGAACGAAAACGGAAAAGAGAGTCTAATAAAGTAAAAAGAATGTACGCGTAGATGTAGATGTATAAATGAGTTGTCGAGTTATTGAAATCGTGATCGTGGTCATGATGATAGTGATAGTGTTTTGGTTTGTATGTCATTAAAAAGGATGCAATGCAAATAAGGATGGACGCAGAATGGAGATGCGAGTGCGAAGAAAGAATGAGAATGAGAATGGATATAAATGAAAGAAAGAAAGAAGGTTGTACATGATAGATAGCATGGCGGAATTGCAAGGCGAAATCTAGTATCTGTGATGCGTAGTATGGTTTCTGTGAAGAAGAGAAAAAGAGGGGAATCATGAACCATGATTGTGATATATCCGTTTTGGTATGAGGTGCGTTTCAGGTGCGTAGTGTGTGCATATCCTTCCCATAGTAGTCATCGGAAGAAAAGGAAGAGAGGGAAGTCGTGGATCCATGGTATGCTTTATCCGTTTTGTTGCGTTCCAGGTGCGTAGTGTGTGCATATGTGGGTAGACCATCCATCGTTCACTCCAGAGTGACGTTCATAATTTGACGCGGGGCCCTCCAATATCGTATGCCTGTCGAACAAGTCCGAGGTAGGCCGAGGTATACATTCCAGACGAAGAAAACATCAAACAGCCACGACCGTCTTCGGCGCCACCCCACCCCCCCTCGCAGACGAGCCCACTCTCCCCACACCCCCACCAACACCAACACCACTAACCGCTCTCTTCGCCCCATCTCCCACACCCACACCCACACCCACACCCGTCGACACACTCCCCGACCGACCCCACCCAAGCGTCATCAACGCCATCGCACTCGCCCCAACCGACGTCCTCCTCCCGCTCGCTCCTCCGCCTACGCCTACGCCCAGCCCCTCCGCACTCGTAGCGCCCGTGCAAGTGGAAGGATGCAGTTTGCTCGCAGATGACGGTAGAGGAGGAGGAGGGTGTGATGCCATTTTCGGAGAGGGAGAGCCGGCGGACGATGAGGGTCGGGCGGAGGTTGAGGTAGAGGGAGAGGTGGAGGTAGAGGCGGATGTTATGGAGGTAGCCGCAGTCCCGGTCGAGGTGGAAGAGTTGGAGCCGAGTGTACACCCCGACGTAGCACTGCGTTTGCTGCTGCTCCGACTACTACTCCCACTCCCTCCCCCACTCGCCGTCCCACTCCCACTCCCTCCACCCCCGCTCCCACTCGCCACCGCCGCAGCCACCACCGCCCTCCCCCCAATAAACGCCGCATTCCCCTGCGCCCTATCACACCGCTCCGCCACCCGACACGCCACCCGCACCGCCTCCTCCACCAACCCCCGCTCCGCCGACCCGACGGGGGTATGCGCCAGGAGATCGCGGAACAGGAGGACGTACCGCATGACGCGCTGCGTGGGGAGGATGGCGAGGTCTCGGACGGCGGGTTTGGCTCGGGGCTTTGTTCCTGCGTTCGCTGCATTCGTTCCGTTCGCTCCAGCCCCTCCTCCCGCTCCCGCGCCCGATCCGGATCCTGGCCCATCCTCAGAGGCATTAGCACCCCCCTCCTCCCTCTCCTTATCCCTATCCCTATCCTTCTCGCGCCTCCAGCTCCCCCCCTCCCCCAACCCAACAATAGAAGGCATACTCCTCCTCCACGTGCTCACCGTCCGCTTCAGCGGGCTCACAGGCGGGGACAACAAGCCTCCATCCTTTTCTTTCTCCTTATCCTTCTCCTTATCTTTATCTTTGTGGTTATCCTTCTCGCCATCCAGAGAGACCCGTGGGAATGCTTCCACACCGCCTCCTGTAGTGCCCTCGACGGCGGAAGGGGAAGTGACGATCTTCACCCGACTCCTCTTCCTCTTCGGCGTATTTGAAGGAGGAGGGCTCAGTCCAAAATCCTCAAACCACACACCAACAACTCCACACCAACCCACATACGCCGCCTCAAACCCTCCCTCTCCCTCTCCCCCTTCCTCTCTCCCCCCTTCCCCCCCACCACCCCCACCCCCCCATCAACCCCCAACAGCGCCCCCACCACCCCCCTCACACTCGGATCCCCCTCCATCGCCCCCAACATCCTCGCACTCACATCCACCAGCGCCCGCGCATACCGCAACATCAAAGCCGGCGGCGCCGTGCGCGTCTCGCCCGCTAGGAGCGCGAGGAGGGCGGCGTGGTAGTGTCGCTCGGTTAGGATGAGCTCGCGGCAGGTTAGGAGGGCGCGTTGGTTGGTTAGTTCTTGTTCGAGGGAGAGGGAGGTGGGGGGCAAGGGGTGTTTGGGTTGGGGTATTGATGTTGATACTCGCGTGATTTTGCGCTCGTCCATGTTGTCGTTGTCGTTCCCAACAATATCCCCAACCTCTTCCGTCGGACTATCCCTCAACACCCCCTCCTCATCCACCCACGTCCCTCTTTCCCCCTCGCCTCCCCCCCTCATAACCCGCTCCCGCTCCCTCGCCTCCCACTCCCCCACCTCCCGCATCCGCTCCATCTCCCCAACCAACCCCACATCCGAAATCCCCTCATCCGTCATCGCACTAGCAAGCGTCCACCTCCTTCTCCCCGCGCTCGCTTGTTCGTTGATCAACGCGTCGCGGCGCAGTAGGAGGGGGCGAGCGGGGCCTTGGCCTTGGGCTGGGGGTGTTGTTGGTGATGCGGGGGAGGGTGAGGGGTCAGGTGCGGGTGGGAGTGTGATGTGGCGGAGGGAGGAGTCGGCTGTGGACGGCCGTGTATGCGAGCGATAACTGGGCAGGGGCAGGTCGACGTCGGACTCGCTGCCTAATGTGAATTTCGCGCGTCTGCGCGAGGTAGAAGCGGAGCCGTCGTGGTCCAGAATCGATTTCGGCGACGGGTGTGGTTGTGGTTTTCTCAGTTTCGTTGTGGCCTCGAGCGAGTCGGGACGCAGGAGGAGGATGGTAGCGGCGGCGTCGCCCCACGAGGTGCTCTTTTTATGTGCATGTGCATATTTCGCGGTGTAATTGGGCGGTGGTTCGAGCGGTGTCAAAGGCAATGGTTTCGACTCTAACTGCTGAGCAGAGGAAGAAGGCTGGACAGAAGAAAAAAAGGAAAGAGGGTGGTTACGTTAGTAACGCGAAATCATGTGTCATGTCAAAAGTATCATAGCCCAAGCACACAAAAAGTCAAAAACGGCCTTCTCCGCCGCTGCCCTGCGCTCTCATCGCCGTAGAATGCAACAATTGATATAACAGACAAATGACTCACGGCATCTTCATCCCTATGAAAAGGAGCTCCACCTCCAACTCCCCGTGTTTCCTCCTTTCCCTCCTCCTCCACCTGTAATTGTAATTCTTTGTCCTCGACATCCACACCCAAGCTGGTCCGACTACTACTCCCACTTCTCCACCTTCTCCACCTCGCAAACGTCCCCCCCAAATCCGACGCCGACCCCGAACCCGAGCGCGACGTCGTCCCACTACTCATCCCTCCATGACCATAATGTGACCCCGAGCTCCCACTCGCACTCGACCCCGGCCCCGGACCCGCGACGTCCGCCCAGCTACTCGGCGGCAGCGGCGGCACCGGGGGCACGGGGTTTCTCGCCCTGCGTTTGCGCGAGAAGGAGTGTGCGCTGCGGAGGGAGAAGTTGCGCAGGAGGCTCGGGGAGGGCTTGAGGTGGACGTCGGGCGTTGAGGTGTGTCCGCAGTCGCTCATGGCGTGGTAGCGCTCTTGGTGTTGGTGTTCGTGATGGTGATGGTGAGGGGAGTGGGGATGGAGAGAATGGGATGGCGAGGAGGGGGGATAGGTACGAACTGAGCTGTGTGCGGTGTTGATATGACAGGGGCCCGGCGTGATGTATCTCCGTCGTGCGTATCGGGTATCGCGCTATCGTGATTGCCCTTGTCATAAACTGGCATCGACGGGCGCCTTTTCACCAACTTGCGCGTGGCCGTCATTTTATCCTGCGAGGGCATGCGTGAGGGGACTGTGTGTTGAGTTCCGCGGGTGCCTGTTGTAACTGTCATTTTGTCCTGGGAGGGGGAAAGAGCAGTGTGTGGAGGGAGGGCATTATGTTTATGTGTATGGGGAGTTGCAGGGTGTGCAGGGTGGGATGGCAAAGCAGAGGTAGAGGCGGAGGCCACGAGGTTGGGGTTGACGTTACGATCAATGACATTATTATTATCTAAATCATCATTGCACTCGTCATCGTAGTCTGTGAGGTCGATAATGGGCTCGCTCGCGAAGGACAGCGGCTGCAGTTTGGGCGGGGACCCGTGTTTCTTCAATTTCCTAGGGGACGAGGAAGTGTTGGGTGATGGGAGGGGCATGGGTACGAGGAGGTAGGAGGAGGAGCGGGAGGGGTTGGTGTATATCTGGTGAGAATGGATGTTAGGACGCGGCAGGAGAAGACTGGGGGTGGACAACCAATGCAACAACATGGTTGGGAAGTGAGAGAGCTCACCGTGCTGAAGCGAACAGCGAAAAGAAAGAACTTGATGTTGATGGGATCCCCAAACAGTGCAGTGCACAGCGCGTCAGATCGGCCAACAGCTCAAGGCAGGCACCAAACCCAGTGGCGTTATCAATCTACTGTACTTTGAGCAACAGCAACAGCGACAGCAACAGCCAGCAGCGAAGGTCAGAAAGGAAGCTGCAATTACAACCACAAATTTTCAAGCAACGAGAAGTACGCGACCTTGTAGTGATGTAGCCATTGACGTCATTCTTGCTCTCTTTTTCGCTCATCATCTCGCTCAACTTCTCACCGTCCATATCTCCATGGTCCCTTACAGACACCGACTCGAGTCTTCGATTCCACCGACACTCTATCTGACCATCCACCGCTCACCTACCCTCCGTACATTCCATTCCATTCACCTACTTCATATCTCGCTTTCATCCTCATGTCCCTGATCTAATCTCCACTTCTCCACTTAATACACACTAACAGACACTAACTCACAGATCGCCCTCCATCGCCCCCCGCCGCTGTCTGCTACCCACCGGCCACCTCGGAAATCACTTCCCCCACGCCTGTCCCCTTGATCGCAGCTCGAACATGCTTTGAAGACGAGGTCACGGCTATTATCTATATGCCTTTTTATCAAATTTCGTTCATTATCAGGCCCAGATTCCCGAAGTCGCTCTTCAGGTACTTTCAGGGCCGCCCTCGCTGTCCCAATCCGATAGTTGTGCAGAGTAAGATTCCGAACAACGGCTCGGAGACTCATGCCAGACCCTGCAAACACGACCCAAAGGCGCCCATCCACAACTCATATACACGTTCGTCGCATCCTCCACATCTCATACACACGTTCGCTGCATCCTCCACTTCTTCAAATTACACCTTCCGCAAATCTTTCTCTTTCGTGCTAAAATTACCTCCCCTCCCCCCTGCCCGAGCCCGCCCTGAACACGCCCGACCACACGCCGTGACGCCACGCTATTCTTGGAGCGGCGGGGATCGCCACTGTCAACAAAGTACATCTTCTGACAGCTCGAAGCAGCCTTTCCGGGATAGGATGCACCGACTCCCCTTTGTCTTGGCGGCCTTGGCGCGTTTTTTGAGGCTTTGCTTTTTACTCTTGGACCGCTCGATTGCGGGCCTTGGATGACTTTCATTTTGATTGAGTGGCTGGCTGACTGGCACTGTGCGACTCCGACTCCGAATGAACGTGGGTCGGAGTTCAGACTGGACAGGACTGGACTCGGGGCTACTTTACTTCGTGAATGGATTGCGTTCGAGCTGTACTGTATGGCGTACACATTTCTCGATGTCCTCGAGTTGTCGACGACTCCGACAAACACTCTGGGCCCTTCCGGTATTGGAATGATTCATTCGTCCTGTTTACATAGCGTGCATTACACAGAATGGAAGTCATACATCATATGATCTCATCGCCAGGTGTCCATCCACGCAAACACTAGATCAACCATATCTAACTTCACAACGCTCATCGAAGCGGACCATCACACAAGACACATACGCATGCGGACACTCTCGTCAAAACATAAACAAGACAACAGGTTGGGAATCATACACTATGAGACATGATCCCATCGTTAGGTGTCCATCCACGCAAACATGATCTCAGCCATAAGTAAGTATCCAATCTCACAACGCTCATCCAAGCGAAGCAACACCCAACACACATACATATAAAACCAGACATCAGAATGGGAACCACATCATCCCATCGCTAGGTGTCCGTATATGATCTCAGCCATACCCAATCTCATAACCCTCCGCTCGGCGTGGGATGGTGCGAAGAGAGCGGTTCGTGGTGTCTGGAGAATGGGGTCGTCTGCAAGGGGCAGGTGTGGTTCGTGGCGGTTTCATTAGTGTTCATACCATTCATTATTATAGGAAGGATATCTTGCTCGCATCGCATTGCATTTTTTTCACAGCATACATACAAAACTAAAACATATCATCGTCATTATCATGATCACGATTTCAAAAGCTCGACTACTCATCTTACACGTAGTCTCGAGGCGATACCATGAAAGCCAAAGAACACAAATTTCTCGCCCTCTACCGCGCCAATACAGCTTGCCATTTCTTGAACGTGCGCCACACTTTGAATTTGAATTGTTAGATAAGCTACTGTCGCCGACTTGCATTTCATGGGTTAGATAGACGGTAAGGAGGCCTTCTCCCACTATATGCCTTGTGTCCATTTGTATCCAATAGCGTCGTCGTCTCCGTTCGAAGCTACCTTTGAATGAGCGAGCAGGATCTGGACGCTTTCCATTCGTGACTGCGCCACTAAAGCAAAAACAATGGTAAGGTTACATATGGTACAAGTTGGGAACAAGTCTACAAGTAAAAATACAGCAAATTTTCTATAGGTCATTTATACGGCTTCGTTTTCAGAATACCGCTATTTCAGCCCTCACTGGGATTTTGTCGACCGCGGCCATCTCTTCCCCGAAAATGCGCGACGCCATGATCTTCTCCAAGTCCAACAAATCGACGTCTGGGTGGCGCTGGGGCCGACTAGGTCCCACATCAATCCGACGATATGTGCTCGCCTCCTCCTCCTCTCCATGACCGTCTTCCTGGGTCGCGGCAGTGCGCTCCTCGTCTGCTTCATAGATCTCCACACAGTCAATCGCCAGCTCAAACGAGCCCAGCACACGCTCATAAACCATTAGCGTCTCCTCCTTCCTCCTATTCCCTTCCTCCTCCTCGCTCCCCACCTCGCGTGCGTGCTCGACGTCCTCATCATCCACCTTGCGCAAGTACATACACTTCAACATCGCATGAAACCCATCCAACAACTCCTCAAATATAAACCCGCAGAACCACGGCGCCACATTCCCCACACCCATCCCGAACCCAAACAGCATCGCCTCCTTCTCCAACACGCTCTCCCTCGACGTCGGGTCACCAGCCCACATCGCCAGCGACGGGGGGAGGGAGTGAGGGGGAAGAAAGGCGTGTGGGGAGGTGTAGGCGATGGAGATGTAGGCGAGGACGTAGTAGAATGACTCGAGGTCGTCGAGGTAGTCTGTTGGTAGGATGCGCTTGCGGTGCAGGACGGATGAGGAGAGGGACATGACGGATTGGAATGTCGGATCGGGCTGGGTGGTGTGGTGTGGGTAGACGAGGAATCCTTGGGGGGCGTCTGCGGCGGCTCCGTTTGAGATATGGATGGTGGAGAGGTTGATGTTCCCGTGTAGAATCCCGGAATGTAACCATAGGTCTCGGTGCTCTATGAATAGATTTGCTGTAAGTAAAATTGGTGCACTGGGTTTAATTTAATTGAACGTACGGGAAATAGCAGCATAGAAGGCACGCAGGAGTTGACCGCGGCTGTCAAATTGACCGATAGTTTTGGAAGCAAGAGTAGAGCGCGCCATGATAGTTGAAACTTTGAAAGGTCGGCGTTGGAAAGAGGTCTGCAAACAGCACTCAGTATGAGGGGCTTCAGACAAAGACCCACCCATGCCTTTATACATAAAACTTTCTGGCCCCAGGCCACAATTGGTGCCAAGTTATGTGGCGATAAACCCAATCGGGGAATTCAAAGTGAATAGGCGAGCGCCGTTGAACAGCTTTATGCTCATTGTCCCAATTCGTCCGTTTTGAGCATCTCGGCGCTATAAGAACAATGGGCGGTAAGTGTGAAGACTAGGACTTGTTGGACTTGTTTCTCGATTGCTTCGTAGACGGATGGCTCACATGAAAAGAGCTAGGCACCAGTGATTAAAAATAAACATGACTCGGCGCGTTAAAGACAGCCAATTGGGAGAACCAACTTGTTACATACAAGGCACAATGCCGCCAGTAGGAAACTTAGTAGGATTTCGAGATCATTTTGACTACATAGAGGTGGGATTTCCACGACACGTGACGAGAAGTGGCGCACATGCCTAATCTCGTCGAGTTGTCGGCGCGAAGATGAGAAATATAAAAGAAAAAGCAGATGGATTATCACAAGATTAATCGAAAGTAACGCGAACAGGTACTCAATTGACCGTAATTACTGATCAAGTTGGAATGTGTTCATCCTCTTGTCAATCTCACTGACTTCAACTTCCCCAAACTGTTCCACGAGATCAATGAACCAATCGATGCGCTCCAAAAAGTCCTCATAGTCCTCCTTCGAGTCTCTCTCCAGCTGCTCGGTCGTACGCGGTCTTTCAAGAGCCGCCTTCTGCTCGAAGCGGTATCGGAGGATGGTCTGCCAGTCATCCAGAAGGGTCTCGAATACGTAGCTGCTGAAATACGGGTCCGTGTGGCCCGCCTCAATCCCGTAGCCGGTGATCATGGCTTCCTTTTCCAGTACGGCCTCTTTGGAAGACGGAGTGGAGACCCAGGATTGCAGGACATGAGGTAATGTTGGGTGTTTAGTGGAAGGTCCGGTGAATGCGATTGGGATGTAAGCGAGGACGTAGTAGAAAGATTCCAGATCATCGAGGTAGTCAATAGATACGTTGGGATCCTCCGGATATAGGTCTCGAGATAGGCTATTCACGGAGTGGAAGACGGGGTCGCCGTTGGGTTTCTTCAAAGCAATGTGCAAGTCAGTGACATTTTTCGGCGGAAATGGAAGAAGAAAACTCACGCTTGAAGCGTCCACATCTATCAAGAACCCTCGCTCGCCAGTCGGAGCCGTGGCTTGGAAGCAGATGGTGTCAAGGCTCACGTTGCCGTGCGGGACGTGTGTCGCATCCCAAACATCTTGGTTCACTAGAAACACTGAGCAGTCAGACGCATGCATCGAACAAAGCAAACACTTGAGAAATCACGCACCCATAATCGCGTCTCGAATTGCGTGCAAGACCTCTTTTGGGCTCTCAAAGTGCCTAAGAGTCCTATATGGAGGCGCGGAGTCCTTCGAGCTTCCAGAAGATTTGACCGAAGTGGGTTTATTTGAGATTGCCATTTTGCAAGGATAAGGTGAAGGGAGGATTTATGGTGTAGTGGCAATGTATATTGTGGAATGACGAGGCTCGAGCCAATCCCATTTTATACGCGCAGAGAGCCACAGCAATGTACCGACTTGGACTTGTTCGAGGATGAAATAGGATTCCAGATCCGGAATGGTGCCAGCATATGAAGGCTTTCCGTAAGTTGCATTGTGCACTTCGTTGGTCGATGCCTATTTGGTACTTGGAGGGATCTGCAAACAATTACCACCCTTGAGAGCAATTGCCCGTCTCCCTGACGACCCCATTGAGGTTGGGGGTTCGAGCGTCTTTGACTCCGTTGACCCCTTGCGATACTGGCCCTCGGATGGGTGGTAGAACAATAGTTACATACGGAGTGCTTGTTCCAAGGCCATGCAAGACCTATTAGGCGATGGATCAATGAGAGCCACCCCGACTGGTGTGGGCTCGTGTCGGTATTGAGTTATTGAGACTCGATGTTCAGAATTAAAGACCAAAGCTGCCTCGCAAGCATGGATTGTTCGCGACTGATCCCATGATCGCGTTTCATCTAATCTTATCTCCCGTTAGGGCGGCCCATTTCTCTCTCTCTCCCTCACTTGGCCACGACCCCGTATATAAAAGCCAGTGCGATGGCTCAAGACAAACCTGCGTTCCTTAACACGGTGCTTAACCACCTCTCCAGCGCTCCGCCTCCTACGAACCGTCCACATATCACCCTAACTTTTGCCCAATCTCTCGATGCCAAGATCGCAGGGGCACAAGGACGGCAGCTTATCCTCAGTGGAAAAGAGAGCATGATCATGACCCACTGGTATGCTCATACCAAGGACAAACAAAACAGCTAGCTCACTTGTGCGCTTTTGACGATGGGTCCGGCAAGCTAGGATGCGCACAATGCATGATGGAATACTCATTGGCATCGGAACAGCTCTCAACGATGATCCACAATTAAATGGTGTTGTCCCTTGGAAGAAAAGGGGGCAGTACATATATCTAACCCCCTGAATCACAGTGCGCCATCTTCCTCTACTCCCTCCTACTCCGTACAGCCTTCCCCGACCAATCGTTATTGACACCCACCTCCGTCTCTCGCCCGAATGCAAACTCCTCCGAAACTACAAAGATGGCATTGGGCGGAGACCTTGGGTCGTCTGCTCCACCACGGATACAGATACCGACTCTGCCAAAGAGCGCAGAAAGAAAGTACTTGAGGATGCTGGTGCTCGTATCATCGAGATCTTTGAATCAGGCTCCTCGGGAACCCCAAACTCTGTACATTCTTCTCATCTTCCATTCCCCGCTGTCCTACAATCTCTTCGTGACCTTGGTATCTGTACACTCATGGTGGAAGGTGGCGCACGCATCATTACTTCATTTCTTGCTGGGCCCGAAGATGTTGTAGACGCAGTGGTTATAACCGTTGCTCCAATAACGGTGGGAGATGCGGGTGTCGGATACGAGTATCAACCCCCACATCAGGAACTCGGGGAAGGCAAACTCGGGGAAGGCAAGAATTCGGCAAAATTCACAAAGATTCATACCGAGTTGATGGGTCGAGATACAGTAATAGCCTTTCTACCTGCAACATGATTTTACCCAAAGCTTATATAGAAACATCATTTCATTGCTCATCGTGTATATAGCAACAATTAAGATGTTTCGTGTAGAAGTTCTTCATATGTATGGAATTTGTATGTATAGATATCCACAATGGATGGGAGACGCGCCAAAGCCAACCAGAACAAAAAAAAAGAACGGGCGATGCAGGGAGAGATTCACAGCAGGAAACGAGATTTACATGAAGTTTGAATGGATAAGACAACTGAGAAATGTTACTTTGTTGGAGATACAAATACATCTTTGATGTTGGCTTCTTCTCGCCAACATCAGATCATCCACTTACTCTTCGGAAGACGAGTTGTCATCGTACAACATCACGAAATCCATCGCAGACGCAGGGGTGCCAGCAGCACTGGCTGCAGCGGCAGCCGCGCGCTCAGCCGTAGTTTGCGAACGACTGTCATGCCAAAGGGCTTCGTCCTCGTCGTCGGACGGCGACGACGGCATACTGATCAATGAGATGGATGAATTATCGGACCCAGCGTCGGAGAGATTGTCATCCGTGGCCATAGTGGACGGTGCCGAAACAGATTGAACGGTCGTGGATGCGATGTGCTCGCTTTGTGGGGCTGACGACGCAGTGGGCATAATGATAGATGATGCCGCCATGGACTCGTCGGACGAGTGATGAGAGTCTGATTCTACGACGTTGATCCTGAAAAGATAAGTTTTAAAACCTTGCGCTCATCTGAAATGCAAAAAAGAACTTACTCGATCCAGAGACTATTACCGAACAACTCGCCATCGGCCCTCAACCTCCAATATCCAACATATCTTCCGGGAGCATCAGGTGCCTAAAAGACGTTGATGAGTACCTTAGTTGACACAATTTGACTCATGGCAGACCTTCAACTCTCCCGTCCAGATGTCAACTTCTGCTCCTGCCGACACTTTCCCAACCTCAACGGAAGTGGATGCTGGCTTCTCCGTCGATAACGATTCTCC
Source organism: Crassisporium funariophilum (assembly GCA_014925845.1). NCBI lineage: Eukaryota > Fungi > Basidiomycota > Agaricomycetes > Agaricales > Crassisporiaceae > Crassisporium > Crassisporium funariophilum. Next base: position 663,793 of record JACGCL010000001.1, read on the forward strand.
AGCAACGAATACTACTTGCGTATTTTCAGGCCAATCCAGGCTGCTGTCATTGAGCAAGCGCCAACATTTGACAAACTCTGCGCCAGGTGGGAATACCTGACCATCAGGGACAGTTACGTCTTCAACAAAAGCAGCGCTCAGAGTGATGACGCGCGACTCGGACGCCTTCACCAGAGTTGCAGGGACTCTGACCGGGATTAGAGACGGAAGCTCGCTAATAAGTTCTGCAAGCGAACGACGAGGAGGAGTCGGACTGGACAACCTTGAAGACGGCGCCGAGGGTCGATGAAGAAGAGCTTCGCCAGACAGAGGCGAATCAGTGATGCTGGAAGAGTCATGTGCGACGGAAACAGAATTTGGCGCCATGAAGTCCTGCACCCTCGTTATATCTTGCTCAATCGCCTGTAAGAGTCGGTTCATCTCCGAAGAGATACTGGTCCATCCAGCTTGCGCATCTTCAACCACAGTGCCAGCTTTTTCATAGGTTGTTGGTGATGATGTCGTGGATGAGGCTAAAGGTTGCTTGGGGCTGGCTGGCGGAGAGGCGCCCGTCGGTTTCGCAGGTTCTGCTGGACCTGGAAGTCCAAAGCAACGAATCGGTTCTGACTGGGTTTGAGATTCAACCACCTTCTGTGCTGAAGAGGATATAATTGAAGACGCAGACAGAGATGGACCTGCGAAGTCATAAATAAGCTGCAAAAGCTCCTGTTTCTCGGTCGTATTCGTAGTAGGCCATGGATTGGGAGTATGGTCAGGAACACTTGGTAATTCTTTCACATTGTGAGTAGATTCCTGGGACGCGTCGAGATCAGCCCTGGAATGGAATACGGGGGGCACTGGCATGGCCTCGACAGATGGCAAGACAGGCACAGGAATGTTGACATGAGGGAACCACGGAGGTACACTGGCAAATGGTGGGGGGTCCGCAAACATATTAACAGACCCGGAAGGGTACGAGTGTTCCATGGATTGATGTGGTGTCACTGACGAGTTGAAAAACCCTGGGATGGACGCCCATGAAGAATGTGATATCATTTCAGGCTTCGGGGGAACGGGAGGTTTGGCAGGCGAAGGAGGTTGCGAGGAAGTCTGCTCGACGCGATGCAAGTGGGAGGAAATGTCGCTGGCACCAAATTCAAATCCTGTCATGGAGCGTGCCACAGGTGTAATGGACCGCATCATGTCTTCAACAGGTGAGCGAGATCGGGTCGTTGATGGGCTATCGAAGTAATGGAAAGGTGCCGGAGGGACAGGTGACGGCGATCTCTGCCTGACTGATGCATTGGCTGTCGATGCTGTCGACGGGGCGCGCGAACAAGCAGAAGCAGTGGGAATCATACTATCGGCGACGGGCGAAGCGTTCGACTCATGAATGAGTGTATGTTGACCAACTCTATAAACCGTTGGTATGACCGTGTCAGGGGCCCTCATCTTGAGCAATGGGTGATTGCTAGGATGAACAGCGATGGGGAGGGCTTCGCAGTTTTCACAAAGGTCGTAGTCTGGACAATCAGGGTGCATACACTGATCCGGGCTTGAGCAACGAGACCAATGCCAGCTCAAGATAACTTACCTTGAACCTAAGACCAAAGATCTTCTTTGTACAACCTTAAGGTTTCGAAGTGAGCCCACCATGACTATCTCATACCATATATAAGCCTTACCATTGCAAGTGGCATAGTGCATGGACCGAGCTACTGGCCGACGGCGCTGCGGAGTTTGGTGAGTCCAGCAATATGAAGTGTTGTTACCTAAACTTACGATGTAGTCTTCCCTCTTGGTAATCTTTACGAAGGCGTGGTGTGGGTGTTGCTCATCGGTAATGCTGTAGTGTAATGTTATAGAAGATAGTCTTGATTCTGCAAGCAGGGTGGACGTACCGGAAGCACGAAGTGCAAGTATCAAAGTCCGGACAATTGAGACATTTCTGATGAAAGGGTAAGTAATATTCGTTAGGATGATTGCGCATCTTGGCTTACATAACGATCTCCCAGAATTCTCGAGTCACAGAGATCGCAATTGGCATAATGGACTGTTGCCTGTTGAGCAGAAACGGGTGCTTCTGAGGTTGGAGCCCTTGTAGCGGGCGTACTTGGAGCGTCTCTCTCGCCAGTTCCACTAAAGACGGTATGTACAATGACACGTCCAGGCTCTGTGATATCGAAAAACTCGTGGAATGGATCGTGAGCTGTGGCAGACTCAGAAGTGATGCATGCAGTGCATAGATCGTAATCTGAAACAAAATGTATCCCTCAACATGCCTTTTGATATATATAAGGGCACAGACTAACCTGGGCAATCGAGGCACTTGTGTCGAACTCCTTCGATGTTTTTGTTGCAAGCATCGCATACTACTCCGGTATGGACAACAAGGGCAGGCGTAGCAGGAGTCAAAGTCACTGGCGGAACAAATGGAGCATTTTGAATTCCTGAGTCCGAAGATTCCGACCGAGGCATCCAAGTAGGCAGGCGTGGGATGGGAAGACGCTGATTTGGAGCCAGAGAGGCAAGCTTCATGTTGTGCGAACCCATAACGCTCAGGCAAAAGCCTGGCCTTTCCTTGTTATGGCAAGCTTCGCACTGAAATGAGTGTGAGGGGAATTCTTCCCTAATTACAAGTAAAAGTGATACGCACAACAACGAGGTGGCAGTTGTCACAGGAATACCACGAGCCCAAACTCTCAGCTCGTGAGATGTTCTGGGTACAAACAGAGCATAGGAAAGGAGGGGGTGCCGAAGTCACAGAACTCAAGGTATTCCGTTCACCAAAAGATGTGCCAGGCAAGAAAGGATTAGACCCTAAAGGAGTGCTGAAGTTGCTCGTCATGACACGATTAAGCCCTTCCTGGAAATTCTGTAACATTACTTCCACCTCAGCCTTTCCTTGTGAGACCGAACAACAAGCACGAGGAGCCGAAGCTGAGGTTTGATGCTGCGGCGTAGACCGCTGCGATCCAGGACGCTGTGATCCTTGATTGAATGGACCAGTCGTAGAGGTATCAACGTCCATCGATACTTGAGAGGATGCAGAAGGCGACGAGGAGAATATTATAGGCGGGGGTGGAATATGAGACATAGAGATGGCGCGGGAATTAGTGAATGTCGAGTGAACAGCTTGCGGAGCCTGAGAGTGTGCTCCACCGTCTGAGAATGAAACGTCAGCCAGCGTATTGCAAACATTTGCAACAAACATACTGATCAAACCTGGGTAATAAGGCCTGCCGTCGACTACAGAGAACCTCAGCAGCGCATGAGGCCAAGTACGTCCTTTGAACTGCCGGATGCACTTTTGATAGTCGTAGCTGGTGAGAACCTCTTTACCAAGTAAGATGCGAGAAGGCTGAGCAGCATCAGGCGAGAACAGAAGCTTCGATAAGTAATAGTCTTGTGTAATAGAGAAGACACGATGAAGCTGGCAAAGTGATAATGAGTCGTCATTCCCCACTACGGTGGCGTCTCAGGTATAACTCACTTGGTTGCAGATTTGCTCGTAGGAAGGGAATGTATTGGTGTCCGAGAAAGTATGCTTGCGAGTATGGCCACGATACGTGGCTTTAATGGTGAACAACATCGTTGTAAAGTGAGATGGGGAAGGGGGTCGAGGTTAATAAGACCTCCTGTGCCCCGCAGCAACCTGTGAGTCAACGCACCGCCCGTCACATTTGTCACATAGCCGCCCGACGGGTCTCCGGACCGCCCTATATTGGGCTGCGGCGGGTAGTCAAGCAGAGTCAGCCAACCTCAGCCAACGCTTGGAACGACACTCTATCAATTTCGCCAAGTTATCCTAGAAAGCAGTAACGTGTCACAATTCCACACTATCAGGAGCTGCCATTTTTTGCATCCTTAGATCCACAACAATTCTTATATTCAAGACGTGTCTCTCATTGGTCTCTCAACTGTCGGCAAAGGCATCCTGACCTGTATGTTCAGTACAAAACTCATACTTTCGACACCCTGGGCAGCCGCTGAAACCAGTGTTTCATGCTCATTTGGTTCTTTTCGGCGCCTAAGGAGGACCCGCTTGTGCACGGCTCCGAACGCCTTCTAACTTTGAACGGCCTACAAGCAAACACAACACCTGACTTAACTTCTATGTGCCTAACCTCGTCTGGCTCATGATCATCATACTATTAGGTGGATATCGGGAAGGTCGCAAACCATCCGGCATGGCTCTGGTTCGTATATCTTTGTCACCGTACGTATCCACAAGGCTCCTTCGAGGACAATACTACGTTTATCATTGCGCCACGCCTACCAGGTCATTGACATGATGAGGCACATTCTGGAACACAGAAAGTCGCTTTTCCTTTGATCAACATCTGCCCTCTGTTTCAAAAAATGAAGAATTTCGAGAGTCATCTTGGCTGTTGTAGAACGCAACCCATCGAACTGCCCGACTCCGCCTCAGGATATTCGTTCTCAGACTAGCCAAAATAAGTGAGGCACTCGCCTACACTTTTTCCAAATCCAACCTCTTTCTCAGGTCTCAATGTATCTTAGCTGAAAAATTGGTGATTCGAGCTTCCTGCGTCTATCATATAGCATGACCTAAAAACTGTGTTGAAGTCGGTTCAAGGTACTGCCTTGGGCATGTGCCACCCTTTTTCACATTCTGACCATCAGCCACAACATATCAAGAAGTTCTAGAATCCAACAGCGGCCCCTTGGAACAGTCAACCCATGATTGTCTTCTTCCGTTTGAGCTGGGGTTTCCCTGGGGGATATCACTCGACGGGGTCTTGCATCTATGATACTACACCATTACGTTAATGCCAAACAAGTTCATATCTGGAAGATTTCTCCTTGCGTACACAAACCACATATGGGTTTCATCTTCATTCAAGCTGGCCACGGCTTGACCACAACTTCTATATCAGTGACCTTAGCGAGATTCATCTCGATACCTCAGGGCTAGTGAATTTTCCGAAAGTGTCTGCATCCGATCCTTCTGTTTTGCCAACATCCATTGCGTAGTCGCATTACGGCTATCGTCCATTCACTTTATTGTTTCGTGGAATGGCCTTGATACAATTCTAGCGGCGCAAGGATAGAACACCTATCGATTTTGTCTTCAATCGCGGCCAAATCCCTGCAGTCCATGACGTAGTCTCCTCGTCGGCTAAAACGTGGAGATCTTCATCGTTTGAATGGCCCATAGTGAGGTGACAACGAATCAATTTTCATCTTCCACTCGGATTTATATCTATGGTTATAAATTAGCACCAACCTACCTTTCTGTCTGACTGGAGAAAAGTGCACTGCAGCCGCAAAGTTTGACTGTTCATCTTAACTCGGATTTACCTCTATGGTTATAAATTAGCGCCAACCTACCTTTCTGTCTGACTGGAGAAAAGTGCACTGCAGCCGCAAAGTTTGACTGTTCATCTTAACTCGGATTTATCTCTATGGTTATAAATTAGCGCCAACCTACCTTTTTGTCTGACTAGAGAAAAGTGTACTGCAGCCGCGAGGTTTGACTGGGAACCTCACTATTCAGAGGCCTCTGAAATTGTAGGGATTCCCATTTGTGATAGTGGGTCGTGTGTAGTTTGGCCCTTTGCAGTGTCGCCAGTCTGCCAGCTATAGTTCCACCGATGCTAAGCATGGCCTTCCTGTAACTTCCATTGTGGATGCGGGTCCCGCATCGAACGTCATGATATTTCTGGCATGAGTTCCATCAGTTTTGAGTCAGCTACACTGGAGTGAAACACAACAGAAATAACAGAAGGTGTGACATTAGTCTCATCAGCGTTACAAACCCACCTTCTACGAATGTTACTCGTCGTTTTTATGAAGAAGATGTATTGACCAGGGCGCTCAAATCTCGCTTATCAATGTTCCGTAAGTAAAAAAGGGGAGGCAAAGAAACAGGGAGGTCCCTGGCTGTCGAGAGCGTAATCCTGATTGATGTTGGAAGTTTCCACCCGCGCAGGAAGAACTAAAAACCGTTATTTTGCTACAGTACGACATGACAAAAAGATATGCGATCCTGAAGCATGGGCCTTATCGTAAAATCAATGAAACCATTCTCGTAAGTACCTCCGCCTGTGGGCGATCCACCCCCTTTCAAACTGGCACAACTTCCGTAATGGATGCCCACCCTCTGTTTGGAGCGCGACGTCAACGGAATGGACAACATGAGGGAGTGACCGTAACTGACCTAGTCGCATGAACCTTCTTAATCTTGAGGCCGCCAAGCTCGACCATTTCCTGAAGTTGAGGAAGAGTCCTCTCGAAGGCTGTAGATAATCAGATAAAGATAACAATCAGTGAACGGAGCACATGAGGAACAATCACACGAACCGTTGCAAAGAGCGGTCAGGGCGACGTTGATCTGATGCTGGATTCGGCTGGCTTCTCCAAAGTCAACGGGGATAAACGCGGGAGGCGGAACGGGCTGATAGACATTCTTGTTTAAGGTCAGAAGCGACTGCGTGAGATCTTGGCCTTCTGAGGACACTACGGCAGATTGTATGACGGTGTCAATAATCAATAGGCAGCTCTAAATGGAATGATTAAGGCTTGAATTTGACAACAAGACTGCAGCCGTGATACATACGTCTTCATTCAAAACTTCGCGGATGTGTCGAAGCATCTTTGCACCTGAAAATCCAAGGTTGGCTTGAGAATTCGCTCAAGAGGAAGCAAAACGATATCTTACCCTCTTCAGTACTCCAGTCGTGCAGAACTGTACAGCAGATCAGACTATCATCCGAACATTCGGACAGATGGACGAACCTCGTTGCATAACAAAGACATACTTGCCCTTGCGTTGCTGAGGCTTGAAGAAGTCCTGAGCCTCGAATTCTACACGGTCTGTCAACCCTTTCGAAGCAATGAAAGATTCAGCGGCTTCGCGCGTTTCGGGTAGATCCTGGACGATGAACTTCTTGATTTCGGGATATCTAAGAACTGATTTTAGTACTTCGAATTTGATCCTCCGCATGGGTTGCTCCTACATGGCAGCAAGAGAGCAACAGAGAGTTCCTTGCCCTCCTCCGACGTCAACGATACCGTCCTTGCCTTTGCAGATAGCAGCCCATGGGAAGTCAGCGGCAACACCTGGGTCGGAGGTAGGTCCCACGGCACCCATACTACCGTCAAACAGAACATAAAATGTCAGTCCCAATTATTCGTCTTGGCAACAGAAATATTTACGCGAGACCGAACTTGACGGCTTCCTGTGGATCTTTGGTGAGCCAACCGTTGGCACCAAAGTATGAAACGTCAGTTTTGTAGGCGAGCTGGAATGCTGTATGGAGAGGATCGGTGTTCTTCCGGAATTCCATGTCGGGATGATTAATCATTTCCGAGAAGCTGGCGGACACCTTGTTGAAAAGGTCGTTCCTACATTTATCAATCAGCAGCCCGCTTTATTTCTTCAGTGAAAAGAAATACTTACATGTAGGTAGCGAGGTGGTATCCAGGTTGATCGTTCTTGATAAGGTTACTAAGTCGGTTATTCGCAAAGTAACCTTGCTTCGTCTCGCGGAACCACCCTTGGGTTATCAACAGGCGGAGGATACGCTCTATACAAGGTGTTAACACAGATAACGGTGATCTTGGACTTCATGTGCACAAACCTAATTTGATTGCATCGACTTTTGTTTTTGAAGCGATTTCTTGAATGCTGACACCATCCTCAGAGTCTCCAAGAACACTTGCGAGTCCGATCTCGGCAGTCAAGCGAACACCAGCAACCTCAAGGACCATCCAAGTATTAGCAGCAAGTGCGTCATAGGGCGATTGCATCAGCGATTTGAGAAGGCCCTAAAGTTACGCCATATATTAGCGCTTCATCCATTTCATTGAAGCCTTGCATTCAGACCAAGCTAGCGAGTGCTGTGCGACGAGCTTCGTACATCGCAGGGGTCGGAAGATATGTCATCTCATCGATAGGATGAGGTTTTGAAGTGTTCAAGGACGGCTCGGAAAGATTCTGAGCAGCGAGTTCCGCCTTGAAAGTATCGATTGCAGCATTGAGAGTCTTTTGAAGGCTGGATATCTCAGAGAGGGACATGGTGTTGAGCAATCAGATTATGCAGGACATAATCTCATTATAACGGTGAAATCCTTTGCACGCCGCAAGTGGATGGCAAAACTTAAGCGAGCTGCTATGACTGTTTTGGAAAGCTCGACCTCCTGTCATTGGTCGAAAAGTGCCCCATGGACAAAAGAAACAAAGAGATCTAGGGTTCTTTACAACGTTTTCGATCAGGCGGGCTTTGGTGGGTCGTATCTGGTCGTTTTCACTGCACAGTGCCTGGGACCAGAGACTCAAAAAGACCAGTCTCTACATTTCGACTATGGAAAGGTCATCTTTCAAGGCCAAGTCTTTAGGAAGTTGTGTCGCCTACTGAGATCAAATGAAGAACTTCCGGTGACAGCTCTCAAAAGGTGGTGCTGGCTCTCCATGATGGACGGTACAAAAGGAGGCAGGTGGAGCAGTTACGTCTGGCGGTCAAGTGCTTGTCCGATGACTTACAGTGCTTCAAGATGATTGTCCCAAGATTGTCCTGTGTTGCCAGAAATCAAGGGGTGCCGGCCGGTGCAGGGCAGGGGTTTGGGAGTATTTAACTCCGCTCGGAATCGGTCCGGCAATCGTGATGTTGCTGATATGCGCGAATCGGACGATTATCTTTCCATCTGAACTTCGTAACAGTACGGCGATACGAAAAATAAACATTCATGCATAGTTTCTATGGTTACAGGATACAAGTTGAGTTGGAGGATGTTGACTGATGTTGAATGAACGCAATCGTTCGGTCTGATTCAGGCCCAAAAGCACCCAAAATTCAATGGCGGATGAGATGATTCAAAATGACCTGAAACGTGTATGTTCTTTTATTTGACGGATCTGAAGTCTGGACTCTGATTTTGGTCTGACCTGAGGGTGAGGCCTGATATATGTAGAGGCCCTTGCCGACCCTTATACAGACCATATATCCATGGAAGCATTCAGAGGAAAGACGGCGACCAATTGTAACGACCCTTTGCGTGGGAGCCCATGCTACGCCCTTTTTGACCGAAGGCACCCCACAATACCTCTTATGTCACTCTGAAGTATTTTAAAAGGATTGGAATCTCTGGCAAGAAGCTCTGTATCCCCCTCAGTTTCTGGTGGTTCCCTCCTCGTTTAAATTCTCCATCAATGGGTGACTTTGATTCAACTGTCGGTCAGTAAATCTCTATCCACCTCTTTCCTTTTTCTCATTACGTCTTTTAGGTGTGCTATTGATTGGATTGTTTAGTATGTCAATATACGCCTCTTAGGTACAACAGCTGACGTCGTTCTGTTACTTTTCCATCCTGGTCAGTCAACACGTATTTATACGGCCTCGTGACATACCAATTCTTGGTCTACAAGTACACGAGTCAGTATCCTGCTCTTCCTTTATCGCGGTTCACTCGCTCATGTGCCCATTTCCACCCCAGAATTCAACGATGCCCCTTGGATCAAGTAATTTGAACCCTTTCTCTGCTATGAACCCCAATTAATGATTGTTTTAGGGCTATTGTCGCGGTACTCTTCTTCACGGATACAGCCCATAGCGCGGTGTACGTTCACATTGGTTGTCTCGTCATTCATTCGCTAATCCGATGCCCTCAGCGCTGTTTACGCAGCATGGGACATGTGGTATGTTCTTTCATTCATGGTTCTGTAAACTTCTTCATAGCATTCCACAGTGTTACAAATTATGGAAATCCCGCCAGCCTCGGTCGTAAGTTACCCAGACTTGCAAGACAAGCGCCTCGCTAAAGACACTTTCAGTTGTCAGCTGGACCATCCCATTTACAGCGTGCGCGACCTCAGTAGCTGCTATCGTCACTCAGTTCTTCCTTGGACATCGGTATGCAATGTCAATTTCTCCAGGAAATCTATTGAAACTTTTTATAGAGTGTACAAACTTACGAAGAGCATTCCCATCGTTGCCGTCATCGGTATTCTGAGCTTCCTGGGTTTCATTTTTGGAGTTTATGCTGGCATACGGTCGGGGATTATTGCAGAGTATATGCTGTTATCTTTCACTTTTCGTCATGAAGCTGACAAAATCCGTCCTCAGAGTCCGATTCTTTGACCCTCTGACGCCGTTTGTGATTTGCTGGCTTGGCTTCCAAACTAGTGCCGATCTATTGATCACTGGTAGGGGAATCTCTCCAAGTTGCCGTTCTCCGCGACTAACAGATGCTACAGGCGTGCTTTCCTTTGTCCTTTCTCGTTCGAGAACGGGTTTCCGCAAGACTGATACGATCATCAATCGTCTGATTCGCGGTGCCATTCAAACCGGTCTGTTCGCGTCTCTCTTCGCTCTGGCGGATCTGTTCAGTTTTGTCCTTCATCGAAACACCAATCTCTATGCCATGTTCGCTTATCCCATCGGGCGTATCTACACCAACGTAAGAACGCCCAGGAACTCCTGTGTAACTTTTGAAAGTTGATCCTTTTGCAGACACTGTTGGACACTCTCAACTCCCGCATCGAGTTGAAGATGATGAATGCGAGCGTCAACGACACTAACGAGGTAAGCCAGCAACGCATTTGCTTGAGATTCATGTTTTTAACAACATTGTGTCTAGAATACCTCCAATTCCTTCAAGATGAAAAATCAAAGCCAGACATTCGCAGGCGGACAGACTGTAATTCACTCAGTGCATGTCCAAAGAGATGTGTTGACCCATGTGTCCCCCGAACAGCGATCTGAAATAGATGCCAAATTTGCACCTGATGAGGTTTATTCATCTGCTGCATGATCAATACGCATCGTACCCAAAAAGATGGATATCTCACAACAAATGCCACCGTTATTTACCAACATGTTAATGTCTCATAGTTTAGTATCGATATATGTTCATAGGAGTTATTCAAGCCCGTCTTGTGTCTGTAGAACAAGAAAGTGTTGTGTTTGTAAAACGAGAAAATCAGTCCCGGCTATCTCGGCTAGAGCAACACGTACTAACTTCCACCAAACGTTCATCATAAGCCTTTAGGAAATGAACAATCATGAAGATCGACAGAGACCGTATCAACTGCTCAGCTCAACCCGATTCGACCCATATCTGACATCGCTTAGCTGGAACAACGACAGCGATGGGCCATCACCCTTTTTCCTGCTTCCTTTTCACTTCGATCGCCTAGTCGCAGCAGCAGGAACGCACAGCTGGCTCTACGCGAAATCCATTCTTAGATATCATACTTTCAAAACGATTTGTTTGGACGCCATCTCCGAACAACACCATCGAGGGAACCTGTCGACTGCATTCAAGGTATCCGGTTTACTCCATCCATTGTGAAGTTAAACCATTGAGACATTGCGTTATTTTATAGATTCGAATCACCGTATCGAAGGACGGTCGAATCGTTGCGACTGCGTCTCCCCTGACTTCTTTCACATTCGATCCCACCTCTGTTTCTTTGCAACATCCTTCAAATTTCTTCGAAGATGAACATGTTCTTCGGCTTTACATGGACAAGGAACCTATATCACCTTCCGTGTTCACATCCACAAAAACTACATTCCGAGATATTTACGATCAAGCAAAGTTGAGAAATCAATCAAGTCTTGATTCTGATACAAATGGGTCGGACATTCTGCTGTACGACGACGAGGGATATATTATGGAAGCAACTATCTTCAATGTTGCGATATACCGGTCCTCCAAATGGCTGACACCTTCATCAGCCTTCGGATGTCTTCCAGGAGTCATGCGAAGGTGGCTCCTAGAGAATGGCCGAATTGTTGAAGACAAACAGCAAATCTTCACCAAGGACTCTATTCAAAACGGTGAATGGGTCCTCCTTTTTAACGGGGTCCAAGGTTGTCGACCTGGAAAGATCTACGTGTAGAGATATGGATACCACCTGGAAGTAGAGAGGAATAAAGCTCAGACCTCCGCTACAATGTCACCAAGTTATGCTCCTCTCCCAATTACGGCGGTATCCACATCCATAGCATCATCATCAAGGAGATTGTTGTCGAACATCCCATCATCCATCTCACCCAAGATGTAATCTACAACGTAGCTTTCTTGGACTAGTCTCTCCATCCTGGACAAATGCCTTTCGGAGTAAGGGATGAGCGCATCTACCAGTTCCTTCAGCGCTGTACGTCCCGTAGAGGCGCTGTCTGCGGGTTTAGAGGATTCGCCATCGGCGAACACCTTCTCCTCAGTTTCGTCGCCGAAGGCCTGTATTACGTCGTCTGCAGAGCGTGATTTGACGACTGCAAGCAGCACTCGTTGAGCGATAGCAGACGTCTTCGCGTTGGTATTCCAGTCTCTGACATAGCGGAGAAGTTTTGCCAGGTCGGAGCCTTCCAAGCTTCGGATGACTTCATCGACAGACGAGCTACCGGTTATCGATAAATCGTCCCCTTCTTCTGAGGAACCGACGTCCTTGAAAAGGGAGAGTAGGCGGCCAGGTTGCGATAAAGATAGGGCCAACTGTATCGCCCGTTTATAGTCGTGTAGTGAAAGGTAGTTGAGGAAATCTTGATCCCTGAGGAGCACATGTTAATTCTCCTATGCAAGCTAGGGTTTTTCGGTTGCTTACTTCAAAGCTAGTTCTGTGCGTTTGGCTTCCTTTTCAGTCTCGTGTTCTTCCGTACAGTCCTCCCAAAACGTGACGACCGAATCGGCGGCGCCGGACACAATTGTCCGTTCGTCTGAACTAATGGCCAATGCCCATACCTAATAGATGATCAGATATTCATTCTGCGTCCAGGCCGAGATGTTAAACATACTTTGTCTTCGTGATTGTCCAAAGTCGCCACACATTCTTCCTCCCTGATATTCCACAACTTGACCAACCCATCCGATGCTGTACTAACGAGCTGTAGGCCAGCATTGAGGAAATCGACCCGGAGCACAGAGTTGGTGTGGCCCTCGAATGTCCGTAAGCACGAATAATCGTCAAGGCTCCACAGCTTTACAGTTTTGTCGCCGCTTCCTGTTGCGAGAACCCGCTCCGCACGTCCAAAGCGTACCGTCCACACCCCTCGCTTATGGCCTTTACATGTCCCGATCAACTTGAGTTCACCTCGAACGGAACCGCCCTCCCCTGCTGTGTATTGGATTTCATATACTTTCGCCATCCGATCTTGAGAACCAGAAACTAAAAACCGATCGTTTGGTGAAACATCGAGAGAGTTGATATCCTTCTCGTGAGCTTTGTGTGTCGTCAAGCTGTTACACCTCGAGATATCTTTGTCATCGAGACCGGCGGTTTGCAGCGGAATTTTTGACAGATCCCACATCTTTATTGTCCGATCCTGGCTTCCCGTGAACATGAACTTTGGAGCATCCCCAGTCCTAGCCATCGCTACAGCTCCAACACTCTCCGCATGGCCTTCGCATAACCCAACGCACCCATAAGCCCACGTTGTATTTGAACCTTCAGCTTCAGCGGCGACAGGTGCCCATATTCTTGCGGTCCGATCTTTGCTGCCACTAACCAGAATTGTCCCGTTCACTCCATGGTCAAGAGCGAGGACAATCTCCGAGTGACCTTCGAGAAGACGCGCATCCAAGTTTTGGGCAGAGTATACTCGAATGAGGGAGGAATTGGTGGCAAGAGCAATGTGGGAATCAGGTCGAGGTAAAGAGTCGCTGGCCTTATAGCTGAGGAAGGTGGCATCAACAATTTCGTCGTTGTAACCAATCAATTGTCGAGACAATGATCCAGTGGAAAGGGAATGGAAGACGATGTTTTGGTCTGCGTGAATAGATATCACTGTGGATGTCGACGCAAGATGTCTATGAGGTGTCAGAACTAGTGGCAGATTCGCGACGATGAGGAAACGCACATAATGTTTACAATTTGCCTTTGCTCCTCAAGTTCCTCTGACACCTGCCCGGCCTCTTGCCCAAACCTCTGGATAATCTCGCCCTTTTTTCCATCCCAAATCTTGATAACCCCCTTCTCACCTCCGGTGTAGAATCTGATACCATCAACATCTGTTTTCGAATTGACGACAATCTCGTCTGGCAGCAACAATCCCACCGCCTCCACTCGTTCAAGGATTGGAATGGTTTTTACTAATGTTGGTGATAAGGCAGACATTTTGCGGCTACCCTTCTTTTCTTTGGCGGAAGGCGATTTAGAAGAAAGATCCCAGATCAAAACAACGGAATCGCGTCCACCGCTAATAAGCCATTTCCCATCCATCGAAACATCAAGGCCTCGGGGAACGGAGACATGTCCCTCAAGAACAGCTTCTGGCTTCCCTCCTCCGCTTGAAGTAGATGCGCCTTCTACCAAGTTGAATATCCGAATTCGAGTATCCACAGAGGCGGTAATCAAATGCATGATCCGGCTTTGGGTAACGAGGCCTGCATCCTGGGGATAATTGAATGCTAAAGCACTGACAACGCCACCATGACCTTTGAAGACATGTGTAACAAAGCCGCGTCGAATGTCCCATACTTTGACGACACCGTCGGCAGACCCAGAGGCAACATATGTTGAGGAAGGGTCTGCTTTGCAGACGTGAACTGGAGCTTCATGTGCGCGACCGACGACGCGAATCGGAGGTATGCGCTTTTTCAAAGGCTCTGGGGAATCAGGCAACTCGTATATTCGAAGAGAGAGGGACGATGTGAACACTAAAAGATGCGACGAGGAAGGAGTTATGCAGAGGGAGTTGATAGATTGAGTGTCCTGTTCAACGATGAGATAACGTTTAAGGACAAGTGACCATGGCTTACCCCAATGAAGCGGCAGATCTCAAGACCACTCTCAACGTTTGTGAGGAGAATATCTTCAGCAACGCAAGTGATCAATCTCGTACCGTCCGAAGTAATAGCGACTGGCCCAGAAGTGTATAACGGCGCGATTGTTCGCGCATTTTTGAATCTATCGGATTAGTTCAAAGCGCAGTCGCAGTTCCGGTGTTTGAGCGGGACTTACGCTGTCTTCAATTTGGAGCGAACTGGCGTTGGGACAGGCATTGGGAGTTGAAGTATGTGTTAATTATCGAGATTTGAGAATTCGGAAATCAAGAAAAAATTGTTTACATCAATGTACACGCAATTGGAGTTGCTTTGCTAAAGCTTTAGATCAACCCAATCAAGAAAATATCTAGTTGGTGTCCATTGCTTATGACTACTCAAGTAAAGTACCAGGAAAAGATCCTAATCAAATAGGACCTGTGATGTAATAGAAAGAACTTGGGAGAGATTGGGGTGAAGTCCAGCCATTTCCACGCATGAAATCATGCTGGGGGATCGTCCGAAGCACATTGCTTCGGGCGTTCCTTCATCACCGGATGTCCCTGCTGACGCCTTCAGGCCTCAAGCAGGGAGTTCATGTTAAATAAATAAAAAGGCCCTCGTGAAGTTGCTCAACACCTTGAAGACAATCATGTCGCTCGCGTTTATGTTGGTCGAGGTCTAGTCGTGGTTGATGAACGGCTTGGAGCGCCACTCAGAACTTGCTCGGCCGCACGTCTTCGTTCAACTTCGATCTCCTTGCTTCTTTCGGCCTCCGATCTTTTCGATGCTTCAGACTGCAGCATATCCTCCAGATCCCTCACAGCGTCTCTGGATCGAGACACCTCCAAATTAGCGTTCGCAAGTTGTTCGGAGAGTCGTATCGAGGTAGAGACCGCTTCGGCAGAAGTTCGTCGAAGAGAAGCAATCTCCACTCGCATGTGCTCGATGACTTCCTTGTCCTCCCGAGGTGGGTCCAAAGCAGAGAATGGTGGAAGGGTGAAGAACGTTGACGGTCTCATCGGATTAAAAGCAGCAAGGCCTTGGCTAGGCCCTCCCCTGCTGTACTCTCTCATTTCTTCTTCGCTTTCGTATTCGTCTTCAGAGACAGTGGGGCCGTTATTGTCCTCGGGAGGGAAAGGGCCAAGATCTTCAGTTTCATCATCTTTAGAAGAAGGTGGGAAAGCGGATTCCATACCGGAAGCAGGCGTTATAGGTGTAGTGGGTTTTCGATGTTGGTATTGTGGAGGCAGCTGTGATTGAGGTTGAATCTCATTCGCTCTTTGAGATGAATAGCGATGTGGAGGGGCCTGAAAGGGAGGGAGGGCTTGATTCTGGGGAGGAGGTCGTTGATTAGGCGGATGTTGATGCATAGGCTGAGGCTGCTGGATAAGCTGGGCTTGTTGTTGCGGTCGCCCCGATTGATGGATTGGTTGAGGTTGTTGCTGTGGCGGTGATTGCTGCTGTGAACGAGCTTGTTGAGGACGCTGTGTAGGAGAGTCTTGCTGTGGTTTATTGTACGGGTCTGTACGAGGCTGAGGTTGCGGTCGAGACATAGACTGCTCTCGCGGCGGGGGAGAGTGTGCAGGAGAGTGGTGAAGAGGCACCGGCTGTTGCTGCACACGCAGTTGGTGTTGTTGCATAGATGAATGCGGGCTTGAAAGGGATGAAACCTGTGGTTGTGGAAGTGGTGGAGGGGGTGGCGGAGGATGCGACTGAGGTTGGAATTGGAATTTCGTGGGTGTTGGAAGCGCGTGATGAGGTTGTGGATGCGATTGCATTTGAATTTGGGGTTGAACCTTCACTGTCGATCTTTTACTCGATGATCCTTCACCCACGTCTTTGTTGGCCCTTCCTCGTTTGCGGGGCCGTTTCGTGCCAGGTGGAGCATCTAGGTTGACAGTCCAGTATGAACCAAACCCCGGATCCGTGACCGGGCGTGGCTGGCGTTCAAAAAGACGATTCAATGAAAGGTGATGGCGTACGGATTGCTATGGCATTGCAGGGACAATTAACAAGATAAAATAAACATGCTTGACAATTACAAGAGATGGCTTCTACCTTCCATGTTTGCCCTGCAGTTTTATAGTACGGATATTTTGTCTCCATCGCCGCATAAATCTCCCGAATTGTAAGGCGTTTTCTTGGGCTCCCCAGTATCGCACAGCGTAGAATCACGGGAAGGGTGTGCTGGGGCCGTCCGTTCGTGTCCGGTAAGCAGGCCAGGGTATCGGGGCAGTCAGCATGAGCTTTGTGATCGTGCAATCCTAGATCGATCTTTCTGTCGTGCTTTTCAAGCCTTCTTCTTGGTGCCGGCGCTGGCGGTGCAGATGCTGGTTTGAAGGGTTTTTCATCCTCTTTTGGTATATGCAGATCATCCTTGCTCTCTTCTGGTTGCTCAAGGACGCGCTCAAGTGGCTGTGGCAAGGGCTGCTCGTCCAGAGGGTTGATCAGTGGCAACTCGTCTTCTTCGTCATATTCCTCTTCTCCACTCTCGTCGTCCAGCTCATCTATCTCGTCACTCGAAGTAGGTGAGACATCGTCTGCGGATGAAGATCTTTGATCCAGAGGAAGCGTATTCACAGTTAATCTGATGGATTTCTACTGCGTTAGATCTCCAACAGTCCCCAGTGGAAACTAAGCACAGAAACATACTGGGCAGCTTGATTTCGACTAGATTCCGGGTTGAGTATAGCGCGAAGGTGGGACATGGAGGTAGGCGCTGGAGACAAACAAGAAGGGAATCGCCAATCGTGGGTCCAAGATGGTCCAAGATGATTGCGATCGCGTACGCTTCAGGTGAGGCATTACATAAACCGGCCTTAAACCGTATTTACGCATTCACTTTGATCGGAAATCCCATCTGATCCCTATCATCATACACAACATATATACACAACTAGAACAAAAGGAAGATCACTTGCAAGGTAATAACTACAACAAAATCTGAACGTAGTAGCGTTCACCCCTTTGTGAAGACTCTTTGTCTGTCTTGAAGTCTCATGCCGCGTATTGGCCAAAGTCGTATGGGTAGTTAAGGTTATTGATCCCATAATAATCGATCATTGAAGGTTGAAGAGGTGTATTTTGAGCCCAATTGGCCCCGCTGCTGCCCGTACCGTTTCCAGATCCCGCCCCTGAGTTCATCGCCTGCATGTCATTGGTGGTAAAAGTCGTACTGGACGAATAAGGAAGGGTTTGCGGGAGCTGCGAGGAACCTTGATTCATTCGTGGCCACCATTCGTAACCGGGATAGTAGGAAGTTGATGGTTCCACACCAGGTACTTCAAGTCCGAGCATGTGGGCCATCAGCCGAGTGCTGATATCTTGCACACCACTTGTGGTATTGTCAGTATTGACTTCCACATTCTCCGTGCTTTCAGGCGCTCCAAATACTTCACGTTGAAGGTAATCAGGAGCTTTATCTTCTCCGAAGGCATCTTCGGCCGGCCTCTTGTTCCTATCTGAATATTGATACTGCGTTGGAATGGAGGCCGGGAGATGTGCATGAGTTCGGAGTTGTACCCCGTTCAAAAGGTCCCATGCACGCGATGCACTGGGCCAAACAATCTAGCATTGATATCAACATATATCCACTTGTTGAACTGAGTCAGGTCTCTCACCTCCATCTCCTTCAAGGCCGTCATACACTGTTCCAATCCAACCCCCGCTTCAAAATTCTCCGGCTGCAAAGTTACTGCGTAATAGGAATTTGAGATTGAAGGCAGAGCAATAAGTACGAGTATATTCACGTGTCAAGATGTGCATGACTCTGAATCTTTATTTTAGTATAAGTTCAGACTTTGACTGAAGGTAACGTACGCCCCGCTAAGCAGGTATGAGGTCAGAAATGGTGAGGTTCTCTTCATGGTGAACGTTTCTCGATAAACGGTCACTGGGTGTACAATATGGATTGTTGACCTCAAGAAGATGGATTCGATTCTTACCGATGGAGGCAATATGACAAGCAGCGCTGTGAGCAAGGTCAAAAGCTCTCATGCCATCCGTAGACCGTTGCGGAGATCCGATGCATCTAAATATGCGTGAGCCATACATATTCATTCTAGAATCGTACCCAAATCAATTTACCCTTTCCAGTTAGGAATACTGAGTATGCGAATTAGCAAAGAAATTTATAGCCAGAAAGTGAGAAGCCTTACAAGGCACGATGAAGCAACAACACGGCTCCCCAATAGCGCAAGTGGGTGAACAGAATCTGGGGCGGTGGTGTGATCTTCTTGCTCGATCCATCATATCGCAATTCCTCCGGGAGCGTGATGTACCATTGATCCAGGCGACTTTCTAGGTCGGCGAGCATCGCTTGTCGTGGCAAGGTAGACATTGAGTGTACAGGATATATCTGTGAAACAATAGATCCTACGATCATCACTGACGCAGAAGAATCAGATAATTCAATCAACTCATAAGGATTGACCTATTACTCAGCCTCGACGAAGCGCAGAAAGCGCTCATAATTCTTGATGGCACAGGAGGATAAACCACTCCTTCTCTTACCAGAGTGGGCTGCCAAGGTTGCCGCTCCTCTACCTGCAAGCAAGGTTGAGAAGGTCAGCCCCGAAGAAACACAGATTCACATACAGGATCGACATTCGGCAGTGGGGTCTCGAAATCCTCATCTTTGATCATGATCGGGCGACCCATGTACACGGAGCCATATCTGCGTCATGCGACGTCAATTGCCAGAAAGCAGGCATCGTACATGGACCAACCTATCTGTGAGACAGCAAGCCCACCAGATTTGGCGTCGCGCTTGCGATTCTTGGGGAGAAAACAGGTCATGTCCATGCATCTTCCATTTCCCAGAGTCGCAGTTGAGGCCAAGATCGTAAGCCTGCGCGGGGAACGAGCTAGATGTTCAGAAACCATCCGATAACCGGGCAATGACACAAACCATGCGGATGGCAGTGCCTGAACGTAAAACTGAATGAGGTTGAGTTGGAGAACAAGGGCAATCAAACATACCAATAAAAATCCACCCTTGCTCCATCGAACCTGACACCTATAATTAGCAAAACCATGATAACATAAAATCATGGCGGAATACCTATGCCAAATTCTCTATAGCCTAAAAGTAGAAGCGATTGTACTGTCGAAGGCCGAGAGATATGGTAGACCCTCGCTGCATTGGATTGTAGTTATATTTCCGGAATGGAGATAAGTAGACCAACTTATGATTGCTCTTGCACTCTCTAAATATCCACAACCGGCCTCCCACATCTTATTGTCTAAAGGATGAGGCATTCCCTCTTCTGTAAATCGTGCAGCAATAGCAAAGATTGCGAAAAGCAGCAAAGGTGTCACTTCTTGGGTTGGTTCAGGTCTAGGGGAAGTGAATGTCGAACTTGCGCTCGTAGCAGGAGATGCTCTAATATCCCGGCCATCGCTTAGAACAATAGGTGAGGGTGTGAACAGCTATGAAGCCGTTGTAACGTACTTTTGCTTCCTGAGAAGAAAGCATGTCAATACGGCATGAACGCAACGGGATAACTTGCCTCTACCTAGTTTGATATTCAGCTAAAAAACGCGTCTTGTGAACCACTGGAAATATCGGATGTATGTTGGTAAAATATAAGCTAAGAAGTTCGTCTTGTATGTCTTGGGGGGGAAGATCCACAGCGTGATGCGCATGAGGGTAAGTCGTAATACCAAACTTAGAAGGAGGCCAAACTCTTGCCATTGGCAAACGCCTGAGAGATCTCAGACAGCGTTTGTATCAGCAGATGTTAAACATACCATATCCCTCCTTCCATACGGTCGTCGGTGCGCTCATTCCGGCCAAGCAGGTGCAATCCACTTGCTTGTCCGTGGAACCGGACCTTGACTGACATATTAATTTCCGACATTGGTATGGAGTCAGATTCAGGGATGCACCTCTTGATTTTCGTCTAGTGACAACTGATGCATCCCTTCTGTAGCGGCCTTAAAATCATCTGACTCTGTAGTCAAGTCAGGGTATGTGATAGACGGAATGAGTTATTGATGCGCGCCTGTCGGTTGTTCTATTGTATACAATGTGTTCCAATTCGTTGGCAACTGTGAATCGCTGTTGGAATTCAGGCGTCTTCTTTGCAAGACCGGTCCACCTGCATCCAAGCGAGTACCTGAACTGGAGCCAAGAGCCAACCGTCTGGATAGGTTGTCTTGCCACTCCTTTGTCGGAACGACAGAGAGGCCATGATCTGGAGCGATAGAATCGGGGCCTATAAATATACGATAAAGGCGAGCTCACCTTGGTTGGACGAAACTATTTCTCGAGATACCCGCGACTGCCTACGAGCCCGCGAAGAATCCCCCTGGGCTTCCTCATTGCTTCTCATTATGGAGGCAAAGAAGTCCTCTTTAGTCGCATCTGCAGGTTGTTTTCGACGACCGGATGGACCCTATAGCAGTGACATCAATCAGGCGCTGTGATATCAATGGATTCAAGAAGGAGGACGGACATATGGGCCAGTGTCAACCCGCCCCAGGATCTCTCGAGCCAAGTCGTCCTGACGCAGCTCATGGACAATACCCTGCACCCTCGAGTCGGGACATTGTAGGATAGCACCTAGCAATGACTCCACCTGGTGCCATCGTTGCTCAATGGCGTGGATGTAGCCTTTCGGCGGGCCACGCTTATAACTGGGGCCTTTATACAGTACCACTTGAGTAAGGGAGGGTCATATCCATGTAAGCAGCGGGCATACCTAAATATGTACACGCTATAGAAGATGATGAATGAGACACTACATTGGGAACAAATGATTCCTTCGCTTACGAGTTCCAGCGAGCGCACAGCTCTTGCATTTTTTGGCGTCTCCGGTCGGCCGTTCGCATTTGCTTTTGGTTTTTCGACATTGGTCACAGGCTGAGATAGTAAGTCGGATTATATCGAATTCTGAGAGGTAAGAAGACCAACCTCGACTACTCCTCTTTCTGGAGGTAGTTTGCGGGTCGTCCTGATGGTCCTGGCCATCGTCAGACGGATCAGTGTCATGCCAATCCATCAAAAGATACAGTGGAAGATATCTGGATCAGTAAAGATAGTGGAAGAGAGGAGAAAGGAAGCTAGTAAACAGGCGACCATACTGTTCTGGATTGGAATGACTGATATTTAGCCTGAGACGCGAGCAAGGAGCACGTGAGCGCTACGACATAGATCGATCGAAGCTTGTAAGCCGCCGGCAATCATTTCGCACAATTGGGAAGTTCCTTCGATGCAGACAATCTTATATTCCGGGTCGCTGGCTGTCGCTTGGCCAAAACCAGCACTTCTGAGAGTGTTAATAAACTGGAAAAGGTATCAAAAAGATCTCCGTGGTCAGAAGGTGAGTTAACAAAAAAAAACTGTGATGTAACCAAGATGTAACAGTCCGCTGACGCCACTTACGGGGTTGTTCATTTGCCGTCCAACCTACTTTCCTGGTAAGGACTCCGTTTCCGTGAACGCAAATATTGCCACAAGTAAGTATATAGCCGAATATTATATCTCCCAGATATTAAAACGACCAGTAAGTGCTTGAACATGTTGAGGGGTTTTCAAACCCTACAAGAACACGTTTGGTGGAGTTCCAATATCATTTGCTAGTTATCCCCGAGCCATATGTAAGCTACTTCGAATTTTTGTTAATGGGCACCGTTCCGGGGGGACTGATTTAAAGACCTTGGCATCAAAATGCGAGCTTTGAATTCAACTTACCTGGCGTAACAATTAAAGACATATGGTTCTGAACCCTGCTTGAGTCATGCGACTTGGACTCACACTGTCTGCCGTACAAGAACGCTTGTGTCATAAGATATCGACAGAGATTTGCTTATTGGGGATGACAGTACTGATAAACATTGGAAGCACCTTATTTGAGAGGACTGAATGAAAGTGGCGTAAGTATAAAAGCGTCCATCGACCAAGTCAACTGCGCAGTCTAGAAGTAGTCAATAAAATGTCACTCTTGATAGAGGCACGGGAAAAACTGACCTTTGAAACTGTCTCTGCCCAACCATCGTTCTGCCAAGCCTTCTCGCGAATGTCCTTTCGTGTCTGTAAATTTCTTCGCAAGGCAACTCAGTGACATGGACAGCGGTTGGAAAGAACGGGCCGCGACTTACGGGTATTGCCACATATGGTGTACTTGATGTAACCGTCCAACCTGAGAGAACCACGCGCCCACAGGAGCTATGGATTTGCGTCGAGCCTCAATCCCTCTTCTCCTGTTTGACAACCAGAATTGGTTTCATTGAAAACAACTACAGGCCACGTCACGCACCATGTGTTCTCCCATTCCAAGAGTGTCCCAGGCTTAAGTTGATACGTTCTCAATTCAAATATACCTCCTTCAGCATGAGGAGGTGCTGTCGGTAGGAAGGCGAATTCTTGATTGAGTTGATTTGTGCGTGACGTAAGGAATGGCAACATTGCTTTGTACGCTTCGATGTGCTGGAATGGAATGTCCATTTTATTGGCCTTATTATATATGGACAGCGATTTTCTTCAACATACCTCAGAAGTCTTGACGAGCTGAGTAGCCTTGTCATACCCTCCGTAGTTCTCATATTCCAGAATATGAACGAATGTGTCTTGATCTCCCACCGACGTCTCCCAGTTCCCCGTGAGTTTGACACCTAAACTGGAGTCCTCCTGAATCCCCTTATAATACCGTTGTCTGACAGACCTCAAGTAAACATATATCCGGTGACAGAGTGAAATAATTTACGCCGCTTCCTTGTACTCGTCCAGCTTGTCCGGTTTGACGCGGTGTGCTATACAAATCCCATTGTAGCAACGCATGTGGGGTGAAGGTGACAACGTACTCTCAAAATCGTGAATATATTTCCCCCTTCCTACTATTTTAGAGTGCTGCTGAATATCAAGGTCTCCAGCCTTCTTAGCTTCTGGTGAGCCATGTAGTAGCGACTGCATTTTCGAATTCGAATCATCAATGGAAGATGATGGAGATTTGTGGTAGGCAAAGGTACCTGGACGGATATCAACCGTTTGGCAGTTGAGGCTGCAACACTAGGTGTAGCCACACGACGAACAGCTGAGGTGAACATGCGAGGAAGGAGGACTGGACAAAGAAGGCGGCGGCGCGAAAGCACATCGCCGCACACACTCACGAACCCTTACCCCCGATTTGGCGTGACGTAAGCGGAGGTGTCGGGAGCAATCCTTGCTCTTTGAGGAACGAATATTCAACGCTCACGCAAAATTACAGCTTGCATGGTCAATCGAATAATCAGACCCCTTTAATATTACTTAAGTTTAGAGCATTGTAGAGAACCGCGCCCCTCGAAAATCCTACGGTAAGTAATCCTGAGCTATGTGATTATGTCAAAATCATACAATGGTTGAGGATTGTTCGGAGTCAACATATAATTCGTACAAAGTCCACCTGTCGTCCTGGTCACCGAGTAAACGCGCACGGAAATGCTGTCCAGACAGTACACCTGCTCGTGACATCCTAACTCTGCACTTTCTTCTACCCATGATTCCATCTGGACGCAAAACCTCCCCACATTCGGGCTCACAGTTCGAGCTCGCCTGCAAGAGTATATTAACAAATCTATCCCAGGTTATGTTTGGTCCTGCATACCCAAGTGGTTCCGTCCAAGGACGATTCAAAAACAGCATCCAATAGAAAATTCTCGGTTTGTTGGTCAACGAACAAGACTAGGTCGACATCCCGATCAAAAAGAATACTACGTGTTAGATCCAGAGAGATCCAATCATCTTGTTTCGCATCTACGTGGAATATGTCAATAGGAAAAGCAAGAAAATCTTTCGGGAGGACTCACTGTCGGGACTACGGAACGCCGTGTCATGTCGTCCATCGACAGCATGGGAGGGTGGGAAGCTCAAGTAATGGTGTACCGCATCTGAGCCCAAATTTCCGTATCTCCTTGCTTCCAATCCCAGAACATCGACCTCAGGGTGTGCTGTTGTCGCGATATCAGAACGCTGGGCTGGAAGTAGGGTGATAGAAGTTTCGAATACGCAAACACTGCCATGGCATGGGGCTCGGAAAACATCTCGGATTTCAGGCATCATCTCCGAGAGGGTAATATAGGGCAGGTGGAGTCGTTTGCCCTGATCTTCTCTTGTCATGATAGATTGTAGTATTTCTGTCGCTCTTATCTGAACGTAATCAAGTTGCGTGGAAATAATGAAATCCATTCTAAGCGAAACTCACAATATGTCTATTGTTCCTCTCTTCTCCTTCCGAGCCTACTGTGAATGGCTGCCCACCTCCAAGTTCTATTCCTGTGTCAAACCATCTCTCGGGTATAGAGTTGCTCAGTAACGTGAAATAGTTGTCCGCCATCTGACGCTCCTCAACCGTTACATTCAGTTTATCGAGAAGTGAGAGAAAGTCGACTGCATAGGATCGCCTGATGATAGTCCCATAACCAAGCCACACAAATGTAGTGTGAATGCTTCTGCCAATCACCGTCGTGCGCAGTACTGTCTTGAGCATTTCGTCGGGTGGTTGTAAATGTATTCCTGACGCAGGGGTCTGCCCAATCCTACGACTGAGTGCCCGAATGATTTCGGGCAGAACAAAATAGTCATCATCCTGAAAAATCAGTTGACTCAGTCGAAGCAGGTGAGCAATAAATGTCACTAGTATAAACCTGTATGAAGCAGTAGAGAGTTGTAGCTTCGGCACAAGCTAGGTAGCGAGCTTGAAAATATAGGTTTTCGGCTGAGTTGATGATACGGAGTTTTGCTTGCGGGCATGAAGTATCTTGAAAGTCCTTTGAATTTCCGAATCGCGTTGGTGGGGATATTATCGAAACAGAACGAGGTTATTCCAACATACCTGAAATGCCAGAACGTTTGGATTATTGTTCCATACGATTATACTGTGCACGGTATCGTCCAGAAGTTCATCACAAATGTCAGAAACGATGCGAATGACATTTCGCAGCCGTGACCAATTCAAAATTATAACCGTAGTGTTTCTCTGAAAACGATCAATTTCAGCGGCTTGCCACCATGATAGCACAGCAGCGTCCTCGTTGGGTCTGTCGTCGACAATGATTGCAAGGATAGAGATGACAAAAAGGGCAAGGCAGAACAAGCTGAGCATTGTCTTCACCACTTGGTACTCGAAGGCCTTGAGGAAGAGTCGTGCAGGTCATCTCATTCGCGTTCATGGGCTGCGACGTCAATCCCAAAGAGAAGACGTGAGAACTTTCTTGCTCTTCTGAGCGATAAGAGGCACAGTGCTCAGTTCAAATGAGAGTAGAAAGTAAACAAACAGCGTAGCGTATTAATCCATTCTCCCTTTCAGCGTACGAGTAATCACCTTGTCCTTCGTTCTATAATGTATAGCCCAACCTGATGAGCGAGGAACACAAGGGGGAAAGAAGGAACTCACATCACATGCACAATGCATCCCCAACCTGAATACGCATCGCGGTCAACAGCGTTCATTAATGTCTGCGATATCGTCTCAAACAGATCCTCCGGCTCCAGATCGGGTTCCCAAAGACCCTCGGCAACACCATATAGCTTTGTACTTGCCGTCCCTGCGACGACAAAATCTTTTGCAAAGTTTAGGCAACCAATAAGGTCAGTGGCGGCGATGAATGGTTTAACACCTCCTGACGGCGTTTTGGAGATTCCAGCCATGACGGGTTCGGTGAAGTAAGGCCCGAATCGATGTTCGTAAAGCGTTGAGGAAACAAGGTGTGCAAAGGTTTCTGGTTCGATCTCGCGCTCTTCTTTGATGGTGTACATGTTTACTCTGAAACGGAACCGTTCTCGCCTAAATCACTTTAGTAAATAGTTCTCGACATGAGGATAAGGAAACATGCTCACAAAGTTGTAACATCTGTTGCAAGTCCGGGAAGGCCAAGGTAGATACGATCTGTTACAGGAAATATCTGCCTCATAGTCATCAGTATGTGAGAGGGTATAGAAATCAGAGCGTACCCTTTGGAAGTTTGAAGATATGCCCAAAGCTTGATTCCCCAACCGCAAGTCAGATGCAATGGCTACACAGTCCTTGCCCACCATCGCCACCACGGATCCACCATTGTAATCCATGATCGACTGATGTTTCTGTCAGTCCAGGCCGTATTTCAATGAATCATAGCACCAACCATCTTGAAAATATTGTGGGGGTCGTAGCGTTAGAGAATGAAGGTCTTGATGATAAGTGAATTACGCGTCTGGATCGTGCTAAGGTGACGCGTCGTCCTGTTACCGCCCTTGTCACGCGTAATAGGCTCGGGCCACTTGGCCGTGGATGCGGACCGGCTCAAACCGCATACTTGATCTTTGCTTGATCTAGCCTGAAGGCCGTGACTCGAACTTAATACATGTCGGTTTACCGACTTGCACTCCTTGTGCCTCCAGTTCAGTTTGAGGAGGACCGTCGAAGTGATTAGAACTGCTTTTCATCTCAACATTTATGTTTTCCAGAAGGAAAGTCCCACCAATCAAGACTGCCTACCGTCGCGGCTTTGCGACTCATCCAGGTCCTTCTGTATCTGCAGCGAAACTTCGGGCACAGGTACGTGCTTGCATATCTCCAAGCCCTCCCATACTTAATAAGCCCCTAGACTAAAATCACAGAAGTCGATGCCAAGGCACCTTTCTCAAAGCACCTCACAGATTCATACAACCGAAAGCATGACTATCTCAGAATTTCTCTGACTGAAAGATGTAACCTTCGATGTGAGCACAGCGATTACATCCGTATGCCCCATTCTTAGAAGCGCATTTTCAAGGCTTCTACTGCATGCCTAGCGAAGGCATCGAACTCTCACCAGACGGCCAACTCCTGACAAATGAAGAAATACAACGCCTCGCAACTTTGTTCGTGAAAAGCGGGGTGACAAAGATCAGGCTTACTGGGGGAGAGCCTACAGTGCGCAAAGGAATCACCGAGATCATTGGTACGTTGGCCATCTATACTTCCTGAACACACGCATTAAGCACACACCTAGGTGGCCTGAATCAGCTACGACAGTATGGCCTCAGATCGATAGGTATGACGAGCAATGGTATCTCCCTGCACCGACGACTACCTTATCTCGTTGAGCACGGACTTACGCACTTAAATCTGAGGTAATTATTTCAACAACGGTATCCTGTATCGTCTTAACGCAATCGTTTGATAGCTTGGATACACTTGACCCCTTCAAGTTCGAGCTAATAACGAGACGCAGAGGGCACGAAGCGGTACTCAAAACCCTGGATGTTGCTCTTGCTTCATCTCTCGCCTCTATTAAGATCAACGTGGTCGTCATCAAAGGGTTGAATGATTCTGAAGTTCTCGACTTCGTTGAATTGACGAAGGAGCAACCCATCTCAGTCCGCTTCATCGAGTTCATGCCTTTCACCGGTAGGTACTGTTTGTCGTGATCCGGTTTAGATTCTCATTCTGATTTGACATTAGGGAATAAATGGGACAAAAAGAAAATGGTTGAATCCTCTGAATTGCTCAAGCTAGTTCAACTTCGACATCCGGAAACTGTACGCGCTCCAGATGAGCTGAATGATACCGCAAGATCATGGTTGATTCCCGGTTACAAAGGCAGTTTTGGCTTCATCTCAAGCATGTCGGATCACTTCTGCGCAACCTGCAACCGTTTACGACTCACTGCTGACGGTCAAATAAAGGTCGGGACTATTCTTCAAAGGCTGACACACTCTGAATACTGAAGCTGTCAACCTTTAGGTGTGCCTCTTCGATGCAGAGGAGGTCTCGCTTCGCGACAAAATGCGGCAGGGAGCTTCAGATGAAGAATTACTCAAAATTGTCGGTCTTGCAGTTTCTGGAAAGAAAGAAAAGCACGCAGGAATGGAAGACATCAATGTCACCACGAATCGACCCATGATTCTCATAGGCGGTTGAGTGCTGTCCTCTATGTAAAAATGTCCGTCTTTGATGATTTGTGCGTTCTGAATGTCCTTCTGTTCGTAGGTCTCTCGCCACGCCCAGCATACAGGCCGAAGAACCTTAGAAACGGAAATAGCTGGTTACTTCAACCATCAAAATGCAATCCAGCTTACATGGATACAAGGCTTTACAGCACTTCGCCAAAGCTAACACATCTTGATAAGCATGGGCATGCCTCAATGGTAGATGTGGGGGACAAGGAACCCACGAAACGCACGGCCACAGCTTCTGGCCGCATCTTCATCCCACTTGTAGCATATGACCTCCTTACATCAGCATATCCTGACGTAGACGGCGTCAATCCTTTGACCCCAGAAGAGAACGCGAAATTGAAAGCAAGACGTAAAGGCGATGCTCTAACTGTGGCTCAACTCGCAGCGATCATGGGAGCAAAACAAACTTCAACTTTGATTCCCCTCTGTCATCCTCTTACACTGTCCAATATCGACGTAAGCTTGACGCCCGAGTCACCTGGATCACGCCCAGCCTGTGATAGTGCGGAAAACAGGCACAGTATACTTTGTACATCAACTGTGACATGTGAAGGGAGGACAGGTGTCGAGATGGAGGCTTTGACCGCGGTTTCGATCGGGTTGCTGACTGTATGGGATATGTTGAAGGCCGTAGCAGGAAAAGAAATGGAGATCGGTGAAATCAAGGTCATGCATAAAGCTGGTGGTCGGAGTGGCGATTTCCGAAGGGAATAACAATAGGATGACAACTTGATTGCGACGATAACATCCATCGTTCGTTAGAAGGCAGATGCTGAGATACGAGCCGCTTCCATGAATTGCGAACGATGACTGATCAAGCTTTTACAAATTCTTTGAGACCTTCGATGATGCCCGAGTCGTCGGTCAGTCTTCCGATTTCTTGACCCTAAGTAGATCCGCCAATTGGTATCAGGACATAAGAATCAAATGATGTACAGATACACCTACATCTTGTATGCGCACGATTGTTGGAATGCTCGTCAACGTCCATGGCTTTTGGCGATACGCATTTGTCGAGCATTTCCATCTGAAGTCAATACTGTCAACTTATACTGGTTCAGCTCTTCAGGTACAGTTCTTACTGTGCCTTGTTGCCAACATAGACGATCAAAGCCTCTGGACCAGAGTCGGAGAATGCATCCTTCACCAATTCTTCGACAGCTCTGCAATCCTGTCATACTATCAGCTTGCTTCAGTCTTGATCGGATAATAAAAGGAGATGTACAGGACACCACATCTTGCCGTCATGTTCGATAGACGAGTAGAATATCACGAATTTTTCGGGGACCGTCTTGAGCGTGTATGGGTCGATAGAACCGTCAGCTTCATAGAGAGGCATGTTCGCGTTACTGCCAGACGAATGACTTGCCTCATCTTCGGAACAGTACTGTAGAACATCACATGACGTCATAAGATTGTGCAATGGCGACAGGTATCAGTCCTCGTCTAGCGTTTCTCAAATGCATTCCATTGCAGTGCTAAACCAGTGAGCTAAGACTAGATAAAGCGATAGACAGTGTAGGGACGGCGGGTGTAAAGTGTGATAAATAGGTCAAAAAAAGGACCGTTGATGAACCTGTCAAGGAGAACAAAAGGACTACGCTCTGAAAAACGTATTAAGCATCGAATATTGATAGCAGCCGGAAAGTCGAAGGTATAAAGTTTTGTTAGTCCGTGCGGTAGGCAGGAAGGAAGATGATATATGGTCCATGAGCAGGCCAATTATGTCTACGATGCGGGCGTGAACGACATGACTATGAGAACCCTGGAGTCGAAAACATTCTAATAGCCAGAGCCGGAACCGCTGTAAGAACCGCTTGAACCGCTGGACGAACCAGATGATCCGTAACCCGAGGAACCAGACGACCCGTTGCTTGAAGAACCATACGCTCCGTAGCTACCGCTGGAGCCGTATCCTGTGCTTGTAGGCGCGCTGTAAGCGATTGTTGTCGAGGCAGTTGCGTAAGTGTTCCAGTTATTGCTGTTTCCAGCTGTCAACCAGTACTGAGACTTGCACTAAGAGAACAAATGTTAAGTATGCCGATTCATAACTTCGAAACAATTTTGCAGACCTTGCCCAGGCAGTCAGAAAGACCCGTCTCCAAAACCTTCTGGATATCGGTTGTCGTTACAGTGGCAGTGGCAGTCGCTGTCGACAAATGGGTGACGGTCTGCACGTACGTCCTATCATATACCTGCGTTGACGTGACGGTGTTGACAACAGTCTCAGTCTATGCGGCTGTGGTCAAATTATGCAAATACAGTGAATTCGCGAAGACTGACGTTATCAATAGTCTGAGTCTGCAACCATACGGACGTAACTGTGGTAGGTTGGACATACGTGCTGACTTCAGTAACAGTCAT
This sequence comes from Crassisporium funariophilum, assembly GCA_014925845.1. Lineage (NCBI taxonomy): Eukaryota > Fungi > Basidiomycota > Agaricomycetes > Agaricales > Crassisporiaceae > Crassisporium > Crassisporium funariophilum. Next base: position 694,769 of record JACGCL010000001.1, read on the forward strand.
AAAGTCGGTCATGACATCGGTTACGGTAGCAGTCTGAACAACGGTGGCCGACGAGGTGACGGTTGCGGTCTGCGTCTCCTCAACGGTCAAGGTCTGCAATTACAAAACTTAGCAACATGATGGTGGGACGATTCGACTGCTATGCTTACATTGTCGATGACCTTCGTGGAGACCCAGACAGAGACGTAGGTCGTTGGTACAACAACGGTGCTCAATTGAGTAACGGTGACAAAGTCGGTCATGATCTCCTTGACAGTCTGAGTAGCAGTGTCGGTCTCGGTGGCGGTTTGAGTGTAGATATTGGTCTGTGTCATCGTCTCAGTGGCAGTGAGAGTGTGCTCGATGGTCTGCGTGTTGTCGATGGTCTCGGTAGACACCCAGACGCGAGTCGTTGGCACCATCTCGATCGATGTAACAACTTGAGTAACAGACATGACATCGGTGTAAGTTTGGGTAACGGTTTCTTGTACTGTGATTGTTGTTGGGACAGTTTGAGTGTAAGTCTTTTTTTTGATTCAGTAAAAGACGACAACTGAAGAAACAGAAAATTAGCTCACCGAAGTCTCCGTTTGAGTAACTGTAACTGTATTGTAGCTGTTGTAGTCACCACCGCCGTAACCGCTGCCATAACCACTGCCGTAGCTCCCACAGTTGCTAGATAACAAGTCAGCACAAATTGTCTTCCAAAGTCGTAAATCCTCACTTGTTGATGTTAATGATCTGGGTCGCGTAACAAACCTCAGTTTCTGTATACTAGACATTTAAAGAATTAGCCAGATGTATCGAGGAGACATAATTAATCACGGACCCAGGATGAACGCATGCAAGATCCATCAGACTGCTTTGAATAACCGTACCCACAGTCCAAACTCTTGTACCCTCCGCTTTGGTATGACGAGTAGGGCATGTATTGGTAGAAATTCATAGAGCTGGTTGGGGGTGCGGTTTGTTGGGAAGGGGCAGCTCCACCATATCCTCCAGCGCCATATCCCGTAGGAGGAGTCGGTGTTGGGGTGACAACAGGAGAACCTGAACCCGAGCCAGCCGAAGGAGCAATTGCAACCATAGACACTCCCATAACACTGATCTGTGCCACAGCGGCACTAACGAGAGAAAGACCAAAGACGATCGACTTCATGATGAATAAATGACAGTAGGGTGGGCTGCAAAAAAAATATGCGATGCACGAAAGAATACGAAATTGTTTTGCGAATGTCGAAAAAGAGTGGGAAGAAGCGTTCTACGCTGGCGTGGACACTGTCTTGCAGTTAGGAACGCGAAACGGCGCGACGAGCGGCTGTAAAAGAGCGGCAAGCGATCTGCTAAGAGGACGTCAATGCCCAAGTCCCGTCCTCAAAACGACCTGACCCGGAATGTTGCTTACCGCTTTAAAAGAGAGGAGAAAGAGAACGAAGAACGAAACGAAGAACGAAGAAGGGGGGGTGGGTAAATTCCATAGACCAGAGACAGTATTTGAACGATCACCGCATGATCGGTCACCACACTGGGAGTGACATCGCAACCAATGGCATCCTCATCACCTTCCCAATCAACGGCCCATCTGCAATGGGACCCAGTGGACCAAGGAGATCTCGGTCGTGACAATCACTTTGATGCGTCTCTAGGGAAAAGCAGGGTAAAAAGCAAATTGACAGCATATGTATCTGCATATCGACATCTGATTGGCTTTTGAAGAACTTATACCCAGGCCCTAATTCTGCCGAAAATCTATTTATTACAAGTGCGACCAAGATTATAGTTGAAGTGGTGAGTAACCTATCATGATTATGATGAGGACAGCCTTGGATTCGACAGCGAGAGAGGTCTTCCAGACACCGTTGCTGCTCGCAAACCGAAGTCTCCATGAACGTCCAAAAGAATTTTAAGAGCATTTCGAGCCCTGATTTTCGACATTTCGTCAGGCCGCGATGTGAGTGCTGTCTCCATCTGCGGGGGCTTGTCTTGCCAGGGATACTACAGGTAACATGTGAGAGATTGTTCGATGGCACGAGACGAGGACAGCTTACGGGTAGCTAAGCCGCGAAAAACGAGGCGTCAGAAGCCACGTTGATGCATGGAGATAAATATAGACACTCACTGAAGTCTTGAGTGTTTCATATGCTACAGTAAAAGCCAGTCAGTAACCGCAGTAGTGAGTCGATGACTTTGATCTTACCGAGAAGTGTAAAACCGAACTGGGGACTACTTCGGATTACTCGAGCGGGACCACCTTTGAAAAGTGCCCTGAAACCTTCCTCCTTATCTGCATAGACATGAATAAAATGCAAAGCATCAAAAAGGGACGGAACAAACAAATCTTGACGAATGCATCTCGGAGGCCGGCATAATGTGTCTGTCCCTTCCTTGCTTCGACTTGCAACCTTGTTTTTACAACATCTAGTCCGACAGTCAAGGTCGGTCACGGATTCAAGACCATGAATTGCTTACCTGCCGGGGTGGTTAGGTAGGCAGCAGGCATACCACTGACAGCATCAGAAAGATGCCAGATCAATGTCAATTTCGAAATGGAAAGAAGTAACATACGCGATTGCGGCTGCCCCGAGAGTTTCCAAAAACGATAACTGTTTGCCGTTATACCCTTCGTGGAATACATCAGACTTGAGATGTGAGTACGCAGTGAAATAAATGGCCGAAAAGGGAATGTCGCGGAGTAAACAGGCAGTTGCGCCTTTATATAGCCCGAGAATACCCAGTTGACGAATGATGTGAATAGCTCCTTTGGGGATTGCGCCTTCAACTTTTGCTGCTTCTCCCTGAATCTGCAATCGGATTTTGCTGGAACGCCAACGTCATGTCAATCATCCCTCCCTCTCTTTGAAAGAGAACGAACAAAGACTTACACAATTTCCAAAGGATTGGTGAAGACCTACAGATTATTTTCAGCAAGACGCACCAAAAGTGTGACTTCTACGCACCACTTGGGAACCACCAGCCATACCACCTGCTACCATCTCCCATGCCACTTTGATGCGTCCCGTTTCCGGATCCATTGCGCGTGAACGAATCAAATCATTCACGGTCAACTTGATGGCTTTTTCCGGTGCAACGCCCTGAGATATCGGATAAGATAATGCATAAAGAGTGAACGGCGTCCATCACTTGCCACAAGCTGTGGTCCGAGGCCTCTGTAGAAGCCCATGAATCCTTCATTACGGAAGATTTTCTTGGCACAATCAATGCTGTTTTTGTAAAGCATTTGACCGACGACAGTGGATCGTTGATTTTGCATGCTGCGCGAAGTTTAGATCTTGACTCCATCAATCATTGGTAACCCAGCGACATACCGAGTCTATAGTGATAAGACGGCCGCCGTGTCAAGCTTATCGTCCAAAGTTTTAGAGAACTCAACAAACCTTGACTGTAAACAAAGGCGTAAGTCTAGATAAGTATGATAAGAGTTGCCACTTACCCATATCTATGGGGTATACTATGGTCGCTCCAGCAGCACCAGCAACACCTGCAAAGGAAGGGTATTGGCGCCGAACGTGGTAGCATAAACTAGATTCCAAAACTCACCACCCTGAGCGAAGCTATAAGCAGAGTGCAAAAAGGACTGCGTGAATGAAACGGTAGCTTTCGGCCTTTCCATGGACTGTTCATGCGGTGCTCTCCATCGCGCGTCGAGCAATTGTGCAAAGTCAAGTACGGCGAGACGCTGTGTCCCAATCCCACGTCCTGCAAAATGGAAGATGATGGAGGCTTCCATTGGAGTGAATAAGGCATAACGGGAGTTGGAGGCAGCATAGTTGAGGAAGTCCGATTGGTCTATTCGACCATCCTTGCTCTTCGCTGCGGCCTCACGAATGATTCTGAGATTGACAGTTTATCAATCTGGGTCGAAGGGTTACAAGGTCTGGCGCCTACCTTTCTACCATATCCATTTCTAGAGAATGAGAGGTATGTTAACATTGCGCCTCCATTGTAGGATTTAAGTTCAAGCGCGCACCTCTAATGACATTATGAAATGCAACGACTTCCGAATAAGATATACGCTGTCCCGGGCTCAAAGTGCAAAGAGTGGGCAACCGATCTATAACTGCTTCTGATAGTTTATGTCCAGCAATTTCCTGAAGGAAACCGGAATGTTAGTGATGAACGAGACACTAGAATTTGAGCGGACATACTAGAATAATTCTCTTGAACTCTTCTGGTCTAATAAATCCATCTTGGTCTGTGTCTAGGTATTTGAAAGCCTGGCGCAGTCGCTCTCCCTGCAAGCCCTTCATGAGCTGCGTAAATTCATTGTCTACGAAAAAGTTGATGATTATTAGTCCCAGAAAGAGATATTGACAACATACATCCTAATACATGTGTTCCGTTCTTCTTCCCAAGGTATAATTTGATCCAGTCACTACAATTCGCTCGTGAGTCACGCGTGGGTCGAGGATATCCAATAAAACAAACTGACCACTCAAAATCAAAGGGTATCGCGTCTGGCCCAAGGTTGGACGAGAACACGGTCTTGAATTCATCATAATCTATGAAACCCGAATGGTCGCTGGAGTTGTGGGTAATGCCACCGTTTAATCCCACATCTAGTCTTACAAAGAAGCAATAGACTCACACGTCGAAGTATTGGAACGCCATCCAGTAATCCGCATCGGGCCGCTTCAGCAGCGTTTCAAACACCGTGAAGTCATCCCAAGAGACCAATCCGCGTCGGGAGGTATCGGCAATGCGAAAGAGAATACTAAACTGAGCCCGACCAATCTTCGTCAAGTCGCCTTTAGGAGCGATTGCATTGACGAAGCTATCCGAGTCCAAGAACCTAATGAAGAGGAAAGACGCCTAGGTCAGAATCCAGGCCTTCTCTTCCCCTCGTTCTCACAGCACACACCCAGCGAGAGCCATGTGACTCTCTCGTGGTAGTATGACAAGCATATAAAGAATCACTCACTTGTCTCCATTTACGACCTTTGCGTTTGCCTCGAAAGTACGCCTCCATCGTTTGAGCTCGCTCTCTGGAACCGCTACAGCCGTGCGAACAGTTTGAAGGGCGGACGCGGTGAGGGATGTTGACCCATCAGAATCGCAATGAACCGTCGGGAATATGCGGGACAATGGGGACATGGCTCTTCAGAGAATCTAGGGTCTAGTATTAGATGTTCGGTGGGGGTATATCGAGCTCAAAGCTAGGCCGCCACGGAGGGGTAGTAGAATGAACGAAAAGAGCGAAGGAGACTTAAGCCGACCGAAAGGACCACCTCGTGAAATGTTCAAACCGCTCACTTCGAAAGTTTTCTGCGGGGTTAACAAGCGCCCGATTTAGGAATCCGACATCCAGGCGGCCGAAAGAACGCCGGTTCGGACAACACATTGCCCGCATATATAATCATTCCGGCCATCGTCCCGCTCTGCTTCCGTGATCTGCCCCCCGCAAAAAATCATGTTCTATTTTTCAATTCGACGACGAAAAGGCCACCTCGCGTGGAAGACGGAAACTAATACAGTACATCTCCTTGTTCGGAGCAACAGAGCGAACAAGGTGCAGTTTGATCTCCCCAGTTAAAGCATGTCCGAGCTTCTCTTCCACTCTCTGTGTGTGACCGGATCAGCAAGAAGGCTATGACAGGAACCGCAACAACGGCCAAGATGAATTACGGACCTGCCGGATATCCTGCTCCGCCTTGTCTGGCTCTAGCTCCCGAGTAAAGCAATGGCAATGTATCATGGGCATCTGGTCATACACCCCGCTCAAATTCCGCCGTTCGTCGGCTAAAATGCCGCGGAACGCATCCAAGAATGTTATCGCAGAATCTGGGAGGTTCATGACGAAGTGCGTTATGCGTTGTCGAGGAGCTTTATTGCTTTCGACAGGGGCGGGTGGGGGGATAGGTTGGCCTTCAGCTGCGAGTTTCTGTAATCTCTTGCGCTCTTTTTCCTCTTGCATCCTGCTTGGCTTCGGACCAGTATACGCGGGGAATGGATCGTCAAATACGCGAGATACACTGGTTCGGATGAAGTCACGACCATCCTCACACGTCACTCGAACCAGAGAGGTTACCTTCAGCTGATGTTTAGCGTCGCTAATCGTGGAGAGAGGTTGATACTGACTCGATTATCCTGCACATTTTTGAGCAAATACTTGGCACTATTGGGGTTCAAGTCATTCCCAAGCACTGCGCATCCTTTCTTTCCAGCCGGGACAGCGAAAGGCCCTACGCCTGCGAACACATCTGCAACGACATCGTCTGGCTTGAAGAGCTCCACGAGTCGTTCATGCTCAGTATGTAGACGTGAGTTCCAGTATACTTGTGTGAAGTCAAATGTGAATCGGCATTCGGCTTCGTGCTGGGATAGCAGTTAACCAATCTGACCACGCCGTAACCATCAAGTAACGTACATGCTCTACCACATAATCAGGCTCTCCCGCGATCAACTCCATTTTGAAGAACCGGAACTGATTGTCGATCATGTCCAACTTGTTGACGACAGTCCTCACTCTTTTGTTTTTCTGGTGCGAGATGGATGAGAAATGGCAGATTGACTGGACTGGAAAATGCTAACTTCGAGGATGAGTTGCCCAATAATATGTTTGTACGGCAAATACTCGTCGTTCAAGTTGACGTGCGCTGAGGGTACAGTCAATCCGCAGCAAAACTATAAGACAGTGGATGCTCACCAATATGACCTGTCATAGCAAACCCAGTGGGAGATCCTTCACGCAATTCTTCAGGTAGAAAGGCCTGCAAGCATTCATCTGCCAATCAGTTCTTCAATACACCATTCCTTTTCTTGATATAGATACCCCACTAACCTGCCGTCCAGTAATCATAATCCAGATCAACTTTATACTCAACCAAACCCGTGGCCTCTCTCTTCAGGAATTCTTCCGCTTCAGGAGGAATATCAGCTGGCTTGCGTATCCCATCAGCTTCAGCTTCTCCGATTAGACAAAATGGGAAGAAGGTCATACCCTTGTCTGACATTCTGAGCAGCACCAAGCGATCGCCATCGGGGTTGAAGGGATCAGATACAACGGTTTTGATTTTCGGCAGGTCCATGAGACAACTGATCAATAACAGAAATTAGGGAGGTGAAGAGACGTGCATAGCCGCAGAAGACTCACTCTCGCAGCTCCCCAGCCTTCAATAACACTCGCGTCTTCTCGGGTGATACACGCGCAGCCAGCACTGGGATTGTTTTCCGAAAAGATTCCTTGTTCAGGGTATCTCTGGAGCACGTATACGGCGGTGGCGACGCATCTAGGTAGAGATGACGAGACATGGCGAAAGAGTAGGTTGAAGGTCGTTTGAGAGCGAACAGAGTTCGCGCAAGAAGCATACAGGCTGCTCTCTCTGGCAAATCATTTCTTCGCAAATGCTAACGTCCAAAAAACATCATGTGACTCGACCTAATATTGATCGATCCGAGATCGATCCAGGTACCAATACCATCAGATCACCTCCAAGGACCCACAACATCCTTGAGCCCAACTCAACCTATCATTATAGTACTTCTACAACACTAGTTCACTCATAAAGACATCTCTGCTGACTTGGACACTAGAACGCTCTTCAACTTTGATTCACAATGACAAACCTACCGAACGCAGACATCCTCAGACATATCGTTGATGCCCATTGCCATCCCACCGACGCGCCTGGCGGCATATCGGCCACCTCCATGGAAAAGCTTGAAATATCTATCTGCGCAATGTCTACAATGCAATCGGACCAGCTCCTCGTGAAGGACTTGGCGAGTGCCTATCCCGGGAAAGTAATCCCCTGCTTTGGTCAGTCCCCCGTTTCCATTTGATTCCGTATTCATTGGCGTAGATGTTTTGTTAATACGTCGGTGATATTCTGTTCCCGCGACTATTAAGCTTGCGCATTGAGATAAGATAAACGATGTGCAAGTATCGAAAGCTGAAACGTGGTCTTGATTGCAGGTCACCATCCATGGTTCTCGCACCTCATCTCTACCGTCCCATCGACATCAAAAGAAGAACACTACCGTAGCCTTTTCCTACCCAGCTCCAGTAGAGCTACCACGAGTACCAGCACTGCCACCGATACGATAGCAGCTGCAGCATCGCTGCCATCTGCTGATCCTTTGGAAGACGAATTCAGAGCCCTTCTTATGCACCTCCCAGACCCACTTCCTCTCCCCGATGTTCTCGCCGAGCTCCAAAGAAATCTATCCGCATTTCCCAACGCCATGCTCGGCGAAGTCGGTCTTGACCGCGTCTTCCGCGTCCCGACAGACTACTTTGCATCCCCACGGCATCTAACGCCCTTCTCAATCCCACTCGATCATCAATTAGCCGTGCTGGAAGCCCAAATGGAAGTGGCGGTCGAAATGGGGCGGAACGTGAGCTTCCATAGTGTGAAAAGCCAGCAAGCGACTGTAGAGTTGCTAGGGAGGATGAAGGCGAAGCATGGAGGTAAGTGGATGAATATCAGTGTCGATATGCACAGCTGTGGGTTCAATCCGCAGACTTGGCGGGATGTTGAGGTACGTGCTATGACTCTTATTCACAGGAGGCTGTATCTCAATTCGCTCGGCGCTGTTTTATACCGACTCAATTGCATTTCCAACACTCGCACAGAAGAAGCACGGGAATGTGTTTCTATCGTTATCGACCGTCATCAATCACAAACATGCCAACCATCGAACACTTATCGCTGCATGCTCTCCCGGTCGCATCCTCGTCGAATCAGATTACAATGATATTGACATGTGCACGAGCCAGACCTGGGACATGATTCACATCATTGCCGAAGTTAAAGGGTGGGAGATTGAAACGGAGTGGATTGATAATCTTGAAGAAGACAACTGGGGCGTTGTGCATAAGCTGGAAGATAACTGGTTACGTTTCCAAAGGGGGCATCATCCAATGCCGAGGGCGAAACGGAACAAGAGAAGAGATTATGATTCTGAAGATGATGTCGGAAGGGACCAGTGATATGCTGATTCACACACAGTTTCCATCCCAAACCGAAACACATAAGAATGTCAAGGCTAAATCCAGATGCACCCCGATTCCCCCGACGTCCACCCCGACCCCGAGAAAGCTACGGGACACGCAGGCTTAAAGGATGCCACACCTCCACCAAGCAACGTCATGCGACGCTCGATGCCTTACATGCGTGGCAGGCTCACAGCTGGTAAAGCTTCAAATGGTCGTTCCTTGACCCCGCACCACCGTTCCCAACAAGAATCCCTCGTCATCAATTCCACATATACGACAGGAGTGCGATGGTGCAAACACCGATGAGTACACCCATGATGATAGAATCTCTCCGCCGACGAGATTTGATCATTTGTACCAGATTGTTGATGCCGGGCATTATGCCTATTCGTGACGGGATATGTGAATAAGGTGTATGATTTAGTTGACGAAGTTATAGACACACCAATCACATGTTGCATTCTGGTGTTGATCCCTGACAATGACCCTCGTTGACTTGCGAATTCCGTCCGTGTTGCGTATGCTTGTCTACCTCCAGAGTAAGCTTCGTATCACATGGGATTGTTGAGGACAGACTCACTGAATAACATCATCCGTCATTTGATGTGAACTGTCAATTCTACTCCGTTCCGCCAACAATGAATCCGCAGCTGTAGACTTGTATGCACTGTGAGCATAAATTAGAGAAGATACGCATGCATGGGATGTCAGAAAACATACTCAATATCGTTCCGGACGCCAGAAAGGAGGTTCGCTGAATCGAAAGCATGTTTGACATTTGTCTGCAATTCATTTCAAGTTACAAGTGCAGAATAGCCGTAACGTATGCATACCTTCGTTCTTTTCAATTCACGCAGATTATCCTGGTGGAGTTCCCGATGCCGTTGAATGGCACGCAACATGGAGGCGGACATGAGTTCCGGTGTACGAGCCAGGGTTGCAAGTTGCTCATTAATTTCTTCAAGCTGCGGAAAGGGACAACATTGGTTCCACTTTCACTTCACTTTTGGAAGTACACACCTTCACCGACAAGTCGTCTAACTCCAATTCCAAGTCCTTCCACCGCTCACTAGAGCCAGACGACTCAATATCATGACCCGGTCTTGAAAGAGTCGAAGCTAGTTGTGAGTACGAGGTGATTTTCGTATCGAAGAGGTTCTCCAGTGTCCTGCACTGCCTGTGTAGTTGGTCGTAGTTAGACATTATGGGGAGAAAGGTATGAGGTAGAGGTTCTGGTTGGTGTGAAGTTTCAGTGGAGGAGGGTGTTAGCTGTGCTCTTGCCGCTGTTTGAGCAATCAGGCACAACAACGCCCATTGTGTCCCGGAGTTTGCCGAACATTGTCACTTCAAGTCGATCTCTTTACTCTCCGATCGTCTGTACTCGATGACGCACTATATAAGCAATGGATTTCGATGTAACTTCGAATGTCTATCCTTCGTCGCCAATACCTCCACCGCTACATAATGTCCTCCAAAGTCGATTCTTCTCTTAACTGTGCTGGCTTGAAAGCCAATGAATCTCAAGCTCTCCAAGAGAGATCTGTGCAACCTCATGAGCAGCCTGTTATTGCAGCTATCAAAGAAGTAACAGAATCTCGGATACCGTTGCATGCTGATCGCTCATAATTAACTACTAGATGTACTCTTGCAAACCGCAAAGCGTAATTTGTAATTTGAATTGTTGCCATTACTATAAAGCTGATTTAGCGTGCAGAGCACTTTTGATATATACACCGAAGACGCCGTCTTCCATGATCCCGTAGGAATTGCAAACGGCAAAGGCTCCATTAGCTCTCAATTCATAGCTTTAGCAAAGGTTCTTGTCTTATTTCCTTTCAGCGATTTTATATGACAACGCCGCCTTTTCATTACACAGTTATTCCCCCGCGCAGATATACCCAAATTCCGAGTCTTGCAAAACCCCAGCACCGTTCCACCGAGCACGATTCTCATCGACCAAGACGTGGCCTACTTCCGCGACCCCAAATCTTCATCTCCTACGAAAGTGATGAACTCTCTTCTTACCCTCCAGATGAATGAAGCAAATAAGGTGGTGAGGCATAACGAGGAGTGGAATCATCAGAAGACCACCACGTCTGAGGACGGTTTCTTTGGGATGTTGAATGAGCAGAGGAAGAAGGTTACGGCGGGGATTACGGATATGTTCGTCGGTGGCGGCGATAGCAAGAAGGATTAATATCACATCGCACGCGTGTTCTTCTACTTAGTTTCGCCTATTGTTATAGTAGGTCGACCCCTTTGTCTTGCAAAGCTCGCGATATGTAGTTTCGATGATAACCCAGTAACGAATATTAGTTTCTCTGCACTCTCGCCTCTCGCCCTTTTTATAGGTTCAACTCAAATGCTTTCGCCGTTTTCGAAGGTTCACATCTCACCCCCGTCCTACTCCCTGAATAATGGCGACGACTGTGATGAACAGTCGATCCTATCCATGTAGAAACATGTGTGCGACCTGGATATTAAAATTATTTTATATTCATTGCATACAAAATCGTGGAAATACAGCTTGTACGCTAACTTTTGCATCCGGATGGTAGACCTCATACAGAGGGAGCAAACCAGACCGTCCATATGTGGCTAATGTTTTTCTCCTTATGGTCATTTCCCTGAAATGCATCGTCCATACGTGGCCTACTTGCTTCGGCGACACCAACACATTCGTCACTCACAAAAGTTTATAAACTGACTTCCGACGCTCAAGCTCGACGCATGAAAAAGGTTAAAGTTGTACTATCTAATAACGGGAAATCGAATCATCAGAAGAGCATCGCAGAGGAGATGGGTCTCTAACAGCAAGCAAACACGACATGCATACAATCCAGTCCAATTTCTAATTACCAACGATACAAACGATGAGAATACAAATAGGAGAACAGGCGTAATCAGAATCCAAACCAGCCTTTGGCCGTCTGTTGTGCTGCCAATCGTTTTGCCTATGAAGAGATGTAAATATCAAAAAGCCAGATGAACGAAAATGACAACCAACCTGAGCCACCATACTCCTACTACCCTCTTCAAGAGAATTGAAGCGTTCCTCCAGATCTCCCAGCATTTGTCTACAAAAACCAAGGTCATGCAAAGATTTGCGGCGACAAACGGTGACATACCCTCGTTCATTCATAGCAGACGTGAGTTTGTTGTACAGATTCGCCTGTACCGCAGCAGCACCGGCGGCCAAACTAGCAGCAGCACCAGCCGCGGTTCCCGCCATACCGGCACCCTCTTCGGACGTGGCTCCTCGCTCTGACTGCACTTTCTCAGGAATCGGTCGATTAGGCCCCCCGACTGATGTTCATGGAAGAGAATTCAAGAATCAGTGTCAAATATCAAAGGAATGAAATCACGCACGCAGTTCGTCAATCTGATCCCCTGTCGAAGTTTGGTTGAACGAAAACCAAGAGCCCAGATACGAAGCAGGCCCCATAGATACGGGTTGCGGTTGTGCCGGCACAGGTTTGCGGGTACTCGTAAAGTCTATGTCGGGTGGGGTGTATACACGGCGGATGTCGAAGAAAGTGCCATAAGTGGCTGAAAATATGACTTCGGCGCGGGAGTGGAGCGTCCAAGCTATGAAGTCGCCACTTTTGTCGATGGTCAAAGGTCTGCGTGGAGAGAACCAGTCAGTAAGCAAAGGCGGTGACTCGAAGCTAGTACACGTACAAAGAAGATACAGGGGGTAGTTGGACTGTATGTAGATATTCCAGATGAGGGAGCGAATACACCAAGGCATCGTGATGCTCGGTCTGAACCACCAATACATGAGCGCCTGTCCGAAACTTTCGTATCAGACGTCGGGAATTCGATTCAAAGCCTACTCACCCATCCGTTCAACGATTTGCGCACTTTGCACTGCGCCGACCTTGTGTCCCCACTCCACCTTGCCGACCTTTTCTCCATTCAAATTATGAGAACATCGGGCACCTTTGGCTCCAACTGTCACCATCACACATTGAGGTCCTGCAACACCCTTCAATGTACCCTTGTACGACGCCGCTAGCCTCGCTCGGTCCGCCTTCCACTGGGCGCCCGTCTTGCTGTCGAGCACGAAAATTCCATCAGGAAGAGAGTCACCCATGGCCTTACACGGTGCAGGTTCTCCAAAAACCGTCCAAGACACCGGGTTACCCGAGTGCATTAGCGTATGTACTTCTGCGTGTCCGGATTGGTATGCGGCAATGAGCCGTACGCTCTGCTGAGAATCTTCCGGAACATGAGCATGGCTCTGTGAGGCAAACCTGTTCGCTGACCTTTCTCCAGGCAACTTACAGTCCATGTCAGAGATTTGACAAGGTCTGGACCTGAGTTGGAGGGCGTTGTTCCAGCAGCACTTCCTCGCAGTGGTACGTGTGGCCGAGGCAAAGTCTTCGGTCTCTTGTTTGCTCCAAGTGAAACTAAGATTTTCGGACCACGCATATCAATGATTAAAAGTGATCCATCCCTGTATGAAACCGCCAAAAAGCCTTTCCCATGTTATAGTGTAGTCAGCCGCAACAAGAGGAAACGTACCAATGTCTGACATCGCGTATGCCTCAATCGCGCCCCTCCCAGCTGAAAGCATAAAGTATGGCACCAGCCTCCTTCCTGGTCGAGTATAGATATGCTCCAGAAGCACAATTTCAGTACCTCCGTTGATTTTCGGGGAAGGGTCACCGGTTCGATTCGTGGATGCATGGTAAACGATAACTTCTCCAGATTTCAAAGCTATGGCGCATTCCAGGGCCTCGGGCGCGACTTGTACAGATTGTATAGCCAAGGAATCAATAGATGAAAGCAGCCTTTCAGTAATAGCGGGATCGTCCAAAAGCTCATCCAGACGGATAGTCAGGCCTGGAAGTGGTTTCGGGAAATCGTTTTCCAGAGGTGTTGAGCCAGTGGGAATCAACAACTGTGCACTCATATCGAAAAATTGAACACTCAAATCCCTGTTGTATGTGACGAGGGCACGATGCGGTTGATACTACATTTTCACGTATTTTGAACCGAATCAAAGAACACAGAAGACGAAGGCGTACTTTTGATAGCTTCAGCTCGTTCAATTTTGTGCTATCAGAATACGCCATTCCACCTTTGAGTTCGAGTTGCAGATCGATGGATATCTTCTTGTCCACGAAGTCCTCGTACACGTCATTTTCCAGCTTGAAAATGTGTCCGCCCAAAAGTCCGGAGGCTGCGAGCGACAAAGCGAATGGCATTCGCAAGGGTAAGGGTGTGTGGTTTACGTATCTCGGAGACTTCGGTGGAGGAGTGGGAGGTGGAGGACTTTGCAGTCCAGCGGGGAAGGATTCCTCTGCTTCTTCGTCGTCCTCTTGAACCACTGTTTTTGGAGGTTCTTGCACGATCTTGATAAAGCCTGGTGGGGGAAACTGGCGCGCTTCTAGAGTCCTCGCATTTTTAGCAGACTCTATTATCATAAGTATGGCGTAGGGGGCGTGATTTCCACCGAGATGAGGACTGCTTCGCGGCATCAAGATGTGATCTTGAACTATACCTTGCGTTTCGTAGTAGAAGCATTTTATCGGGTTTAAGGATTCCACCATAGCGGATCGGAAATAAGGGTGTAAAGCATCTTGTGGTGCGGGGGGTTCAGCTGGGGGTTCTGAGGGATTGAAAGCTGGCAGCAACATGACCGTCAATCCTGGGGGCTTTCCTGGGTCAAGGCCACCGAGTACTGTCAGTGTTGTGTCTCCACCACGTTGATCAGCAGAATTTGGAAAACTACTCCATGAAAGTTTGAAAATTGGTTCTCGGATGAGTTGTCGGGAATCGTCCTTCATCTCCTTGCTTAGATGTGATTCCAAAATGCTAGCATCAACGAGATTAACGTCGACAGAGTCTAAAGTCCGAACGAGCAATGGTCGGTTGTCGTCTTCCACTGCCCAGAAAGCAAATGATCCATCAGCATAGCCGACTGCGAAGTAATGGCCCGAAGGATGAACAGTTAAGCAGGTGACGGTTGACCGACGATGAGTAAGTATGTCCTTTGAGAATTGTCACATCCGTCCCGAAGATATTCAATGCTTAGGGACTGACATTGAATCCATATCCAGCTCCTCCGGGGGCTCCAGGAGGCAAAATGAGCTCGTATGCCCGGACTGTGCTCTTCTCTGTCTATTCGATGCAAAAGTTAGTCGTGATCAAGGACTGTAGAATAACCATACCAGATCAGTCAAGATGATGCCACCTGGATTGATATAAGTCAGAATGAATTGTAGAATCCGCCGAAAGTCCCACCTGCATAGGCCACAAACATTAGATTCAGGTTTCTTGGATGGACCACGGTATCAACACATGCTGGGCTGCAGAAGAACAGCGTCAGGGCGCGCTCATTGGCCCAGGAGGTAATGAATACTCACGGAGTTGGCAACGCCAGCACAGGGATGCCGCTCGCAGCCATTTTCTCTTCGTATAACTTCCACATATTTGGCATGATATATGGCGATTTACGGAGACAGGTCAAGTCATATGTCCTTATCTCCCCTTTTTGCGTCGCGAGGAAGACCTAACGGCACTTGGGGTCAAGCCAGCATGGGCTGTGGAGATGGAAATACAAACATGAGTATGAGAAGGTGATAGGGTTATTGAGCTAGATAGAAATGAATGATCGTTATGGTGTAATACCAAAGGGACATACTTGGTCTGGTCGAAACGAGCGGAGGTAACTAGTTTCGGTCTTCCGAATTCCATGAGATTCCATACATGAAATTCATTGTTATTATCTGACAGAGAGAGGGTCAATGTCGCGCGAGATGAATCGCAGGGTTTACGAAACATACCAAGACAGACAATGTTATACGTTGATACCGCAAAATGCAAGAAGCGCACCCCGACTGAGTGTGGTATCGTTAACTTCGACTCTACCCCAGGACCTCCAAATATGTAAATCAATCCAGCGTGAGTACCTGTCCGCCACGTAAGTTCTTGATTACCGACGGCCAAGATCAGAGTTGAGACTTTACCAACTGCAAGAAGCCCAGATATCGGTTCGACTGCAAACGCTGTGATATCGAGGGGAAACTCCAAAGTTCTCAGTGAGCCGACCTTCCAGTCCTGCTCGTCACGTAAATCTGTAGAGAGATCCGCAAGTACATGGTCTTGCTGCTTGGAGAACATAGTGGGACCTAGTAAAGAGCGGTTTGAGCATCCCGATCATAATACACACCGTCGGAGGTAAAGCCCTCCAAGCCGTTGTCAAGTTCGAAATGGCATATCCTGTTTGGGGCCATATGGTAATTCTTCCAGAGAAGAACGGGCACTTCGAATTGAAACGGATTCATTGCCTAGAAATACATGAATGCTACAGTATGTATTATGAATAGATGCATAGGTGAAAAGGGGCATGGCATAAATCGTAAGTAATAAACAATCCACTGGTCATGAACAATCATCGGTCAAAAAGTGATCTCATGTTTGAGGGCCTTTCCACCGCCTGCGATGTGCCTCTAATCTTGCCTAGCCAACTTCGTTTCGATTGTTTGGCCGACGAGGAAACAGGGTTCAAATGAAGAGGGCTGTTCGTTGAATCTGATATGAAGGGCGACATTCTCGAAGGAGCTCCACCGCGTCTTGGGGAAGGCATCCCAACACTTGATCGTCCATTTTGATTGCGAACAGGGGTAAAACCTGACTGCAAGCTATTCAGCACCCTTCGCACTCGAGGTGTCCTGTTTTCCACATCTTCCCCATCAGCGGTGAAGGCTTGAGCTGGCAGATTTTCATATGCCTCGAAGTCATCGTCCGGTGCAGCACGTTTCTTTCCAATCACTGTTGTTGAAGGCAAGGGATCAACCTCAGGCATCATTCTCCTCTCGGGAGTACGAGCTTTGAAGACAGGAGTAATCGCCCTCGTTCTTTCTGGCGTTTTGGGCCTTGGCAAGGATGATGGCCCGGAAACGACTCGGGTAAAAGGCTGTCGGGTAACCAAGGTTGAAGGCGTTTCAAAGGGATTTGGTTGGACTGTGGGAACGGATGCTACGGTAGCCGACCTAGGTCGAGAGGCATGGGCACTGATAGTTTGCAGAGTTGGAGATACTGACGGCGCAGACGATGGAGGTGTCGGAATATTTGGCTCGGGGCAAGGTTGCGTGGTGCTTGAAGCCTTTGCTGCAATGACTTTCGCTTGGAGGTTTTGGACTTTCCGCGTAAGGGACTCAACCTTTGTGGTGAGTTTCTTCTTTTCTTTTAGCATTCTAATCAAGCAAGTCAGTAGTGTGTCTTGACGTAAATCAGTAAACGTACTCAAGGGTACGATCATCATTCTCCTCAATTTCTGCACATTTGCTTCTGAGTAATTCCTCCATCTCATTGTTACGTTGCTCCAACTCCGCTATAGCTTGATCCAGGTTTGGCCTGGATCTATACGCGGACAATTCACGTTGAACTTCGGCCATTTCGCGTTTGTGCTGCGCATTTTGCAAACTGAGATTAACTTCCGCAGCTTTACATGACTTTTCAGACCGAGCAAGATCTGCCTGGATATGCTCTACGTCGCCTTTGAGTGTCGTCACAAGGCGATTGCTTCAACGCAAAATTTCAGCCACGTAAGATGACCGCGATGGAATAGACTTACCAGTCCTGAACTTGAGCTTCAAGGTAACGACTGAGGGATTTGGATCGCTGGACTTCGGCTTCTAGTGTTGTTATCTCCTGTTGAAGAACATCTTTCTCGTCTTCGGCTGTTTTCGTAGCAGCCTGAGACTGCTCAAAGTTCTCTCGAACACTCGCCAACTCTTGGCATACGCAGAGAAGACGTTCTTCTGTCTTCTGCTTCTCCTCTTTGGCAGATAAAAGTGCGACGGCATGTTGCTTCTTCTCCTGGTAGCGACCTGAGGATTCTTCTTGAAGCCGGTCAGACAGTCGAGCAGCTTCTTCTTTGCTAATTTCCAACAGACGAGCTTGCTCTTCGAATTTGGCTTGCAGAGATCCGATCTTCTTTTCCAGCTCCTGGTGCGACGCAAGGCTCTCGTCCCTCCAGCGTGTCATGACAGCGGCATGTTCTTGCTGCACACTGACTAGTTCCTCCTTCAGGCGAACGTTTTCGGCTTCCAGAGCGTCGTGGAGTTCCAGCGCCTCCTCATGGGACCTTGTTGCTTTGCTTAAATCTTCTTCGAGTTCCAAGAGCCGCCTGGAGTTCTTCTCTGCCACGGCATTCGACTGGTCTCGAAGCTGTCGAAGTTCCGTCAACGTGCTCGTGGACAGTGCAAGTCGCTCCTCAAGATCCTGCATCGACGAGTGCGCCTCCTCCAGCCCTCTATGGTAGTCACCTTCAGCCGATGCCCATCGAGTTTGCAATTCTTCCAGCGCACTCGACGTCTCGACGAGACGGATTTGCATGGCTCCAAGAGCTTCCGCGTGTTCCAATTTGACTTGCACAAGTTGCCGTTCGGCGTCCTCATTGTCTGTACCAACGGGTTGTCGCTCCTGTAGACGCTCCTGCATGCCTTGATTCAGCCGTTTGAACTCTTGAATCGTGGTTTCGTGAGCGGCAATCCTGGACTCGAGTTCTACCCTCTCCTGAAGTAGGCTATCCGCTTGTTCTGAGACACACTTGGAATGCACATGGCACAAGGCAACGGTAGTCGTCATCTGTCGTATTTCGTCGCGACATTCATGATATTTTTGTGACAATCCCGCAAGAGCTGTATCTTTGTCTTGTATTTGCTGCCGCTGCATGGTGGATTGTTGTTCAAGGGCAGAGTAATGACTTTGTTCTTCACATCTTGTTCGTCGAATGGCCTCCCGAGCTCGACACACAGTCTGCGCGAAAGTGGAAATCAAAGTCGTGACAACCGCTTGGTTATCGTTATCCCTCGTTTCCGAAGCCTCCAACTCCACCTCCAAAGCTTCAACACGCACAATAGCCTCGTCCCTGGTTTCGCGCGCGTCAGCGCAATCCTCCACCATTGCATCCTTCTGCGCGGCCATCATCTCTAATTCTGTCGTCATCTCGCTTAGTCGTTCCTCCTGTAAACGAAGATTTGTTTCAAGTCGGCGAATGTCGTGTTGATGAATCCCGATTTGTTCAGTCCTCCTCATGACTCGGTGCTCGAGCTCCTCGATATGTTCGCGCAGGGTACGAGTAGCCTCATTATTCGTCATATTGGAGAGTTGGTGGAATTGAAGGGATGTATAACGACTTTCCGCGTTGGTTAGCTCGTCCTGAAGGTTCTGCAGGTCGGTCGTGAGGTTGGTGACGTGGAGCGTGAGGGAATCTCGTTCGGACTCGATGTCCTCCAGCTGGGCGTTCAGGTCGGACAATTGGTGCATGACTTCGTCGAGTTCTTCGCGAGTCTCGTGCTCAGATAGTCTCACTGTCTCCAATTCCTTCTCCCAGTGAGACTCTTTCGTGACTAGTTGGGCAAGAAGGTCATCACGTTGGCTAGTTATAGCCTCAAGACACAAAACCGTCACGTCGAGCCTGCTCTCCAAATCCTTCAAGTCCCCCTCGCTCTTCAAAGCGACATCATGGCTCTCTTGCGGATCACTCTTTGCTTGGAGTAGCAAGAGCGAATTAGGTACCTCAGCCTGAGACGCGATGTGTCCCAATGCTGCGATAGAACCTCGAAGCAATAGGCTGAGTCTTCGAATTTCTGTATTACTGGTGCGAATGACAGTCGCCTTGTGCTCCCATGCTTCCGCCAGACGTGAGTGCAAGGCATCCATTTCCGCTTTCATCTGCCCAAGCGTGGCCACCGTGTTATCGCTCGCGGTCGAGATAGAGGCCGAGAGTTTAGCCTCTAAGGCCTCGATGGCAAATTTGGATTCGGATTCTAAAAATTGGACATCGCGCTGTAAGCTATCTCGTTCTCCGCGTAGCCGATCGATTGCAGCCAAGAGTCGTTCGATGTAGGTGACTGTGTCTGCATCAGGTTGCGAATGGGAAGTAGGTGTCGTTGGGTAAGACAAGGGCTGAGGTTCAAGGGTTTCCATATCAATGAGACATGAGTCGTCCATCATGAGAGGGTCGTCACATGTCTTCAAGGACTTAGCGGCCCTACTTTCCTTGTCAGAGTTGGAACGTGTTGGAACGACATAACTCACCTCTCGTTCATGGCGTGATCACGAGCATCTCTCTCCTTCAACTGCTTTGCAAGGCGGTCTATTATCTGACGAGCGTCTTCGAGTTCGTCCAAGGCGTCCTCCTTCTCCCGGATGAACCCAATATGACTCTCTTCTTGCTCTGCCAGGCGATGCTGTTCCTCCTTGAGCTGACTCTCAACACGTCGTAGTTTCTCCCTCAAGTGCTTGACGTCTTCTGTGCCTCTCAACATGATTTCGAGTGCGTCGATCTTCGCTTCGTCTTCTTCGATCCTCTTCAGCAACTCTTCTTCACGACCCGAGTCACCTTGCTGTTCCCTCAGATAAGCCAGCTCTTCGTCCTTCTCTTCCAATGAAGATTGTAAATCGGCCATTTGAGTCTTCATTTTCCTTTCGGACGCCAATTTCTCGTTGTCTGCTTTGATCAAGTCGTTCTGCACCTGGGAGAGCTTTTGGTTGACAGCTTGCAACTCGGTCTCCTTCTTGGCCAGTGAAGAGCGAGTTTCAACCAGATCCTGCTCCAACGATATGATCCTGAAGTTGGAAAGCGAAGAAGACCGTGGTCTTGAGATACCACGTCGACCAGGTGTTGTGGTGGGCAGCGGTTGAGTTACATTTCCTTCGAGCTCTTTGACACGAGCCTCGAGTTTTGCTCTCTCCTTTTCTAATTTGTCGCCCCGTAATTTATGCTCGTCTGATGTATGAGAGATGGTTTCGAGGGTGACTTGAAGGTCTCGCGTATCTAAGTTGCTGTTCTTGATCTTCGTTTGAGCGGCGATGAGAGCGGCCTGCACGTTCTGAGATGCTATTTGTTCGTCTCGTAAGTCCTCTGACCGTTGTCGAAGGTCCGTCTCGAGTTGTAGGGCGCGTTCGGTTTCATGGCTTAACTATGGTGCAGATGTGAGTGCTTTCTCTGACACCGGTGCATCACAAGAACATACCTTATGCAATGCTTCATTCAGTGTTGCTTTCAATTCTTCAAAGTCTAACGCCTGTTTGATCAGTCGATCTTGTTGGGCAGCGATTTGGCTATCTGAGGTTGTGTAAGCCACACTCGTACTAAGCAACTAAGATGTGACAAGTACCTTTACTGGATAATTTGTTTCTGAGGGCATGCGTTTCTTCTGAGACGTCGTCAGCTCCTAGATTCCACGTGGACATGACCACCTCCTCTGTCGCCGTATGGCTGTCGAAAGTCGTATGAGCAACAAGAGCTGAGTAGGAACAAGACTTACATTGACAAGTAGCCAAACACAACAAACGCGCCGATCACGTGGTCGCGTCTGATCGCGAAACGCCGACGGATTGATTATTGATTTTGATTTGAAGGCAGCCGCCCACTGTGCCACATTGACACCCATACTGGTACAAAGATGTACAGTGTACGAGGTTATGACCGCTTGTAAGTAGATATTTAGGAGGAAATTTGAGCGTGCTGACTCCACTCCTCAGTGATTTGGACATGACATCCGCTCTTGGCAGCCGCTCATATCAGACGCTATTGGATCCAACGCATCAAAGGTGACGAAGTGATGCAGCGCGGGTTGCGTCAGTGTGTTCCTTCTCTTCCCGCGATCGAAGAAATCTTGCGATCCGCAGATATGTATCTCTGGGTTATGGAAACATAGATAGCAAGGTGCGCTCCGGACGGCTATCGTAATAATGGGAAAGTCCTTCTCAGCGAACTGGATCGAAGGTACCGCCATCGCTAGTCGAGAAGAGAAAGTTAAAGGAGACAAATGATGGTATGGTATACCCTTGGTACCCCCAGTGGCGCAGAGGCTATTTGTAGGATGACTGGTCTCTTTCTTCGCGCGGAATAACAGTCGCATCTGGAAAATAAAAACTCCTAGATACCCCCCTGACAATTGCTTATGATGGCATAGTGACCTCAGAATCTTAAGCCAACCTACATGTCACTTCTGGTTCGATCCTGCTTCGTATTCGCAGGGCCTCCGAGACACACGCGTCAACAACTCTTCAAAGGTCTATCGCGTCAATCTCTCTCTTACGCAAACACTTCCATTAAATTCTCTACCACCACATAAAGGTCAGCCATCACCGTATCCATATTCTCCATGCTCATTAAATTATTTGCGAAGATCGCATCAGCGTGAATTACTACTGCCATATAACCTGTCAAGATTATGACTCCCCCCAGCATGTCAGAAAACGCCCCGCCCACAATGTCTTCCTCGGGAGCCCCGTCCAGGGTCACTCTTCATTTAGGACATCTCCCAAGTAAGAAAGATATAAAAGCGACGTGGCCAAGGACGCCCACTAGAGTAAATATATGCGCCTTTTCAGTCCAAACCCACCTAATACATATCATAAAACAATCAGGTAGATCCAAACAACCCGCCTTGGCCCGCATACCGTGGTTATCATGAGTATTCCTTCGCTCATGCGACTATGCAGTCGCGGCTGCCAACCATTTTAGGAAAGGCCATAGAAGACGCGACCCGTACTTTGAACAGCCAATCATCCGAAGAACGTGTCATAGATCTCGTCAAGTCTATAGAACGCATGGGTGATCTCATGGTCGACCTCAGTGGAAACGCAAAATTGAGACCCATTATTGACGATGATGAGGCCGATGTAGCACTCTGGAACAAAGAGATCGCGAAATTCTTCCAGGGTGAGTGTTATCAAGAGGTCATCAATCTATCCAATGGCGTCATGATTATTTCAAGGCAAGGATTTCATGAACGCACCCTGGCTGTTCGCCGAGGCGTACAAATATCGTCGACTTCACGAATGCTTCAGTGTCAGTAAATTCTGGCGAGACTATGATGTGTTTTATAGGCAAAAGGTACACGCATACAGTCATGGCAGAGCTTCTCTAACAAATGTGTTTTATAGTGCGACACGTTTTCTCGTTCGTCTGATGCGGTCTTTGAGTTGTCGCTACGCTTTGCGGAAGAATTCAAGATAGCTGAAACGCTCGGTCCTGCCGAGAAGCTTGAAGCGGAACGGCTCATGTTTCTTGAGTTGACCCAAGGTTTGAATTTTGCACATGTAATTTCTCTGCCTTTACTCATTGCCCAATAGTTTGCCTCTGGGGAAACTCCACGGACCTGTCCCTGTTGATTAACATGACGGAAGATCAAATCAAGGCCCTCCAATCCACGGGCGGCGATCATCTTGCAGCAACAGAGAAGAATATTCTTGGCAATGACATGAACCGACTGTGGGAGCACGTCAAGATGCTTCGCGAGAAAACCGGCGGCAGAATTGACTTCGTTCTTGACAATGCCGGTTTCGAACTCTACTGCGATTGTGTTTACGGTACTTTTAAAGCCTTATCTCTTTCAAAATAAGTCCCTCATCATGATCATAGCTGATTTCTTACTCCAAAGTGGGCTTGCCACTCAAATTCGCTTCCACGGAAAGCGATACCCATGGTTTGTCTCTGATGTCACCAAGAAAGACTGGGAGTGGCTCTTGAACACTATGATGTATGGACAACTGTTCCAAAACGCGAGTGACGTCGAGCTCGAGTCCCTGCGTAGGCTGGGTCTCCGTTGGAAGGTAAGGACACTTCATAAATTGTTGTACAGGTTTATCGACCCGCATTCAACAGCAATACGAAAGGGAAGGCAAATGGGTATATGAGCAGCATCCGTTTTGGTGTACTGGGTACACCTTCTGGGATCTTCACTCTGAGGCCCCTGATCTCTTCCTTCATCTGTCCCGTTCCGACTTAGTCATCTTCAAAGGCGATCTCAACCACCGGAAATTGACTTATGATTGTGCGGCTCCGGCAAGTACCCCATTCGAAGTAGCTATCGGTCCCATGGCTAGTTCTGCTGGTGCGCCCGTAATAGTGAGCTTGAGAACAATCAAGAGCGACGTGGTGGTTGGCCTCGGTCCACAGGGTGATGAAACTTCTGAGAAGCTCGATGAGGCCGAACCTGGCTGGAAGATCAGCGGGAAATATGTGAGTTATTTTATGCATTCATTCCGGTATGTTCGTTCAGTATTAACCGGTTCATAGGCCGTCGTGCTTCTTTCTGAGGGTCGACCAGGAGAGAAGGTTCGCTTTGCTTGAAGACGTCTCCGAATATAGCGGCCTTTCTTTCGTTACCATATTTTTCTGTGAATACGGCCATTTTCTAGAGTTCGCGGTCAAGCCTATAGACATTGTTGTAATTCCCATTCTCTACACTTCAAAAGACCATCCCTCCTTGTTACCAATAGAAACTCTATAATAAATGACGATGTGATATTTTCGATTCAAACTGTGGCTTTGATCCGGAACTATGCTACAATGCTTTACATGAAGCTCTCATCGCAGAATCTGTTAGACCTATATCACATGTTGCCTCTTTACTTTGCCAGCAATTGCAATCAGTAAATGTTCTTTTGCGGCCCAAGCCTATTGCGAATTTCCGGACTGGTTGGTGGAACACTCAATGTAAAATGACTTCAGAAATGAATATAAGATAGTAACGTGAAATGAGCAACAAAAGTGCGATAAAAAATACATCGGGCAATCCGTTTCACCAAAATACCTTATTCGTAGGTATTATCAGACTCTTGAAGCATGATGCTTCTCTCTCTCTCAAGACCACTAACTTTGCCACTTCTAGAAAGTAAAGTATCATTATAATTGGTGCGAACTTAATCATAGATCTCGCGGGACCGTCCGAACCTCTCACATAGACATGATGGAGTACCTCGTATTTCGGCCAGTTTGCCGTGATGCTGCGACCGTCGAAAGAATATTGTTTGCGGAAGTTTGTGAGAAGCCTTGTGGATTGGCTATTCCATCGCTTTATTCTTCTCATGGTTGGAACATGCCACCATCGCAAAGCATGGTGCAAAATCGCGCGACTGCGATATTCGGGCACTTCAGGAAGGGCCAGCAGCTGTGTACATGAGGCGGTGGGACACGGCAGGATTAAGAAGTTTGTCGCCTAGAAGCGAGCATCGGGAAGTGTGAGTGTTTAGAATGATTAGAAGCACCTTTCCGTTGGTTGTTTAGACAAGGGAATCGAGATGTGTGCTTTGCAATCATTCCAACATGCCATATATCGAGTGCGCGATTTCAAAAGCATGGTTACATTGCTGGAAGTGAACAGGAAAAACACCTGGTTTATTTATGCCAGGATCCTTAGGCTCACCGCATTTGATGTGTTGAGGTCTAGTTCTTCATTGCTCAAGACACAGACCTTACTAGGCACCGGTACTCGGTTCCCAGACACAGGTGCCAGAGAGATAACGAAATCCTAAGCAGTTTTGAGAGCGCACGATGATATTGCGAAGAAGCGTTGGTATGTGAAAGCTGCAGAACGACGTACCTATTTTTAGAACATGATTGGCCGATCTAGATACATATTCTATGTTGCATGGAAATTTCGTTGCTAATAATGGCTGATGAACAGGTGGTGCCCTCCGTATCACGGTAAGCCATGCTTGAGGCGGTGCGCTCACAACTCGACATTCCCAGAATAATGGCTGTTGGACATGCATGACTTTCAGCTTCCAAATGACGCTTGCACTTTAGATATAGACTGTGTGAGAAGTGAATAACCATCTTATATCATGATGGTAGATCCGAGGTGCCTCGACTTGTTGTCACTCCTATGGTCCTTGTATCTCAAGGAAATGAAATACATGAAGAAGGGGGAGGGGGGGGGGTTTGTGGACAATCTACAAACGGGAGAGAAAAACGGTGGCTATGTCAAGATCTCGTGGATCATGATGACCCTGATCAAGAATTCAAACTCAGAAATCACTGGAGACAGTCACGTAACCACTGAGCTCAAGAAAGTCATGCACCACGCTGTTGACCCGTTCTACGTTTTCCATGTTCTGGCAAGCATTTCTGTGTGTCAGGCAGATCTATACAAAAATCACAAGCCTTTCCGATAACGCAAGATACTCAAGTTAAGCGTTTGCAGCAATCTTGCCTCCGCGCAGATCAGCCCACCCCATTTGCACCCCATCACAAGTCGCAAATTGAAGTTCCATTCTCAATGATTGCCACGGTTCCACTTCCTTCAACCGAATGCCAACGAAGTAGGTTCATGTTTGTATGACGATTATAACGAAAACATACAGGATATTTCTGTTGAACTTTCGTCGGTTGATCCTCTGTTTCGCCTCGGTAGATGTGTTCCTACGCCTGTGATCTCAGTGAGGCTAGCACCGCAAAACCCTTCGGCGTACCCACTCCTCACTCCACGCACAACATAGTCCGAGAGCTACAACCACAACCACCGCTTGATCATGGGATCTAATTTTGTTATCACCCCATTAACGTGAGAGTGGTCGTCCGGTCCTACCATATCCGTCAAAACTTCTTTCCGCTATATGCAGAGAGCTAAAGAACTACTGCCAGTTTTGCTATGCGTCAGTTCTGGATACCTCGTGGACAGTGGACAAGATCGTTCCCAATACGATGGTATTTATAGACATCGAATCAAGCTTCACCCTGTCCTTTCGTCAAGACGAGGGAAAGCAAGATCATCTCTGGATCTTGGACACAGGGATTCCGCGGTAGACAAACCGTCTGTTTCTGCCTCTGGCACGTTGGAATAAGTTCTAGCGAAAAGGGCCCACATGGAGGCATTTTACGCTAATATTATATAAAAGGCAGCCAATGCATGAATCGAAACTCATCGAATACTTCGACCAACATTCTTTCGTCAATCATGTTCCCCACAACCTTGTTGACCACCCTTCTCCTTGCCCTGTCCGTGGCTGCCAATCCGGTCATCATTCAACGGTCGCCAGTGTCTTTGGGTATCTCGAGACGGGTCAACGTCACAAGCGTGCACAATCTCGTTAGGCACGACCAGAACAGGGCCAAAGCTCTCAAAGCTAAGGGTGCCGCCAAGGCGGCTGGCCTCCCTATTCAAAGCGATGCCGTCATCAACGAGCAGGTCGACAATCAGGCCGTGACATACATTGCTTCTGTTGGTGTCGGTAGTCCAGCTACAACCTGTGAGTGACTGGAACAGCCGGCATTTGAAGTAACTACGCTTACCGATGTTAATATAGACTCGCTCCTCATTGATACCGGAAGGTGAGTGCTGTTGGATTTGTGACCTTTCGATTCATCTGAATTACCAACTTTTTCCCAGCTCGAACACTTGGGTCGGAGCTACCCAGGCTTATGTGAAGACCAGCACGAGTACTCAGACAACCAACAAAGTGGTGCGTCATTTCTCAGAATGCTCAATGATTCTTTTGTCTAACGTATTCCCCATTGCAGTCTGTTACTTACGGATCAGGTTCCTTTTCCGGTCCGTTCCCGATCCAATGTTCTTGTTAGCAATAGACTGATATATCTTTTCCTACTAGGTACCGAATTCACCGACCAAGTGACTATTGCTAGTGGCCTCGTTATTCCGAAGCAATCCATCGGTGTTGCATCTACTGTGAGATGTCTCCCAAATGCATCTCCTGACCATCTTGTTTATCGTGCGCGACTGTCTAGTCCACAGGTTTCGAGGGCGTCGACGGTATCCTCGGGTAGGTCACCTTAAAAACTTGTTAAAAACTTTGTATGACATACATCCCGATCGCCTATCAGTATTGGCCCTGTCGATCTCACCCTCGGTAAACTTCCATTCTCCAGATTTATTACAATTACATAAACACTTACGTCCTTCCTCTAGACACGCTGTCCCCTGCCACAAACACTCTGATCCCCACTGTTACCGACAATCTCTTCTCTGCCAAGACAATTACTGCAAACCAGATTGGCATCTCCTTCGAACCCACTACCACCGACGAGATTCTGAACGGAGAGATTACCTGGGGTATGCGCATTTTATGTTCTGTCGCAGTCATTTTTCTGACTTGTGCTTGCAAAGGTGGAACTGACAGTTCCAAGTTCACCGGTTCAATTACATTCATGTACGTTTTCTGCATGAGTCCGCCCGTCGAATTAATCTGATCTTGATTACCATACAGTCCTCTCACTACCACCTCCCCTGCTAGCGAATTCTGGGGCATCAATCAATCTGTCCGCTACGGTGCCTCAACATCCATCCTTGCCACCACTGCTGGTATCGTTGACACTGGTATGATCTCTTCCATGTCTGCCTAAGTCGGAGGGGTAATTGACATTTATCTTCGAAGGAACAACCCTCGTTCTCCTGGCCACCAACGGCTTCACTAAATACAGGACCGCTACCGGAGGTGTCCTAGACAGCACCACTGGCCTGCTCCGCATTACCGCCGCCCAATTCTCAAACCTGCAGAGTTTGTTCTTCACTACTGGCGGTGTACGTTTCCTGTCCTTCCTTACGATTCGAAAATTTGTTACTCATAAGCTCAACTCACACTTCCAGGCCACCTTTGAACTGACCGCCAACGCTCAACTCTGGCCCCGATCCCTCAATGCTGACATTGGTGGTATTGCGAGCCGAATCTATTTGATTGTCAACGATCTCGGCTCCAACAGTGGTGAAGGACTCGACTTCATTAACGGGTTTGGATTCCTTGAGCGGTTCTACTCAGTATTCGATACTGCCAATAAACGTGTCGGATTCGCCAACACCGCTTTCACCAAGGCCACCACAAATTAAGCCCCTGTATGGGACTTCGGAGGTTCGGCGTAAGTTAGTATATACCAATGCATGTATATCTTATGGGGTCATGTGTATCAAGGAAACTCAATTCTGCAATGAAAACATCTCTTTCTCATCATGCTGTCTGTGGCTTGTGAGAAATTACGGAAGTGAAAACTTGGCTTCAAGCGCTGTCAATTTATTGTGGGCCCGAAGTACTGGGAAAGGATTCTAGGAAGTAATGAAGTACCAAGATCGCATGCGTTATAGTATCGGAATAGCACTGTTTCGAGGTGTTTCCTGGCTAAATCGTGCGTGCACTGGGTGGCAAGGCACCATCGAATGTGCCATTTTTTGGGCTTCCACACCATGGGGTTGGCAGCCCTCACAAAATTACACAGATTTAAATACAAGTTCCTTCTGTCTAAGTAAACAGTCGATAGCCGACGAAAGATATTAAATCCGGCTAGGTAACTATTGTAAAGATGTGTCCTTCCGGTACCGTCTCGTACATTCCCAACGGTCTGACTAGACCTCTCGCATTTCAATCAAGGTCTTCTGACCAGCCGCCAGGGACATTATTGTTAGGTCCCCCTCTCTCTGATGACGATGGCGGATGCGAATCTATATGTGAATCCGTACGCCTATGCTGTGAGCGGTCCGGCGACGACTGTTGATGCGGAAAGGGAGACCTGACGGCATTCCTACTTTCGTTATTTGTGGACCAGGGGTTTGTACCGCCGCCTCCGCCGCTGCTGTTATCGGTGTTTCTATTCCCACCACCACTACCTGACAGCCCGCCAAATATGGCATGGAACAGGCCCCCAGGTTCGGGCCCATGAGCTGGACTTGAGCCGGGGCTGGGGTTACGTCGGCGCGAACCTCCGGCGCCGTCAGAATCATTGCCAGGATTCACTGGCGGAGTAGGATGATGTTCGGGTTGAGGAACCAGAGCATGCCTTTGGAGTGTAGGCAAATTTCAATGAATTGCAAACCGTATAAACCGTTCGGTGCACTTACCGACATACAGGACAAGTACCGCTTGATTTCAACCATGGAAGAATGCAAGGTTCGTGGAATGGGTGTTTGCACGGCAAGGTAATAACGACCTGCTCGTCTGGATCATCTGTTTCCAATTTAAATTGTTCCTTGCACACAGCGCAATCTTGTTCTAGAGTTGCCGCTGGAGAGGAGCGTGTTAGTCAAGTACAAGGAATGATGTTGCAAACTGCGCACATCCTTCCATCAAAACTTCCCGGGGTAACTTGGCAATAATTTCTTCCGTAGCTGGCACCGGACGATGTGCGTTGGAGTTTTCCATTATCTGTGATATTATTTGATCCAAAGCTTTGGAGGCCGAAAGATTATTGAATTGTTGAAAATCTCAAATATCGATATAGTTACCTTCTTGATTGAACACATAGTCACCCATTCGCCCATTTTCCGGCACCCCAAACATAGTAGCTGGGAGTTCACGCTGTCCGAGGATCGCCATGAGATATTGAGCCATCAAAGGCCCTTGAATTGCTGTACGTTCTGTGTCATTGTTGTTCGGTGGCGCACGCACAAACCTTATGAAAAAAATGTTCATACTGAGACCCGAGGGATAAAATGGGGATGTGTCAGGCTTACGACGACATGACTGGAATAGGTCCTGGAAGTTCATTTCGTCCTCCAGAGCCTCCTTCCGAACCGCGACGTAATGTATTTGGTCCACCAAGGCTGACAGTTCTCGCACCATGCGATCCCCTCAATTCAAAGGTCACCTAAGTTACGAGATGAGACGACCAGGTCGAGGAATGAAGAAGCCAACGCACAGCTGGTCCAGTGGCAGGCCGTCCAGCACTGCGATTGATTCCTCGATCCATGAGACTTTGCAATGAGACTAGTGAGGATGTAGGTGAACATCGAAGGAGGAAGTCAAGACTGTCACGCACGAAGAAATGTATCCATTCCAGGTGGCATTTCACCACCATGTTCGTCGTCATGACTGAAATGGCGTGGGTCGTCTGAAGGATTTTCCATCTAATCGTGCTGTTAATTAGGGGGTGATGTCAACGTCTGGAGCGGCTAACTTTCTCGACGAAGCTTCCATGACACGATGCGCACGCAGGATCGGGTACCTATAAGATGCTACATTCAGGAAAGTCTCGACGTTGAGAATTAGTCAAAATTCACCATGAGCGGTCGCATCTCTGAATGACACTGGAGAATGATTCCGGTGTTAGTATTAGTCACTGTGGCTTCATCGAGCAGATCTCGAGGTGACTAACTTCATGACAGAACCATAGAGGCTCCCTGGAGGACATTATTTCTGAGCTTGGATCTCGTGTATGTCACTGGTAGCGCCGACGATGCAGAAGTATTGTGAACAGAGATGCTGTTGACGTTGTTGTGCACAAGTGCCAAGAGAGGTCGTTTCCCTTTTCGGCTATCCAATGATAACTAAGTAGTGACAATCGCGTGACGTCACGCTTCTACCACCTTCCATTCCCATCGGTCGTGTTCAGGTGTTCCTCATCGACGACACCGTTCCTGTAAGTCTAATTTACTTTAATTCTTTTTCTGATGATCATTGGTTCCCTATTATACGACTGCATACTTGATATGCTCTGAGATCATATACCGGGTTTTTCTGACCTTAAACTCAATCCTGTTTGTTGTCTTGCCATTTACTAATCGATGCCTTCTAATTCGAACAGGACTGAAATCATACAATATTGACGGATTTGAGCAGGTTGTGGGTGTCTAGTTAGACGCTAGATGATGACCGGTGGGAGTGGTGTAGGAGGATAATTGTCGTGTAAAGCACTGCATTATTTTTTCTAGCTCCACTTTGCCTCCGCTCTCCCCACTTCCCCATTCGAATCTGTTTGAAATTGCAAAACCGCCACAAGATTTTCAAGTTTTGTACGAGGCATATTCGAGCCTCAACCTTAATTTGTACATTCTTAGCCCCATTGAAATCAAGGTCTGCGACTTACTGACAATTTCTTGACACTTGAACCCTGTAACAACATGTGCTTTCGATTGCAGAGCCAGTTTCAACTGCCTTGCAGTGAGTTCTCCATGCGTATGCTGCGTGCTATATCCCATCATGATTTACCTGAGAAAAAAAGTTGGGGATTCAAAGGACCTGACGTGGGTAGACTGTGAACGACGAGGGCACTCCCACCTACATTTTGCCCAATTCACTGGATGACCGTCTTTGTGAGTTTTCCATTTCGGTTCATCATTGCGAGCTTATAGTCTGCATGCTGACTTCACCTCCATCCGAAGAACGGATCACTTGCCCCATCACACATTTCAGCATGGCTGAATACTTTACTGCCTGCAGCTATTATCCTCACAGCTGTTTCTTATGACATTGTGACCTCCATTCCGTATCCAAAAACTCTTCGAGCGGTTTTCCACTGGCTTTCGGCCCCGTTCAAAAACTTCTTGACCTTGGAAGACCTCTTAGATCCAGTTGACCGCACCCCGATATCCTCTAGATTGAAAACTCGTCAGAATGCGGGCCTTGCGTGTGTCGCGCTTGTTGGTTGGGTGGGCTGCTTGATGTTCGGGATTTACATCAAGGACAATGACTATGCATTGAAATCACTGATTCAATCCATTTCGTGGGTGAGTGCAGACATTATGCGCATGCGGCTTTGTGTATGTTCATGTCATCGATGCCATTTTTACAGTGCTACATTTTGTTGAAAATATCCATGAGACCCCCATTGACCCCTCCCTATTTCTTGATCCTCTTCGCCATAACCTCAGTGTTACTTTCCCTGGTTTCTTTTGGATACGATATTTCGGCGGAGGACGGCGGGAGAAACGCTGTTCTTGATATCATTTCAATGGTGGTACCGGGTTCCTTCGCATGGGTTGCAGGAACCTTGCCGTTAAAAACATATCGACCCTCCTTGAATGTTGCCCAACCGCAAGATGTGGGTGCTCTTCCATTTGATCGGGTTCATTGAAATTGATTCCTCTTCAGGTCCCCTCTGTTAATTTGTCTTGCCCAGAAGACAACGCTAATCTTTGGACTTGGAGTGGTTTTACGTTCGTTCAGCCCATTCTGGACCTTGCTATGAAGAAAACTTTGAACGAAGCTGATGTCTGGAGCCTCTCGCCTTTCTTCCTGCACAAAAACCTTTTCAACAAGTGCTTGGAATATCGAGCGATGTGAGGCATATTCTGTCAACTGCGAATCGTAAACTAACAAGTCTGGCGTCTTATAGGTATCCTACGCATTCTCTGCTTAGGTTTCTCCTTGTCTCCAATTCATTGGATCTCATCCTCGACATAGTTCTAGAGTTGTGGAGCGCTGTTGTCGGTAAGTCTATAAGTATACTCAGATAGGCTTCTTGAAGCCCAGTCCATGTATAGGCTTTGTTCCTCCATATGCGCTGAAAGAGATCCTATCGGCTCTGGCGTCCGATACACCAGACAAGAATCGCGCATATTACTGGACCCTCGTGACATTTATAGCACACTTGTCCTTCGCCCAAGTCGACTTGTTTCAGAGCTGGCATACTCGAAGGTGCTATGAACGAACTCGGGGTCAACTGTTCTGCACCCTGCACTATAAATCATTGAAAAGGCAGGAAGTGAGCGGCAGAGTTACTCGCGAAGGAGAAACGAGCAGTGCGGATTTGGGTAAAATTGTCAATCTTATGCAGTGAGTTTCTCAAAGTTAAACTTGTATTCAAGAACATTGACAATGTATGGCGTTCAGAGGCGATTCGTATGCTGTAGCCCAGCGATTCTGGGAGTTTTCTGGGATATTCACCTCCCCTGTTCGCATTGTGATAGCCCTTGTGTTTCTGTATCAGTGAGCCAGCATCCCATGAAAATGCTAAGATCCTTACTGATGTTATGTTTTACTCCAGGATTCTTGGGTGGAGTGCTCTTTCCGGAGTGGTTGTTGTGCTGGTTGCTTTCCTACTCAACTACCCACTAGCACAATACAACCTTTCAGTGAGTCGCGGACATCCAGTAAACGACATCACTTACGTATCTCCTGGTGTAGATCACAAGGTCCTCCTGGAAAGCGAGAGATACAAGGATGAACCTCGTAAATGAATTACTCCAGAACATTCGTTTCTTGAAATTCTACGGTTGGGGTGGGTCTAGGCTGCATCACCCACAGGATCGAGTCTCACCTTCTGGTAGAATATCAATGGTCGCGGAAGGCCCAAAACGCCAGGGAAACGGAGCTCAAATGGCGAGTAAAGGAGAATATCGTTGAGACAGTCATTTCCTTCATTTGGTTGAGTGATTATCTCTTTTGACATCCGCATATCTCAACGATGAGATAGGATCTGGATGCCTTCAGCAACGGCTTTGACATCATTTTTATGTTACACCTTGATCGCTGAAGAACGTCTCACTGTTTCCAAGGCCTTCACGTCAATTGCGCTGTTCTCTCAGCTCCAGTCCCCAATGATAGCATTTCCTGGTCAATTCTTTGCGATGCTAAACGGTGAGACTATAATGAATTATATGAGAAGTTGATGGGCTGAGTTAAACTTTGGCAGCTTATATCTCCATGCAGCGTATTGAAGAGTTTTTGAAAGAAGACGAGGTCCCGGGTTGGGCCTCAACTCTGTCTGCTCCAGTGACCCATGCATCTAGACAGTCGGAAGATGAGGTTGGGTTTTCTGAAGCAACTTTCGAATGGGAGGAACCTTCGACGACAAGCTCTTCCGCCTCTCGCTTCCAACTTGGCCCTCTCGATGTGATCTTTCCACCGTGCAAACTGACCATTGTCAGCGGAGCAACCGGTTCAGGAAAAAGCGCGCTCTTAGCTGCTTTGCTTGGCGGTGAGTAAATATGGCGTTATACACAAGGCTTGCCTAATCGACCACAGAAATGCACTGCATGTTTGGTCAGGTTCTACTTGACAAGACTGGTCACCGAGTCGCGTACTGTGCGCAGAATCCATGTGAGTCGTCGTCTTCTATGCTGCTCCTTATTCCATGTCTGATGTTGTCTCGCGCAGGGCTTGAGCATGCAACGATAAAAGACAACATCATCTTTGGTTCTGCGAATCCCTTTGATGAAGCTCGTTATGAATCCGTTTTGGACGCCTGTGCACTGCGGCAGGACCTTTCGATTCTTGATGCTGGGGACATGACTGGTGCGTCGCCAGATGGAGTCATAAATAACAAACCGTTGAAGATCCGAAACAAGAAATTGGAGAAAAAGGGATCACGTTGTCTGGCGGCCAGCGGGCTCGCATAGCGCTTGCGCGAGCGATGTACTCTCAAGCGAAGGTGTGTTTACCCCAATATACGCGTTACTTTATTGACTTCTCCATTTCCCATGCTCCTACAAAGTGCATTCTTCTGGACGACCCGTAAGCACATTTACGTCGCGTTTTAACATATCCATCGACCGATCAACGTTGCACAGTCTTGCTGCCGTCGACATGCACACCGCTCAGCACCTTGTCAGTAGATGCCTCACTGGTGACCTGGCTCGTGGACGTACAATCATCCTGGTCACACACCATATAACCCTATGCCTCCCGGCTGCATCTTATCTTCTTGAACTGGAAAAGGGCAAGATTCTATATCAAGGCACCATTCCCGAGTTGGGAGAATTGGGAGTGCTTCAGAATGTTATAGAAACCGAGGAGGAGCCTTTTTTGGAGCCGCAGTCTCCGACCCAGGGGGTGGTCAATGAGGCCGACATCTTGCTGACTGGAAACGGCTCAATAGCACCGAAATGTCGCCAGGAGAGCAATGGCAAACTTATTGAAGCCGAAGCTCGCGCGGAAGGACGTGTCTCCCTCCGCAGTTACATGACATATATCCAAGCTGCTGGGTTCTTTGCGTGGATACTTACTATTGCGATTCTATTGCTTATAAGAGCGATCAATATCGGCACTCAGGTTAGATGTGCTTCGTCTTCTAGTGCTGGACTTGTTGCTCATCGCGAATGTTGTAGGTCTTTCTTGCTCGCTGGGGAGAAGCATACGAGACGGAGTATCCAGCATGGATCACGATTGCCAGTTTACCCAGCTACTTCTGGGTGGGACTTCCGTCGCCCAATGTCGACGTCAAACCGTGGTTAATGATCTACTTCTACATATCTGCCGCAGGAGCATTCTCGCTCTTGTTCTACATCGCTCTTGGATACTACGCCAGCCTGCAGGCCTCTCGATCCCTCTTCATTGCCCTCTTGCAGCGTCTGACCAGAGCACCAGCTCGCTTCTTCGACGTCACCCCCATTGGTAGAATTCTCAACCGCTTCACCACCGATATAAATACCATTGATGGAGCCTTGCAAAACTCGGCCAGGACTTGCCTGTCTGGCATCCTGAATTTTGTTGCGTCTTTCGCCGTGATTTTGTTTGTTGTCCCGACATTTGCACCTTTCGCACTCTTTATTGCGTGGCTGTACGTGAGGCTAGCCCCGCCGTATATTCAAGCGTCAAGAGATCTTCGGAGGCTCGAATCGGTCTCGTTATCACCAGCGTTTGCGGGCTTTGATGAGTTGTTGAGAGGGATAATCCACATTCGTGCCTTCGGAATGGAGAGTCGATATCAGGACCAATTCTATTCTAGGGTCAGTCTGTTACACAAATCTGTTGATTTTGAGATCTAACCTTGCCATAGGTCGATAGATTTCAATCATACGATCATGTATACGTCAGTGACTTTCATGTAACCATTGAGTAAGTCCTAACAACCGAAATCTACAGTGGCTGGTGAGTGGCTGGTTGAGATGGCGATACGACTGTGAGTTGCCATCGCAGCATCAACTACCTTGTGTTCTTGACAATTCGCGTCAGGTTTGGGTTCGGTGGTGGTATTCGCGGCTACAATGTTCGCACTTTGGAAAGGCGTTACAAACGGATCAGCTGCAATCGTAATTGTCCAAGCTGGTATTTTCGCAGATGCCAGTCGGCAGCTAGTGAAAGTGTCTGCACAACTAGAACTTGATTTCAACAGCGTTGAGCGAGTTGTGGAATACTTGGATGTCTCACAGGAGGCGCCTGCCATTATTGAGAAAAATCGGCCACCAGCGTATTGGCCTTCAAATTCTGGCGAATTGGTAGTTGAAGACCTGGTGGTGCAATACGCTCCTCAGTTACCAGCTGTTCTGCATAACTTGACATTCACTGTCAGACCTGCTGAGAAGATCGGAGTGGTACGTTTACTACCCCTGTTTGAGAGTCCTTGCTGACTCCATGTAGGTGGGACGCACAGGTTCAGGTAGGTTATGGTATTCAATGTCCTAGAAAGCCCATTGAAACGAGTGCAGGAAAATCAACCCTTGCTATGTCTATGTTACGGATGATTGAACTCACAAGCGGGAAAATAATGTGGGTGCATCTAGATGCCACATCAGACGCATACCTAGACATCTCACGTTGAACAGCATCGACGGAATTGATATATCCACTTTAGGCCTGGAAGATTTGAGGACTCGAGTCGTGAGCCTTCCTTTCGACTCTGCCGATAAGCGCTTCTAACATTTATCGATAGACCATTGTCAGCCAAGATGTTTCTTTGTTCTCTGGAACGATCCGAAGCAATCTAGATCCTCTCGGGAAAAGCACTGCGGAGGAGTGCTTGCAAGTCCTTGATAGATGCCACCTCACACCACTTCTCAACCACAAATCTTCTCCAGAAGAGGAGACAGTTCTGGATATGCAGATTAACCAGGGCTCTCTGAGTGCTGGAGAAAAACAGCTGCTGGCGTTGGCTCGTGCAACATTGCGACGCACAAACATCATCATTATGGATGAGGCTACCTCACAGATCGACTCGAATCTGGATGATCAGGTAACTTCTCTCAAGCTTACATGTTTCAGCATTTTTTAATCAATGGGGGCATTCCAAAGATTCAAAGGACGATACGTCAAGAGCTCTCAAACGCAATCGTAATCACTATTGCGCATCGGCTTAAAACCGTCATGGATTACGATCGCGTTCTCGTACTCGCAGAAGGAAGGATAGTCGAGTATGACACACCCCACATCCTTCTGCGAAAACCACAAGGCGCCTTCCGGGAGATGTGCAGGAACAGTGCAGACTGGCCGCTGTTCCTTAAAATGGCGAAGGATAGACATGAATCGTCAAGCGAAGGAACTACGTAAACTGTGCATGATTACGACTTGCTGAATTGGATGAACTCGGGTATTTAAAATTGATGTGTCGCTGCAACAGTCAATATGTAGCATTACTGCACAATGGCACCTTCCATTCCATTGCGATTGATTGTTGAGATGCCACAAATGGAAAATGTACGCAGTGGTGTAACTTTTCAAGAGGACTAATATTCAGCAGTCCTGACTCAAGCGGGAAGCTTTCGTTCAGTATTAAGTTTGGTGTTATGATTCTGTGGCCTTGGGTGTGGGAGGCGCAGTGCTTTCAAGATAATCAGAGATCATGAGCCCAGCCCCGCCGACGGCACAAATTCCAAGCGAGACGATGAGCCGCGTACGAGCGGGAATGGCTGACAGGGACAAAATGAAAAGTTTGTGAGCCCCGGTTCATGACAGGAATGTGATTGCTCGCTGACCTATCCATGATTGGGCTAATGTACGTTGCGATGCTGGAGGTACCTTTGGCCTAATTTTTTCCGGGATTTCTGCCATGAACGTAGTGGCCGTGATGAATGACGAGTAAGAAAACAAAAGGTAGTTTCGTGTCTTGGTCTGCGCCTTAGGTTGCCAAGCAAGGCCAAGCACATGTACGTTTCAGGGAGAATTCATGGTGTGGTTTTCCTCTCCTTGCCGCTTGCGCATGCGTCGCGTGTCCTGCATACAGAAACCTTACGATGTTGCTATCGGTTCCCCTTTCTTAGCGAAGATGAACTTCCGATACCTCAATCGATGTGCCCGGAACTACATCCATCAGTCTCTTACAACGCGACAATGGTTTCCTACTGGCTCGTTTGGCGCTCCATACATTTCCTTCATTTCCTAGTCGCATTTTTAGTCGGCCTCCTAGCCAAACCTGCGAGAGAAGAAGAACTGTTGCTGCTTGACTGTTCCAAGGTTAACCAATCACTGCGGCATCGCAGTCCTCAAAAATGGCTTGACACCTGACTTTTTAGTTATCACATTTGGCAAACTGCATGCATGAGCTCACCAGGTATGGAATTCAGTCATCGATACTCAAAATGAACCGCTTCACCCTGTCTGAACAGAAACATTGCTACTACCCAGTTTGTTATGCAGAAACATTCATATTATTACATGTTTTATGATCAAACCGATTCGTTTGCCCAAAAGTATCAGAAGAAGCGCCGTCCACAGCAGCCGAATTTCCTTCCTGACGCAATGTTAGCAGATTCTACTGCAATGGAACTGCGTGTCTGTCAATTCGTGGCGCGACACAAAACGATAAGTAAAACCACACCTTGCACTCAGACTCAGTGTCCTCTTCCGCATAAATGGAGACTTTTACCTTAGCCTTGATGAAAACCTTCGGGACCTTTATTGGTAGGTGAGAGAACAAAGATATATGTCGCGTGAAGATGTGTAAGAAACGCTGATACCACCGAAGAAATGACAAGTATGTCAACCACAAAATCTATAATGAGGCCCAACAGGGGTTTATATGTACTAAAGAGTCGGGAATTTGCCGACGAAGACAAATCCCTCCTTTGACCATCACGTGGACGCGCCCGACCTTTCTTGATGTTTACCGGCCTGGTGCGCACATCTCTTCGTCCACGAGTATGGTCTAACGGTAACGATAAAAGATTGAGCACCTTGGCACCGTTTCATCCATTGTAGTGGATGCCGGAGGATGTACGCTCACCATCTCAGAATCTGCCGAAATTTTGGGCGATTGTCACATAGGTGATTCGATTGCGGTCAATGGGGCATGTTTGACCGTTACGGAGTTCGATCTAGAGGAGCAGGGTGGTTGGTTCAGGGTGTGGCTGGCGAATGAAACTCTGGATAGAACGGATCTAGGTGAACACTGATGGTTTATGTGATCTAGAGAGTCATTGAATTGGTCTTGGACAGGTGAAAGGAAGGTTGGTGATCAGCTCAACCTTGAACGCGCGATGGCCGCGCATGTGCGATTCGGAGGGCATTTTGTGCAGGTGTGTTTCAGCCAAGCGTAGATGCTTCGCTCAGTGAAAGGAAGTTACCAATCACTTTGCAGGCTCATGTTGATGGTACTGCGACTGTCGTGGACCGAATCCCTGATGGTGATTCGCTTCGGTTGACATTCCAACTTCCAGAACCGACTCCAGAGAGACCTTCTTTGCTACCATACCTCATTCCGAAAGGATACGTGACCCTCGACGGTGCATCTCTTACCCTGACAGGTGTTGACGACACGCAGAGGACGTTCAGTGTTATGTTGATCCAGCATACGCAACAGAAGATTACTTTGAGCAAAAAAGAGGTTGGTGCCAAGGTGAATATTGAACCAGACATGGTTGGGAAGTACGTGGAGAAGAGCGTTGTTGCAGCACTTGGGGGTAAAGGAAACGAGGGCTTGAGGGCATTAATCGAAACGGTGGTTGAGGATGTTCTGGCTAGAAAGGCTTCTTCTTAGACGAAACCCTCCTACTGACACTCAAGTAAACCCTCATTTTGAGTCTATAACACCGTGAATTACCATATCATCTATTGTTATGATGTTCGAATCTTATCTTGACATGTGCCAAGCCATGTGAGGTGAACCATGGTTGTGATTGCAATAATTCGCTTAACTTGCAACTTTCTCCGCTCTCATCAAGACCATCCAGTGGTTGGTCCTAAATCACCAAATGGATTCTGGTCCGACATTGAAACGAAAGGTTTGTTCGAGCATGCACTCGCTGAATACAACCTTAATTGTGGGGTTGACAGGTCACCGTAAAACTCAACTATAACACGCCCTCAACGTCTTCAAGACCACCTTCACGACACAACGTTACCAACGTTCCAAGACCTGCATCACCTGTCAAGTCTTATGTTTCTACGAATGCACCTTCCGAGCCAACCCCGTTCCGACCCAAAGCAAAAGTTAATAGCAGTGCCACCCGCAAAGCCGCGACCACCACTTCAGGTAATTCTCTACCTCCGCAGACAAGTAATTGTGCGCTGATATGATTCAACAGCTAGCGCGAGCTCGACACCTCGTGCAGGCTCTCCTGCGAAGCTGACACCACGCATCCGGAATGGTGCCCTGTCCCCAACTCAACACCATAAAGCCCAGTCGGCTCTTGGTACCTCTTCACGATCCCCGACTCCTGTCTCCGCACCTGGGACACCGGAAATCCGACATCGGTCCCTCACAACCAGTGAAAGTGGCTCCTTACATCACGCCGTCTCGTTCTCGTCTTTCCAGCCATCAGACATGACAAACGTTAATATGTCGGCGCGCAACCGACTACTCCCGTCGAAGTCCGTGATTGGGCTTTCTGACCGTGAGCAGACGAGTTCGCCGTCGATGCGCATACGTTCAAAGGTGTCTGGAATGGCGAAATCCGCATCAGAATCACCATCTCTAGGTTCTAGTTCTCCGCTATTACCATCGACGCGCCCTACTCAGCCTCACTCGCGTACTCCTTCGGTCTCGTCGAATACATATCAACCGCCCACAAGCCCTCCGCAACAATTTTATCCGATTACTACAGCAACCTCCGCTGCTAATCCACATCGTTTTGCCCAAACGCGGCCAGTGTCATCCCGAACAAGTCCTACAATCGTGCATAGCACTTTTCAATCTTTCTCTCAACCCTCAGACGAACGACCTCGCCTCTATAATGGGGTGGCGAAGGTTGATCCCGCATTCATTCCGCTGCCACCACATTCGCCGCCAGCTTCCGCTGTTTCTTTTTCTTCTCGCTCGTCGCTATCGCGTTCCTCTGCGACGGATAGCCGATTGAGCCCTGTAACACCTCAGACACCCCAAATCAAAGATGGGAACACGGATCATTTGCGCTCGACCCTGGATAACCTTCTTCAGTACAGTTCAATGCACTCCGGTGAGGAGAATTACTCAGGAGATAGTGGGCAAGACCGAGATACAGATGGAGAAATTGGTGATGAGGGTCGTAAAGTCAAAGCGGAAGCGAAGTCGAATCGTAAGGTGCGTTAGAACATGTATTCTGAAATGGTTGGTGTATTTGTTTCTTATGCGTTCGCCTTCATAGATTGCCGACTTGGAAATTACAAACAAATCTCTCCTTGCCATCAATGCCTCACTCGAGACCACGAAACGTCGTCAAGGCAGAGAAATTAGCGAGCTACGCCGCAAATTGCGCGAATCCCGACTAATACTCCCGCCTTCCGCCTTCCGCGCCGTCAAGTCCTCTCAAGAACCAGCACAGGCTCCAGATGACGAAGAAGACCTGGACGATACCTCCGAAGGGGAAGATTTAGTTGCTGGAGGTGGAGACGAGATTTATAGGCGTATCAAACTCATTCTGGATAACCTTCTGCAAAGCGGTCAGCGAGCACTGGAAAGACAGGCGAAAGATTACCCGGAAGGTGGGAAAGGAGGAGCGAAGGTTCTATCTGCAGAGGAGCTGCAAGACTGGCACGGCTCCAAGGACAATGACCATGACCACGACGGTGCATCCGATCATGAGACCCAATCAACGCTGGACGTGGAGAAAGACGAACTAAGACACGGTTTTCCTCCAAATCAACAGAGTGAATTGTCCTTCAACGACGATTCCCTGGCTTCGGAAGATGAAGTTGAAGCGATAACGCTTCCGACAACTTCCCCTCCAACGAGCCCCCGCCCGCCACCTATTCTCGTTACGCAACCGACTTCTTAATGACTGGGTTTTTCCTCTGTGGATGGATTCGACTTATTTACACCCGACTATCGCCCTAATAGACCCCGCCCGACAATAGATACCTCATGTAACTCTCTGACAAGTAGCATTTTCCATTCCTTAAAAACTGCATAGATACAACACTTTGACAACCCTCGTTTTCGATTCCTCTGACCATCGCATAATTGAGACACAAGTGCCTCGGGATCCAAAATGAACAACTAAACCGGATCAATAAGACCGTGGTTTAGATTTAACTTTTCCATTCCATTTCCTAGCCAAAACTATCTATGCAATAAATACACGATTCTGCCTGAGTAAGAGCATTGATACATCGTTGCAAATACTTGATAAGTCCGCGTTCAAATCAAAGATCTTACATTCATTGATTGTCCGCCATCCTCTGAGCACGTTTCGCGAGCTGAATGGAGCTTTATCAGGATTCAATCACAGCAACCAATTAGGTGGAACTTACTGCTGCAGCAAGATCCACTTGTCCAGGTGCGCTTGGAGGTTTGTTACCGGTAGTCCTTCCTGGAGGGGCAGGGGTCGGCCGCGGGGCTGATGGAATGGCTGGTTTGCCAGGCACCTTCGGAGCAGCAACTGGCTTCGCGCTGGCGATAGGCGGCTTCGGTTTGGAGGCTATAGGAGGAGGCTTGGAGGCTAGAGAACTTGACGGGCGAGAACTAGCTGGAGAATCATCTGAACTAGCAGGAGCCTTCTTCCAGGGAGTTGCAGACCCATTGCCAGCAGCCATACCAGGGACAACAGACACAGGCTTCGCCGATGCATTTGCAACTGATGCTGTGGCGTTGGCCTTCACTGGGGGTATTTTCCTTGGAGGTGGAGGCGGTGCTGCGGCTATAGGGGCCTGTGGTGGCACAAGTTCGAGGTAATTGTTTGGAGCCCATCCTTCGACGCCATTCTTCTGGACAAGCCACCAGCCGTTATCATCTTTCTCGACCACTTCGACGACATCATCTTTTTTCAGCGACATCTCTCCCTCCTGTCCTTCAAACGCGAACTTGGCTCGGTACTGCGGGATTTCCGGACGCTTTGGGGGTGGGGGAGGTGGTGGGGGGGCAATATTACGAGGGGGCGCGGGAGGCGGCTT
Organism: Crassisporium funariophilum; assembly: GCA_014925845.1. NCBI lineage: Eukaryota > Fungi > Basidiomycota > Agaricomycetes > Agaricales > Crassisporiaceae > Crassisporium > Crassisporium funariophilum. The sequence continues at coordinate 738,141 of JACGCL010000001.1, forward strand.
TGAAGCAGAGGCAGAATGTGATGCGACCGGGTTCTGCTGAATGATAGGCTTAGGAGCTGCGGACGTCGTTGTTCGCCCAGGAAGGGGTTGAGCAGTTGGTTTCGATCTTGGAGTAGACTGTGGTTTCTTCTACAGATCAAATCAATATAAAACAACACAGGACAAACCAAGACGTACAGATGGTCCGCCTGCCTTAAGAAGCTTTCCTTGAGTGATTGGGCGAACGACGCCTGCTTTCCTCTTCGCAGGAGGTCGTGACAGGCTACTTGGAGGCTCTCCAGATGGAACATGAACTGTGTGACTCTTGTACAAATCATTTCTGGGAACAGTTTCGTCTTTGATGAATTTGATTTGGGCACGTTTCTCCTTCTTCTTGCAATAATCAATCCTACGCCGAGTTGTTTAATTGACAGTACGAGCAGAAAAACTCCACTCACATCGGGCCAATCAGAAGGTTGGCGTTTGAATTGGTCAATTTCACAAGATGAGTCACCAGCTCAGTCTTGAAGACACAACTGATGATAGGGTCACCCTCTTCTGAAGCACCACCATTGATCACCTGGTTCGGTATTAGCAGTCGGATTTCAATTTGAGTCCAGATACTTACCAGCCAGTCGTCTCTTAAATTCGACATTGCTATACTTTTGATGGTGACTAACGGTACTTTCCTTTCCAGAGAATATTGGCCTTGAGCATCCAAAGCCACGATATGGACCGCCTTGGATGTCTGAGCCAATTCACTGAACTTTTAACTTTTCATGAAGGAGCAACAAGACTTACCAGTATGAGGAACCGAGGACTTGGTTTACTAGAACGACCGAATTTCGGAACTAGCAGTTGAATCCTGGAACTGAACGTCACTTGATCGCCTGTCATTTGTATGAGTGTCTATATACTGTCATCGAGGAAAAGACTTGACCTCCAATATTACAAGCTTGGGCTAGTTCTTCCCCTAATGCGCTCTTGCCGTTGATATCAAGGTAATCGCCCATAAAACGGCGGTAGCTAAGGAGACTGAATCTTCTGCGCTCTTTCCGACCAGATAGAAGCTGGTGTCCATAATCTCGTATTTGAGAATAGACAATTCCTTCCTTGTTATTCTTCCAGAATCTTTGGATACGACGTGCGCACTCATGTTTGTATCGCATATAGTTCCTGAATGCTCGCTGTATGCGTGCGGCCATATTGTGCCAATAGCGATCACGCATAGTCTCGAGCGCGAAAAGCTTTGGATCCGACTTTGGTTAATTCTTTTGTCTTCCGATTACGACAGACACATACAGTCTCTGGGTTCTTGATGAACGCCTTTGTGACCCCCATCTGCCATTCTTCCTTCGCAATTCCTGTATCTTTGAGAATTTGCTGACATCCAGATTTCGAATCTCCGTTCCAAGTATATTCTCCTGCGTAAGAAGTGTTGGGTGACAGGAGATAAAAACGTTCCACCATTTTCTCGAACGTATTCCGGTAGGCGAAACCAGCTCTGCGAACACGGATATTCTCCTGCAAGCCAAGGTACTTGATCTGATGAAGGATGGCCTTGAGGTCATATTCAGAAGCACTTCGGTTTTGATTTGGCTTGATTGTCCGAATGTAGGAAGGCTGCGCCTTCATCAGGTTTTCGACAAGAGCGCCTGCAGATTGCTGGGTTTATTCAACAAACGGCCCAAGGTGGATCTCAAAACATGGCTCACTTTGATCCTGTCTCCGGCAGTTGGTGGTCGCTTTTTACTATTAGGATCGGGGCGGTCGGGGAACAGGGCTTGAAGGAAAGAGTTGGAGCTCCCGGCAACAAGATCGAGGAGATCTTTGATCAAAGAATCCTTGTTCTTGTCGGTCATGCCAGCAACATTGTACATGACGTCTCCAGCATAATGGCGAACTAAAAACTGGCCACCACGAGCCTCGAAATGAGGATTTGACGACAGCATCGCTGTTCGCTGCATAAAGCTGCTGTCGGCGGCTGATGGATCAGCGTGTGCTGTTGCGCAGGCATCGTTCAATGCTGCAAATATCCCTGGAGGTCTTTTTTCTTCGATAAGGTCACATACAATCTTATTATTGAAGTATTTGATTGGCGTCCACTGAATTTGTTCTCGGACGTATTCTTCTTGTTCTGTCTTGAGTGTAAGTTCAATAAAAATCTGCTGCAGCTTCTCGTTGACATAATTAATGCAGAGTTGCTCGAATGAGTTGTCCTGAATAAACGTTGGATCAGATCAAAGTAGTTGAGACCAGAGAGTTTTAGCAACCTCAAAGATTTCGAAACCGAAAATATCCTTAGAGACTATCAGCAACGTGTCATCGGGGTAAGAATCAACACGTACCAGAATGCCGATGACTTGGGTGTATGCGGAGCGTGTTTTCATGGAAACATTGACCCGGGAGACGATCCATTCAAAGAGATTATTATAAATAGCTTTGGCCAGGGCGTCTCGCCCAGACGTTGCTTGCGCTGGATTGAGAGGGACGTCGTATATTGATCCTCTGCGACCGCCTCTTGTGGTTTCCATGACTCTCGCTGTCAGGACTTTCTGAACCTGCTCAGTATCTACCTCCATAAGATATCCAACGAAGTCGGTGACGCCTGTATCCGCAATCGACGAATTTCCATCATCATTCTCGCCGAATTGTACATTTCCGATCCACAAGATGATAGCAAGCATCTTCAGGATTTCATTCTGTTCTTCTGCACTAAGTCCAATCACTTGCATCGCGGCCTGATAGATAATTAGTAGGCATAAATAGTAAGCGTGTAATCGTACAAGTGTGTCACGGAAATCCTTGACATCATCAATGTCTGAAACGGAGAGACAGTTGCTCATGCTTGTGTATGCATAAGCTTCAGGACCTTGCAGTCCAAATGCCTCTGGGGCTGCATTAGGCTATTGTCAACATATTAAATCACGGATTGCATACCACGATGATCGTCCGAAGCTCCTTTGGTGAACTGGTAGAAAATATGGAAATTGCGTTCATTCTCGATCTGCCCAACGACACGGTTTTTCTCCAGGAGATAGTTGGTGATTTGTGCTCCCACAGGTTCGCCTCTGTCGTTAAACATGATCTCCAGGTATTTGCCCTGTCTGGAGTGAGATAGACAACCTTCGAGTCTTCAAGTACTCACATGTCGACTCGAATTATTGTTTCGAAGAGTCTTCGCACAACCAAAACTTTCCAACAATGGGTTAGTGGCCAGCACCATGTCCTTGATTTCCTGGATGCTGCTGTCCTGTCCACCAGATACTGCGGCGATGTATTGCATAATCCGTTTAGCAGCCTCCGTCTTCCCAGCACCAGATTCCCCAGATATGATAACGCATTGGTTCTCGTGGTAGGCATTCATATTGTAGTATGCACTTTCAGCAATACCGAATACGTGGGGGGGTACTTCCAGCCTATTTTTGCCCCGATATCTTTGCAAGACTTCTTCAGTATATATTCCAAGGTCTACGATGACGAACTTCAAGATCAGCTGTGAGGTCACCAAGAATTCGGCAGGCATTTATCAACACACCTTTGAAAGGGTTGACCGAGATCAAGACAGCGCCAATGTAAGTGTAGATTTCGGCGTTTGTCCAACGCTTTTGGAGGTTATCGTTAATGCTTTCGTTACTGATCGTGGTAAGTAATGTCATGTCTGCCACGCCGACTTGTTTCTTCTTGAAACCTTCCTTCCAATCAGCCTAACTCCAAGATTAGATATGAGCTATTTCATGAGACTGAATATCCGAACGCACCTTTGCGACTTTCGTCTGTCCGCCGGATTTTTTCGCGGCAGGCGTCACCTTCTTTCCCGCCTTCTTGGAAGGAGCCTACAGAATGTTTGAACCTCCATGAGAGGATTGAGGTGGTGATATGGCGAGAGATTCGTACCATCTCAGGATCTGTTGCGGCTGGATATCACAATCGGTATAACGATGTCCCTAGTGTTGCGGGTGCCGAAAGATACGTGAAGAGGATATTAGAAGATACGCGAATCCAGATATCGTTGAGAGGGGACTTGCAGGTAGATATTATGTAGGAGTGGCGGGCCTGATCAGTGGTCAAGCCTATTTCGGCCTTCTCCGTGATGGCACAGGACTGGAGACTGCGACATCTTTGGCGACACTGGTTGTCAGTAAGTAACATATTGTCACAGCTGCGACGCAGCACGGACTTCTGAACAAGTTATTATTATAATTTCCGCACCCCTGCGACCACAACGACGTAAGGTCTGAGTCGACGTATTACAAATGCACGCATGTTCCGACCTCTACCAGTATTCAGCCAACTCTTGTATTCAATTGCGCAAAGCGTTCAAAGCCTCCGCAGCCTGTTGGAGGATCGCTTCGCCAGTAACGACGCCCTGGCCTTTCATGAGTTGTGCAAGGGCCTGTAACAACCCAGCCTCATCTGCCTCCCTTGTAATCCTCTCCAAGATTTGCTTGTCCTTAATACTCTTGAAAACGTTGCAGATGCACACAACTCCACGATGAACGAGGCCCGGGTTTGTTTGAAGCGCCTGATCTTCTTCTTTCGTGAGCTGCTCTGAGCTAGCCGAAGGTCCAATAAGCAGTGCCATTATAGGCAGAAAACGATGTCGATCAAATTGGAGATCTATCAAAGCCCGACAGGCGGTGGGCGCAGCAGTCAATGTTGCGAGGGCTCCGGACGCTGCTAACCTTGTTGGTAGATCATCCACGTCGGACAACGCTAGAAGAATTTGGATTTTAGTCGCTGAGTTTGGACCGCCTCCCGCGTATCTCTCAAACGCCTCATCGGATCCAGCGATGAGATTGCAGATGAGCTCCACTGACGCTCGTCGTACAAGTGTATGCTCCTCAAGCAGTAAGAGTTCTGCCTTGTTCAGCAGTCCTTCGGCATTGGCGATTCGTGAAGCCATGTCTGGGCTATGGGACGCCAGGTTTGTCAATGCCATCACCGCCTCAAACCGTTGCAACAAATTCGAGGATGAATGTTGTAACAGAATGGAGAATGGCCGAATCGCGTCGTACATTGCACCAATGTTAGGTCCAAATACCTGCAAAGGCGACGATGTGATAGCAAGCTTTGCCAGAGCTTGGATTGGCTCAAGATCCAGAGGGCCGATGCTGGGTTTCTTCTCCTGTGAACTGTCAGGGAGTGTCAAAAGAGCTTTTTTCACGATGAGTTGTAGAACTTTTGACCCTCCGGCCTGGAGCACTTTTCCTCGATTTTCTTTCCCCTCGATAATGCTGAGAAGAGATTTCCCTACGCTCCCTCTAACTCCAAAAGAGTCTGTATAAGAGATCGCGGCTGGAAATATAGGAAGAACACCAGCATCGATAAGGGAGTGAATACGAGCTTTGACATGGTCGTCATCATCCAATGAATATTCTTCTGCTGCCGTCTCTGCTGCTGCCTTTCCAGCCTTCGTCATTTGCTTTAGTTTCTGCACCTGTTTTTGTTCCTCGCTTAGACGCGGTGGATAACTGACAAGATTGCAGATTATGACAAGGGCACCATAAACTAGGACTGGATTTCGATCACTTGAGTTCGCAGATGAGATGGACCGGGGAGTGGGAATCAAGGTGAAGAGACCTTTCAGAAATGCTGGGTTCTTAGACAATGTTTCCTTCACGGAGGGCTCCAAGCTGAGATAGGCTAGTCCTTCAATGGCGTCAACCGTCGACGGCGTTTGTCCTGAAATTATGATCTCTGCCATGATCTTCGCCAGTTCGCCCCTCTGCTCACTTCGTGCTTCATATGGACCATTTTCTGGATCATCCATGCCAGTTCCCTTCGTCAACTTTATTAGTGCGACTGCGGCTGCACTGCGCGAAATTGGATCGCCACCCGCCCGAGACTTGAATTCTAGCCATCGCACAATCTGAGGCGACATAATTTTCCTGCACGACTTGTGTCCGCATGCTTGACCAAGGAGATGGGCGACTTCTTGACATAAGGTATCCGATGGCGAGAGATCGACGCTATCCATTAGGTTCTCCACCAAACCTTCCTTCACGAAAATGGATGAAGCTGCATCAGCATCCACTTGAAACAGGGCTGTAAGAAAAGAGATCCCAGAGAGGAGAGATGCCTCGTTCGTATCACCCAGATGTTGTAGAGTGATAGGTCCGAAAGCATCGACTATTGCGGCGGTAGCAGGAGCTGAATCCTTCCCTTTCGCTTTGAAATTTCGAACCCCTTGACAGAAGGCAGACAAGACCAAAAATGCTTTCGGCCTTACGAGATCTACATCTTCCCTAGTCAATGAGAATGCAGATGTCAAGTGTGCGATCTCGTTTGGAAAAAGATTGTAGTCTGAACTATCGTTCAGTCGTTTCAGAAGAAGGTTGAGTTCGTCCCTGGTGTTATCTGCAGTCATGTTGTATTCGAAGGTGGTTGACCCTCTGCGAGCCAAGGACGCCTCGGACCTGCGCTCGACGGAGGTGAATGAAGAAGGCGTTCATTTGAGTTCTGCACAAGTCGGGATCGTGCCTATTTCAACTCGGCTCGGGAGCACGATCCATTTTCGGTCGAGAATCCATCTGTTTCCTCCACCTCCACTTGCAATCCTCAAATGAGCACCATAAAACTATTTACTCGCGAGCAAAAATCAAGGGACCATAGGATTCAATCTGGCGATCAGGTCTTATTGAGACTACCAAAGGGCGATGTAAAATGCGTCAAGATTGACCGAAATATGTGCGTGGGACTAACCTCTCATAAACCTTAGCATACTGAGAATTATCTAGGACTGTTGTAGTTGGAAAATCTGGTTCCTTCTTCGCCAACGAACTTATTGGACAACCATATGGCCTTACCTATGAAGTTGCGGACAAGAAACTAATATATCTACCCCCTCGGACGCTCCAAGAAGTCGGTATGAGACTTTCTCCAATGTTTTCGTCTTGGGGGTCGTTCATCATGCATCTGTAAATACAGAGGATACTGATGCAACAAATGAGCTCATTAACGATGGGGAGTCTGTGCAACCATTAACCGTCGATGAAATCCAAGCTTTGAAGAAGTCAGGTGTGCATGCAGATGTATGTACAAACCTCATTCCATTTATCCTCTTTTTCACTTCAAAGCTGTCGGTAACCAGAGCTCTCATTGAACATCAGGACATCATCAAGAAGCAAATTGAACAACATGCCAATTACTCCTTGAAGACAGAGTACAGCAAAGAGAAATATAAAAAGCGGAAAGAAGCAAAGTACGTCTTTTGACTCTCAGTTGTCTGTCAACAAGTGACAAATGGCCCGAGTAGATATTCTAAAATCTTCACTACAATCGAACCTACACTATTCAATGTGTCTGAATATTGGTTCCTCAAAGATCAGAGTCGACTTCGCGATCTTCGAGCAGACTCGCTCTCACAAGTGCTGAATTTGGCAAACATACGAGCGGGAGGGAGACATTTAGCAGTTGATGATGCTTCTGGTTTGCTCGTCTCAGGAATACTAGAACGTATGGGAGGTCAGTGACTTACCAAAAATCACTTGCTTAAATGTCGTTTGACATTACCTAGGCGAAGGGAAATTGATCACGATATGCAACACGGATTCTCCACCTGCTTATCCTGTGATTAACCAGATGAACTTCGACTCCTCAATAACGGATGTTCTTGTGTCGCTTAATTGGGCAACGGTAGAAGAGGACTATGTTTCCGGTGCGTGCATCATCAGTCCTTCTTTCAATGCGGTCTAATAGTCTCACTTCTGTATATGTATGTATCAGTCCTTCCTCCCTCTGAACTCCCCACCGAACAGATAAAATCCGACCGTCAAAAGTCGCGTCTCGGCAAACGGAAAGTAATTTCCGATCTCCTCACAAGTACCCGTGAGGACCTGTTCTCTGGAGAATTCGAAAGGTATGTCTGCTCATGTTGAACATCTGCGACCAGGTTGAATACGAGTAGCCTAGCCATCTGCAGCGAATATGATCCGTATTCCATCATTGAAAGGTTATCGCCATATCTCGCCGGTTCAGCGTCGATTGTGGTACACAGTCCATATTCCCAAGTGAGCTGAAAGTTGATTATATGAGATGGAAGAAAATCCTGATTTCCCGCCCTGATTGTTCTCGAAGATCGTTGTGGACCTACAAGCTAGACTGCGGACCATGCCTGAATATCTATGCCCAACTGTAACTGAGGCGTGGTTAAGACGATATCAGGTTCGTGATATCAACAATAGTGACATAGTCTGGGCTCAAGCGCACCCAGGTTCTTCCAGGGCGAACACATCCAATGATGGCCATGTCTGGTTCTGGCGGATTTATTCTGCATGCTATCAAAATGTGTGTATTCTATGATTGCCTATCCGTATCTTCGTTGGTGACTTGTTTTCGTCTTAGATACGATGACCCGACTGCCTCACATGCCTTGATGCAGCGACGCCAGAAGCGACCTCAGCCAAAATCGGAAGTAACAGAATTTGTAATAGACCTTCCTTCTTCCGAGTCTGAACCTGCCATTCCCTCTGCAGTTGAGCCAATGCCGATAACAGACGCAGAAATGTCGAACTCAAGTATTAGCTAAAAGTACTCTGTATTATGGTGGCATGGCAGATGGTACAATATACAGCGAAGGTCAAGGGAACGTCGTGAAGGCATGATGGGGTCTATGTGATGTTGCCGGTTGGAGGGCGAACATCTCAATCGCTCATATCTGCCTCTGGGAAGAGTGCAGCAAAGACCTGTCACAGAGGTCCATTAGTTTGGAATACAAGGGTAAGGGATTGAAACCGACTTCATCGATGATGGTATAAGCAATGTGTTGGTTTAAGCGTTTGTTCTGAAGGACAGCAAATATTCTGCGAGCACCGCGACGGGCATTAGATCGTCCTATCATATTTGCTGCAAGGTCTGGGAGAACAAGCGAGTTCAGTGATTCACATTCAAAGCAGTATAAATAGGCATACCTGGTACAAGCGATGAAAGCTTTCGGTTTGCTTCATCTCTGGTTCGAATCTTCTCATCTGCAGTCCGGGGTACGCCTGGAGGTTTCAATTTGCCACCGGGCCAAAGGCCGTCACGGAACATATTGATGTACGACATCAACTGGGATTCACCAAGGAGACTTTTGAAATTATCGCGAATCTTCCTGATGATTTCGTGAGATATAAGGCTTTCTTAGTTGATGATCCACATACCGTTCAATTGTTCCACCTAGAACTTGCTGTAGAATGATGACGATAGCTTGTCTTCGTAACCAATTATTCTTCTTGTTGAGTTCAAACACAGCCAGAATCAAGTCGCAAATTGGAGCGGAGAAGGTTGAAGTACTGGTCTCCCCGTCTAAAGGCTTCAAGTCTCCAGGAAGTTTCGATAAGGTTGCTTCAGAGGCAGCCTTTCCTGAAGCATTTATCGCCTGCGCAACGAGGTCTTCATCATTTATACCTGACCCTACAATGCCAGCGAATTCAGCAGCTTGTCGAGTCAGTCGCTGAATCATGACATCTAGCATCGATGGACCAAAGAACATGTCGTCGATGCTCTCAGCTACGGAACGATAAACGTTCCGGACCAAGTCAGTTCCTGAAAAATGTGCAGGTGCCTTTGAAGCTGATTCGCGATGAGCGGCCGTCATAAATGGAGATTCGCGAGACAGAAAAGCCCGCAGTTCCTCGCTTTCGCAAACTATAGGAATTGCGATTATACTCTAAAAGGCATGGTTAGTTATCACACTTCGTGGGAGAATACAGTACTTGCTCACCTGTAAATACTTCTCCAGGGCGGCTCTTCGGGTGTCGAGGAAACTGCCAGATAAATTGGCTACCAGTCGTTTCCCAGGAAAGTCCAAATTTTTGACTAGCACATAACGTTCCTTCAATTTGTTGTGCATGATGTGGAATTCGTTATACCGCCTTGCCACAAGCCAACCGGATGCGAAACTTCCGTCCGCAGCTAGCTGCTGCACTTCAATGAGGTAGCGTACAACTGATTTTCCTTCCTCGTCGGCAGTAGTCGAGTTGACAATGAGAACCTTGGTACGATCAGAAATTAAACGATTGGCGCTCTCTTGTTGTTCGTATTGCTGTTTCTGAAACTGTAGCTCACGCAAATCTCTGGTCATGGAGGATTTGGATTTGGTCAGTAATCTGAGTTCTTGAGTGTCACCGGTCAGTTCTGCTTTCTTGATCAGGGTATCAATGATAGCATCTTGAGCCTCCAAATTCGCAATGTTTTCTCCAAGTCTAGATATCTCGTAAGAAAGCTGGAGGTCACCAGGTGCTGCCAGTTGGTATGAACTCGTTTCGTCGAGAGAACCTTCTTGTTCGCCATCCTCTCCGTCCTCAGTATCCATGATGTCAGGAGGTCCTTCGTCAAAAACAGCCCTTCGCTTGGATTGTTTGGAGACTCGGATGGAACCAAAAAGAGGGTCCGATTTTCGTCTTTCCATCAATGGTTGTTCAGATTGCTCTTGTTCTTGTTCCAACGCCATGATATCTGTCAGCGCAGCTTGTATGGCCTCCATTCTCTTCTCTTCTACCCTCTGCATTTCATCTTCAGGGTCATCGAAAAGAGGAGCTCTTGAAGGTTCAGATGAAGTTTCTGCCACAGGAGACATAAGGACTTCGATGTTGGAAGGCGTGTGCATGTTCGAGGTTTTGGAGTGCGCTGAAAAATTCGAAGCTGAGCTGACCGTTCGTTGCATGGCTAAAATAGGAAGCCCTTCATGTCGATAATTGATCTGGGGGGCTAGTGAGAGTAGGTGATTTGCGTGGCTAGCGGAGGAAACGGGGGAGCGTCGAACAGTGTCTGACGGCGTTTCATGTCCTTTCGCAAACGGGTCTGCATGAGCTTTGGTGCCTGCAAATGCCGAATCTCCAATTGCTCGAAACCATAACTCAGATCTTTCAAATTCCTCGAAGTCTTGTTCCATGTTGCGTTCAACCTGTTTTTGTGCCAATAAGACGCTTCGCCGTACCTTTCGTTGGGCTTTGATGGACGGATCAGGGTCGAGAACGAATTCGCGGATTCTGTCGATGTGCTTCTTGGATATGGATGGTAGTGCTAAGGAAGTTTTGCCATCCAGGAAGTAGAGGTCGTTGATCATCGATATATCTTCCTTGACTGTTATAGACGTCGATGAATCCTGAATTATCTCCTCTTCTTCTCCGGATGTGTCAGAATCAACGGTTTCCAAAGGGTTCTTGAAACTCTCAACCGTAAGCCAGAACTGTACGGGCAAAGATCGATGTTTCCTATCCATGAATTCCATGAAGTATGAGAGAGAATTTGGATTTTGTAGGATATCCCGAAGTGAGATACCGGATCTTTGGCTGGCTTCCTGCACGGTTGCTTGTCTTTGCTAGGTTGCCTTGTCAATTGATGCCGATTCAGTGCAAATAAGATGCTCACTGAATCATCCTCGCCACCCAAAACCACGATCCTTTCCTCGACCTTACGCTTGGCCGTGTACAGCCTATCGAGAAAGGCTACCACATCTTCCGTCTTCTCTCCATCAATCCAGTCATCTTTCTCGTGATTTCCTATCAGCAAGAAGGCTAAGATCAATAGATGTTCTTCTGGTAGTCAAAAGACGAACCTAGCAAGATTCTTGTTCGCCGTATTTCACCAACGACATCGTTCTTTAGCCTTCGGGCATCAAGAAGGGATGAACAATGGTTGATACTGCGCAAGAATGACTCGAATTGGCGCAGAGTGGTTCGAATAGTTATCCTCTCCGTATAACTTGGAGCAGCGGAACTAGTTGGGATTATTCGGTTATAGTTGCGGGGCAACTGAGCTTCCAGGACATTCCGCACTTTGGAAATCAACTGTCTGCAATAAATCAGGCGATCGAGTGAGAGCGCCATAGGTGCTCGTCACTCACTGTTGATGTATAGCTGCTCCAGCCTATATAAAAAAGAACGCATGAGAGAGGTGTGTGGCCAATATAATGGGATTACGCACCACCTGATCAATCATCCTGTTCCAAAAATCTGGGTCTGCTATCATTTCGACCACGGGGAACAACACGCTGCAAGTCACAATCTCCCGAGCCACCAATCGAATGGCTTTGCTCTTCCTCTCTTTGAGAGGCAAAATCAGGGGCAAGGCCTTTTCAACAAGCTGCCTAAGGTGCATCTCCTCCGTTTGCTTTGTAAACGTGGTTGAGAGGTTGTCAATCGCCGGGTGAAGCTTCCCGCCTTTGCTAGCATAACGGTTTGCCAAGAGAAGATCCAGTTCTTCTGACTGCGTCAGCCTTCTCTCAAGACCAGCACCACGCAGCGCAACCTCGGATTGACGAAATTGATCGATATGGGCCGTCACTTTGGGTATTATCCGCTTGACGACAAGTGCTGAGATGTCGATGGCAGCAGCCCTTTCGATAAGTTGTTGCATAGACGCGTGGATTACGGACGAAACCGCTATAGGAAATGCCGGTGAATTTGATAAATCCTTGTACCAGCTGGAAACAAAATCCCTCAATATCATCGTAATGATATCGTTAAGTGCATCGGACACTTCTGCTGAGTCCTGAACGAGAGATGGTAATGTTTTCTGTGTATTCTGAGACCATTGAGAGCGTGTTAGAACAGCTTGCCAAGCTGCTGGTGTTGAGAACGCAAAAGGTCGAGCTGCACGATAGAGATCGTTGCGAGGTAGTCGTTTCTGAGTATCCAAAACCCATCCTAGATAGATATTAAGTAGCAGATATCCAATTGCGAGAATAAAGAGCAATAGAGGAGAAATAAGGAGCAAAGTAAATGGCGATGAGATAACTCGTGAGATGACCGGCAAGATGACGGCCAATATACCAACCAATATGACAGCCCGCGTGCTAAAGGGGTTGTACATGGAGGTCCAAGTCGTTTCAGGTCATCGAAGGCCAGAAGTTACGTCTCCCGGCTGGCCACCAGACGTTGACAGTACACAGGAAAGCTGTCCCAAAGCGCGTCGCGCTTGACACCGGTCATGTGACCCATGTATGAAACGGACGCCCCTGCAGTTATTTGCTCATAGCAAATGTGCTGAGCTTGTGGGTTATATTTGGGTTATATTTCTAGTCCTCCTTCTCGCCGTCAACACACCTTGCCAGCCCCCCAACGAATCGAGAGGAGAGGTATTGGAGAGCGGGGATGACTACGCCTCTTTCGGTGGGTAAACCGCTGTCGACAGCAGAAGGTTTCATTTGTGGTGGTATCGCAGCATCTATCGCCGTACGTTGACTGACCATTATATTGCCTTATCTTTCAATAACTTCATTCAATTCTAGGTGACTGTTTCCAATCCTGCTGAAGTGGCCAAGACGCGTTTGCAACTTCAAGGAGAATTAGCCAAGAACGGCGGGACGAAAGTTTACAAAAATGCATTAGATGTATTCTCTAAGACCTGGAAAAATGAAGGCCTTCGTGGCTTGCAAAGAGGCCTTCCTCCGGCTGTGAGTGGACATGTAACGTGCTTTTGGACAGTTGCTCAATCACTTCCAGTACGCATACCAAGTAAGGTTCAATCACCTACACATCACCATGCTTTTGCGAGTAACCGTGACTTTTTGCTAGATTCTGCTCAATGGATCAAGGCTAGGTTGGGGCATATGATCTTTTTGACCGCAGCTTCAATATAAACACATCTTACTTCAGGTTTCTATGAGCCTTTCAGAAGGAACTTGAATAAATTCCTCGGACGTTCGGCCGATGAGCAACTAACTCTTACATCCGTCATGGCAGGCGCGTCGAGTGGGGCAGTTGGGGGTATGTAGCACCTTCTATTAGGCGAATAACAGTTTAATGAAAGTACTATAGCCTCTCTCGGCAACCCATTGTTTCTGATTAAGGCTCGCATGCAGGTTCGTCTCATGCGTGCCAGAAGGCTCACCCATTTCAATACCTCACTCTAGGCGTACTCGCCAGTTCTACCCGTGGGCGCCCAACACCATTATAAAAGCTCTTTTCACGCACTATCTACGATATTCAAAGCGGAGGGTGCTAGGGGCTTGGTTCGTGGAATAGATGCGGCAATTTTACGAACCTCGATGGGCTCTTCGGTGATTCGTTGTAGTATTTCAACCTGTCACGGCCTGCTAATTCACCACACAGGTTCAACTACCGAGTTACAACTTCACGAAGAATCTGCTAGTCACGCATGATATCCTACCTGCCAATAGCGCATGGACATTCCTGGCCAGCAGTAGTGTTTCAGGAGCCTGTGTGGTACGCTCCCCTTTTGTCCTTACGGAAAAAGGTCTCTTGACCCATGATTATAGTGTCTAGTGATGCAACCAGCTGATACGGCAAGTGCGGGTGGGAGTAATAACAGAAATCATTTTAACGTTGCTGGATCATAGGCACTGACGCGGATGTATAACCAACCTACGATTGTTGGACCGGATGGAAGGTCTCGAGGAGCTTTGTATCGAAATCCTATAGATTGCTTGTGGAAAACTTTCCAAACTGAAGGTGTACGGGGATGGTATAAAGGTGCATTTCTCGTCTACTGATCGGAATCCACTTTGACAATGACTGTATCCGTAGGTTCTACTGCTCACTTCTTGCGCATTGCTCCGCACACGTACGCATCACATTTGTTTGGCTTTGCACTCCTGTCCACTGATGACATGCCCATGCTCTTTCTTCTCAGTATCATCACTTTGACGGCAAACGATCTCATCATCAATTTATACAAGTCATACCGGGACGGAGACTCATAAAGATGGAAAGCAATATCGCTTAGATGGTAGAGTATCATATTCCTATATAATTGAATAACAGCTACCTCGTCGTTTCCTTCGAGTGTCATCTCATCACACACTTACAGTTGCAGCCCAAACTATCCGCAAATCTTGTGCTGGCTCGATTATCACGCAACGTGTGCCCCATAAAACGAACTCAACCATAGAAACAAGTTCAAAAAGCAAGGATCGTTCTATAACAGCCTACGATATGTAAAGTTTCCCAACATTACTGCGAGACGGATAACGAATGTAGGTGGACGACAGAGTGCCCCAGGTTTACTTCGAGAGTCTAAATGTGAGGATATATATATACCTCATTTATCCGCAGATTTTCGGATACTTGTAATCAGTCGGTTTCTTCGGGATCCATCCATTGGCGAGACCTGCTTGATACGACCATTCATCCGAATTTTCGGCTTTCCAGGTCCACTGGACCCATCCTTGGGCCTTTTCGTATGTGATGACTTGAGCCTCCCAGAACTTCCTCAAGAATATCTTATAATCAGCACTGAAAGTGGACGCTTTGCCAGTCTTGCCCACGCAGCTGCCAACGCGGGTAGAACCAGGGAATGTGCCTTCGTAACGGGAACCTTGACCTCGGCTGAAGAACTTTTTCGAGTTGGTACAATCTGTAGCGGCAGGCGCCCATTCTCCGACAATTTGCCAAAGAGTCGAGGAAGTCATATCAATCTGCTTGGCGCAGGCAGCTCGGATATGTTGCTCTTCGGTCATCGAGTTCTCCTGTATGTATGATGAAAAATAAATAAATGTTGCGGTGGAGATGTCCATGTACCAGCAAGGATTGCGTACATAGTCTGAAAAAACTTGATAGATGTGGGTGTCCATGATGACGCCGTCCCATTGAGGATATGGCATCCAATTTCTCCAGTAACTGGTAGCCTGGAAGGCATCGCTGAGCATGACGACGGTGTTACTTTGGCGCGAAGTCCCGTAAGGCCACCTGAATGGCCACGGTCAGTCAATTCTTGCATATACCACGGTATTATACTAACCGAATACTTCCGTAGCTGTCATAGTGGAACTAAATGGAGTTCAGCAATTAGATTTACAACTTTGCCACCGCACTCGCCTGTTTGGTGACCTTGAGAATATCTTCACCATAAAAACCTGCGGGTCTGAACATGTTGAGAACCAGAAACTGGGACGGTCTAAGCGCGGGCTAAGGCATGACTCACTCATTCAGAGGCGCTATCGCAGTAACGACGCCACTCATGTCTTTATACTTAGCTGCGATTCGTTTGACAATTGCATTTGTCCGTTGGACGTTTGTATTGTTGGAATGCCACTCGCTGCAAAGATCTGTCTGTGAAATGGCCATTTTGACAATTACCATCACTTACGGGAAAGGTTTCGCTTGACCCGAGTTGTCGAAACTAATGAGAAAAAAAGCAAGAGAACATGAATTTTACGCTGGTTAGGCGTTAACACGCGCTCGTACCCATTCTGACTTCCTGGGGCACCTGACAAAGTTTCAAAGACATCAGCAGCATCCAAGGGTGATACAATTTTCTTACCGTGAAGGTCGACGATAACCTTCAGATTGTACTTGCGTGCCCAGTTTATTGCCTTGGTCAAATAAGCTTCTTGGCCTTGAAGGTAAGGTTCTCCTGCCGAAACCTCGTATGCCCAGTAACCAATGGGGATGCGAACATGATTAAGACTACATTCATAAAATTGAGACATTGCAACACAATATTCAGATGCTAGAGAGTGTACCCAGCGGCAGCGATGGCTTGGAAATCGCCTTCCGTTATCCAGGTATCCCAGTGCTTCTTCAGCGCAGCGGATGCTTTGTCGCGCGTTTGATATTGGCTGAAGGTGTATTCGTCAATGATCCGATTATCATTTGTGGTGTCAAATAGCGAGGGAGTGAGCCATGACTGTATTATGTGTTAGCGAGTATCCCGATTCGGATGGTTGGTTTGGGGCACCTCGAGCACAAGCCAGCCGCCAAGATTTACACCGCGCACTTTGGTACGACCATAGGGGAATCCAAACGTCAAAGCAGCGAGAGTAGACGATAGAACAGAGGAGAGCAGAAGAAAGGAAAATAAGGCTCGGAACACGGACTTCATGGTCGAGAGCGTGCGCGCGTAAGAAACAAATGGATGTATCTCGCAAGAGATAGCGTTGGATAGATAGACAAGATTGCCTTTGTACTGTTCCGCGAGCCTTGAGTACAATGCAGGTCCATGCATGTAACTCGATTGATAAGACAACAGTGACCGGTCGTACATCCAAGAAAGTGACTGGGTGCCACAGGCCGAAGCTCTCCTTGTTGAGGACTCAGGTTCGTCGCGCCACAAGTTTCAGAAGGCAACAGTTTTTGTTCACAATTTCAGTGACATCCGTTATGTATGTTTCCATCCACAAGAGCTGTTGCTGAGCTGCCTTGTCGCCAACGTCGACAGCATCTATCTGAGATCGAGATTACTCCTAGCTTGTCAAGAAAAGGCATCTTATCAGGAGCGTGTTGCGCTGATCGAGAGGTTGCGCTTTGCAGTCATGTGCCTGGAACCTGCGGATCGGAGGGGCAGCTGGCGGCTCGCCTATGCCATGTCAACGGATCCAGAATTATTGGTTTGATTAAGTGAGAATATCGAAGAAGTGCAGGATTAAGGTATGTATGTAAAGCGACTGAAGGTTATACAACCGCATCGATCCAGGTTGAATCCAGTTTAAGAGAGTGCGATGTAGAAGGGTGAAGTAGGCAACACGAAAACAAGTAAGTTCGCGCAATCATCCACAAATATTAGGGTGCTGGTAATTGGTCGGGTTCCATGGAATCCAACCATTTTGCAGACCTGCCTGGTAGGACCACTCATCGGCGATTTCGGCCTTCCAGGTCCATTGGATCCATCCTTGAACCTTCTCGGCCGTCACGACTTGGGCCTCCCAGTATTTCCCAAGGAAAGTTTTGTAACTCTCACTGAAACCTGAGGCCTTACCCGTCAGACCATTGCAGCTACCGACAGGGCTTCCCTCGGTACCGGGGTATGAACCGTCATACCGCGAACCTACATGGCGACCATTGAGATATTTGGCGCAGTCATTGGCCGCGGGAGACCACTCTCCAACCACTGTCCAGAGGGTATTGGAAGTCAAGGTCGAACCATGTCCACAAGCATCCTTGATGTGTTGCTCTTGTGACTTTTTGTTCTCCTGTTGAGGACAGATGTAAGTTACGAACGAGTGCACGTGAAGAAAGTGCTGACCTCGGGTGAAAAGATTTGATATATGTGGGTGTCCATAATAACTCCGTCGTATTTTGGAGGAGCCATGAAATCTTTCCAATAGCTGGCAGGTTGAAAAGCATCATGAATCATGACAACAGTATTGCTTTCACGGGTTGACTCGGATCCGTAAGGCCGACTAGGAAAATAGATTCAACTTGCACTCTTTAAAAGAAAGGGACAGATGATGTACCGTATGCTCTCATAACAATCCAACCAAAACTGTATATGTGTTATTCAAGGAATCATCTAGGGTGGGAGTCGCTGAAACACATACCTGCTTCGTGACACTGAGCAAGTCTGCTGACCTGTAGCCCGCAGGTCTAATAACAAGATGAGGATCTGCATTGTGGACGAATAAATGGCAAACTAACTCATTCAGACCCTGTATAATAGGCACCACACCACTCGTGTCTTTGAATTCGGAAGCAATCCTTCTAATAACGGCATTCGAGCGATCGATATAGCTTTGTTGTGTGTGCCATTCACTTTCAGATAATAAACAATTAGGCAAATATTTCAGCTAAACCGAGTGTACGCACGGAGAGGGTTTCTTCTGGCCGGAGTTGTCGAAGCTAAATAAGAATAGTAATCTTTAGAATGCTGATGTTGCGGATAGCTTGAAGAGTAGATACCCGTTCTGGCTTCCGGGTGCGCCTGCACAGATTCAAATTCAACTCATAAGCGAGGAAATTTGACGTCAGAGAGGAATCGTTCTCACCATGCAGATCGACAATAACCTTCAACCCGTACTTTCGTGCCCAGTCCACCGCTTTGTTCAAGTATGGTAGTTGACCTTGAATGTAGGGCTCTCCTGCTGAAACGTCGAAAGCCCAGTACCCGATGGGAATTCGGACATGGTTGAGCCTTGAGATATTATTGAATATGGATATGGCAATGACAAAATCACTGGAACATACCCTGCAGCAGCAATCTGTTTGAAATCATCTTCAGTAATCCAACTGTCCCAATGATTCTTCAGGGTTTGTTCCGCCTTCGTACGGTCTTGATATTGTCCAAAGGTATATTCGTCAATAATTCGGTCGTCACCGGTCTTGTCAAAAAGGGACGGGGTGATCCAAGGCTGCATGCGTTGTTATTGACTTCATCGTTTCCCCCAGAACGTGTTGACGTACCTCGAGCACAAGCCAACCACCAAGATTCACACCACGGACCTTTTGGGATTCATAAGGAAACCCAAAAGTCAGTGCATAAATAGAGGGAATGAGTGACAGGCCGAAGGCGACGGCCAAAGAGAGCCGACTCAGGAGAGTCATGGCAATGGTTAAATAGGAAAGAAAGTGGATGTATCTAGTAAAGACACTAAAGCAACCAGAATCCGGTCAGTTCTCTTTTATACTCGTCGGGGGGGTACCGAACTTCGATCAACTAAAATATCCCGGAATAGAATAGCGCCTTCAAATTTTCTTATGGAGAACTTGAAGCGAAAGCAGGGAACCGAAGCCGGAGAAGTGATGTCACCCAATTCATTCTGTATCTTGGCGTGGCCGAATGTCAGCGGAGACATTGATTGCTTTGGAGAAGACAAGAGGCTTGCAAGGCGTCGTTCTGAACATGACCATGCTTTTGAAAAAATTCTTCCATAACCTTTGACGTGGCAGAGGATAAAAGCATGTTCGACCCTTTGACCGGCACGTCGTAGCAGCAGAAGTAGTATGCTGTCGGCGTTTTCATCCGCATCGAGGATGGCAGTGTGGGGCAGCCTGGGGATTGCCTGGGGGAGCCGTGCGCAGCTCAGCGCGCGTCTTGGCGTGACCGTGGATCAATTGTTTGTGCAGGCTTATTCTTGTGTTATGCAAAAAAATTGCGGATCAACTCTTTTCAATCGAGACTGCGAACGCCGAGCGGCCTCGAGCGGCTTGCAACGGAGTCACTTCAAAATTTCTGGGGAGGATGAGCAAGGGAAGACAGGAGTTCAGGTTGTTTAAGCAGGAATCAAAGGACGTCTCTATCCGACATGTTAGGCTCGAATGGTCTAAGCAGCCGACGTGTGATTTTACGCTGGCAAATGCAGAGGGCCAGAAGACATTATTGAAGCTCGTATCGGTTGGCACCAACTTGTCACAAAGGATTATAGTGGTATCACGAGAAAATATAATCCAACACAGGGAAGACAACTGCCTACACTCGAAAACTTCTGACTGTTTGTAGTACGACCTCATGTTGTGGAAAAAGCAGAGGGTTAACAGCACCTCATTTTAGCAACCGACATTCGTTTGGTTAAATCAAAGAACCTGGGTCAACGAACGTAAATCGAATTGGCTATTGAATGTTTTCTCGAATCAAGCTAGTTGTGACCTTGTTAAATTAGAGTGAAGCCAGCTGAAAATTCAATCTAATCAGTGATGTCATCTCAGTGGGCTGCGCTGGGGCCGGACGAACCTCCCCCACATGCTTGGTATCCACCCCGTACTAGCCTTCGGAGGCCTTTGGTATGAGCTCCCACCTGGTTAAAGTCTGGGTATCGCGGGCACAATAAATACATATGGTATATGATCCAGTAGTGATGTAATGTAAAGAATGGACAGTAAGTCAAATGACGGCGTGAAAAGTCGTAACATCGAAGAGAAATGAGAGGGGAGGTAGGTAGGTTACAGAAATTTAGTTATATATCAATCAATCATCCACAAATGTTAGGGAACTGGAAGCTTGTGGGGTTCTGTGGGATCCAACCATTGGCCAAACCAGCTTGATAAGACCATTCGTCCGCATTCTCGGCTTTCCATGTCCACTGTATCCACCCTTGATTACCTCTCTCGTACGAGATAACCTGCGCTTCCCAGTATTGCCTCAAGAACGTCTTGTAGCTTGCGCTAAACGAAGATGCCTTGCCAGTTAGGCCCGTACAGCTTCCAACGAAAGTGGAACCAGGGAATGAGCCGTCAAATCTTGAACCTACACCTCGTCCATTCAGATTCCTCGCGCAGTCATTGGCTGCTGGGGTCCATTCTCCGACCACAGTCCAAAGGGTTGAAGAAGCGAGCGACGACTGCTGGGCGCAAGCTGCAGAAATATGTTGGGCATTGGTCTTTTGGTTATCCTGGGACTCGAGCATGAGAGAAAGCTTTAGTGGACTGTAAAACCCTTTACTCACTGCCACGGAAAACATCTGATAGATATGGGTATCCAGAATGACGCCTTGAAAGTTCGGAGGAGGCATGAAGTTATTCCAGAAGCTAATAGGCTGGAAAGCATCATGGATCATGACTACCGTGTTGCTTTGCTGGGAAGTACCGAAAGGAAAACTGAAGTTATATCCACTAGGTAAGGAGGAATCCTACAAGCATAGTGCAATAACTGACCGAATATTTCCATAACTATCGAACCAGTACTGTTCGGAGATAGAGGAAATGAGTGATTGATAGAAGCGTCATCCAGTAGCTCACCTGTTTTGTGACAGCCAAGATTTGATCTCCATCGAACCCTGCGGGCCTTTTGGAGAATTGGTCAACATGGGAACGTATATATGATATAAAATCACTCGCTCATTCAATGGTGCGATAACGGATACCGTGCCAGTATTACCTGCGAACATAGAAGCGAGGCGCTTGATGATCGCGTTCGTACGGTCAATGTTGTCCTGGTCTGTTTGCCATTGTCTTCAACACCATCAGCAAGACAGGCATTGGCCATCATCAAAGGAGGACCTGGACGTACGGAAAGTCCATCTTCTGACCGGAGTTGTCAAACCTGCGTGGCCAAGGTAACTAGTCAACATTCATCACGACGGAATGAAACACCCAACGAACCCGTTTTGACTTCCAGGAGCCCCTGCACTTCAAATTTGAAAACGATACTAAGGTTTCGATTGCCATGGTCGCGTGCTTACCGTGCAAGTCCACAATCAGCTTCAACCCATGATTCTGTGCCCATGTAACAGCTTTCATCAAAAAGGGAAGTTGGCCTTGAACGAAGGGTTCGCCACCAGAAACGTCAAACGCCCAGTATCCGATAGGCAGCCGCACATGGTTGAGGCTATGATTTTGCGAGTATAAGGCTCGATGGTTTTGAATCACAATTTCAGGTTCACTTACCCTGCGGCGGCAATGGCAGCAAAATCAGACTCGGTAATCCAGGTGTTCCAATGGGTTGTCAAAGTAGCAAGCGCCTTGCCATGGTCCTGGAATTGACCAAAAGTGAACTCGTCCACAATTCTCGAGTCGCCCGTATTGTCAAACAACGAAGGGGTTATCCATGGCTTGAAAACGCGTCGTCAGCTTTAAAACGCCTTTTTCAGTGTCGGCGGCGCGTCGCACCTCAAGTACTAGCCATCCGCCAAGATTGACACCGCGGACCTTCTGGGAACCGTAAGGGAAACCAAAGGTCAACGCCGTTATTGCAGGAAGACAGCAGAGACCGCCAGCAAGGACGGCGAAAGCACGAGAAATGAAACCCATCGCAAAATAAAAGAGTGTGGGCGGCGGGTTACAGTTGTTCAACCCTGGACAACCGTTTTATACCTCACAGCGGGTTACTTGATCGATCGAGTTCTAGCGTGAAGCTAATGCGAACAAAAGCATTTAAGAATAGCACAAGGCATCGTGGAGCTGCTTGACGTACTGCCATCACGCTCGCTGTAGAGGGATATCACAGGACAAAGTTCTACCAAGTCGTCTCAGCTTTCCTTGGGCGATGGTGGTAAACAGCAAGATGGGCTAACGTGGGACGATGGGACACCATATTCTCAATACACGTGAGCATGCTTCCGTAGCCTTGGTTGCCTACAAAGAATGTTGAGTCAAAAAGAGGAAGATTGGAAAACGGCGGCAGCAGTATCAATATGTAAGCCTCACACCCCTGTTACGCCTGGTAAGGAGGTAGATCACGAAGGAAGACGCGTCAAGGAACGAGCTTGTTTTCGATAAATGAGATCCTCGTGGAGAGCCTGGCTTCGATTCTCTTTACGGATCCTTTATCTCCGCTAATCTTTTTCAAGCTCTGGCAGTCAACATTCAGGATCCAGTCCGTACAGACAAGGTGTTGATGAGAACATTCTCAGTCAAGTGTCGAAATGGACGCAGCAGATGTGCGAGCAAAAGGCCAGTTTCATGCTAAAGACGGCGTTTCGGCAACTTGCGGCAGCTCGAAATGGGTGCCATTTCACCAATGAACACTGGTATATTGGCACCTGCCTGAGGTCATGCAGAGGTCATCATGGTCACACGGAGCCGTGTAAGAGGTTATTCCTGAGCGACAAAGGCTTTTGATGACAAAATTTTGACGCAGTGCATTGAAGGCGCCGCATAAACCTCGGAGAGACTGAAGAGACGAAAAAAACCAACAAGCCAAGAAAGCGGACCGAGTTTGAAAGATGGACCACACGATGATCCAGTTGTATAGTCGTCGTCGAAAGATGTCCAACACACCCACCCGCACAGTGCCAAGGAGAGGGCCGCCCGATTTGCAATTAATTTACGTCCACTCCGTTCGGCGGCTACCAGGCCAGCCTACGGCAATATCCGAACCCTAAAGCACTGTAGCTCTGGAAACCTGACAGATTTTACCACATACCCTGACCATCATGTCCATCGATACCCTCCGCAAGAGATACGAGGCCGCAGGTCAAGGACACCTCTTCAAGTTCTGGTCAAAACTGAACGAAACCGAGAAGGCCGAGCTCGTTTCACAACTGGAAGCACTTAATATCGAGCGCGTCAACCGCATCTTCTTCAAGGCCGTTTCCTCAGAGACAGAGGCGCTCCAACCTGATGCCCATGCCGATTCGATAGAGCCTTTACCCAAGGGCGCGTCCGACTCTGTCTCCGATGCAGTAAAGGCCAAAGAATGGCGGCAAACAGGCCTCGATGCAATTGCCCGTGGAGAGGTGGGAGTATTGCTCATGGCTGGCGGACAAGGCACGAGGTTAGGGAGCACAGCCCCTAAGGGTTGTTACGACATTGGACTGCCGTCCCACAAGTCCCTCTTCCAGTATCAAGCCGAGCGCATTGCTCGGTTGCAGACCGTCGCGGAAACGGAGGGCAAGAAACCAGCCGGGTCCGTTGTCGTTCCATGGTACGTCATGACGAGTGGTCCAACGCGTCGGGAAACGGAGGATTTCTTCAAGAAGAACTCGTACTTCGGTCTGGATTCTCGGAATGTCGTATTCTTTGAGCAAGGTCAGTAGTCCCCTCTCCTGACCATGCATCTATCTTTAACCTGCCCAACAGGTACATTACCCTGTCTTACGATGGAAGGCAAAGTCTTGCTAGACTCCCCTTCAAGAGTTGCCGTTGCTCCAGACGGTAACGGCGGTCTTTATGCTGCAACTCGCTCACCCCTTACCCCTGGCAAACCCGATACTGTCCTCTCCGATCTCGCGAAACGCAAGATTCTCTATGTCCATGCTTACTGCGTCGACAATTGCCTCGTCCGCGTAGCAGACCCTGTGTTCCTCGGATACAGCATTCAAAAGCAAGCAGACTGCGCTGCCAAAGTCGTGCCTAAAACCCACCCTGCCGAATCTGTCGGTGTTGTCGCGTGCCGAGGCACGAAATTCAGTGTTGTGGAATACTCGGAAATCTCAAAAGAACAAGCCGAGCGACGTGATGCCGACACAGGCGAGCTTACCTTCCGCGCGGGTAACATCGCGAACCATTTCTACACTACGACATATCTGAATCGAGTCGAGGCGTTCGAGGAGGAACTCGCGTTCCACATTGCTCGCAAGAAGATCCCACACGTTGATCTCGAGACAGGGGAAATAGTGAAGCCTGCCAAGGCCAATGGAATGAAGATGGAGATGTTTGTGTTCGACGTTTTCCCGTTCACTGAACGCTTTTCCGTGTTGGAGGTGCAGCGAAACGAGGAATTTAGCCCGTTGAAAAATGCCCCTGGCACAGGGTCTGATGACCCCGAGACGAGCCGTCGCGACTTGCTTGCGCAACATAAAAGGTTCTTGGTGCAGGCAGGAGCCACTGTGAAAGAGGGGATCGAGATTGAGATCTCACCGCTGGTCAGTTATGCTGGTGAGGGGCTGGAAACTGTGAAGGGCAAGGTTTTCACGAGGTCGGGGATGGTTGAGGGGATTGAGGAATTGGATGCTTTGGCATGAGGAATCTATGGTAGGATCTCTGGATGGATGGACTATTTTCGTGATGTTATTTCGGACACTGCTACACCTAGTCATCTCTGATCGGACTTTTTCGCCTTACGATATATGACCCTCTCGATAATCTTTGAAAATTTGCTGTTCTCTTTTGTTATAGCAACGTTTAAACCTGTAACGGAAACCAAGGAAACTTAAGCACGCTCGCAGTTGGTTTGATAGCGAATTCCATTAAAAACCAAATGCTACAGAAAAGAAGTGGATCGAGACAAATGTCACCCACCCGCAGAACCGTCAGCCAGTTTTTTTGCTGCGCGAGGCCCCTTTCTTTCCAGCTCTTCTCGAAGAGACGCAAATAACCGTTGTGTCCGCTCCGCGTTTGGTTTCTGTATGATCTATCTCAAAATTTGAGCACCCTTTGGAGAAAAGGCGTAGGGCATTCATACTTCTTTACAACAAGTGATCAACTTGTCAATGAGCATCGTCTGCCCATTTTGTGCATCCTCCAGATCCTTTCTGAGTTGCCGATTCTACACAGTCGAAAACCGCAACAAGATCAGGCAGGCGGAAAAGATGGAATGGGCACTCCTGAGAACAAAGCTCATGGAAGACCAGAAGAACGAACGCATACCTCTTCGTCCTGCTTGTTTGCTCGATTCTTTTCTCCCTCTGCTAGCTGTTTCTGTTCTGTAGCTCGTGCTCGGGAGAGGAGGACCTCCAGCTCTTTGGAACGGATGACGCATTCAAAATGTCGTTCTCGGAGCTCGTATTGGATGAGGACTTCTTTTAGACGCTCTCGGATGCTTGATAGAGCACAATTTTATAAGTAAACGCTGGAGATCTGGTGCGAGAGAGAGAACCCACACGCCGTCGAAGATCTCCTCTATCGTACGCCTGGCTCTGTACAGAACTTCAGCTCAAGTTCAGTTTGACACTGGGTCATGAAGCACGCACTCCTGTGGATCCTTATTCCAATGCTTCTTGAGTTTCTCTCGCCGTGGCTCAACATGCTCTTCCTAGAAAGTTATCAGGATACAAGCTCTCCATGCCGCCTCATGGCCTACTCACCCATTCCTCTGAACCTCCCCCTCCTTCCGTCAAATCCATTAACTCCACAGCAATAATTTCGTCTCCCTCATCGATTCCAACTTCTTCCGGCGTTTGCTCCGCGTCTAGCGACCTCCCGTTGAACGTGAATATGAATTGCATGGACGAATTCGCCGTCGCAGATCCAGAACTTGAATGTGTGCTTGCAGCATCTGCCCTCGCCGACCCATTCATGCCCCCAGTTCCATCTGACCCCTTCGTGTCACCAGCACCCATCTTTTCGCCTGTCCGCTCCATACGTTCCGTCCACGAGTTGATCAGGCGAGAGAGTTTCGTCTTGCGGGATATCTTGAAGAAGAGCTCGGCGCGGTAGCGACAATTCACTTTGACAACAATGTCAGGTGCTTCCCGGAATTTGACATCTTGTTGCTTCGCTTTGTCTGCACGTTTAGCGAAGTCACTTTTCATCCGGAGTAGCTGGAGGTATCACAAATGTCAATTGTGCTTCACAAAGTGAAATGACAATATTGCCACCTCTTCTTGAGCTTCCTCGACGCTTTGTGCTAAGCGCTTTCCGTCCTCCTAAAAATCCGTAAGTCATATTCTGCGAAGTCCAGATTTAGATCGGGCGTACTCGAAGCCGCTTGTTGTCCTGAATGTCACAAGCGTTTGGGAGTGAGCAACATCATGGAAAGTAAGGGTTTGAGGTTATTGCCGCACTTTCTGCAATTCACGCGCAAGGTTCTCCATCTTGGTTTTCGTTTGGTTCGCCTTGGTCAATTGACCTTTGGCTTTTGCATCATAGCTTGAATAAATGCGGTTAATCGCAAAGTTTAATGGTAACGTACCCGCGTCTTTATCCTTGACCAATTTTTGCTTCTCCTTAGCGTGGTCTCGTTCCATTCGTTTGAGTTCTGCAAACTGGGTATAACTCGATCAATACCGAGGAAACCACTTGCATACACTGGCAGCATACCAGCTCAATGTATTTGTTGTGAATCGCATTCTCTTCCAGGCCCTTGACCGACTTTTGAGCTTCCTCGGCTGTGAACAGAAGATGTACTGTGAAGTCCGAAGTGCATTAAAGACCATCGGAAAGCGGACACACCATATCTTCGTTCTTCCTCCTCTTCTATAACCTCCTCCTCTTCCAGCGCCGCTATTCTATTCTTAAGGCTCTCGTACATCGTGGCAGGGTCGATGGGGACGTCATTGCGTTTCTTTCCCTTGCCATTCTGCGTGGGTGGGTGGTGACCGTTGACAACGGCTGCACGAGTATCTCGCAGTGAGTTTGGGCGGTTCGGGGGAAGACTAGGATGCGGCGGCGTACTGTTTGAGTGGTTCGGAGGCGCTGGAGGAGCAGTGGCAGGGGCCGGAGGTGCTGGGCCGGCAGGTGGAGGCTTCGGTTGTCGAGGAAGAGGCGCGTTTTGTGTGTTATTCACGCCCGAAGCGTTCATTTGGAGACAAGCACCGAGGCGTTGCAGGATGTAGAGGAAAGCAGAGAGAGCCTTTGGTTGTGCTACAAATGAGTGTGTGGATTCTGCAGCTGGCGACGTTCTTTACCCGTCCAAAAACGGAAGCACTGGGACCCTTCAGTCCTTCACTTTGTTCATTCTGCGCGTCAAAATGTCCAAGATCAATGAAATCGTAGATGTATCCCTCATCAATAATCCTTTCCACATTATCATAGTCGAAAGGTAGCTTCTAACCGAATAGGCCAGCAACATTGTTAACAACGTGTAGAACTCCCTTTGTACTCGCAGTGGAACCTTTTCTCATAAACAACCAATATTTCCCAGCGTGGCCAACTTTCTTATATCTCAAATCTGCAATTAGATGGAAGGTCTGAACAAGGACCTGTTCGGCGGTTGTTGCCACAACCTGCCGACAGAAGAAACAAGGCAAGTGTTTCGGGTTAGCACACAAATTTCTCATGAAGAGAACAACACGAGATTGCAACAGAAATTACAAAGGGAATATCTGACTTAATATGGTGATGACGATTGTGATGATGGAATAAAACATAAGTTTTTAGGAACTCGGGTCTCTCTTAGACTGCGCAAGCTGAGGTTTTTGATGTATTTCGAATGACGGGGGATTCTACGACTGCAAGGATGGAAGTGAACATGATTCTGCTGCCAGTCAATATTGCGCGGGAATGTATTGGTGTTGGAAAGCGTTTATATCAGGTTCCAGGAGCCCGCAAGCTTTTGATTTACTAGTCGCGGTTGATGGAGAGCATTGGAGACACCAGGAGACACCAACCACCATTGCACAGTCATGCCCTAGCGAGACTTCAACAATTCCTAACCCCAGATCAGTACATTAGTTACTAGACGTGTCGTTTTCGTCTGAGCATCAGGATGCAGGCTTTGGCTTGGAAAGGAAATACAAGCAAACATGCCTTCTCAGCCGCTATAAGTTTGTCTTGTTTATTCATTCTCGATGCCAATAACCCTGCCAATCTGAATGATTGAGAACTGAAGCTTTTTCGGAGCGAAGTAACAACAGGCTGCTCGTGTACCAATCAATATCTATTATGAATAGAACGCACAGCGCGTCTATTCCTGGATTATAACACTTTGCGCCGCGTTAACAGGCTTTAAGTCGAGTACGATATCTGAGTCCGTTCACGGCAAGTTGGTGGCTCCATCAAACAATACGTTTAGCCAGGCAGCCAAGCGATACCCTTGCTTCGCGATCTGGGTCTCGATCTGAAGAGGAATTAAGCAACGGGAGCAACTGCCACAAGATAGACACTTACAATGGGGACTGCACCAGTAAAGTAACTGGAGTTGCACAGATCCTGACTCGCAGAGAAATCAAAAACAAAGGACTGTGAAATGGATCGCAGTTCAACGTTAAATTGCTATGTCCTGATATTTCTGACTCACGCAATCGAAAGTATTAGCATCTTGAGCCCACACCAAAGGGCATGCTAGTGGGGTCATGTCTCTTCGATTAAGTATCTTGGCAATGTCGTCCTCGATGCTGCGCTTGACTGGGCTTGTTGTCGGAGAGCAGGAAATCCAGGAGGCTGCCGATGATTTGAAGTCACCACTCTGGTTATCATGCCTCGTTAAATGCCCTTGCTCTGTATTTCAACTGATGTTCACATACTTGGATTCGGGCGACAAGCGAGTTTGTCCAGTTAGCCACCGAACTTCCGTAATCTGCTGCTAAAAGTTTAGTAATCATGCCAGTGTCTACCAGAAGTGTCATAAGACAATTTGAATGTTGAAGTTGACACAAAACAAAAATTACCCCACAGCTAAGGGAGAGGTTGAGAATATTGCTTTGTGAGAATAGAGCTCATTTCTACGCACAGAATGTAAATTGGTGCTGTTACCGCCACATGTAATGTTGACGCCATTTCCACCCTTTTCGAAGGCCTCAGCGTGGAGTGGTTGGCCAATATCGCCAATGAACTGTAAATGGCCTCGAAGCTGAGTGTATACCATCTTTAAGATAGTAGACTTCACCAACATGATCTAATCATCCGGAGCAAAATTAGTTATTGGAAGCTGAATAAGAGATTGGCGAATAGACGAACCCAGGAACTTGAGCGCTTCTTGACGCTGCGCATCTGACAAAGACGTCTCCACCACGCGTGTGGTGTAGTTAGCAATGGCAGTGACTGGGTGGTGATTCTCCAGCTACCATAAAGACAGACGATATATAGTATGCTTACGAATGCACTGGCCGTTGCTGCAATCCCTAGACTCTGAGACAGAGCATGAGGTCGGCGGATTGTCTGCAACAATCATTCAGTATAGCTTCGACTAAGTACAGGCAGCTTGTCAGACCTCCCGCATTTACATAGTGCAGACTCGAAGACCTGAAGGTATACACCACATTGAGCAAACGGCACATTCGAGATATGGCTGGGAGACAATCACCATTTGTACGCGGTGTCGGATCTGATTTCATCAGCCCACTTTCCCATTCAATGTGTCAAAGACGAACATCCACAAGGGATGTAGGATAACACTCACTGTGGCTGCAGGGCCAAGAGACTCTGAATAAGTCGAACCTAGGGATGATTTCACGAAGGAAAGAGCCTTGGGTGAAAGGAACTAAAGAGGGCATGGATGATGTGATCAACGAAGACACTGGAGGTTCTGACGAAAAGGACTACGGCACCTGCATTGCAATGTATCTAGACATAGTCACACCTGAGCAAACGCGTAGCTGCAATTAGAGGATACAGCACGTACCCGACAGCCTGATGTCCAGTGAATCCCCAGCCATAGACGCAAGGTGCAGAAAGCCACAGCGCGATAGGTGCGATAGTCAGCTTCATGCTGAGCTTGATGAATCTCCGAGTTTAACTCAGCAAGTCTTCGGGAGACCTCATTAAATAGGTTTTTGAGCTCGTCCTTTTTGCCATGTCGACGATGCAGTTGACGTGTGCACGAGGGTACGAAAGATTGCAGCAATGAAGTTACCCATCGATGAAAGGCATTGACCTCTGCTCGGGATGGAGGTTCAGGAAACAGGCAGGTAAGTTTAGATTTAGCATCGACATGTGGACTGATGTGTGATATCAAATAGATGTCCGAACGCCGATTGACTGAACGGACACGAATCCTTCGTAATTGGTTGGCAATTGGCAAGAAACAGTCTAGGGAACGTGGTTACGCACTGAAGCATGCTCGTCTCCTAATTTGTCTATTCGCAAGAATTCCGCCGATACATTATGGTACTTGCTAATACAAACAACAGAAAGAAGACCATGTGGTACGCCGCGGTTTCCTGGTGTTTGAACGCAACAGCAACTTAATCGCAACGGTGGATGTAGGTGTGAAGGATGGTTATGCTGGTGCAGATGGTTGCGTAAGCGAGAGATGGTGATTTGAGATCCAATAAATGTCCTGAAGCAGAGAATTGGGCCATAGGGGTTCCCGGAGAAGGTACCGAGGTTGAATCAGATTGTAACATAGATGGCCCAGCTGCTGATGCCGAATCGTCGTTGGCGGAAAAGGTGGCGAAATTTTGATTATCTTCGAGGCCGAGATTGTCAAGTTCGCAACTCTCTGATTTCTTTGATCGATCTCGCTAGACTGTGGTCCTTCGCCTTCGCCTTCATCTAACACAAGTGAGAACAAGCAAGCCATTGTGAACGTTGTTTTCGCCAGTCTCTGTCGGATCTCGAAAGAGGTCTATCATATTACCCATGTCGATATCCATTGCGTCAAGGTCAAGCTCAATAGGTTTATTTGAGAAATCTCCTATGCCCACATCGCCTGATACACAGAAGGCTGTTCGGGATGGATATGCATAGCTTCTGAAAGATTGAGGTCGATGTCCGGTGGAAATTGCGACCGATGAAGTGAGGATATTGAGATGGCAGACGGACACCTTCCCACAATAGCACTGACACCAAGAATAGGGGAGTTCCTTGGATTTGTTAGGATTCCTTCGGTAGTAGGCAGATCATAAGACATTCCGAGACCCAGTTGAGAAGAAGATTGTGGCATGGCAGGAGGCAGCATGGACTCTTCAACGTTCTTACGCCTTTCTTCGGCCTCGACCCGTTCTTCCTCTCTTCGGAGGTCACGTTGCAGTACACCGATAGCACGAAACTGAGGGAGAGTCAGTGTGTTGGCAATACAGAAAGGGTGGTCAACTTGCAAGTTGAGCTTCAATGGAGTCGCAAAGTTGGTCATAAATCTCAATGTCGCGTCCAAGAGCAGCCGTTAGCGACTGAGGAGGACTGGGGGCATAGTTCTGGATTCCCCTGATGTATCGAGCATGGTGAATTGATTTCGTTGTCTTTGAAAGAAGCAACTCACAATTTGTGAGTGTCTGCGTGAAAGCCGTATATCTGGCCAGTCCTGATAACAACGTCCTGGTATACACTGTAAGTGGGATACAAGGTGAGTTTTGGAGGCCGAACCTTGAGACAACGACCGAGGGCGTTCATTTCAGCTTCCAAGACTTTTACTGGCGGATTGGGAGGAGGTGGCATTGCTTTACTATAGTGCTGCTTCAATTCTTAAATTTCGAACATATTATAGAATTCCAACCTATTCCCAAAGCAGAATCCAAAAGTCCAAAAACGGATACCAAATATTCCCACCTTGCTCGAAGACGGTTTCTCATTGTCAGGCCCCATTCAGGAGCAGGGTTTGATAGATGGGTTCGGCTGTTGAGGCCCTAAAGAAATCCATTTCCGTCAAACCTGTTCGTATAACCCTGTTAGCCTCCGTCCACCTTATCTAGCTTCAAGCCGTCTTTCTCAGGTTGTTGAATCGGTTGGGTACCAACATAAAAGTTTCTTTGCACAGGGGTCTACTGGAACTGACCCGTATGCAAGACTTGCGTACACTCGATGGTTCAAAGGGCAACGACATCTGGCGTTTAACCCAAATTTGAATGCGAACAGTTGCCTCCTGTAAATCAAGGTCATAATAAAGATTCTGACATTGTACTAATAAATCACAGCGACGTATACGCCACAGTACACATTTGACATAGTTTGACATTCAAATGGGAGCTGGCGGACTGCGGGCCTTGGGAAACTCTCCCTTGAATTTGTATGGCAAGAGATCACCACAAGCAAGATCTTTATTCACCGCTCCAACCACCATACTCGTAGCTTGGAACTTGTCAAGGGATCTGGACGTGCTCCAAGGTACATATATCATTCTTGGAGTTGAACGGCGCGTTTTTGCGGCTCATCTTTTTTGCCATGAAGCTAATAGTTCCTCGGCAACTCTTACATTATCAATGTTACACAAAATCCAGGCCATAAAACGATGCTTATTGCGAAGTATACATAAGCATGTCAAAACTGGAAGCACATCGATGAGATGAGACTTCTGAGTTCAGCACCAAGGGCCTGATAAGTCGAAGGCTTCCCACACTGCCACCACTTTTGAATTGCCTTCGTTCAGTTTCATTCCGTTGACCACCACCATTGTCTCTTTCATGTTCAAGCCAGGAACCCGGTTATCGGTTGCAAGGAATATGTTGATTCGCCTCCCCTTTCAGTTCCGTCGAGGAACAAGTTCTGGGTCTTATGGCAAATCGAGGCTTGCCATCTGCCAACAGTCCACTTGCTCAATGCATTGTCGGATGTGAAAGACTCATTCACGGTATGCCCGAGGCACACCACTTCACATTCAGTTGGATAGTGCGAGATTTTCGGCCCCTGTCTGCACTTTTTTTGACATTTGAACCGAAATCGACCAGCTCAATCTTAAGCGCCTGTCGCTATCGACAGATCGACGGCGACTTTCTCAAGGGTGAAGGGACTCAAATTGAAAGTGGGCTGGGCCCAAGGCGTATCCCTGACTGACAAAGCACGCAGGCCGTCTGCATGCTTTCTGCTTAAGAATGAGAGCTTTAGGAATTCTATGCCCCCTGCACGTTGCACTCAGCCCGCTGCGACAACACCAAGATGTTATTCATAACTCCATTCACCTTGATCTTGAGCGCAGTCCTTGTTCGAGCGTTGCCGTCTGCTGAGCCTGCGCCTCTCTCTCCTCGTCCCGATCTCTCGCTTCGAGAATCCACACCTGCTTACGAGCTCCTTGTGGGCGGCGAACCGGGTTTTCTCTACGATTTCTCCAAGCTTGGTGCTGAAGCGTGCGATTTCGACGAGAGCGCCATGAGCGAATTGGCAGTGGCCGAAGAAATACCAGAATCTGATCTTGAATTCTCCCCCGCGACCAACGATGGCTTGACCGAAAGATCGCTGGACAGGAGAGCCGTTCCCCTCACAAGCATGGCTGTTGTTGTGTTCGTGAACCCAGGCTGCAATACCGCTGCTGGTTATCGCGCGTTCCCTCAAGTTGCAAGAGGCAGGTTGACCTGTACGAACGAATATAGGCAAGTTAACGTGACTGATACTCACCCTCTGTCCTAATTGGCGGGATCGGTCAGGTCGATCTACGTCAACCCGCAATTGAGGGTCCCTGTCACGGTTAGGCGGCCTTCCCTGGCACCCTCTACTACAGGAAGGTGAGAACGAATCACATCTCAAACTTTTGAACAACACTAAGCGTGAATGATCACACAGCTTCTGTGGCCAACAGCTTGTCGGCATGTACCACTCTCCCAATACGCCCTTCAGTTTCTCATCTTGTTTGATGTACAGCTACCATTTACCAAGGCAATTGTTACAATGTAGCGCTGAAGGTATGCACTCAGTCCATCTTGTTTGGCACGAATTTCTCATGGTGATTGTCAAATCTGCACTGCTTAGCCGTTCTGGCCTAACGCATTCGGTGTACTGTAACTTGAATGAAACACATGGGGTCTGGATGATACGAATAAGCATTGGTTTCGCTTGGGGTTCGCATTGGTTGTAACAATATGGGGAACATAGGGTGGATTCTTTTTCTTTTTCTTGGAGTTTATGACACATCTTGTAATATCGTTGAAGGGTTCCTTCCATGAGCGTTCTGAATGGCTATTGGCTATTGTAGTAGTACCAGTGCAATATGGATGGATTTTGTTGGGATTTCGATGAGAAAGCTGGGAGATAAGATAAGATCAATACCCAATCGAGTGCGCGTCAGGGTAACGTGACAAGTCGCGTCCAGAAATGTTTACATTGAACACTGTCATACTCATCGTTCCGATTCAGTTCTCCGTCTAATTAGACGGGCTTTTTATGGTCAGGACCCATAAAGATACCCACCCACTCAATGCCCAGATCCAGTAAGCACTTCCACCTCCCATACAACCATCTCGATGCTGACATTCCCCCGTAGTTTCTGGCTCCCCCGCGCGCAAACGACAACGACTTTCATCACCAACATACGACGATCAAGTCGGAGATCTCACCCAAGAACACCTCGATGCATTCGACGAGATAGAGGCACGCCTATCGCAGGGCTCACAGCTGCCTCAGCACGGTGCTTGGGGGAAGGCGGCGGAGGACGGACCTAGCACGACGTTCTCCAAGGCGAATGTACGCGGTAAACTCGATTTTGACAGCTCGCAACCACGAGAGCCGGCGTCGTCGCACCCTGGCTTTGGGTTTGCGAGTGCAAGAAGTGTGGATCTGCAGGATGATCCAGATAATCCGTTCATTGGAGGCTTCGCGCCCGCCTCCAAGACACTGGCGCCTTCATTCCGTCCACCAACTATGGGATTCGCCTCTGCCTCTGCCCTTCCCCTCTTACGCGAGGACTACCGCTCTCCATCCCCCGAAGCTCCTCCCGAACCCGACTTTGACGCATGGTTCAACCCCGCACCTGTAGAAGCACTACCTGTGTTCCAAACTGCCAAGTTCTCGATGGCCTCCGACGGAATGATGGGGTTCACGAAAGCGTCAATGAAGGGCGCTATTGTGCCCACCAGTGAGGCACTGGCTAAAGCTAGAGCGAAGCTCAGTGAATGGGAGTCGGAAGAGGATGGAGGGCCTTCCGGTGTGATAGACGAGAATGCCACCGTTCCGTCTGTGGGCTTTGGTAAACTTGATACCCAAGGTCTGTTTAAATCAGCACCATCGGTTCTCTCACCAACGAGAGTCGCGTTACGGGCGGTGGAGAACATAGTCAACACCCCTGGTACCCCCTCGCCCTCTGGGTTCTCGCGTCCCTCGATTGTGGGGGCTCAAGGTGGACTTCAGCGGCCTAAAGCATTCAAATCTCCACTCATCAAAAATGCGCATACACCCAGTCATAGCAATACTATCGCTGGATCGCCTCTCAACCCCCACCGTCCCTCTGGCTCTCTAGCATTCACCACAGCGTCATTCCAGAACCAACATCCTCTCTCGTCCTCAGCTGTTGGGTTCTCCCCTGCTACAAATAACTCTCCAGTCCCTAGTTCGAGCTTCAAAACACCACTACGTCAGAATACTCATCCAACTCCTATATTGAGGACTAGACCTGCCCCGTTCGTTACGCCGTTCAAGGCGGGGATGAAACCTGGAGAGCCTGGGCGATCCAAGCTGGGTCTATCGTCAGCAGTCAGAACGCCGCAATATTCTCCGAAAGTGACTCCTGCGAGAGACAATGCAAGTTGGCTGGCCAGGGAAAGGCCACATGGGCCTCAGCAGAAAGTGTTATTTTCCTTGAGTATGTCATTCCTTCTCCTTCTGCAACAAACATTATTGATATATATGTTACAAAGCTCCTCAGACTGATAGACAATCTCTATCATCGTCCGGGCTCCAACCCCAGCAATACGACAACGACCAACTAGAATCCTTCGGCCTGTAAGCCTTCTTCCTCCCTCAAACTCAAATATCCCTCCTCACCACCCTCTAGAAACGCTACAATGCTCCACCAAATAACCCCCGAAACAGCCCTCTACTACTCCTTCCACACCACCTCCTCCGCACCCCCATCCACCTTCTCCGCGCCCTCAGCGGCGCTCGGTCCGACCGAAGCGTTGAAGGAATTGATTGACAGGGGGTGCATGCTGGCGACGAAGCCGTGGGTGGATAATCATTGGTGTCTTGTATTGTGGAAGTTGGCGGGTATGGTGGCGTTGGATCCGGAGAGGGAGAAGGAGGCTGGGGGGAGGAGGTGGTGTTGGGCGGAGGTTATGAGGCAATTGCTTTACAGGTAACCAAACTCTCTGGCATTCACACAAATTGAGGTTTCTGACGTACATGTTCAGGTACGAACGAGAACTTAACACCGGCATCCGCCCACCCCTCCGCAAAATCGCCACCCAAGACGCCCCAGCCGCTTTCCCAATGGTCCTATGCATCTCCAACATCATCTGGTCGCCGAAGGGCATCACACCCGACGGGCTCCCCATCGAGCCCTACCCTGAGCTGGAAGTGACGGATGGTTGGTACAGACTGCGGGCGCAGGTTGATCAGGCTATGGCTAGGGCGGTGAGGAGGGGTGTTGTGCGTGTTGGGAGGAAGATTGGGGTTGCTGGCGCGAGGGTATGCTTGGAAGAACTTGGGTGTTCTGGATTTTCTGACGCGTCTTTGGGTTTTAGTTGTCGACGGAGAAGAAAGATCCTTCTGAGATCCTGGAAGCGTACAACTCCACCAAACTCGTTCTATCAGGCAACTCTTCTCATCTGGTATCGTGGCATGCGAAGCTGGGCTTCTCGAGAGGGCCGTCTATATCGACGCTACACAGCCTGACTGCTGACGGGGGCGTGGTGGCTGCTATGGACTTGGTCATCGTCAAGGTACGCTGAAGGCCATGTGCCCGTATTGGGCACATATACTCATTGGGAAGTGCAGACACACCCGATTGCGTTCCTGGAGTCCATCGAAGATGAGGATGGGGTGAAGCATAGGGAAGGACCGCGAAACGAAGCAGACGAGGCGAACGTCAACGAGCAGTGGAAGGTTCGTCTACTTTCTCAGACTTGCTCTGAGGATACCCTGTGATAGCTGTGGTGTGCAGAGACGACGGGGAGTGGCAGCGTCCAACGCCCGCGCAGAGCTCGAGAAGGACCTATCCAAATACGAAGGGTACATCGACCGTCTCGAACGGAAAGCCGGGAGTCGGTTCCTCCCAACAGACGACGGTGCGTACGCGCTCTTCTCCTTCCCCCTCAAGCCCAAACTGACCGATGGTTAGACGAACCCCCGAACCACATCGACGCTCTATACGACGAGCTCGAATACCCCGATAGAGCAGCGCAGGTTATCGCGCGCATAACGCCCTCCGAAGCCGGGTGGCTCGCACGACATGTACGCGCGCAGATCGAGGCGCGGATGGAAAGGATGGGGGACGAGATCGAGCAGGAGCTCAAGGTACCCCACCACCCTCTCATCCTGTAGCTCATCAAACTGACGCGTTCAAGACCCTTTGCCCGCCTAGGGAAGTCCGCTCCTTCCGCATGCTCATCATGCAAGACGCGCGCACTACTCGACGGCCCGCGAACCGGACGGTGCAGGTCACCGTATGGGATGTGCTGAACCTGCAGCTGGCGGAGGGGGGCAGGGCGGGGTCGTTTGAGTGCGGGCAGCGCTTTCTGGTGAGTCTGACATTGGGATTGTTGGGGATGTGGTGTGAATGAAGGATTGATATGTTTGTGGAATTTAGGTTACGAATCTGATACCGACGCAGATGGGCGCATGGATGGATTGTGAGCCTGGGTCGGAGGTGTATTTGAGTACGAGACGCGATACGAGGTGGACGAAGATCAGGACGGTAGGCGGTTAGGTTTAAGCGCGGTTTAGGCATTGCATTATTACCAAGCGCCCAAGGCACGGAAGACACGAGACTCGTAATACACATTGCATATTTCATTTCGCTGACTGCTACACTATTTATCATCCTCAGCTTCATCAACCCAGTAAGCTTATTTCCCGCGCTTGGCCATCGGCCATGTCAACAACTTCCAAGAACACAACATCGCAGAATACAGTACGTCGAATAGATAATATGATACCGCCCTCATAGTATCTACAATACATACAATGTCAATAGTCTGTCTTCGTCTTCGTCATTCGTCATTCGTCATCTGTCATCTGTCATCTATCCTTCTACACCCCCGCAGAACCCGCGACCCCGCGAATCTACGTCTTTATGGTGAGTATCTGTATCACTGGACTTTTATATGCGCGTGCGCGTTTGCGTGTGCGTGGGGGTGGGTGCGTCTGAGGTGGGGGAGGCCGTAGCGGTATCCGACGGTATAGTTTTTGGGGTCGTCCTTCGTACACAATGTTCTGCGCAGAACGTCAGTGCACGAAACGAGGTAGGAAGAAGGGGTCTTACACATCTGAAGACAAGACGCGTTATGACGCGTTAGTTATCGCAAAAACTCAAAAATGAACGCATACATTGAATCCCAATAAACATATAATAACTCCCCGCCCCCTTTTTCCCCTCCAATCAGCCCTCTTCCCCAAAAAACACAAAACGCGAACTCACCGTCAAAACATGCCACCAACTATGCCCCTCCAACAAAAACGCCGCCGGCCACCCCAGGCTGACCTTCCACCTTGTCAGAGTATGGCAAAACACATTATCCATATTCCAAATGAAGAACCCCAGCGCGAAGAGCCCCGCGCCGGTGCTGAAGAAGTTCGCAATGGTCGTTCTCGTTTTGGCGGGGATGGGTTTGGGGTTGGGGGAAGAGGAGGAGGAGGCGGAGGAGGTGGAGTGGGTTTGGAGGATGTGCGTTATGCGGAGGGCGGTGGAGATGACGAGGGCGGCGAAGACGAGTTGGTGGTATATGGGGTTGCGGTTGATGATGCTGTTGGGGAAGACGTAAGTTGTGAGTGCGTGTGGCGGGCGTGAGATTGAGATTAAGATAAGAGTGACAGGAGGAATTGAAGGCGCGGATGGGAGTGGATGAACTTACTAGCTCCATGTGAAGAGGGTGTTGAAGAGGACGAGGAGCGCGATGAGGAATTTTGTGCGCGTGCTGCGCAGCCCGAAACCGGGTTTATTGTCGAACAGCAAGAAGAGACTCATTGAGCCGACGTAGATCATGGGGAGCTCGTCCGCCAGCTGTGCCGTGAACAGCAGTGTAGCATGGAAGAAGAAACTGCCTATACCGACGAGCGCGACGCCCTGCGTAATCAATGCGCGTCAGAACGGCCGGCGAGAAAAGAAACTTTGGGGAAGAGACAAACGGCGTATCCTAGTCCGTAGCGTTTCGGAAGCCCCTCACGCGTCGCCTCTAGATAACCGCACAGGGCGAGTGCGACGGTGAAGAGGTTGGAGAAGGTGTTCGCCATCTCCGCGACATACGGCGAGAACTGGTGGTTCAACTGCGAAAATAAATCAGCCAAGATAGAGATAGGCCGATGGGGCACGGAGGGTGGGACGGACCTCACACCAGTCGAGGGTGGCGGTTACGGGGCCGTATACGCCCGTCTTTTGGAGGAGGGGAGCGACGGTGGTGAGGTTCAGCATGGCGGCGGGAGGGAAGGAGGGTAGAGAAAGAAAAAGAGACCTGTCTGAGTGGTTTCTTGGGGATGTTCCAAGATGACATAGGATACGCTGACAGTGCAATCGCCGATCACTCTGCTCTCTCTCTACTCTGCTCACTCACTGCGCTGCTATTCAAGTGTGCTGTGTTCTAGAGCTTGCCTGACCCCCCGGCCCCGCGCAGAGATCAAACACGGGTCATGATCTTCGCCATTCTCGTTGGGCATAATAGCTGCGATGTAGTGCAGGGTGGCAGCAGTTAACGAATCCGTATCCGAACCGGTGCTCGAAATAGAATCTGGCATTACTTAGTCAGAATATCACATGACACTCCTGCATTACTTTTCTCGGGTTTTCTCCTTCTCGCATTCTCTCGCATTGCGACGCAAAAGCTGTATGATTACGGAACACACTTCATTGATGACTGGAGGCCGATACAAACACGCAGTTGTACCACTCTCACAAGAAAGAATGATTGCTATACAATATTACATGCAATGTTCCAAACAAAATGGAAATCTCCAAATCCTGGAAATTTGAAAAAGAAATCACAGATGCGGATATCTTACGACCAACAAATGAAGAAATGCATTGCTACACGAGCTGCGACATTACGACCGCTTTTATGATGACATAACCAATGCATGGCAGTCGGAAAACGCGTATGTCGCGCTCGAATAATCAGCGCTATTCAATCGCGATGAATGTGATGAACGTGATTTCGACGCGGAGGTTCTCCAGCGCAAGCAATGAACTATTACCCAGCTTAACTTACACATCAATTGGCGCAAAGCACTGAAAGAACTCGGTCATTCCGTGTTGATTCAGTGCCAAAGAAAAAGGACTTGTGCAGAAAGCCCGAGAGTTTGGCGGCACTCACTTGTAGAAGCAATCAGGCGTTAGTAATTATACCCTGCCCGCCGATCGATCCTAATGATGGTGTTGATATTTCTGTAGAAGGCTCACTTGCATTGCTTGCAACTTGATGAAGAACTCCGACTATGAATTGAGGAATCAATAAGCAACACACGAATTTAACCCAGTATGCGGGTGCCCATAAATAACGAATCCGAGTCCGAACCGGGTTACGACAACGCGCTCGAAATAGAATCTCTTAGTCATAATCGCATGACGCCCCTGCCGTATACTTTTCTCCTTCCCCTCCCTCCTGCGTGTGGGCATCATAATATAACCGCATCATGCGCAAAGCCAGTGCCGGTCTCCTGCGCCAGTCTAGGAATCTTCAGAGAACAGCGCGCACGGGGGGCGTGGGCGGTGCAGGAGGGTATGGCTGAGGGAGGGGAGGGGGGTGTTGATGTGCTTGAGTTTGCGAAGTGGTGGGAGGCGAGGCGTAATAATCATATACCTACCACTGCAATTGGAAAAGTACTTACTACTAATGAACACCTCATCTCATAACCAAAGACAATGAACCATGAGTGGTGTATGCAATGCAATTAATAATATAACAACCCTCCAACAGCACCAACATCTACCAACATCTACCAACTCAACTCTACGCCTACGCCTACGCCGCCAACCCATACTTCCTGAACACCTCGGCATACGACCCGACGTCCTCATGCCCCATACACACCACCGTCGGCTTGCTCCCGCTCTCCGGACTAAATATCCGCGCCGCAACCCTGCGCACATCCTCCGCCGTCACCATGTTAATCTTATCCGTCATCTCCATAACCGGTACCTTCCTCCCATGCACCAAAATCTACACCCACCATCAGTCCCTGTCAAAAGTGAAAGAAAAGGAAGAAGTAAACGCACCTGTCTTCCCAAATCCTCCACCTCCACCGCCCGACTCTCAAGCGCCATCATCAAACTACTCACCAACTGATTCTTCGCCCTCCCCAGCTCCGCCTTCGGCACCGGGCTATACAGCATCAAGCTCAACTGGTGCACCAGGTGCGGCAGGATCTGCCCGGGGGTGTTCCCGCCCGCCTGCCCCGAGGCGGCGGGGAGGAAGGAGGCGAAGAGCCCGAAGAGGGAGGAGTCGGTGTAGATGTGGTGGAAGGAGGCGCAGTGGTCGATTTGGGGGTAGTGGTTGAGGATGTGGGTGTAGAGGCGGGAGTACATGCCTTTTCCTGGGCCGCCTGTGAGAAGTGAGAAGTGTGTTAGGTTAGGGAGAAGAGATGGGAAGGAAGGAAGGAAGGAAGGAAGGAAGGAAGGTATGGAATGAATGAATGTACCTGCTGAGAAGGAGCCGCCGCCGCCGAGGAGGACTTGCATAGTCGCCAATGTGTACACGTCGTCGTCGTTTATACCCAGCCCTTCAAATGCGATATACAGATGATTCAGCTCGACCTGCGGGTCGTGGATGAATTTATGTCCGCCCGTATACGTCGACGTCGGTGATTTGGGCACGACCGCGGAGGGTGAGAGGGAGTTGTTGGGGAAGAGGTAGGAGGCGGCGCGGGTGAGTGATTTGGCTACGCCGGGCGAGGAGGGCGAGAGGAGGTGCGGGGGTGATTGTGCGTTTGATAAAGAGTTGAGCCGCAAAGGTTGCGAGGCGGGTAATGTCGTCGTCGATGATTTAAGCGACGAGAAGAACTTGTCAGTAAGCTCCACCAATTCCTGATGATGCATCCCCGCACCCGCCACAACCATCCTCTCCGGCCTATACCAATCCCCCATAACCCCCCTCAACAACCCCTCATCAATCCCCCGCACCCTCTCCTCCGGACAAAGCATCGGATTCCCCAGCCCGCCCTGCCCATACGCCACCCCATGCACCACCTCCGGCAGGATCATCTCCGGCTTCGCGCTGAGCTCCCGGATCTCGTACAGCGCGGCCTCGCGCTGCGCCGCGAGCTCGGACGGGGTGAGGGCGGGGTGGAGGACGGTGTCGGCGATGAGGGAGAGGGCGAGGGGGGTGCCGGCGTGGGCGTGGGAGGACTGGTACATCATGGATTCGCGGGAGGAGGCGCAGAGGATGTGCCCGCCGAGGGAGTGGATGGCGGAGGACATTTCGTCGTCGGTGCGGGTTGCGGTGCTCTATTGCCGTTCGTTGGGTGAGTGGGTAAACAAGAAGGGGAGGGGGGAGACATACTTTGAAAGCCATCCTGTCGAGAAAGTGCGAAGCGCCCGACGTATGTTCCGTCTCATACC
The DNA here is from genome assembly GCA_014925845.1 of Crassisporium funariophilum. Classification (NCBI taxonomy): domain Eukaryota; kingdom Fungi; phylum Basidiomycota; class Agaricomycetes; order Agaricales; family Crassisporiaceae; genus Crassisporium; species Crassisporium funariophilum. The sequence goes on from JACGCL010000001.1 coordinate 781,101, forward strand.
GCGCCCCCGCATCGATGTACAGCCCGACGCTCGAGAAATGGCCGGGCGTGTTCTCAGTCGCCACCCGTATTTTATTCGGCAGCGTCGTCAACTGATACTCCGGTCCAGGTCCATTTGAAGAAATGACTCTGCGCTGCGGTGTAGGCGCTGATGACCTCTGTACAGCATTTCGAGACTGGCGCAGGAGACCGGCACTGGCTTTGCGCATGATACAAGTTATGATGCCACGCAGGAGGAGGAAGGAGAAAAGTAACGCAGGGGTGTCATGTGATTTTGTGACTAAGTGAGATTCTATTTCGAGCGCGTGTCGCGGCCCGGTTCGGATTCGGATTCGGATTCACACTCAGGGATCGTGGTACACTCATTCATGGGGAGGGCGGGGTTGGCAGAGTAATTGGTAGATTTGTTGGAGGTTGATTATGTTATTAATTGCATACGTCCACTCATGGTCTATCTTAAACTTGAGATATACGATGCACCAAGTGATTTCATTGTCTAGTTGTATGAGATGAGGTGTTTATTAGTAGTAATTACTTTTCCATAATGGTATTATGAAGGTCGAGCAATCAAGCTTCGCCTCCCACTCTCCACTTCACGAACTCAAGCACATCAACACCCCCCTCCCCATCCCCGCCCTCCCCAACCACACCCTCCTGAACCGCCCACGCCCTCAACACATCCTCCACCACCCCCCTCCCAACTCCCCACCTAACATCTCAAACCTTTGCTTATACAACATCTGCTCCTCCGGCACATCCCCACCCACATCCCCTCGCACCGATAGCGTGTCGAACCCGACTATTTGACGCGCTAAGGAGCGTTCGAGCGTGCCTAGGCGCTCCATGAACTCGGGATTCTGAAGGAGGGAAGAGAGGCTTGGGGAGCGGAGGGAGAGGAGGGCGAGGGCGCCGATTTGGCCGGTGGAGGGGTGGAGGGAGGAGTGTAGGTAAGAGGCGAGGCGGTGCGTTTGAGAGGTGTTTTGGGAGGGAGGGGAGGGAGAGACGATGGAGGTTGCGCGTGCGAGGGAGATGTTCTCGCCCACTTTGAGGATCGTATCACGGATGGCGGTGCTGACAGTCGCGTAACTCGAAATGGAAGTGGAAGTGGAAGGGTCGGTGTGCGAGATGAGCGGCGCTTCTTTCAGTTCCTCTACCGAGAACGGTACGAAACCCAGCGACGAGCCAGAAGCTTCACAGTGAAACGCAGCCGTATGCGCAATGTCCAACGCCAACTTCGAGAACATCTCATTCCTCCCAACAAAATCCGTCTCGCAATTCAACTCCACCATCGCCGCCCTCACCCCCTCCCTTCCCCCCTCCCCTCCTCTTCTCAACACCCCCACCCCCACCACCCCCTCGCGCGTCGCCCTCCCGCCGACCTTAGCGGCTTTCGCGGTGCCTGAGGCGATGGCGTCTTGTTCGAGCCACGCGAGGGCGGCGGGCAGGGAGTTGTTAGAGGCGGCGAGGGCGTCGCGGGCTTTGGAGAGGGAGACTTGGGTTTGTTTGCGTAGTTGGGCGAGGAGGGCGATGGAGGGTTTCGTGCTCGTCGAGTTGCAGCGTCGGAGCACCGGGGTGATGGAGGAAGGGAGGCGGAGCATTGTGGTTGTGGTTTGGGCAGGACGGAAGTGACAGGACAGACGCGTAGCTGGAAAAGGCAATTCCCGCTTGATCGAAATTTTTGGTGTTAGCCATATTTGTAAGCTAATCTCCCCTTGCGAGTCTCCTAGCTCAAGCTCCTGCTAAGCACCCCTACCTCACCACCTCACGTCTTAGTTATGGACGGCTTCAAAGTGCCGCAGCACATATCGCAGGACCTGTTGCTCATCTCGGAGTTTGTCGATGTACCTGCACCTGCACCCACTCTTGCACAGATGCGGGAAGAGTTAGTGGCGAAAACTGGGAAGAGGGAGCAGGAGGAAGAGGATATTGATAGTACGGATAGCGAGGGGGGGAGCGAGGATGAGATAGCGGCTGATTTGATTGTGTTGGCTGCTGATGAAGATGATCTTGCTATGGGTGCTGGGAAGCCGTACGTTTTTGGTTTCTACACTGTCATGTCTATCTAACATGGCTCTAGTACCGAGCCTTTACATTCTAGCTCAGACTCCTCAGACTCCTCAGACTCAGATTCCGAGCCTGAATACAACCCACGCAAACCTCGCGACCGCGACCTCCTCCTCGACCCCGAAGACGACGAAGACCCCCTCCCACCCGGCACCTCCTCCACCACCTACTTCCAAACCAAACACGAGCTCACCGAAGACGCCGCCCCCGTCCCCATCCCCCCCGTCTTTGAGGTCGGCGCGGACGAGCTCCTCGAGAAGGTCGGCGAGGTGATGTGCGTCGTTTCGGAAAGGGTGGTCATTGTCAAGGGCCTCCCGTCGGAGGATGTGAATCGCGGGTCGGATAGGGCGTTGGACTCGGATACGTTGCTCGTTTTCGGGGATCGCAAGGTCATGGGATATGTACGTCTTTTCCGACTTATCTTTATCGTGTGGGACGTGAATTAAGTTCACCCAGGACAGGTATACGAGACGTTCGGGCCTACAACGCAGCCGCTCTACCAGGTCAAGTTCTCCGCTGCCTACCCGCTGGACCCGGAGGCGGTCACGGTGGGGAGGGAGGTGTTCCATGTGCCCGTGCGGAGCCGGTTTGTGTTTTTGAGGGAGATTAAGGCGTTTAGGGGCAGCGATGCGAGTAATGTGCATGATGAGGAGCCGGGGGATGAGGAGCTGGAGTTTTCGGATGATGAGAAGGAGGCGGAGTGGAGGAGTCGGTTGAAGCGCAAGTGCGTTTTGTCTCTTCTCTTTCCTCTTCTCTCAACGCATCATTGGTGTTTTATTCTAATGTATCTATTAGACGAGGCGAATCCCGCGCCCGCTCCCAAGCCTCCTCCCGCGAACCAACACCCAACCCCTCCCAAATGCGAGACCAACAACTCGCCGACGCCGACGCCGAAGCCGCCATCCTCTCCCGCAACGCCTACGACGAGCACGGGCCGTACGATATCGACTTCTCCGCGGCGGGGCCGTCGCGCCCCGCGCCGATACCGTATGATGATCCATATGGGGACGAGTATACGGCGGTTGCGGAGGAGGTGAGGGCGGAGGAGAGGGGGGCGGGTGGGGGTGAGAGGGGGTTTGAGGGGCATGCGTCGGGGTCGGGGGAGGGGAGGGGGAGGGGGTATGAGAGGGGGTATGAGAGGGATCGCGGGGAGAGTCAGGGTAGGGGACGAGGGAGGGGTGGGCGGGGGAGGGAACGGGGAGAACGAGGTGGGCGAGATAGGGAGAGGCGCGGAAGGGGTGGTGGCGGACGGGGCGGTGGTGGTGGTGGAAGAGATGGCGGAAGGGACGGAGGCGGGCGCAGGGGGTCGCAACAATTCGGCGGCAGCGGCAGCGGCGGCGGCGGAGGGAGTATGGAAGGAGTCGACTCTTACGAACCACACAACAATAACAACACCAACATGAGCACGGCTTCAACACGTCCTCTCTCCCCCACATCACTCGCCATCGCACGCGCGACCGGGCAAGCGCCCTACCTCCAAAACCTAAACCTACCACACCAGACCCAAAACCAAAATTCGTTCTCCACCGTCGTCTCAGCGCCGAATGCGCAAGCGTGGGGGTACGCGCAGGCGAGCCACCCGGGGCAGTACGGGCAGTACAACGCGTACGCGCAGATGCAGATGCAGCAGCCCTATCAAAACCAACAACACCAAAACCAACACCAACACCAGAACCAAAACCAGCAGCAGCAGCACTCGCAACAACAGGCGTACATGCAGATGCAGCCCCCCGTCCAACCGCACATCAACCCGCTCTTCGCATCCGCTTTCGGCATGGCCATGAACAACATGCAGATGGGCGGTATGCAGCAGCAGCAGTCATATGCGCCGCCGTCAACAGGCGCTGCCGACCCCGGCTCTGGCTCGAATTGGACAGACGAGTGGACTGTGCCTTCGTCCGGCCCCGGTCCTGGTCCCGGTCCCGTTGATGGGTCGGGAGGAGGAGGGGAAGGGGAATCTAAAAATAGCTCTGGGGTGTAGTGGAGGTGCGCGTGTGTCTTCGTCTTCCGCCGGTTTGAGTGATGCTGATTGGGTGTTAGCTTTGCGTTGAGATAGTGATATTTACGGTTACGATAATCTCCATGTCGATCAGCATTTACGCATGTGTAAAAGGACATCACAACATTTATTTCGTTGTTCGTCTGGTGATATAAATAGCCAGAGAGCATGCGGCCAACGTTAAACGTTTGATTATCGCGATCGCACGTGTTGAATATCGTTACTTTTCGTGCAGCACTCCACAAACGTACTATATTGTGAACGGACTGTTCCCTCCTTATCGCATGCCGGTGCGTAGCGCGCGTTGGGTCAAGGCTGAGTTGGGTTTTCATCTTCTTTTGCGTTTGCAATGTGTGCTTCGCTTTCGCATGACTTAGTGTTTTGATTGCAGTCCTGGGCCTAGACGGGACGGATGATTCGCGGATAGTTGTTCTATTTTGTGCTGCGTATTAACTGGAAAAAGGAATGTGCGTCGTTATTCCTTGTGAATATTTCGCATTAGGAATTTATGGACACCCCACAAACATATTGGGATAATCAGGGACGTGAGCAGACTATCCCCCCTTATCGGTCCCGATTCGCATGCCGGTACGCAACGCGCGTTGGGTTTTCTTTCTTCCTCTTCCTCTTCCTCTTTGGCATTTCGGTGTGCGTGCGTGCTTCGCGTTCGCATGACTGGGTGTTGTGTTTGTTTCGTTTGTTCGCGCAAGGCCTTGACGGCCACGACGGCCACGGAGGATTAACGGGAAGTTGCATGCGCGGTGGGTTTGGTCTATTTTGTGTTTGTGATATGTCCCAACTGGAAAAAGGAATGTGCGTTGTGTCCTTGCCATTTCTGTCGTATTGGGAATTTGTGGACCGCGTGGTTTTTGGTGACTTTATCTGGGTTCTTGCCAACGTGCTCTCGTTTGTATCTCGTCTAGCGTGGTCGGATTCTGAATCGACCTCGAGACAGGAAGAAGAGATGAGGAGTATTTTGGGGAAGTCGATGATTATCTTTCTAGTTCAAAATGCTCTCGTTCAGAGTAAGTCTGGTTTCTCTCTGATCCTTTCTTCTTATCCCTATATCCCAGAGCCTAGGATCCCACTATCTACCAACAATCGCCTTTAAGTCGAAATGTTGTCGGCGCTCCTTATCTCGAGCTTTCTAAGCTTAGCCAGCGCCTCGCCGCTCTTCAGCCATGCCAACACCTCGAGTCTCTTAGAGCGATCCGCGCAGTTTTCTACTGGATGCTCGACGTCGGGGTCGGCGTCTTGCGCAACTTCGTCTGTGTCTAATACGTGTTGCACGGAATCACCTGGAGTTAGTCGTGGTTCCTTACTTGCTTTGAGACGAGTTGCTGATGCGATCTATGATAGGGATTGTTGTTGCAGACTCAGGTAGGTTGATATACTTAGAGGGTCGACCATGGAGGATTGAGCATTTGATTAGTTCTGGGACACTGCTCCCTCGACCGGACCAGTTGATAGCTGGACGATACATGGTAAGCACCACCCTTACTTGAATCGCCTCTAACATCAAAGGTCTGACTGCACGTCGTTCAGGTCTCTGGCCAGACAAGTACGCTTAACCACCACCCCTGCGATGATAACTATCTCATCGTGCATGATTTAGCTGCGATACTACCTTCGAACAGAACTGCGATCCATCGCGCGCCTACACTGACATCACCAACGTTCGTCCTCCTCCGCACTGACTTCATATTGACATGACGACTCGTTGATATGTTAGATCCTGAGCAGCAACGGTGCAGCTTCCACCCTGTCCTTTATGCAGACGGTAAACAACTTATTTTGAAAATGTTTGAGTTGGTTCTTATCAAGCTTGTAGCACTGGGTCGATATTAACGGACAGAATGAGCAATTCTGGGCGGTACGTCGGAGGTTCTTGTTCACTATTTGCCATTAACTTTGGTGGATTGTAGCACGAATGGTCGACCCATGGTACATGTATGAGGTCAGTAGTCCCGCCAAGACATGTTTGTGACCGTGCCCAACCAACATGAAAACAGTACTCTGGAAACAAGTTGCTTGCCAAGCGGCAGCGCCAGGGGCACAGATGTGCGTTTATTTGTCGTTATTGTAGATGGCGCGCCCACGATGCCCGTCTTTTCTTCGTAACAGGCAGTCGCTTTCTTCCAAACAGTCGTCAAACTCTTCCAGGTCAGTTTAACATCCAACCAATTCACCAAATCCGGACCTACATCACTAAACACATTCACACACAACAGACGCTGCCAACCTACACCTTCCTGTCCGCCGCAGGCATCACGCCCAGCACAACCCAGACCTTCACTCTCTCCCAGCTCAACGCAGCCCTGAAAGCCGGATCGGTACGCTTATTTTTGGAATCTCGTCATCTAGCCATCCTGACCGAGGAGGATAGGGGTTCACACCGGCGCTCGAGTGCACGGGAACTACGTTGAATGCTATTCAGTGGTACTTCCATTTGAAGGGCTCTGTTGTTGATGGTGTATTCGTGCCAATCAGTTTGTTTGGATATTTCGTTTGTCTACAGACTTCGTTGACATTTTGGTAGATAACCCGCAAGCGGGCAATTGCCCGGCTTCTGGAATTAAGTATCCACCAAAGTCTGGATCCGGAGGTGGAGGCGTAAGTCATACCATGGACATCATCCCTTTCTTTCGCTACTCACACCTTCGTCATTCAGGGTGGTGGAGGTGGTACCGGCGGTTTACCCAGCAAAGCGACCATACATGCAATCCAGTCGGGGTCTACAGTCGGAGGCCTTTTATCATTGGGCACATGGTCCACGCAAACACTCGCGACATACACCATCACAGGCTCGGCTACGAGCTTCACCATGACTTCTTCGAAGGGTAACTGCGGCGTCAGCGGTGGGACTTTCGCATGTGGCAGCGGGGTCTCCCTGTCCACTTTCTCTGCAGTGAGGCTTCTCCTTCCCTCCACCGTCGTGTCGACGCTCACTCATTGACCCATTCTAGGTGACGTCTGGAAGTAACCTCCTATTAGCATCTGGAGGATCGACGGCCTTCAGCAGCGACGGCGTTCCGAGCGGGTCAACCGTGTTCAGCGTGTTTACTGGCAGCAGCCACAGTAATGACTACACGCTCTCTATCGTGGGAGCGTAGGTGGACAGGATCTGCCTGAAATAGCTGGGTGAGGGTGATCCTCGGGGTTTGATACCATGTATATGGTTATATACCAATGAATGAGAATGTAAAGAGAATTTGGATGAGTGGCACTGGGATAGGCTCCGTAGACTCGTATCTTCGTGGGCTCGAGGAATAGAGGAATTATAAATGCCCCCTAAATCAAGATTTTCCGATACATTTGCAAGGTGGCATGGCCAGACACGAGGTCATGCTAAGGAATGATAGGATTTCCGGGCTTGAAGAAAGTTTGGCGTCGTGCTTCACACAAACGCAGAAGGATTCTGAGAGCGTGATGGTGTTCGACTACTCAAGATTTCAGCCTGTTCATTCCACGCCTTCAGGTTCAATCTCGACCGTTGCAGTTGTGCTGACCACGATGGTCGGCCTTACATTGAATTCGGAGTCGGACATGCAGTAATTCTGATATCATCGCCTGCGAGAATGCGCGGTAAAGTCCTCGTTCTGGTTTCCGAAGTCTAGAGCTCAAAGGGTGTGCGTTACGATTGCAGTTTTGAGTACCTTACATTTCCACAACCGCCACTTGCACATGTCAAGTAACTGTGGACCTTGCAACCAACAACCTTTATCGCCGCACTCTCGCCGACTTTGCAAGTCTTCCATCTCTTCACCGACTGTCGCCCGATGCTTCTCTCATGTTACAAAGGCTCCCTGGGTGAAATCAATAATCAATAATAAATGCAGGCGTATAAAGTGCCTGACTGGCATCGCCCTAGCGCCTAACATTGGTTCGGCTAATCTCGCCCTTAGCCATCCACAATCATCCATCCCCTTAGCCATCCACATTCATGCCTCCTCCGTCGAACAGCTCGGCCTTACATCTACTGGTCCTCAATGAGCCCTTTTTTGTCGTGCAACTCCAACCAGGACAGGAAATAGCGCCCTGTGTACTCAAAGATCTGACGGACGGTAAAGGAGGATTCTTCTCTGTTACGCGGACAAAAGACGAGGTATCTCTTGTTGGCGAGGCGTATAAATGGATGCCTGCAAGCTATAAAGAGCAGTCAACGTGGATGTGTATAAAAATACAAGGCCCTATGGAGCACAGTGAGCGTCAAGCCTGGTTTCACCTATGAAAGCAAGTCATTTAGGAAGTTTCGAAGGTTTGACGGGCATTATGGCTTCGTTAACGGCGCCTCTGAAGGTGGCCAAAGTCCCAGTATTCGCCCTTTCAACATGGTACGGGTAGTATTTGACAACTTGGTGGTATTTGCTCAAAGTCTTCGTATCACAGGAACACAGATTACGTTTTGGTTCCGACAGAAATGCTTTCAGAGGCAGCGAGAGTACTTGAAAGAGACGGATGGGTGTTTTCTCAAGGACAGAAGAGCAGAGTGGCGAGGTTGTAGTGGGCGATAGAGAAGGGTCGGTGATCAGGTGGTCGATCATTTTATAACTCACTGGCATTATCTTTCTCATCAACATCATCGGGTTTATGACTGGGCACCGTAGATTACCCTTCAAACATATTTTAGCTTCGTGTACTGCATTAGTGTAATGGACCTGTATCATTATCAGAGATTTTTTGAGTCATTCATGGTCGTGCTGCTGGGAAGTGCACAACGCCTTTCGCAATCAGGAACGCTATCCACCACTTTCGTCGCTGAAAAAATATCTACTCCGTCTTGCTTGACATTCACCACAGTATTGAACCTCTTTGCGTTGTCGCGTCATTAGTCGCTGAGGAATCGCTATCACATAGACCAGAGATACCTCGGTAGCTTTGCTTTAGCAGTTTCACTCAACAGGGTCTTACACGTACCAGAAACCAAATCGCAACAGTGTCACGGAAGTCCAGGCATGAACGCGGCTTCATCTTCAACGGCAGGGCCCCAACACCGCCAAAAGCGTGTCCTCCCGTCGCGGTCCAGACGGGGTGGGCCTGGAGTAGGAAACTGCGACGTGGATTTGATGATTCTGGAGACTCAGAGACGCAGATGTATGTCATAAACAGCTTTTGACTATTTGTGTCTTTCTCATTCATACTCCAAGCTGAGAATGAACCATTGATTCCTGCCAATACCCAATTCCTCCTCACAACTAATTCCAAGTTTGCCGCCGACTCCCCGAATGAAGCAGAGTCGGAAGGCATCAACGTCAATGTCGTGGCTAACGAACGCTATTTTGATCGTCCGGACGTCCTCAAGGTTTTCCGGGAACAAGCTACCATTCAAACGCCCGAATTCTCGAGTATAGAGGATTCATCGATAATTGGTGGACGTTTCCGGCCCAGGGGTGTAGAGGATGTATGTCTCAAACCTATTTAAGATGGTATCCTCAACAACTTAACTATGCTGCGAAGGAAAGCGCAGAAACGTCAGATGCCACCTACGAAAAACGGCATAGGAAGTACGAAACGTTCGAGAAGCGGCAGCGCCTTCGAGAAAAGGAGAAACTCAAGCATGAACATTACAAGCTCAAGGAGCGAATCGAACAACTACGTGCTATGGACAGTGCTGCTTTCATGACCCTGCCAGCTACCTCTTTTACGCCTATGCCTGTGGAAGAAAGTACCAGCCAAGACGATGCTGGTGCATCCTCAAGTCCATACGTGAACATGAATGGTGCCGTACCACACGGGGAAGGCGAGAGACGAAGAAAAGAGATGCTGGATATAGCAGCTATGCTCGATGAAAGGTATCGCGTTCTCCTCCCTCCAGACAGAGTTCGGAAGCCCCAAGAGTCAACCTTGCCGGAGTCCAAAAGTCAACTGCTCAGTCAAGATGGAGAAGAATCTGAGACTGACCGAATATCTTACGGTGGAAATACACTCAAATTGAAACTTCCTGCGAGATCCAGTGCATCCGCTACACCTGCCCCTTCACCTGCCCCTGCTACAGCTCCAAAACCCCCAAAGCTAAAGAAGCCCCGACCAAGTGTGCCACCACCACCCAAACAAACTTATGTTGCCCGGGTCCTTCGAAGCGTCGCCCCGGACGCTCCGTCTGCTTCAATTCTGCCTCCTCCGTCTCTTCTACCACCATCACCTGAAATTACAAGGCCTTCCAGTCCGGTCATTGACGTGGAAATGCATTCACCAGAACCCTCCCAAGTTTCAGAACTGCCCACCTCACCGCTACCTACGGAGACTACGGTGTTGTCCCAAACGCCCGTGTTCAACCCTGAGCCCCCGAAATTACAGCCAAACAGTCCAGAGCCAAGCAGCGCAGAGCCAAGCAGTCCAGAGCCAAACTTTCCAGTGCAAGACGAAAGAATGGCAGAGCCAGAAGTGGCCGAAGAACAAGAACAAGAACATCATATTGTCGAGGTGTCCGCCCAGGATTCACCCCCGGCAATGCAGGAGGTTGTGGGCGAGGAGCCGCCTGAGGTCATGTCAGAAATTGACATGCCAGACGATCGAGAAGCAGAAAGGGCCGAACGGCTGCAAGCTGGAGAGCCAATGCATGTGGAGTTCGAACCGGAACCACCTTTAGAACCGGAACCACCTTTAGAACCAGAACCACTTCCAGACGCAGAAGCCGAAGTAACACTAGAACCAGAACCGCTACCAGTGGTACGGGTTGAGCGTGCACAATCGATTGCGGTCGAGGTTGAAGTGGAATCAGAAATTGATATCGAGGTTGAAGTGGAACCAGAAATTGATATCGAGAGCACAGAACCAATCGCAGAGGAACCGCTGGAAGTCAAGGAGGCGACACCTGAGGTCGAGCAGGTCAAAGTGCCAGAGCCACCTGTTGAAGAGAGCCCAGCTCCTGAACATGTGCCTACTGAGGACCAGGTCGAGAGGGTAACAGAAGCACCCGTTGCCCCGACACTAGACGATAGGGTAGAATCCGTCTCTGCCCATGTTCGCAGAGGCCAAGGTCGTCCCAAACGTCAAAAACTTTCTGTATCTACTGGACTTGGACCCTATCGCACACCCTCTCTTCAGCCTAGCGAAAGTATATCTGTTCCAGTCCGTCCTGTCAAAACGCAGAGGAAGGAGTACATCTCATACATCACATCGACTGGAGAAAAGGAGGCCACCTCCAGCGCTCTCATTAGGGCTGCTGTTCACCTCAGGGAGTCGAGACGGTCTCAACGAGGTGACAAAGCGTTCGGAGTCGATCTACCCAAAATCTTTGACGACATTTCCGATTATCCAACGCCAGACTGGGCTGCCCCACCTTTGAGCCCTGGGGAATCCGACCATAACGGCTTCTGTGACTTGGTTCGTAACAATGTGGATACGAGCGAAGTGCCAGAGACGCCGGACGATTCAGCAGACCCCATCGAAGTGGACACCACGGAACCTAATGAAGTTGAATCAAACAAACCGTCGGAACCTGAGAGCAATATGGGGCCGCCACCTGAGTCGGAGACTGAGGACGAAGACAAGGACGAAGATGTGGATTCGGACAAAGAATCTCTAGCTCCGAGCCTTGAGGAAGAGGATCTCTGAGGAGATTCTCGTCTGTGCAACTGGACCGCCTCGCTTTCAAATGTTGATGCTTTGAAAAAGGGACGCAACCACCGTGACCAACACTAATTTGTTATTTTTTATGTAACTTATGGCGGTACTGTTTAAACGATGTATATCTCCTCTATTCCTGGTAAACGAGGATTGTTTCAGGTACCCAAAGCACTACATTACTACTCCCATCAAGGTTGAGCAGTCTGGCCCTGATTAATCGTGACCGATTGTTGAATTATATCTATCGCATGCTTTCGTTGGGGAATCGAGTAGTCAAATCGGTGCGACAAAGCAACCTGGGCTCGCTTGACTGGTCCTAACTCCCGCGGTGGAGTCGCGTAGTCTGCTCCGTCCTGGGTTACATACTTAGAGTAGTCGCCTTTGATGAACGAGCTGACCAGCTGGGGAGGGACACTATAAGTGGTGGAGCTTGTAGCAATTGACAAGGCTGGGGCGTGATGAACTCGACCGAACAACTCTTCAAGATTAGTAGGTGCCTCCGGCCCACTGGAAAGAGGAGGAGGGCTGATAGCTGACTGCTCATGTAGCTCTTCGTCACTCGCCCCGTTAAGCTCCGACTCGTCTATTTTTTCTTCAAGGTCAATGGAGTCAGGCATCTGGGCCATGCGTTGCTTCATAGTTTGACGAGGTTCCGTTCGACGGGCAGTCTGTGACACTGAAGTTCCAGATTTGCTTCCTGCCTTTTCGCGGCGAAGACGGTCCGCTCTCCTTTTCAAAGCTGACGCTGAAAGGGTAACTGAGGATGAAGGAGTTGTCTTGGGCTTAGCTCGTTCAAGCGGCAATGGGCCGGGAGTATAGAGCAGTGATTCAAAACCGCTTCCAAGCTTCAGAGCATTTGATCGAACGTTGCGAATGGCTGCGTTTGTTTCCTCCACCCTGGCACTTGTAACCGCTGCTTTGGCCACCTCTCGCGCCAAGCGTTCCTCTTTTCGTTTCTGGGTATTGGCGGCAACATCTATGGGTGCCTTTACAGATGGTTTAGGTAGTGTTTCGCGTGCTAATCGCGCTTCTTTTCTCCTCTGAGTCATGGTTGCAGTGTCTGGTGAAGCTTTATTCACGGTGGTGGAAGAGGATTGTGGGCGTGCCAATCTGCTGGCCAAGCTGGCCGCAGGAGCTTTCGCCAGGTAACTGAGATCCGGCTTGTAGGTGCTTTGAGAGCCGGCGCGCTTCAAAAGCTCTTCACGGCTTGCTAGATATGTATTCAGTCAAAGCAAGTCTAGTTAAAGCAGTCTTCTTTGACTCACGAATGACAACATTTCCCCATGTTGTGACAATTCGTTTCGGATTTGCCCCGGGTTTAATTGTGTCTGTGGCTACCGTCGAGTTAAATTTGACTGAATGTGAGCCATAAGATTTCAAAGCTTTGCTGGTAGGTCCTAGGCGGTGCATTGTTGAGGACGCTCTTGCCGGGTGAAGGCAAGAACAGAAATTGTGGGAGTTGCACTTGTTAGATTCGGAGGTTGCTGATTCCCTTAACTCGGCTGGCAAGGGTTGCTCATCGCCCCCGTCGTTTACCCGTCGTCGTAAGGCTTCATGCATCCACTCATTGGACGGCTCATCGTCAACTTCGTTCTTTGCCTTATCTGTTTTATTGCATACTCCTCTCAAATATTTATAATATGGCCTTGGTATGGTAGCGCCCTTTCTGTTGACCTCCTCAAGCTTCTTGTGCCATTCAAGTAGGCGCCTACTTTCAGTCATTCCATTCATATCCACAACAAGCTGACCCGTTCTCAACAAGCGTTCTTGTTGGATTCTTACTATGGAACTACTTCCTCGCCGTCTTCACCGATCCTGGTCGCGTACCAGACGCGTGGGTGTGTATTTTACAATTCATGTAGGATCCATGCGCGTGCTAAATGCGACTTTCAGAAACCAGACACACACGCAGATGGTTATGAAGTCAAAAAGCTTACAGGAGCTCCACGTTACTGTCGAATGTGTCAGAAGTTCAAGCCGCCCCGAACGCATCACTGCAGGCAGTGCAATAGGTCTGTACATCGTCTTCAAGCACTTCTGTTGTGACTTTAATTATCCTTGCACTTAGATGTGTGCTGAGAATGGGTACGTTGGTTTATTCTGCCATTGACATTCCTCTGAATAGTTCTTGTCGACAGATCATCATTGTCCATGGATCAATAATTGTGTTGGTCACTTCAATCATGGCCACTTTATTCGATTCCTCTTCTTCGTGGATCTCGCTTGCTCCTACCATGTAACAATGGTCACCAAGCGGGTCCTCTCAACTGTGGGAGGAATGTATTGGGTGCGTCTTCTTTCTCGTGTATCGTGAGGCTGCCCTCTCATCATGTGTAGGATGAACCCTCAAGCGTGGAGCTTGTCATGATAATCATGAACTACGTTGCCTGCATTCCTGTTTTACTTGCTGTTGGAGGCTTTAGGTATGCGACATATCTCGCCTATCAACATCATTCTGTCCTCACCTTTTGTTGCAGTATATACCATTTCTATAGTTTGCTTGGAAATTCCACCACAATCGAAGGCTGGGAAAAAGATAAGGTGGCCGTGATGGTTAGAAAGGGTAAGACTCGCGAAGTGACGTTCCCATATGTAAGTCATGTTGCTTTCATTTATCAGACCAATTCCCAACGACCGGGTACTAGGATCTCGGAATGAGACGCAATATTGAATCCGTCCTTGGACCCAGACCTCTACTTTGGTGCTGTCCAACAAGAGCACCAGGTACAGGTCTGAAGTACGAACTCTCCAACAAGGACGGTGAGTGGATTGATCTGTCCACTTCCAAGATCGGAGACACGCGCTCCGAAGATGTTGGTCATATTGCGTGACACTCTACTGTGAGTAGAGACTTCTTTCTGGATTTGTGAGTACTCATCACTCTTATTTCTCAGTTCACATCGTTGCCCTCTTCACAGAATCTCATGTCCTTTCTGACATTATTTATGACCACATAGGTGCACCATGGCCTCCAAAGGATTCAGACTCCAGCTACTCCAATTCATCGTCTACTCACAATGGCAATGACGACAATACCAATACCTCATCGCCCTGGACATATGAGAATGGTTCCTTAAACCCGAACCTCCGACCTTCCAATGGCCAAATACAAAACTCACCCAGAAGACGACGCATTCCGGGTGCTTCGTCACTACCTCCCTATCATCCTGACTACCGACCAGATGATGATCAGCAGGCTACTTATGAGCCCAGTCAAATACTTGATGAAGAGAGCAGCGAAGGTTCCATCGAGGAAAACCACGCCCCCGATAGAGCCAACGGACATGTGCGAAGGGGTTCAGAAGGATACGAAATCCGTCCGGAAGGAAGAGAAGAAATGTTGAGGCGATACCTTGAAGAAATTGGAGAGGAACCCGACCGATACCTCCGCTATATTCCACAACCAGACAGCGTTGACAGCGCTTCTGATGACGATGATGTACCGCTGGCGCAACGGAGAGAGATGATCCAACAGCAGTAACAAGACACCACTATCTACCTTTCAGGACATTGTTGTCTGTACACTTTAATACTATCAACTAGACGTTCCATCTATGGTTGTAAGTCCAAGACTTCACCACAACGTCATCCCCCAATGTGGATATATGGCGCCCATCTCCTCGCAGGGATTTTCTGAGCCCTCATCTGCCGAACAGCATCGTCCAATGCAATAGGGATCAAGTCTGCGTTGGAGTCGAGGCAACCATTTTTGAACAATGCTCTGTACACCTTCTCCGTTACAAATGGCCCGTCTCCATCATTCATGGGCCTGCAAAAGGTGAACCAGTTAATCGAAAAACCGTCGAGTAAGAATGTTACAGATATTCACCACATGGTTCCGATAATGCTGGGGAAGCCCACGAAAGACATGACCGACGCTAAATGGATGCTTTCCTCGGACTGGACACGGTCGCCCGTTGCTGTCTGGCATGCACTGAGGAAGGCAAACCTTGCATTCGGGAACTCCATCTCCATCAAGCGACCAACTGTGAGTCTTGTGCCCATGATGAAGAAGTGACTGAACAGAGGAGACTCTTGATCTTGTTTTGCGTGACAAGAGAAGTGGACAATGTGTGCGTCCAGGTTGCCTTCGAAGGCCGTTGAGACCTGAGAGAGATATGGTGTGACTGTTGGCCGGGAGGACGGGGCCGCTGGTTGAGTGTGAGCAATGGGAGCTTCAGAAATATGGACGAATGACTGCTCTGGCACAAGGCCTTTGATAATCTCGACTTCCTTCACGACATTCTCGATTTTTGAGAGCTTGAAGAAGGCCGGGGGATCTGGTTCTGCGACAACCAAAACCTTTTCATTCTCAAATGGACGGGTAAGGCGCTCCTGCGCACGTGTCAAGCCACTCAAAGAGGTGGTGTAGGACGAAATCGCATGGTCGGATAGGCAGTCCTGGTAGTTTCCAGAGTATATGCCTGCTGCATGCAACGGTAGAGACGTGAAGAGACCACTTGGGCACCACCAGATCCGCGGACGATTTCTCAAGTCCGACTTCTGAGAGTAAATGAGATCATTTGAGTCCAAGAATTTTGGCGTATATACCGACCTTGTATCCCAGACGCCAGATGATTGGCCTAACTATATCATGCCACAGAGTCGATAGAGCTGCCTCGTACCCTTGTGGAGCCGGATTTCTCTTCTTGCCGTGTCTTTCAATCTCCTCGTCATCACCATCACTCCTATCAAATGCAGACGATCGCCCTCGCAGATAGACTGCATCCATCTTGGGTAATGTCAGAACCTCGGGCTCCTCTTCTTGATGTCGCAGGAGAACTGCATAAGATTCACAGAGCCCTTGAACAAGGATGACCACTGCGCCATTTTTGCAACATTTGGAGAGTTGACTGTATGTGTCGAAGGCCATTGGTAATCGCTCGTCCAGGTCGGCTTCAAAGTCAGCTACCTGGCGTCGTCTGCCTAATTTCTCCGATTCTTCTGTGTTCCTTGTCTTAGGAATGAATGGATCCCAGTGCATAAAATGTCTTAACTCCTCTGCGACGCCTTGCATAGTAGGATCCGTGGAAGCATCGCGAAGGCGAAGAGCCTGGGACCAGAATATCGCCCTTCCACCTTCGAGTATCTCTATTCCACACCGAGCATTCCCGAGAGCAATAGCGAGTACAGACGCCCGATGTGCTAGGGTTGAAGACGCTTTTAGAGTCTCAAGTCGATTATTGATTGTCTGATCGAATGATGCGACATCCCTCAATAGTGCCACAGCGTCGAAGCAGTATTTCAAAAATTTGTCGCGAAGATCTTGGTCCATGAGCTCAGAAATAGCAGTATTGTTGTACAGGAAGTCAACCCAATGTCCTGCCCATTGTAGTCGTGTACGCGGTGCTTCCGTGGTGTCGTCCAAAGCCTCGATGAACGCAAGGACTGCTTTGTCGACAGTTGCGTGATCGTTGCATAGGCGATATTTGTAGAATAAGGCCTTTGCAAGGTTGTTGAGACGGACGTTATCCTGGATAGCTGCAATCTCAAAGTATGCTATACTTTCATCAAGCTTTCTAGTTGTAGAACCGATTTCTCCTTCAAGATGCGGGGGAAGAGATTCTTGTATAGCGAGGGCTAGATAATGACATGCCCGACTATACAATTCTTTCGCTTTTGTTGAGTCAATGGAATGCACTTGGAGTGGGCCTATAGCCTCTTTGAGTAGGGTTGTCGATGCCAGGAGGTCTTCGGGATTGGATCTAAGCTGAAATTTCGTGAATACGGCAATACCATGGATAAGGATATACTCTGGACTGTTTTCGTCCTCCCGAGGCAGATTTTCGCGGATTGCCACATGAAGCCCTATGGCCTCGTCGATCGGATCGTCCCCAACTAGATCGAGCGAGCGAGGTCTGTTTCTGTACCGATGTCGGATGTGCGGTTTGTCCATAGGGAATGAGACCCTCTGCAAGGATAAGGCTAAAGTGCTCTGATGTAACGCCCACTCATCAAGCCCTTTCTTATTGCGACGACTTGCAAGGACTTGGCGATGTATCATGATGGATTCCAAAAGATCTTTTAGATGGTCTTCGTCACCAGTTTGATCGAAACAGTCGAGAAGGGCACATCCTAAACTGCGCATGCATTCGAGGTAGCCTTTGCGGGCCTTTACTTTTACTTTCCCGAAGCCATCGATGGCCTGACGAAATAAGAGGATGCATCCGTGGAGATCGTCGATGGCCAGGAATTTGAGAAGCTGGAAGTGGGCGTAAAGAGCAAGGCCACAAATATGCACGAAGACGGGGTCGAGGGCAAAATCTGGATGGATAATTCCTGGACTCCGGAAGAACTCAACCGCAAGATCAACTTCAGTTCGCTCCTTCAATTCATGAAGGCGATCTATTGCATCCCTGAAGCCATCCAGGATGCAAATGTGAACTTCGCTGTATAGAATCACAGCACCGATTGCCTCGCAATTCATCCGGATGCTGTTTAGAAGGTCTGCAGGATCTCCGTGACGATCGAAGCGTAGCAGTAAGGCCGAGGCGATATCATCTAGTATACCTGCTTTTTGTTCATTCCGGGCATCCAAGGGGAGAGTAAGAGCCGCAAGAGCCTCGTGCAATAGAGCAAGCGATTCTTCAATCATTGAAGAATCGTCGTTCGCAACATACTCATCATAAAGGTCCAATGCGGTGAAGTGAAGCATCCGAGGCACACCACGATCAACTATCTGCTCAAAACCTTTGACAGATCTCGTACCGAGTTCGCTGGAATACAGAGTCAGCGCAGTCGCAGCGACCGAAACCTCTACGCACCTCGGCTTAGGGACTCTCCCTATGAGTCCATCGAGTTCGTCGTCGCTCAAGCTCATTGTTGGTTGTCGATGCAATTATAACTCAATAAGGACTAGAAAGAGATGTTTTCTTACCAAAACATCAATCAGTAGGTGACTATGAATAGATCTCCCCGCCGAACAGTACGGTAAGATTTGTAAGGCGTCTGTCGTGAAAAGGGGGGAAACAGGGCAAAAATCGAAGATAGTGGCATAGAAGCGCCTAAAAACAGTTCAAGCATGGTGATGACAGTTTCCTTGGTCTGTCGATGCATGGTCGAGCCATAACGATGAAGATGCTAGGTCAAGTCATCCTTACATTGTAAGTGTAGATTGGGAGTCATGGTAAGTCATTGTTGAACTCAGAAACATCAATTTACGACGATGGGTGATTAGCTACATTACATAAGAAAGTGTAAGGTACAATAAAATCCGGAATGCGGAATATTAAACATAATGAAAATGAGAACAGCTATTGCACGGGCAAGAAAAACCAACCCAGTCCAAATATTCCTGAGTAGCTTAGGTCCTACAATATGCTACGAGGTCGCAAAATTCATCTCGGAGACCTTTTTACAAATGGCGTCAGTCAAGACTAACGCAGGCTTCAACATTTCCTCTATTTCCTCTTGCAAGCCTTGTTGACTCTCCTGACATCGCTCTTGGAGCTTGCCAAAAATAGGCATGACCTCCCTCTGAAGGCGGTCAAGGATGACAGGTCGGACCTGGGCAAGGATATCGTCAATCTTGATTGTGGGCGGTGTGGCGGTTTGTGACGACCGCCGTCGAAGATGGAGCTTCTGGAGCTGTTCTGTCATTTCCACAATCTTGGCCATATCTGCCTGTTTCCACTGCTCAAACACTTCGAACTGCGATTCTGCCTGATTAAATCATGAGGTTTTAGCTAAACTAACTGAAATCATATCGAAAATGACATGCCTGCACACAGAAATTCTGCATCTTCTCTTTCTCTGCCTTCACAAGGTCTCGTTCTTGCTCGAGGTCATGGAGTTTGGCCAGCAGCTCAGCAGTCCGAACAGCCTGCGCTCCAAGATTGTCACCGACAGCGTTGAGGCGCCTGGACAGACCTTCGGCGGCTTCTACGCGTTGCTTGCGTGGGGCGAGGTCCACCTTGCTGAAGTCCTTCAAGTTCCCTACCAGCTCTTCGAGATCGTCAAAGCTGGTATAGACCTCGGCGTACACTTGTTCTGCAGTCTGACGCACTCGGGTCTCCAAGAGAGCTGCAGCTTCCTGAATCTCGGTCCATGTCCAAGTACCACGATCGTGAAGTGCTGCCGCAGTCAAATGTGTTTCGACTGGTGGAGAGGCTGCGGACTGAGACGCTTGCTGTTGTGCAGTTTCTTTCTCGGCCTCTTTCTCTAAAAGGATGCGTTTGTGGAGTTCAAGTTCCCGAAACCAATCCCGTAATTCCGCAGTGTATGCTGCGACAGTCTCCTTTGTCAATGTAGGGGTCGGAGCTTTGCGTCCTGCGGCTGAGATATCTGGAAGCTCAATGAGTGCAGCGAGTGCTGCGTTTCTTTGACGTTTGGCTTCATGAAGTTTCTGCGAGAGTTTCGCACGATGGGAGTTCAAGATGAGTTGCGTGGCAGGACTCGATCTTGCGTAGGTGACAGAAGCTTGGGTGCGTTTCCATCGATCAACCTCAGCCATCAAGCGTTGTAAATCAAGCTGCAAAGGCACAAGTTCTTGCATATGTCTAATAACGCTACATCAGCCGGAATATTAATCTCTCGGTCTGGTAGTAGCAACTCACTTTAGAGTTGCGGCGAACAAATCTGCACGGCCCTTTGGCCCACGGTACTGTTTGGTAGGGAGAGGAGGTCTGGTCGAATTGGGCACGCCTAGAATAATGTTTCCTGTCTCTTTGGCAGTCTTAATGGCGGATAATTCAACTGCAGCTTTCACTAAATTGCCACTCGAAGGCAGACGCCGTTCTTGTTTTGCCGTAGGTAATGGTAAAGGAGGCGGCGGCATCGTGGTGACAGGAGACAGGGGTTGCATTTTCGGAGGAGTTGGTCGTCGCGGCAGTCTTCTTGGATACTCATCGACGGGTTTGGGGGGAGGAGGTGCCCGAGGTGGTGAAGGATCCCTCATCTGAACGTCTTCTTTCTCCTTCCCCTTACCTTTCAAGTCGCTGCTGTTACCCCATCCCGAGTTTCCGCCAACGTGATCCCCCCACCCCCCACTAGCAACATTCCAACCTCCAGTAATATTACCCCACCCTGAACTTGTGCTTGTGTCGCCACCAATGCCCCAAGTGTCAACAGTGTTCTTGCCCCACTCCAAACTGTCAGATCCTCCACCCCACGTGCTCGTTTCGCCTTTCTTCGAGGACTCGGGGAGATTGTCGGAGGCTCCCCAACCCGACGTGCTAGGTACAGCGGCCGACGCTTCACTTTTGGAACCCCATTTGAGGGTTTCTGGTAGTTTCGTCTGATTCGAGGATGTGGTTGGACCCCACGCAGACGTATCGCCCCATTCACCACTAGTTGCTGATCTAGATCCAGAGCTTCGTCTCGAATGTCCTCGTGAAGGAGGATTGCGACTAGCATTCTAATATGACAGCAAAAACAAGGGGATTGAGTAGTGCATGACATGCAAGATGGTCCTATGCTGTAAACGTACATCAGGATTGATGTTCCGGTTCAGGCGTGCGTGGGCCCAGCCTGGTTTACCTGGATGTACAAAACCGCAATTACGTCTGTTGGGGCATCCTGGCTCGATGATATTTCCATCGTTGTCGAAGTACTAGCAGAGATCAGTGACATGGAACACACTTCGAATGCATGTCCGAGATCATACCCGACAACGAACGTCCGGCATCTCAGGATACTATCAGATTCTGTAGAAATCTAATAAACAGCTTCTGTTGGAATACGATAGAGAGGATGATTTTGTGCTTTCATGACCTCGCGGTCCTCACCAAAGCTGTTGCAATACCATATCACATGATCTTTTGGCCCTTTCTTTAGCTTTCTTTACGTTTCGATTTGGTTTCAATGCGAAGGGGAAACATCATGTTCAACTTCCAAGTTAACTGTCATCCGGGCCCTTGTTCCTGGATCCCATGGCTATAATACCTGAAAATCTGCTGATTGAAGTCTGCGTTGACTCTGTTCCGTCCGCCATCGCGTCGGTGTGCTTGCTCGATCTACGCTAGACTGTTTTTTTCTTACTTGCGGCCTCATCTTGCAGAGCTATCAAAGGTGGTGCAGATAGACTAGAAGTATGTGGTAATTTGGGCATCGGTGGAGGAACTACGCCAAGTTTTGGCCTCCTCAAGTCTATTCAGAACTCGGTGGACGTGCCTTTGATGGTGGGCCAATTGTGCAAGTAAACTACGATCGGTGACCTGATGGTGGAATCCAGGTAATGATTCGGCCGCGCGTCGGCGATTTTCTCTATTCGAAGGCGGAATTGATGGTTATGTTGGACGACATTCGAGCCTTCAAAGACCTCGGTAACATACGCGGGTTTGTCGTCGGCGTCTTGACCAAAGATGGACGCGTTGATGTAGAATGCATGAAAATGTGAGTAAACCGACCTGTACGGACTACAAATAAATCTGACAATATACGATATCTCAGGATGGTCGACGAAATTTTGCCGTTAGAAGGTATACCTCTGCCCAACCTCTGCCCCAAACTCCATCTTAGCCATGTGATCCTCATCGAATGCAGTCTGCTTTCATAGAGCTTTCGATATGACAAGAGATGCGAAAGAAGGTAAATCATCTCACAGTGTCGGTCATAATGCTATTTTAAAACAACGCCTACAGCCTTGCGCGATATCGCAGATATCGGCGGTATATCGCGGATTCTGACAAGGTAGAGATGACAGCTTCTATCACGCGGCTCCTCCGATCTGACATGACCTCAGTGGACATAAAAGCAAAGCTCCCGACGGTCTTCCCATCTTGGAGGAACTTTTCATGCTGCGAAAGGAACTGATTGAGGATGTAGCATGGGGTTTAACCATAATGCCGGGATCTGGAATCAACAGCCAAAGTCTGCCTAAAGTTCTTGAGGCTCTTCTACCTCTGGGGCTTCGGGAGATCCACATGAGTGGTGGCAAATGGTTCCCAGGAGACATGCTGTTTCATCGTGAGGGCATGGGAATGGGTATCGGAAGCGAATCTGAATGGGGGGTGTGGCGTACGCAAGAAGAAGAAGTTGGGAAAGCCCGGCATTGCGCTGACGCAATATGGAATGAATACGCCTGTGCTCTTATGGAGAAAGAGTAGAGAGGGGTAGACTAGTCAAGCTAATAGTAGATTGACAATGGCCTTGGGTAAGCTGCAGTCATTAGTCGTTGGACTTGGCATGACCGATTGGGGTCTCCAAACGGAATCTAATCGGTGCCTGCCTCCGATCGTATACTCATCATCGAGCTAAATTCTTGTTCACACTTCTCAAACCATGCAGCCTCAGTTCAAGAAGTGAGCACAAGCGATCGATGTTCGACAGTTCTCATCAAAGTCTGCTTACTGAAGTGATACTGACAACTTGACACCCCATCATCTCTGTAATTTTGCATCATCACTCCATCTTTTAGTTGCTACTACAGGCTACTACACTTGTGCCTCCGAGCTTCTCGTCCTTGAATGTGCATTACATAAAGGGCGCTCGGCACAAGCTATACTCTCTATCCACGCCAGCAACCATTCATGTCGTCAGCGTCGACCCAGACATCTTTAAACTCTGATAGGAAACGCGCTCAAGGTCCCCAGATATGGTGGGGCAACGCTATATTCTTCGCCATGGTCCATGTCGCCGCTCTAATGGGGATGTACCTCTACCCGCCTTGGGAGACTAAGTGGGCGACGCTCGTTCTGTGGTTCATGACATGGCAGATGTCAGATTTTGGGTGCGTGAATGGCCATCTCTCCAGGTGACGAAGCTCAATGTCAATCATTAGCATCACGATTGGGTATCACCGACTCTACTCCCACAAGGCCTTTCGAGCTAGGCTTGGTGTTCGCGTGGTTTTGGCTATCCTGGGCTCGTCTGCTTTTCAGGGATCCATCAAGGTATGTCATGATATTCTCTATTTGTGTTCATACCTCTTTTATAACATTTACTTAATAGTGGTGGTAAGTCGCGCCCTATCCTGCGTTGTGCGGCTTTCAACTTGAATTTATGTTCACGTCAATGTTCTAGGTGTCTTCGACACAGACTACACCATGCATGTATCATTCTTCTCTTCATTCAATCACCCGGTGGTTGCTGACCGTTTCGCAGAGATTTACCGACGATCCGTTACATGATCCGTGAGTCCACGACTTCTTTGATTCGTGGGGAGACAATGTTTACATCAAGACAGTTACGCTGCCACGCGAGGCCTCTTCTACTCCCACATGGGATGGATATTCTACAAGCCGAACTATGAGCGCATGGAAGTGATAGAAAGAGATGATCTTGAGAATGATCCCGGTGCGTTGAGATTGCCCCCCTCTTGAGGCGTCCAGCTGATGGAGGTGTATTTCCAGTGGTTCGGATTCAACATAAATATTATGGTCAGCACTATAACCGCGCAATGAGAAAGGGTAACAATGTTCTGATAGACTCGCAGTACCCTTGGCTCTGACTTTTGGTTTTATTTGTCCAACTCTATTGGGTACTCTATGGGGCGACCCTTTGGGCGCTTTCGTTTGGGGCGGTCTGATTGCGAGGCTATTCAGTAAGTTAAAGAATCAATGTTTTTTTGAAGCGCAGCCGTTAACCGCCTGACACACGCAGTTTGGCATTGTACATTCTTGGTCAACTCGTCCGTGATTCTTCTTAATCATTTACGCGCATATATCGAGTCTGTACCATCAGACTGGCTCACTGGGATGGTCTGCAGCCATACTCAGACGAAGATACCTCAAGGGGCAATTTTGTACGTACCTCATGGACATCGGGATTTTTGTAAATTGACAAACGCAACGCAGGTTCTCGCACTTCTGACTGGTGGAGAAGGAAACCATAATTTTGTGAGTACCGAAGTCTGAACAAAGCGTATCTATCTCTAATCAGGCCTCCAGCATGTTGGTTCAACTTCAGATCGCACTCTCTCAATTACTGACGGACTTTGCTTCTAGCATGCATTTCCCCATGATTTCCGGTCTGGTCCATCTTATATCGACTGGGATCCTAGTAAATGGATAATCTTGGCGCTTCATGAGCTTGGCCTTGTAACGTCCCTCAGGCGCGCAAGACACGAAGACCTGACAGAAGCTATACATTATATGCAGCAAAAAGACGCTTTGGGAGCAATGGAAGCAGAAAAAGATCCCTGGCAGGGAGCCGTGTGGAACGTCAACCAGGTGAAATCATATGTCCAGGAGAAAACAGGAAGATGCGTCGTCTTGATTGATGGTTTTGCTGTGGATGCTACTACGTATCTTGCCGAACATGTGGGTTATCTTAGTTCCTACCTGCCTGTGCTTCTTCGTGCTGATCTATTCGTCTGATTACCAGCCTGGAGGAGGCAACATATTGCGAAAGTATTCTGTACGATTACAAAACGAAATAGAGAGCTGGCACGAGGCGGACTGGGCTTTCAGTGGTGGTCTGAACAATCATTCACGCGCCGCTAAGAGGCGGATGAGAGAATTGAGGGTTGCCAAACTGGTAGACTGAGTAGACTTTTGGGTTATGGGGTTCACTGCGCTACCGAACTTTGCGACAATCATTAGCTAGAGATATTTTTGTAGATTGTTTTCGACTGTTGTACACGCATTCATAAGAATATTTGACTTCTGCGTCTTGGTTCTGGCTGTCTGAGTGTCTGTTGAGTGTCTTTGTCAACGACGCCATGTCTATCCAAGGCTGAACAAATGAGCCAAAACTTCGACTGCATGGCTTCAATCTAAAGGGAATGAATGTTTCAATACCTTTCAGTTTGCTTTTAGTACTCATCAAGTACTCATTTAATAATTCCCATTGCTTCGCCGTAGTGATACACGCGCATACAGTCCATATTAGGACCATACGTTAAACGCGTACGTGCACGTGACCCTTGGGGTTACTGCCAAGGTCTCTGGCATTGAGCGCTGCTTCATATATTCGCCAAATTTACATCCCTGCAAGCTACACTTGCGTTTCTGAGCTGGCAGCAACCACAATTCCGGAAGAAAAACTATAAGATGTCGAAGAGGGACCATGCAAAGCTGAATGGGTCAGGAGAACAGGATGGATCAAGACATAAGCGTCGCCGGGAGGCAGGAGGTTCATCATCGGACGTGGATATGAGCATGTCGGATCCGATTGTTCCAGAGGCGAATGGCGGAGGTCAGAATGGTGTAGCAAGTGCAGAGCAAGTGAAAGAGCACGGGTTGAAGCTGTGGCATACTGTGAAAGATGCGGTTAACAAAGAGTGAGTGACTTGAGTCTTCAGTCCTGCCTTATTCGATCTTTCTTCTCCTTTGGCTTTCGCGTATTGGCTGCTTTCTCTCGCGCTTTTATTTCATTTCTCTGACCGCTTTCCTCTCCTCTCCCTTTTCTCTTGACACCTCACCAGGGGTAGGACGATATCGCTCGATTTTCTGCGCAAACCTTCCAAACGACAGTACCCCGACTATTATGAGCTCATCAAACAGCCGATTGCATTGGATGATATCAAGAAGCAACTCGATAGTAGCGCCTACACCTCATTAGAAAGCGTCAAGAACGATCTCGAGCTCTGCTTCTCCAACGCAAAGCAATATAACCAGACGGAAAGCATCATCTTCCAAGATGCAAAAGAGTTGCTGGTGAGTTCAACAACCCAACAATCATCCAAATTGCTTCCTGCCTCCAACACTTTGCTTATCGCCCCTCTCAACTTTTCAGAAACTCGTACATAAAACGTACAACAAGATGGTACCTAGCGACGAGGACGGGGAGAATGGAAAAACGAAGGCACCTAATCTCAACCGTTTAATCAAAGCAAGGCTGGAGAAACTTGTGGCGAAGACTGACTTAGAGTGCGTTTTCCCTCTGTTCTATTCAGTTTCTAGCTCAACCATTGCTTCAAGCGGTCGAACGTTATCGAATGAATTCATGCAGTTGCCCTCGAAGAAGTTGTGGCCGATATATTATAAGGAGATTAAGAGACCGCAATGCTTTGAAAACATCTTCGTATGTCTCACTTACATCCCTTCTTTCAACCCACTCTTACCGTCGACGCAGAAACGGATCAAGCGGAAGGAGTATCACTCATCCAACGATTTTGCAGCCGACGTCGAACTCGTTTTTCACAATGCGTTGGCGTTCAATCAGGATGGAACTCAGATCTGGGACGATGCAATGTCACTTCGGGTACGTTAACTTGCATGCCATGTTCTAGGGTAGACAACTGACATTCGTTTACGCTCCGCAGGATCACTTCCGTCTGCTCATGTCAGATTTACCCCCTCCGCACACTCTCCCAGAATACGCGAGACCGTCGAACAAGATCAAGATTAGGCCGCCCCACGTTGTGCAGCCAACGGCTTCTGGGTCAGCTTCGCAGGCACCCAAAATTGAGCCGTCAAACTCGTCATCCCTCTTACTCCGCGTGCCAGCTAACGCAGCTCATGTCGTCAAAGCACCTCCTCAGGCGACAGCGCCAGCACCGCTTATCAATACCTCAACCTTTTCCGTGACAGCCCCAGTAACGGCGCCGAAACCACCAGCTCCGAAAGCCCCAATCCCTCAAGTACCAGCGAAAGCACCGACGCCGCAACCACCAGTCCAGACCGTTTCGTTCATCAACGCCACCCCATCGCATTACCCTAACGCGTCCTACTTCCCTCGAACAGGGTCGCCAGCAGTGGCGACTACATCTGGTACCCCACCAATACTTCGCCCCGGTTCTGTCGTGAACCCCCAATCCACTTCGCAATCTCCTGCTCCTCCTCCTGTTGTGTTACCCCCAAGTCATCAGCTGAAATCAATAACACTTCGGATACAGCCGCGAGATCGACTGTTTGAGTTGGATCATCGCGACGGAGTCAAGAGTTGGGCAGTATGGCTGAAACCAGGGGAAACGAGCATCATTGTTAGCAACGTCACTTTCATGAGTGATGAGGAGGACGAAGAGAGTAGCGGCGACGAGGAGGTTGATGCGGAGAAGCATGAGGAGGAAGATGATGCGGACATGGATGTCGACGTCGAGGCGGGTGCACCTTCCCCTACAAAGAATGGGCGGAAGAAAGGGAAAGGGAGGGGCAGGGGCAGGCCCCCGAAGGCTTCTACAATAGCTGCTAAAGCCCAGGCTGCTGCTGCGAAAGCACCCAAGGTCCCGAAAAAGAAGGCCCCGAAGATTGGAGAGGTGCAGTTGAAGCTGAATGGCGCTGTGGTCAAAGAACAATCCGAGCAAGCCGGAGAATGGAATGTCATTTTGTCTGTGGGATCGAACGTCGTCGAGGTTGGCGAGACTGGGGGCATGCTGTGGAAGGTGTATGCTGAGAGGCCAGGAGACGTCTGAATACGTCGTATCTTGCCTTTCACTTGTGCCGTCCTCATCCCCTCGTCCTGGCTTGTTGCGTTGTCGTTGTGCATCCGTTGTCGCTGTGCTGTCTGGGTCGTTGTTTTTGATGTGTTTTATTCCATTCGTTCTTTGGTTCTGTCTCTTCTATATAGTTATATACAGTAAGCCTCCGCTGGGTCTTGTCTTAATCCATATGGTCGCGGCTTCATGCCAGTTGTAAATAATTCAAGCTTGATGTCTTATATCCACGATGGAAATGGATGGTGTTCGCTTATCAAATCGTACGCAATGATTTTGGCCTGTCAGAAACCAAATGGCATGGGGCCAATGGCCAGACGAAGTTACATAGAAGGCGAGAGACTACAACAAAGGATATCAATCATTATTCAACATAACTATTACATGGACGATGAGCCATAAGAGACCAAAATGTGGGAGGAAGTATATGAGAAATGGGACTTCGCAGCACTGTCACAGTTTGCCACTGATAGTACAAGGGATTTGCATGATGGGCCAAATTTTGGCCGAGAAAACAATTAGCTCCGGAACGCCCAGATTTAATTCCGAGAGAGAGAGAGAGAGAGAGAAATGACCGAATTTTCCACTTCGAGTCGGCTTGTTGACAACGAGCTGATCAGAGGTGACAAGGTTTCGAAGTTCACCCCGAGGCAACCTCGCTCCGGCGACAGCCAGAACGGGATGAAAAAATGGGCTCTTTATGCTAGAGAAAGGCAACAACTAGGATAGTCTTGACATATCAGAAAGGCGAGACAGATCTGGAAGACGTTTCAGTGGTTGGGCAATCTGATGGTGTCGTACATCGCTCTCAGTTGTGTGATGGCAGGACGATCCCCGACTCTCTCCTGTGTGCAGGCAATGAAGATGTCACGGAAAGGAGGCGGAGGAGGGGTATCGAGAAGGACTTCGCGGTTGAGAGGGTTGTTGTAGAAGCAGTATGTCCACAACAGCGTGCCGAGAGCAAAAACATCGTTGGCAAACGAGAACTTACTGTAATCGCCGTCATCGATTTCAACAGGGCGGCAGTGAGGAGTGGCGTTGTGACACTAAAGGTCGCAGATGACAAGCGGATTGGAATCGAGGATGTTCCTCATAACAAGGTCGCAATGTACAATTCCGAGTGAGTGCAAGTATGCGACACCGTCGATGACCTCGAGCATCCATCGTCTAATGTTTTGAACCCTGCCTTCGTTCTTGTGAGACATGATATTCGTCACGGAGTCATGCTCGAATTTGGGAAACACGAGAGCCCCGTCTTTTGTCCTTCCCAGCAGCTGTACCACGTGAGGGGAACCCCGGGACTGCAGCAAGTATCGGATCTCTTTCTTGTATGTTGGATTCTTGGAGAAATGCTGATCGGCGTCGAATGCGATAAGGGGTAGTTGGGCAACTTCCTCGCTGCAGTCCTCAACATCAGGGTCAATGTCATCATCCTCTATCATCGCTTTCTTGATCGTATCGCGAACATCGTTTCCGATAATTTCAAGATCGCAATTACAACGAGGGAGATCACTTTTCAACCGCAAAATATCGCTAGCCAGAGTTCCAGGCGGACCGATCAGTTTTACGTAGTAAGGCGCATCCCCATACCAAACCTCGCATCCACCAGGTACCATGGCTGAGGTTTGGATAGTGGTCCAAAGTGAGATCTTGTGCCTCCTTTGAAACATTTCCTCTCGATAGCGAGAGACATATTCAGAGAAAGATTCGTCGTTCCAAGAAGGGTCTTGTGTAGGTAGACTCAACGATATACCATCGTCGTTTCAGTGAATTTGGCAAAAGGGAAAGTCACAAACCTGGGTTGATTTGCGTGGAACCAAACATATCTGTTGGCGTTAGAATGCAATTGTCGATGGGATATGGTAGACAGACACAGACAACCAGCTTGTTGGAAGCGTTCTGGTAAATTTCCCGTGAAATTCAATCCGTGGGCAAGAATTTCGGCAGCTTCGCCATCGTCTCGAGGGCTTTTGGAGTTGGCCGAGTTGGCTCCGGAACGCCTAGTTTGGTTCCGAAACCCCTGGAAATGACCAATTTTTGCTGAACTTGGCAGCTTCGACCTGCATTATTTCATCGTTTCCTCAGCGTTTGTACAAACATCTTACTATCAACTCTTATCACTAGCAGGTCAGTGAAAGTGTAAACTGAGCATTCTTATTCCCCGTCTCTGTTGATTCTGATGAAAGAACAGATCTGCTGGTTGGATCAGATTGCTTTGAACGGAAACACCTTTGTAGAGCATTTTCTGCGTCACCTTGGTTTTAATCATCACCGCCTAAAAATTCTGAAGCTCTATCGCACGACTTATAAAGGCACCTAAATTGCGGATATGGCACCTACTGCTATGAACGCAACCGCCGAAATCGTCAAGGATGAGGTCTTGTCGAAAAAGCTTCCTGTCAAGGTTGTGAACCCAGAGGAAGACATTGATGTAGAGGACAACGATGAGGAGGATGAGGATGGAACTGGTGAAGGAGTTGTGACTGGTGAGTTTGTTACTGCCACTTGCACAAGCAATGGATTCACCAGTCTTCTTATACGGCGTAGGGGAAGGGAAGAAGAAAAAGAAGAAGAAGAAATCAAAGAAGAAGAAGCTGGAGCAATCGGAACCGCCGCGTGTTGGCTTGTCGAAACTCTTCCCCAGTGGTATCTATCCGGAGGGAGAGATCCAGCACTACAAAGACGAGTATGTACCCTATTTGCCTATTCGACTGTCGAACTTCGATTGACGAGTTACCCACAGCAACACATGGCGAACAACCTCCGAGGAGAAGCGTTATGACGAGAAAATGGCCAACGAAGACCCGGAAACGACCTACAACGACATTCGTCGCGCTGCGGAAGTGCATCGTCAAGTGCGACAGCGCGCGAGGAAATTCATCCGACCCGGACTCACAATGACGGAGATCGCAAATTATATTGAGGATGGGACGCGCGCATTGGTTGAGGAGAATGGCCTTGAGAGCGGTGTAGGGTTTCCCACTGGTTTGAGTTTGAATCACTGTGCCGCCCACTATACCCCAAATGCAGGGGATACAGTTGGTGCGTTGTCTAAACTTCTTGGCGTAACAGAGATTCATTCTATGTTACGTATAGTTTTGAAAGAAGGGGACGTATTAAAGGTGGACATCGGTGTTCACGTGAATGGGAGGATCTGTGATTCTGCGTTCACCCTTACGTTCAACCACGACTATGACAAGCTGCTTGAAGCTGTCAAAGCTGCTACCGATACTGGTGTTCGGGTATGTCTTTCAGTCAGATATTTTACGTTACTGGATGTTGAGGAGGGTATTTACAGGAAGCCGGTATTGATGTGAGGTTAGGAGACCTCGGAGGTTTGATCCAGGAAACCATGGAGTCGTATGAGGTAGAAATCGGCGGTAAGATCCTTCCAGGTCAGTGTTTCATGGAATTGTTCAAAAGGCAATTATTGATGCAGACTAGTCAAACCCATCAAAAACCTGAGTGGGCATAACATTGAAAAATACCAAATACACGGAGGCAAATCCGTGATGTTGGTGCAGAACGACGACGACACGAAGATGGAAGAGGGTGACTACTTTGCGATCGAGACCTTCGGGTCCACGGGACAAGGTTATATTGTTGAAAGTGTGAGTAAACATACAAGCAACGTTGATTATCATTGTCCACTGATGATTATTATGCAACAGGGAGACTGCTCCCATTATGCACGACGGAAGGATGCACCACATGTACCACTGAGGTGAGTCGTGTGTTGCTGTGTGTGGGGTGATGTCTTTCGCGTGTGGTTATGCTGATCACACAATGCTTGGAATCAGGCTTACGACCGCAAAATCACTTCTGAAAACGATCAACAAGAACTTTGGAAGTCTTCCGTTCTGCCGGCGGTACCTTGATCGCGTTGGGGAAAGCAAGTATCTTTTAGCCTTGAATAATCTTGTGCAGCAGGGAATTGTGCAAGATTATCCGCCGCTGTGCGACCAGCGTGGATCGATGACGGCCCAGTTTGTAAGTTTTTCAGCGGATGGTTTGAAGGAAATGACGCTGATGAGACTCGAAGGAACACACGATCTTACTTCGGCCGACCGTAAAAGAAGTAGTGAGCCGAGGAGACGATTATTGATGACGTTGCGGGGTAACCGGTGCGGGGCAAGTCATATGACTTCCCGGATTGGGTGATCGGTAGTGCCTTCCGTCCATGGTCGCATGTTCCATAATCCTGAAACTGCCAATTGTAACCTTTTCTCTCGCTCTCGTCCACTTGACTGTCTGCTCTCATTCTTGCATGCATGTCGCTCTGGCTCTTCAAATCTTCTGTTCCTCCAACTCCGCAGCAGCAGCCAACACAGCGCTCGCCAGATCAATCCCTGCTTCATTATGAGACTGGCTCACCTCCCCCTTCAGCTCGTGTAGATCGTAAGCTCAAGCTCAAACCGCGACGGCCCTTGCGTATTTGGGATTACTGGAAGTTTGGCGCTATTGTTGCCGCCAAAGGTAAGGCTCAAGACGCATCCTTTGCTTTATTTCTGGCAACTTATGCCTTTCACGTAGCTACCGAGGTTACATCCGACGTTCTCTCCCATCACATCTGGGGACCTCGTCGCAAATCATGGGGTATAGAGATGACCATTGTCACCAGTCTCATTCGCGGCGCAGAGCGTCACAGCGCTTTCGTGGACATCGTAAGTCCCACTTAGAGACTCTTACACTTTCTGATCTTGGTGACCACAGGGAACTATCCGCACGCTCATGAGTATCGGTGGGCTTGTTCCCCTACCCTCGGATGCACTCGTCACTCCAGTCACCTTCCGCGTCAAGAAACGTAAACTCCGGGGCATTCTAGCAGAATTCGATTCACTAGAAACTGGACATAGGGAATTGTGTGGCGAGTGGGTAGTTGGCAGGAAGACGTGGCAGCGTATGCAGGCGGAATGGAAGGCCTCGAACACGCTCAACTCGGTGTCACCCAAACTCAATGGTGCTATGCCTCAGGAGGACACTGCCAGCGGATCACCTAACCTTCCCCCGAAGGGGAAGGAACGTGTCATCCTCTACATCCATGGAGGTGCGGTGGCGCCTTGGGCGTCGAATGATCATGATACATTTTCAATTGGGACTGATGATACATGTCATTGCAGGTGCATACTATTTATCAAGCGCAGCAGCTCAAAGGATCATATCCATACCACTTGCTAAATATACTGACTCCCGCGTTTTTGGTAAGTTTTCTTCGGTCCAGATATAAATAAACTATGATGACTTCTTCCGCTAATCTTATCACCCTCCAAACAGCGCTCGATTATCGATTGGCACCAGAAACGTGCTTCCCTGGGCCCCTGCATGATGTCGTCAGCGCGTATCTTCGACTCGTCGAAGATTTGCAGATACCGCCAGAGAACATCATCATATGCGGAGACAGTGCCGGAGGTGGTCTTTCCCTCGCTTTACTCATGTATATCCGGGACAACGGGTACGCCATGCCGTCCAGTGCCATCCTCATGTCTCCTTGGGTTGGTTAGTGCTCCGTCTCTTATTTTTCTCACCCAAACCGATGCAGTTTTCTCTCCCTTGCTCCAGATCTGACGATGAGCTGCGAATCGTGGGACTCCAATGCCCCATATGACGTTGTTCCCTTCCCAACCGCCGATAATCACATGAATCCTATCGCACTCTACTTGGGCGAACAGACGGAAACTTATCTCACCCATCCATATGCGAGTCCACTCTTTGGAGACTTCAAGGGTTTACCGCCGCTACTTATACAAGCAGGTGATGCAGAAGTGCTTAGGGATGAGATCATGCTGTTAGCACATAAGGCTACCTTGGCAGGCGTGGAAGTGCGGCACGAGTTATACGAAGACGCTGTAAGTCTTCCTCGCCATATTTCCAAATGCGCCTTATTCTAACGAACGTTGCTTCAAGATCCATGTGTTCCAAGCATATCCCTTCCTAGATGCCTCACGCCGCTCGTTTGAGTCGATGCGCAACTTCGTACGGAAGGTCTTGCCTCAATATCAAAGTCAATCACCGAAGTCACTTGGCGTGATCGCTGAGCAAGGGCTAGAGCGAGAAATAGAGAACGAACACGCTGTTGTGGTAGGAGGGGATGGTGTCGAGGCACCTGCTGCGTTGGATCAACAAGCACAAGTTAGCGAGTTTGGAGTGACTCCCAAGCATCCATTAGACGGGGAGAAGAGGAGATCCATTTACCGAAGCGAACGTTCTGGTGCAACCGATGATGACCAGAATGACAACGCGGAGGAAGACGTTGGTCCTAGTTGGGTGAAGTCGCCCACTTTACCCGCTCTGCCGCGCAATGGCTGTTCAATGGTTGGCGATAGCAAAGAAAAACATGATTTCGAGCATATAGAAAACGCGGAATCACTAGATTTTGCAGATATCCCGCCCTTGTGTCTGTCTCCTCCTTCACCATCACCGATGCCGCACCACTCTTCATCAGTACCACCTCCCTCGCCACGACCAGTTCTGTCGAACTTCCCTTCATCGAACTCTTCAGTCAGATCAGCATCCTCCCTAAGAATCTCCGTATCGCCATTCCCGACCCCTCCTCGTTCGACTTCTGCATCGCCGCCTTTTGTAGAGGGTCCACGTAGAATACAATCCGCCAATTCCTTGGCCACATTCGCCTTACAATTCAAGCACGACAACGGCGACACTCCCCCCGGATCACCCCAGCCTTTCGCTAAAGGTATCGGGCACCAGCATCACAAACGCAATTCTTCATCTGCATCGCACAATTTTTCGATCAACCTGTTCGCTTCGTCAAAGAGACGCCTGGCTCATTCGCGATCCACGACATTCCTTGGTTCACCGAGGAACCTAACGATGTCAAGTATCCAACAACCTCCTTATCCTCCAGTGCCGCCGCTCTCTCCGTCGCCTTCCGTGAGGAAGAAGCGGTCATTCGGTGGGTTGATGATGGGTGGTCGGAAGGAAAGCGGGTTTGATGACGAGCCAAGTGCGGGTGTGCAGTCGCTGGTGGATGATTGGACGCGGTCCGGACCTGCAAACCAGACGACGGTGTTCAGCGCCCAACCAATGTCACGCTGACACGAAGGAAAGGTGGATCAGGGACAATATTCTTCGATTTTACTTTATTTTCAACATTGCCAACCATAATCTTGCCATTTCAAATTTTACGTTCCACGGCATCACTATTGGAATCCAACAGCGGTTCTAGGACAATCCATACGATACCCACACCCATCTTTATGGCACGACCTGTAGCAGTACAGCCCCACTACCTCCTGATGAGTTTGCTCGTTATCACAATGTAACATGTATCATAGGTAGAGTAGAGAGTAGAATGTAGAATATTACTAACCCAATTAAATGATTACTCGCGGAATCCGAGGAATGTGAATGTTCTGAATGTGATGACGGTAATATGGTATAACATTGTGCTATATGGATGGCTCATTATGATTCCGATCCAAAATGTGGCAGAAAGATAAAAACGGGCTAATTCGTAATAAATCGTAAGTAAAACATCAATCAGGGCAGCAATGTCGTAGGGAGCAAGTAGGACCCGAAAAGTCGAGCAACTGGGAGATGTCCGCATATAATTTCAGGATATTGTGTCATCCTTTACTCCCTGGCACGTCCAGACATGATCTCCTGGCCTTTCCTATGAATCTCCAACTCCTCGATCACATTCATAAGCGCATTGCACTCCCAATTGCCAAATATGAATCCTTCATAAAGCATAGTCGTGGCCAGCCACGCGATAAAGACAGTGAAAAGCATGAATATCGGGTTGATCCATGAATGGGGCAACCATGCGGAGCCAATGATGATTCCAAACAGGAGGAGCAGGCAGAGACCAAATATGATGAGCTCTCGTCGAGAGCGTTCGCGAGAGAAGCGGTAGCATGATGTTAAGGCCTGGATGGTAGTAGCAATTGCTGCATTGGATAGCTCTTTCGAGGGAGAGCTGGCTGGGGATCCAGTTGCAGGAGAGTCATCGGCTGTTTCGGGGTCCAAAATTTCGAGTGTGGCTTCGAGACCAAAGTGGTCAGAGTGAGAAAATGTGCGCCCTGGCACATTTTCCATCAAAATGACTTGAGAATCTCTAGCTTTGAGAATAGGGAGATTTTGGCCAGGACGGTTGGGTTGGCGGTATAGGACATAGTCAAGGCGTTTACCCCAAGAGCCATGGGTATAGCCTTTGCCTGCTGACCAGGTGTTCAATGGAGAGTCGGCAGTGATGCCGAGCTGGTGGACTGCTTCTAGAGGTGTAGTCACAGATGCTGGGTCAACATTTGGATGCGTCACTACCCAAGTATCAGTTAGAGATGCATGGTCCAGGATAACGGTCATGGGAAGAGTAGGCGGGATGCTGTTGAAGTCGCCGAGCTATGATGAGGACAAATAACTCGGTCAATATTAGAACGCCGGCAAGCAAAGAAGACAAGTACAGACTGCAATGACATATCGTCCAACTTCTGCGGCGTGCTTAGCAAGCTTGGCGAACTCCCATGCATTGACAAGACGGTGCGCCCTGTTATACTCTGGCCCATCTTCACCCCCTTTGGCGAAGAGCTGCATCAACCTTGTCAGAGATATGGTGTGAAGAAGGGAAGGGAGGTACATACATGAGTATTGAATACTTGGACTTGGCCAAGTACGGGATGAAGAAGAACGACGCTGGCAGCCGCTTTGCCTACGAACCAGTCTCCCGCAGCGACATCAAGTGGTGTTCCATTGAGGGAATATGGGTGGATCGAAGTTGAAACAAATGGATAACGGCTGAATATGGCGAGGCCTGCACCTAACGCACCGCTAAAACGAGGCGAAGCCAATGAACACGTTGAGTTCCACTGGAATGAGGAAGTAAAATACAATTCCATACCTGTAGAAGAATTTAGAGTACGGCAAGCGCTTAGCTACGCTGCTCTGCACCCGCTCATAGTGCGCAAAGACCCAGATTTCCTGGAGCGCAATGATGTCGTGATCAGACTTTTCCAGCTCTCGCGCTATGGCCTCAATACGCTCCTCAAGGTTCTTCGCGATATATTTGAGACCCCTGTTTATTGTTAATATCTTGTCTTCTCTGATAACAAAGAAACATACCAGCAGTTGAGGCTGAGGACGCGAATGCGTGATTCGCCTGACATGACCGTTGCGGTTAAGAGCAAGGCTATAATTAGGTTAGAGCGTGACTGGGTATAATAAAGTTGTGACATAACGCATCTTGCATTTGGACGACGATGTCGACCTTGTCGTCGAACGAGTGCGTTCCCCTCCATCCACCCTTCTCCTCCTCCTACTCAATCTCTACCCACCCTCCAGCATCGAAATCGCAACAAGAGCGGCCGACCACTTCACCCGCATCTACTACACCACATATGACTCCGACACACGCTTAGCCGACCTTCCCCACTTCTATCGTCCGAATTCATCTTTGACATGGAACGGGAAACCGTTTCAGGGAGCAGATGGCTTGAAGCAATTAGTAGCTAAGATGCCGGCGACAAAGCATGAAGTGCAATCTTTTGATTGCCATCCAATACCAGGTTCGTTTGTGCACTTCCTATACCACTCGTCTGTTCTGACGAACCCAATTACAGGAGCGCAACCCCCGTCACTCCTGATAACGGTCTCTGGGAACGTCACCCATGGCCGTGGACCCTCTGGAAACCCGCCAGACACCCCTCAGCGATCAATAGAAGGACACCCCCGTGTCTTCTCTCAGACCTTCATTCTCGTTCCAGACTCGACCGCACCGCCCACCAAACCGGGAGAGGTGGCTAAATATTACGTTAGTGCTGATGCAGTGCGTTTCGTTGGTTAGATTACTTGTGAGTGCATTGTTCCAGGAATTGCGACCCGATACTAACTTACTCTCATAGCCCGTCGTTAGCAATATATCATTTTTTTCCGTTGTGAAAGACACGCGTCCATAATCATTAGTGGGCTTGCAACTTCATCTATGTATCCTATTGGACCTTGTACAACTGCACCTTTGTTTTCTGGGTCTCACAAGATCCCCGAGTAATTAACTTCCATCTTCGCACAGGAGTAGAAGTACAACAGGATTCCAATTACAATAACGAGATTATTGAGATTCAAAAATTAAACTACAATGACAACAAAAATGTAATACATCTCCAAAGGTCCTTCAACCGAACGTTTGACTCTGTAGATATAAAGTGAATATTTTTTCTACCATGGCCGAGTGAAGGAAAGAAACGTACCGAACGAGCACTCCTCTTGATCTTCGATAATCGCCACTCGTCTGGCTTTTCGTACTTATTGAACAGCGGCTCGATTTTCTCTTGTCTCTTGCGTTTACTGATCTTGTTCGCATCAGCGACCTTGAAGAATTGAGGTGCGACTTCGACAAGCCATTTGGGTTCCACAGCTGTCACGTTGTGGCAGTACTCGCGCGTCGTAAGCACCAATTCGTGGTATACCAGCCATTCGGGGTTTCGGTTGAACAGAGCGGAAGATGGATGGATGTAGACGGGTGTGCCTTCCACGAGCGTTTTGTAACCTTCTTGAGGGTCCTTCTTCGCTGCATTCCGGAAGAATCCAGAACAGATAGCTTTTCGGACCATGTTGAAATCTCGCCCGGCGGACAAAATGTCATGCTTGTAACTGAGGAACAGGATCAGCATAAAAAAACAACCTTGTATGTTAAAAAAGACATACCGATCCATGATGCCCAACAACTGCTTTCTCACATCCTGAGCCCTGCGCATGCTCCTGGCCTGGATGAAATTTTCATAACACCAAGGATTTGAG
This sequence comes from Crassisporium funariophilum, assembly GCA_014925845.1. Classification (NCBI taxonomy): domain Eukaryota; kingdom Fungi; phylum Basidiomycota; class Agaricomycetes; order Agaricales; family Crassisporiaceae; genus Crassisporium; species Crassisporium funariophilum. The sequence goes on from JACGCL010000001.1 coordinate 819,736, forward strand.
AAGTTCGCCCCCTTCCACCCATTATACACTGTCAACAGTGTCAAATGATCTCCTTCAGGCTGGTGAAACTTGGCTTTTTTAGAGTCAGCCTGTCCTTGTTTCTCCTTCGGTCTGTAAAACACGGACTGCACAGAAAGCATGGCCACGATCGAGAGAATCTCCTCTGAGCATCCCAATTCGACAGACGCGATTAACATCTTGGCCAGAGGAGGTTCCATAGGGAAATCGGCCATCTTTCGTCCCAATCTCGTCAACAGGCCTTCGTCGTCTAGTGCCGACAGGGCATACAACGACTCCAGAGCCGTCAACATGGTTTGTGCTGGAGGGGGGTCCATAAAATCAAAGCTGAGCAGATCATTGATTCCCATTGCCTTCAGCTGGAGAATTGTAGCTGACAAGTTCGTGCGTTGTATATCAGGAATTGAGTTGGGCAACATCTCATTCCTGTAAGCCGCCTCCGTGTACAGACGGTAGCACTTTCCAGGCCCTGTACGTCCAGCACGACCCGATCGCTGCCGTGCTTGCGCTTGGGAGATGGGCATGACGACTAGGGAGTCCATACCCAATCGAGGGTCATACGCATTCTGTTTCGAGAATCCAGGATCGATAACGTAGTAGATGCCCGGAATTGTCAAACTCGTCTCAGCGACATTCGTAGCGATGACAACTTTACGAGCACCCGGCGGGGTAATTTCAAACACCCTGGACTGGACTTCTGAAGGGAGGGCGGAGTAAATGGGTAAGATGATGAGCTCGGGAACTTTAGGACCTAGGGCCTTCATTCGCTCAAACAAGATTTCGCAGGCCGTGTCGATCTCTTCTTGACCCGTGAGGAAGAGCAGGACGTCGCCAGGAGGTTCAGAAAGATGAATTTGCATGACGGTGATGAGTGACGCATCGAGGTAGTCGGATTCAGGTTCCTTGGTGTACAAGACTTCGACAGGATAAGCTCGCCCAGGAATGGTGAAAATAGGACAGCCGAAGAAGTATTTGGAGAACTTTTCGGCATCGAGTGTTGCGGATGTGACAATGAGTTTCAAATCGGGTCGGCGTTTGACAGCCTCTGTTAAGTGAATTGTTAGAAAAGATTGACGTGCCAAACCGAGGGGCAACTTACTCTTCATAAGTCCAAACAACACGTCCGTAGCAATAGTACGTTCGTGTGCTTCGTCCAACATGACCACAGAATAACTGCTGCAGAGCGGGTCGATCAGGCATTCACGCTGTAACATACCGTCCGTCATGTATTTGATCCGTGTCTCTGGACTTGTGCAGTCCTCGAAACGGATGGTATACCCGACTTCCTGTCCCAGGCGGCAACCCACCTCTTCCGCAACACGCTTGGCAACTGACATAGCAGCTACACGTCGCGGCTGAGTGCAGCCAATGCGTCCTCTGTCTGCGTATCCTGACTCTGCGAGGTACTGGACCATCTGTGTCGTTTTGCCTGAACCAGTATCACCGACCACGATGAGGACTTGATGCTAGATATAATATATATCAGATACGCTGTGATGCTCAGAGAAATTTGATTGAACGAACCTCGTCGATAGCTTTAAGGAGCGGGTCTCGAAGTTTGTAGATAGGCAAGCTCTTCCGTTGATCCTGTATGCTGAGACTTGTGATCTCTCCGAAAGTCGTCGTTTTGTTGAAACTCGACTGCTTCCAAGAAGGTACTTCTCCAGCCTTCTGACCTTTGAGATTCCCTCGCAAATCTTGTGCAAATATTTTGTCGGCTTCCTTTGACATCGGGTCTTGCCAAGGTTGATTGAAATCCCTAGCTTGAGAATCCACCTCTTCATTGGCTTCCTGCTGCCTCAACTCTCGCCGCTCCTTCGCAAGAGAAGCGCCAGCAAGAGCTGCTCGATTCAGAGAGCCATCAGGAGCTTTTACGACCTTCACAGGACTCAAGTCGAGAGTTCTCTTCGTCTGTCCAGCCAAGAACGGAGGTTCATCCTCCCTAATCTCCACATCAAGTTCTTCCTCGATTTCTACATGTGCCATGGGGTTGTTGAAATCCTCATCGAGTTCCGGGTATTCTGAGGCGTCGATAGCGCCAGATGAGATGAGTTGCTTAATCTCCCACCTTTCTGGAGATGTAAGACGTTTTGCAGACCGTACGGGACCCTCGTCCTTTGATCGTAAGGGCATAGCATTGGCACCAGAAGAAGCACGAGCAGCTTGCACGCGTTCTTCCTCCATCTCGGCTTCAGACCTTATGCGGAGGTGTGGTGTCAAGTCTCGACCAGTTACCTGGTCCACGTCCTTCATCGAAAGCCCAACTTTGGTCCCCGCCACGCTCATGACCTTGACTTTCACAACCTTTCCTCGACTAAGCAAGTCGGAGGCAGAGTTTGCCCGTGCCCCTACCTGGATCATGGACACATGAACCATGCCTGAATATACATCAGAATTCTAGGATATTCTCACAAATGTAAAGAAACGCACCTTCAACGCGTCCTGCAACTCCGTCAAGTGTCACAAATGCGCCAAACTCTTTGAGACCTGACACCTTTCCGTCGTAGATTTTGAATAACACTGGTTTGTCATCAAGTTGTGGTCTGCCACCACCATACCTGTCCCCTCGTCCGTTACCCCTGCCTCTCGGAGGACTTGGGCTTCGCCTTCGGGGGGAGCGTGATAGATCACGTCTTTGACGCTTCGTTGGCGGTTCATCTTCGTTTGGACGCTGCCCCGTTTTGCGTCCAGAAACCAAATCTCCAAGCTCCTGCAGAAACACATCGTCTGCTACTGCAGGTGGAAGCTCCTTATCCTTCACCGCAAGACCCGGAAACATGCGCTTCCTTCTCTCCATTTCGGAGATTTCTCCATTGTCTGCCTTGCTTTTCCCGTCCACTTTCGAGGACTTCGTCTTGCGCTTCTTGTATCTTGGGTGCATGCTGAGGATAAGGCGGTCGACATTTTCAACGAAAGAGTCGGGAAACCCTGCGTCCATTGACTTCAATGTGGCCTTGAAATCGGCTAAACTTTTGTTGGACTGATCATGGAGGCTGATGATGAACTCTGCAAGGGTTTTGTCATTGAGTCTGGTATGATTTTCAATCTCTTGAGTGATTTTGGCCACTAAAGAGAGATATTCGAGATTGTAAATGTCTGCGTCGGCCATGAAACTGAAGGACGCGGTGGGAGGAAGAGGTAAGCCAAATCCAGGAAACGCACAAGTTGCGCACAAGCACTTCAATTTTACGTAATACTATGGTCACCATTTTATCAGTGACGGGCTGGGTCACTCTCACCACCCACCACTGTTGCATGCCTCCCAGAAGAGGAATAGTGAAATCGGGGAATGCTGGGAACTCATCCAAACCCGGAAAGCCCACCCCGCAGATCCAGGACGTAAACGACTCGAGTTCAACAACAAAGAAAACGGAGCCACCACCATTGTTTCCTCCTGGCTCGAAATTTCCACTTAGTCTGTTGAACGAGAGGTACAGTTTTTCCACCATACACCTAAGATATATGAGAGTTGAGATTGATTCCAGATGCCAGAAAGAAGGCTGGGAAAGACCTGTGGTGGATACGGTGCGTTACTCTCTTTCACTCATTACATACATTCGTAGCAACTTCTTTATAGAGACGTCGCCCGGATGGATGGTCTTTTGTCGTGACACTGAGCAGACATAACAAAAAAACCTCACAGATGGACAAAGTTGTAATGGAACCACACCCGCCATACTGCAGACCGACAGCCATAGAGGCGAGGCATTGGGGTGCTACCTACGCTCTTTACCGTGTTCGTGGCGACATCTTTTCATTGACACTACATTTGATGAATTTGTGGCTGCATGTGTCGATAGTTTTGCAATCGCATTCAGCTTCATTTGGTTCTTCCACCGGAGCCGAGAGCTTATTGGAATGAGTTGGCAGAGGAACACAAGAAGGTTCCAGAGCACCAGAACTGGATGTACGAAGCCGACCCTTTTCTTGCTCAACAGGGGGTGCAGGAACGCCAGGCAAAGGCTGACAAAAAGCGGCAAGAGGCATCGACATCCAACACTCAGAATGCAGAAACGACACGCAAGGCTTCCAGCTCTAGTGAACTTTCTGGGTCTCCCGAAGTAAGAATGGCATCATCGTTGCGCGAGTTGGTAGAGGATGCTATCAAACAGGTTAGTTCAAAAAAATCACAACGACAAACGAGTTATTGAGATGGATATAGGGCATGTCTGCTTATCCAGACGCTGCAGATCCTTCCTCCTCATCCCTTCTCCAGGAGGATATTCCTAATCTATCACGTCAATTAGGCCACCTAGGTTTCAATCAGGCGCAAATTCGAGACGTTACAAAATTCTTGTCAGAACCGTCAGCTTTTGCATCCAACCTATTGGGCTCTCTTTCCCCTCTTGAAGCATGCATAGAATACTTGATATTGCATGTGCCAGAGTGCGACCTTCCACAACGATTTTTACCAACAAACAATTCTTCCAATCCGTTCATCACTTCTGCCTACTCTGGCAATGATGATTTAAAAAGGCGCTGGATTCAGGATAAGGCTGTCAAGGAGGCTGGCTGGCCTCCTAACGCAGTCAAAGAATGCACGGCAGACATGACAACAATACAGAGTTGGGATCTTCTCATGGTTGCGCTTGGGAAGAAGCTCATCGGGCTGCAGATGAACGATACCGCAACCGATACTTCACCAGCTTATCCCATTGAGGAAGACGAATATATTGCTCTTGGTGCTCGATTGGAAAATCCAGGGCACATCATACTTCCCTTATTCAGTGCTCCCATCGACATCCATATATTATTCTCAGGCGATGCCCAATATCCACGGCCTGGATACATTCCCATTTACATCACTTCCAAGACAATCCCAGCCTACGTCCGACTTCATCTGCTTTCAGTTCTGCTGCTAGCTATGGAGCACAAAAGCGATTTGGAAGTAGGTGAAGGTTATTTCATGACTGTTATGCGCATAGTAGAAGAAGAATGGGTCTTGATTGAAGATAACGGCCCACCTGATATGTCAACAGTCCTTCGACACCTTCTCCCTCGCCCTGAAAGATTTGTCCCCGATCCCAACGTCATTCCTGGCACGATTGATTCCCCAGGGCCTCAGAAACAGAAAGGAAGACGGTATGCCCGTAATGTGCTCGGCGATGCACAAATACGACTTAACCTTGAGGGTGTGCAGCAAACGGACAAGGTACGATGACTTTCTGGGCATCCTCTTGGAAATCACTCTGAGCGTTCTTGCAGTATAAGAAAATGCTAGAGAGTAGAGCGAAACTCCCCGCTTTCAAGGCCAAAGAAGATTTTCTGGACAAGTTGGGTAAGAGCCGAGTCGTGGTCGTCGTTGGTGAAACGGGTTCGTGACTCCTAATACCTACCTGAACAATACTAAAACACTAAAACACTCAAATGTCTATCAGGGTGTGGGAAAACGACACAACGTGAATATTCTTAACCTTTATCCTAAGTTCTCCGTCATTGAAGTCCTATCAGTGCCGCAATTCATACTGGATTCCCTCATAACCTCCAACCGCGGCTCGCAGGCATCTATCATCGTGACCCAGCCACGCAGGATCTCCGCTATCTCAGTTGCTGCTCGAGTCTCCCAAGAACGCATTGACGATGGTTCTGTGGGGTATGCAATCCGCGGGGAAAGCAAGCAAGACCGGAATACGAAACTTTTGTTCTGCACAACCGGTGTCGTCCTTCGCCGTCTCAGCTCCGGAGATACTCTTGAAGATGTATCTCATATCGTTGTGGATGAGGTAAGAGTCCAGCTTGTATAACAGTATCTGTATTGAATGAACCTAGGTTCACGAACGCTCGGTAGACGGAGATTTCCTCCTCCTCGAGTTGAAGGAACTGCTCAAGCACCATCCAACACTCAAGGTAGTCCTGATGTCAGCTACCATCAATCACGAAACTTTCGTGAAATACTTCAACGGCGCCCCACTCTTAATGATACCAGGGTTTGCACACCCTGTTGTAGACAAGTCCGTGAACATTCCAACTGTCGCCTCTGAAACAAGACTGATAACGTCCCAGATATTTAGAAGATATTATCCCGATAATTAACTACAGACCTGCATCCGTCAAACCGACTAGGAAGGAGAACGCAGACGCTCAAAAAGCTTTGCGCCAGGAATACCTGTCTAGTGGTCTAGATGAGTCAAGTGTTACTGCCATCCAAAATATTACTCGATCGGAACGGATCGACTACCAGGTACTTTGGATTCTGATCTCCTCTACTTTTCTAACTCTATTGTCAGTTGATAGCCTCCCTTGTTGAGCACATTGTTTCAACTGTAACCACTCCTGGTGGTGTCTTAATCTTCCTCCCCGGTGTTGGCGAAATCAGACAATGCATCGACGCAATACGAAAAGGCGTCCGTAATAAAGAGGCGGTTATCCTCCCTTTGCATGCCAATCTCTCCAATGATGAGCAACGACGTGTCTTCGAACTCACCAAATCTTGGAAGATTATTGCCGCCACCAATGTCGCTGAGGTTCGGATTGGTTCCAGCTCTTTCTAAGATTTGAGCTTACATTCCGTATAGACCTCAATTACTATCGACGATGTTGTATACGTCATTGACGCAGGAAAAGTCAAGGAAACACAATATGACCCGGAAACCAGTCTATCTCGTCTAGTTGAAACCTGGGTAACTCGGGCTGCAGCGAGGCAGAGGAGAGGACGTGCTGGACGTACACAGCCAGGAACGTGTTACAAGTTGTACACAAGAAAGCAGGAAGTGAATATGGCGAAGTTTCCTATTCCCGAAATACTTCGTGTTCCCTTGGAGAGTATATCACTGGCTGTGAAGGCCACAAGAGAAGACCAAGACGTCAAGGTTAGTCTTATCGTATTGGAGTTCGTCATGACACTCATATTGTTCAGAAATTCTTGAGCCAAGCCATCGACCCCCCTGCTGTTGGTGCAATGGACAAAGCATGGTCTATTCTCGAAGAACTTGGGGCAATTGACGATGCAGGAAAATTGACTGCACTGGGGAAGCACATCGTAAGTGCGGTTATACTTCCATCGATATATTCCTCATTCGCTTCAAGTCAATGCTTCCCGTGGATATTAGGCTCGCTAAGGTGGGTTTGAGTAAGACCGGCTTTCCATCGAAGTGCTCAACCTGTGATATAGATGCTCATATTGTCGACCATATTTCAATGTCTGGACCCTATCCTGACAGTCGCGGCTCTTTTATCATCGAAACCACTGTTTCTTAGTCCAATGGAAAAAAAGGACGAGGCCTCAAGGTACGTACGGGCGAAACGCGGGCTCAATTTTGGCTAAGAGACTTTCTGTCAGGGCGCGAGATCGGTTCCTCACCGGCAACAGTGACTTGTTGACCGATGTAAAAGCATACAACGACTGTGTCAAGATGCACAAAGAAGGAAAATCCCAGGGTGCGGTCAAATCGTTTTGCGAAGAAGTAAGGTCTCTCCATGTCTTGTTTCGTGATAGTTGCTTATTTCGACACAGAACTTCATATCTAGCGCCACAATCCGCGAAGTATCTTCGCTTCGCCAAGACTTTGTGAACTCTTTGGTCGAGATTGGATTTATCCCTCGCGATTCAACGCCATCTACCCCAGCCCTTAATCGCGGCAGTGACAATATAAACCTTGTCAAGGGGGTGATGGTTGGAGGCTTGTGGCCTCGCGTTGCAAGAGTTCATCTGCCGAAGGATCGCATCAAATTCGACAAAGTCTCCGCTGGCACCATTCAGCGAGAGAATACCGCGAAGGAATTCAAGATGTACGATCTCCGAGATGGAAGAGTCTTTCTTCATCCAGGTAGTGTGTTATTTGGAGCGTCTGTTTGGAAAACGCCCGTCTTGTTCTATTTTCACAAATACATGACTAGCAAAGTTTTCCTTCGAGATGCTTCCGAGGTAAGCGTTCCCCAGTTCCTTCTGTGAATTAATCCTGATGCATTGTCACAGGTGCCATTGTATGGTCTTTTGTTGTTCGGAGGCAAAGTCACCGTGAACCATATTCAGGGTGGCCTCACCATTGGACATAAGGACAGCTTTATCAGGGTGAGAGCGATCACTCGTATCGGAGTCTTAGTCAATCAGCTGCGGTATGTGTTTCCATACACAGTCTTAAATATATGCACGTCGCTCATATGCTATCAGGCGTCTGCTGGACTCACAACTGCAGAAATGCATTGAAGAAGGAACGACAATCAACGCGGACTCTGGCAATCCCGTCGTAAACGCCATCATGGCTCTCCTTAGACATGACGGTCTAACAGAATAGTTGTAGAGTTCATAAGTATATCTATAATGAATGAGGTTGGTCCAATAACAAGAAATTCCTACGATCCGAACAGAAGAGTGATATGGTAGAAGAGAGCAAGAAGGCATTCATGGCGAACGACAATCAACGGGAGAAGATCGCCTTCTAGTGACCGAACGCCCTCGTTCAAGCTCTTGAATAGGACTTGGGCTCAGCGCTCCGTCCGACCCATCGCATCCCTCGGAGCATGGACTGTCGCTGGCGCTTGTTGAATCTGGCTGGGTAAACTCCTGCGGAATCATGTTTCTACGATGTTTGTGGCCCTTACGATGGTGGTGGCGGTGGTGGTGATGCGGGTGCTGCGATCCTGGTGATATGTATTGGCGTATGCGAGGTTCTGGAGCCAAAGAAGGACAGAGCCATAGTATGACAATGACACCCACACTCTACCAATCGAGGAAAGTCAGCCTCTGCTTCTGCCGCGGCCAAAGATATGCGAGAGTATAGTACCTCGAAGAAATGCAGCCCGGTCGTTATTCGTGCCAATAATCGAATAGCGATGTTCGGCGGGGGTTCTGCGACGATGATAGTCGACATTGGGGGGAATTGTAGAGTCTCTGAAAGGCCGACCATTGGAAAGGGGGTATTGGGGGTGGGTACAGACAGAAGTTGTTTCGAATTCCCAAGTTTTATTAGCAAGCCAGAGAGAGACACGCTACCGGCCCAGACAAGCGCTTCTCGATCATGTTACAGGCGGGCGGAGAGCCTGTCCGCTTTTAAACATGTGCGCCTGCGCCTTTTCCAACCAGTGTAGATTACAATTTTGTGTTTCTCGAGGGGCTAAACTATAACCCCCTGGTAAAAAGGTGAGTATTTCCAAGTTCTCGTTGCATCAGCGTTGCATCAGCGCCACATTCGCGCTCCAGGCAAGGACTACTACTATAAGGTCCAACACTTCCAAACAATGATAGCAAAGTGATAGTGGACCTATACCTGATAATCGTTCACTGTCCATGTACACTAGGTATCGGGCTGTTCGCCATTACTAGCTCAAATATAACACAAAAAAAGCCATGCCCTGATTTACTAAAATATTACCATGCTATGTACTACCAATTACTTTTGCACACTGGACATCAACTTAACCAACTCCTGTGAAGACGTAAATTTAATTCCCTTCTTACCCAACTCATCAAAAGTCGACTCCTGATCAGAAATGCTCCTTATCGCATCTCCAACCAACCACACCTTATACCCATACTCCACCGCATCCACCGCAGTCCACTTCACACAATAATCACCCGCCACCCCCACAAAATAAACATCCGTGACGCCCTTCCCCGCCAACAACCCCGGCAGGTCCGTCTCCTTCCTCCCCCAAATATCCCGGAAAGCAGAGTACGACTCGATCATGGCGTGGGTGCCTTTATCTATCACCGCGTCGAACGCGTCGGATTTCAAGCCCGGCACGAAGTCAGCCCCGTCCGTATCAACGACGCAGTGCACAGGCCACAGGACCTGCTTCATTCCCTTGGTCTTTCCTTTGTCTTCGGGGTGGTAGATCGTGGCCGTGCTGAGCACAGGCTTGTTGTGCGTGTCTGCGAAGGAGATGTGGTTGGCCGGGTGGAAATCCCGCGTTGCGATCTTCAGTGTGAATGGGAGGTTCATTAAGTGGTTTATGGGCGCGACGATGGAAGCGCCGTCTGGGACTGGGAGTGAGCCGGTGACGAAGTCGTTCTGCATGTCGATGACGACGAGCGCCGACACGGAGGTTGAGGTTGACGGGCGTTTATTGGCATCGTCTTTCGCCAATGTGGCTGGGTTGGTGCCTTGGGCGTGTGCAGTATATTCGGTTGCACTCATTTTTCCTTTGTCGAGATTGAAGTATCCTTGTCAAGGCCAATGATAACACGATTGGGCGCTTGTATTCATGGCATGATAGTGACTAGAATGTTAGACTTGAGAGACAAGATCTCATCAGTTGTGGTCACGTTACCCAATTATGGACGCGTCAGACTATTTATAGCCACGCGACCGTGAATGAAGCGTCGCGCAACAAAGATAGTGTGAAACTCTTGACATATTACATATTCAATGGTGGAAAAATTGCAACAATAGCATTGAGAAGGGATGGGTAGTGTCTGGTTATGTATGGTCATAATGATGTCGTATACAAGTACATTGCGATTTGATTGATGATGATGAAAGAAAAGTGATGGAACCCGAGTGGTATCACTCTAAGAATTACTATGCCATACGAATCTACGGGAGAAGGATGAGTTCCGAGCCGAAGAAGAAATTGAAAACATCATCGCTCACAAGATTATATAATTTAATAACAGCGATGCCGCAGTCCCTCAAGCATCAACAGATGATCTGATTGTCCAATCCTCACTCGCCGATCTGCGTTTGGGAACACCAGATCTCCTTGTAGGGTTCAGTGCAATTCTTCTGATCGTCGGTTCTCGTCCCCTCGATCGCTCGCCATCTTCACCGTCTGATGCTCGCGACGACTGCAACATTTCGTCTTCGAATTGGGGAAGGCCTTTCAGGTAGGTCGGGTAGCTTTTGTCCAATAGCACCGGCGGCGACGCGAAATATGGCGCGCCATATGGAGATGTCCGTGGTATGGGCGTTGATGTGCGACGTTGAGCCTTGCGAGACAGGAAGGTGGGAGACAATATCTCAGCAGCGACTGATGAAGCAAAAGTCGGCGTCGTGGGGGCGGGACTTGTGGCAGGCCTCGATGGAGACATGCGACGGGCAAAGGAAAACGCCGAAGGCGACGGCACCGCCGAATCCGACTCAACGTCTGGAGGGGTACGTGGGCGCGAACTAGACCAGACTGCCGCAAAACCACCACTAGCTCGTTTGGCTGATTTGTCAGAAATTGTAGTTTCTGAGAGAAAATGCCGTCAATGAAGCTGATTAATTCGTCCCGGGATATGACAAACCTGTACTAGCGATAGATTCCCGGTCGAATTGTGCATCGTTGTTGACATTACGGTTGGTTTTGGCATTGAAGCCTAACTTGAATTTCTGGAGTCGTGATGATGGCCTTACTAGCGAAGTCTGAGAGGAATGTCGAGAAGAGTCAGAAGCGGGAGCGAGCTCGTCTAAACAGTCACAGCCAGGTTGAGTCCCATTTGGAGGTGTTGGAGGTAAGCTCGGGGTAGATGAACGAGGGCTACCAGTGATTGAGCCGAGGATCACCTGGCATAAACTTTGTCCTTGCGTATTTGTCTGGGAAGGCTCCGGCATTGTATTACGTCTGATGATGGGGGCCGGAGGGGAGTCTACGAAATATACACGCCTTGATGGGACATGGTGGGCATCTTCATAGTGAGGACCAAGGATAGGCGTAAGATCAACCGGCGCAGAGGCGCGTCGAAAGGGTGTGGGCAATGGAGGCGTTACAGAATTTGGAGTCGACCGCCGAGGGTGTTTCAGCGGTGGTCGTGCTTTCTTAATTTCCGAAGGGAATTCAGCTGCGGCAGGTGCCGTTGGGGATGCTGGCAGAAGCCACCCAAACCATATTGCGAAAAGGCTCTGAAGAACAGAAGAACGCAAGAGCGTAAGAGCAAACTCTAGCGTTGATTCGCATGATAATACCCACCACTGCGAACCCCAGAGAACCGAGAGCGCGAGCGGATATGAAGATGAGGATGGAAGCATTGCCTTTTCCAGTGGCATTGACGTCGTTCAGAGCAAGGTATTTGGGATCGGCGGCAGATTCGTCGGTGGCTTTCGGAGGCATGCTCAGAGAAGTCGATGGAAAGTAGTGCTGGAAAGCCACATAGAAGGCAGGCATGATCAGAGGAGGATGCGAAGCGAGGAATTAAAGGCCAGCATGGGTGAATAAGTAGCAGACGGGGCGAGAGAGAGATGGCATGTTTTAGAACAACAAATGTCGCGTGAAATGGATTATTGCTGTTGTCTATATCAATATGGGCGCGTTCCCAATGTCAGCCCACTTTACTTTTTCTTTATTCGCGTAAGCAACCTCAGGTAAGCTTCCCTCGATCGAGCACACATGGCCTTTCATAGCCTTTCATTTCCTCGATCAACTACCCGGATTAGCCGAAATCAACGCCCTCACCAAATCTACAACGTGACATATTCAGAAATGGTGCGATAAGAAGCAGGATTTGAGCCTAGCCCTTAACAAAATAAAAAAAAGATCTCTCTGTCTGGGAGTCGAACCCAGCTTTCGCGCGGTCAAGAATCTGGCTTTGCATTTTATGACAGGCGCGTGTACTAACCGATATACTAACAGAGATTGTGAAATGGCGACGTATGTGTTCATCAGAACCTTTTGGGAGTGTCCAAAATTCGCAACAGCACGACAAGTCAAAATCAAGGTCCCCATAGATCACTTTTCAGGCAGTATAGAACTTTCCAAGATTTGTACTTCATTTCATCAGGCCATGTCCATCATGTCCTTGAAGCCCGATTCCATCACATCACCCGCTACTAAATTATCCCTCAGCGCCCTGTTTTGCCTCAACCACCCCTCTGACACCCCCAACAGTATCTGCGCCTCCATCACTCCCACCCACAACGGCCTGCAGGACCGTCGCCAACCCCGTCTGCTCAGGTTCCACCCCCGAGTCATCCGTCCGTGCGCGCATTGGAGGCTCCAGGATGTCCGGGCCTGTGGAAGTATTGGTGGGTACGATCCATTCCATCTCGATCTCTACGTCGATGATACCGCTGCCGATCCCGAGTGGGAAGTCGACGTCCTTACGCGTTAAAAGGAATTTGGACTTCATATTCTCTGGGCTGGGTGGTGTGCCAGAGGAAGGTGGTGGTTGGGGCATGTGGAATGTAGGTATGGACCAAAGCCAGCCCATGAAGACCTGTGTATATGTTCAGTCGTTGTTTTCCATGGCAAGCGCAAAGCATAGATCAACCCACTTGGCCCATATAAAGCTTCACCCTAAGCTCTCTCCCTGCATCCAGGACTATACCTTGTTCCAAAGCATCCAGTTTCGTGCTCGCATGAGCAGTTGACACGTCGTACATCGAGTTTGACTCGGATTTCGGTATACCAGCTGCCTCTGCGTTACTGCTAATTGCGTTTGGATGTTGCTGGTCAGCAGCGACGGATTGCAAGTCGCGCTGGAGCCCTGCCCATCGCTTATCGCTCAACGGACGCAGGTTATATACATGGGTTTTACCATCCTGAAATTTGACGCGTGTATCTTGATGAGATTCTGCATTCCGTCTCTGAGATATTTTATGAGAGGACAAACCTTATCTTCTACCACCTTCTCTCCCTCAGCATCCACAACTCCCAACCGCGCGAAACTGCGGACCATCTTTCCTTTATCCCACTTGCCCCCATCAAACACCCTCGCCAGCTCTTCCTCCTCCGAGCTTTCACGCAGAAGATGCTCAGACCCACGACGTCTATTCCCCATCCTCCCTTGTGGGTCGCGCGTCTGCACCTCCCATTCTTCAAGGGCATCCACAAGACCGTCGTCGTATCGCGCTAAGGATGCCCAAAGTTGGTTCGGCGACGATGCTGGCTTTTCTTTCTCTTTACGTGCCGTGTTATGATCGGCATAGCCGGAGGACGAACTAGAGGACGAACCGGAGGATGGGCTCGCATTCTTAGGAGGCGCCTTCGCCATGCTTGTCTTCTCGATGAAAACGTTGGCTGCTTTCACGATGTTCAACTTCACACTCGACGTCTCGCGCATGCGCAACGTCAATTGAGTGAGGCGGACTTTGGGGTGTGGGGCGGTACTTCTTCTGAACGCTACTTCGGACGCGTTTGCACTCCCGACTGTAGGTGGAAGATCTGCGGCCCACATGTGCTTTGGAGCCTCGTGTGCAAGGAGCAAAGCCCAATAATACAAGAATCGACGTTGGCTGGGGATACTCACACCTTGCTTGACTTTAGACTCCTTGGCGTCGTTGCCTTCTTCCTTGGAATCCTTTTCTGAAGGTGCTTTCATGCGACGCCCTGTGTGTAGGTCGAGAACGCCTTTCAATGCGTCCGTAAACGATTTCTCCGGGTTGGCAGAGCTGGGAGGTGACGCCATGGTCGGGCTGACGGCCATTCCAGATTGAGAAAAACCTTTGTCGCCATCGAGAATTCCAGAAGTGTCCGAGGACAATGGTGATGCTTGGTTTTCGAGCAGCTGAGACAGTGGAGTTTGATGATGGGTGGATGTCGTAGCATTTGCTGAATGCTGAAGTTCCTCGTCAGGAGGGAGAGAATCAATAGTTGACTCGGTCCGGCGTTTCGCCCACTGTTTAGCATTGTAGCTTCGTTCTAGCTTGGGTGGGGTAGGTAGATCCTCCAAGGAGAGGAGATAGCTGCACGCCATCGTTCCTGAGCGACCTTTCCCAGCTAGCGTAGAATATATGAGAATAGGGAGTGTCAGCAGTTGTAATTGGAAAATAACCTTTGCAGTGGAGCACGGCAACGCGATCTGGAGATCCTGATAACCAGGCGCGCATTTCTCGAGCAACGAGAGGCATGACGGCCAGAGGTGGTGCACTATTCATGCCATTTAGTACCTCCACCAGTAAATGACAACCCATGTACGCACTGATGATCAGGAAACGGGTATCGACTGACTCTACCACCAAAGAGCGACGCTTCATAAGAGTTCTCCTTGATTGGACAAAAGTTGAAGACCCAATAATTCTTCCCGTGCCTATGCTCCAGAAACTTTATCGCGTCTTCCTTGCGATTGCGGTATAGACCCTCGATGCCTGAGGCTGGGTACCCCATGATGATGACCTGGTCAGTAACATATACAAGATCTGGTTGGGATATCAGTCACTGCGCCATGCAAAGAGTGAATGCAAGAGACCGAGCTCGACATTGAGATGATGGTCTTTGAAACGAGCTTTATTGCCAGAGACGATGCGGCGAATATAGTCTGTCATTGTTGTTGGTTAGTCCAAGAAGTGATTTGTGGTTCACAGATTACAGCAGTGCGTCATCGACCCATGTATTGATCGATGATCACTGACATCAATACATCACTGAGATGCTGTGCACTGGCGCGTCGGGTATGTCGGCAACGCGTCTACGAAACATCTACGACGAGAGATGCAGGTCCGACATCGTTCTTATTTCTTCTGTTACAAAAGTAGACCTCGACTTTTTGAAAATACAACATCATAATCATTACGTCGTCAGCGGCCCTCTTTCCCTTCATTGTCAGAAGGTTTTCGTAAACAGTGGAAGCAAGGAACCCGAGCCTCTACGGTAGCTCCGTGAAAATGTAGGCACGGACGTCATGCGACGCGATGCTTCCGTCAAAGAAGAAGTTGCTGACATCACCCTTGTCCTCGTGCTTCCATAAATCTCTCACAGCGTATCTCTTGTTGCCGTTCAGATGGGGCGAATGGGAGAGGGTGAAGTTCAGGTCGACGGTCCGGTCATTGAAGTTGATGTACATGATTGCCGTGTGTTGCTGGTCTTTGTAATAGCCACTGTGATATCGGTCGGCAGTTAGCATTCGGAGTGGCAGAAACATATGATAACTTGTAACTAACCTCCAGTATTGTGCGGGGAATGACCTGTTTGATAGGCGAGAAGTTAGGGCCGCCACAAGGCTTATAGAGCGTCTAGATCGACTCACGGATCCCATGTATGGTCTGGATTCTTGCCCCAGAAGAATGGCTTCAATGGCTCGCCAATAACGGTGTCCTGATTAATCGCGATAATCTCAGAGTTGGTGAGTATCGCAAGTGACTCTGCAGACAATGCGGAAATCTGCGCAGAGGCGAAGAAAACAGGTCAGATGGCACGGTCCACACCAGGAAGAAGGGTCGGCTCACGTCAGTTCCGATAAGAAGGGGTGACTTAGCGAGAGCCCATGCGGTGAAGTGACTTCTTTGTTCAGCTAGTGTCAATGCTCCGTTCCCATTTTCAAGCATATCTGGAAACAAACATTAGAATGACACGTGAGGTATCAAGTTGAATAGATATAATACCGAGGTCATTGTGCCCCCAGAAGTTGGAGAAATCGCCGATGAATGAAGCGTTATTGAGGATTCCAGTAATTCGAGGCCAGTTCGCCTCGATATCGTCGTACACTAGGAAAGGATGAAAAAGAAAAGTTAGATTCAAGAATTGGGAGCATGTAAAAGACGGACTTCTCCACGAATTGGCAATGCTGTTACCCCAGACCCAAGCATCGAAGCTCTGCCATTCCACGAAGGAGTAGAACATCATCTTTCCAGTCTCCCTCTGCACTTGAATTAGTGCGTCCGTCCAACGCCTGAAGCGAGCTTCGTCAGTGCCGACGAAGTTGCTATTGCAGTTATCGATCTACAACCAACGAATAAGTGGATTAGAGTCTCGTTGTGCACTTCACGAGCGTATGATGTTACCTTGACGTATTCAAAACCTGCAGTGGAACACAATCAGTCCACGCACCATGAAGTGGGGGAAATCACTCACCCCAATCCACGAAGTCGCGCGCATCAGTAAGTTCATGATTGAGACTCCCAGCGAAACCAGCGCACTATTTAAGATATGGTTAACGAGTATCCCGCTTTAGTGCTCCTCTAAAGGCTTACAGTCGTTGTTCCTTGATCTTGCTGGAGCAGGTTTAGACTTTCTCCGTCGTCACAAAATAACACTCACGTATATCTGAAAAATAAACGACAGTCAGTCATATCTCATGTGAAGGCTGGGAAATTGTAACACCCACCCCAGCTTTGAAACCGAGTCCGTGCAAGAAATCCGTCAGGGCCTTCATCCCACCTGTTCGCAAAGTTACCATCTGCATACACCTCACGCAAAGTGGAATTCCGTATACTCACTTGGGAATTTGACAGGATCAGGAACAAGATGTCCTGACGAACTGCGCTGGGTAGTAAGCCAGCAATCATCGATGTTGATGAAGTTGTATCCCGCTGCGAGAAGTCCCAGCTGCTTCATCTGAGTTGCGGTGTTGCGGATGAGCGTCTCATTAATACTGCATGCGAAGCGGTTCCATCTACACGCATAAAAATACCGGTAAGCGTGCTGTGCTTGCCCAATTTTCGTCACCTACGTGTTGAACCCCATGGCAGGAGTTTTCTGAACGCCATTGTTCCAAGCCAACTGTTGAAATGATCAGATTCACGTCTTGTGTGAATGTGTGAATCTTACTGCGCCTGGGACAACGATGGTGGCCAACTGTATGACATTCACCAAGGTTGGAAAAAGTCGTGTCATCGTGCCGTATAATTTTCTAGGATCCAAAGTAGTCGTTTTCCGTCTAGATTAGCAAGCAGGACTATGTATCACTTTATAGAATATTGTGGAGGGAGGACAGCCACCAGTGCACACGCGCATGTTGTCCACTTGACCTGACGACCTTTGACCTGACAACCTACAGAATTTGGCGAGGGAATCAAACATAAATTCGAAACACACAACGCACGATGTTGTGTTTATCGTTCCAGTCTTCTCAACATGACTGACGACATGCCCGAGAGTCATCCGCCACAGGCAGCACGACGGGCGTATGGTCGTGGTGCATCCTAGCAAGTTAATTGATCAAAAAGAACAATTTCAGGTCATGGGCTTGAAGTTCTTGCACACTTTTGAATGACTGATGAGATAATTCGAGTCAAAGAAGTTCGATTGAACATGTGGGAAGCTGGTGTAGGCTCATGGGAGTATCAAGGTCTGATGTCATGGTGCAGTGTTAGTGAAAAGACCGGTCCGAGCCTATCCTTCGTGTTCTATTCTTCAAAAAGACTAGTATGCTTGCCCATTGCAGCTTTGATGATCCGAGTTCAAAGTGGAGTTGGCGAAGCAGGAGTCGACAGGGAATGAACCTGAAAGTAAGACACTTCTACACCCGCAATCGTAGTGCAGTCGTGTATTTGTCCATTGCCTACTCTTCGAAAGGGGAAATGAAGAAATAAAGGACAATCACTGATTTGGTATCCAGACTAGTAAGCCATCGAACTGCACTGCATCAGCACATTCAAAGCCTTGGGCTACCAAACTAGAGAGTAAGGTGGAACAATCAGATGGCGTCCCTTATACAGTGATGTGACATCCAATGAAGCCTGGCGTGCAAAACTTGACTGAATGCGTAGAGGAATCCGTCCAGCTGGGCAGAAAGCATGGAATATTCAGATGGAGACCCATCCATGCTTTTCTTAACGAGAGTGGAACACAGACAGATAAAGTGCAAGCTGCAATGCAAAAAGATATATGACACCCTAGTGACCACAAGGCGCTTGAGGAACCGACGAAGCTAGCAGTGCATACGATGGAGGTTGAACTGAGGTCACGGTCAAGTCTCGGTCAAATCCCGGTTGAACTTGGCCGGCGCTATCTTGAACTTGAAACAGCTTGAAACTCCGATCAGGCAATTTCGTTGTGTCGATATCCGGTCAAACTTTATCAATGCTCGACAAGAACACACCCGTGTAACGGTGGCACCAATCTTGACTTCTTTTATGCGGCACTCTTCCTGCTTTCTGAGCACATTCTACCGACGAGGTTACGCGTCGTTCAATCAAAAGAAATTCACAGGCAGTGCTTGCTTTCAATTTCGAAACGTGGCCACACTCAAGATGTCCATGTCGGACATGAGTTCTGATGGTTACTCTGCGTTCGACCTGGCTGAATTTACTGAGGAGGATTTTGCACAAATAGATGCCGTCGTCGCATCTCAAAGTGTGCCAGAACTGGATTGCGGGGAGGCATCTGGCCACTCTTCCTTCCAATCCGACATATATGGGGTCAATCTTTCCAAGCTGACCGCGGAAGAGCTTGCACAACTTGATGCTGCAATATCCGGAAAGACGAATGAACCTAGTTGCGCGCCTTCCATCGAGATACAGTTAGAGGGGGTGCCAGGCGAACACGAACCACCAGTTCGAGAAAGCAGTCCCAATTCATCAGATGCCGGGACGCCCAAGAAGAAACAGTCCCCAAAGAAACAGTTTCGCAGACGAAATATATTCTCAGTGACCGATCTAGTTTCACCTGCTTGGTATGTTTCAACAATGAACAATGATTTGACAGAGGGTCAACCAACTCGATAATCAAGGTGTGAAGTCCAATTCGATTATGGGTTGAGGGGGAGGCGTTCTCGGCCAATTGAGACACGACCTAAATCTTTTGTATCCTCTGCTGGGAAAACAATATCTGTCAAAGAAACTGTCGCCAAAAAGAACGACATAATCACGAAGCAAGGACAAGTGCGTGAAATGCCAATATCTGTTTTTGTTTCGTATGTAGACCGCAATCGCGTCAGGCTGTACACAAGAAACTTGAACGTGAGATTAAGGTCGAAGAAATCCAAGTTGATGTCAGCACAGAAGAAACACGATGGGCTTTGCGGTGAGCGTTCACTCTCATTAATGGAGAGCAGGAGCAGTTAAATAACGTTCTTTGAAGACTTGTCAACATGTTGGCGTGCATGAAAGGAATGCTGGTTGACGGCTTTACGGTATGTTCGCTTTGTTCAAGTAACATAAATTTACATCGGTCTCAAGCAAGATATAGCGCGAAATTCCTGTATTCGGCATCGTCCATGAAGAAATAGTCATTGGCGTTGTGGTGGGGAGATTTGCTTCGAGGGTCTCAAGCTCTCCTGATAAAATTTTCATAGGACGAGGTAGTCAAAATGCCCATCTCAGACAACGAAGGCCTCTCAACGACAAGTCCAAAGCGACCACTGGGAAAAGCTTCTTCGAGATCCCCTGCTAAAAAGCCGCGGACGCGTTCCCCGTCTCCTCAAAATCGCATTGACGCATACTTTCAGAGTTCTAAACAAGGAATCGACAGGACTGAATCCGAGAAATCTATCACCGTTCTTGAAGCAAGACCACCACTGTCAAATATCTATGAAGCGGGCATTCTTCACGTTCGGGACAGCAAAACCAGGTCCAATAGAAGTCTTCCTCCGCATCAAGACACCCTGCCAGGCCGTCTACAACTCATGCTTTACCGACGACTACTCTTAGAACTATTAGCAACCGCTCCTCCATATGACTTCTCGCCGGTGTGGGAAAAGCTGGGGCTCAAGTCGTCCGCTGTGCTTCCGAAAAAGTTCCTTCTTCAGGCAAAATTGATCACGGACAACACAGATTTTCAGACGACATGCTTGGATGACCTGGTACAATCGTGGCATAAGCTTGTCGAAGAAGCCAACATCAAGGGTGTCCACCAAAATCTGGAATTAGTATACCGGCAGCGTCCTCGTGCAAACAGCAAAGAGAAACGCAGCACTGTAAATCTTTTCCAGTCAGAGCATATCGACTCTAGTGATGAGGATCTAGCGAAGGCTATTGCAGCAAGTTTGGCTGAATCGCAGAATGCTGTTTCAGAGCCTTTAAATGTTGTCGATGCTGACCTCACATCGGACCTAAGCACCAAATCCTTGGAAGACGCACAACTGGAATGGGCTTTACAACAGTCACTGAAGCCTGTCTCCGGTCAAGATGTTCTCTTTGATATGCAAGGTGTGTGAATTTATACTTACGCACGCCTCTCTGCCCTTCATGATTCTGTCAGAGAAAAAAACACCACCTTCCAGTCCAAAGGCAAAAGGTAAGGCAAAGTCGACTGAAGAGGTAAATCGTTCCGAAATCATTGGCACCAAAATATTTTTGCACGATGATCATCAGTTGGAAACCCACTTGACGCATGTTCTACAATGGTGGCGCGGTGAACGAAAGCCAGAAGGGGTGCCCTTGCGGTTTTCTTCTCGATGCAAGTCAGTCTCACATATATTTCATTTTTCATTTATCTCGAGACAATCTGAATAATCACCCAGCACCTGCGAATACAGAGACGACTGTGAATGGCGAGCTGAAAAGGCATTAGAACTGGCCAACAAACGACGAACTGATTCATTGGTGGATCCTGCATGATTGAAACAAGATATTCGCTCCAGCCGGCTTACTATTAACGGGTGCCGCTCTGCCTTGGGTATACTTTCCCGCTTACCGGTCGACAACCTCTGGGCGATGTCAGCAATCAACCGGGCAATTCAAAAGTAATTACAACTGTACCTGTATTTTACTCTTGTACTGTATTTGCGGTCATAGCAACTTGGAACGGAACGCGGACGATCTATGATAATTTCTATATGTGGACTTTTTTTCGTTACCCCTCGGTACTATTTGATCGAGTAACATTTGTCGAATCGAGCAACGAGGTACGGTCTCAACCCTGCAGGCTCGCCAATCATCAGTGTTCGTCGTCTCGCCCTCGACCATTCATCGGTCTGTCCGACATTAACTACCACTTGGCGGCGGTGAAACCTCGAAACAGTCCAGGGATCTCCTACATTCGAAAATCAATTTTTTTCCCTTTCTCTACACCGAGCTCGACACCAACTCGACACACTCTTTTTGTGATACGCCACGCGGGACCATGGCGTTTGAATCGCATCTACATTGGTCTTTCCGTAATGAACATGTTCTCCTTCCTTCGGTCGTTTTACATTCACTTTGGAGCTTCCTATTGGCTTGCCTACTAGTCATTTTCATCTGCTTGTCGGAGAGGTACGTCCGAAGCCTTGCTACCGTTGACATTCTATTGAGCACCTAACACCTTGCAACATAGATTACTGACGCATTCACTTGACAAAGCATGGGCGCCTCGTCCCTTGAAGCTTTCACGCACACGCCTTGCTCTTTGGAGAACGGGGCAGTACTCCATTGCCACCTTTCTGAGATTGTACGCTTCTTCCTCTTTCAATCAATCGTTGCACCATTGACAAAGTCTACAGGTGCTACATGCTTGTCGCGATGACATTTCATCTGGGGTGTGTAAAGTTTATTAAATTCAGCTGTCGCGCATACTGAAGGCATTGTTAGACTGATTCTCGTTGTTGTACGTGAATAAACCTTTGACTGGAGATCCAAACCAACGCACAAAAAAACAGATTGCCTCATTGTCCATAGCACAATTCGCCATCGAACTCCAGAAACTCCCCAAAGCTCCTACTCTACCTCAGTATGTCCTCACGCGTTGACCATGGAAATCATTTCAATGACTCTTTCTCAGAAACAGAGATGATACCTCTTCCGAACAACCCCTTCTATCGCACGACCGAGACTACCCATTGAAATCCGTGAAAACTCGTCCACGGTCCAAATCAAAACCAGACGACATCTTCATACACCCAGCCGAGTCCAACATTGCACGAGCGGACGCCGTCGCCTTGACGCTCGGATTAGCAGGAGATACAGAGCGCGTGCAAGGAGGTTATCGTGTAAGGGACGAGTCAGGTTGGGAGGCTGGAAAAGGAAAGGACATGGCACGCGAGATGCTTCTGGGGTCGAAAAAGACATCCCCGCCCAGGACCCATAAACCATTCAACATTGGCAGCGATTCCGACTCTGATTCGAGTAGTCCTATTTAAGCAAGCAAGTCTTGTGTTAACTTATGTCTGTCTTAGGATTGTATTATATCGGTGTCGTTAATGTGGTCCGTGAGCCTTATATTCCTACATACAATGGCACTAGTAGATGTGGTCTGTAATGGAAGCTGATAATCATTGGCCTCTACTGCCAATCTCAATCAGCTCGCTTTGATACAAATCCAGCTCTCTTTGCAGCAGGAATAGGTCGAGAGTTGTCCGCTTCAGCTGATTTCTTCTGCCACTGGTCAATCAATTTACCGACGCCTTGATATGGCCGCTCCGGCGATGGTGAACGAGGCTCGTCTGACTTGGGCGATGAAACGCCGCTGATGGATAAAGTAGGTTTCCGCGCTGGGTTCGTTTTGGCTGCCGGTTCGTCACTAGTAAATACTTTAGCTGACCGTGGTGGTACATGTACAGATCGCCGAGGAGAAGGTGGTGGCATATATGGCTCCGCTTTGTGTGATGTTTTTCTGAATCTCGGTATGCTGTTGTCCACAGTCTCAGAACGCGCAGGTTGATCTTTCTCAAGTGTCAAATTTCGGCGTGGTTTCGTTGGTGTTCGAGACACAGAACTAAGCCGAGGTGGCTCATTTGATATTTTGCGAGGTTTCGAAGGACTGAGTCGTCCATTCTCGACTGGAGTGATAGAGGTCGTCGCTACGACTGGTTTGTGAAGTGGAGAGGGCGGACCGGCACCTGCGTTCGTTGAGTTCACGTTGCCGCCGATGGCTTCGTACCGTTGAACCATGTCTGATATCGAGGTTCGGCGGGAAGCTCGTGGCTTGGGTTCCTGTGGAGGAATCAAGCCTGGCGAGAGCGCAGACGAGCTGTCAACCGACTTCGATGGGAAGATGAACATAGATTGTGGACGTGACCGTCCAGACGGAGGGGATTTGGCGCCGCTGGCGGGCTGACTACTCCTTGTAGGCGATTGCTGGCGATGAGGTGATTTACTTGGAACATGCGCAGGAGCTTTAGCCGTGACGAAAGTGGGAGACGGCGTTTTGCGCTCTACTTCCACCTTCGCAGGGGGAGCCAGGCTAGATGGCCGTCCTTTCATGTGCTGGGGAACGTAATCACTGAGACCATATTGGACGGGGGCCCGCTCTCGTTCGTTCTCGTTCTCCTTAGCAACAACACCACCCCCGTACTGGTATACCAACTCATGGACTGAACTCTGTCGTCCTTTTGCTCTAGGCGGGTTCGTTTTACGAGCAACGGATCGAAGACTCCGCGGATCCTCAGGTCCTTCGTCGCTTGAAGAGTCCAGTTCTACTTCTCTTCTCGTTGCCACCGGACTCCAATTGTCAGTAAGGCCCGAAGATGTAGGGTTTTGCTGCGCCTCATGTGTATCAATAGGCTCAATAGCAGGAAACGCGCGCTTGAATTTAGATACAGTGGGTGAAAGATCAGCAGATAAAGGCTCCCGAGTAGAGCGATCAGGAGCAATAACATGCTGAGCGCTAGCACTGGCAGGAATGTTGAAATCGCTCTGCTCAATGAAGGAAGCACGTTTGCTTGGTGAGTCACGAAGAATAGGCATTTCCGAGGGTAGATTTGGGGTGGTAGCCTTCACCTCCTCTTCGTGGTCAGACTCTCCAGTCAACCAATCCCGAGGAGCAGATTGTCTTGGACGTTGTGGCAACCTAGGAGCAGCTTGGTTGCTGGAGCTCGACTCACGTTCATTCTTTTCCGACATTTTGTTTGACTCCAGGATATGCGGCTTGATCGTGACGGAACTGCGATGTTTCCTTACAAGCGTCGGTCTTGGTATGCCATTACCATCCCTTGCATCACTTGCTGAGGGTGATGGGGGTTTGTTTCGTGCGGCGTCTTGGCGATCTATTCCCAAAAGATCACCTTCACGGTTACGACTGTCTTTCTGCTCTCTCATCGCAATACCCGTCACTTGCTGAGATCGCACTCCGTTCACTATATGGGAAGTAGACGGCTTTAGGAGGTTGGTACTTGTACCCGCAGTTCCGACGCTAGGACGTGGCACGAACTTCGACCGATTGTCAGGATTTCGTTCCTTCTGGGGGGTAGTTTGTTGCTGGCATCATTGACAGAGGATGGATAGAGCGGGTTGGGGTTTGGCGTAAACTGGGCGTCCAGCTCCTCTAGAGAAGGAAATCTGGATTCGACAGGAAGTCCATCAGTGTTTGCCGGAGAAGATGTAGCAACTCCAGACGGCGAACGAGAATTCCACGAAGTGTTTGAGCTGCTTGCTGTAGGCACAGGAGAGATGGACTGAGGATGAGAAGGTGTTGTCGACAAGTAATTTGGTCGAGGTGAAGGAGTTGCGCGAGTTGTGTTTATGTTAGCCTTGTCAGAGTCGCGATGACCGTAATCTCTCTGGGTACTCATGGTTGCCAAACCCGTGCGCAGCTTCCTCGCTTCCCCCATCGTTGGAGCTGGTTTAGAGCTCGTTGTCATAAGTCCCAAACCTTCAAATGCATCCTTTCTCTGACTAGATGAATCCTGTCTTGTACCAGTGTGTGCGAGAGGACGGATTGGTTTCATCGAATTCGCTGGTACAGCAGGTCTGGGACTGAGTCTTGGCGGTAGAGCAGCAGAGGAGTTGGGATCTGAAGCATTCCATAATTTCTCGGCAAAATCATCACCAAAGCCGGTTGGTCGCTTCGTAGTGTCTTTCTGCGGTTTCTGGGAATTTGAGCTACCAATGCTCCATTCATCTCCAGCGGAAGTATTTGCTTTATCGGTCGCAAGCTTCCAGGCCATATCCTGTTCAGCTCCGAAACCGCTATCCAGCTTACTCGACTTATTGTCCGAATTCTTCGGTCGAAGGATGGTGGGTTTCTGGGGACTAGATGGCCTTGAAGACGATGTGCTCTGATTGGAACTGGTCGGTCTGCCTCGTCGCATAGGAGCGATAGCTTCCAGCACCTTTTCGCGAGCCTGGATACCTTGGTTGGCAGGGGGCTTTGGATGAGCGTTTGGTTCGTATACAGAGATGGCAGATTTTGTTGGAGGTGTGGAATATGTGACTAATCCATCCAAGGGGTTCGGGTTGATATTTGCTTGAGGTCGTTGCAACATAGGTGGGGGTGCCGGAACATTGTATGTGTGTTTAGATTTCGTTCCGCGCAATCGGTGGACGTGAGAAAGCAGGTCAAAAACTGTCGGCCTTTGAGCACCATGTTCGCGCAACATTGACCCTGATGAAAGTGTAACTGGATTAACTTCGGTACAGCGACCGCAACAACGAACATACCAATAAGCAAATTCATTTCCTGCGAGTACACGGGGTATGGAGGAGTACGGTATTGGACGTTAAGAATGGCCAGTGGACCGTGTTCCTCAAACGGCGTTGTGTAATAGCAGAGCTTATATAAAAGCACCCCGAGAGCCCAGACGTCGCTCTTTTCATTGATGGGACGTTTTGAGTAGACGTCAACCATTTCTGGGGCCCTGTACTGCAAGGTCGTGTGTCGATTCAGATCAGCTTCAAGAGCGCGTATTTCTTGCATATTGTTTGGTGGATGGGAGACTGTGATAGCCGAGCCAAAATCGCAAAGCTTGAAGGATGTTGAAGATGACTGGAGAATGTTCTCCACTTTGAGATCGCGATGTAGAAGGGCCGGGCGTGAATTATGCATGTACGCTACGCCTTCACAAACATCCACGAAAATCTGCAAGATCTCTGCCTCTGTGAGACGTTCTCGCAGCCGTCGATTCATCATATCGATTATCCCGCCCCCTCAAGATAGCACTATGAGTCAAGGAAAAGGCATGCAAAGATAATACTCACCAGGGCAATATTCCATAAGGATGAAGACTTCGTACATGCCATTCGGCATCTTATGCCAAGCCGCATCGATGAGGTGAACAATATTAGGATGTCCTTTCAACAGTCTCTGGAGGTACGTTAGATAGTAGAGTGCCAAAGTTACTACAAGCGCACCATAACATCCACCTCTCTCTTCACATCCGTCAGCATTGACTCATTTGGTACTGCGATTCGCTTGAGAACGTGATGTGTCGTGTTATACACCGGCGTAGGGGTACGGACGAGATATACATGTGCAAATCCACCTATTGCCACGACATTAAGAGAAAGATCGGTTCATACGAGACGATGACAGACCTTGGGATAGATATCGCTCAACCTGGACAGTGTGGTTATTGACCGCAATAGTCTGGCCAGGAACAAGTGTGCCCTTGTTCTGTGGATACGCCTGGAATGCCTGTTGGCTTGCCATAGCGCTTGTGGAGAGAGTGGTGACTGGGATGGATGAATGGTAACTCAACAGCAAAAGGGGTGCATTGGCTTGACTTGGAGAGCAATGTCCTTAAACGTCCATCAACTTCAACGGCGAACCCTGAGGTCGTCGCGAAATGGTAACGGAGCACGTGCTCCACATAATTACCTTTTGCATCGATTGTCCACGGATTGAGAGTAGTTCGAGACAGGAGAGGGACCGAAACGTCTGATACTCATAATTATATCATAGGAGAAATGTCGAGTATTCTCCAAACAGGTAAATGACAATTACTGGCTTGCCAACTAGTACCGTCTAGGTGTGATGTATACAGTATCACAGACAACAATCCTCTCGACCTCTTCCCGAGCGCTTATTCTTAATTCAAATCGCAGATATGTATTCCTCGTAAACATCGGTCACTTATCACTGGAAATGAATCTCGAGGACTTGTTTAATGGCATGCGGGTTGATGTGGAAACACAGCAAGATCCAAAGGGAAAGATCAATGAAGTTCGTGCGTCATACATACATAATAAAGCATGCGTGCAAACAATCGTCCAAAAGATTTAAGAGGGCGCGATGTAATGCCTTACAGCCGCTCCGATGCGCGTGTCTGAACATCAGTGCGAACAGCTGATTCGGCGGATGGCTGCTCGGGCAGCATTAGCATTCTGTACCAGACTTTTGAGATATAAAACGGAGAACCGACATACTCGTTTCCTACAACCGACTTGCAACCGACGCAACCTCTGCTACGCATTCAATCTCAACATCAGCACCCATAGGCAAGCTTGCTACACCAATGCACGTGCGTGCAGGCATTCTGTTCTTCTCGAAGAACTTTCGAACGTCAAATGTTAGTTTCTTATGCCGTCAATATGGTAACTGTTGTGGCACCTCAGCGTAAGCTTTGTTCATGGGTAGAAAATCCCGAGGGAGATTTGCTAGGTAAATGTTGACCTTGACAATGTGTTCTAGGCCTGATCCAGCTGCTTGGAGCACAATGGACAGGTTCCTCAGAGCGGCACGCTACATTGCTCCAAGTCAGTTCCAGGATTGGTTGCAACATGTCCAAGTCGCAAAGGGACTGACCGTTTGCGCCTGCACGCCGCCATCTACGACTTTAAAGTCCTTATCACAGCCAATGTTGCCAGATGCGTATACATGACCTTTGGAAATCACTGCTTGCGCTGTAAGATCACGACGGTCAAACAATTGCCACCATCAGCGGTTTATTTCTAAGACGAACAGAATGTTGGCAAAACAGGAATAGCCTCCGAGGTGAACACGAACGTCTTGGAATTTGTCGCCATTTTCTTATCTTATCTGGAATGGTGATATCAGTAAGATGGCTTACGCCCGCCAACCACAAACCTTTATAGCAGAAGTCTGGTCGTGGTCGAGAGTGAGGAGAAGGTTCTTTGCTCCGGAGCTATCAGGCATCCTGATCGTAGTCGCACCTCAGCTAACCATCCGGACATCAGATCAATGTCTATCTGATCTGCTATAACAGCGAACCCGAAGAGTAAAAGCAGCCTCTCAAGAATACTTGAATCCGGTAATACAGCAGTCGTCTTCCAAATACTGATTTATAGATGGGTCAATATTATATAGCACCTTCTTCGACATCGTCCTGCAAACGGGAATATCAGCGTCGTTCAGTGAATGTCGCATTACATTCCTTACTCGAATGTCCGCGACCTCTAAGCCAATCATGAAGCTACGTTTATAGACCCAAGTCTTTACGGTATTGGATGAAATCCACCATATTCTCTCGCACTTCCTCCCCTCTCCGTCGCAGCTCCTTCCCACCTTCCTTCCGTCTATCGATAGCTTTCACAGCCTTTTTTATGCCCTCTACACTTGAAACGAGGTGTTCTAGGTACTTCCCTTGACGGAAGTTCGTGTCGTATGGCATTGTTTCGTCGGAGTAGATGTCAATCAGAGCCGATGCCGCTTGGATCATGGGCTCGGTACCAACGCGCGAAGGTTCTTCGGCCGTTGGAAGAAGAGAAAGTAGATACGCAGAAATGACCTTCATGCTATTTGAGTGCAAACCCAGAGAACTAAACAAGGTCACGTACTTGGTTTGCTTCGATGGAACCAGGACACTGTGCTAGACATTCGAGAGTTCCAATACACTTGACTCGGAGACGCGGATCCGGAGTTGCGTCGCAAAGCTGTATTATTGCAGTGACTTGTTCAGTAGTCGGAGCCTAAAACGAACGCATAAACTCCAAAGTTCCTGACGATCGTTTCGCGAATTCCTTACAATTGACCCTTTCCAGACTCTACCAGCTCCCCAAAGGACACCCATGGCGACATTCCACATTTCCTCTCGCCGTTCTTGACCCAAGCCCGTTTGTGTTCCTACCAGACTTAGGGCAGACCAAATCTCATTCCAAACACTGATTCCAGCATTAACGTCAGAGGAGATTGCTGGATCCGGCGAAGTGGTGAGGGACAAGAAGACATTGTTCAGACACTCCAGAGCACTGATATGTAAGGCGCTCAAAGCAGATGTTGTCGGTGGATCTAGAGACGGCGCTGCCAGAGGCGGGAACGAGAGAGCAGTGGGTTGGATCAAGGCGAGAAGGGGTGCTACCAGTGTCGTGAGGAAGGTTGGACTCGAGTTGGCCTTCGCGTTTCCTTCATCGCCCACATCCATGTCAGCGTCCTCTGCATCATTGTCAAGGTCTAGAAGTATAGTTTTAGATGAACTCGACAATATGTCTATTCAGGGACTCGCACCGTCTTCGTTATCCTCCTGGTTAGCGGGAGCGTCTGGTTCTGGGTCAGGTAGCGTTGCACACGCTCCCGTTAGAATTTCAAGAGATAACTGTACCGTCCGTAATTTTGATTCCAGCAATTGGAGTTCAAGCTCTATTGATGACTTGTGATCCGTTGGGGTGCTGTTCATTGAAAGGTTCTCCATCTGAGGTTCCAATGCCTGATCCGACATCCAATGAGCTACATTCCGCAAACATTGAGTAGAAGGTGTACCTGTCTATATTTGAGATCCTGTACGGCCTTCGTTGCATCAGACAGAGATATTCCAGAAATGACGGGTTGGAGGAGGGGTAGAACGATGTCTTTGTCAATGTCGATCAACGAAGCTTCGGAGGGCGGAGGTATTGGCGAAATGTTGCGTAACGTTCCTACAACAAAGATGTATTAATGAGATGTTGCATTTTGCAACCCATATCCTCCTACCAGCTGCTAGCACTGACAGGGCGATAGAACGAGGATCGGTATTCGTGTGTTCTTGTCGGGCAACCGCAAGAAGACATGATATGTAACCAGCATCATGCCTTACTTCTGTAATGGCGGGGTAATTGTCGTCTGTCAGGACATATAGACATTGTGCTGCGTAACAAAAAAATCAGCCTCATCCTCCAAGACACAAACAAATAAATACCTGCAGCGGTAACAGGCGCCAATGGTAGTTTATCCCGCGCGCCAAGGAAGGACATCAAGAAAGGAACCAGCTGAATCTCGTTTATGGCATTCAACGCCTTGTTGGAGGTCTCTCTACGGATGTTAAGGAGGAACTATAATCATCAGTGAAGCAGACTCACGACAGACACCAGAGTGTTGTGATCACATTGTCCGCGAGCTCATACACACTCTTCTGGATATTTTCGGGAGCAGTTTTGGGTGCTGCGAGGAACTCGGAAAGTCTGGCGGATATCTTCACAATATCATCAACTGCTTTCTGCCTGAAAGTCACCAAAGCAAGTACCTTCGGAATAAAGGTTCGGAGAGGGACCAGTATATTTTTGTTGTACATCTCCGCACAAATATCGTAGCCGCCATCGATACATAGATTCCTACAAAGTCACAATCAGTCCACAGATGATGGATGCAATGAAACAGTTTCAACATACCGAAGAGCACCGGCAGCCTCCACCACCACCTCTTCTTCACTATCCGTCAACCGAGTAATCAAAGCCCCAACGACGTTCTTTCCCTGCAGCAATCTCCTCGTCGATGGATCGTTCTGGATCAAATTCGACACAGCAACACAGGCCCATTTCCGCTCCGCCGCGTCTGGACTTTCCATCTATCAAATACATACCCACATCAGCTCCATGATTTCATCATCATAAAGCATTGATAAATCCCAAACCTTTTGAATGATTGGGAGAATTTCATTTGATTTCGATGAAGACTCCGAGGCCGAAGCAAGACCCTTTGGAAGATGGGAGTCTGGCACACGCATCGGGTTGTGTCTGCGCATGAGTTTCTTCTTCTGTGATTTGCCCATAGTGAAGATCGGAGCAAGGTCAGAATTCAGAGCGATGAACAGTAAATTGGCGAGTGGATTATGTTCGATCTATCATCTGAAGTCGATTGCGCGCCAAAAAAATAAAATCCGCACGTGATCTACTAATCCCGTTCAGGGTCACTGCTATCACCGCCGTCAGTGCCTGGCAGGATGGAGTGGAGGATGGAAAAGAGCATCGGCCTCGCCTTTTCGCTAGCGTAATGGCAGTCTGTCATGCTGACTATACAATTGAGGGTCCATGGTCAGCGAAAACATGACCTATTATCAGCACCCTCAAACTGTCAGTCGGGGACCACGAGTTGTCCACAAACCTGGGTGGAGGAGAAAAGGGATCCTTGTGACTGAGCGCTGAATCAGGCTGATTCCAAGAAAATTTCCATGTTGTCTGATTTTATTGATGTACTGCATGCGATGCGACTACTTGAAGCTTGAAAAGAGAGATTACAGATGGATTCTGGCCCAATACTTATAACTAATCAAATACAAAGTTGATAACGAAGAAAAGACAGTCACGAATAATGAAAAAGTACTCTGGTGTTATGGCTGATAACCGGGTAATATACTGGTTCCTGATACAGATGGCGCTTGCAACGTCGACATGGGCGGTCCGGAGTGTGCCACCTCTCCGGATGGTATTCGGTCGTGATCCTGCCCGGTTGCGCTTTCCACACCTGAGACATCAAGGTTTGATGTACGATCCCACTCGGGAGCACTGGGTAGTGAATCCAGCAGCGCTTCATCAATATCGTCCAAAAGAGGAGGAGCAGAAGGCAGCATGACGGTATGCTGCATTTGCGAGTGGTCGTTCTCTAAAGGAGGTGCGGAACTTTCCTCGAATGGCGGTGCTGAAGGTTCAGCCTCCGAGTCCAAAGTAGGCATATCATCGAAAGCGTACGAATAGTCGAAAAATTCTGCTGCCGCCAGTCTTTCTTTTGATGGAGGTGGGGGGAATAGTGGAGATGGCGGACACGGGAGCGTACCAGGTCGCTGGTCGTTCAATGTGCTGAGATCTCCTGTGAGATCATCCATTTCGTCAGGCCAGGCTGGTGCAGAAACATGTGCCTCAGAAGCCCCTGAGGTGTCGGCAGATCCATCGTCCGGGGGCGCACTTGCCAAATCGGCGAGCCCAGCTAGAAGAGCCTTGTCATCAGTGGCGACATGGGCTGCATGAAGTGGCGTGGGTGTCAAAAGCTCTCTGCTATCAGAGAAATTTGTGAGTGAAGTGGGGGGGCAGATTGAGGAATGTGAAGGCCGTCGAGAACGATCGAGGACGGCAGGCGTGGAGAACCCTGAATACTGATCAACAGATAAGCAGTCTGAAGAAACAACTATCGGAGGAACTTGGTTGCGATGGTGGTACGCCGGTGGTGAGGACGGTGCTTGAATTTCAGGGGATGGTTGTGTAGATGTCGGTTCTTCCGATGGGGAAGATGGTGCTGAATCATAATCAGCAATGGGACGATCCGGAATTGAGACTATTGATGCTCTTCGAGATGACGACCTGGAATTAAGGGAGGAATTGGATTGTGCGAGTTGACTGCGAGAATTTTCCAGCGATGGCGACGAAAGGTTGGCCTGAGATAACCTCGAAATCGTAGTGCGTTTTCCTCGTCTTTGACGAGCAGTGTATCGGACATTCGCCTTCCATCTCGCTGTCGCTCGCGCCCACACTTTCTGCTTCACCTTACTTTCCTTCTCAGATGCAAGTGCCCTCGCCTCTTCCGCTGATAGAGTGGCCCCAAGTCGCCGTCTTTTAGCTTTTGCTTTTGCTTCCACATCATCCTCCCTACGATTCTTGAGGTTCTTGCGCCAGAAGAGACATCCAATGATGAAGAAACAGATAAAAAAAGCAAGGACGAGTGACATCGAAAGGATGAGTGTTGTGCGGCCTTCGTATGGTCTGGCAGTGGGCTTCCACCCCGGTGGCAATGAGTCACTGATATCGGTGGTGGTGCCCGTCGCAGTTGCGTTCTGATCAACACTGCCGACTTGGATTTGGTCGTCAACCGTTGTTACAGCGTGCGTGGGTTGTCGGCAATTTTGCTAAAATAAACGATCATGAGAGAATGCAAGGGCAACGTGGGGACAGGTATGCTTACGCCGGTGCAAGGTACCGTTGACCCGTAGAGCGTATACGAGCCCACTCTCCGCCAAACCCCATCTTCATTTCTGGCATATCTATCTGGGACATGCCTGGCAACAACAAGGCTGGCGGGGTCGTCTGATGTGTATGTGATGGTGTGTGACGATGGTGCCCGTTTCCTGACATGAGTAACTGCGACTGGTTTGCCTTCGATTGAAGGACAAAGGAAGGATGGAGGAGCAGGACTGCCGTTGACAGTCGAGGAGGATGCTATGGTGGCCAAAAGGGATAAGAGAGCCGATGAAGGTGCCACTGATGATTTTGATGTTCGATGTCTACGATGTCGAGGTGTCCTTGGTGGCTTCGATGAGCTGTGGGCTGCAAAGTATGCTAACTTGGAAGAGCCAGCACAGTCTATGGACGCGACTGGTATGGGCTTGGCCATTATGTTACAAAGGGCTGAGGCTTTCGATATGTGCCAAGCAAGTCTTGCACCACCACCCCGCCGTTAATCTCGGTGCACCGCCCGCCAAAAGACTGAAAACGTAGTCGGAAAGATAAGCGCTGTGGTTGAGGTAGGCGCTGGGGACTGGTTGAGGCAGGGGACGGAGGGAGGTAGATGTCGAGCCAAGGGAAGTGGAGAAGAGAGGGAGACAGTCACAAGCAATCCTTGATTCTCCCAGGGTCAGTCGTCCAAACTCCCCCAAACACAATTCTCCGTTCTCTCAACATTCCTCCATCTGTACATTTTCAAATCAACTACACATTTCGGGTATCAAGGCTAGCGAACAAGCACCCAATCACTCCGCCTCCTCTCTTCCTCCCGAATCCGCCCGCGCTCCCTCATCCCAACCTCCTGCTTTCCCCAGTCATGCCATATTAATTCCTCACTTCCTCCTTCGTAGACCATCTTGTACATAGGCACACTGACACGGATCTTCATGTGGTCTTCGAGCACGGGGGCTGTGCCTTCATCGGCCACACGCACGCATCTAAAAATACACATGATCGCACCTTCAATCAGTAAACTTGACCCAAAATGACCCATCTACCGCGTGCCCAAATAATGCAATCGCGTACCTTCGAAGAAATACAGCAGCGCTCCCTTTCTTCGGCTCTGGAACCCACTCCGTTGGATAGTTCATCACATACGTATTCACATACTCTCGCCAGCGACTCAATGTCGATCCGTCCGTCGAAACGCTCGCTTCATCGGAGCTACAAAGTGAGACACGTATCCATCTTGACGAATCCCGCACCTGTTGGATACGAATTTATTTGTGCCCCATTCAAACAGCACGCATGATTCCAAAGATAGACGCACCCATTGTAAGCGATATAGATGATCATCCAGACCAACATGCCGTTCTGCTTCCCTTCGATATCTTATTATATCCTGATTGCTGATATTTTTGGAATGTTGTGCGCTCTTCAGGAGTGACCAAAGTTCCTGACATTTGTTGTCTGACAGGATAGTTTGTACCTGCGGTTTCCATCAATCAGTGACTGTTTTACATTTCCCAGAGACCCGCAAACGTCCCGCCCGGCCATGACGTGACAAAAATGCTTTGACTCACCTGCTTAATGAGTGCAATCAACAATTTATCCAGAGTGAATAAATGATACGCCTAAGAATAGATCTCCCCTAAGTATAGTCCTTCACATGCATAGACTCAAAGTAAACCCACCTTCGTGCCGAAGAACCATCGCATGTGTTCCTCAAAGGTAGCTTGATCAAGCTCGTTATCAAAGAGCTTCTCGCAAGCGCTTAGAAGGTACATGTACACCACATTCGCGGTTTCCGCTGCAGGCTTGCCTAGAACCTCCATCATCTGCGCAAGCACGGAGGAGGGTCCATTCGGGTCATCTAGGCCTAGCTCTACCGCCACCCGATTGGACAGAAGTGGGGCATGCTTCTGGGCAGCATATTGAGCTCCAATTTCATGACACATCAGAAGACGAGAATAAAGCAGCTATTCAGGAAAGGGAGAAATAGTCGGTCAGGGAAAAAATAGCTCAGTCACAAGAATAAGAATAACACACCTCAAAAAGTCGCAGCAAGGTGTAGAAAGTCGTGTTTACAAAAAAAGGTCGCTCTTTTTCGGAACCTGATGCGGTGGTATCCGTGGATGAAGAGGCTACGCAAGCTTCCTTGATCCATATATCGTGGGGCTCAAGAACCTCGTCGTCAGTTCTCGAAATACGAGGAGATCGATACTCTGATGAGGGTGATATTGCCCGAGACCCTAGCCCAGAGGAGGAACTTCGTAAGTCCTTTTTGGTAGTTTTCTCCTGCGCCGTCTTCAGAAGTTTCTTCCTTAGATCGTTAGCGAGGATTCCACCTGATTGTGCAGAGTGAGGGCTCCCGATAGACCTTCTACCGCTTCGTGAAGCTTCCGTGGGTCCATTCGCATCATGGCTTGAGTCATCATCGGTGGTACCTTCGACCGCTGCAGGTGCGTTCTGCTCGGCCACCGGGTAGAGCCCGAGTAGTGAAATGAAGGCTTTAAGGAACTTCTCAACCCCTCGGCGTTCTTGTGGGCTATATTGACCATGGGAATGTTCAAGAAAAGAAGAAACCATCTTGAGGGAATCATGCAGGACGGCCGCATTCTTGAAGCTATATTCGAGCTGATGACCCACAGAGCCGCGGGTGAAGGGTTTTACTTCCTCCAATTCCCATTTCTCTACTTGCTGGTTTTTGATACCTTCAATATCACCCACAAAGTGTTTCGCTGTGATGTTCTTTTTGTCGTTTGGCTTGAAGTTGATTCCCTGGTGATCGAGCGATTTGTAGAAATTCTTGGAATCGATCTCTTTCCATGTCTTGCTCCATTCGCGTTGCGCCCGTCTCCATTCCTCGTCCTTCTGCTTAAGCCGGGCAATAACGACGGGCACGGCGACGCTGGGACAGTCCTGTAGGGCCTGGATAACCTCCGTCCCAATTTCTTTCCCATAGACCTTCTTGATGATGCGATGATAAATAGACATGCCCGAGCCTCCAAAATCAGGCTTGAGCTTGAAATGTGACCGCTCCTCGCTAGTCATCTCGTCGATTCGGGAATGAATGGGCTCCAAGACGGCGATAGTCCTCGTCAATGCTTCAATTTGCACATGGTATTCATGACGTTCCTCTTCACTCTTGTGCAGAGCGTCCTCGAAGGCCGTCTTTTTGTGCGCAACGAATCCGGATTCTTCGGAAGCCCAAGTTGGATGAGAAACCCAGTCGTCGTTGAGCACCGAACGACACAGTTCATCCCTGCCCGAACACGCCAATTTAGTCTCCTGTGAAAGTAAAACATGTCACCACCAATACGAAGAGACACATGACTATGACGCACGCTCGGAGGTAGTTTCCTGTAGCTCGGTCCCTCTCCGTCCTCTAATGGTAACGCAGAGGGAAGTTCAGGCGGCGCAGTCCTAATACTCCCGGGAGGACCTTTTTCGATTCGCTCTCTATCATCCCAACCAATCAGATCTTTGAACTCCGCCATGAGATCCCCCTCGCCCAAAAACACCCGAGTGCGCTCAATCAGGGTCTGAACGTCGATAATATCCTTCGAGAACAGATTCAATAGTTTGAGGAACTCCTCGTAGACCTCCCTGTTCTCCAAAGACTTCTTCGCTCGGTCAAAAAACAAAAGCTTTCCAGCAGATGTGTTCCCGGCGTACTCTGGAAGGTGATGCATGGGATGTTGCCCTGCTTGTGGGTGGGAAGGGGGAAGTCCTTGAGCACCAGGGAAAGTTTGGACTTGCGGAGGAGAATGGGGGACGACGTATGGAGAGAATGTTGGGGATTCGTTATCCGGATTATGATGATGCTTGACTTTCTTGGTTTGCTTGAAGATAAGGATAATCAGTACATGGAAGCGGGAATAGTTATGAGGAATGTCGCACTCGAGAGGGTGGGGGCTTCGCAGGTGGCACTGGTGTTGTGTCTTTCTCCGGTGCTCGCTTTCTGCTGCGTTTGGATGGTGGCGCGGGTTTCTTAGCTGGGGCACTCGGAGGACTGGCTTCTGCCGGAGCCCAAGAAGGGCCCCCAGCTGGCTGTGGCAGTATCGGAACGCCACTCGAACTGATATGTCCTGGGACAGCCTCTGGTAGGAAATCTTTGAATTCTGCCAATAGGTCCGGTGCGTCCTTGAATAACATCTGGACTTGGACGTACACTTGGGACTGACAGTTGCATGATAACTTAGAATCCATAGTTTTTCAACGAAGAGACGAACTCACGTCTTGTACATGTCTTTGCTCCTTCTGATATGTCTGCAAGATATCCAGGAACTGCTTGTAGGTATTAGGTTCTTCTGCGTAGCGTGCTTTAATTTTATTGAGGTATTGGATGGCATGGTTGAATTCTCCTGGTGGTTGTTTCTCAACAGTGCCTTTGTTGTTCAGATTGTTCAGAAATGACGCAGCGGCTGTAGTTTGCGGGTTCTGGAGTCCGGGTGAAAACATCGGGTCAAATCCCGGTTGTCCATGGCCGATTTGAAACCCATGAGGTGTGTGTGACCGTGAACCAAGGCCACCGCCGACACTTTGAAGTAGGGGTGTTGTGACGGGATAGAGTGCTTGGTTGAGGAGGCTCGGGGGAGCAAGTCCAGGTAAGTCTCTGCTTCGTGTGATTATCCCGCTCGCATTGGTGCTTTGAGTTGTTGTTCCGAGTGGGGTGGTGACAGTAATAGTGTTGGGGTCTAGAGGGTCCGCAGATATGTCGATTCGATACCCAACTGGAAGGAACGTATTAAAACCTTGGATAAGGTAGGGATTTCCATGGAACAACCGTGAGACGCGTTGAATGACGCCTGGTGTGTCGATTCTGCAAACGAGAGTTATTAGTTTGCAATGTCCGAGCTTCAAAAGACCGAATATGTGCACAGGGCAATAGACGCCGATAGCAGTGGTGGCAAACTCACACTTGGCTTTTGAAGTCCTTCATTATATCCAGAAACTGGTTGTAAACATCTGGGTTATCGTGGAACTGGTTCTTGACTGCGTCGAGATAGCTAAGTGCATCTGTTACATTCAACGGTCTCCCCATCTCTGGAGAACGCTGTTGGCCCGATGAACCAGCGGAAGAGTCACCGGTGTGCGGACGTGGAGTGGATGGTTTGCTTGACCTCGGGTTCATGTCTATGATACAAGCTGGAGCAATGGCATGTAGGAGAAGGGAAGAGTCAGAGTCGATTGCGAAGGGAGAAGTGAGGGAGGTTGAGGTTGGTATGGCAGAAAGAGCGCTTTCAGGCATCCCAAAGAGGGCCCGTGTACGAGGGCTTGCAGGGGCCAAAATAGATCTAGTCTCCGAAGATCTATTGGCCAACTCTGTTAGCCGAGCGCCAAGATCAGGTCGGCTTAGAGCTCCAGTCTCTCCCATTCCCACCAAAGCCAATAAATTAGAGATTGGAAGAGATTCGGCCATTCTAGCGGTCTAGTTTTTCTCTTGGGCGTGCCAATATATGTCAAGAGGTAAAGAAGGTCGAGTTCGCGGAGGCAAATCAGCGTGTGAATCCACGGCCGAGCGCATTATCTAATCAGATTAGATAGTTCTGATGGGTGGTAAGGCTGCAAGTCGAAGTTCAACGGGGTATGAGCAAGAGGGTAGGGTTGATAGATTTAAAGGCGTATTTCTATGCATAATGACTGTTGGTACATTTGTGTGTGAAATCTATCTAAATATGTCCAAGAACAAAGGAGTGCGTTGCGGCTCAAAATGCCAACTAGTCGTGTCCGGAACGAAGTGTGAAATAGCAATAAAAAGAGTGGTGGGGTAATGCAGCTATGAGTCTGGTAATCGGGACTTTGATATCTTCTTGTCCAGCGAGTTCTTCGGAGTCTCGCTCCGACGAAGTTTGTCTGGATCCGTGCTTGGTTTGCGTACTGGTATAGGGAGAGGGGGCGAACAGAAATAAGGTGCTTCGTACGGCTGCGTCCGTAGATTGAGAGATTTCTTCTTTTCAATACTGCGCGACATAGATGGGAGCTCTAGAATTGCAAGTATTTAGTTGGAATGATAACTGCAGTGGAATGGATATACACACTGTCTTGAACGGGACCCGGAGCACTGGTCATTCTGCGCAACACCTTTCGTGGCTTGAGTTTCGTATCTTTTCTCAAAGGTACAGTAAGTATCTCATCGCTGTTGCTCCGCCCGTGAGGTAAAGCTACAGGAAGGGGTGGTGGATGGTCTAAATGAGGCGAAGAGCGTCGCCTCTCAACCTTCGGTTTGTCTTTGATCCAAGAGGGTTTGAGACTTGACAAACGGAAGCCATGTCGGTCCGGCTTTGGTGCGTTCGGAAGAGAAATGGCTTCATGCTCGGGAGGCGAGGTGATGATGAACGTAAGAGGTCTAGGAAGAGGCTGTACTGGCACTTGAAAGCGAGGCTCAACCTTAAGGAAATCAGCAGAAGTTGGACGGAGGGCGTCGGTTGATCCAAAATAATCAATTGTGATTATAGGAATTGACCTAGAACGGCGATGTATCCGCTTCCGTGCCCTCTCTGGATCAAGAGACTCCGGAAATGGTTCCGGTGCAGGTTTCTGTGCCAGTGTTTGGTCGGAAAAGGTTCTCAAAGGAGGCCGACAACGAGCGTTTGGAGGTATACTGGGGTGACCTTTCGATACTATTGACACTTTCTTCTCTTTCTTCAATCCCGTATCTGTCTTTGCCACTTCTTTCCTCGACGACGCGGCTTTCTTTAGTGTGGGCACTGGTTGGACCTGGTTCCGGTGGAAAATGTTGAATAACGCAGCAAGAACGCTCTATTCAGAAGTTAGCTTTCTAATGTAGTAGCCGCAGTTCCCACCACAACGACTCACCAATGAGAATCCTAACGACGCGTACAAGAATCCTGCGGCATTGACGAATACTCCATGGGACCGACCGTCCATTTGGACTCTCGAAGTCAGTAAAGGGAGTAGAGGGTTTATCGTCCGGGTGCAGAAATATAGAGGATATACCGGTCTGCAATGGCGCGGTGCACTTGGGGTAGGGCAGTGATGGAAGCGCTGACTCTTGAAACAGTAATGAGAATTCGGTCTCCTTGTACCTGGGTCGCAACGAGATCAAAATGTTGCGGCGCAGCGCGTAGTAATCACTGTCAAGCGCGACATGTGCTCCAAGAAAGCTTTTGGAGGATGTAGGGAGAGTGGACTAACACAGGAGGTGTTGTCGACCTTTTACAGGAAGAGTTATGGTCGGCAGGGGGAACACGTCTATACATTTACGTATAACGGCTTTCCAGATCTTTCCTTGTTTTCGGATTCAATACGCAGGGTCTGAACCCATATGTACCTATGTAGCCGATTATTCATCAGTGAAGTTGTTGTGTTGTGTATTCCAGACCATTGAGATCGTCACCATGGTATACTTACAGTAAGCAACGTCTTTACCCAGGGCATGCAGACTCTGGGGACACAACAACCTCCATGGTTCACATATACGACGAAGGGCCATACTATTTTCAGACGTTCCAACTTCCCAGCTACTGTCTCAGTCATGTGAACTGTCGAGGGTGGCATCATCAAGCCCATTATGGCGCCCCCGTTATAACTCTCACAACTTGAATCCGAACTGATGCTCAAGGCTGTTCTGAGCTTTCAGGGTGTGGCTTGTTGCTAGTGGATCCAGGGTTTTGTAACAAACGAATATCCAGGAGGACTCTGTCAGGCAACTTGACCATGTCGGCATTTCTTTCCTTCGCAGACCTACATAAAGAATCGATGGACATCCTCGGTACCCAGATCCCTCGAAAGGATACGGAAGACCCTGTTCTTCCCGTCGAACTCTTCCACCAGGTTTTGGACAATTGCGATGGTCCAACACTCATAACCTGCTTTTCTGTCAATCACGTCTTGCGCGAAAACGCTGAGAGACGACTATTTCGGACAGTCGTAATACAATACTTCAGCTTCAACCGAAATGCGTCCCGTTACCAGAAATTCCTGATGTTACTTGAAGCTGCCCCTCACCTCGCGGATTACGTCCGACGTATCAGTATTGACGTGATTGGTGCAAGTTCAACCCGCGAAGCAGACTTGTCAACAAACACCGGGATTTTATCCGTTGCAA
The DNA here is from genome assembly GCA_014925845.1 of Crassisporium funariophilum. Taxonomy (NCBI): domain Eukaryota; kingdom Fungi; phylum Basidiomycota; class Agaricomycetes; order Agaricales; family Crassisporiaceae; genus Crassisporium; species Crassisporium funariophilum. Next base: position 860,992 of record JACGCL010000001.1, read on the forward strand.
AGATTCTTCCACTTTTGCGAAATATCCAGCATATCGCACTTGTTGGCAAGGGAGAAATCTCTGTATTCTCTCGTTTGCCCAACTTAGAATGGACGGCACTGCCAATTGCCGTGCAGGAAGCCTTCATTCGAGCTTTTCTTTCTTCATCCATCTCTAAAATCCAAGTCAGCGCCATCAGCGAGTTCCCTTACTCTGTGTTGTCGAAATGCACATCGTTAAAGAACTTATATCTTTCGGCAATGGATTCGACAGTCGAACCTCGTTCTCTTCCACATGATGACCTGACGTCAGTGCTAGGGACTCCAAGTCATCATCGCCCAAAACTGGATACCCTGACAATTCGAGGTTGGTATGAAAGTATAGAGAGGAGATTCCTGTCTCCTGAGTGTCCAGTGGATATTTCGCATCTCCGCAAATTATCTTTCTGGGGTGAGGGTTCAATTCACCAGGAGGAGGTAGCTCACCTTCTCCGAGTTTATGGAACCTCGATTGAACAGCTTGAATTTACAATGAGTACTCGAGGTATGATGAGCGTTTCTTATCATTATTTCTCGAAATTTGTTGATGCGAGGTGTTTTGACAGTCCAGACAACATATAATACAGTCAACGTCAACATAATGCCACGACCGCCGCCTGTATTTCCTATCTCATTGAACAACCTTCACAACCTTTCGACTTTGACGATCAAGACAAGGATATCTTTGGCCTACACTCCACTTGAGGAGTTCGGGTATAGAAGCCCACTCCCATGGATCGCTTCGCTACTCATGACGTTGCCATCATCAAACATTCTTACCGAGCTGTCTATCCATCTCAAATTCTCGATGGATGAGCTAAATGTCAATCAAATCGATTGGGAGGTCTTGGCCAGCGCCTTGGTCTCTGACCGACTGTCAAGCCTTCGTTCAGTTCGGTTGGTTGTTTCGACTCATTCTCCTCCCTTCTCGTCAAAGTGGATGAAAATGCTGAAGGATAATGAACACTTGTCAAAGTTGATATGCAAGGGATTTTTGCGCATCCTGGTTGCAGATCGGTTCTGCGCCAAAGATGGCTAGCTCGTTCACTTGTTGAAGCGGGTTTCCTATGCTATCTCGTAATCCATTGATTTTTTTTTCCGTACCCACTTTTCAGGGGCTACATCGAGCACCGGATGGTATCATTCGTGTCTAAAAACATGTTATTGTCGAAATTGGAGTTCGCAGGTTGTTCACAGGGTAGAAAGAGTTGAAGAGGAGATCATGTTTTCTCCTCGTGCAAACAGCCACCTCTCATTGTGATGAAAGCCCCACATCGCTATGCGTGTAAATACTCCAAACTCAAATTCTTGGCAAAAGCGTAGTCTTCATAACGCAGGTCAAGCTGCGGGATGCGGTGGGTCCGGTTTTGGAGCAGCAGGCGTGATCTTGATGCGGTAATAAAGCAGTGTTCACCATATCGGGTAGTCAAGCGACGTTACAACCCCGTCCTCTCTTTCTCCTCACCATTTTCTTTCCTCTTCTCCTTTTTACTATCATTTCCAGCGATCTTCGCTTAAATCGGGGTCTCTTCAACTATTATATCACCCAGCAACAATGGGTTGCATTCGTCCAGCGACGCCAGGTTTCATCGTTACACTTGTTGCCACAGCTCTTCTAGCTGTTGTCTGCTTTTGCGTCCCATATTTCAAGTCGATCTATTTTCTCAAAGCCACTATAACCGTTGAGAACACCACTGGATCGATCACATTTGGGACTTTGGGCTACTGCCTCGAGTTGGCTAATGGCACGACTTGCTCAAAACCATCCATTGGATACGAGCTGGGTGAGTCCTCTTGTGGTTTCCTCATCAACCCTAAATGAATTAAATTGGGTCTGCAGACATCAATGGCCTAGTGGGCAACAAACTCCCTTTTGAAATTCCTCAAATGGCCGTCAAATGGATCACTTACGCCTTGGTGCTCCACATCGTTGCACTTGCAGGCGCTGCTGGTTCCGCCGTGTTCGGTCTCCTTGCCCACGTCCGTGAGATGTCTATGACATGCTGCAGCACCTTCATCTCAGGTTTCGCAGCTGTGATCGCCATGCTTGCATTCATCTTCGACCTGGTGCTATTTTTCGTTGCAAAGGCAAGAATCAACGCCGTGGGATCAGCGCAAATTGGGAATGCAATATGGCTGACGCTGGCAGCTTGGTTGCTACTTTTCTTCAGCGGATGCTTCTACACACTGGGGAGATGTTGCGTGAGCAGTCGGCCAAGAGCGCCGAGCTCGGGTAAAAAAGATGGGAAGGGCGGTTTCGGAGGGAATTGGGGATCGAGAAGCGATCCAGAGACTGGACCCAACAAGACGAACTATGCTGAACAGATGCGGTTGGACGCCGTCAAAGCTGAGGCGGATCGAAAGGCTAAACAGAAACAGGGCGAGGGTGGTCTTCCTGCGTTCTACGAAACGCAACCCCTCACTGGCCGTGTGGATGGTGATTCCGTCTACGTAGACGACCATCATGGTGATAGTATGGCCAACCTACCGGGCAACGCTGCTCCTCCTGGACGACAGCAAGCGGGATACACCGCAGGCTACGCTCCAGCGGCTTCTGGCACGCGTGCCATGGATGACTACTACGCATTGTCCCAACCTACAACCCCAGCGCACAATACTTACCCGCCTCAACGCCAGGGTAGTTCGTACGCAGCCTCGACATACACTGCCAACGTGCCGCATAGTCCGACAGCACAACATTCATTGCCACCAAATGCTGCAGGATATGGCGCCGGAGTTGCCTACGGACAGTCACCTTACGGATACAACGCTCCTCTGACAACATCTCCACCTCCTTCTAACCAACTGCTCGCTGCTCCTGGTCAATACAATGACCCTTATGGGCAAAATCCACGGGAACAGTACAGTCACAGTGCTGGCGGAACTTCCTGTAAGCTTTTGCCGTCTTCGTCATAAGCTTTCTCTGATTAATTCCCCTTATAGATCACACAGCCTCCTCTCATGAACAGCAGCCTACAAGCTACTCCCAGTATGACCCCTATGGCGCCCAGTCGCAACCTCCACAGCACCCCCATTACGCCGAACCCTCCTATAACGCTGACCCTTACGGCCATATTGCTCAGGCGAATCCCGCAATGCCCAGCGCAGTCAGTTACGCTGGCGCCACACCAAATCCATACTACAGTACACCGTCATCGCCACCTCCGCAGTTAAGCCAACAGCAGCAGCACGACCGCAGTTATACTCTTGGAGGTGATGGCTATGGAGCCAGCACAGTGCCGCCATTGCAGGAGTACAATAATGTCCCTGGTGGATATTATGCATATGGGGGAGAGGAACCATCGAGGCCATCGCATGGCGCACCGATCGACACCAATTTGGGATATGCCTCGTCTCCGCAGACGAGCCCTGTGAGAGGCCCTCGAGCTCAACCAGGAGCACCTCTGGCGCCTCTCGAAGATTCACCCCCAGGGTACGACACCGGTACTTCAGGAGTTACTGGCAACTGGGGTAAGCGGTAGATGGACTTGCGTTTGAAAGTATATCGTTACACCTCCAACTACAAGATACCAGACCACCACTTATTTTCATTTAACGTGCCTCGGTCTCCTTATTTTATGTAATTTACCAACACGGACTTGAGCTCAGCTCATGATATCTATTCTTGATCTTGACAACTCGATGGTTTCCCAATGTCGCAAAGTGTACAGCTCAAATTCCTCAAGAGGGTCGATACTCAAAAATTTGTGTCCAGGCAATACAAGCAGTAGCACAAGTGATGTTTCTCGTCATCATGATTTTATACATTCTTTACACTTGATTTATCTATCTAGACCCCAATCCATCTTCTACTCTTACGATCTGATATCTCCGAATATTAGTATGTGAAAGACAAGAGTCGCTAACGTGCGCTTAATTTTCGAGGTACTAGGTCGGATACAAACACCCTGTGGCTTGCTATTCGTTATCTGCCTTCGTTACATCCCAGTGACTCGGTTTCTTTGGAGGCTCCTTTGTCAAGAGCATGGACAAAAAGTCATGAACGAAGTCGGCAGCAGCGATTCCGGTGATTTCGGCTAGGGAGGGTTCAAATCACGTAGGAACGTTATCTAACAGAAGAAGACCCACCATTATCGTAGGCAGGAGCAACCTCGACAATATCAGCTCCTCTTCGTGCGGGCTAGGGGTCAGCTATTTATAACAGAGAATGACTGCGCAAGAACATACACAAAATTCAGGCCGGCAAGGCCTCTCAGGATTCGCTTGAGTTCCCTTGTGGTCCAACCACCGGCTTCTGGAGTGCCCGCTGAATTTCGTGGGTGAGCGGGTGTTTGAACGTTAGAATAGGGTTCGTAGCTCACTGGCAGGGGCAAGACCCGGATCTGCACAAGAGCAGCTATCTCAGTAAATGTGAAACAGCGTATGAAATCTCGCACCTATAACATCTATATCAAGGCTACACGCGAAATTGAATATCAGATCAACAAGGAGCATGAAGGGACGGGCAGTACCTCAAGTAAACGGGACTATCACCGATGCGCTGTCTGATCTTACGAACAATGGCAGGAATTCCTAGATCGTCAATATCGTCCGTCGAGATAACTTGGAAGCCGACAGTGGCATCGTTTGCGAGATCCTCGATTCCCTTGGTGCCGAAAACGATTAATTATCAACGAGACAAAGTACAATGAGCTCACTCCAAGTTTACATCGTATCCCTGCGTGAATGCTGTTGTTGGCCAACAGACCTTCTTCTTGCGCTACATAGAAGAAGGTTCCATGGGTGATCCTAGACTGGGCAGTGTCAGAACCTGGATAATAACCCCAGGTATCCTTTACACAATCATGAGTTTTTTTGTGTATTCATGTCAAATCAAGGATGATCTCACGAGGTGCGCGTCGAAGTGGATGACTGAAATAGGCCCATAGACCTTGAACAGAGAGCGCAAGATAGGAAGCACCTGCCCATACGACCGACCTCATTAAACGACCTCAAGACGGCAGCGACTGAATACATACAATTGTGTGGTCGCCACCAAGACTACGCAATACATTATTCGGATAATCACATAACTAGGAATTTCACTCGCCTGACAATACGAGGGTGTTCTTTACCGTCTTTCGCAATAAATCTTGTTACGGGTACAGAATCTTGGCCTCTTGTAGGAGGCCTTGCAAGTAGCGTTGAATAGGCTACTTCCATTTGGTCTACGGCCAACGCATTGTCGAATGGACTGACAGGGACCTGAGGTTCCGAGAACCGGTTTACAAACATGCAGATGTGCAGGAATAATTGAGAACTTACATCACCGCAATCGATGATTTTGTGGCCCAGAGCGTATGGATTATTTCCCCAAGACAGTGTGTAAGCTCTAAGGTCGCGCTGCCGACGACTGCCCGAACGAATCGCGTACGGTCCAAAACGCGCACTGAACCAGAAGTTTCAGAGAATATCGCGACAACAAAGGTAGATTGAAGATAAGCACCCAGGTCTGTAAGTCACTGCGGTATCGAAAGGCATACCGAGAATGGCGATGTCGAAGTCGACCTCTTCCTCGTTCAAGCATCGGAAATAGGGAAGATGGGAGAAAGACAGAGGACCGGAGAACGTTTGGTCAATTTGGGGTCCGTATTTTTCCATCCATGTTTGACCAGCGACAGCGGCTTGACCGAAGTGGATTTGCTCATGAGCTTCATGGTGTAAATGAGCATTTGCAAGTGGAGCAAGGGATCCACTCGCAACAGCCACCACGAGGGCTAGCAAAGCCATGTTCAGAGTCATACCGTTCAAGTGAACCCAGTTCAATCTAGGACACAAGATAAGCAATTGAAAGATTCTGAATAACGGGTCTATATATAATGACAAATATCAGAGTTGGTGACATGGTGAGAAAGCTAGCACATGCAATGAGATAACGAAAAGCAATGAAGAATAACGGTGAGGTGAGGTGAGGTTAACCGGTACGGCAGCTGTGCCCGAGCTTATCCCGATGTTGCGGTAAACAACATTTTCTCGGACGCATAGTCCATTCCTCGACGAGCTATCCGTGTTTCAGACAAGTTTCAGAACGTCTATCTTGGAGCCAACTTGAAGTAGATTTCTGGGTAGATATTTTTCATGGTCTGTAGCTGATCAGTAGTTGAGTAATAAATTGCTATTAGGTGTTAGTCGTACACGTTTTGAGCATAGCTTGTACCTTTCGTAATTTCAACTTGAGCGGCCAAGAGTTGTTTTTGGGATGGATTAGACGGTCCTTGTAATCATTTCCGCTTCCGGTCACAACCTAGCCTATTTGACTCAATCTAACAGTTCTATTACGCTTATCCCTAATGTCCCTCAAGGTATCCAGCTTGGCTGAAGGGTCTCGATGTCTGCCTCCAGGCCCTGTTATTAAGGAGCCATTTGGCGGTGCCACCCAAGTCTTTCGATGGCAATGGGCTGTGGTTGTGCTTAGGGCTTGGGAAAAGGCAGAAGATACATGAGGATACATGGTTCACAAACGAGGCCAACCAGGCCCTGTTATTAAGGAGTCATTTGGCGGTGCCACCCAAGTCTTTCGATGGCAATGGGCTGTGGTTGTGCTTAGGGCTTCGGAAAAGGCAGAAGATACATGAGGATACATGGTTCACAAACGAGGCCAACCAGGCCCTGTTATTAAGGAGTCATTTGGCGGTGCCACCCAAGGTCTTTCGATGGCAATGAATGGGCTGTGTCGGGCTGTGTTGGGCTTAGGGCTTGGAAAAAGGCAGAAGATACATGAGGATACCTGGTTCTCAAACGAGGCCAAAACGAGGCGACGTTTGGGCGACGTATAAGAGAACCACTGGTGTTGCCGTCGCAGGACCAACACGCACCAACAACCTCACCCCTGTATCCAAGCGCAAGCGAAACTGTTCAATGGCTTCGATCGTCGATCTTCCCGTGGAACTCCTGTCCGAGATATTCTTACATCTTTACTACAGCAGTACCTACCGAGCCCAACCCGCAGAAACACAGTCGGCTATCGCAGAATTGACCTCCAGCGGTAAACCCATACCTCAGGACCTCCTCGACGAACCTTTTATTACGCGATGGCTACCATGGGACCTCAATCTCAATCCTCGAAGCGTGTTTCCTTTCCACGTAGCATTGGTGTGCAAAAGCTGGCGAGACATACTCGCAGCGACGCCTGCATACTGGGATCGTCTGGCCTTCGACGTTTCCAAGGATCCCGCTCTCTTATTAAACGCATTCTCGTGGTCTAAGGACCTACCGTTGTGGCATGTTTACATCTTCAATGGGGATTCCGATCGTTCCAGACACGGAAAGGCAGTAGAAGGGAAACGCGTCCGTGCCATCACAAAAGCCCTCATCCCTCACGCTCACCGTTGCTGGTCAATCAGATACGAACTCACTCATTTATCGTCCTTACCATCCCGTAACGCCATCATTTCGCAACAGCCGCCTGGTGGACGATTCGTAATGGATCATTGGCCGCCAACATCCACGGAGCAATTCTGGCGCAGCGTGATCAGGTTCCTCTTCACTTGGGTCCTCTATCCTCTCTTCCCTAAGACGAGCTTTCGTTACGTCGATCGTCGTTACGTCGATCGGGTATATGTAAATCCTGTTGTGGGTGGGTGAGCTGCGAGTTGATAATGTCGAAAGTTGAAGACCATCCTCCTCCCGTTTGTTACATCCCATAACCTTCGCCGGTAAGGAATGCGCCAGTCGTCGATCTTCAGTCAGAATTCTTTCTTATCCAATTCTTATCTTTTAGAATACGAAATGAAGCTTAAACCACAATGTCGATATCCTGTCAGACTGATCGACGGTTCCACGGTACTCTACAAGAGCAGTATGGAACCAGGCAATGAAGATATTATCAAATACCCTACAGAAGCCCATCTAAAGCTCTTTCCAGAATAAGATACTCCAGTCGATTCATTTTATATTGTATATCCTTTTTAATCATCTGTTAATACCTGTACATATACATATATACATACAACAACATTCCATGAAACAACAGTGCTAGTGGTAGAGTGGTGGATCCGTACAAAAGACAACAGTATTTCATAAAGTTAAGACTAGTGTCGTTTACCAGTAAGATTACCAGCGTGGTAGGAGCATATTAGAACAAAGTTATAAACAAGAAGTGAATAGAGAGCCAATGGTTTGACCCCTTGATAGGGAGACTGCGTGATAAATCTTGCGTGCAGTAGCGGAAACTGACGACGATGATGGTGGGAAATCTAAAGTTACAGGCGAATGGTTTTGACAATGGATAGAAAGCGAGAGAACCAATGAATCTGAATGTTCCGAATCCAGGTGCGATGCGATGCGATATGCGGTGGTCGAATAAAAGAGGGAATAATAACAGTGCTGAGAGTCATGCTGAGCCGTGGACGGTCTAGAAATGCGACAAGACAACAATGAAGAAGAACAGTGATACAGAGAGATTGAAGAACAAGGCCAAAGTCGTCTCGTCGGTTCCTACGGTGCGCTCCTTGGTGGTGGGCCCAACACCGTTTTCAACTTGTCCTCGAGCTTCATGGCCTGGAAGACACGGATAGTACGCAAATGCGTCAGGTTCTCCATTTGGTATTGACCATTGAACGAATCTGCGCTGTTGCTCCTTGAATGGGACCCGGAAGAGATGGATTTGAGGACATGAGGGGTGACAGTAGAAGGCGAGAAAAGTGGAGGACCGAGAGGTTCCTCGTCGAATGGATCAGGGATTTCAGAGGGCCAGTTGAAGCGCGGTCTTCGGAAACTACATTCAAAGGAAGAATGAGCCAGAGAAGCCACGGAGGAAAATAAACCGAACATACCACTCATAATCCCAAATAGCCTCCTCGAACTCCGCATCCTCAACAAACCGCTTCCCACTCCCGCCTTCCCCATCTTCCCTGAAACGGCTCACATACTCCATCAACGCCGGCTTACACCCCAACAGCGTATGCAAAAATTTACACGCATGCATCTCCAACTCTGCCGCCGACACCGGGATATACGTGTTCGGCCAAACGAGTATACCAGGGGATTGGATGGGTCGTAAAGGGGGTGCAGGGCCTGGAGGGTTGGCCCGGGTGGAGAGGATGGTGGCTGCGGCGAGATCAGAGTAGGATATCCCAAGACGCCCGGCAGCTTTGGCGCTGAGAATGGGTGCTTGTACTTGAGCTTGCTTAGAGGCGTTAGAGGTGGAAGTGGAGGTTGTTATTGGTGCCGGAACAGCGAGGGTCGGTGGAGAGGGTGTCTTATTCGGAGGAGACGACGAGGACGATTTGGAAGCAGGAATCTGGGTCTTGCACAAGCTGATACCCAATCGCGCAGCAGCTTTCGAGGTTATAGTGGTCGGCACAGCGGTCGGTCCCGCAAACGGTTTCGGCGAAACAGGACGAGCACTCTCTGATCGACCTTGCTCGCCCGGACCTCCAATGGGAGGAATAGTGATGCCCAGCCGATTCGCAGCCTTCGTGCTCATGGAAGGCGGCACTGGAGTCTGCACGACCGTCAAAGGCGGCTGTGCAATCACAACGGCGCTCTCCAGGCTCGAACGCTCGCTGGAGCTCGCACTGCTCGTACTCGTGTCAGCCTTTGAGCCCTCCTTGTCCTTGTCCTTGCCACTCTTCTTGATCGCCTTCTTCTCCTTCTTCTTCTTCTGATTCCGCTCCCACTCGACCATCCAGACTTTCTTCTTCACGTTGAAAGTACCATGACCTGTACTATGTCCATGCGCCCCATCGAAATAATCGAGACCAGTGCTCTTCATCACCTCGTCGTCGTCTTCTGAACCAAATTTCCTCCCAATGGGAGAATCAGGGGGCGCTATCTTGACGTGGAAGCTCTTCGACTTGCCCGCTGCTTCCTTCCCAAATACATTCTGCATGATATCGAGGATGAATTCCGAAGGACGCGGAAATATACCATATGCTTGGGGTAACATAATCTGAAAGAGATTCTCGATTTGCGTCGAAGAGGCTCGAGAGCGTTGCCAGCGGTCGTGCGGGGATTCGTAGTCATACGAGACAGGCAACGGGGGGTAGGGGAAGGGTTCCACAACAGGCATCGCCGTGTTAGGTGTCAAAGGGACAGCGGTGCTAGGCGTCGGGGGTAGCATTGCGGAGATCGGGCGGATGGTCGGGGATTCGACCATTAGGGAATGTTTCCCGTCGGAAGAGGATGAAGAGTGTCCGCCCTCGCTGCTGTCGAGTGTTGACGACGTGTCGCCAGACTCTTCGCCCTGCAGCGTGCTTGAATCTTCATCGAGATCATCCGAGTCAAAATCGTCGAAAGACGATGAGGAGGAGCCCTTGGAGGAAGAAGGGCATGTGGCTTTCGGTGCTACGCCGTATGGGAAGTAGATTTGGTCGTCAATCAGCTCGAGCCTTCCATTGATGGTCAAGACTCGTTGGACTTCATTGAAAACGAAATCCCACTTCGTATACGGGACGCAGAGCGAAAGGTTGGCCATCCTGACGAAGTCGAATGACTTGTCGGGAAAGGGCAACTTGAATGCAAGGCTGATGATGGATGTCAATGTTGTACATGCATGACGAGATGGATGAAACTTACAAATTACCGAAAGAAAAATGAGCATTCTCAGTCGTTTCGAAAGCAGGAAGGGTCACATCGACCAAGTCGAGCCCAGTGATCTGGGATGTCTTCCACACATTGGCGGCATGCAACACCCAATGTCCAGGACCACAACCCAAATCAAGCACAGTGGCAGGAGGTTTCTTTCCATAGTCGTGGAATGAAGGTGACCCATTACTGAGCCGTAGCAATAGCAAGTCTGAATACCGATCACTAGAAGATGATGCCGTTAGCAATATTGGGAAGCGAGACAAGATCATAACGTACCTTTCAAGCAGTATGGGATCGTAAGCTTGCATATATGGCGCATCGTTTTGATGCGGATGCATCTTCATGTTGTGTCGCTTTGCCCAAATATTCTTGGGTACAAACCGTGGTGAGGAGTCGAAATAATCCATCACTTTTCTCCCATCAGACGATTTTCCTCTCTTGATAGTAGAAACACTCCCAACAGGACTAGAAGCGCTTTCGAGTGGTTTGGGAGGAAGTAGGATGGAGGCGGAACCCAAAGGAGAAGGTGGCACAGAATCCGAAGGGCTCGGAGGAGCGTCTTCGGAGGCAGTGAAGAGTGATGCCATCGACCTCTTTTTCTTGACACGGTGAAGGGGCGCGGGAGCAGGACGTGAAGATATTCCGGAAGAAGTGGAGGGTCTCAGAACGGACTTGCTGCTCGTGGAAGGCTCAAAATGCACAGTAGTGCTTGGCTTGAGCGACACGGATTCCGATATCTTTGTCGGCTTAGAGGATTGATCCTTCTTCACCGCCTTGACCTTATCCTTGAAACTAATCCCCATGTTTGACAAAGCCTGCAAGCCACCGACCGACGAGGATCGTTTGACGAGACGTGCGCGCTTCTCCTTGAAATCTATGTACGAAGATTCGGCAAATAGCGTCGAGTGCGGACGGTAATGACTTCTCGGTCGATCCTCAGCGGGAGATGCGGGAGATTTGGGGAACCGACGTTGCACTAGGGGGGGCGATGCTGGAAATGAATCGTATGTTAAAGGCTCGACAGTAATCGGGCCAATGGTCACGATTGAGGCCATGACTGGATATTCGGCTGGATTTGAAAGAGCAGCAAAGAGATGTCAAAGCGGCCTGCTGGTCTTTGTAAATTATGGCACCGTTTGACAATGGCTAGAATATGCGAACAATGGAGGCCACTATCACAGACTCTATGGGAGGCTGCTAGCAAGTGGACCGTGAATACTGTGGACTGGGAGGGAATGGTGGAGTGAGACCCAAGTAAAGGGGCGGCTGTGGTCCGATCTTTCGACGCGCTGACATTTCCTCAGGAAAATGATTTTAGAAAGTCGACAAAGTCGGGTGAACGAGTTCTCAGCCGTTTCGGGTCTGCCTTTCTTCTCTAAACAGGTACACCACCCCTTCGGTAATCGTTCTACACCCCGGCCCGCCCTTTGCCTTCGCACTGCGCTTCGGTAACTATCTCCTTTGCGATCATAACAGAAAGAACTATGACAATCATCTACTACTGATGCCCTGTTGCAAGTTGATCAATGATGCATATCGACTTCAGCGTACAGAAAGGTACAGAGTCGTAACACATCAATGTATTACTTAGGCTAAGAATACCTCGTGTACCCCAATAAGATGCAAATGAAACGATGGTCCCTAATCATCATCCTTCTTCGGGGGTGGCCCGCAGGGCTGAAGCATTCGCTATAGGACATATCAATCAATACTCCCGACCTTCTTTCGAGCCAAGCCTCCACTAACCTCCGTCATCTCAAATTTAACCCGCCCAATGGCCTCCCCATCTGCAATGGCAAGAAAAGAAGTCAGCGTCGAGTGTCCCACGATCGACGACAACGTATCCCGGTGCTGATGCGTCAGCCAATCACTATACCACGGTCCCTGTTAGGCTGGGAGAATGGAGTGGATGGTGTAGGAAAAGCGTACTATTTGGATAGGTCGGCGTGGCCTGCATTTTACATTTTAATTAGACACGGTATGTGCATGGAGTTCGGGGTTTGGAGTGGAAACGCACCAGTGCCGGTGTAACGTGCGTGCACTGCCAAGTTCAGACTAAAATTCAGCCAGACGATGCACGGAAATGTTGAATAAAGACTGACAGTGCTCCAATTGCGTATTCGCCGTATATCTGAGCTCAGAAGCCTGCAACGGGTCAGTATAGAACGCGCAAGCGACTCACAAGATGACTGACCATGTCAAGGAACGTATTGTTAGTTGTTGTTCCCAAAGCCCAAATAATTTATCGGCGTCTTTCCTTTCCTGGAAATTCGTCTCCTCACTCAAACGCACAAAATCAAGATGACGGCGGAAACATCGAAGATAAAAGCCAAGCTAGCAGCTCTGACATCGTCTTTCGATGACCTAGAAGCACAGCTAGAGCCGCTATTCTCTCAGACTCTACCGGAGACGATCGTAGGCTTGGAACCTATCCAACAAGCAAAGCTACAGACGGTCTTGCCATACCTCGTATACGATCTTATATTCAGTGAGTTTATATATTGTGCAAACCATAGGCACCAATAACGACGCGTATTGCAACAGTATATCTGAAAACGAAAGGAATAGATCCGAAAACTCATCCCGTAGTTCCTGAACTTGTATGAACATCTCTTTGAGTCTTACATGCAGCCGGTCCGACATAACCTGTATTCTAGGACAGAATCCGCCAATACTTTGAGAAAATCAGCAATGCCGAAAAACCTCCAGCTAGTCCGTATCTTCCCAAACCTGACAAGACATCGCATCTAACTAACCACACCTCCACAGAACGCACCGAAATAGACAAAGCCGCCGCCTCCCGCTTCATCAAACACGCCATCACCCAAGCCCAATCCCAATGGAAGAAAACAGCCGCCGAGGAAGCATCCTCCGATGAGGCCAGCACATCCGCGCCGAAAACTGTGCGGGCGCAGTTGAAGGTGACAAGTAAGATGCTGCAACGCGCTGCGTATGAGAAGCAGGTGAAGGAACAAGACGCGATGGAGAGCGAGGAGGAGGGATTGGAAGTATTTGGAGGCGATGGGGCGGCGGAAGGAGGAGAGGCGGAGGAGAGGGACGGGCATGGGAAGATGGAGGTGGATAGTGCTGGACGGAAAGAGGAAAAGGACAAGGGTAAGGAGGTTGCGCAGCCTATTGAAAGCTTGCAAAGCCGTAACAAGAGGAGGAGACCTGTCGTGGATCCTTTCACAGGTCTGTTGCATCCCTCTTATTAAATAGTATATTGGCTGACATCACCCTACTTTTTCTTGTTTTCTTTGCTAGGCTACGGCGACGTTACAACCTCTAGCAGTTACTCCACCTCCAAGAAACCCAAATCATCAAGTAACTCTCCTCAACCACAACCATCCTCAGACATCCCACAAGAAACGTCCACACCGGCGTCCACAAGCCCCATCATCCAAGGGACACCCACAAATCCAGCACCCCAAAATTCGAAACTAGCGAAGAAAGCGAAAAGCAAGACGAAAAAGTCAAAGCCATCAACGAAGTAGTTCAGTTCTTTATCTTTGCCTTGAGAGCAAATGGTGGTACATGCACATCTACATATGTAATCGAGGAATAATACATCTGTTGCACGATTCAACAGCCTGTTTAGAGGGAGAAAATTCAGAGCGCAAAGAGGAGGGAAATGGTAAGTACATAGATAGATAATTTTATATACAAGTTGATGAGTTGCAAGTTTCTGAAATTGTACAGTGTATAGGGAGCCTGTGGGGAGGAAGAGGATAAACAGTACATGAGATAGATAGTCGGTCGTGATCGTCGAAGGGGTCACATCGTAAAGTGGAAAAAGGGAACGAGGAAAATCGTGATATACATACATACAACAAGCAGATAAGCGGGAAATAAAGGGAAAAACAGGTGGCCTACATTTGGCCTACATCGTTCTACAGCCGTCGCTGTTCAAATCCGGAAGAATCGGCGGCGAAGTTCGTCCCGACGCCACATTCCTAGTGTTCGACCTCCTCCCGCCAGGAGACCACCACCGCGTCCCCGTCCCCGTCGACGCACCGCCCTCATCCGCTGCCTCGTTCGTCCCAGTCGACGAATCACTTGCGGTCCTCCTCGACGTCAACTTCCGCCTCTTCTCCTTCGCAGCCTTGATGGCGTCCACAGTCTGCCACGAATAAAATGTCTTGAGCACGACGCGGTGTTCGTCGCACTCGTCCTGCCCGATCTTTAAATCCTCATCGTTATCGTCCCTGGCGTCGAGGTAGAGTAGCTTTCGTGCGCCGTATTCGCGCCACCCCTGCCGTGGGCGCGTCATCGGTGAGAGCTCTTTGACCAAGCTTTCGCCAATGCCTCGACAGTCAATGGCGACGATCTTGGTGTTGCTTGCCTTACGATGTCGGCTTAGGCGGACAAACTCTCGCAGGACAGCACTGCCCATGCGAGTGTTATCAGCTTCAAGCACAGTCAGCTTTGTGCATTTGCGGATGAGAGCAAGTAGGGCTTCGTCCGTGACGTTCCCGGCATAGGAGATATTGAGCTGCTGTAGTGCATGTCCTGGCTGCTTCGGTGCTGGAGCGTCAGTGCTGGGGGAAGACTCTGGCGAGGCAGGTTCGGTATAGGGAGTAATGGTTGCAAGGAGGGCATCGGTGATGTCGGTCGCATCTTCGAGGTCAATTCGACGAATGAACGGCGTCAAAGACAGAAGCCGAATTAGACCACCATCCTTCAAATCGGCTCCAATGCCCGCCAACTCTAGATATTCGAGCTTCGGCACTGAATACGCAAGGTTCGAACACACCGTGTCCGTCAGAAGAATGCAATTGGACAGCACCAAGTGCCGCAATCGGGTAACTCTCCTCCTGAATTTACCCGAATCATTCGATTCCCGACCAAGATCGCGGGCTGTTACGACCACAGTCTCCACTCCAAGGTCCGTATACTCATCATATCCGTCACAGGCAACGAAAGCCTCTATGGCTGAATTGTGCAAATGGCGAATGTAGCCCAGGTCTAGAATTTCAAGATAAGGAGCGGCTCTGCCCAGAGCCATCATCATGGAATCTGTGACATGTCTGAGGCCTGACATGCGTAGTTCCTTCAACGGTAGATGTTCCCCACGAGCTGCGGAAGCGACGGCCAGTGCCCTGACCCCAGTGGCATCCATGTTGCTGCATCGGCTTATATTAAGGACCATAAGACGTTGGCAGAAGTTTGCGATGATGTCGCACGTTGTGTTCGTGACGGCTTCAAGACCCTTGACACACAGAGTATGGAGGGCCCTGGACCGAACAAGGAGGTGATGCAACGCGCGAGTGGTGATGCTTGTGCAACCTTGCAGGTTAATCGTTGTGAGCTGCGTGTGAGATATGTGAACGCTTGGGATCGCGAGGCAAAGGTTATTGGTGATCTCTGTCATGTTATCGGCCGGGAGTTGAACATGGCCAGCGAGGTTCAAGCTTCTAACAAATGGTCCTGCCATCTGCGTCAGACGGACAACAATACTCGGGGGAAGGCCCGGGAAAGAATGCAGGTCCAGATCGGTCCAAAGCTGACCGTCAAAAACAAGATCCTGACATGCTTTCGAGACCTGCAATAGTAGCGATTAGAGCTTGACGTAGTAGTTAAACGTCAAGAGCTTACCCTGCCAAACCTAAATAGCTCTCGGATTCCTTTGTCTTTACCTACCCATCGGCTCCTGGAGGAGATTGCTTTCGCCATTGTCAGACGATTGTCATCAACCAGCCGTTCATATTCTCGCTCATGCAAATCCACAAGGGCGCGTAGAATGAAGAGTCGAAGTTCCTTTGGAAGGACGAGATCAAAATAGTTCGGGATGATGATAGGAAGAGGCTGGAAGAGGTCGGTCGAGGCTATGGGGACATAATCTAGAGCGGAAATGGGGTAGGGTGATGACCTCGATCGGACCTTGTTCTTGAGTAAGACACGAGTCGAGGAATTAAGGACCAATAGTTCTGGGAGCGATGGGACAGCTGAAGGTTGAGTTTGAACAATTGACAGATTTATACCAGAAGGTTTTGACACTGTGTACCACGCAGAGGGGCAGCTTCCTGACTCCATTTCAAGCCCTAGATTCGATGTCGATGACAAGGAGGGTGACTCTGTAGGTCTTTGGGTAGGCTGTATGGAAAGAGGGTCGCGATGAGTTTCTTTGTTCCTATTCTCAAGGACGAGTTGCCTAGATAAATTACTGGGGGTTCGAGGTGGTCCATGGGAATTCAGAACGGATAACGCGGATCCAAGCGAAGGCGTTATTCGTTGGGAGAGATTAGAAAGTGAGCGGGATCGAGTAACAGGATGCCTCAAGACATCTTGAGCAACAGGCTCTGGCGATGTCAAAGGGGACATGCATGGTGTGGATAAATCTCGGCTAGCAAATGCTGACGTGGGTGGGAGGTTAGCGTTAGTCGGTGGTGGGCTATATAATGTGCCATAAGATGATGGTCCAGGCGTAGGCGGAACATCGCGGTCGTAATCAAGTTGTATCATGGAAAATGTCAAAGGAGGCAATAGAGGAAAAGATTCCTTCTCCTTGCCCTTGGGTGAGGATGAATCGAAATATGATGGTTCACTGTCTGGTGAGGCTAGCTGCTCCATGCTGTCGACCGAAGGATTGCGCTGGCGATATCTATTAATATCAAAATCTGGGGACGAGAAACTGAAAGAGGAAGGACTGAATGCCGTGGACGACGATGAGCTCGCATAAACCCGGTAACTCGAACTGGATGCTAGGCTCGGGGGAGAGGCATCGAATAGATCGTACACGATCGTCGAGCTGCGAATAGGCATTGGCATCGTCCTTCCTTTACCCTTGACGATAGGAGGTTGTATTAAGTTGTCCTGCCCAACGTCCAGCTCCTCAGATGTGGATGTTTCATCGTGAGAAGACATGGGCAGGGGAGCGTCCTGGGTCACAGCTGTGGACTCAAGCTGCAGGCTAGAAGAGGCGGCAAACGGTGACCTCGAGGAGAGACCATCATATGGGTCAAACTGAAAGAGGATTTCCTCGTTATCGATGCCAGGTGGGCAGCTCATGGGGCGAGCTAAGCGGTGTCGCGATAAGCACTGAGTCTGAAGATGAAGATTAAGTAGATACAAGATGAGGAGAAAGAGAAAAGGCAGAGGCAAGTCGATAAGACTTTGGGCCGGGTTGATTCACATAACCAGTAGAGGCATGCTCTTGCCATGTCCCATCGTTCCAATCCGTCTAAATGTGACGCACGAGGCACGGGATCACCCCGTCTTCGATCACTAAATCACAATTACCCCAGTCTTGGCACATGTTTAGGGCACAGACATCGACAGACATCTCATCCTCATGTTGAGAGGTAAAATCACAATAGAAGTATATAACAGCACAAGATAGTGGGCTACTATGTATCATAGTTATACGTAATAAAAATGCGGAGTACGACAGCAACCCCAAGTGGGACAAACGACAGCAAAAACTAATTCCAGGCCCCTAATAGCACAACCAGGTAAGATAAAGTGTTCGAAGAATGTGGGCTGACAAAATCACGAATGAACATCTGCAAGTTTTGCCAAATGAAGACGAAGGTCGGATGTGTGACAGTGATGGTCCCGGTGTGCACCGTTTAGGCAGCCTTCGTCTTCGGGTTCTCCACAGCGGTCTTCCAGTTCGATGTTGCCAGCTTGAACCTGCCCATTCGGTGTTAGCGACATTCCTTCCGCATTCCGACGGACATAGATTAAACGGCATGGCGTGACATACCTGTCCTTATGTTGCATGTCAGGCTCTTCCTCCTTGAGACGTGCCATCTCAGTTTGCTGCAAGATAAGAAATGAAATCCATTCATTCGCGAGCGCAAAACGACAAGGGCGCACCATGAATTTATTGAATGCCGTCAGCTTCTTTTTCGCACCACCCCCTCCAGTGGATTTGGCTGTTGACGATTAATTAGGCCCTCTGAGAACATCGCGTGCGATCGACGGCTGAACAACGCACTCTTTTTGGCTGGTTTTTCCGCCGCTGCTTTGGTTGCCGAACGAGGAGCCATCGATGTGATATATTATAGCGAGTATTGAGATTATGTCGAGATTATGAGACGCGTCCGTTTTTCGCGTACAAGTAAGGGAACCTCGCGACGCCTAACGGAAGAAGGAAGAAAAGACGCCTTCAGCATCTATATCAAATTTGGCGTATGGACGAGAAAACTCACAAAGAGCGACGGCTTGAGGGAGGACGAATTTGGTGGGCCTTGAATGTGAGTGCAGGAAAAAAAGGTTCAGAGGAGCATTTTGGTTCAAGTTGACGGAACTTATACTTACGAGGGCATTCAAATGACAGGGCTTCGATCGTGTAAGACGGGCCCCTGACACTCCCCACATGTCACTCACTTCCGAACTACATATGTTTTCCCTACATCTCCGAAAGACATACGAGCCAGGGAGACAATATCAGTCTAGTAGCTGCATGGCCAAATCCTCAATCGTTTATATCACACAACCCGCCCGTTCACCAATTTTGTCTCCTTTGCTAGGACCATAGGCTGAGATAGACTGTTGAAGAGTGGCAGGGGTGATGGAGATGAGCGTTTTAGGACCCCATAGGTGAGCCCAGCCTTCCTTCACGTCAACCAGACTCATACAGCGTCGCTGTGCACTTTGACAAATCGGATTTGCACGCATGCTAAAGTCTTAACATGCCTCGTTCATAAATCCATTCTTGTGCAACCTTCGGGACGAAGTACCGTCATAATTCTGCGGATTGTCATTCCGAGGGTGCCTGGGGGTTACACTGACGGAGCAACAAGCCAAACAAAACAAACGCGTCGCGTAACGCAATCAAGAATCAGGAACGTGTCTTGTCTTGTCTAGGTAATAATGTACGTTATCATTCATCCTTCTAAACACAGAAAGGTCAATCTCAGCCATGTGCTCCTGCATGTGAGAAGCCAAGGTTTCCCCAAATCCGTCTCTGGTCTCATGCTCGTCCTCATTGCCATAACTCATGGCCGGGTTGACAAGTTATGCCGCTATGCATTCATACAGTCGCGGCTGTACCTTTGGATGCTGACGATTGTGGAATCCCAGCTATCCCGTCTATGATACTTGCGCCACTAATTATCCCGGTGGTAGCAATCAAGAAATTCCGACCTAGACGCTGATAAGTGGGGTGAACATTGCTCCAGATTGCTGTCACATGCCTTTATTCTGGCGCCCGACCCAACGAAGTGCAGCGATTTCGGTATAGGTACATCCTCCCAGGAAAAATACTAGAGTCGTGGTGGTATTCTCTCTTGATGACCCTGTTGAGATTCAGCTGTTTGAGGACGCGGCTCGAAGTCTGGAGCTCTCTTACCAAGTGAGGCCAAAGGCCCTGATGGTAAAACCTTGCTCGTAGGTTTTTGCTGTATTTCTACCGTCTGGCCTGGTATCGCAGCGACAACGTCTTCAAACCCCTTCCAGCCCACAATAGGATGCGCTTGAACTTTCCCGGTTGACATTTTTTTCTGGTCGCTGGCATTATTCGCGTCGTTGCCTTTCTCCTTCTCGGCCGGGTTGCTGATTACCCCACCCTTCTGGGCCACGCATTGGACAAGCCGAATACTGATAGGAGCATAACCAGAATAGACGAAACTAATATCGTTCTCGACTTCGTCAAGAGCTTCTGGATTATCATCGATAAGGAGTCGTAGGGATTTTCGGAGATTAGCAAAGGGATATTTGAGTGCAGCAACGGATGCAGGTGTAGACGGTGGGAGAGGGTTCGGCAATAGTATGGCAAGTGGTGGGGCACCTAAAGAAAGCAGCAACGGCAGATACTCATAGCCGTACGCCTGCGTGAATATTCAATCAATAAAGGTGACATTTTCCCTGATCGATCTTAAAAAAATCAACACACTTGCAGGATCTCACGCTTGATGTTTTCCAGGTTTTTGGCCTTGATAGCTCCTGCGGTCACACTAGCAAGGCAAAGGAGTCGCAGAACGGTCTGCAATTCCGCCCCTTGTGCGATAAGATCTTCTATTGCAGTGATTTGTGCTGTCACTTCATACGAAGCAAGCAAGTCTGGGGTTGTGGTCAATGAAATGTTCCAAGTACATAGAATCACATTACTCTGTTGGATCTCAAGCGATTTGTTGAACACATCTGTCCGCGTAAGGGGAACGATCAATTCCGAAAGTCCAGTATCTTGAGGCCGTTGTTAGGGGAGTCGGATCAACGTCAAACGGCAACACTCACGAAGCCGAAGAGCTTGATGCTCTGTTTGTAGACCACCGAGTTTACCTACAAAGTCCCGCAGTTGTGCGACAGTCTTCGTTTGCAGATTCGTCTTTATAGAAAGTAAGACCACGAAACTTTACATCATAAGTTGGCTTACTTTGTAGTCTTCATCGAGACGATGAGCAACTTTATTTAGCTTTCTCCCAACTGAGGAGAAATTGACGTCTCTCAGTTCTGAGAAGAGAGGGTCGGTTGTTGTGGTCAGGTGATGCTTTTTCTTATTTTCCTTCTTGACTGCTACTACTGGTATGGCACTGGTCCCAGGAGTCGCTGTATTCGTTGGATTGGTATTTGTAGCGCCGGCCGTTGGAGGTGTCAATAAAGATAATGGCAGCTCCACATGTGCTGGACTTTATTATTAGGGATCCGAGAAAATGCTTCGCAAATGGTGCTCACAGTTCTTGATTCCGATAAGCTCATCCACGAGGCCTTCGTAAGTTAATTGTGTGAGTAGTGGTGTGATCATGTCGACCCGACGATCAAGGATAATCAACGAATCGAGTTTAGACGATGACGACAGTAGGGAGTCCGAGGTCAAACCATTCGAAGCTTTAGGCGTCTGGCGTGTTAAAAGCGTGGCAAGTCGCTGTATGTTCATTAGTACATAGTCACATAAGATAAAAACACGGTTTACCTGAGCATAGTCGCCTTTACCAATGATTTGTGGGAAAGTCCCAAATAATTTCTGAATTGTAAGCAAGGCTTGGGCAGAATCAAAGACAACGGTTTCGTCTCCATCCTAGATCCAAGAATGGTCAATCATCGCCTAGAGAAAGGGAAGCGTGCTGTTACTCACAACCCAAAGCTCCCTCAACGCGTTCTCATGTTCGAGAGATATAACATCTTCCGCTATTGGGATGAACTGTAGGTTATATGACGATATTGTGACATCCCCAAGGACACCCTCTTCTTCCAATATTCGAGAGACCAATGTCGAGATTCTTGGCACTAAGAGTAGGGTATAATTGTGTTTCCTCGACTCTTTCGCGTGCCGCTTGATGTGATCTGGAATAACGTCAATCGCCGCAATTAACGCTGACATGAGAACACACCAGCAATTATTTTGACGTGCTTGATCCGCGGTCGACAAAGATACACGATATTCGCTGTCGATGAAGTGAGGGGGCCTGCTTCGAGCCAAAACATCTTGTCTACACCATGGTGCTGACCCGCAGTTCAGAACTGTGCTCGCAACATGCTGCAAGGGAATCAATCACCTTCAACAAAGAGACTTCAGTGACAAGCCCGAGTGGACCTGCTAGCGAGGCATCTAAGACCAGAGTTTTGGCGCCATTGACCTGGTTCCGAAGTATCAGGACACCTCAAAGGCACCAAGGTTCATACAAACCCTGCGGGACGTACAGAATTAAGGGCGTCAACCAAATCCTTCTTCGCTATCTCCTTGAGAATGTTGACGTCTAGGGAAGCGTCGGACGTTGAGGAGGTGGCCTGGCCATCAGAGGCCATTGCGACACTATGGCCAAGAGATGAGCGACTTCGGATTCACGCGCACGTATAACGACCTCGCTCAGTATGTAAAGTAGACGATCGAGATTAGCACGTCAATTACGACGGCCCGGAGTGTATGTCAACAGCTTTCGATGTAAACGAGGACGTAGGACGCATCCGTTACGTAATATGCAATCAGGGGGAGCTCAGCATATCTACAAAACCACGACACAATCCGCATCGAGGCGCAGAAACGAAGTGCAATGGGCGGTAGTGCGACAGGTAGTGCATTGATAAGCCAGACAAAGAATTCATTGCGGCGTTTCATTGATTTACAGATGACATGAGAGAGACAGAAAAATCCAGTACTGTGATTCCAGCGAAATGAATGAGGTCTTACAGGAGTCCATGATAGATATGTGGAATTGGGAAAGAACTTCATAGCCAGACTCAGATCGAATTGCGACGAGCACTTCTCCCCTTCTTCTTCCCTGTACTGTTGCCATCTTTTCCATCCACAAATGCCGAAGGAAGACGACCATCCTCTTCGAATTTCTCTAAAATGACCATAGCTGCGAGATACCCCTTCTTCGTCAATTCCTCGAACTTCCCAAATTGCATGGTCCCGTACTGTTGGACAATATTAGCTAAGAAGAGTGCAGTTATAGGGTGGACTTATTTACCTCTTGTACAGGCATCTGAATATAGAGACAATTTTTCGCAATCTTGGCTGCTTCCAATGTGTTCACACTCGAGACACTGATGTAGAAGAATCAGTTGATGCATTCATGCAAGATTAACGAAGGAGACACTCACTATGCCAGTCGGCTTTGGATTTCAGTGATGGCAGGAATGTGTCTGGCATTCGAGAAGGGATTCCAGCGGTTGATTAAGAGCCAGAATCCAGATATCGTGTCACCAAAATTTCTTGGTGAATTGTCGTCAATCTGCATGGTTGCAAATATCAGTATCAGATTGTTTACATTCAACGATATGCATACCGAGCCGACGTCAGATGCAAAGATGGTGCTTGCGCCCATAGAGGACATTGCCGCCACCTGAATGAATCATGATCAATCACCAGAAACCTATTAAGTCAAAACGACGGTCGTACAGGCAAATTGTCAACTGAAATATGTTACTTTAAGAAATGGATCACAGAAGAAAAGCGATCCACTCACTGTAACCTCCATCAACAAGCAGATTGCCGTTGTCGCATAGTGGGGGTAGAAGACCGACCAGTGTCATAGATGCCCCTAAAATATATCTTAGATGTCAAACGACCAGGAAAATTTGGCAAGTGACCTACGAATGTATCTCCACGCGTAACCAGTTTCATGAATTTCCATACGGGAAGTGATGATGTTTGTCGTGTTGCAGAAGAACGGGAGCCACATGTCCTCGATGTGAAGGTCGTAAAATGCCTGATGTGACCATTGAGTGTGTTGAATGGAATTTCAAGCCATTCAACGCTACCTTATACAATGATCGATTGAATTCGTGTCCCTGGAAAAGGAAATTTCAGACGAGGGCAAGAGCATGGAAAGAGCTCGAAGGAAACCCTACCGTCGTGTACGCGACAATGGGGTACGTAACGTCAGAAAGCATTCGCCAGATGTTGCCCATCCGTCCGCTGAACTGCTTGGCTCGACCAGTGCTCGTAATTAGGTCACCCTCTCGCGCGTATAGTCCACCAACAAAAGCCCCAATGCTTGTGCCTGAATACCATGATCAGCTATTGCATCTCGCATAATTTGATTGCAGCAGCGCACCTGCAATATGATCGATAGGAATCCCGTATTCTTCCATAGCACGAATGAGACCCTGGACAATATAATCAGTACATATTCAATCCCTTGGAGACTTTTGATACTTACAAGGTGGGCCATACCACGAGCTCCGCCTCCACCGAGAACGAGGCCAATGGATTTTCCACAAATCCGTCTTGCTAGCCGTGAGAAGTCGTTCGTGTGAGGCATGCGTTGGGGTCGAATATCAGCTCTACTGCCGCGATATTTCTGGATGCCATTCTGGACTTTGTCCTTGAGATTCTTCAAGGCCGTGACCGCGTCAGGGTCCTTGGGAAGAGCAGACTTGGGAATTGGTACGACAAGGCCCTATCGAATATTTTGAGCACTTCAACAAGAGATGAATGTAACATGCTTACAGGAAGTTCCACGTGTATATGTTGATGCACCCATGGTCGATTCTATTGCTTTCCTTAGCATGAACAAAATCCAGATGATTTTATAGTCTTACCTTGAGCCATTCACGAGTAGTCCCAGGAGCAATTGAACGATCAGGATGTAGAAGAATGAGCTCTTTCCGAGCCGTAGTTTTCATGGATAGTAAGAGACGCTCAAATTCACCAATAGATGGGTCATCTCCCATTCCAACGACCATGACGCAATCGGCCTATAAAGAAGGTAAGCCGTTGCTCCAAAATATGTTTGGAATCTTACCTGACGAATGCAGGTTTGTGTCCATGAGCTATTGACAGGTGAATCTGCAACATAGAGTACAGTTTGGAATCTTTGCTCCTGGTCAGCAAGCCAGCCTGCAGCCTATAGAAACAGACATAAGTTGCTAGCCTATCCGGATAATGAAAGCCAGACTATCCTTTAGCTTGCCCATCCTAGTAAAGGCATGGCGTCCTAGGTGATTCGAAATGATGGCTTGATTGAGGTAGGAGGTGGATGCTCCGATGCCTTCCAGAGCTGCCTGAAGTTTCCGCGAGAAGGCTTCGATAGGAACACTTCGAGATACAGGCAAGATGGCGACGGTCTTGAGGTTGGTATTATTGTGACCGAGTTCAGTACCAGGTTTTCCCTTTTGCCCCATGGACGAACTATCGACTTCATCCCTGACGCGAGAAGCGATCATTCGCAACAGTCTGATGCTTTCATTAGACTGGGTGGGTGCTGTATTCGAAATAAGACTTACTGAGCAGTTGTTTGAGGATTTCTTGCAGATATAGCATTGAAAAGAGTCTGAGGCATCCGAATCAACTCTGTGTCACGTATGGCATGGACAGTATTCCTCCTAGGAGAGCTCGTAATGACGTCGAGTTCTCCAACGGTATCGCCTTGGCCGTATTCACCTACGATCGTAACCGCGCCATCCTCTGCCTCCGTTATGGCCCGCAGTCGCCCGTTGATCACGATGTAAAAACTGTCACTGACGTCTTGCGGTCTCCACAAGACTTGGCCAGCAGTGACTTGCATCCAATCCAAAGACGCATCAATGTGCAACACTGTTGAGTAGACGTTAGAAAAGAGCAGAAATAACCAAGACGGGTGCGGCTTTACCAAGCGGTGAAAGCATCGAAATTAGGCGTTTAGCCAAAGTAAGTAGAACAATGGGACGTTTCTCCAATATCCGCTCAAGTGCATGCAAGGGTAAAAATCCGACGTATGTATCGGTTTTAGCTTTGATATCCACATAGGAAGCGGTATTGCAAAGTGATGCTGCAAATGTACATATAATGAGTAATCGTTATGTCGGCATGTGCAGACTTACTGACCTAGATAGCCGGCTATTCCTCCAGGTTTGACGGTAAAGAGAAGCTTCTGCTCAGGTTTTCTGATTTCAGGACCTGGTGTCCGCCAAGGTTCTGAATCTTCCGACGCCGGATGAGGTGTTTTCAATGGCGGAGGTGGTGAATTTCCCTTTGGCTCTTCTTTGACTGGTAAGAGAATATCAAGGAAACCCTCAATCACGTAGAACAAGCCTGCCTGTTGTCAGACATTTGATCGTGCAAATCATCATGATCGACAAATACCTGTATTCAATTCCCCAGCTTTTGCTAATGTCGTACCAGCAGCATAGAATAGAATCTCCACCTCGTTGTCAAGACCGCTAAGATAATTACCGGAGGTGGTAATTGATGATCCTGTCATGCTCGACACGTCATCGCCCAAGTCAAGAAGCGACAGCGATCCAAACGGAGAGTTGAAGCTACTGGTCGAAGCCCGGCGGACATCCGTGGGGGGTGAAGCAGGCGATGCTTCGACAGAGTCACTACCACTGAGAGGTGGCTGAAGGAGCCCGATGGATTTAGCTATGCAGGACATAACTTCTTCTCGAAGGTCGAAATCATCTGCTGACCAACGAGGCGTATGCTGAATTGGTTTCTTCGAGGTCTCCGAATCGTCGAAGCTGTATGGCACGCGGGGCGTGTTCAGAACACTGAATGTACGACTGAGAGGTCGGAAAATATCATTGGAGCTTCCTTTTGGTATCAGCAAGTCCCCTGCTTGGACCATGTGACGAGAGGAGGATCCAAAAGGTGTTTGATGCTGAGGTTTGAGTGAAGAGGCTCGGACGGGAAGGGGGTTTTCCGCCGTCTTGCCTAGAGAGACAGACGACGAACTCCTTGAATTGGGTAGTGGTGACATGGTTTGTCGTGATGGAGAGTGAGACAGGCTGAAATAATCGCTCTCCGATCCTGACGTACTCGAGCTCGCGCCATCAAAGCGATGTCGAAGGTACTGAAGACCGCCTCCTTCGTAGAAAGAGGCAGGAAGTGGGTGACAGGCAATATCGTTGATAGCCTTTTCTGTCCGAAGGACTTCACTGGTTAAACCCAAATACTTGTGGGCTGCGTTGAACGTAACTCGAGAGAAACGCGTCAAGATCACTGGAAGAGTCTTTAGACATTTGACCTAGGTTAGTTAACCTGGAAATGACTCACCTTGGACTATGTGGCCAGTAGCTTTGGGGTACTTCTTCGTCAACCTGCGAAACGCTTCTGCTGGGATGACAGCGAGGGTGGTGTCGACCGTTGCTCTTGCAACGACCCCTTTATGGACCTGTGTTGGCCGACGAGATAAGGAAGCCCGGCGGAAGGAAGGCGGCAGTGGTGCGACTGGTGTTGGGTTATCTTGATTCGGGGACATTGAACCACCTCGAGGGGGAGATTTGTATCCATGGCCATGTACTGTTGAGGTCGTCGATGAAACGGAAGATCTACGAGCAGTCGTCTTAGGAGGATTTAATTCAAGGTCGAACTGAGAAACATCAGAGTTAGCCCGACGGGTCCTATGCCTAGTTGGCGTAGACGGTCTGGAATCAAAGCTAGCCATATCATCTGGAGAGACCTCAGGATATTCGTCTTGCCAACTCATTTGAACGTCCTCGGTGAACAGGCTCAGGATGGTGAATAGACTGGATAATGTACCACCACTTCCAACCTCGTTGAGTAGTTGATAACCATTCATATCTTCATCATCCCATAAACTTTGCTGGACTTCGGGAGAGTGACCAGTCTGAGCGAAAACTTGAACAGTTCCTTCAACAACACAATAGAAGCTCTTGTCTTGATCTAAAGACAGACTGTCACCCGCAATTAATCGCCTGGTTTGTAAATGCCGCGCGAGTTCATGGAAGACCTGTGATAGAAAAACATTATGATGTCATAATGTAGAATGACACGGGGACATACTGGCTTCTCCAGCTGTATGTCCATCCATCAGTAAATACAGAAATTGCTAGAAGAACAAACTCACGAAACCGAAAACTCGCACAGCTTGCAAGAAATCATCCAGGTAGTTGTGAAAAGTTGGGGGAGGGTCTGTTACTGAAATCAGCTCGATGTCGGTGGTTGTGGTTGAGCACAAGTCACCTGTGTTGACGTCCGGATGGAGTTCATTGGCATCTGGTTTGACAAGAGGGGGTTCCTTCAATTGAGTGTAGTCGTTGAGATATATGTAACGGATCCAGTAGTTTAGAGCAATGGCTGAGCACGTGAATAGGACGGCAAAGTTCCAAAAGCCAAGCTGTAAAGAGACCTGGTAACGAGGATGAAAAGGATTAAGAATATAGGGAAACCGACCGTCAGAGTCATGGAATACGACAGGATTCCGTATATGAAGCGGGGAACGGTAATAGTCGCGAACGCAACAAGAGCTTTCGCCCACGACAGAAGCCATACTGATTATAACAGGTCCACAATGAGAAACTTGTCCAATGTCGGCAGAGTTGGACATACGAATAACCCAGAAACACGCCGACACCAACGACACCAAAGGGTGCCTTTCTATCGACTCTGTGAGGACATCGGCGTCCATGGTTGTTGCGCCCGATGCTGTATGATGCGTCTAGAGTGATGACAACCTTTGCCTGTAAGCTTGATCTTGAAGAAGAATAGATAAAGGAAAGAGATGGAATCTATATGTAATGAACGAAACGATGTTTGTTGTGGTTGGAAGGGCAATGTTCTGAGTGCCTACTGCGATCGGAGATTAGGCCCGGTCCTCAAATCGGGACGTAATGAACATCAAATTGATCTGTCGTCGTCATCCTGTGGTCAGATGGGTCTGACTTAAAAAACAGGACGTTGCAAGTTATGGGTGTTTGAATAGAAATTCTCATGATTGTCCAGCCAGAATCATATTCCGAATTCCAGACCAAGCTTGCTGGCAAGTTTATGCATTCCTGACACGAAGATCCTTGCGCTCTCTGACATGAGAGAGAGCTCTTCAAGCATAAGTCATAGCTACAATTAAATTGGTATACTCAGTAGCGGGTGTGCTCGATCCCGCCAAGGCAGTATGCTATAGAGTCCCGGTGCATTGATTAATGATCAATGATCCATATCTCGTCGATGAAATCAGAAAGAATGTTCTGTAGAGTCCTTGCCGATTGCAGAAGTAGACGAAGACCCAGACGACACTGTCTGAAGGATTCTATCAATGTAGTTGGCACCACTCCTGCATAGCACGAATGAAACCAGTCAGCTTGGGCTTGTGTTTGTGTTATCGGCATTCAGGTTTACCATTTTTGATGTGTTAAAACATCGCAGCCAATCTCCTTCTCTTTGCGTTGAATGAGCTCAACATAGGCTAGCATTCCGTCGTCTTTGAACCGGGAAGAGAGTTCGGCTGTTCGAAATGCTATTTCAATAAAGTCCTCAAGATGAAAACGAATGATGATACCTGTTGTGACAGCATTGCTGTGGAGCCCAGCGAGAGAAATGAGCTGCAGAACGAATCTGTAGGTACAGTCATCAGAGTAAATTCGTGGCAGATGGTCAGGCTACTAACCCTTCATTGGCCAAGTCCCAGATGAAACTCTTGAGGGCGGCATCTTTACACCAGCATGAAGCATTTGCGAACATCTAGGATACCAAATAACTTACCACTGAAACCATGCTGCGACCAATTGAAGCTGGGACTCAAGTTGTACACAAACCACCTTCATTCAATCCATGAGGGTCACGTTCATCATTGGGATAGATTTTAACATACTTTCCAGGATAAACCTCTCGAATGTTACGAGAAAAGTAGCGTGCTTGTTCCAGATTAGGTGACTTGGTTTCCAACCATAGAAGATCAGCGTAGGGGGCAAATGCCTTGGTTCGCTTGATGGCTGCCTAGTATGTCTGGTCAGTAGTGCCAACAGAATGAATCATGAAATACGACACACTTCCACTCCGCCAGTGTAATGATAAAAGCCTTCTCTTGTTCGGGGTGCTGGACGTTGTTGATCAGGAATTTTGACCAAGAATTTAAGAGAAGGAGGTTACCATCCCAATCCCAGAAGACTTGCTCTCCCAGAATGTCTGTTGCTGCTGAACGTGCATCTGAATTGGACTTTCCAGAGGCAGCAGAAAGATAGGTCTGGTAGGCACCATCCTTGTCCGAAATATTGGAAGATCGAATGGACGCTTCGACAGCTGCAAGCAAGCTTAGCTCCATGGCAAATGCATACAAAGAACCAAAACCTACCTTGGTTGAATGTGCACATATGATGGCTTTCTGTCCATTCCTTCTCTAGAAGGTCGATCTCCGCTCCAGTGGCCCCTTTGGCTTCAGCCTCAGCAAGAACCTGCGCCAGAGAGCCCGTGCTTTTGGTAGTCGTTCCCACAATAAATTCATGGTCTGTGACATCAACATTGGAAGCAATCAATTTCCCAGATTCTGAGTCCGTCCGAGCAATCAATAACATCGTCGATTTCATCAGGTCAAGTTGGAACCGAGCGGCGATGAGTCGCGAAATGTGCGTCGAAGTGGGGACAAGAACTTTCCCTCCCAAATGGCCACACTAGTTGCATTTAGAAATAACACGATAATGGTTGCGTGCCACAAACCTTCTTTCCGCCATGTAATTGATCCTCTAGATGAATGGCAGATGCTCCCTATGCGCATAAAGTTAAGCTGGCTGCCTCAGGATTGGAAGTGTTCTAGGATTCACTGATTCGGCAAATAATTTCACAAGTTTCATGACTGCAGATAAACCACCGTGACTGGGCATGGTAAGTTCACGACAAAGCGTTTATGGCAGACTTACTTACCCAGTATCAGCATCGGCGATGATAGGTCTGAGGTAATCTATGTATGGCATCTTTCGACGCTGTTCCGTTGTAGCTGTCATACGCTCATCGTAGTGCTTCTTGTCATGAAGTTGTTGGGCTCGGAAGATCCTGTGGACTTGGTTCGGGACTGTTGTGTATGGATAATCGCTATTTTTTATTAAGTCAATGGCCACACCTCAAGGCGAACATTTGAGAGTTGGACCCACCCGAGATCCGGACCAACTTCATTGTTTCCAGTAGTCAATACACTCGATGCTGCCCATCCAGAAACATACACAACTTCTTGGTTCTTCGCCATTTGAGTCATTTGAACGGGGTCTATGGCTCCCATGGTATGCACCGGTTTCTTCTCATTGGCGTTCTTGGTAAATAGAGCAAACAATTTGTCCGCGAGCAAAGAGGAGGGAAGTGGGGTAACAGGCAGCGATCCTTGCTTCGAAACCACAGATTCCGGTGAATAGGGTCGTTTTATATCCTTGAACCGGGGTTGGGCAAAGAACTGCGCCATATCCTCCGTCCGAGATTTGAATTCAGCAATTTCTTCATCCACTGACAGTGGTTGAAGAGGTAAAGCTGGTGATGTTGACATAGTCCTCGCGTTTCGATACGTGAAAGAAAGACGCGGGGTCGTTCTTAAACGAAGCATGATTGGAGTCCAAGTTGAGCTCAACGAGGACACTTCTGTATGTTGACTGACAAGGACTTTGCTGTCCTTAAGTCCAGGGTAAGTCCAAAGTGAAGTTCGGACAGAAGGTCACTCTCGGAGACTCTCGGCGCAGGTTATTCGTATTGCCGGTAGTGAAAGATGCCTTCTGAAGGACTTTTTTGGTGGATTTGTAAATATTGAGCTTATAAATGCAAACCCTTCGCTTTAGAATTGAGAACACAAGTCAAGTGCTTTTTTAAGATGAGACGTGCGCGGACGTCCGGTGGATTTAAGTATGGTTGCTCTTGCGACGGCAGCAATTCGTAAATTTGTTAGGTCCTGTTTACCTGCACCTTCACAAGGACCTCAACTGTCAGTTACCCAGTAACTTGTCCCTATGCACTTGCTTCCAGATCCTCTTTCTCTCCCAATGCGAACCTCGAAGCTACAAAATGGCGCATACCAAAGCACAAGAAGACAAATACCCTTTGTTCTCTGAGCTCAAGATGAATGCGATGCAAACCGAATTCCACTGAAGGAATTTGAGTAGCGCGCGTCCACAGTCGCGTCAAAGCTTACTTTTTGGAGATATAACTTTCGTTGTCCCACACACATGCTATAGCGTGGCTATCAGAGCGGACGAAGGTCTTGCACCTGAAAGTTGGCTCTACCAGAAGCAGGAGCTGCAGTGACGATGAACATCAGCTCACTTCGAGTCGTCAGCTTCACAACAGAAGCCTTTACACCAAGTTATCATCATGGCACCTTTCAACGTCAAACTGGATCTAGTTGCTTCCTGCACCCCCTTGTCTCGTGCAAGACCAAACAGAGTGTGCTTGTCGGTTCACAATGTTCAAACGCGTGCAAAGCCCTTCTAGGAGTCCGAAATGTTCCGTTCTTCCAAATGTCATGCTGCGGATCGCAGATTTGCAATTCGGAGGAGGTCTTGTCCACCAGTCATGCGCCGAACTGCGACATTGTGATCGAACAAGCAATGGCCAACTCTCGAGTCAACTTGACAATCAAGAGCTGCTTCAGCTGTCCCTATATCCACAGGACGCTGCATGGCAGCAGCTCCCAAACAAGCCCCATTGTTCAGCATTTCCAAAAATGGCTACAGAACTTTGAAAAGGGGGTTTCATCCGTGCCCCAAAAACACTGGGGAACTTCTATCGGCGCCTCATGGTGCAGAACCTTAGTTGTTCGACAAACAATATGCCTCATGCATTAACCTCCTCATGCAAGAGCGTTATTTGATATTGATCGCTTTCTTCCCATCGAAGATCGATTCTTCATGTCGCACGAGCTGACCCCAGGACCACCGAAGGCAGAACTATAGGCTTTTACCTCAATCTCCACACTTATAATGCACCATATTATTGCAATGAGGCCGTTTCTTTGATCCGATTAACTCTTGGTCTGATTAGGTCATTCATCAACAACCGTAGGCCCGGACATGGGCAAGCTAATGTGAAAGCTCCTGTCAGCATATCGATTATAACGGCAACACCTGTTTGAAGACTACAACGTGCACTTGACGGTCTCTAGTAAAATATGCCAGGTACTTGATGCAGCTGTTCTCCGATACTGTATCCTTCTCCAGCAGCATGAGCTCAATACGTTATCATGGCATTACACTCCTCCGTATGCAAGCACAGAATCTTCCAAAGGTAAGCATACTTCCTTTCAATGCTTGTGTTCCTTTCTGATCTCCCCTGTGTACATGATTATTAAGTGGAGTGCAAATGAACCATAGATCCGGTCCTACACCAAGTCGGCCCAACCCGGCTATACAATATGGCACTGTACCCACAGGAATTCGATGAGTGCTGTAACGGTGTGGGAGCGTGCAAGAGCGGCCTCGATTTCTCCGACGAATGAGTCAAGGAATATGAATCTTGGAAGGTTAAATATGGTGCAGTAACGCTCAATGACAAATGCAAGCAGTGAATGTCGGAACTTCGACTGCCACTTCATTCCGTACGTTTTCGCCCCCGGTAATGTTCGTCGACACCAAAGTTCTCTCCGGCGGCACAGAACGTCCAACGTCGGGTATGATTTCGGACATTTGTCAGTCCCTGCGTACAGTCAAGGCAAAGGCTGTAAGGATGAAGCTTAACGGCATGTGGCGAAACACTTTCATATTTAGCCGCGATCGCTCCCAAAGTTCATAAGTTAGATCTGAATTGAAGGGCCTCTAAAGAATTAACAACCAGTCAGACTCGCTGCCTCCGTTGAGTTCGCTGACTTTGGAATCGCGCCGGATCAAAAGTGAGTGAGAGTTTTGGGAGATATCTGAGAGTGGATGAGCAGAGTTGGGAAACCTGAACTCCTTCTCTCCGTCTTTCATTACGGTCAAGTTGGTTATGCGGACTTCTGACCTGCTTTACAGTTCTTCTAGGGGACTTGTGCCCTCCGCTTGAATCTCCCCGACCCTAAACTGGCTTTAGAGTACAAGGTTAAGGTCTCCTCGACTCGAGCACGAGGCAGACTGTGACGGCAGAAAAAACGTGAACTCGTTCAGCCACCAGGACGGCATGGCCAGCTCGCTTATCCCTGAAGTCATTAGAAGTTACGAGCCACCATATACGAGCGCTTCTTGACGTCCAATCACTTCCTTGCAGCTGTCCGATTCTGGCACCCGAGCCTTCCTTTTTTTACCTGTCCACTTCTTCGTCTTCGCAACAAAGAGCTGTACCTGTACGATGCGACGACCTGCCAAATCTTGAATGGCGAGACCTCCTTGACTTGTTAAATATGAGCAGGCGCCTCCAGCCGCAGATGCTTCACCTCACGTCAAGTCCCATGCCGTTTGTCCAATAACTGGACCTTGATCTCCTTAACCCGCCAAGTATGTTGCATTTACATTATCTCCGAGTCCTGCATTCCTTATGTCCGCGCACTTTGCAAAGTACTTATGTCCGTGCTTGTTGCAGCTTCGCCGTTAACGACCCGCCCAATACCGACATTACGCCAACCATGTCACTCACGAGCTCCGCAATCATGACTTCACGATATACATTGATGCACGCATCGCTCGCTCACTTATCTCAAGAGCTACAGACGATGGACTTCATCATACAGAGCGCGTCTACCAGGTCGATTTATTTCAAAACCGCCGCGGCATTGCCTACCGAAATTCTCCTCATTATCCGAGACTGTCTGTTTCCTTTGATCACTTCACATCTGGTTGCACAATCTGCTGCCGGACTTGCCGCATACGAGCAATCCCTATACGACCTCCTTTGCGCGGACTGTGTGGCGTACAACCTCGACATATACGGTCCTGATGTCTGGCAATGGGAGCAATTTTCGGGACCATGTGCCTGCACTGAAATTGAAGGCTATCGACATGCCAGAACCACATGCGTCCAACTGCGTCATGGGCACCAGAAGTTCGCCGTGAACCCCAAACAGTTCAGCGATTCTTTGCAGTGGCTGGAACATCATCTTTCGCTCGAAGCGCGTTCGCGCTCCGAATCCAAGCAACTCGGTTCACGAACAGTGAGCCAGGAACCACGCTCGGTGGATATTTGGGACGTAGTAGGCGATGTACTTCAACAGTTCAACTGCGAGGCCGTTCGCGAGGCCGACGATAACAACCGCACCCTCGCTGAGAAAGGACTCTCCAAGGACAAACGCGCTCTCGTTCAGATCGTCCCTGCGCAACGAGTGTTAAATATAGCAACAGGGGACAATCACTGGGAAGCGCGTGTATCTTTGAATCGCGCATGCAGAGACTTGGGTCTCCTATTGGAATACCCAGAAGCAATCGATGCGTGTGGTTCGAACAACTCTCCATTCACGCGTCGATCACGATGGGCATGCGCGTCGAACACCTATTGCAAGTCGGAATTCTTCGCCCATCCTTCGAACGTACTCGATATCGTGCAAGACTTCGTCACTTTCATGGCCTCCATTGCGGCGGCATGCCTTTCTATCCCTGTTACGTTTGCGACCATGCTTATGACCATTCTGTGTTTTTACTCCAAGCCGCGATCTCTTCGAATTTGCTAATTTATCAACTGGACATCATTTTTTCATTACGACGGACATCATGTTCAGGCCTCTCCAATTCATTTCTTCACCACGGCATCAATTATATGTTTCAACTTCTGTAGCCCCAACAATACCTTGATCAATCCCCTGAAGCTAGTCAGTCGGGATATTCAGTTATCACCATCGTGCGCACTGTGCCCATATGTACATCTCACGCAGACCGTGCTGCCCATGACGTCAACCTACTATGTAAATGTCCAGCTGCACACTTTCTGATATTGGCCCGCCAATCAATATTCCCGATAACGTAAGTTAGAGGGTCTTAGGGTGTCGAAAAAACGAAATTTGGCGGGTAGAATTATGTGGCTGTGTTACAAAATATAATAGGAAATTGTCACAGTGTCATGTGAGTGTGATCCGAGGCCGGTCACTGTTTGTTCAACGCTCCCCCTTGACTTTGCCTTGACTCTCTCGTCCTCAACTGCCTACAATTGAACTGTTAATCTACTGCACCTTTCCTATGCTGCTCTTACCATCCTGCATGAAAGGCTTGATTTCAAATGCCATTGTCTTTTACTTCCTCTTTGCTCTTCCCTCTGTATGAGATCACTAGGGATGTACCTTGGACCTGTTACTGTTGAAACCACTTGTCGGCCCATCTTCCTGTGTTATGCAACTGTTTGTTGCTAATAACTCGGATTGCAGTGTCGCTCTTGGTCAAGATTGGTTAGTTTCCATATATGACATTGATGTTAATGGTTTAGGTTGTAAAGCATAGGTGCCAACCTCAATAACTTTGATGTTAACGGCCCAGGTGCCACTTGTTCACCATGTTCTGATTTCAATACCCTTGAATCTCACTGTAGCTATTGCAGACGGTCTTTCAATCAAAAAAAATGGCCCAATGAATTCATTAAATGTGCACAGCAAATTTCTTCCACCTCCATCAACCTCATCAATATCTCGTCGTACATACTCCCCTGCAATTGGTTTGTTTAGCCAATTTATTGTACCAAAGCTGAATTATTTTTGCGTTGGAGGGCAGGCCTGACATTGATGAAGTTATCGGGCCATGCCGCTTGCCGGCCTTACTGACTTATATATCAATGGAACTCAGATGATACGTACTGCAAGGAGCGCTTTCCATCTCTTCATACTGAATTCCATGCAGAATATCTGGTGCAGTGCATACAGGGTACATTGCGAGCGTCATGCCATATCAAGCTTCGACTTCGCTGCCAATATTGACATCGTCATCTATGTCGACGACCGAGAACCTGGAGAATAATTGAATGAAGCCTTAAGCGCTCTTATTCCATCAGGGCAAATAGATGATCAGTGATGAGTTGGAATGACTTTCGAAATGGAAACCGGAGGAGGCCCTCTCCGGCATCCACTGGTGTTCTTGCAACGCTGTGGACTAGCATTCGCTCTTTATGAGCTTTAGGAGTATGGAGAAGAGGTCGACGATCATGGGGTTATGAGAAGTGAAGAATTCAAAGAAGAAAGCATCATAGGGGATGGATAGGTGTGGATGGATGGGCAGGCAACGCATGAAACAAGGCCACCTGATTACCGATGTCTTCCATTGATTTAAGCTCATGCACTTGAAACAAGATACGATAGATCAGGAGAGGTGTGATGATAACTGGATTGGTTTTGTTAGCAATATATCTTCTACTTACTACATACACAAGTATTTTCGTGGATTTCAAGAGCAAGGGAGCGTTTGTGCGTATTTTGGAAGGAGCAAGGGGGGCCGAGGGGCAATAAGTAGAACCCGGTAGGGTTGTCAAGTGGCTACAGAAAAGAGGCAAGGTAGAATGGGGCAAATGTTGCAGGGGGTGCGAAGCGAACGTAGCAGACACAAAGTTCGACCGCAACGTGTGTTTTGTGTTGTATATATAAATAGATAGGCAATTCTGTCGACATCAAAGACAATCAGCCGGGTACGAGTATAACCAAAAATCAAGATACTCACAATGTTACTTTTGCGATTTTAGTTAGTGTACAATGTGTTGGTGAAAGCTAAGGAGCAGAAGGGCATCCTCTATTCTAATCCCAGAAAATTGCTTCGCTGAGACCTTGTCCACTTCAGCATGGTAGGCGAGATGATTGAATGTCTCTAATTGGCTGAACCCATTACGTGGGTTGATGATGGAAGACGGCGGTGGTGAAGGTGAAGGTTCGGGAGAAGGCGTCACGGCCTCCTGGTATTCGTCTTCGCTCCCGATATCCGAATGTGCATGATGCATATCATAGTCGTCTGCATCCATATCCATGGAATCATCATTCATCGACGACGAAGAGGACCCAAGCGATGGTGTGCCTGATCGGGACGCAAATGCCGAGTACGGATCTCTACCGTGGAAACTATCGTCGTCGTCGTCCTCTCCACTGCCACCTTTCTTCGCTCTCTTCCTAGCAGTCTGCCGGAGATTTCGGAACCAATTGGTCACTTTCCCGACATCCCTGTGAAAATTCAACATATCATATCAGCTGCTTTCCGGTGATAGCATAGATCCACCAGATCACGTACATTCCTATTTCAAGTGCAAGTGCCGAGCGTTCCTCGATGGTTGGCGTGGTAGTCTTTTCGAACAGCTCCTTCAACGCATCAAGCTGGTAAGGCTCAGGGCGTGAACGACGTGGGCGCGAGAAAGAAGTAGACATGTTGCTATATGGAGTTGTGCTCCGGCGAGAAGACGATCTCCGAGGAGAACGATCTTCCATCGAAGGTGAAATGCTAGGAGACCTCCGTAGCACAGAATGTTGTT
This sequence comes from Crassisporium funariophilum, assembly GCA_014925845.1. Classification (NCBI taxonomy): domain Eukaryota; kingdom Fungi; phylum Basidiomycota; class Agaricomycetes; order Agaricales; family Crassisporiaceae; genus Crassisporium; species Crassisporium funariophilum. Next base: position 898,945 of record JACGCL010000001.1, read on the forward strand.
GAAGGAGAGACGGATGGTTTGATGGCGGCGGAAGACCTAACGATGGGTGGTGGGAAGGAGGGGGAAATGCAGAGTACTGCCGAGTCTCGTGGGGATACTCGGCTTTGGGTGCAGGCAATGAAAATGCCTCTGCTTCGTCTTCTTTTTTCTTTTTTGAGAGACTGCGTTGGTTTTGGAACCAATTGGTGATGCTCTGATAACGCCTGTGTGAAAAAAGTAAGTTAGACTTTTCTGTCATACGGCAAGACAAAAAAACAAAAAACAAGGATGGGAGATGAAGATATCTTACATTCCAATATTCGCAGATAGGGCTTGCCTCTGCTCAGTAGTTGGATGGGGATTTATATTATACAATTTTCGGAGCTCGTCCGTCTGCTCAGAAGATGGACGCATGCGCATTCTGCGGGGCATACTGTCTGACTCTGTGAAAAACTGAGGCTGATCCGGGTGGCCTGCGTTAAAGGGGGAGAAATATTCTGAAGGTACAACTGATGCCGAGCGTGAGTGCTGAATATCTACAGAGGAATATCCGTCGTCGGGAATATCATCAAGGTCGAGATGTCGAAAAGGATCGTTACTAGCAGACGAGAGATGAACAGAGGGTGCGGTATTCATTGATGGAGTTTCATGGGACGGAGCACCGCGTATTCGTTTCTTTGACGAGGCTCTTTTATTTTGAAACCAAGCGTTCACAGTCTTTGTTTCCCTGTTATAGACAGGATATATGAGGCACAAAGGAGTGAAAAAAGGCATGGCACATACATTCCAAGACGTTCTGCCAATGTGGTTCGCTGGTCCAAAGGTGGATGTTCGCTTCTATCAAACAGCTCATTTAAAGCAGCTAATTGTGCAGGTGAGTGTCTGTGTCTCGGTTTCCGGTTCTGAGGAGGGGTTGGCTGGACGATAGACGAGGAGATGATGTTTTGAGGGAAAGAGGGAGGGGCAGCCCAGGGGGACAGCATTGTAGGGGGAAGAGGAGAGTGGGAGAAGGGGGGATTGAAAAGGCGGAAGCTATGAAAAGGAATTTTGAATGGACAGAGATGATTATGATTTCACTGATTATTACAAACTTATGACTGATCGGTTCACTTTCAATTTAGGAAACTGCAATCTTCCCACGTCTGTATATTCCTTCATTAACATTCCTGCTTTACTGCCGTCCTCGATAGTGCTGTAAGCTGTCCACGGGTATCATGGCAGCTGTAGCGTCCTCTCCGAAAAGCGCCTGCCCTCTCTACTTGGGGAGCAATAGAGCATAGTGCAGATAGACAACTGATCCTTGGATCGGACTACCATATCGGGAACAACATACTGCTTAAAGCCGGATGACGAGGGGATGATGAGCTAGTCTCAGTCTACCCATCACTCCATCCCACCATGCGTAACTCACAACTAGTCCACTTAATTATCATATTGCCTCCAGATGTAGCGTTGCCCATGCCTATCTCGCCATCTTTCTCCTGGTTGCGCGCTGTCAAGGAAGACACAAGGACACAAACTTCCAAGCAGATGTCGTGCTCATCCCTGCAGATACTAAGCCAATACTCCATCAGATCAAACTGCTTAATTACTCCGCTACAAGTCCAAGCTGTATCCACAAATTGGGGTAATAATGCATAAAATACATCCATGACATGTGTTCTTCCTTTGCAAATTCAACTGCTTTCCGAGTCCGCTTCTGAGCTCTGGTCCTGGTCTTCAGAATCAATGTTTCTTATCCAAGCACCAATCGATCCCCTTTGAATGTCACACGGTCAGAAATCGTACGAAATCACCGCAAGCAGATACGCACAGGAACCCTTCATGCCGAAGGAACAATGCACGCTTCGTGCCCTTGCTCCAGAATCGGATAGCGTACGAAAGTGTCGCAATGGTAGCCGCATGACCTGCCACAAGCAGTTAAGCAATTATCGCGCGTTGGTTTATGAATGATCCTAGCATACCACGAATAAAGCATCCACCAAAGTAGATTCTGTCCAGATTATACTTTTCGGCATTCATATATCTGATCAATCAACAATCAATAACCGATTCCGTTAGCAACCATAGCCCTCAATATCCATATAGACAAGAAAGCACGAAATGCACTCACGCAATCTGTCCGATGTTGTTCGACATTGCATACAGAAGACTCTTGCTAATGTCCTCCGCGGAAAACTTTCCCTTCTCCCCGCCCTTCTTGAATACCTTACCAAACGTACTGGCAATCATCGTCGACTTGAGTCCAAGCTTGCTGTAGTCCTGACCATAGATATCCCCAACAAGCATATCCACCGTCGAGTTATCCCCGCGTTCCGAGAACGCCAACATTTCTATTCAATGATGAGAAAAGTCGGATAGATCAGATAGCAAGTTAGGCATACCATCGAAAGTCGTCGCTGGGGTGAGCAGACTCAATAAACCCCACAATGTACCTCCGCCCAAACTCGTCCCACTGACACGCTCAAACGCGCCATCCTCGTCCACTTTGATGATGGAGACCCCAGACCCGATGTTGACCAGCAAGCAGGGAAGCTGTGGTGTAGGATGACTTTCAAACGTCACCCCGTATTTCGGCGGATCAGGACTAGGTCTTTCCAGGGTTGCAGCTGCCGGTGAAGAAGTGCTGGAACTGTCCAATGGAACCGTAACTTTGGGTATGGAACATAAAGGGGACGGCTCGGAGGATGTCGGTAGTGGGGTCTGATGCGAGACAGACTGGATGAGTTCGTCTGAGAAGTAATACACTTCATCAGGAATCCGGGTAATGAACTTCAATCCTTCAATCAAACACGCCATCTCGTCTTCCCTCCTCACTTCGACGTGAAGCGTCCCGCTGAAGAGCTCGTAGAATTTATGAGCACCTCCACCTGTTGCCATGATCTTGACGCCCTTGCGCATCTCCTCGATAGACACCCCATTCACCTGCGCCGAACGCTCGATGAGTTCTTGGATGAACTGAACACATTCGTCGATGTTATCCGTCTCGAACCGTTCGAAATTGAGCGACCCGCCCGGGAAATGTTGTGCGGTATGCTTGAAGATAGAGTCCCGCAGGAAACCGTCTGTCAGATCAGAGAGCCCATTGCCGTTCCCGATGGGCGTGGTGGGCTGCTCCAGCACGAGGGGGGTGAGTGCACCATTGGCTTTGTTGTTGCTGGTGGAGGGTATAGATGAGCCTGAAGCTGCACTGGAGGACTCGTCGAAGGGGGATAGTGATCGCGGGCTAGATATGTCGCTGACGGAGCTAGAACCGCGGGTTGCAGCTATCGAGGGTGAGGAGGGCGGTTCTGGAGATCGTGTAAAGTAGACAACTTTCGCGAGGGAACCCCCGACCTGTAATTTTATTGCTTTGTCAACTCAAAGAGGACAGACAATGCATCAAGGACCGCAGACCACTCACGTCCACAGCGATATGAGAGACCGGCTCGATGTAGTTCGGTAGATAGATACCTCGGCTGTCCCTTGTCTGTACGCAGCACGTTCATTTCAATTACACGTCAAACATTCAGTAACACACCTCTGGCGACTCTTCAGACAGAATAATAGCCCCACGCGTGTCCACATGTATGACCTTTGCCAAAGGCAATGATGGCGTATTCAGAGACATCCGAGCCGTTCAAACTGGGGAATATGGGGGGTAGGAAGGGTGGCAACGCAAGGTCCGTGCAAAACACAATAAGTGCTGTCGGTCAATATGGACTTTAGCAAGGCTTTGGGGCGATGGCGCTGGCGGCAGAGATACACGGATGGAGAAAGCAGGAAATGGTTGCCATTGCATAATTGTAATCGGCGTGTATATCATACGATTTGTACTGTGCTTTTACCCCAAACCCGGCGCTAGATCTCCCAAATACCGAAGGGTGGAAATACCGGGCGCGGACATCACTCGTCCCGGAGGCACTTTCCCCCACATCCGTGTCGCAAGGGCTTGCGCTTAACCTTTTCTCTCACTCGCCTACATCATCGGACAAAGACGACATTGCATTGTATGTCCCCGAGCTAACCCGTGTCAGCAGCACATGTAAACGGCAAGCGGGATTTGCCAAAACGGAACCAAATTGCAAATCTGACGTACCTAATCTCAAGTCATGGTCGAAGACAGAGACAACTACTTGCCTTGCGTTTACCTTGCGAGCACAATAGAAGAAGACCGACCTTTAGACGCGTGAAGCAAAACAAGAAACATTATTGCATTTCCTCCCAAAGATCTAGCGTCTACACATCGAACCCCCAGTTTATAGCTTTCTGCCACCCAAATCATCGCCTAATGCCTTCCGAATCTCCTGTTCCTTATTCGCCCATGATTCCCTAGTAAGCATATATCCCGTCGAAACGCTCCCATACGTGATCCCGCCCATTCTCGCGACGGGTCTCATCTTCCCCGGGTCGACCACGCCGCGCACGGGGTCAATGACATCGTTCCGTATGTGCACGAATCTGACGGTGCCTAGAACTAGGGTCGTAGTGACTGCCTGGGTTTCTGGGTGGATGATGTTGACTTCTTGTAGCAGCTAATCGTGGCTTCTGAGAAATACTCAGGAGAGATAAGCATGCAAACGAACCTCGCATTCCATCGAGAATGCACTTTCTCGGACTCGAGGGGCTTTTACATGAACCTGCACAGCAGTTAACGCTGACAGCTCATGATGGATAGGTAGAAGGTAGCTTACGCTCGGTATCGTCCTCAATCCGCTGATTGCCCATTCACTGACCTCAGGTGGGGCGTCGATCGAACATATATTGGCTTGTTCAACCCATGGCTCGCTGATTATATTGACGGTAAATCCCTTCGTGGCTCGTATATTTCGGACCGTGTCCTTGGCGCCCTTGGAAGTATGCGAACAAGCTATGGATATCACTGGCGGCGACGACGACACCTTGAACAATAATTAGTATGAATGACTCCGGGCGCAAAAGATCAAAAAGGCACAAGCACGGACTTGATTGAACCAACTAGGAAGTACCTTCAGTAGGATTCTTCGGTTCGGGTTAATGTTATCGGCACACACCTCATCGGAGCGAGATTGTGGATTCCATCTTCGGATATAGTGGACACGAACGCTACAGGACGAGGGACGATTCCTGAGATCAGAGTAGCATATAGTTGTCTGCGATTATAAGCTTTGAGTGGTTGGGTGGAGATAATGCACTGCTAACACAAACCTAGGATCTGCTGTCGAGGTATCAATAGTCTTCCAACCGGCTTTCTCTCCCTCAGCCCAGGCTCGACCTTCTGGGGTCGACTCTACGCCTTGCCCATATGTCCATCCAGGATTGGGCGACGCAGTGTACTTGAAGCCTTTGGCGGGAACGAATTCAGGAAGCTTGGATGTCATCATTCAATGATTTGAATTGGGCTGGGTAGGAAGAAGCTTATATAAATACAAATCGATTATCATTTGTAATATTGGTCTGTTTAAAGAGACTAGGGAAGGAGTTATGTTTGTGGCTTGAGGCGTATTTAGTCACAACGCTGAATAACGGTAAGGCGCAAGAAAGGCGTACCGTATCATGCACGATGAGAACCCAATTAATGTGCTGAAACATATGCCCCATATGCCTGTGCTGGGTGTGATAGTGGTTATATGTTGAGCCCGAGAAGCGCGTTGTGGCTATTTGGGATATTTTGGGAAGACTTCTCTGAGTGCACGTTGTTGTTGTAACTGTGTACCCTTGAGATCTTAAGGAATGATGATAGCTTGAAAGCAAAGAACATTGTAAGAATCCACAACAATCAGCTTTACGTGTTGACATCGTCCAATCTTCCACCTAATGCCTCCCGAATATCATTTTCCTTGTCCGCCCATGACTCTCTGGGAAGCATATACCCTTCGGAAATCTTTGCATACGTGATCCCTCCCATCCTCATGATGGGTTTCAACTTTCCCGAGTCAACCGTACCCCTCCCTGGATCGATCACGTCGTTTCTAATGTGAATGAATTTGACGGTGCCTAAGACTAGTGTTGTAGTCACGTCTTGCGTGTCTGGATGGAGGATGTCGATATCTTGAAGCAACTGTTCCGGTCCGAGGTAAGGACTTGTTGACAGGGCAATGGTCTCTACGCACCTCGCATTCCATTGAAAACGCGCTCTCTCTCACTCGAGGAGCTTTCACCAGAACCTGTATGAGATTTAAATGCTTGTAAGTTGTCAGAACGGTATGTAAAAGTCAACGACGTGTACGCTTGGCGACTTTGTCAGTCCACTGATTGGCCATTCGCTGATATGCGGTGGAGTGTCGATATTACACGCGTCGGCTTGCCTTATCCAAGGCTCGCTGATAATATTGACCGTGAAACCCTTCGTAGCTCGTATGTTCAGGAGGGTGTCCTTGGCCGCCCCAGAAACATGAGTTCCGTGACAAGATATCGAAATGACTGGTGGAGATGCCGACACCTATTGCATTAATGACAATTTATGTTTTCCAAACACGATCTGAGGGCCGTGGATACGAACCTGATTAAACCAGCTGGGAGAGATGAGTTGAAGCACGCCAATGAGTAAGCCCACATACCTAAACGGCGCGAGGTTCTCGATCCCGTCTTCGGAAATTGACGAAACAAACGCAACTGGACGAGGGGTGATTCCCGATATCATGGTGCCATATAGCTTTCTGTATATGATGATTAGCGGGTTCTGAGTCCTGAGGTGGAAAGACGAGGGAACAATTGACCTAGTTTCTTCTTTTGACACATCAATACTCTTCCATCCTAATTTCTCCCCATCAGCCCAAGCACGACCGTTGGGGGTTGATTCAATGGGTTGCCCGTACGTCCATCCCGGATTGGGTGACGCCGTAATCTTGAAATCACTGGTGGGAACGAAAGGGGGGAGATCTGAGGTCATTATGATACTGTCAAACTCGATAACGATGTCGATGTCGTTTCTGTGCAGAATACAGTTACAAAGTTGGAGGTGGTGGTGAATAGTTTGCAAGCTTGATTGTCATGTGGGTGCGAATCTGGTAAGTATATGTGTGGCTTCTGTGTGAGCATGACAATACTTTGCCGAATTGGGTCACTTTTTATTTGGAAGGATGTGCGGTTAGGTTATACTGGGAAGAGTCCTCATGATCAGATGGTGCATGACCACTTGGACCATGATCAAGACATAATAATTGCAAAAAAGAGAAAATATCTGGAGCAATAGATTGTCTGTCACTTATCACAATGAAATAGATTTTTTGCAACAGAATAATATTACACACAGCGGATCCATCCTTTGAACCAACATAGCAACTCTAAGCTCTTAGCGTGCCTCTTCATTTGCTTCCTAATTTGTTGCCAGATCCCCAACTATGACCTGACGACGATGGGCCAGCTGCTCCTGAAGCTGTCGCAGGTTTTCTGGGCGCAGTTACATGAATCCCTGCTTTCGCTAATCCAGCAGCTACACCTCCCGCATCTGCTGGCCGTACCGGAGTTCCAGATTCTCCGAGAAGGTTGCGCATCCATTGCGGGGCTCGGGAATAGCTGGCAAGCCTACCCTGCGATCCCAGCGCACCCCCCCAGACAGACCACCACCAAAGGTGTCCCACAGCTGCTCCTGCCACTGATTGTGCTGCAGCTTGAGGGCCGGCAACGACGAGATCCATGGCAATCATAACGTAGGGAAAGTACTTGACGGGGACTGTGACAAGTCCTAGCACCGAGGTCATCACGCCGGGAGTAGCGAGAGCGGAGTTCAAGTAGACTAGGCACACTAGCAGGGGTCGCGTGAAAATGAAGGCGTTGAGAGGTAGAGTGGCTGCCTGTGAAAGTTGTGCGACACGATGAGTAGGACCCTAGTTGGAGACAAATGGAACATACAACAATGCCCGCGCATGCTATGATTAACTGCCATGCTAGGTCAGCGGACCGATGGGAGTATGACTTTGTCTCGAGGTCGTTCGCGGTTCGGCTGGATGTGAATGTCATTCGTATCACTTGAAGGCCTCGAGGAACGTGCTTGACTGACTAGAGCATGACGAGGTCAAAGATATACATGATACCTCCGCCTAAATAACGTGTTATTGAGAAAAGCAGAAGAAAGTGGACTTATTTCCTCACCTCCCAGGAAGAAACTCGTGTAGAGGCGCCATATCTAAAGGGTTGTAAATGAATGCCGAGCAAGTCCCTAAAACAAGAACCATACCTCAAGCTTTTTGAAGACCAGATCTGTTGTATATAGAACCGAATATGGCGAAACAATGGTAGATATTGTTGAGAGTGTAACTGCTAGGGAGGAACCACAAAGAAATCTTGTTACTGGTGGTATTTTCTTGAGTTCTGCGATAATTTGATCCATGTCGAAGCGAGAAAGTGAGGGTTTGGCCTGATTGTCCCACTAATCTTTATAGCGGGAGAAAGAGAAGGGACTATGAGCGTTGGTAGTCTGTGGTAGTACCTGGGTTCATTATTGCTCGCCAATGTCCACGCGTGGCTCTGACGTGTTTCGTCACGTGAGGCGTTTCCTCTAGCAGTACTCATTGATAAGAGTATTGTGTCTATGGTCCAAGCCACGACAGGGTATGATTCTTCCACAGATAAGAAAAACAATGGATTGTACAGAAGAGAGAAACCATAAGATGTACGTCTATCAACCACCGACAGCTGCGAGTACAAGGTCGCAAACTTCTTGTTTTTCTGCTCGTACAGCCAGCTCCAGAGTTACGCCCTGTCCTCTTGAGTATGTCATCCGAGAACGTACAAGGACCTTGCCTCCACCACCTATCACCAGCCCAGATAACTGGAGTGTATGTACTGAGGTCGAGGAGGGCACTTCCGATCCACCCAGAGGCTCCATGTTGAGTACCTCGATGATAGAATCGCAGGCAGCTTATAGTTTGGTCAAATGTCAGATCGTGAAACAAAGAGATCAATAAATAACAAGTACCTTTGAGACTCTCCATCGCAGACAATGCAAAGGTTTCCGTCGCGCTGGGCGCTGAGCGCAATCGATCCCATTCCGCTCCAAACGTCGCATAACTGGGCACAATGTAGTCGCCCCCAGCACTGAGCTCGACCTCCTCAACTTGATACTCGTCGTCATATCCCTCTTCTTCTGGGGTACCTGTCGAGGGATCCAGCTCCTTGCTGATATACTTGAGCGTACATTGGAAAGACGCAATCGCATATACCGCAGGGTCTTCACGAGTGAATGACACATAGACAATGCCAGGTGAGCTGGCTGCAGTCAGAGCTGGTAACGGGATGATGAAATCCTCTACCAGACCGCCTTCGTCTGATTGCGGTACCATGATCATGGACACTTGCTCCAGGACGGTGTCAGGCAATGTGTTGGATACGTTGAACTTAAATAAAGGCACATGAGAAACATAGCCCGAGCTAAGTAACAGTAGGCACATACTTGGAAAACGACATGTTCCTTGAAGATGTGCTTCACGCAGCTGACTTGATATTCCGTTTCGCTCTCTGTGAGTTGAGCTGGCGTCGCACTGCTGTTGAGCACAGAGCCATATGAAGCGAATTCGAGGACTTCGGTAAGTTGTTGAGCGTATGCGGACTGTTTCTCCGCTGCTGAAGGAGCGGCTGGCGCATCAGCTGCCTTCTTTGACAGTGGAACGCCAATTGTGTCCAAAGTGCTCGGTCCTGCAAACCACATCAATAAACGGATCGATCACGGTTTTCGAAAGCTTACGAGCAGCTTCTGAAGCAGCTTGCGCACGACTGATCTTCGGCACGGAAGCCACATCGAAGGGTTGTTCACTAGCCTCTGGATCCTTGACGTATGCGACCAACTTCGACTCAAGTGCCGCTAGAGAGAAGACAGACTCTGCGGCAAAGTAAGATGGTTATCCACCACGAGGATATGTAGCACATTCAACTCACCTTCTTTGATGTAGGCATCTGCCAGAGCCTTCTCATTGAACACTTTGAGATATAGCGTCGCCCGATCTCTGACTTCATCGTCGACATCGTCGAGGCACCTATCGAGCATAGTTCAGTCTAAGGTCGGTCTAACCGCAACAAAACGAACCTGTTTAGAAGAACTGTTATGCTCTTTTTGAGTGCAGGCTCCGCAGAGTTGGCACCGAATTTGGCCAAACTGGTGACTGCCGCCGCTCTAACAGTCGCGTTCTCCAAGACCACACGGTTGTAGATGAAGCGGATATACTTGGCGGGTTGTGGCGATTTTGGTCCTTCGACCCCGAGCAAATGGAGAATGCGGACAGACAGTTTAGTGAATTCACAATCCTCGATGAATTCGCAGAGGTGCGAGAGGGCCTGCTCCTTCGATTCGGGGATGAATTTGATCATGTCGAACATCGCTTCAACAACGGCACGCTTGAAATCATAACCGCCTTCGTCTCTCAGTACCCCAGAAAGGAATGTGAGCATGGATGCATGTTTCGACGGGAATTTGAGGCAAAGAGAGCGGATGGCGTCTACAATGATAACCTTGAATTCGTCGCTGATTTCAGTCATGAACCCTGTGATTTGTTTGATGAGGCGGTCAACAGAAGCTTCATTACCAGTCTGAAATAATGATGAAGTCAGCATTGACTTCTCTAGCACAAAGCATAATATTCACCTTCAGCAAGGTTGTGATTGCATATGTGGCAACGCTGCGGTTAGAATCGGCGATGAGGGTCTCTAAATCTATATTGCAAGTGGCCACACTGGCCGGGTGTGTCAACGCAAGAGCGGCTAGGGTGCGAGTAGCAGCGAATTTCAAGACGGGCTTTGGTGTTGTCAAGAACATTTGCAGAACTATGGCAAAATGCAAGTCAGCAAACGTTATACATATTTCAATATAACTCACCGGCGATAGGTTTGGTAAGTTGGGCAGCGGTAACATTCTTCATCTCGCAGATTGCTCGTGCGGCTTCGAAGTTAACCATATCACTCTTATGTCGCAACCAGCCTTCTAGCAACTCGACCATTTGTCTTTGAACACTGGAAAAAGGTGTTCGTTTCAGAGCATATTGGAAGCATCACATGTTACGCACTTGGGGTCCTCCTCCATAACCTTTGACGCATACCGTATAAGCATGCAAAGTGCCATTGCATTCTTCAGAGTGGTTCCTGCACCCGACTTGCCTCCACCAAGTTGTTGAATCATTTTCGTTACCGCCATTCTATCCTGCTGGCGAATAAGATACAGAAGGCCCAAAGCGTGATATTGAGTGATATAACTTGTTGAGGGGATAGTTTGAGGACCTGATGGTTGATTTGACGATCCGCCGAAGCCGAGGTATCCTCCTCCGGTGCTGGCACCAAAGAAAGTAGCGGATGATTTTGCGTTGACGGCTTCTTGAGCTTCGTTGACCCATCGTTTGACCACGTCTTTGGCGTGAGGGAATAGGTGGTAAGCCGATACGAGTGCGGCAGACGCGATGGACGGGTTTCGATCGACGATGGCAGCTTTGAAGAACCGCTCTACTCCTTGAGCCATGGAGGGCTGGATTATGCCATGCAGGATTAGCATCTCAAGTTATGTTCGAATGCGCAATGCGAAATCGGAACGCACGTCAATGATCTTGCACAGTGCTCGGATTGCGTTTGGTCGGTAGATGACCTCTGAGTTGGGTTGCATATCCTTCATGATACTGCTCGTCACCATAATTACATCCTCCGCCGTAGTCGCGAGCTCTTTGATCGCCAAATACACGGCCTGACGCAGTGCGCTCTGCGAGACAGCATTAGTCAAGTCAGTGCTACGTTAGACGTGAAGGCGTTACTAACATCCTTGTGTTGGAAGAGTTTAGTAGTACCAAAGAACAAGGTAGTCGCCTCCTGCGTGCCGAAGGTCTCGCCAACATAGAGCAGATACACAATCCGAGTGAGGAGTGCCCTGCACTTCCTTGGACTGATTGGAGATTCATTGAAGACGCGAGCCTCCTGTATGATAGTAGTTTTGTTGTTGTAGTAGGAACTTAGGCCGCTTTCGTCCTCTTTCTTAGAGGGAAAGACCATGGCGAAAGAGGCCATTTTGAAGATATTGCTGCTCGGCTGTCGACCACGACTGTAACGTTAATGCTCAGTCTTTCGTGGACGTGGAAGGTTTGTTTGCCATCGACTTCGCCCTTGTTTGCCATTAGCCCCCATTAGAAGTACAGCCCCACTGCGGCGGCGTCGGATTCAGTAACACTCCCATTAATATGGTCATGGGCGCTCACTGCGGCCCAGCCAATGCGATTCGTGCGACTGACAGGTCATTTGACATATAAAGCATAGGATACGCCTCTTCCCATTACGACCATCCACGACCTTTCTTGGAATGACTGACTTGGATGAGGCCCAGCAAACCCCTAAATTCGCTTCTGTAGCCAACGTTCTGAAAGCTCATACAGATGAAGTTTGGACTCTTGCATGGAGCCACAGCGGCGCTTATTTGGCAAGCGCAAGCCGAGACAAGACTGCCATTGTATGGCACCTCGCGGTTAGTTTTGCGTACAGTTACTGTTCGCAGTACACCTAGAAGTAAACGGTAAACCCCATCAAGGTTGATCCCGCCTCCCAAGTACCAGTCTGGACGCCCCATCTCACGCTGGGATGCCATCTTTATTGCGTTTCTTGTCTGGCGTGGTCACCCGACGATGCTTTTCTTATCACAGCGTCGGAACATATTTTGAATATGTGGGATACACAGGTGGAAATGAAATCCCTCGCTCTCAATATGATTGCTGATCAAAGGCTTCAGACCGGCGAGTGTGTTCGGAGTCTTGAACACCATACGGAAACTGTAACAGCCATACAGTGGCTACCAGACGGCTCGAGATTCATAACCACAGGTTTGGACCGCAAAATAGTAGTCTGGGTACGAACCATCTGCTATTGATTGTCACTTCAGTCGACCCATCCCGTCTTTTGTGAAGGGATCCGACGGAGATGTGCAAGATAGTTTTGACCACCTCACAATCCGAGTTGCGGGCCTCAAGGTGACCCCAGACGCTGCCCGTCTTGTGGTTATAGGAACGGAGACCGTCCCGAATTCATCGCCGTCAGCTACTTTAGATTCTCACAAGATGCTCGTATTGGACCTGGCCACAAAACAAATGATTCGGTGAGTAAAAATTCAATTCAACTCTCGTCATCATTGAAGTGAATTCTTCCCTGGTAAAAAGTGAATGGGATTTTCAAGAGAAAAGTCCCGTCAGCATTCAACTGTCAAAAGACGCCCAGTTCGCCCTCATCAATTGTGATTCTGATGTGAGATATGTGCTATCTCTGCAAGGTTTTGGGCTCAAGTTCTGTGTAGCAAGTTCACCTGTGGAATCTCGACACTGGTCGACGAGTACGGACGTACACTGGTCATAAAAATGTCCGACATGTGATCCGCAGTGCGTTCAGTGGCAAGGACGAGGAATACGTTGTTAGTGGCAGCGAAGGCAAGTCGATCCTCGATACAGGATCGCGAATACTCATCTCAAAATGGCCCTGTAGACGGCAATGTGTACATATGGAACCGCGACAACACTTCCTTGCTGGATGTTCTGTCCGGCCACGGGACGGGCAGTGTCAACGACATCGCATGGCACCCTACGGAGGAAGGGACGTTCGCGTCATGTTCAGATGACCACACTGTACACATATGGAAGATGTACGAACCGGTGTCACCAGTAGGTGAACCATGGCTCGTGGTAGAAAATGAAGAAGAAGAGTTCGACATGTTAGCCGATGCTTAGCTGTCGTGTTGTCACAGCTTATCTTCTACAATGTATATATCAAAACAATTTAGCATTTCTACACGGATGCACTGTTTGTCGTCAGGTTTCTTCATGACCTGGAATGACATAAAGAATCTCTCGTTCACTTTCAAGAATAATCACAGCCGGTAATCCGTGTATGCATAGAAAATCATGTTTCTTTATCATCAATACCGGTACTACAAATTTCGGACAGAAGTAAAGCAGGCAAAAAGCAGGCAAACATAAACTCTCAGAATCGCCATGTCCAAAGCCAACCCCAAAACCTCATGCTTACATCTCCTGCCCACCGCCTCCCCAAAAACACCCCACTTATGTATATATGCTTTTCTCCCCTCCCATAATATTGCTATTGCCGGACGACCCAACTCCAAGCACCCGCGACGCCCTCTTCATCCCACCTCGCCCAAGGCAAGCTTAGCCTGCGCTTTGTTGAGGAGGCTACGGAGCTTCATGCGGTCGAACGCTTGGGTGTCCTAACTCACGCACAGCATCAGCGGTGATATGGACCGATCGAAACAGAAGAACTCACCTTGTGAACTAACCATTCCACCACATCGACTGACCCCACCTCAAGAGCGCTAATGCGGTCCTCCATCTCCTTCATCGCCTCCTGCCGGCGCTTCGACCACTCCTCCTTCTCTGCCTCCCATGCCTCTTGCCGCTCATTTGCCTCTTGCCGCTCATTCGCCTCTTGCCGCTCATTCGCCTCTTGCCGCTCATTCGCCTCTTGCTGCTCATTCGCCTCTTGCTGCTCATTCGCCTCTTGCCGCTCGTTCGCCTCTTGGTCCAACCGTTCCAGCATCTTCATAACCTTATCCTCTGCCTTCGCTGCCTTCTGCTTCGCAGCCTTCTGCTTCGCAGCCTTGGCCTTCTTTCTGTCCTTGCTGCCTACCTTGACCACGCTTTCCAAAAAGTCATGAACAGGCGAGGAGGGAGTATCCGCATCCCGCACCCAGTCCGTGGCTGCTGGTGGCGATCCCAAATTCGGTTCCAACAACGACGGAATGATGGCGTAAAGCACAGAGTCTGAGGTCAAAGCGGGGCTGAGGTCCTTGAGAAGTGTAGTGTCGTCGGCAGAATCGAAGGAGTTTGACCCGTGACGATCTGACGATGGGGTTTGATCAGCTAGATATCATGATGAGTGTGAGAGGCGCACAGACCTGTGGAGAGAATGATGGACTCCAGACTCTGATTAAGGTGCTCGTCCATGTCCGCCTTTTTCCATAAGGTGATTTCAGCCACATGGGCTGCCACCTTGTCATGGATTGCTTTTCGAAGGTCGCCGAGAGATAAAGATAATGAAGCGCTCAGTTTGGTTTGCAATGATTGTTCAGTGAAAAGGATATGGACAGTGCACTCCTTCTGACCATTACCCATGTCGAAAAATGTCCCAGTGATCGTTAGGGAAGAGGGAATGCGATCTTATGATCGGGGTGCTCCTCCACTAGGTGAACCATGGCTCGTGGTAGAAAACGAAGAAGAAGAGTTCGACATGCTAGCCGATGCTTAGCTGTCGTGTAGTCACAACTTATCTCTTACAATGTATATATCAAAACAATTTAGCATTTCTACACGGATGAACTGTTTATCGACCTGGACCGTAAGGTTTCTTCACGACCAGGAATAACAATACAATATCACTCGTTCATTTTCAAAGCCAGTAATCCGTGTATGCATAGAAAATCATGTTTCTTATCATCAACATTCATACTACAGATTTCGGACAGAAGTAAAGCAGGCAAACATAATCTCTCAGAATCGCCATGTCCAAAGCCAACCCCAAAACCTCATGCTTACATCTCCTGCCCACCGCCTCCCCAAAAACACCCAACTTATATATGCTTTTCTCCCCTCCCATAATATTGCTATTGCCGGACGACCCAACTCCAAGCACCCGCGACGCCCTCTTCATCCCACTCGCCCTCGACGTGTTCTTCTGAGAAGCAGAAGAGCAAGGAAGAGGTGGAGGATAGAAGGACAACAAAATGCGCAGAAACCGGAACCCAGGCTGGAAACGGAAACGGAAAAAAAAGGTGATGAGGAAGGGAATGGGATGTGTATAAAGTAAGGAATGTGATGGAAGCCGAGACGTCATATCAGTGCGTTCGTATGATATGGCGCTGGTGGAGGTTGTAAGAGGATGGTTGATAGGTACTATTTCAATGAGACGAGACGGCGGAAGAAGGGAAGTAAAAAGGATCCAAATATTAATGGATGAGAAAGACGAGTCAAAAGAAAAAAAACGGGCGCGGTAATGGATGGTGATGCGATAATTCTGATCATACATGTGGATTGTGTTGTGGTTTAGTGGAGAGAGAGAGAGGATAGATAAAAGCAGCCAACCCCACACAACGCCCCCCCTCCCTCCTTCTACTTTGTTGGAAAGGAAAGGGGCACGCTGCAATAGAGAAAAGGCCTGAAAGAAAAAAGCGTCCGTTGAAATAAAAATGTTGAGACTAAGACTCGAGAGGCGTTGTGCGGCAAGGCAAAGGCAAAGGCATAAGGATGTAAGTAAGGGGTCGTTCGTAACACACTATGGGCCCCAGGTCGGCCCGGCTTTGCATCACATCGAGATCGAGGGCCAGAAAGATGATATCTCCATGCCTCCTGACGAGGCGTCGAGGTGTGTTACGATATCGACGAAAAGGTGAGTTGAGGGAAGCCGCTGAGGTCGCTTGATCGGAAGTCTATGGTGGTGCAAACCCTGAACCGGCCTGTCGAGCTGAAATAATACCGGACGTGCCCCAGCCAGCCCAAAAAAGATCGTGAACACCGAACATCAGTCCCACAGTCGCCGATAAAGGCCGTACCCTCCTCCCCTCGCCTCCTTCTAAGGTCAACCATACCGACCGACCCAACCATCTGACAGACCCCGTCAGCCGAGCGAACACTGCATTCTACCCTCCACCCCCCAATCGCCCGGATACACTCGGGACGCGCAGACCAAAAAGACAAACAGGCACCGAGAATACACGTTCACAAAGCCCATTTACCAGAGTTCCGCATCGCGTCTAGGAGTGACACGCGGCTGCTGTTGTCCAGGCGCAGGTTGCGCCTGCTGGGCCTGGCGAGTGTGGGAACGAAGCCTAATAACAAGAAAAAAGATGGGAAATGTGAGGGTTGATTATGATGAAACAGGAGCGAGACTTACATCCTGTCGCTGGCCCGGTGTTCGTCCTCCTCTTGGACAACCTTGCGCCTGGGGGCACCTAACTTGGAGCCGGATCCTTGAGTACCGTCTTCTTGTGTGTTGCGCTGGACGCTCCAGTCAAAGACATAATCGTACTGGTAACCCTCACGGACAAAGAGGTCACGGAACAACTTGCGGAGGTAGGAATAGTCAGGCTTGTCATCGAAACGCAAAGCACGAGTGTAGTTCAAGAAAATCCCAAACTCGTTGGGGAATCCTCGGCACAGGAGATCAGTGGGCGTGGTCATCTTCTTCTCCATGATGCGATCGTACTTCTGCTTCTTCGTGGCAGCTTTGAGGCCTTGCCATGGGAGAGCGCCCCGGAGGAAGTACATGAGAACGTAGGCAAGGGATTCAAGATCATCCCGACGCGCTTGCTCGACTCCCAGATGCGTGTTGATGGAAGTGTAGCGGGCGGTACCTGTCAAGTTCTTATTCTCCCTGTAAGGGATATGCAAGTGCGTCTTTGGGTCACGGAATTTCTTTGCGAGACCGAAATCGATAACGTTTACTTGGTTTCCACGCTTTCCAATGCCCATCAAGAAGTTATCGGGCTTGATGTCTCGGTGAATGAAGTTGCGGGAATGGATGTACTCGATGCGAGAGATCTGTTTGATTGCTGTCAGAAAATGATTGACAAGAGAAATAACAAAGACGAACCAATTGGTCAGCAAGTAAGAGGACTGTCTTGAGACTGAATTTGCGGTTGCAGAAGTTGAAAAGATCCTCGAGAGAAGGCCCAAGGAGGTCAAGCACCATTGCGTTGTAATCACACTCGGTGCCGAACCACCTGACGAATGGCACACCAACACCGCCTGCGAGTGTTTTGTAGACCTTTGACTCATATTCGAGCTGAGGATGTTTGGCTTTGACGGATTCAAGCTTGATGGCGACTTCCTCGCCAGAGATGATGTTGATCCCGAGGTAGATGTCACCTGTGGGGCAAGAATACGGATGAGAATGGAAGAGACCAAAGGTGGAAGAGAGGCAACGCACCAAAAGAACCAGACCCAATCTTTTTCCCAAGCCTGTATTTGCCACCGACTCGCAGATCGAGTTTGTGGGATGAGTTATCGGCCATCGATTATATGGAGAGTTTGGAGAATGGAACTGGAACTGAAGACGAGGTCAGTCGATTGACAAAGGAAGGAAAGAAGAAGAGTTGAGACTGAAGATGGAAAGAGGGGTGGATTCTAAATAGTACAGGGCATGTGGATCAAAGGCTGCCACTTTCACGTCATACCCCGGGCGGCTGACTGGAAACGGGCTGATGAAAGACAGGAATATCTGGATGATGTGATCTCCAGCCATCCGAGCAGGGCGCAAAGGCGAGTCGAGAGCCCGCCACGTTGTGCGCGGCGTGGAAAGGGTGGTGGCCTCAAGGCGGTTGGCGACGAACTCGCAGTTGCGCAGCCTTGACCGAGACGAAAGGGCGCTCTGGGGATGGAAGAGAATACTTACCGATTTTCTGAGAGAAAAGTAGAGGGGAGAAGGGGAAGAAGGAGGAGGCGAAGAGGAGGGTTATAAGATGAGAGAGAGGCGACGACAGACAAGGAGAACCAAACAAGCTGTGTTGGCGGAGTTCCAATCAGGACGCAGCGCTACTTTCTCGCTTTGCCCCTCTCCCACCCTCGCCTGACGCTAGAATTATTAGAGTGCCACCTGTCTCGTCCAAATAAATCACCCTCGTCCCGGCTCCCATGTCCCAATCTAATATCCCTCGTCTCACTCATCCTAGGCCTCACGATCATTAGAGTAAGGTTCCAGTTCATTCTAGTTGTCTTCAAACAGATGGTGACCTTATTATCTCATCCTTGTAATTGCCTTGTTGTAATACAATTCACAACCGAACATGAGGCGGGATTTTGATAGCCCCTGCGAAACCCTGGATGGAAAGTCGTTCATTCCGCTCAACCTCCATCGCAGCTGCCTTCGGATCACTAATTCACTCCTCCCGAAGTCAATTATTAGCGTTCTTACGCCTTGGCAATCAACACAAGGTCAAGTCACCTCTACATGTTTTCCCGGGTGGAACATATAAGACGTACTTGGTTGCCTTATACCCCGATCCCTTCTCTTTCTTTAAATGTTTTACACTGCCTCTATTCTCGGTCAACTATTGCGCAGCTCAACCGGAATTTTACCGACCATCGCGGCTTACAAATTTGTAGGACATGTGCCTCGAGTGCCAGTTTGACTGTACAGCGCACGAATCTGTTCGGTATCACTATGTAGCTTGTGCAATCGTAATCAGAACATAGGGTCTAACGACAGCTAACAACCAGTATCATCTTCTCAGACGAATTCTAGTGTCTTGACGTTTCTGTGAGAGACCTTGTCGGCATGCCGTCCTGGAGGTTTCGGAGTTCGAGCAATTGTCGAGCACATGCTTCATCCAGAATTTCAAGATTGCAACGGTTGGACCTCAGCTGCCCTTGATACCTCTGACGGTTGCCAGATGAGCTTCCAAGCTAGTCTCAAGTGCAGTTACTCGATGACAATGAGCATCTTTAGACAGCATCAAGTGGTTCGCCATTCCCTGGAGGAGGAGCACTATTCCAAATATGGATGCGGGGGGATCTTCGCAAAGTAAACAGTTCAGCCAACATACTTAAAAAGATGGGGTCCTCTCTAATAGATGATATTTACCGCCGAACTCGCATCTAGCGCAACATTGTTCGGAAGCGTTAGATATGCACCACGTTCATGAGAAGTCGGCCAATCAAAGCTCAGTTGCTTGGATGTTGCCATAAGCAGAAGATGCAAATTTGTTGATCGTTATGCAGGCGGAATCAAACATAGCACTTGTTCTCTTACCACACGGGCCTTTCTCACCGTCCGATACCCTAACGAACGCCCTCCCTCCCTCAGGGGACCCGACAGTTCTTTTTCCAGCCGATCGTTAAACCACCACCACCACCAGCCATGGCCTATCGCCAGAACCACGATCCTTATTATGCTGGTCAGCAACAACAACAACAACAACCGCCTGCGCCCTACCGACAACACCCACAAGATGACCAGTACGCCGCCTATGCGCCTCCCCCTCTCCCAGCCGGCAACACTGGTGTTGCCGACTACCCCGCTGTGCAACAGCAGCACGGCTACCGCAACGACCAAGACCAGCCCAACTGGGACACGAAATCATACCAGAGCAGCTACGCCGGCTCGCAGGCCCACCTCAACCCGTACGAAATGTCGCAAGTCAACATCGCGCCTCCCGTTCCGGGCATTCCATACAACCAGCCCATACCACAACAGCAGCAGCAGCAGTACCCGCCGCGCCCGGGCATGTACCGCGATCCGAGCAGTGCTGGGTGGTCCGTCGCTAGGGACAAGCTCATGAAGCGGCGCTCGGTCAAGCAGGTGGAGTTGTTCCGCGGGAATTTGGTCTTGGATGTCCAGGTCCCTTCGCATATCGTGCCAGCAGGCAAGAACGATGTGGAGGAGTTCTCGAAGATGAGGTACACCGCTGCAACTTGTGACCCGGATGATTTTATGAGTTCCCGATACTCGCTGCGGCCTTATCTCTATGGCCGCGACACTGAGCTTTTTATTGTGATGACGATGTATAACGAAGACGAGGTATTGTTCGTCAAGACTATGAATGCGTGAGTCGACTCGGGATTTGGGTTGTTCGCTGGGACCTCATCTGGATTTTTAGTGTCATCAAGAATGTTGCCCACCTTTGCGGACGCACAAAGTCTAAGATGTGGGGTCCGGAAGGCTGGAAAAAGATTGTCGTCTGTGTTGTCTCTGATGGTCGCAACAAAGTCAACAAGCGCACTCTCCAAGTGCTCAACCTTGTAAGAATTTCACATTCTCGCAAGTCTACATACTATAATTCTTATCATTGTGCAGATGGGATGCTACCAAGAAGGTATCGCAAAGGATTCCGTCGGAGGCAAGGACGTGACCGCCCACATATTCGAGTGCGTTTAAATTTCTAAATTTGATCAATGACTACCATCACTTTCTTATCTCACCGCTTCAGGTACACAACCCAAGCTATCGTCACCGATACAGGCGAGGTCACACAAGGCTCATGCCCGGTCCAAGTCTTGTTCTGCCTCAAGGAGCAGAACAAGAAAAAGCTGAACAGCCATCGATGGTTCTTCAACGCGTTTGGTCCTCTCCTCAAACCCAATGGTATGTTAGCCTCAATGTGCGCCAGTTCCCAGTTCTAAATTGACATGTAACATAGTCTGCGTTCTACTTGATGTTGGGACTAAGCCGACAGGCACTTCAATTTACGAGCTTTGGAAATGCTTCGACAGACATTCGAACGTCGGTGGTGCTTGCGGAGAGTAAGTTCTTCATTTCTATTTCGCTTCAAGTACTCATATCTGTACTAGGATTTGTGTGGACTCTGGCCGTGCCTGTGGTCTGGTTCTTGGGAGCCCACTTGTCGCGTCACAGAATTTCGAGGTATGTAACGTCTCGACGTTTTTTACGACGTCGGCTGATTCACATATTCGTGCTAGTACAAAATGTCAAACATTCTCGACAAGCCTCTGGAGGTTGGTAATCTTCACTTCAATCGACGCATCAACGAGCTCATGGAATCTTAGAGTGTCTTTGGATACATCAGCGTTCTTCCAGGAGCCTTCAGCGCCTACCGATACAAGGCCCTCATGAACGGTCCCGACGGAAAAGGCCCCCTCGCTTCATACTTCAAGGGCGAGACTATGCATGGCGGAGGAAGCGGTGCTGGATTGTTTGGTACGTTGCAATTACCCTCAATTCATGACTGCGTATGAATGTCCCCCAAATAGAGAGGAACATGTATCTCGCTGAAGATCGTATTCTGTGCTTCGAGATTGTGACCAAGAAGCGTGAGGGTTGGATGTACGTTTCTTGCACACTGTCCTTTCGGAAATGTATTGATTTTTTTTCTCTCACAGCTTGAAGTACGTCAAGAGTGCCAAAGCATCCACTGATGTTCCTTCAACCGTAAGTTTGACACCAATTGTGCTGTCACAATCACACTAACCTCGACCCCTCGTAATCCCAGGTCCCGGAATTTATCTCCCAACGTCGACGATGGTTGAACGGCTCTCTCTTTGCGTCCATCCACGCCACGGTATTCTTCTTCAGGATCTGGTCATCCGGTCAAAACTTTTTCCGCAAAATCTTCCTCCAGGTATGTCCCGCGTTCTATTTCCCACTCATCTTCCCATACTAGCGTGCGAAATTCTGATCTGTCTTGGGCATTTTTGACTTTGTAGATTGAATTCATCTACAATGCCATACAACTCGTGTTTACATGGACGTCGCTTGCCAACTTCTACCTTGCCTTCTTCTTTGTGAGTTTCATTCTTCGCTTTTGGTTTAGCCCGAGCGTGGTAGCTGGCTGTTTGATTTGACGGCTGCGGTGGCCTTGTCGCCGTGCTGTCACTTATCATTGATGACTGAACTGAACTGAATTGACGCGTGCCTTTTTATTTCTTGTTATAGTTGGTCTCGTCAGCAACGAAAGATTCGGAGAACGACGCCTTCAATTTCTTGAGCCAGGGTGCTGGCAAGAGCGTGTTCGAGATCTTCCTCAACCTCTACATCGGTCTCCTCTTCGTCGTGCTGGTCTGTTCTCTGGGCAATCGGCCCCAAGTGAGTGCCTTTGAACCGGTTTGGTGCCGTCAACGGCGATTGACTCTTGGTTTCTTTTGTATAGGGTTCAAAATGGATATACACTATCTCGATGTTCCTCTTTGGGCTGTGTAATATCATTACGACTTGGTGTGCTGCGTATACAGTTTATCTCGCGGTTCCTCACGATCTCGCCGGCTGGAAGAATATCATCGAGTACGCATCTTCATCTTATCCCTTATCCCATATCCCTATCCCTTGCGCCTCATGCCGTCCCTCTCGATCTAATCTTAATCTTATGACTGCGTTTGTAGACTGATCAAGACGAACAAAACGATGCAGGAAATAGTCATCGCCCTCCTTGCCACATATGGAATGTACTTCATCAGCTCGTTCATGCACTTCGAACCCTGGCACATGTTCACAAGCTTCCTGCAATACATGTTCCTGCTCCCCTCGTATGTCAAC
Source organism: Crassisporium funariophilum (assembly GCA_014925845.1). Lineage (NCBI taxonomy): Eukaryota > Fungi > Basidiomycota > Agaricomycetes > Agaricales > Crassisporiaceae > Crassisporium > Crassisporium funariophilum. The sequence continues at coordinate 921,826 of JACGCL010000001.1, forward strand.
ATTCTCATGATGTACGCCATGTGCAATCTGCACGACGTTACGTGGGGCACGAAGGGAGATAACGGCGCCGCGAAGGACCTTGGCGGCGCAAAGAAAGTGAAGGGTACTGATGGTAAAGAGTTCATGGAAGTCGAGATCCCGACCGCGCGCGAAGATGTTGACCAGCTCTGGGCTGCGTCTCGCGCGTCGCTCAAGAACAAGCCCCCAGAGGAGAAGGAGCACCGTGATTCTGAAACCAAGCAGGCCGATCATGATAGGAACAGCAGAACGAACGTTGTTCTTGCGTGGGTTGGGTCCAACATGTGCGTACATTACATTACATTGCCTGCCCTGCTGAAAATCTTCGGTTGCTGACATTAACGTGTTTGATCGCGGAATAGGCTCATGATCATCGTCTTCACATCGACCGCGTTTGCTGACTGGGTCGAAAAGCACGTCACAAAAGATGGGGAAACCGCATTCAATCCTTATCTAACCTTCCTCTTCTACGCCTTGTAAGTGTCCCAATCACATTTCCGCATACTTTTGACCTAAACTCTCTTCTCAGTGCTGGCCTATCGGCGATCCGTTTCACTGGCTCTCTGTTGTATCTGATCCTCCGAGTATTCAGGCTCTAGATGCACCCATTTATCAGCTCGTCTTTTACGTCCCCTTTGCCTTGCCTGCCGTAGAAGGTACATACCTCGGACAAAATATCCATAAATACTTGTATTCTTATTTCCTCCATACCCTGTCGTTACCCCCTCGCAAGTTGATTTTGCCAGGCCATGCGCTTTATGCTGCACGACCATTACTTTCTTTCGACATCCGGAATTGTTACTTTTAGGATTTGATATGTTTGAAATATATGATTCGCCAAACCCATTCTTCACCCTCCCTTTCCTGGTTGATCTTAAGTCTGATCGGAGTTATGAACGAAGTGAAGTACAGATTCCAAAAGTCTGCTGAACTAACAAAAATAGGAGAGCAATATGAATAAACTACAAATGAAATTTGAATGCGTGATATCAACGAAAGATGAAGTGAGAAGGGTATTAAGAACGATGATATATCCTAGCATAACTAGTGGTCGAGCCCATGGTATGGAAAGTTTAATGTACCGCCTTTTGGTGAGACGATCTCGAATTGGGATGCATCGAAGCTGGGCCGTGTCTCTGCCGAATCACGCGAAGATGTCATCGAGCGCTGAGGAGAAGGGGGTCTGCCTCCAATCGACATTTGCCTCTGCGGAGGTGAATACGAATCAGTGGAGGACGTGGTAAGCCTCGATCGCTGTGACTGTCCTCGATCCAGATCGTTCTTATGTATGTAGTTGTTGGGTATTGGTGGACTTGGCGGTAGCAGATCTGGAGAGGTCACAGAAGCCCGCGTCGACCCAAAGTTGATGACGCTCGGTCTTCGTCCGCGAGAATTGCCAGTGACACCGGGCCTCTCAAAACTGGACCGAGGCTGGGGTTCTGAGCTGGGCAAAGGTGTATTGGTGCCACTGCTAGTGTTTGTCGATGACTTCCACTTCAAAATTGATTTACGCGCAGTGTTTTTTTCTTGCTCCGGTATAGCAGGCAATGGAGGCGGCGAGGGAGGTCGAGGCGACGTTCGATTTGGCGGAGAACGGCGGATGGGATACGGAGACTCTTGGTCGAAATGCAGACGATCAAGGTTGGACGACCTGCTGGGTTGCATGTGCGTTGAGATGATAGGTCCTCTACCTGGGACATTCAACTGTTGAAAGAGGGGTGGCTGGGGCGGTGCGCCCAGCCCTTCCTGAGATGGTCGAGGTGGCGGCATGTTGTATTGGTCCTGAGGTCGCTGACGGGAGTTATGCATCTGCATCTGCATCTGCTGTTGATCCTGCGATAACCGCCCAGGTTGTTGCGGAGCATGTGGCTGTGGTGACAACCGCCCAAAGTTACCCTGAGAAGACGGAGGAGGAGCGCCTAGCCCGTCCTGGGACCGTTGAGGGGGCGGAAAGTTTTGCTGGTCCTGAGATGGCCGGTGCGCATGGTGCATGGGGACTGGAGGTTGCTGCGACGCCATGGGTTGCGGTGAAATTCGACCGAAACTGCCTTGAGACGACTGGGGGTGTTGAGCATTCAGACTGTCCTGAGATCGCCGAGGAGGAGGAGGAGGAAAGTTCTGCTGCTCCTGAGAAGGCCGACGAGGTTTGTGCATTGACATCTGATCCTGCGATGTGCGCACAGGTTGCTCCGAGGCATGTGGCTGGGGCGACAATCGACCAAACTGGGCACGAGCAGGCATGTCCGCAACATCAGGCAAGTCTAACGATTCCTGCGACGGTCGCTCTGGCCGCTGGGGAGGGAACATGGGCGATGACCGGCCAGATGATGTTGCAGTTGGTGTGGCCGGAATCGGCGGCAGCGTAGACGTCGAGCTGGTAGACTTGTTATTACTCTTTCGCCAGAGCTTCTTGATGGTCTTGACCGACATCAGAGTCGCTCTGTTCAAAGCTTTGGTGGTGCTGTTACCATTAACAATGACATTGGACGGCTCCTCTCCAGTCACTGAATCAGCAGAAAATCTGCTCGAAGAAGCTGTGGTCCCTGATCTAGCACGCCCCTTCACAGGCGCTTCATCTACCTTGATAGCCTGTCCGGTGCGCCCAATATTGTCCCAATTTGCGGCCAATGAATTCGCAGGCGGTTCTTGCGTTGAAGAATATCGGCCAAACGGATCAGGAGACAACGGAATAATGGGCGACTGCGACGAAGAATCTCTCCCTTGAGCACCTGGCGGATACAAAGCTTGCTCATCCTCAAGTTCCTTCTTCCTACGTTCACTCTCTGAGGACCCGCTTGTGGCTTGACGGGTGGGCATATACGACCGGGGTGCGGAGGTCGTAACTCCGTTGACAGCCAACCTCGGCGGTGACGGAGGGTCGTTTGCGTTGACAATGGTGGGCGCTCCTTGATTCTTGATTGAGGAAAATGGCACGGCAGGCCAGGATTGTCCGGTGAGGTCACTGCACGAAAACCAGTATCAGATCATGTTGGGTAATTTAGAAATACGACTTACGGTGCGTTCTCAGGTGGTTCAGGATGTTGAGGAAGTCGGGGTGAGGAAGGGAAGAAGTTTGAATTCCGAGCACTTCCTGGCGAAAGCGTCAGTTTGCCTGGCGAACCCGGAGATAGCGTCTGGAAACTTGTATTCTCTTCCTCGAGGTCAGCCTTTAGGATACGCGGAGAAAGCTGTGCCATTGTCTACAAACAACAAGGCATCAATAACGACCTGCCGCGAAAATGGCGACACATACCCGTTCTATCTCATCCAGTTGAGCTCTCATGAGGTATTGACTCCGACGTCGATCATTAGGGTCGCCCTCATCAAACTGCAACGCCAAAAAAACCATATCAGTAAAACGTATCACGTCTATCCACTGATTCAACCGTCACTCACGTCTTCAGTGGGATCTAGCCCAAGGTCCAGATCATCATACACAGCACCACCCCGTTTCTCACTCTCTTCCGGACTCCGCACCCGTGTGAAGTCTTCTTCCTCCGGAGATGCTGGCTCCTCATCCTCAGGAGACGAGTTGCCCAGATACGCCAAGCCCATACTGTCGCCCGCTTGGGACATGGGAGTGGGGGTGGAGGGAACCGGCATAGCGCCCGCTTTGTCTTTCGGCACCAGAACCAAAGGCGGAGGCACGTTTCGTCGGTTATTGCTCATTGAAGTTGGCGATGAGGAGCGTTTTTCCTTCGGAGGAAGGGGTATAGAGATGGCGAGGCTGGGTTTGGACATGAGGTCGAGCATCTCGCGAACGTCGTCTTCCTCTTGGGTGGATACGTTGTCATCTTCCAAGTCTGTCGGGTCGGGCAACGCTGCAATCTCCGCTGCTGTCAGGGCTAAATTGACGACGTTGGGATTGGAGTGCCGGAAGTCGCCACCGTTTGTTGCATGTAAATCTGCCCAGGCATCAGCATCTGTCCCGAAGACATCATCCAAAGGATCCTTGCCTCCGGCCAACGAAGACACCCTGGCGGTAGCATCTTCGCCAAAGTCCTCCTCGTAGTCTCCATCGCTATCCGAGTCCATATCCTCCACTTCTGGAGACTCCGACAACGGTGCATACCCAGAAGCCTCAGCTTCGAGATCGGCATCGGCGTCCGGAATACCTTCTGGCGCCACCTCTTCCGCTGGGGATATGGAGAATGGATTGAGCTCCTTCTTCTTACCGGTCAAGAACTCAATAGGCACATGCTCGCTAGGCCCACCATCCTCATTCTGAGTTTTGCTGCCTTTCCTATTTCCTTCCCGTTTGGCATGGTTAGCCTTCCGACTCCTCAACCACGGCTCGTACCATCCCGCCTTCCGACGGTCAATATCAAACTCGACTTTGGCTAATATCGGGATGAGAGAGGGTGAGTTGAGACCCGGCAAGTCAAGGAAATTAGCTCCCGATTCATCGACTGAGGTATCCGGCGTTCCTGGATCAGACTGAGAGACGGATGTGGATGATGGAGGTGCAGACTTGTTGTTCGACCGTATATCAGACAATGAGGACGGTGTAGACGGCGTGGTCATTAGCGGGTAGCTTGGTATAGGGGCATGGGGCGACAATGGCTCAGGTCCTGGGGATGAAATGAAAGGTCGTAGAGGTCCCATACCCTCCTGGGGAAGAAACGGCGTTGATCGTGCAGCTGGTCCGTAGCCAAGTAGCTGGGGTGTAAGGGGCGTATGCGGTGTTGGACTTCGAGATGGCATCAACGTATCCTCTCGCTGTTCCGTACGTAGAACCCGCGTCCACAAGTGTCTCCAAATATCTTCCGACAAGCGAGGGCCAGGCTCGTCCATCCCGTCGCTGGGTTGCGGCGAAGGACTTAGAGGAGAAGTTGTTGTTGTTACCAAGTATAGGATGAGGCCAGCTGTGCTAGGCAACGCATACTCTTTCGCGATTACCCCTAGTTGAGCCTGAAGGGTTGAATGCACTGGCACCAAAGTCCCACGTCGGAATTGTGTGTGATATCCAGGCGCATTAGGTGTAGGCATCTGAGAGTCGTCAGAGTTATCTGCATCATGGGGTAGATGTTTAGGAGGGATAACGTGTAACAAAAATTTGGACGTCGAAGGCATGTACGAAGTGAACCCCATGGATGAGGCGGCGGTGGACGGCGTCGGAGAGCGTCTGAACTGCTCAGCAGAGCTAGAGGACTCGGAGAAAGACCGCGATAGAAATATGGTGGTTGGACTATGGCTAGGAATGGGTGTCGATACTCCCAGGGCGTTTGCCAGCTTTGCGAGGCGATGGGGAGGAAGTGGTGATTTTGGTGGACGCCATGTCGGTGATAAAGTAGCACTGGGTGAGGTTGGGGAGAGATGTGATGAGCGGGGTGTTCCGTTCCCGTTCTCGTGTACACTGTCTGGCATGATGGTTGCCAGAAACGCTCGCTGGAAACGAAAAGTGCGGTTCCCTCAGGGAGACAATATCTGATGAGTTAGATGGAGGGCTGTAGCATCGATTTAGGCTATACACAAAGTAACTTGGGTAAGAGTTGGTTGTATCAGAAATTTGGTTGAACGCACCGAAACGCGAGGATAAGAATAGAGCAGTTCGAATTATGTTTCCGTTCGTCGCGATCGTTGTACCCAGTCCAGAGGAAGCAGACTTGGTACCTTTCGTAATGCGTATCGTCGTGTCAGTCCAGAACGCGACTATGAATACGAGCCTCAGGTTTTTGAGAATGCACCTGGCAGGAACAAGGGAATCTTGCCTGTGGATGATCCCAGAGGTTGAATGCGGCTCGCAAAGGGGTGAGAAACCTGTCCAGAACAGGCAAGTTGTCGTGATGGCAAAGGCTGGGACACCTAAACTCATTCGGGCCGGATTCCCATCCATAGAACACCCTTGACAAGTACTCTGACAGTGTAAATGTGCAATCGCATTCCTCAACCATGATATACTTCGAAGCCTGACTGTGCTTGTTCAACGCTTCCGTTCTTCGGTTTAGGAAATTTGCATAGATCGTCAAGCTCCGTGATTTCTATGTTTCGTCTCTGGTCGACAAAAGAGAGTCACACAACGGTCATAATATATCCGATATGAATTTCTGCATGGGAGGCGGAATCCTTTCCACTAGATGCTCATCTTGTTGTCACTGTCATGATCCGTTCAGTCGTAGGCCTTCGCAACAGCTGTCAGGCATAGGTCAAGGAGTGTTCGAATTTGCGACTCGTCTAAGCCCAATTTATTTGACTGAAACAACAAATGGAAGGTTAATATTCAAGAAATGCCGCGGAGTCTGTGCTAGCAACGAGTCTACAACAGCTGGATGCAGGTAGTGCATGTTTTATCGTGCACAATCGTTGTTTTCTGCAATTGGATTTTTGTTTTTGGCATGCCTGTGGATACTGGGATATGGTATTACTGACGTTTGATACACAATGAATAAGTTGGACGGTTGCGAGAGGAGGGATAATAAAAAAAGGATCCGTTGTACACTGGTGTGCGGCCAAACAAGTGCCGTGGATGATTTGGACAAAGGCCGAGTGGCGCAAGAGAGTTTTGTGGCAGTTGGTTCTTGACCGAGGACTTTTCCGACGTTGTTCGTTCTCAACCAATAGGCCATTGTTTCCAGCCTTTTTTTCTTCTATTCTTTTCTCTTCACGACCCAGTTCACTTTTAGTCACGACAAACGCATCCAAGGACTGCAACACGAACTTTCCACGACCTCATCTCTTTCACAAATCAAATCTCAAATGGACCAACACTCTATGGCAGACGATCCCAACCCAGCAGGCACCTACCAGTTCTACGCAACAGATCAGGACCCTTCCTACAACATGTCCTACAACACCGGTATCGGTGGTTATGTCCAACACGCCCCCTCAGCGCGCAGTATGTTCTCACTTTCACCTCCAGCACCGTACCATCTGATTGTCTTTTTGTCTTTTTGCTAGATGCTATGGTGCCAGAAATTCACCAGCAGTACCAGAACCTTACCCTGATGTCGCCACATCAATATTCGACAGGCGTGTTCCAACCAACGCCGCCTCATGGTTCCCTGCCCCTCACCAGCTCGCCTCCACCCCCCTCTCCTGAAATGTACGATCCCTTGTCTCCTCCCCTCTCCGGATCAGACACATCGGGAGACGGATTATACCACCATTCAAACAGCAGTGGTCCAAATTCTCCCTCGTCTTCAAGGAGTCACAGTCTCGTCCATCGCACAGCACGTTACAATCCTACCCCTTCTCCTACAAGCTCCTCCGGACGCAGACGCAGCCGCTCTCAAGATTCAGACGACGACGATAATATGGGCGTCGCATACGTAGAAAACCTTGCTCACTCGCGGAAAGAAGCTACCCGAAGGCAGAGGATCGAGGCCGAACAACGTCGACGCGATGAACTTCGCGATGGTTATGCAAAACTCAAAGATGCCCTTCCGGTCTCAAATCAGAAGAGCAGTAAGGTGTCCCTGCTGGAACGAGGTAAGATCCAATCCATCTGGCCCCTGACTGAACCATACTCATCCACGCCTTGACTAGCTACCAACCATATCATAGCACTCGAGAAGGAAAACAAGGAGTTGCAATCTCGGATAGCCTTCTTGGAGTCAGAATCGCAAAGGCTTCGAGCACTCAATGAGAAGATTTCGCTCAGCTCCGATGGGACGCCATCTCCAGAGGCCTCAATGGGCAGGCCGATTTCCCCACCGCCCGATGCCCCACCCATCCATTCCCTAGCCTCGGTCCGAGGTCAACAACCACCTTCCGAGCATTCCAGTCCGTCAGCATCAGAAGGAGGTCAATGATTCATGAATTTTCATTTTCAGCAGCTACTCTACCATTTTCCTTCATCTTCTTCCCATTTCTTTCCATTTTCACCTATTCTCACGCGTTACTTTCTTATTTTCTGCGGCATTTCACTCGGAGGGAATGGTTATATGTTATTTGCCCTAACAGCCTACGAGGTTGGAGAGCTTGGGAAACCAATTCAACGCCGCGCGCTTGATACTGCTGTCCCTAAGCCCCACTTCTGAACTCTTTGTGAGAGAAAACGCCAAACTACCAGCAACTCGACGTTCGCTGGGCTGCTGTGCAATGGACCCACCGACTGCAACATGTTTGATCCCAGGTCACATGCAATCTCGTTGATCGATGATCGTCCTTTCCACCTTGCTGCAGATCATACCTACCTCCTTGAAGGCGAAGTGATTCCAGGAGAATCCCACAGAGTTACCATACTTCCGGCAACGGCTCTCTAGCTCCTCCCGGCCCATGTTCCCCAAAAGTTTTTTGACAACCACCCCACTACGCCTCGTCCTTTTTTTGATATTTTGGTCGATCTATATCCGTCTGTCTGGCCGAACGAGAAGTACGAAGATATTTAGGACCAAACCAGCCAGCCCAGTGCGAAGGCTCGTACCCAGAAGTGCTTATCTCAAATCCGCAGATCCCGAGATTTTCCCCTAAACCCCCTTCCAACGCAGTGGAAGAGTACGACTATTCATGATTCTTGACGAACGAAATGAACATATGGGTCTGGTCCGGCTGGCAATTATCGTCCCCTCGATCGCGTCCGACATTGTGCTGTGGCAGGGAGAGTATGACGAGATGGTATTGACTTTGTGTCCTTCGGAATCACCCAACCGACAGAAATCGTTGCGTTTCTTGACGAGACGTCCCGGCCCCCACCACTGGCGAGCTTGTGCTTCACGTATGGCGGCATCGGACTGGAAGGAGTGTCGGTTTACCTGCTCTTTTGCTTGCTGTTTCTCCTCGAGTTGCTCAGATATTCTGTACCTAACCACCCCTAGTCTAGATGCTTAATTTGATTTTCTTCTCATCCACAGGATTGGCGTTTCGTTTCCTTCTTTCTCAAGCTTCCGGAACGGCCCCGTTTGCTCGTTCATCGATTTCAAAGATGAACTGCATCCGTGAATGCTATCTGCCATTGCCAATCTTGTTCCATCCAGCAAACCAACTGCGTCTCTTCACTCTTTCAGCCTACCAAGATATATGATTTCAAAGTCCTCATTCATTGTGTCCGAGTTTCAATTCGAGGTAACAAAAAACTGGAGCCATATCATGTTGAAGATACGTATAGTTTGCAATGCAGTCTGCCACTGATCATGAAGCATGTCTATCCATACAATCGATGGCATTGAAACCGAAAAATCGCTGCACGCCTTCACCACGTTCCCTCTTCTAAGAGCTTCTTTTTCGGAATTGCTGCTCAAGTTGTTGATGGATGTCCAATCACCAGGGATTTTGACGCGTTTCAGAGCCTTGGAATATCGACAGCAGCACATCGTCAGAATTCCGATAACCCTTCACCCCATTTTCGTTGTGCACGCTGCCGTCGATGAAACGCATGCGCTTGTCAAACATATGAGATGCCTCGTGGCGGTGGCGGCAATCACGCGCGTCCAGTCCGGCGCGACGACATTGCCTGAGCATCACCGTCGAACTCTCGAGCCTTTTCAGCTCGAAACGCTGCATGTGCTTAGAATACTATCACTGTTTGTGGAAGCATTTCATTTCGGGCTCGCTGATATATACAACTAACTGATTTTGATCTCTATATCAGAACTCATGTAGACATCTTTCAAAAGTGACAAAACCAGTCATAGATGATGACATTACGCCCCAAACATATCCTATTTCAGTGACCTCGGTCAGAAGAGGGTTAAACGGTTGTCTAAAAACGAATTATCATGATAGCCTCGTTGATTCCTCCTGTTCAGCCCCTCGGTAACCATCTGTTGACCGATGTAACATTTTCAAGCCTAAAGGTGTAAACAGATGTCCAACACTTCTCGTTTCAGGACAGCGGGAACTGTTCGACCTTACGATCCTCTAGCCCAAGCCAAATCGACTATCTTTATGATCCATCGATAGAAGTTTGTAATTCGCAACGGCATGTGGGTCCTGGTCGTTGGATGTTTCCTTCCACGTAAAAGCGATAGTTGACATTGTTTTAGAAGTAATTCCTAGTGGTCATTTGACCTGACTCGCTCGAAGCGCCGTCAAACCGCACATAACACTAGTCCGAGTTCTTATCTCGGGGACGGCGATCGTCGCGGCGTCAATTTCGAGCGACACTGCGGCACGGGTCGCGAGTTGTCCGGCATTTATCCATAAATCCAAAAGAAAGATCGTGCGGCCGTCCAAGAAAAGGTGATACTCGTAGTATTAAGTAACCCGTCCACAACGCCACAGGTGATGTATAGCCACCGATGACAGCCATTCTCCTGTCCAAGTGTGGCATCAATCAGACAGAGCAAAGGGGCTAAGGGCTGAGTATGGGGAAACCGAGCAGCCGAGGCAAGCCAATCCTGCCATTGGCAGATCGACGTCGTCGCATAGATAGAGTTGATATCATGATGGAAGGTCAGAGAGGAGTCCAGAAGGCCTGAGTTTGACTGAAGAACTGTTGAAAGGAGTACGTCAGCGCGCTACCGGGCCATCGGAGAAACAACACCGGGTCGAGCAGAAAAACGAATAAAGCGAGCCAAGCTGTCGGGACCAAGATAACTAAGGCAGGGCACGTTGCACAACTCAATCTGCCAAAATAGATTGAAGTTCGACACCATTTTTATGCCACTGCCAGAGTTTAAACCATGAAGACTGAATAGCGCCCAGGCTCAGCATAGATAGCAGACCGTGAAATGAACGTCAATGCCGTTCTAAGTCTGATGGGGATAGTGTTTTGACCGGCACAGCTAGGGAAAGAACTGGGGAAGTTACAGTTCTAGCGCAGGGTGAATTGACACTAGACAGTCCAGACATCCAGAGAGATGAGGAAAGCCGTTCTCATCGATTACGAGTGCCTAGGATGAAGGGATGCGGCGATGATCATAAAGGCGATTTGGAGCCACGACAGCGGACCGAGTACCTATGTCTGACCTTTGCCCAATAACCGACAAGTGAGAAAATACAAATGACTCGTTCTGACATTCGTACCAAATCACTTGGACGGAAAAGGATGCGTTCATACATGGACGAAACAAGGTCCAAAAAAAGCGAAGGAGTGATTTTCCATACTGGGTAGTGGTGGCAGTGATCTGAAACCAGACTTCGAGTGAGTTTTGCTGTTATGATAGAGAGAATTTGAGGTACTCATACGTTACTGCTGCGTGAGTGATTGGGCATGCAAAGGCTAAAGGCAGAGCATGCTTCGACATCCCAAAATACGATCCAAACTTGGCGTGCGTCTGGGGAATTTGGAAAGCAACCTTCTTCATTCAGAGTGTGTGATTATGGGGAAGAGTAGGTCCCATAGGTATGGCTCGAGTAACGAGAGTTCCCATGCATAATGCAGGTTCAAAGAGAGAGTTAAGAGCAGGAAAGTAGAAAGTGCGGCAACGTTTCGTACCCGGAGGCAGAAAAGGTTGAACCGCGTGTGACATTGCTGGGCTCACATGACCCTCAGGTGTGGGACTTGTCACGATGATATAGTGTCACGCTTGACCCCCTTCCCCACAACCCGCACGCAGGCAGGCGACGTCTGCAGCAGCCTCCTGGACACGATTGACGATTACTTGCCAGGACCTCACATACACAGATACCTATCTGGTCAATCCAGTCAGACAATCTCTTAATTAGTCCTCATCCTCTTGGCGATACCTTCTTAGCTTTTCACCTGGACTTTTTATTAGTATCTAACTATGTGGTTCGTCACAAACTTTCGGACGTTTGAACCCTGTGGAATTGCTCATACATATCCTTCTTTTTGCTCTTTCCTTTGATGTAGGTGTGACAACTGTCTGCTCGTGTTGCCCCTAGTGAGTTATTTTTTTGACTCTGTGGATCGGAGAAAGGACCCCTGATCCGTTCACTTCGTCCGTGTTTTACAGAGGGCTGGCGCCATGGCTTGGGCTGTCGCGATCGCTGTAGGAGCCTTTTTGGTCCCCATCATCCATGGAAGTACTGACGAAACATCCCGTAGGCGTACAGTATCGGCGGTGGTATTTTCCTTCTGATAAAGGGCCAATTTCTCTTCTTCTTCTTCCCGGAATGGTGATAAACTTCGCTGCCCCACATCTCATATCGGCAAAACTCACCATGAATCCTACATAGGCAAATATACGGAGGTATCGGGTTGGGAGTCGCGGCCGCTGCGGTCATTACGATGTTTGCCTTGTCAAACGTGAGTTTCGCTCCTGTGGATTTTGTCTTCTGTGGAACCGGAACTCCAATAGTGATCGAAATTCTTCTTGTAGCGATCGTACATCTGGATAAGAGTAGTCAAATTTCTATGGCCATTTGTGATTGTGCTATGTGCTGTACGGGCCATCATCATGATCGTTCAACTGCAACGAGGGTAAGCATCCTTCTTGATAGAAAGACTCCTTCCCCTTGATCAGTATTGCTGATATTAATTACTTTTTTGCTTTCTATAGGAAAGACAAGATCATGTGGGAATGCAATAATGGAGGTCAATTGTGGAGCGCTACAGCTACGCCGGCTGCAGGGATCACGACGACTGGATCGATTCCGGGTGGATTTTGCGCCATGGGATTTTCTAGCATAAATATTGCCTTCATTGTGTCTCTTCTTGTTGACCTTGTGTTCCAGGTGGGTGAAATCATTATTCTTTCGGGTGCTAAGCTGATAAGAGAGAATGACTTCTTAGACGTACATGTATTTCATGACATGGCGATTCTCGAAGCGGTTGGAACATTACTCCAATATGAAGGGACCGTTCCACGGAGGTAAGTTGTTGGAACCTTGTCCGAATTCTCTCTAGTAAGACGTTAATACCCTTTTCATTCAGGATATTACAATGCATAGGCATTGTCTATTATTCTCCCGATCCGTGGACAATGTTTCTGTCTTGCCTTGTTTTTATCCCTCCTTCTCCGTTTCTGGACATTACTTTACGACGCAACCTTACGAGCTTTACGACATGTTTTAATGACCTCCCGTGCGCCCTGTTACAATGGTTTATTGTTTAACGACCTCTACCGAATCGGTGAATGAAATGAAGTCCTATGAAGTCAAGTGCGAGATTAGTTCGGATAAACTGGTTTGTGGACGCGTTTGGGATCTGCCGAGCCAGCGGAGGGGCGATTCACACCCTCAAGCAGAGTCCATAAGGACTTGGACTTCTGTCAGGTAAAAACGTTGGCTGCGCTTCTATGTGAAGCTATCTGATCGGACCAAAATCAATGATTGGGCGCAGAAGCAAGATTGTGGGTTTAATTTGGGTGATGAAGAGCAGGATAAGACAGATTTTGAATGGGATTGATGAGCAGGCACATAAAACCGAGGTCACAATGTGAAAGCTGAAGATTTCCCACTGATGTCCACGAAACGGCCGGTTTTGTCCCAGAGTGACCGAAAAGCCCTCGGTAACTCGGATCTTGATAGGCGATAGACAATCCGAAAGCAGGAAGAAAGGTAACATGGTGCGGTACCTCGTCCCGAAAAGCGAAGGAGGAAGGGGAGCGAGGGAAACAAAGTAGAATAAAGTGCACCGAATAAGGAGTGGTAACGAAGCTGAGTGTATTGTATTTTGAAGACAAAGTGCAAAGTGATGAGTGGGGATGGGCAGAATGGGATACTGGGCAGTGGGCGAAAGGAAAGGACGCATTTGCATCTATTTCCGCCAGTGGCGCTGTGAAAACTGGAAGAGGACATACGGAAAGAGAGAGAGATCTGCCTCGTGTCCTCATCTCCGTACATCGCTGGGTTGCAACTAAAAGAACCCTGGATCATACACTGCTATCCTTTCTTATAAGTATCTCTCCCATCTCTTGCCATTTTTCCCCATTCCTATCCTCCTATCCCTTCTTCCCGCCCTCTCCCGCCCTTCCGTTCTATTTCTTGTCTGCAGTTTCCTCTCCTCGAGCATCATCTCCCAGGTGCGCAACTTTCTTGAGTTTCCAGCATTTTTCGTACTAACGCCACACATCCAGCTCCTCTCTACCTTCTCATTCTTCGCATCTCTTCACCAGCATGTCTTCGCAACTCCTCTCCATGGACTTCGACCACAAGGCTCCCTTCCTCGAGTCTTCCTTCGATTCATCGTTCAACTACATGGACAGCGGCCTCGACTACTTCCAGTACCCTCCTCCGTCGCCCACCCTCGGCGTATCTGTTGGTCGTAAGTCCGATTTCATCTGTGGCGTTCCTACCTTTCTGACAAATTTAATTCTCCCAGTTCCCCAGACATCGTCCATGGACTTCGGTTCATCGATGAACAACGAGTACACTTACGCCTCGTCTTTCAGTGGTCAATCCCCACCCCGTGCCTTCTCCCCTGCCGAGGTCCACACCTCCCCGCCCACGCTCACCTACAGCTTGGACGGTGGCGAGCTGTCTTCCGACGGCATGCCCTCCGGCCGTGCTAGCCGAGGCAGTGGTACTCACTCGCCCCCCGCTGTGTCATACCATGCGACTGTACCTCGGTCAGCGCATCGCTTCAACCCCATCGCTGTGCCAGCCAACCGCGCCAGCGCCCGGGTGACAGCTCACAAGCGAAGGTCGAGCAGGAGCAACGACGATTCTGACGACGACGATGAGGAGTTCCAACCGGGACCCACCAATGCTGGAAGTGACTCTGCTCCCCGTGACTCGTAAGTGCTTCGTCTCTTTCTTGTTGCATTCCGCTGATCAGATGAATTGAATTTAGGCGCCGCGAAACTGTCCGCAAGCAGCGCATCGAGTCCGAGCAACGAAGACGCGACGAGCTCAGGGAAGGGTACGCCCGTCTCAAGGAGACCCTCCCTGCCTCGAATCAGAAGGCCAGCAAAGTTTCCCTGCTTGATCGAGGTTAGTCACCGCACCGCCTTTAATTAACCGATTGAATGTTGAACATCATTTAATTTACAGCCACCAGCCATATCAAATACCTCGAGGCTGTCAAGGATCAACTGGAAGTCCGACTCAAAGGTGCTGACCATGAAGTTCACCGACTTCGCAACGTCAACGAGGCCCTGATGCTCAACCGTGCTGGAGCACCTACCCTCGCGTCAACGGCGTTCGCCAACTGATTGCCCGGCAATCATGGACCCCGTCTGGTTCAAAATATCCAACTCTCAGAAAATCTCGTGATCTTTTGCTGAGCGCTATTACGACACCAAAAACCGCCAGACGGGCTGCACTCACGAGTCGAAACCCTGCAAGGACAGGTAACATCATAACTGCATTGATTTATGACACGGACTATATTACGCATTCTATCTATCTCACCACGCATCATCTCATCTCCATTCTGCATCCATCGTATTCCCCTTCCGTCGGTCTAACATAATCAGGAACCACTGCACATAGGCTTGTGTATCGACGACACAAACTCCATGGTCTGACGTTCCCCAACCTGCTCTCCCCCCTCTTTTGCAGCCGCGCTGCACGCTTCAGTCATCGCTGCACGCTTCAGTCATCCCCGTGGGTTCTCGGTCTCGAGGTCGACCTGTGGTCGGCTTTGATGCCTTGGATCTGCCCCTTGACGAAGTGGAGGAACACCGACGAATAGACATCGACGATGGGATCTCAGGATATTGGTTGATGCATGGCCGGACTCGACACCCACACAAGACACCGAGTAGAGTTTGAGGCGTAATATCTCCCCGCTCTTAATGGGCGCGCGTGAGTGCATGCTTCGCCTGCTTCGGTGAAACTTTCTTGTATTCTATCCTTCTAACCGTCGACTCCGCCATTGCCTCCCGATCCTTTTCTACCCCATCACGCAACGCTTTGAGGCGACGACCACTTTACTGTGGTTCCGTGCCTCGCGCCGCGGCCAACACACCGGCATCGTACACGTCATCCGTCAGCGAACCCTCAAGAATCAGCAGACGATCAGACATGGGTATCAATTCCCCAGCCCTACTGGTCCATCGCACAATTCCTGACCAACCTAACACCGACGCTCCTCTCTCGCATCACATTGTTTATCGCCCCTGTATACTGTATCATGTGCCATCACCTCTCCTCTCCTCCGCGAACCTCCAATAATCGACGTCGTGAGTGTCTGATCAATGCTCGCGACAACGGTTCCCAAATCATCCTTCCATCTTCTGGTTCATCGACCCCCCTTTCTCCTCGCGCCTATTTCATATTATCCGCCGATCTTCCTTCCCCGACCGCATCGTCGTGCCATATCGCATTCTGCATGGGCACATGGTGGTGGTTCGACGAGCTTATGCCTATGCTCGGAAGCTTCCTGGATTCTGGTGCTGCAAGGGGCGGATATCTTGATGACGAAACGACATCGTTCTCGCTACCTGACCTACCCAGCCTGGGCACCTCCGCTTTCATTCCAAATCTTCGCCACGAACGCTCCCTAGATCAACGATGCACGCGACTCTCCTCGACGCTTGTTTTCTCCTTTTTCGCTCCGCGGCACGGCTAGTCCCTCTACCCACGCGATCAAGCTGCTGAATCCTGCCCTTGGATACGTTGCTAGTCATTGAAACATCGACAGTTGCAAACACACGGCGATCTCAATTCTTTTTGGTACGAACCCGGACACATCAACCCTCGCTGAAGAGCTAGCCTCTTCCTCCTTCCCCTGCATGCTTGTCGACCCGCAAGTTCGGTTTTGTTGGCACACTCGGGAGTTGGTGGTTTCGCGTCTCAACATAGCTAATGATTGATTTTTACGATTCGATTTCAATGCCCCTTTACGTACCGCTATCTATTTACGCCCCTCCCCGCTTATCATTACTTGTCGCGCTGTCTATCGCTGTTGTTTGTGTGCTTGCGCATGACTAGGCGATCGGTCGCTTCCCTACCTACACATACATACTACCTCACGTCCTCCACCCACGCTCTTCAATCTGAGATTGTCTCCTACATAGTTACGCTGTAGTACGATTTCTGTGTGATCTTACGACGCAATGAAAAACCCGTTTATGAAATTTCTTGTTTGATCAGTTTGGGATTGTCGGAGGCGCTCGAAGGAGCCGAGCGAATGTAGATGATTCGAATGGGCTACTTGTAAGTTATTTCTAATCTGATTCCTCAACTTTCTAGCTTCAACCCCAACCATTGATCTGTAAAAATGAGTGATCTCCCCGCAATTCGCAGACAGCTCAGGATCAAATCTGGTGTAGTTTCACGGTAAGCAAAACCCGAGTCCATTCAAACTTAGATATAACTGATCACGATCTCGGCGATTGCAGTTTGACGAAAGAAACTACCCTTTATCGCAAAGAGGCTGAGCAGCTCGAGACGAAACGGGACAAGTTCATTGCAGATGGCGCTGAAAATTGGGACATCGGGAATTCTGTCAGTGTTCAGTGGATCTTGACAGAATCAGACTAACGTCGCCACAAAAGACGAGAATGGCAGAAGAATCAAGAAAGATGGTTCAGGATACCATCACCCGCCTAACAAAGGCAGTAGAAGACTTGGAGACTCTGATTGTGCGTAATGAACCACACTGCAGTACTACGTACTAACCACATAATAGACGTCAGCGAAGAAGGAACCCGCCTTGGCAGAAGATGAAGAGCTCCGCAAGGCTGTTGAAATTCTCGAAAAGGGGAAGGCCTGACGCGGGTCTGACGTATCTTTGAAATACGGACTTGGTTGAGGTTTGCTCGGATACAACAATACGTACATTCGCCCAAGGAAGGCATAACTTACTAGACTGGATTGTGAATTGATGGAGAAACAGGGCTTGTGATGCAAGTCAATCATTCCGCCATAAGCGTCTGCTCACTGAGGTTTTGCTCTGCCTTCAATTGCTCTTCTCGGGCCTCTTTCATGCGAGTGAGGGCAGCGAGAATACCCTTCCACGCATCTCGTTCGACTCTTTCTTCCTGAAGTCCGCGGTTTGATTTTGAAGAGCTACCCTCAGCAGGGAGCCCCACCCCAAGTGATGGGGGAATAAACCCTGGAGGAGGTGCATTGATCGCAGAGGGCGCGATACGGGAATGGCGAATGTGAGCTAATGAGGACCGCAGAGCTACTTGTATTGACTGAGGATGAATGGATGAAATTGCCGAGCAGGGGAGAAACTGGATGGCGACTAACATCCAAGCGTTCAAAGTACTCGCTAACTTCAAGAACGAATTGCTCAGATCTCTCTTCTCCTTGGGGTAAGCTGTCGTCTGGGGCATCGGTTTGAGGCAAAGTGAGCAGCGAGATAGAGGACGCGGCTAAGGCTAGAAGACGCGTTATGTCCTGGAATTTTGAAGAGCGTTACCACAACGATTGTGTCATTTCAAGCGAGAAAGTACCTTGTCCACTTCACCCAGCGCGAATATTTGTCTTGCTGTACGGCTTGTCGTCCATATTGGATCGATTTCGGAGACATCTGGTTCTTGATCCATCGCACAGGCCCTGCTTAATGAATGATGTTGTTCATTAGCAAATTAAGCGAAGTGTGTTTGTCGCCTTTTCGGCCCGTAGTTCATCACGAACCACCACCGGGCCTGATTCCAACCTGATTCCTCTTTGGAAACTGCTTCATTGTTCTGTTCGCACTCTACGGGCGCAGCGTTCAAACCATCCAAGAAACTACTCAAATCTCACAGGAATAACATCTACACGAGACAACGGTATGCGACGACTGATACTGGAATTTGGCGTGGCTATGTCATAACTAGTTTCTCCTGGCAGTCATGGATATCTCCACTTCACTCTGAATTGCTAGCAAAGCTACTCCGTCCGCCGTAGCCTCGCCGAACAACTAGCACTGTCTGCCAGCATGGTCCAACCAGAAAAACGCCTTCTTTGGCACCCGCGATACGATAACAAATTCGTAGTCGGCGGCAATTCGCAGATCACACTGTATGAATGGGCCCCCGAGTATCCTGAGATACGACATGTAACATCTCAGCAGGACTTACATTTCATGAAAGTAAGTCGTCATCTATTCTAAGAAGGGTTACTCCGGAATCAAAGGTGTCATTGCGTCTCTGGAACAAGGGGAATGACACCGTCCACAAATCTGCCATTTGTTGATGGGCAGGAACTTCACGGATGGCAGTATTCCCTGGATATTTCCACTGTATTCACAAAGAAGAGGGAAAGCGTGCTTACCGTTCGAGATTTTCTAGTGTTTTGCCTGGTCTCCGGACTCTGCATTTGATGACTTAATGGCTGTTGGGCTCAGCACTGGCAAAGTCGATCTGATTCGCCTTGAAGCAGGGAAGCAGGCTCAGCGGAAGAACATACTTTCCAGCGGGCCATCTGTAAGCCTGCCTGTACGTAATTCTCGAACATGTAATGCTCTCGCCTTCAGTTCGGCCGACCCCAATTATCTTGCGGTTGGTCTCGACAAAGTTCGCGGTGACTCAAGCCTCGTCATCTGGGATATCAGCACTCTTTCTTCATCCCTCACGCTTCCTGTCCCTGGCTCCAACGAGTTGTCTTTAGTGAACCCCCTTACGCCTGCTCAACCCCGCCCCCAGCCGCAAATCCCTCGATTGGACAGTCAGGCTAGGATTGATCCTCGGATACTCCAGCAACACGCTCCAACGGAGGTTGTATCATCTCTCTCCTTTCTGCCCTCGTCTACACATCTTCTCCTTGCCGGAATATCCCATCGCTGGCTGCGCTTATTTGACCTCCGCTCTCCAGCCCTTGCTGCCCTCAACGTTGCCTCCAAAGTGCAAGGGATCGCGACTGACCCCTACGATGCTCATCGGATCGCTTGCTTTGGAGATGGAATAATCAGTGTCTGGGATGCCCGAAGGCTTACCCAACCCACAGTGATGTTTACAGAACGGGACGCCACTGCGGATGGGGCAAAATTGAGACCAGGTTCAGTTTACGCGAACATCGAATTTTCGAGTACGAGAAGAGGGTGTTTGGCAACCTTGGAAAAGGATGCTAGTTATGTCAGGTTTTGGGACTTATCAGAAGCCAGGGCAAGCGTTGTGGAAGGAAGTGTTACTGGAGGAGGAGGCAATTCTTCTGATGGTGAGACAAAAAGCTCAAGGGAATCAAGTCGAGCAACAAGGCGTTCCTGGGCGGCCAATCTGCCGTGGCCTAGCGGTGATCGACAAAATCAGCAATCGCCGAAGGAAAGGGACTTAGCTTCATCTGCTGAACTCTCGAACCAGCCTGCTTTTGTCCTGTCGGACACTCGTAGAAGTAAGTATTTTATACACAATCTTTGTTTTATGCTTATAGTAACCCACATAGCTAAATACTTCTCTCGGTCATTATCTTCGTTCGCCCTGGTTCCGAACCCTAAATCGCCATACCCTCTCACCTCAAATGTCATGGTTGTCAACAAGGAAGGCGACTTGGAGCTCTACGCTATATATGATGCCCCCAAGCAAACGGCATGGAGTGCTCTAGGAGACCTCGCCATTGGATCTGGTCTCGGTTTAAAAGTTGTGGAAGGTTACGTAGATCCGGAACTTGATGAGGAGTTCACGTCGGACGCCATCCCTAAAGCAAATTCCGGCTACAAGTACGGGGGAAGCGATAGGGACAAAGCATCGCGCTCAAGATCAGCTCCAACAAGAGACCAATCGCTGGCTCGAGGCCGACCAGCGCAGGCGTCAGGCCACCTCATTGCGCCTATGCCTGTGATACCTACTCCTTCTCCTCCACCCCTCTTCGGGAGAGGTGACGACGACGGATTTCCAGCCCTGACGTCTATCGTAACGCCTACTGGCCTATCGGCAACGAGACCAGGCAAGACAAGGACTTACAGCCCGGCATCAGTGCGCAAATACAGGAACGGTGAACGGGTTGATGTTAAGCTTTCCCAACACAGATCGCGGTCACGCACAGATACAATTCCTGCGGATGATCACAGAGGTGCTTCCGTGCGCGATGGAGGGCGGCATGTCAGTCCCAGTAGGCGACAAAAATCGCGAGAACTCAAGAAACGGGGTTTCCTCAATGTTGTACAGGAAGATATTTCAATGGTCATGAGGCAGAGAGTGTTAGCAGGTTATGGTCTGAGCAAGGTGAGCTTGCCCTTTGCGATGCATATCTGTCTGTTCTTAATACAACCGACAGCCCCAACATAACATCCACATAACTCAAGATGACCACCATGATCCTTCTGACGGGACGACACAGACACTGTCAGAGCTCTGGGCCTGGATATATCGTGCGTAACCAACACTTCCCTTTAACGTTGATATTGAGATATTCACTACACACCAAAGACTCCCAGGAAGTTCTATGTGTACCGACGCCCCGTCTTCATGGATATGACTTTTCTTACCAAGGCCTCCTCGGAATTTGGGAGGGTTTCAAACCCATGGATATACATAGCCAACACATCGTTGATGATACACCAATCGCCGTACAACGTTCACTACTTCTGGACCTCCCCGTTGCTGGCCCACAGGTCCACCATTCGCATTCCAGTAGCACTGGTAGCTCTGGCTATGAAAGACATACATCTCGGCGGAGCCATTCACCTGCCGATGATCTACATGGGAGTTGGCCAGCGGCTTTGACCTCTTTGGCGGCAAGGAGGGGGGCTGACCGTTCGACTTGGAAGCCTACTGTGCCAACCAATAAACTGGCACAGCGACAGATCGCTCTTCAAGTTTGTGGGTGGAGTCTCAGAGAGGAAGAGCTTGCGGCTGCTGTCAAGAGGTTAGTGTCACACACCAAAAAACATTTCTAGTCAATAACAAATAGGTAAGGTGGGAGAAGGAAGGAAAACTCTCAAGGGCTGCCTGTTGGTTGGTGTTTACTAGGCAGTATAGCAAGGCCGTCGACCTCCTCATGAGAAGTGATGGTACGATATCACCTTCACTGGACTGACCCGCGCAGCTATTGAATTTGTTTTGTTAGACGAAACTCATCAGATGATGTCGGGCACTATTGCTGCTCTTGCACCCCATGCTTCTGGTGGATCAAATAAGAGCGTTGAACTCAGAGAGCATTACGGGCGGCTCATCATTCGACTGCATGATCCTTACTTCAGGGTGATGTTGACTCACCTCGTGGTCGGCGACTGGTCTGATGTCCTGGAGGAAGACGTGATTCCCTTCCGAGAACGTCTCGCTATTGCCTTCCAATTCCTTGACGACAAAGCGCTTTCATCTTACCTGCGTCGAACAACCGAGCAGGCCTGCGCTCATGGTGACATAGATGCCATCATTATTACTGGTTTGACGCCCCTAGGGATGGACATCCTTCAGTCCTACCTCGATTCCACTGGCGATGTCCAATCCACAGCCATATTGAGCTCCTATGTCTGTCCACAGAAATTCAAAGATAAGAGAGCCGAAAGGTGGTTGGAAACTTATCGTGATCTTCTGGATGGCTTCAAGCTGCATCACCATCGTGTTGGTTTTGACATTGAAAGAGGCCAGATACTTCATGAAGCTATGCAGAACGGTGATATGGTTCCTGAAGAATGGGCTCCCAGGCAAATTTTGTTCAGGTGCCACTACTGTAACAAGCCAGTGACCAATCCTGGAGTGCTACTTGCAACTCACCAACAAAAAGGAAGGGTGAGCACTATTCCAAATCCTGATATTGATTCTGCTACATAATATATGAATATAGCCCACTGCCTGTTCGAACTGCAACCGTGAACTTCCGAGGTGTTCTGTCTGCTTGATGACCCTTTCAATTGTGCATGATGCTGCTCGTGAAGTTGACCTCGGGTATTCATATCATAGGGGTACATTTCATTTCTTAATTACGACTGTTGAGTGAACTGACGTCGACCCATTCAGACACATTTGATGATGCAATCGTCATTTGCCAAACCTGCCGCCATGGAGGGCATGCGGTGCACATTCTAGAATGGTTTTTGGGCGAGGATGGTCGGCGAACACACGACATTTGCCCTGTGGCAGACTGCAATTGTCGTTGTGCGGACGAATTCTAACAATTCTTGCTGTCAGCTGAGTCTCGGACACAAATAACGCTTTGCATTTCTCCGTAATCTACATATTCCGGTTATTGGGTAGTCCTGTAATGCTCTGATTTCTACATGTTCTTCATTCGAGTGCGTACATTTGATATTCATTTACACTAGGTTCTTGGAGCCATGGAAGGCGTTTAATACCTGTTCCCGCCATATTTCTCCCGTTTTTTCTTGTCGTCATCGGAGTCGTCGTCACGGCGTCCGCCTTTGATGTTCATTCGCTCTACACCGAACGTCTCGTCACGACCTCCATAACCCTGATTCTGTTGACCGTGGCCGCTTTGACCGTATCCTCCTTGGGATTGTCCTTGCCCTCCGGAGCGCCTGCGGTCGTCGTCATCGTCCGACTTCTTTCTCCCGTGACGCTTGCGATCATCATCATCATCATCGGAGTCCTTCTTTTTTCCATAGCCTCCCCCACCAGCTGCGTAGCCTCCGCCAGAACCATAGCCAGATGTGTTGCTTGCGCCGTAGCTCTGTTGAGTGTCACGGCCTCCGCCATACTGTGATTTTTGCTTCTTGTCATCGTCGGAATCATCACGTCCCGATTTTCGTCCATATGCTTTACGCGTATCATCGTCGTCATCTTTTCCGTAACTCTTTGCGCCGCCGTAGCTCGGTTTGTCGGGCTGAACATAGGACGGGGCATAACCTCCTGGCTCTTGACGAGACCCATAGGATCCTTGTGTCTGACCTCCGTATGTGGCTGCAGAGCCGTAGGTGTTTGTTGGCTCATCGCGTTGAGCGCCTCCATACCCTTGACCTCCGGAAGCATGACCACTGCCATAGCCAGCACCACCACGCTGAGAACCACGGTTGTCATCGTCGTCATCTCTTCGCTTAGCACCACCAGAGCCATAGGTTGTCGCAGGCTCATCTCGCCGACCGCCATAGCCAGACTTGCCGCGGTTGTCATTGTCATCATCTCGGTTTTTGGAGCCATAGCTATCGTTGTCGCTGCGTTTCTGGCCGCCATAGCTATCGTTGTCGCTGTGTTTCTGGCCGCCATAACCTACGTCGTGTTCGGTGCGTTTTTGCGTGCCATGTCCTCGGTTGTCGTCGTATTTCTCAACAGGGGCTTGGGCACCGTAACCCGTCTGTCCACTCGAGCCTCGTCCCTGGCCGTAGGCCCCGGTGGATGAGTCGGTTGTGCCATACCCTTGTTGGCCATACGATTGACCCTGGGATCCTCCATAGCTGGGGGTGTTGTCGCGTCCTGAAGGAACCTGCGATTGGTGACCTGAAGATAATTTAATTATGGTGACGTAGAGCGATATGCGGGATTGACTTACCAGTGTTATAAGAGCTGGTGGTATTATCGCTCCTTCCATAGCCCGATGATTGAGTTGATTTAGAACCTTTGCGAAAGATCGGATGCGTCCACGATATACACCATTATAGTCACATACCTGCATACCCGGCGGCAGCGGCGGTGGCGCCGGCACCGTACCCACTGGCAGCACCACCGGATGGCTTCGAGGGGCGCTTTACTGCACCGTGGCCACAACCACCATAACCGGGCTCCACTGTGTCCTCCAATCCCTGGCGCTTATTCTTATGTTCACGGACGCTTTCCTACAAAGGGAGAAGATATGCTTGAGCCAAGTCTGATAGTGTAGATGAATGGCCATGAACCTTGGTTAGAGACCCAATAACTTGGCGAGATTCGGAGCCAAGACCGCCGACCCAACGTTGCATATGGTCAAACATCTTGCGCTGAATATCTGAACGACCTGTTGCGTAATAAGGATGATGGAAAGCTTCAAGAATCTGCAGAATAATTCAATGGTGAGTAGGGGAAATGGACTGGTGGCCGCAACTTACTGTATTGATGGAATCTTCGGGATTGCTATTGTCGCTCCAGGCTTTGACGATAAGGTTGACGCTATGCTCAACAACAATCTGGGCGATCTTGCCAGCAGGTTCATTGAGGATGAGACCAAAATGATCCTATATCATGTTTGAATTCAAGTTTTACAAATGAGCGAGAAGACAAACCTTTGACAGCAAGCTGTGCGAGGGATCATGGGCGTTGGGGTTGTCAAAGACCTGAAGATAAAATATAAGTTGTTTTGGCCTTAGAATAAGGTCTCATTATCCTACCTCATATTGATCATCGTTGTCGATGACAGCCTTGCTTCCTTCGTCGAGAGCCGAAGTGGCTTGAGTCAAGATGGGCTGAACAGGGGCATCAGTATTGTAGGCGCCGTCAGAATCAACACACCTACACCAAGGTATGGAGCGAGGATGGTATAAATGTCTGGTTTAGAATATAATTAGCAGAGCTTTGGTCCAAAAGCCTTTAGACACGAACATGCGTTCAAGGCATTAGAAAATTCGTCCAGAAGATTCTCAAGACCAGGGACCATCTCAATCTTTTTGATGATGTCTCTCATGACATCGTCATGCCATTTGAGAACGTCGAGAAGTTGTTGCTGGACCTCCGGCGGGGCAACATTATCGGGATTGAAATGATAGCCTTGAGCCTGTTGTTGGATCTGTTCTCCTTTGTTCAACTTGTCATCACCGCCTCCCCCAATCTTGCCGAGAATGTTCTTGAGGGCTGAAATATTGCCGTTTTCACCTCCTTGCGACGCCTGTTGAAGTGGTTAAATAAGCTACGCCAACTGAAACACCGGACATACAGTGTTCATCTTCTGGGAGAGATCTGTGACACTGGCTTGACTCAATTTGCTGAATGAATGATGTGAGTTATTTAAATTAAAAGAAGCTATTGGAGACTGACTCTCCAGCTTCTCCCAACAAGGAGTGCAGGAAATCGGCACCTGAGAAAAACAAGTGAGAAGTTTGGCACAGGTATCTGGATTCAACGTACTTCCGAAAGTTCCAGTGACAAGAGGTGGAGCAGGTCCACTAGGTGTGTTGACGGTAACTGGAAATAAATATTTAGCAACCTTCCGTTTCGAGAGCGGTAAGGTAGACCATACCTCTGTCACCGACATGGCAGAATACCTCCGAATGTCCCATCTTGCGGAGGGCAATCTCACACCAATTGCTGTGAGCGAGTAAATCTTCCATGGTGTGCAAGCCGGTGCCCAACAATCGGTATGCCTCCCAAAGGTCGGCTCCCTCCTTGCCTTGCGCGCGACGACCGGCTTCGATACAAGCACGGAAGGTCCGTCTAACGAAGGCGGTGGACGTATCCCATCCTTGGTTTTCAGTCGCCATATAATTCTGGAAGTGTCTTTAGAAAGGACCATATGATAGTAACGTCATAAGTACCTTCATTCCAGTTCGCTGATCGAATTCAAGTTCGCGTTGTGAGACGGGAGGGCGAAGCTTTGGGTGGAAGCTTCGTGCATCGCCTTCCTTTTCCGCATAACCCCTGTCATGAAGATAAGTTTGTCACTGGGGTATATGTGGGTTGTGAGGGCTGCTTACTTAGGGTTGTCGATATGTTCCTGTAGTTCTGCTTAGTTGACTGATAATCTGAGAATTTCAAAAGATACATACAACCGGGAGATAAACACCAAGACGGTCGGCAGTGACGGCGAATTCTTCCGTCGAGAAACCAAAGGTCTGTCGAATGAGTTCAGCCCTGCTAAGCGCACCGAAGAAAGGTTCCGATAATGCGCACCATAAAGCCAAGTACAGACACAACAAGAATAAGGGTATCAGCCGAAAGCTTGCTAAGTCCAGCAATATCCATCGCCTAGATAATCATATGATGGTGACGTCAACGTGATTGTCAACTGCCAATGCCTCTAGATAACGAACCTGAGAATAATCTCTCAACCAATTGCCCTAACATACGTTGCAATTAGAAACAGAATCTCTGTCTATATATATATATATGGGTCTCTTACGAAGTAAACTTTCTTAATGTCGCTTTTGCTGAACTTGGATCCACCGGCAACATGCTTGATGACAGACGAGGCGAACCCAAGAAGAGAGGTACCGCCGATTGCAGCTCCTCCTGCATTCTTCACCAACGTTTCGAGAATATTTTCGATGTCTCCATGTCTGAAAGCTTTGTCTGGAGAGAGAAAACGAAGTTGTCGAGGCGGTCGCTATGCGATATGTAATGACGGCACTGACCATTGAGATAGGCAAAATCTGGAATGTCTCCAGCGCCGAAAGCATAAGTCTCGGCGGGGAGAAGAATAACTAGTACAGTGAGTAGCAAGAACGCGTTCGTTAGACTCGGAGAGAAAGCCATCTTGTGGCAGTTGTTAGAGATGGTTAATGTGAAAGGGAAATCGATGGATCAATCTTGGCCATCTAATAACCATTTCCTTAAGATTGCCAAGCATTCCGATTGCGGAGGTCATGACATCAACTTTCTTGGCACTCCTCGAGGGACACCACAAAAATCATGGAAATACGGCGGAAGGGAACTTGGATGAGCCTAGAATATGCAACTACAGCTTTTTCAATCGTAACTCTTTGTTCCCTATTCTTTTCTTCTGGTCCTTGACCTCCGCGCCGAACTGCTCCTTTGTTGACTTCTTCTCAACTCGTCTTTCTTTTCGTTCGGCTTTGATCCCCGCTTTCCGTGCTTTCTTCTCGTCTTTTGCTTCGTTCCGAGGTCGACCGACTGCTGCTTGGCGAGGCTCTGTTGATGATCAGACAGGTTTCAGCGTAGAACGACAATGAAATTCCACGCACCATCGTTGCCAGTAGCGTCAGAATCCTCCGATCCGTCTGAAGTGTCAGTGGTGGATGCAAATCGAAGGCTACCCTTGGGTTTCTTTTCCGAGTTGTCAGCAATGGAAGGTAGGCCAGTTTTCCGATCGAGCACGATCTTCGGGACAGGCTTAGGATCACGAGCACGGATGAGCCGCGGGTGGTTTTCCAGGTTTGTATACGTCGCTATGAGCCAAAATAAACATCGGTCGTGGATAACAGTGACAGACACCACATACTCAGTATGGTTTCACAATCCCATCTGTCGTTCTTGTCGTCTTCTTGTGGGAATAGGTCCGAATCGTCTACTTCTTCGTCGTCGCCGTTTGCTATGCGAACACGTTCATCTTGGCCCATCGCGCGCCGGAAGGCATCTAATTTCTCTAATCCGGTTTCGCCTTCAAGTTTGGGCTTCATTTTGCGGCCAAGGATCTCAAAGTCATTCAAGAACTCGTTCACCATTGAATCGAAATCTTCGCGAGAAGTAATGAGTTCAGGAGCTTCATCCGAGCTGTCTTCATCATTAGTCTGATCTTCTTCGCCTTCTTCCTTATATTGTTTCATTATCATCTGCAACACATTTTTTGAGTTACAAGAATGAATTTTGAGACATGGCAGCGACGAACCTGATCAAATCGCTCGTCGAGGGTTTGGAGGGCCTCATTGCGATACATAGACGAACTGCTCATGCTGTAGCCAGATGCATCGCTGGTACCTTTCTTCCTCCGTTTACCTTTCCCTCCAATCACAGACATTGCAGGCAACGTGCCTACGGTATCTCCACCTTCGGAATCGAGTCCATCATCGCTCCCGCCCTTCGGTCCTGACACGCCTTTGGATTTCTTGAAAGCTGAAAACCGTTTTTCCCAGTCGAGCTCGTCCTCTTCAGCATGGTTTTCATGGTCGGACCCTGTCCCCTCAACGACACCTTCCTCGGAGAACTGGAAGTCTATGTCCTCATCACTTCCTCTTTCACCATCTGCTACTAATTCACCGAAAAAGTCATCTTCAAGGTTGTCGTCGACGAAAGCATCATCCTCTAGCGCTTCTAAAACTTGTCGAAGGTGGGCGTCCATGTCAGGCTGGAAGCCGGTTAAGCTTGCCGGCACTGCTTGTTGCGATTCATAGTTTCGAGGAAGCTCAGAGGTAGATGCTAGTACACCTTCTGGGAGGTCAAGTATCTCGATTCCGGTTTTCCGCTTCGCCTGTGTTTGAGGTTTTTGTTTCGAAGACGATGGTGCTTCGATCAAGACACTGTCTACACCGTCCTCTTGTACCCCGATTGGCCGGAGATGTTGCATGTAATCATACTCTTGATCGTCAAAGTAGACGCCATATTGACTGGCTTCGTCTTTATTCGCTTGGGAGTTAGATATGTCCTCAGAAGAGAAGATTTGTTCCAGATCTGCTCGAGATTTCCCCTACGATTAAATGTTAATCTCGGGAATAAAAATTAGTGAAACCGATAGTAAATCACCTTTTTTGTGTTATCGCGCTCGAAATGTTTCAATACATGTGAGCTGGCGTCTGGATCGTTGATGAGAGGATCTCGCTGGGAACGGTGGACGAGTTGGAAATGTTGTGCGCCTGGTTGGCGAAATATCGATTTGGCCGGCATGATGGACGTCCAAAAGAAGAAGCGGTGAGTTACATAATCACGACCTCGTCTTGCCTGACCACCATCTGGCACCGACGCACGACGCAGCTCACCGCCTCAAACCATTAATTCCTCCACTTTCTATCAGGACATAGGTCTTCACTGGCCTCTTTTGCTCCTTTATATCCCGAATGGACACAAGAATCACGATGCAACGCGAGAATCTTCGACGGGGTTTCTCTATATAAGTCATATCCACTGGACTTCACTATGGGTCATACTGACATCCCTTTGTCGTTTCTACTAGTCATCAGAAAGTTGTTCTTGAGATAGACTTCTCCGGTGCTCTCTGGGTACGTCCTGTGCCATTTCAATATCAGGAGAAAGCAATAGGACGGGTGCTGATTCTCCTATAGGGTTATACCGAGATCACGATCATACCCACCAGCAGCGAGCTTCGGGCAGTACATCTCCATTCCAGGCAATGCAGTATGTTCACTCAAGCACTTGCCACGACTTATCAAAGTAATTCGTTCCGTTCCAGGTATTACCCGTGTAGAAGTTGCAGGCTACTCAGCAGATTTCACGCATCATGATCCGCTCACCAATATCGCCATGGGAGGCCCAGCTGAGGCGCAAGACTGTCATCGACATCCCGAGTTGAAGCGAAAAATCTACTCGGCCCTTCAGGAGGGAGATGAGGGTGAACTGTCAATAGCTATTCCAGCGGAAGTACAACTCAAGCACTCTGGTCACGCGTCATCCGGTTTGTCTTTCAGAGATGAGGGTGCGTGTAATGCGTCTCCCAGAGAGTCGATGGGCTAAGCTTGATATCCAGTCGCAACTCCAGAGCCTCAAACACCAGGAGCCCAGCATAATAGCTCGGCCATGCCAGAGTTCGCGCCGATTATCATCAACATAACTTACAGTCTTCGTAATCCTTCAGATGGTTTTGAATTTGTTCTCCCCAGTGATTCGTATCCATTTGTAAGTTTCTATAATGTTTTGCAGCTCGTCGCTCATAGTCGGTTAAGCGTGTTCCCCATGCCTATACAACGCCGTCTTCTCCCGATTCTGCGCGATGTTGGGTTCCTTGTCTAGACAATCTCTGGGAAAAGTGCACATGGGAATTTGAGTTCGTCGTACCTCGGTACCTTGAGGAGCGTGATGTTAATGGAGAGGATGACGATATGAGCGATGCTAGTCCAACGATCGTTGTTTGCAGCGGTGAACTTGTGGAACAGGTGCGTTATTTCTTTATACACTTGCCGGCGGCTCTTGATGTATTTCAGGTTGCCCATCCATATAACTCGAACAAAACCATCTTCTTATTCACCCAAGCGGTCCTCACTTCTGTTCAGCACGTAGCCTTCGCTGCTGGTCCCTTCCATGTTCTTCCTATCCCGGCCGATAGTATCTCCGAAGACTCAACCGCTTCTTCTCAACCTCCCATGTATGCGTTCTGCCTTCCGGGACAAGAGCAGCTTCTCAATTCCTCGACTACCTGCCTTCGCATGGCCATGACTTTCTACACCTCAGAGTTCGGTTCATATCCCTTTGGATCGTACAAACTCGTTTTTGTGGATCAGCTGCCAACACAACGATTTGACAGTGCCACCCTTTCTTTGGTGACAACGGATCTGCTACATGGCGAAGACGGCATAGAGCAAGCGATGGAGACACGACAAGCCCTTGGTCATGCACTGGCCTGCCAATGGTCTGGCATCAACATCATACCCAAGAATTGGTCGGATTTATGGCTTGTCAACGGTCTGGGGCTTTACGTTACTGGGTTGTTCATGCGCCGACTCTTTGGCAATAACGACTACCGGTTCAGATTGAAGAAGGACATGCAGAGAGTCGTTGACTGGGACGTCGGTGCAATGCCTCCCATCTGCCAGCCCCAGGTCCTCGATCCACCAGACGCAGCTACTTTACCCTTCATAAACCTCAAGGCGCCCCTAGTTTTGCACATTCTTGATCGCCGTCTAGGAAAGTCAGGCACATCGCTAGGCCTCAGTCGAGTCCTGCCAAAGCTGTTCCTATCAGCAATTAGTGGAGAGCTGCAGAACAACGCTCTGTCAACACACACATTCCTGCGAACTTGCAGGAAAGTCAGCGGTGTGGACCCCAGAAGTTTTGCAGAACAATGGATCTATGGAAGTGGTTGTCCTTCTTTCGGTTTCTCCGCATCTTTCAACAGGAAAAAAATGGCTGTGGAGATTACGATGCGACAAGAAGCCCCAGCCTTCGCAGCCATGGAAAATAACGAGGTTTCCAAGGTTTTGATGAAGCCGGTGCCATTCTTTGAAGTGACTATCATTTTTATTGACTTCGTATTCCATCATATTCATCTCAAATAGGGTCAAATGACAATCCGAATTCACGAAGCCGATGGTACACCTTATGAACACGTCTTGGACATCCGCACGCCATTCAAACGCTACGAAGTGCCCTTCAACACCAAGTACAAGCGCGTACGCCGAAACACTAAACGCTACCTTGCCCGGCAGGCGGCAGCACAAGCAGCCGCTGAAGGTGACGCCGAAGCTGCTGAAGCTATGGGAATGGTTGATATGGGGTTCGGACTCGAAGTATGGGAAAAGGAACAAGAGCGGGAAAATTGGAAAGTGGCCGATTGGACTGAGGAGGATGAGGGAATAATGAGTGGGGCTACATATGAATGGATTCGCATGGACGCGGACTTTGAATGGATAGCGAACATCAAGTTTGATCAGCCCGACTTCATGTGGGTCTCGCAACTTCAAAGGGACAGGGATGTAGTTGCCCAGTTAGAGGTACGTGGTCTTCATATGCTCTGCCTCATGTCCTTTGTGTCTAATTCTTCACCGCGCCTAGGCCATCCACGCTCTCGCGGAGAAACCAAATGCCATTGTTTCAAGTACCTTGACCAAAACGCTTTTGGTGTCAAATTATTATTTCCGGATACGATGCGAGGCCGCTTTGGCGTTGGTCAACGTAGGTTTTTGTCTGAAGAACTTTTTCCAGAGTCTTGACCACTTTTCGCCAGTGTGCTGTTCGAAAACTGGATTTCCTTGGCCTCTTCCATCTGTTCAAACTGTTCCTCAGATATTGTTATGACCCGGAGGATCCCAATCAGGATTTGTTTTCGCACAAATACGTTCCCAAACCTAACGACTTCTCTGATTTATCCGAGTACTTTGTTCGCAAGGTGCGACAACCTCACTTATCGGCGCTTAACTGCTTATATCTCTTTGCAGGCCCTGGTGCTTGCCATTTCTCAAGTTCGTTTTGAAAATGGAAAAACTCCATCGGTTGTGCGCCAGTTCCTGATCGATCAGCTACGGTACAACGACAACACCTCGAATCCCGTAAGTTCTACCATGTCTCTTCTCCTCGGCATTCATTGAAATTGCGTGTCTCCAGTACTCCGACGGCTTTTACATATGTACCATCATATCGGCTGCTGCATGTGCAGTTGTATCGACAGCTCCCCCAGAGCGAGGGGAACTGCTTCCGTCGGAAACTAGGACTGAGCACACCGCCGAGGACGTCGATCTTGTGAAGCAAACTCGCACAGAAGTCGATCGATATCGCAGCATGGATAGGCTCATTCCTTCCCCTCACAATGTTGTCACAATCGCTGCTTTAGAGGTCGGTCAGGTGAAATGATTTCTATCTTTTTGTCTAATTTCTACCTTAGTTCCACATGGTTCTTGGCGTTGCCAATCTTGTACCGACTCATCCCAGAATATTCTTCCCACTAACGAGGTAGGTTGTCGAAGTGCTGTTCACTGCCTGATAGCTAAACAGTTTGCAGAGAAGGAAACTTTACGCAAGTTCGCATTGCAGCTTTTGATGGCCTTTTCTTGACAAAATGGTACACACCCCAAATCATGCGATATGTTCTTGCTGTCATGGCAAACGATTCCTCTCGAGTTATTCGACGACACGTTGCCCGCAATGCTTGCTACAGTCTTGCTCTCCTGGTTCACATGGGCGACATGAAGTCAACGTCGAAGGAATCGGAGACACTGCTCATTGAAGAGGATGGCAACTCCCAGGAAAAAGCAAAGGAGTCCAAGAAAAGCGACATGGAAGCCATGATCAAAGTGTTACGCAAAGATCGTGAGGTAGGAAAGAACGAAGTCTTGAGAGAGTTCCTTATGCCCATTGCGTTGTATGTTTTCATCGCTTTGGTGCTGAGCAACATCTAATGTTCGTCGATCCACCGCAGGATGCCCGAGATCGACCATGAAGTCAGGTGGTGCATCCTCAAACTTGCCGATCTCCTCATTCGTCCAGTCGATGAAGCTCCCCCTTCTGTCAAAATCCACCTTCCCAGCACACCTGTCGTCGAGGTTGCTCCACCAATACCAGCTGTCAAAGTCGCTACAAAGGTTCCCCGAGTAATCAAGTCAGGCGGACTACCACTGAAGAATCCTCTGATCACGTTAAACCTTCCTACAACGAAGGTTAGGATACCTAGTAGCCCTCATCTAGACACAATGGTTTCCAAGATTCCTTCGACGCCATTGGCTGAAACCCCGAAGAAGGCTGTCGCTTTCGCTACACCTGCTCCGAAATTATCATCCAAACCCAAAGGCAGACCAACAACAACCACCAAGATTAGCCCCAAAACAAATCATCTCCCTAAAGCTCAATCAGGGGGCATGTCATTGAACGACCTCAGAGCGGCACGGAACGCACTTAAGAAGCTTAAGGCCAACAAACATGCGTTGATATTCGTCCAACCTGTTGATCCCATAAGAGACCATGCACCCAAGTAAGGCACTGTTTCATTTGTCAAAAAAGCACAGCAACTCATTCTTAACAGCTACTTTGACATTGTCAAAGACCCAATGGACCTCAGTACCATGGGTGCAAAGCTTGAGGAAGGGATGTATAAAGACAGATTCGCCTTTCAAGCTGACTTCCGCTTGATGGTCGCCAACGCGAAGCTTTACAACATAGCAGGTAGCTTTGTGCATAACGAGGCTATCGCGTTAGAGATTGCATTTGAAAAACGTGTGTCTGCTCCCTAGAATTCTCCGCCAGACTTACTGACGCCATTGCCAATGTAGAATGGACTATCATTAATAAGACTTTGGAAGCTGCTGACAAAGCCCATCCTGCACCCGCCATCGAGACAAAGCCAAGCAAATCGGCCTCTCGCATACATTCGCCTCTTCCGAAGGTGGTTCCTGAACCACGTCCTCCTCCAGCGACGCATTCAGCCGCTGCTTCAGACCGTTCAAGTGTTGCACCAGTTGCTTCTTCATCTCGACCGATTATCAAACTCAAGGTCGGTTCTTTACCGAAGGTGCCCGAAGCTCCCATTCGAACTGTGCCCAAGGCTTTGAAACGAAAGGCCAAGTTACCTGATTCACCATCGAGCAATACTCCGGATGCCCCGCCACCGCCGTATGTTGACGATGGTTCGCATGATATTCTGCAAGAAGTTCTTGCGATTGAGCGTGAAAAGAGCGAGCAGCGTCACCGATCGATTGTCGAGAAGGAGAAGGTTCCGGCCATCGCTGTACCTAGCAATAATAAGAGGAAAAAACCTGGAGACGTGGGTGAAGAAGATATACTGGAACTCGTGACGCCAGCTAAAAAGGAACGTCCTTCGCCACCTGGTCCATCGACATCTGCATCAACCTCCAAACCTTCCGCCCCGCCTATCAAAATCAAGAAGGATAGAGTTGCGGAAGTTTCACGACCCCCTGCGGCCAGTAATTCTCCTGCTACGTCTCTGAAAGGCAAAGAGAAGGAGGTAGTCTCTCAGACCCCACCTGCGGGCAACAGCAAGCCGCGCAGACCGTTGCAGGCCACACCGATCAACGAGAAGAAATGTAAAGACCTTCTCAAGGGTATTTCCAGATTACCAGAAGCCTTTATATTTGCAAGACCTGTTGATCCTGTGCTCGATGGATGTCCTACGTATGTTCAAAAGTCCATATCTTCCCGCTTCTTGATCCTTAAATTTTCAACAGTTATTACGATGAGATCCAGCACCCAATGGATTTCGGCACTATCTCAAACAAATTGAACGAGAGTAAATATGAGACAATGGAACAATTCAAGAAGGACTTCGAGCTCGTCCTCAGCAATTGTCGCCAGTTCAATACCCCAGATACCTATCCCACCATTTGCGCAGATGTGGTTGAAAAGGCGTTCAAGAAAGAATGGCCAAAAGCTATGGAGCGCAAGCTTTCTTGGACGGAGAAACGAGCTTTGCAAGGGGTCATGACAACTCTTGTCAAGGAACCGATGTAAGTATCCTTTTTTCTTGCAGATTAACGCAGAATGCATATGGCCGCTTATTCTTCTCCTAGCTCCTGGGTTTTCCATGAGCCCGTTGATCCTGTGGCTCTTGGTGTGCCAACGTATTACGACATCATTCCTCGCAAGGATGCACGAGACTTGAGAACAATTCGCCAGAAGCTCGACAACGATAAGTACGACACTGTGGAAGGGTTCGAAGCCGATATGGAACTTATGGTGCAGAATGCCATAAAGTTCAATGGAGGAGATTCAGAAGTGGGGCACATAGCAAACGCCGTTCGTCAGCGTGTGCGGGACCTCATGGTATCTTGGAAGTCGAGTGGAGTTAAGAAACGCAAAGAAGGAGACCAAGGTACCCCCCAACCAACCAAGAAGGTCAAGACTGGATGATTGTCGCTATCGTACATTATATCATTAACTAATTCTGTTTGGCTGCTGAGTATGTTTTGAACTTGTACAATAAAATATGGACAACGCAACGGCGATGTGGTTGAAGATATCAAAAAGAAAATGGTATTATGGTACAGTATAATCCGATGCAATTAGCGATTGAATAGAGATTACCAATCTGGCCACAATTCAGTGAGAATTGCAGATTCCTCCTCGAGGGTGTCTGTCTGTTTCATCCACCTGTCAGGTATCTAAGTTGTGATCTGTGAGTCGAACATTGTTGCGTTGAACTAACACGACCTCACCAGTGGGAAATAACGCTCCATGGCGCTGATGAACCTCTGTCTGTACTGGCGCGGAGTAACAATCGTAGGTTCTCCTTTACCTGCACCCCCTAAGAAAGCGGATTCCTTGACCCAACTTTCAAGCTTCTTGTCCCAAGTATATGTTCGGATGTAATCTGTAGACAGAATCAGACATAACTTTCTACCAATTGTCCGGGAAAACCTTACCAACTATACCAATCACCAGTTCGTTGTTTTGGCTGTCCACCTGTACATTCGCTGTCAATGAATGTCGTTGATCCACAATAACATTGAACAACGTACGCCGCAAACTAAGGAGTAATCCATAACGTTGATGTCTGCAAGGAATTTGCTATCATTATACAGGGCACCCCGTAAGATCCGCTTGGAGTGTTCACGGAGGTAGAAGGGGTTGAGATGTGCACCTGAGCTGAGGTCAGAACGATGATTGTGGGACACCAATAAAGACCCACTTTCTACCAGATTTTCATCGAGAAGGACTTCATTTTCTCTTCCTGTCGACTGGACATGGCGATTCCGAGTCGATCCTTTCAAGTCATAGATCTACGAGAGTGTTAATTAGGAGTTCTTGGTTGCTGACTTGTCTTAACATACCTTCGTGAAACGTCTGTCGTAGAACAAATTCTCCATCACCAAAAGATTCATCTGAGTAGACTTCGATTTGCCGGGCCCTTTGTCTTTGCCGGTTTTTCTAAAAGTCAGCTTGTAGCAGCCAAAAACTTTTGCAAGGAGTGTGGGTCGCTGCGAGTCGTCAGCAAGCGAGCGTTAGTCGGACAGAAATATCCTCACATTTGCATGAACTGCTGAAGACATATAGTCGAAGTAGGCCGGTGCAAACGTTTCCATCGTTTGTAGTTCGGGTTTGGATAACTCCTTTGCAATGAAGCGATCATCTTGAAGATAGATATGCCTTTTAATGAGCAGCTTGATACCAAACAGATTAATAACCTGCCTCGAGTCTTGAGAAAGGCGGATCCAGACTTTCCACCATTGGCATTCCACTTGATACATCGTGATAGAGATTCTACCATACTCTTTTCACAATCGTAAGTTCGACGCAGAGCGTCGAATTGTTCAGGATACAGAACAGTGCAGCTTATGGTCAAACCGCCGCTTTCAAAGGCTTCAAGATGTCAACAATTGTACCTGGCGTTTTTTATTGGAACTTACTTATGGCCCATGGGAGTTTGGATGACGGAACTCGGAGATCTTCGGTGGGATCTGCTGACTCTGCTGACTCTACGTTGACTACGCCCCACGTAGATGTTGAATCTGCCACTGAGCGATCGTCAGGCATGAAAGCTTCTCCGCCCTCCGTTAGTTTGGCCTCCCTGGCTGTTCTCTTCTCCGCCCGTGACTTGGCGAGCATGTCCCGATATTGCGGTGAACTAAGATGGTCAGTAATCGCTGTAAAGATACGTTCATAAACCATACTTTAAAGCCAGTGCGATAATCGAGGTAGGCTCATCGATGCGGACAACCATGGAAGAATCGCGAAATATGTGTTCAGGATCACTCATTGGATCATCTCCTTCAATCGAATGACGAGCTGGTTGGGGCCAAAATCCGGACAATGCTTTGAGGATTGAATTCCTTTCCGCTCCACTACCACCCATGTCGAATTCAGAGGTGGGTGGGGTAACAGCTAGATCATGTTTTGTCTTGACGGACGATAGAAATGGTGAAGAAGGTAAAGATGGATTGTCGGGGGGAGGAAGTTGCAGTGGAGCTTCTTCTTCCCGGTATATAGGAGCACTGAGGTCAATGACAGGGAAAGAATCCGTTAGGGGTGATTTCTTGCTTAAAGGCTCTGCAGGAGGAACTGAGTCTTTGGGAAGGAGAGAGGTCGCGGGGCGCTCTTCTTCGTTCCCCTCGTCTTCATCGTCTGCTTCACTGGAGGAATCCGAGGTTTCAGAGTCGTCGCCGATGGCATCCTTGACACTGTCAAGGACTTCGACCTTAGCACGTGCAGAAGCCACTGGACGAGCACGTCTTCCTCTAATTACTGCATACCTACTCTTCGAACGTTCAGCATCGCGACCGAGACGTTCGAAGTGTTTGGCGATATTGGAAACTTTGTTCCCAGCCCCCGACGGCGGTCTGCGGAAAGAGGACTTCGTTCCGGCGCTCGACGGAGGACGAGCGATGGCTTTGTCTTTGGAACGACTAACGACACGGCCCTTGGTCTGCTTTCCGCTTGGAAGAGTGAATTTGTTCGTCTGCGGAGACGACGGTCGACTGGCTCGGACATCCCTTCCCTTGCTTAGAGATCGTTTTTCAGGCGAAGGCCTTCTTGAAGATTCATGGGATTCAAAGGCGGAAGTTTTCGGTGCAGGAATACGAGTAGCATTCTGGGTGGTCATGGACCTCCGAGAATGAGTAAGATAACGCGGTGCGACATTAGCTGCATAACCTTGCTCGAAATCAGATGTGGAAGCTTTTCTTGCGGGCATACGGTGTCGACTCTTGTTGCGTATTCCTGGACGCAAAGCAAGGATTGAGGGGTATTCTTGCTCGCTTTCCGACACTGCGGGACGCGGAGCGAATGCTGTTTGCGCAAGGTCGTGCACGCCCTGAGCAGGCAAAAAATCTTGATATTTCCTCACAAGCTGTGCTACGGACAAGTTCTGGGCAGTGCTCCGTGGCAAACGGGATCCTCGCCGAGTTGGCTCTTCTGACGGCTCTTCTGACGGGATAGAGTCCTTAAGAAGTAAAACCAGGATATAAATTAGAAATGGAATTATATGAATAAAACACACTAACCGCCTCTCCGGGAGCTGGCACGTCCGAGATGGCAGCATCTTCGCGCGCTGCACCGATGGTTGAATCACTGTCAGGATCTGATTTAGGATGATCCTCGCCCGGAACCTTTTCTTCCAACATGACTTCTTCGCCAGCGACTGGCGTTTCGTCCACCCGCTTTCCGTCTTTTTCGTTCGTTTCCACGCCAGTTTCAGGTTCAGAGGTTTCGGACGATGACGCAAAAGAGTCTCCCACAAATTTCCCGGATCTAAACGGACCCTCTTCAGCCTCAGATACACTCGACGACGGAAGGTGAGGGTTCTCGAAGGCACCAGCTAGGTCGTATCTTCGTGGCCACATCGCTCGGACAGACCCAAAGGCAGAAGATCGTTTACTATTTCTATTGGCGACGGTTTGCACCGGACGAGGCTTAGGCAGCCTATCAAAGTCCATCTGCCAAGCTACGATCTTGTCTTGTCGGTACGCGTGGACTTGATTGAGGGCCAGTGTATCGGTAGGAGGTGAATCTCGATATATCTGGTTGATTAATCGACTGATATCTTCCCTTTCAGCTTCTGCTCTTGTTATAAGCGTGTTGATATCTACCAGAAGACGAGCATCGGTTTCTTCATCGCCAGTGGATGCATCTATGCTGATCAACTTCAGGTCATCCACCAGACCAGTGTACCAGATCATGTTACGATAATGCAGCCTATCGAAGTCTGCATTTCTGAGTTCTAGTTGTGTTTCAGGGCGAACGCGAATTCGAAAAGGAGGGTAAACTATCTCGTGCATGACAACTGGGTCTGCCTGAAAACGGACCGTCATGCCCTTGGACGCGAAATATCGGATGTGGTGCTGATAGATGTTATGCTGGCACCCGGCTCCGAGCACCAGTTTGACATCCGCTGGGTAAAAGTGAAGCTCAAGAAACTTTGCAAAAGAATACCGTTGCATCTCTTCTGATACGGGGATGAAGGGCGTGGCAGAGCCACAAACACGACAAGCACTCCATGTAGTGACAAGATCTGGCGATGGATGAAAGGTAGACCGGCCAATTATTTGACCATCCCATTGCTCGACAGCAACAAAAAGTCTC
The DNA here is from genome assembly GCA_014925845.1 of Crassisporium funariophilum. Classification (NCBI taxonomy): domain Eukaryota; kingdom Fungi; phylum Basidiomycota; class Agaricomycetes; order Agaricales; family Crassisporiaceae; genus Crassisporium; species Crassisporium funariophilum. The sequence goes on from JACGCL010000001.1 coordinate 961,671, forward strand.
GTTTCGTTATGTGCGAAAACCTTGCAGTGGCGTGCGAGGGGTTGATCACACCCTCTGCCGGTGCAAACAGCCTTGGGATCCAAGAAATGGACAAGAGTATCATTGACAGACTTCTCGATGAATTGTCCGAGAGTTTGGTCATTCTCTCCATAGAACTTGATGTAGTTCAACCTCGGGGAAAAGCACGGACGATGATGGCCTATCTCAGCCGCAGGAATGGTATACTCCCGAATGTGGATGCACTGATATTTCTCGACAACAAAATCATCGTTGTTCTTGCGGAGGTACCATTCCCAAATACGGCGATGTTCTTCGTGTTGCCATTTCAACAAGGTATATCGACTTTGACGGTAGATATCAGCTTCAGTCTTCAGACATTCGGGTTCTTCAGGTGGGAAAACGTTCAAGGCAGCTGGCGACAAAGCCAGACCAGTAATATTTGGAGACAAGGAGTTCGGCGAAAGTGAATCGGTGAGATTGAAGTAGGAGCCTTCTTCATCTTCATCGAGTCTGTTCGATGTTGGAAATCCTTCTCCTGTCAAGTGTGTTGTTGGCAAATTGAGCACGGGAAGCGCTTCAATCTGTGCAGCTATGTCATCCCGTTCTCCTACATACTGGCCTTGTGACAGCTGAACATCATTCACAGGCGTGGGCGTGGCTGTTATCGTCTCCTCTTGTTTGTGCATTGACTGGAGGCGCTCTTCTGTTCGTACCACTTCGTCTTCCCAGGCTCTCTTGGCATCCACCAACATGTTGTCGAGTTCCTTCATTCGTCGAATCGGGTAAGGAGGAGGAAAGCGCAGCGTGGCTGAGACCGATATGAAAGTTTTCGTGTACGGTTCCAGTGATTCGTCGATCCTTCTCGTCAGTTGTGTTTGCTCTGCATCTTCGTTGAGTAGTTCTTGATCACTGTTTGTTCCCAAAGACAAACTTGAATCTGTGTCTGTGAGAGACTTAGTGAAATTGGAATTGGAAATGAGAAGGCGAGGTGTTGGGAAGGAGAAAGATGGTATCAACGAGGATGCCGTGAGGTTGAGGTGCAGATTGCGGTTGGCAGAGCATGGAATTGCTAGGGGGTTGAAAGAGGGAAGACTAATCACGGAGTCTTTCCACAGGTGTGTCTCCAATTTCAGATTTCGAACAATGAATGTCAGAAATCGCGTGACCTTCTTGACGCGTCGCAGAGTTTCGATATCGCCACCCCGTAGTATGATTGTACAGCCCATGTCGCGATTACATCCCTCGAAACGCATGTACGTTTTTCGCCGACCAGGAATCAAAGGGTGATCATAGGTCTGAATACAAAAGCGCGCGCAGTGCCCGAGCCGAGGTTCTAAAGCTAACTTATCCATAGATGAAAAGACGTCGCCTTGAGTCATTCTTGAGATAGTCTGGATTGCGGACGGTTTTACAGTACGTGCCACTGCAATATTATGTTTCGCCAGTGCGTCCAAAGCCAGCCTTGATACTGACTTTTCAACAAGAACTACATGGGGCCGTAGAGCTGCAATGCGACTTGCGAGATTGCCCAGATATTCCTTTTCCTGGCGAACTATTTGTCCGAAGTGCATATATTGACCTTCGACACGAGAAAATTCCAGAGGGAATGTGACGAGCATGACTCGAGGGTTAGCCTGAAGCCTTGACATTTGTTTGTGGGCGACATTCTTCGTGATAACAGCCCCAGTGACATATTCGGAATCTTTAGGCACGCCACCAGGAATTTTCTTGATCTTGACGTAGCGCCTAACATCCATGTCTTGTCCTTGCCTATGAGGAAGTGCAGTGAAGGTCAGCTCTCGCGCTATGCGTAGAGCTAATCGCAATAAGGTTTCCTCCCATTCCCTGATATTGGGGATACCTTCTATGGTGAGCATCTGGCGGAGCATAATTTTGAGATGAAGCATGGAAGTCAGATTGAGTTCTTGAGCGTAACTGTCAAGATTGGTCAGAAGGGATACAAGTTGCAGGATACATGAACACCCACGCAGTGCTTTCGCGTCTTGTCCTCCATCCAGGTTCAGCATCGAAGACAGTGTCCAGCCTGCTTTGCACTCTACTGCGTATGAATGGAGTAGCAACTTCAAAATCTCCGTAAGCATGTCCCGATGGCCTTGGCCTACTTGATGTCCGCGGAGAGCCACCTACATGTTCGGGTGATCCGACAGGGAATTGCACAGAGCTTGTTGGGACATTGATGCTGATGGGTTTTGATGATGACGATGAAAGAAACTCAATCCTAGAGCTGGGGCCTGCCGGTGATTGATCTCCATTGAATGAGACTGGTTCTACAGACGAGTCCTTATCTTCTTCTTCGGAAAGTCCACGGCGAAATGGAGCAGGATTGTCTCGGACAGGTTCCCAGATTCCTACCTCTCCTTCCTGGAAGTAAGGTGTCCCTGGACGTGATCCACTACCATCCGAGCCATATACAGGCCTCCTTGTCTCTGCAATTGAATAGAGATTGAAGGGCTCGTCCGTCCGCCCAAAAAGCTGTGAAGCTGCGAATGGGGACTGAGGGTGATGACCAAGGCTAGAAAAGGGATCAATGCCTAGCTGATGAGCAGGGAATGAAGTAACGGAGGATACGACGGAACGCCGGTCATCGTCGTCATCTTCTTCCACTTTGGCAAGCTTCTCCAGGCATAGATTGCACACGCGAACCATGCCTTCTGAACCAAATCTAGCACCCTTGATGATGTTGGACGCACAACGAGAACAAAAAATTTGACCTTGACAACAGGTAGAATATCAATATCCGTGCAGGGCTTATCGATGAAGCGACATACCACAAATACGACAATGATGTTTCCTTCTCCAAGCGGTGAATACACTCTTGCAATCATAGCATTCCTTACAATTCTCGTCGTCCATCCAGTAATCTCGTGATAGGCCTGCAATGCATGTTTTAATGGCTACTTTTCATGGTATACCTTTCTTACCTTCGCCGCGTAGTCTTCTCATAACTTTCGATACAGAACCAGTTCTATGTAGACTTGTCGCAGTCTTAATGCTGTGGGCATCATCCTGTATTGGAAATCCAGGAATCGAGGTCCCAAACGCTGCATTATCCATTCCATCCGTTTCAGGCGAGAACGGATTTCTTTGTGAAACTGTACGGTCATATTCAACGGTGTATGTGGGAAGCTCTGACTGGGCAGGTGTTAATGATACAAGGGGTGGTGCGGCTAAAGCAGGCGCTGCAGCGAGAGGGTTAGGTCTTTCAGAGGCTGTTGTTCTCGAAGAGAAGCTAGATGATCCTGTCTGTGCTAGCGTATAGGAAGGCCTCCGAGCTTCAGGTCCGCCAGCCGATGTATTCGTGCTAACGGCTGTTGCAGGAGTTGTGACCCCAACCGCGGAGGAGAGTGGGGCCGATAGGGTGTTTTTCATCCTGGAGAAGATAGAGGTGACGAGAGTATACGATGACTGGTCGTTCTCGTCCTCCTCCGAGAAGGGGTTGAAGGATGTGAGGCTGGTTACATCGTCAGTTAACTTGGTGCTACTTCTCGACCTCGAAGACTGCCCGCTAAGAGAGCCTACGACTGGAGAGGAGGCGTTGGGGGATTCCATGGCCAGGTTAATTGATAAGGCAACCCTAACGCCCGAGGAGCTTTAAAGATTGGAGCATCGAAATGAAAGAGTGAAGCCTGAACTTGTCCCAATTCGGCTATGGAAGTACGAGATTAACTGCTACCGGTCACATGATATCAAATGGAAATCGGGCAAAGACTTGGCGTCGCAGTAAAACGACCTGAGCAAACATGCAAACATCAGTGTTCCAATTGGTCTTTCACGAACAAATTGTGTCTGCTAAAGATGCACCGAAGATGCCGTGAAGCTGAGGAGGATGGCCATTTGTTAGGCGACAGTCCTATTTGTGCGAATTATGCGACGCGTTCGGCACGTGCTGGACCAAGAACTACTCCCAAGTCCAATATCAAATGGTCAACGGCCTTCGCGCCCTTCCTAGAAGAGTCAATACCGTTGAATTCCAGACCAAACGCCTATCTTAACCTGTGCTAATCGCTTATACTCTCTACTATGGATGATGATGATGCCGACTACATGCAAGGAAGCGATGACGAAGTATGTGCCAAGATAGCTATCATTGCCTCTCATATTCCTACACCGCGTCCAACAGGATTATGGCTTCGATTACTCTGATAACGATGACGCGAACCAGTCGGGTAGCGCTGATGTAGAAAACATGTACTACAAGGCCAAATGTATGTGATCTCTTTAGTTAGATGATAAGCGCCCCAGACGAGTGCGCCGTTTCAGCCAAGAAAGAGGATAACCCAGAGGACGCCCTGAAAGAGTTTCGGGCGATCGTAGAGCAAGAAGATGAGAAAGGCGACTGGTGCGTCAGTCTCAAAGCATCAAGGCGATAATGTACTCATGCTTCGGCAACAGGGGTTTCAAGGCGCTCAAACAGATGACGAAATTGTTGTATCTTGTTCTGCACAGACCCAACGATGCACTCAAGACATATACTGAGCTGCTCACTTACACCAAGTCAGCCGTCACGCGAAATTACTCCGAAAAGTCGATCAATGGTATCTTGGACTATGTTGGTGGAGGGAAAGGTGGGGTTGTCGAGGTTGATGTTCTAGAGAAATTCTATCAAGCGACAAAGAAAGCCTTGGAGGAGGCAAAGAACGAGGTTGGTTGTTTTTGCACCTATCTTTGCAAAGGATAACCCGTGAATTTAATGTAGCGACTCTCTGTCAAAACTAACCTCAAGCTTGCTAAGCTCTGGCTAGATCGCAAAGAGTATACTCGTTTATCCAAGGCATGTATTGGTCCAGTGATGTTAATGCTTTTCGTCTAACATGGGGCAATGATGACAGCTAATCCGAGAACTCCATGATGCAACCGCTGCGACAACAGACGTTGATGACCAGTCTCAGCGTGGAACACAACTGCTCGAGATCTACGCCCTTGAGATCCAAATGTACAACGAGACACGAAATTTCAAAAAGCTCAAGGTCCAAACCCAACTTTGAGTCGGTATAATGACTCTGAGATTTGTCAAACAGGAAATCTACAATGCCAGTAACGCTGTGCGGTCTGCTATCCCGCATCCCAGGATCTTGGGGGTCATCAAAGAATGTGGTGGCAAAATGTGGATGGGTGAACGTAAGGACCTCATGTGACGATTATAACTCCCTCTAAAATCAGATGTAGGGCAATGGAACCGAGCCAGCGAAGACTTCTTCGAATCATTTCGCAATTACGACGAGGCAGGATCACCACAACGAATCCAAGTACTAAAATACCTGGTCTTGGCCAACATGCTCACTGGTAGCGAAGTCAATCCTTTTGATAGTCAAGAAACCAAGCCGTGAGCTGGGGACATATCCCTAAAGCCGAGAGATACTCAACTCACGCCCTTAGGTACAAGACGGATCCTCAGATCAAAGCCATGACTGACCTAGTCGATGCGTACCAACGCCGCGAGGTTCATCTCGCTGAAAAGATCCTTAAAGGTAAGCAGGTAGTTCACTCTTTCTGGTATGTGGTCTCATCTCTTATACAGACAACCGTTCGACTATTATGGATGATAATTTCATTCGTTCTTACATCGGCGAACTGCTTCGCAGTTTGCGTACCCAATATCTCATCGACCTTATCAAACCGTATACACGGTTAGAACTGTCATTCCTTGCCAAGGTGATTGACTTCATGCTTTCATGCTCCATTCAAATTCATCAGACTTTTAGCAACTCAACGTCGATACTGAAGAGGTCGAAGAGCTTCTCATTGGACTGATCTTGGAGGGCAAAGTGGAAGGTCGTATAGATCAAGTCGGAATGAGATTAGAGCTTGATCGAAAGTCAGTGTGGCAAAACGGTCTCGATGTAATAGTCACTGATAACAGATTTTTTAGACAAAGTCTTGAAAAGAAGCGATACGCAGCACTGAACAAATGGACAGAGGCGCTTGAATCTGTACATGGCGCAGTGGTAGGCAAAACAGCCACCACTGGACGGGGACCGGAGCCGGGAATGCTTGGTGGTGGTGGAGAAGCCTTCGGCCTTCGAGACGAAAGATGGAGTTGATTCGATTTTGCGCTAGCCGAAACTGTAACTATTTCAACTTGCTTTCTGTATTAAGGATTATATTGTTTGACCGCATCAAATGAGTGTATGAGTGAACTTTATTGCCCGTACATGGCCTGGCTGCTGCGAACTAAAAACAGAGTGAGTTGGATACTGGTGAACAAAGGGGAAAGCCGACCAACAAGAAAACTAAATAGGCCGATAAAAGGACTTCCATTCGTATTTCCATCCCGTGCGTGAGGGTGTATCCGTTGGTATCCGCAATTCGCGAGGAAACAGACCACGTATCCGGGCTTCGATGGCACGCAACTCGGACGCCTTCATAGTCTTCCTCATTTGCATCTCCTCAGCAGTCCTTGCTCTTGGATCGTCCTGTTTGTTCGCCTCCAGATAGAGTTTGGGGTCTATCTCATGCAATGCATCCATTGCCTTCTTCATACACTCAAATTTCCGTGCAGTCTCCGCGTCCCGCTTCTTCCTCAGGTGTCTTTTGTGTAACAGCCATGCCCGTTCTACCGTGTCGTGCGCTTGGACTGAGGGAATGGCGCGTTGTATAGCGTGTCCTACGTCGGGGCGCCATGTCCCAATTGGCGTTGGGCGGTTTCGGATGTTGCTGGGGTAAAGGACACGTCGGATAATTTCCTTTTTAGGATCTGGTGCTCCTGAATCTTTGCCAGCTGCATAGTGTCTGATGGAGGCAGGCGTTGAACTGAGAGCGAGTCGCGTTCTGCTAGAGCAAACAAGGGAGGTGGACATCTTAGCTGGAAGGAAGCCAAAAATTGGCGCTTGTGGACGCAACGGCCATTTCTTCCCACGGTGTTCGCCGGTCTCGACCACGCTTTCTGATTCAAGCGCGCAATGTCAGGTTACATCATTATTGGTCTTTTTCAAATAAAACACGTTGATGTAGTCAAGTTCGGTACTATACAATTGACCAGACTCAATTCGTTCATACAAATGGATGGGATACATATCCTGGGTTACATCGAGGGCTGTTCCGTCCGGCGATCGTCTCATCGACTGATATAATTAAAATCAAATTGTACTGCGACATAGTTTGGACGCTTGACGGCAAGTCTATATCGCTGAACGGTTTCTAGATTCTTTGGTAACCTGCCGTGGTCAACGTGGAGCAAGTTCATGATCTGGTAGAACGCCTGCCTTCTGCAAGACATTAGCTAGGACGACAACACCATACAAACCTCCTGTGGGATGCCAGCGGGTGACAAGGGGTGACAGGACAGCCTCCGATATCGGACGCGTGCAGCCGCCGCACAAAGGATTTTATGGATCGGCCTTGGATCGTTTTTGGAGGAGCACATGGCACTAGCAGGTTTCTTCATTGCTGCTTGCTCTTTGAGGTCCTGGGTATCTCGAGCACCCCTCGTTCGATCAACGTCAGACCGTTGCTTAAGACGAACACCCACGGTCGGTCCGTGTTTGAGCTCCGTGGATTGGCTACATTTAATTTCTTGCAGTGATGAAGGAGTGATTTGTTCATTGTCCTGGTTCCTTTCAGGGTCTTGTCATGAAGCTCGCTTTGGTAAAGACCAATTGTCCACGGCCCGTCAACCGACCATGGTTCACAGTCCCAAGTTGACCGGAGGAATGCATTGGGAATGCATCAAAGTCGTGCAGAAAGTACTTGGCTACTCAAAAGATAGACACTGCGAAATGTGATAGTGAAAATGTGTGCGCGGTTTCTAATGAATGTAATGTTTTATATGAGGACGCTTGCATACCGCAATGCGTTTAAGATCATGAATTCGCGATTTTCGCTGGCTTACATCCTTCGAATGGATTTCAGGACTTGGACTTGAGGAAGACTGTGCCACAGTGAGGCAAGGTCGCGGAGTTCTGTAGAGTATTCCCACGCTTCGATTCACTTTTGCACCAACTCACTTTCGCGTTCAGAACATAGTCAAAATGTTGAATGTCCTGTTACGCCGATGCCAACATTCCTCGGGAGTAAGTATGCAAGAATCTTATTTAACGTTTAGTATCTGACCGCAGTATCCAGTGTCTTGCATCCGAAATACGACAGTTCAGCACGTCAAGCTCGTTACAACTCACCCGTCGATCCAATACACCCAAAATACGCGTTCCTTCGAAGAAGGCCCTAGCTGCTAAAGCACGGAGAAAGGAAGCTCTAGCTGCAAAAGAAGATCAGCGCTACTTGAAGCTACCCTTGGCAGACGCTGTTGCTGTGCTACGAGTCAGTCTAAATTCCTACATCACGTTCAGACACCTGAGTATTTTGACCTTAGGCTGTTGAAGTTGCTTCTCCCGAATCCCTCTACGAGCTATTCATCAAGACCAAAGTTGGCAATGGTATAGCGGTACCCAGAGGACGTGTCAACCTTCCGAGAGAAGCGAAGCCCAAGTCTGAGGACAAAATCCTCGTGTTTGCGGAAGGGAGACAGGTGGAGGAAGCCAAGAAAGCGGGAGCTCACATTGTCGGAGGTCCAGAGTTGATTGAGGGCGTAAGTCGTTAATTCATATTGAATACATGGGCTCTAATTTTTCCGCAGATATTGAGTAACCGCCATCGAGCCACAACAATACTGTGTACACCCTCGTTAATCAGGGCTATCACCCCCAAACTCGGTAGATTTCTTGGACCATTGGGTCTTATGCCTTCCGAACGTCGAGGAACCGTCACAGATGACATTGCTGGTTATATTCAACGGCTTCGTGGCACTAGCGAGTGGAGAGCCGACAGGACGGGGAACATTCGCGCTCCCATCGCTCAGGTCAGTTCATTTCTATTCTCATTACTTTAAGCAATCTCAAATTGCAAACAGATGGATTTTCCGGTCGAAGATGTTGTAACGAACATCCGACAATTCCTAATCTCTGTCAAAAAAGCTACAGGTAATGTGAAAGAGGCCGAGTCTGGAGACCGCAGACTGAAGAATGCGGGTGGTGCTCGTCCGGGTAAGTTTCACTGTTTATATTATATCAGTGACCTTCTAATTCCAGTTCCACAGTCACACCCATCACCAAAGTGATGCTCAGTTCTCGTCAAGGACCTGGGATTCGGATATCAGATTATTGAGAGGGGTGGTGCCTATGTCTACATATTAATGACCAACGTTGCCTATTTATAATAATGCCTGCTGCTACAATGTTTGGGGAGGTGATTCGATGTCCATTATAAAGCAAATACAAATCCAATAAAAAGAAGCAGGATGTTCTCGAACTCTTCATTCCTGCCACACCTTATCTCCGCGAGTACGTGCGTAGTCTCGTTTTGACAGTTTTTTCTGGTCTCGGACAGTGTCAGCGACGGCTGCATAACTTGCCCTTTCTCGGTTTTTGTAGCCGTCAGGCCGTTTACCGATATCTCCTCCAGTACTCTCCCCTTGCCCACTCTTGGACCCTTTGGGTTGATATCGCTCAAGCGGGCGATTTTTGGGTATATGAGGAAATATATCTCCCCAATTCGATTTTCTAGCGTCATAAAACGGTTGTTTGCCTTGCGATTTGGGAATGGTCAGGCGCATAATTTTCCCTATTCAAATTGTGAGCCAAAGGAATTGTCATAACCTTGATGCATTACCTTCAGGAGTACAACTATCCAATATGATATGGCCACTTTTCTTCAAGGGCGGGAATACAAGTCGTGGCCAGTGATATGCCTCCAGTCGCAGTTGTGTCTGTACCTCCGAGGGTGCTAATGTCTCATCAATGCTGAGAGATGTCGAGGGCGGTTGTGCAGGGCGGGATATACCTGCGGTGTCCTCAGCACCGCTGTCACTCAGAGCAGGCTGGACTTCCAGCTCTTTCATTGGAACCTTGGCGAATTCTGCGTTAATTGCTCTTCTTCCAACATTGCCTATTCGTCCTATGTCAGTGCGGACAGGGTCTGGACGTGCTCCTCGTTGAATCACGACGTAAGAGTATTCCATATCTTCATGGCCAACACCAGAATGTTTGGTGAGACGCACGAATGCTGGTCGTTGAAGGCGCTGTGAGAATCCACAGACCAGAGGGGCACCGCCCGAATGAAGTAATGGACATGCACGATCGTGGGGGCACTTCGTTGTGATGATAAGCAAAGCAAAAGTATTGTAAAAGAACCAGGGCACTCACGGGAGCAAGAACGTGAGCACCGCGAATTGGCCATGAAGCAGCATCAGGATCTTCGAGTTCTGCTTTCCCCATTTTTAAGAGGTATTCACGTGCATGGGCAATGGCCTCGAAACCAGCTCTGCTGTTATGGTCGATGAGAACCTTTGCAGACGTCAGCTTCATTTATCATAAGAATGACCAGAGATTTCACTATGGTGCTTGCGCCGCTATCCCACATTTCCTTTACGAGTGTTTTCATAGCAATCGGGTTCGACAAGGAAGTAAGCATGAAAGCGGAAAGTGCAATAGTTCCACGACCGTCTTCCCGCTCAATAACATCTTCCTGCTTCATTGATTTATTCCACTTAACGGTAAGGCCCCCAACCGAGGTTCCTGGAGGCCATCAGTCCGAAGTAAAGACGACATAAACAAGATTCTTACTCGCAACGAGCTTTTTTCCAATGACGACCAAGCCTTCACGCTTCTCAATGCCCACATAGCTAGAAATAGTCGAGTTGGTGGCCAGATAATCTTGGACATCTTCAGCCTCTGATGAAGGTTTCTGGAAAGAATATAGCGACGCCCTGGAAGCATGGTGAGTTAAATATTGTGCTTTTGATGTAAATTGAACGAACCATAAACCACTGCCTGTGCCTGCACCCCAATCAATGATGCGTTCTGGCGCCCAAGCGGGGTCCATTCTCTGTTTCAGGTGGTTGAGAACGGCAATTATAGCAGAATAGTGAGCAGGGAGGGCAACGGTGGCGAAGGCTGTCCCATCTCGTGTGGCATGTCGGGCAGCTTGTCCCTTATTACGGTATTTCTGGTCGAGCTGGACCTCCCAGCCAGAAGCTTCGTCGCCCTCATCTTCAGGAGTTTTAAACAGGCGTTGGGCGTCACTCCTTATCTGTGACTTGTTTCCATCTGCGAAAATCAAACGTTTTTGAGAAAGGGAACAGCATGCAATGGAAATCTCGTACCAGCGATGAGAAGGTTGACTGCATTTTGCAGTTCGAGCGGCAGGACAACGGCGCCAATCTGGCGTGAGCCAAATAACGCGGCAGGAGATTTTCGGTGCCCAGAACTTGTATCTTCTGATGAATAGTCTTCCGACTGACCCATCGGTAACCACTCTTCCTCAGAGAATTCGTGCGGTTGAGCCATGAAGGTTCTAGCAACCACTTCTAGCTCCCGTAATGGCGGCGGAGGTTCAACCTTAGCATTTCTCAACGATATATCGACATCTTGCAGCAACGACTGTAAGCTGGGGTCGAGGTTCAAACGAGGATTAGGATGTGATGCAGACGCCGAAGAGCTGAAGGACGTGTATAACAAGCCGACGGTCGAGCGAGGCCTCCGAGCCATAAGGCGCGACGCGTGTAACATTGTCGCGTAGTTGCCGTCAACTAACTGGTAGATAGTATCAAGTCAAGAGGAAAACCAGTCTAACGCTGGTAAATTAGCAAGTCAAAATATTATGGCGGGCCGGCTAATGATCGCGCTGTACTGGATTTACATAAGCAGAACACTGCAGCCTCTTACTCGCTACTTTGAAAGCCGGTCTCTCATTGAACCAACTTTCTCTCTCAACTTTGCTTTATTCGTCCTGGGGCTCTGAAGCATGTCGGATAGAAATGCAAAGAGGAATGGGAGCAACCCAGCAGAAAGTAACTCTGAATCTAAACGACCCAATAAAAGAGCGAGAATGAGCGTCGAGGCCACGGAAACGCCTGTAACGTCAACTGAAGTCGTGTCTAGCACAAAATTATCTGGAGACGAGGACCTTGACCTGGATGACGACTCTCAATCCCCTGCAGTAGAGGAAACGCGCGCGTCTGACTTGTACTTGGATACGGTAAGCCCGTTATTCAGGTAATTCTAGAGGTTGTATTCATAACCAAACTAGATTAATCGGGCAATCCTTGATTTTGATTTCGAAAAAGTTTGCTCCGTGTCACTCTCAGATATCAATATCTACGGGTGCCTGGTGTGTGGCAAGTATTTTCAAGGCAGAGGACGCAAATCGTACGCTTACGCCCACTCAATCCACGATGACCATCACGTCTTCATCAATTTGGAAACCACTAAGGTTCGGTGCTCTGACTTTGTCTGTCGTAGTGAATCTTGATCTATTTGAATTAGGTTTATGTGCTTCCTGATGGTTATCCAGTCTCTGATCCTTCATTGGAGGATATAGCATATGTCCTGGCACCGTCTTTCACTCGGAATTCCATAGCCAATCTATCCGCAGCATCTCATCTTTCCAGGCCTTCTTACGATCTCAGACACAAACCATACTTGCCAGGCTACGTTGGACTCAACAATATCAAAAGAAATGACCACATGAACGTGATAATTCATTCTCTGCTGCACATACCCCCTCTACGCGACTTCCTGCTGCTTTCGGATTTTCGCGGAAAGGAACCAGAACTTCTCAAAAGATTCGCTGGCCTAGCTAAGAAACTTTGGAACCCCCGTTTATTCAAGAGCCAAGTCAGTCCACATGAATTCCTACAGGAGGTAAATAGAGCAAGTGCAGGGAAATTTCGGTTGGAAAAGCAGGGTGACCCTGTTGAGTTCTTGGGTTGGTTGCTTAACCGCCTTCACAGAGATCTCGGCGGATCAAAGAAGAGAGACTCCAGTATGTGACCTTGGCTTATATAGATCCACTAATAGACATACCTGGCTCAGGCATTATTTTCAAGACGTTTCAGGGCGAACTTAGGGTCGAAACTCAACAAGTCCTCGTTCGACAGGATACTAGGGAGAACGACAAGCCCCATTTTGACATTGATCGTGGTATGTCATTTGGGCGTGTCTTTGATGCAGATCCTTATGGGCTGTTTAGAACTGAAGACTTCCACGTCGCCGTATCTGTTCCTTGCTGTGGATCTTCCTCCTCCTCCTTTGTTCCAAGATTCAGTCGAGAAGAATATCATCCCTCAAGTTAGCATACACTCAGTTCTAGCTAAATATGATGGCAAAACTGCCCAGGTGAGCTTGATGTTTTGTTTGAAGACCATATTGCTGATAACAACTCTAGGAATCCGCGGGCCATCTGCGGCGCTTCAAATGCCAGCACCTCCCACCCTACATCATTCTTCATTTCAAGCGGTTTACCAAGAACGCGTTTGTGGAAGAAAAAAACCCGACTATCGTTAATTTCCCCTTGCGTGGCTTAGACTTTAAAGAATGTAGGCGTATTTTTGGAACCGTCCCCCGTTTGGAATGAACTTCTCACTCGCATCCAATGGTCATATAGACGTTGATGTACCCCCAGACAATATAACAACACTATACGATCTGATCGCCAACGTCACTCATGAATCCGTGGCCGGGACAACACGCGACAAAGAGAACACTGTTTGGAAAGCTCATATTCGAGCAGCAGGAGGAGGCGGTGACAATGAAAAGTGGTTCATGATTCAGGATTTGATTGTGGAAGAGACAAGAAAGGAGATGATATTCTTGGGGGAAACCATCTTACAAGTACCGTCCTCTCCTAGTGTTTGTCATAGAAAACTGACGAAGCCTCCATAGATCTGGGAACGACGGACGGATCGACAATGAAACGGAAAATGGCTTAACGCCGTGGTCACCTTCCACCTTGGATTTCTCCTTGAAGTGCTTCTATTCACGCACATATCCAATTGAGGCGATAAAGCCTATCACCGCTAGAAAATCGCACGCGAACTGAGACCATTGAAATATCATTTCGCGTCCTTTTCATTGGCGACATTTTGCCTCTTTGGGGGTTCACCAAAGGTTACAACGTTGGTCTGGCTCGGAACCTCGCTCCTGCATCATCAAAGCAGATCAGTGTTAAGTTGTGGTTTCATCAGTATGATTTCACGGACAGATCTTGTGCTTCCTTCGTAACCATTGGTTTGAAAATATATACTCCTGAAATGACACCTGAAATCATGAGTTCACCGCTGTATCGTGGACCAAATGTCGTCACATTTTTACCTGTGGTAGCCGCGACAAGGTATGGGAAGGCTCGTTGCAACGCTGACATAGCTGCGCAACGTTTAATTGATACAAGTACGGTCACCAGTATATCTGAAGAGACAGGCAAAGGAACTCCTTGGCACCGGAACTGAACGTGTCTGGGAATATGAAAGTTTCGCGTCAAAGACTCGTCGCGTCGATGTTGGCGCGGTTTTAAACGGACTTTAAGATAGTTCAGACCCCGCGAAAGATAGGCGCATGACCAAGGTGGGTGTGTCATTTACTTGAAAAGGAAATTACAGAAAATCATCATTGATCAGGGTGCTTAATGGACACAATAGAACTACAAGTTAGGAAGTCGGTATGAAGTAAAAGTTTATGCAGAGTCATCAGGCGCCCTCCACATTATGCAGGAGGCCTGAGGGCCTGTTGTTCTGAAATGAGTGTCACAATAGTAGGATTGACTTGCAGAAAGCTCACTTCCAAGGCCCGCTTCGCAGCGAGTTGCCTTGCATCAGATTTCGAGATCCCAGATCCGGTTCCTTTGATTTCTCCTCCGACTATATATAATGAGATTTAGTGCAAACATCAGTGTATAGCAACCGTCTTACTCTTGGCGTCGATCGTCCAGATAATATCACTGGAAGGGCCAACAGAGGATTCAGTCCAGGCCAAAAGGTGTGATTGCTTCCTAGCTTGAAGAACTGAAGTATCGTTTATTTGACATCATCAGTATCAAAGCGCGACGATAGACCAATATCTCACAGTTATTGAGGTTCGTGACGTAGTCTGTAATATTGATAAGAATTGAGAAAAGAGACCCGTTAGTGGCAGAAAGACCGGACGTACTGGTGGACATTTGATTTGTTTCTGAGAGTGCAAGTGTAAAGAGTGGGGAGAAAGTAGACTTCTAGCTCTCCCTTTTGTAGACTTTCTGCCATTCCCAGTTGCTTCATCGGTCGACTAAGGATCATGATGCAGTGCTCAGAGTATTTTTGAAAACTCATGATTACTTGACGGATGTTGATATCCTCTTGTTAATTGCTGTTGGATGGTGGCATATCACCTTGGGGCTAACCGTGATTTACGGAAGCAGATACGCTGCTGGATGCAAGGTCGAAGAATTCGGAAGAGATGTCACTCCATAGCGGCGTCTGAATTAAGAGTGGACAGATAAACCAGATCCCCGAATGAGGACAGACTCGGCCTTGACAAAAGGCCCCATAAAACACACAGCCGACGCACAGCCAAAGATACAGGGCAGGAGTCCGTTTACTCTGATATTCCAGCCTTTGGGCGAGCTTAAAATAGCAAAGGATGAAGACAGGGCTTTCGATTTAGTCTTAACTCTTTGAAGGGAAGGTCTGAGCAAGTGGAGTTGATCATGAGGCTGAGCCGGAGGGATTAAATATGGTGACGGACGATGAAATGAACTCGATGCACCGATAGTGCCGGAGACAGGACAGGATAGGTGGTAATCAGAGTGAGCGTCAAGAGTGCGAATTGTCCAAACATCTAATGCGCCCATCTTGTGTGACGTGATGAATATTTCAGGATTATTATAGAGCAGTACATGATAGGCATCCGTCAGTGATCGTAAAACCATTGTCCTGGTAAGTTCAAGATCAATTACGATTAACGGGGGGAAAATGGGAAGGGACAACACGAGGAGGACATAATATCCTTTCGCAGAAGCTCCGCTCACCCAGTTCCAGTTCCTACACGGCTGAGATTCAGACGAATCGAGCGGCTTTTGATCATTCAAAGTGTGAGTCATGGCAACTGGACGGTCCGACCGTCCGAGGAAGGTATTCTCGATTTTTCCACAGCTTATAAAAAAACACTCGTTGTCGTGAAAGTGTTCTGAAGTGGGGACGCACTGATGCGGATTCTAAAATTTGATGGTGACGTTGTGCTGAAGCTTGCGCGTCGTTAAAATTGATTCAAGAGCTTCACAATCATAGCCGTTGGACGGTGGCGGAAATATAGGAATGGGACATAATGATTACGTTCAATAGATAGTAAGAACATTTGTCCTATAGCAGAAGAAAATCAACCGGAAGCATTCACGAAGCATTCTTAGCCTTCAAGGCATCCAAAGCCGCATCGGCAGCAAGATTCTTCGCGATATGTTTAAGAGTAGCTGTGCCTTCCCCACGTGCTTGTCCATCAACTTCGAAAACGAAAATGCGCGCTATAGCGTTGTTAATAATGATGAAGAGAAACATACTTTTGCAAATAACGGTCCATTTCCTTGCATTGCTGGGACCAGCCCAGGATTCTTGCCAGCTGAGGGATGCGAGTCGTCCTTGATTGTGAAGGTCTGTGGGGCCAAAGGTTTAGCCTGACGCCCACGGCTAACAAATCCGGCTCACATGTGTTGAGCCCGCTAGTACCTGCTATAATACGCATACTGTTCAGCAGATTATAAAAAGAGACAAACGAAAAGACATACTTTGCACTCCTGACATCCTCTCCTGCCGTATAGACTTATCTTCATGACCTGTGTTCGTTATATACCATGGCTCCTCAAGGACAACCTCATCGCCAATACTGCTTCACTTCGCCACATCAAAGGATTCCATGAACTGAACATGAACTGTCATTCATCTACCCTAGCAATCTCGATGGAAGGTGGGAACAGACTCGCGGAGAAGGGTCCAGTAGGGCAAGAATAATTCGCTTTCCACCACAGTTGGTCCTCAAGTCGAGAAAAACCACGTAGATGATGCGGCGTGGAACACGCGCACCTGTGCTCCGGAGGGATGACCGCAGGCGGCACTTGATTGCGGCAGATTTTCTTTGCCATCATTTCCGGTTGCCAGAACTTGCTACCGCGATGAAGGAGAAAGACGCTGACGAAAGACTGCAGTGGTGCAAGACAGAAGCTCTGCGGATCCAGCGTTTGAACAGCGAGCAGCCACCTTTTCCTTGCATAAAACGACCACGCGGGATCCACGAAGTGAACGGACATCAATGCCCAGCAGAACTCACCTACGTTGTGGTGGTGATTCTTGAAAAAAAACCTAGTATAAGCCAAAGCATTGGTTTATGGTGAGACACAGATGGAGATGAAGAGAGGGTCTAAAGTCATGTTACGGAGATGCTCGTGTTAGCAGGCCCTGAAGAATTGCAAATTAGATTGATTTAGCCGAGCCCTTTCTTTGGCGTGGCTTTGACATGTATGCCCTTGTTACCTGCAGACGTTACCGCGGGGAAGTGTAAGCGCGGCGAGGTTGTCGATCATGAAGGCGAGCGACGGACCCCGCTTGATGCACTCGACATCCCTTCGACCTGACGCAAGTCGGAAACTCGTTTTGGGAATTGAAGTGAGAATTCCAAGCTTGTTGATGTCCGTAAATCGAGGCCTGACATCATTACAATTGATTAACCGACCAATTGGATGTCGTGAGCTATACATGCCTTTTACCAATCACCAGTGTATCGACCATATGACCCAAGGAATAAACTTTCAATAAGCATATCCCCTACGTCTCATTTTGGAAGAAGAAACTGCATGCGAACCGGTTTCTGGCTTCTTGAAAGGGCTCATCTAGCCCAGACGTCGCGCGCATGACATAAAAGGTGACCTGAGATTATGAAAATAGCTCAGGCAGATCTGAAAGACAAAAAACAAAAGTACCGGCTGGTTCGCGAGTATCGAGATCGTCCGCTTCCCTTTCAAACTTCCGCGCAAGGTGAGAGTACAACAAGATCCAACCACAGCCCGTGCCTTCTAGAAGGATGCTGTATGTGGCCTATTGCGATCTTCCCATAGTTGTGACCCCGTGGCTGTTACATGAAAACAGCCCCAAGAGAATCCCGCATATGGGAGAAAATGCATCGTCAATCTCACTTACGGAAATCAACAACAACGAAGATTGACTGTGTTGTTTGAACCGCCCGAGTCAAGAATCCTGGAAAGTCGGCCTGGACGAGCGATTCGGTCAGGTGTCGATGTTTACATGAGATAAGAGTCAAAAGTGGTTGTCGTCAGTTCTACCCCGGTTCCACAGAAAGACTTCCTGGAACGAGATAAACTCAACCACGATGAATTTTACAGTTAGGTGCCAAATGACCCAGTTACAAACTCTATGTCTGTGTCGGGTGAGTTCAGAGGAACACGCAACACACTGAATTCGGGACGAGGTCGGAACCCCGCTTGTACTAGATGACGTTTCCAGTTAGTCAGGCCAAGATATGACCTCGTTGGTCGAGGCAGTTCGCCGATACAGTAAGCTGCTCGCACAGTAAAACTTTTCCGCAAGAGGAATACAAATCGATCCATCTTTGGTATATCGTAGTCAGAACGCAAGCCACAAGTGTTCACATCATTCCGCAAAGATGACAGCGGGAATTTGTTGAAGTAGCAATGGAGCTCTGCCAAGCGAACGAGAAATGCCTGCGTTTAGTGGAGCAAGACTGAATGGTCACGACCAAACAAGATCCTGGCTTTTACAAAGGGTCATCGAGGCACAGTTTTGGATGATTAGTTTCCATGTCAAAAAAATTGGGGGACTGAATGAAACAGTGGGTAAGAATGCCTTCTCCCGAGTTCCAGCACTCACCAGTGGGGATAGATAAGATGTTGTTCTGGTAGTATTCTGGTCATTCACTCATGACCAGCCACAAACAGTGCTGTTGAACTTGAGAGGGCATGGAAAAAGAAGCCTTTCGACGGTCACACGACCACTTAGCCGCAAAAAAACAGTCATTCAGTGCAGCTGTCTTTACTCTGGAAAGCTTGAGGTCAACAGTTCATCATGTTGACTTCAGGGCTCACCGTGAAACCCCAGAGCTGGGTCTTTTTAGTCAAAACCGTGTCTGGAGCCGTGTGTTTACTGGGAATTTTTCGCCATAATGAAAGATGGTTTGCATGACGGGACTGAAGTAGATATGAATATTTAATTAGCAATCAGAGAACAACAAACAGGGGAGTGGGACGCTCAAGTAAAAAAAAAGGCACTGCAGGCGTACCGTACCGGTGATAAATCGGGTCCAGTCCAAAAAATATCGATGAGATAGCGTCAGAATCTTTATCCTCAGTATGATGCATTTCAGTCTGTGCTAGCCGACATCAACAATTATAGAGACACTCGGCACAGCATTCGATCCATGGCGGCAGGCTGGTGGGAGATAACGTAGAGATGCTGATGTCAAACGAAACTCTTTCAGTAGGCCAGGTTCGTACAATTCTGAAGGCAATGCAAGTTCAGCAATTGTGACGTTGCACAATAGCGGTTTAAATTCGACTAGACAGGGGTTGGACAAGCAGAGATGGCATCAAGAGACGGCGTGAGGGAGGTCTGCCTGTTACGGAAATATAGATTGATTGGGGACAAGGGCAGCATGGGCGGCATTTGGAGAGTCCTCAAGTGAAACCAGCGCTCCTGGGCGACAAAGCTTATAAAAGTCAGTGGGTCGGGCGGCTACTGGACAAGTAAAAGGTACTAGAAGAGCTAGGAAGGCTGGAGTGAATAGTTGTGGTGGTAGCGGCAAGTTGCGGAAGCGAAAGGATGGCATCAACAAACAGGCGTACTCGACAACCGGGCCCAATAACCTACCACCAGTACTGCCGCCTTCTGCCCCTTTGCTTTTCTCACTCATCCACCTCCTCCTTTATTGTCCTTGTCAACGACCCTTGACTGTCACCGACAATCCTCTCAACGTCGAGCTGCCTTAGTCGACCACCTCAATATCTTCTTCCCACGGTTCACTGTCTTCCCCTGACGGTAATGGTTATCCCCTTGTCTGCTTTCAACCCTCATCTTCATTTTGGTTTTGCTTCCAGTCATCTCAGTAGCCCGACACGTCGCAGACTTAGAAGTCGATACTAAACTCTCATCATGTCTCAAAATCAAGGCGACATACAGGAAAGGATCGCCGCCGCCCGCCGAGAGGCGGAAAGTCTGAAGGAAAAAATCCGAGCCAAACGAGAGTCTTCGGCGGATACTAGCTGTGAGTGGGATGACCGATATCCTAAATCTGAAGAATCACTCTAAAATGCCATCTTGCAGTGCGTGCAATGGCCGCAGAAGTTGATGCTTTACCCCGGATTGTGATGCGTCCAAGGCGGGCCCTTAGGGGCCATCTTGCTAAGATTTATGCCATGCACTGGGCTGCTGATCGTCGACATCTCGTGTCGGCCTCTCAAGATGGAAAACTCATCGTATGGGATGCTTACACCACCAACAAAGTCCACGCTATCCCTTTGCGATCCAGTTGGGTCATGACCTGTGCTTACTCACCCTCCGGCAACTTCGTGGCCTGTGGTGGTCTCGACAATATTTGTTCCATCTATAGTCTGAACAACAAAGACGGAACTAATGCGAAAGGCGCTCGCGAATTGAGCGCCCATTCTGGTTATCTGAGTTGTTGTCGTTTCCTCAACGACCGTCAAATCGTGACTAGCTCGGGTGACATGACATGTATGTTGTGGGATATTGAGGCAGGTGTACGGGTAGTAGAGTTCAGCGACCACACTGGCGATGTTATGAGGTGAAAATGTTCCAATTGTTGCTCTCCAACTTATCTAATAATTCAATTACAGTCTGTCACTCGGCCCTAACCAAAACGTATTCGTATCGGGCGCCTGTGATGCAACAGCGAAGCTTTGGGATATCAGGTCCGGTCGTGCTACACAAACTTTTACTGGCCACGAATCCGACATCAACGCCGTCCAGTATGTACTGAAGCCTGTCTTGGAAAATCTCAAACTAATATTTAATTTAACAGATTCTTCCCCAATGGTGATGCCTTTGCTACGGGATCCGACGATGCTTCTTGCCGTCTGTTCGACATACGCGCTGACCGTGAATTAAACGCATTTACACACGACAATATTCTTTGCGGCATTACTTCTGTCGCTTTCTCCATTTCGGGACGCATTCTATTTGGTGGTTATGATGACTGGACATGCAATGTCTGGGACACATTGAAGGGAGAGCGTGTCGGTGTTCTGACTGGCCACGAGAACAGAGTTAGTTGCTTGGGAGTCAGCATCGACGGCATGGCTTTGTGCACAGGCTCCTGGGATAGCACTCTCAGGGTGTGTATATTTTCGCAAATATTCATACGTACGCTGACTGTCTTTGATTTCTAGGTCTGGGCATAGAGTTCTCTATCTTTAAACCTTGTTTGTGGAGAAGAATGCTCTCTTCTTTGTGTTTGCCAGCTGTGATTCGGCGTCTGGCGTCTTATATGATCAATCTATTACTCACCTGCAAATGCCTTGATACATGATGGAAATGGACGCTCGCGTCGATTGTTACTGGTTAACTATGGCATTCTTATCCAACCTTGATACCACCATTCTTTCTATTGTGGTCGAGATATATCTTCTATTACCCTTGTCCCTGCTCATACCTGCCTTGATTTCTGCTATGTTTGTATCGTGGTTTCCTATATACCGGCATTGCAACCTTTCTATCATTTCCTGCGGACCTTTTGAAATTGAAATACACGTCAACAAAGTCTAGACCTCGTGACAACCATCACCTTGCCACATTGACGCGAATATACCTCCCCACAAGTACACATTCACATTCGCAGACGCTACCTCAGCCTTCCTTGGATTCAGGAAGCATCTCGCAGCGCATTTAACTGACTGCAATGTCAGAAGACGATCGTGCGGCGAAAGCCGCAAGAGCAAAGGCGCTGGTAATTACCTACCGTCAATTACTTTGCAATGGGATATCATGTCAATGACCGTCCCAAACTTCAGTTGAAGAAGCGTCAACAGAAGAAAGCTGCGGAAACGTCAGCTGCGGGATCAAGCGTCGCGTCGCCAGTGAGCCCACCGAGGACGTTCTCGCCTGCCCCGTCTGAGCACCCCGAAGTGAACGGACGAGACTTGGGAGATGTGTAGGTGCATCTCGATGCCCAATGGGACCGGGTTTGCGACAATCATTAAATGTATGCTGATTTCATCCTATCAGTTTCTCCAAAGATACTTCAGACACTTCCTGGTTAACCTCGTTGCCCCGGGTTGCTTCTCCCCCGCCTCCTCAGCCTCCACATGCCACTGTTACGACGCCTCCCCATGTCGCAGGAATATCAAGACCGGCTGCCGCAGGCTCAGCGGAATCACCTCCACACCGCTCAACTTCAATTTCCGCTACTAAACCTCTACAGGATAAGATTGAATCTCTTTCCAAGGAGAACGCGGACTTGGTGGCTGAGGTAAATCGGTTGCAGAGTTATGAAACCGGTAAGTATGTCATTCAGCGTTATCTTCTCATTTCTAAACTGTTCTCTTGAAAAGCTGCGCAACAGGCACTGGCCTCGCTGGAGGCTGAACGCAGTCGCGTGGAAAAGCTCCAGGAAAGCTATCAAAGTTTGCAAGACGACACGGAAATTGCTCTTCAAAATGAGCGTCAAACCGTTTCATTGCTCGTAACTGAGAAGACACATCTGTCTGCTGAACTGCAGAAACGCGAATCCTTTGAGTCTAGTGCGTCTAGTGCCGTTTCATACAACGCGCTCGCTCATTTTGCCGATCAGGGACGCAGGAAGTGGAAGACCTTCTTGAACGGGAACGATCAAAGTCGGACAACCTGAATGAACAGATTCGTAGATTGCAAACGGAAGTTCAGGAAAATTTTGAGCGTGCAAGACAATCGGAAGCCAAGGAAAAGGCACTGTCAGAACGATTCAAAGACCAGGTAGTCAAACATATTTGTTGACATCAGTTTTATCTAATCATTATGTGTAAAGGAACGACAATTGCAACTCTCTACGGCGGCAGCTAGCGAGTCTCGAAAAGTTGCGGAAAATGCCAACCGCAAGCTTCGCGATTTGGAAGAGCAAATACAAAGTGATGATCGCGTCGAACGCCTGGAGAATTCCCTCAAACATACCCAGGATCGCGCGGATGAGCTTGAGTTCGCGCTTTCGAAACTCAAACAGGTATATTTCTGTACAAGTCTGTGCTATGACATTCACACCAATAACATTAACACGACCATAGGTGCATCTATCTTTGAAGACTGAGCGGGATGAACTTGAATCCAGTCATCAAAAGTATGTGGCGGATGAAGAACAACGAGGCGTCAAAGTTTCACAGTTACAAAGCCAACTCTCGGAGGCGGAAGAACAACTCTCAATTGTTTCTAAGGAGCGAACTGAACTTGCGCAGGCAAACTCAAAGCTGCAGCAGCTGGTCAATACACATGAAAGCTCAGTCAAAGAATTGCAAGAAAAGCTCTTACAGGCAGCATCAGCAATGGCCACACATACACGACAATTGCAAATGGTGCAAACCGAGTTGAAGAATGCTCTTCGACGAGCTGAGGATGCGGAGACGATCCAGAAGAACCTGCAAGCGGAAGGCACGAATCTCATGCGATCTTTGGAGGAAATGCGTCCAAAAATCGTTGAGCTTACCGGTGCTAAACTCGAATATGCTGAAAAGGTTGAGAGCCTGGAACATACGATCCGGAAACGTGATTCTGTTATTGCCCAACTCGAGTCCGACTTGGACGAAGCACGAGATAGCAACGAGATATCTGAGCAAGCGTGGAAGGAAAAACTTGCACAACAGGTCAAGCAGCACACTGAAGCCCAAAGCAGGTCTTCGGATTTGCAGAAAGCATATGCTGAGCTCCAAGAAGAGCTGGACACAGCCCTTGTCAGCCTTCGGAGTGTCGAGTCTCAGCGGACAAACCAGCACCAAGAAGCTTCGCGACGTTTAGAAGAATACGAGCGGATTTCTACCCTGTCGCACACACAAGACGAAGAACTACGAGGGCTACGGCAAGAGCTGGAGGCCAGACGGAAAGCTAATGTACGTATCTCAGCCTCTGTCTTCCAAGTTGGAACTAAACTATCTTCTAGGACGAGGAACAGGATTTCCTTGATCGAGCACAAAACGAGATCGAAACCCTTCGCGCTGAGATTGAAGCCCGCGACAATGAAATTGAGCACCTAAGGGAAACAGTCAACTCTCCTGCACGTTCTGATGCCCCACACTCCCTCGACGACGAACTTCTTAGTTCTATGAGGCAACAACATGCTCTCGAGCTCTCGAATGCAACCTCTCAAGTACGAGCTCTGGAGAACACGATCTTTGATCTAGAAAGTGCCAACCACGCATTGCAGAAACAAATCAATGCACTAGAGGAACAGTTATCACAAGTGCGGCGTAATGCTCAGCGTTCCTTCTCCCCAATGCCCTCAAGACCTGCTAGTCGGGCATACGATAGTGATCTTCGTCGTTCTTCAATCGGATCACACCGTCCGAATCCCCCTCCGCTCTCTCGTTCGATCTTTGAACACTCGATGACGCCAGAAACTTTGCACAAACGGAAGGTCAGCCTAAGCATGCTGAAGGCTCGGATCGACAGTGAAGTAAAAGCTGGATCTGGATCCTCACAACCTCCATCGAGAACACTGTCTCCAGTCCATTCGGAAAGCCATTCGCATCACTCTTCACCGCTAGTAGCACATCACATTCATCGTCCACAGTTTTTGGACGAATCCCATGTGTTTTGGTGTAATTCATGCCATGGGGACCTCGTCATCCTATGAATTTTTCCAGATGTTATCTTTACAATTGTTCTTGTTATTACACAATAAATGACAGGTAGTTCAAAAGCGGAATGCATAGTTCGTAAAAGATTGTCCGATGGCACATTCATAATTCATAAGAAGCTCTGGCGTTTGGTCTTGAGGTTGCGGAGCTTGCCAAGCAGATCCTATTGACGATACAATGAGACAACGAAAATGGAACGGGGCAAGTGTAGAAGACCAACCTCAACTTCTGCTGCTCGCAGAGTGCCCCTTTGTTGCTCAATCTCCACACCAGTCTCGATACTATCAATAACGTCGTTGATGAGCTCCCGATAGTCTACCCCGAAAAACTGAGTAAGTTTAGCCGCCCTTCGACGTCGCATTTGGAAGGAGGTAACATCGGCTTTGGGTGTTGTGATACTGTATTCAGAGGCAAGCGACATCATCGAGGTCCTAGTGGGCAAAGACCTGCGGCGCTCGGATTTGTTGGATGAAGCATTGGACATTCGGCGGTCTCCAGCAGCTTTTGAAAACTCTTCCAACTTGGGTGAAGGGCTATCGGTTGTGTTGAGATATTGATGTAGTTCAACGAGGGACTCTTTGTCATCCTGAGAAGATAATCGTAACATTAGTCGACGAACTAATGGGGTCAAATCTGCCAGCTTACCCGATCTATGATATCATTCAATGAGTTCAAAGAGTGTTGATAATGAGTGTAGATAAGCGAATGTCTTGTTTCCACGGGATCTGTTGTGCGATCATCGAAGCCGAAGGATCCTGGACCTTTCGGTAATAACTGCTTGTTAGATTCTGAAGTGCCAGGACGATTGGTCTTTTTCGCTTTTGGCTTGACATATGATGATTGGTTAGGATTCCTTTGTGCGGGTAGAGGCGAAACATCCATCGCGGGCATGAAGTTGGCGGCTACAGGTGACGGCGCCGATGACTTGGGGAGTGGGATGCAAGGCGGTGGAATATGGCGGGTGTGATATAGAGTCTGAGGAGGAGCAACACCAAAGACCTAATAGAAGAGCCAATGAGCAACATCGACATCAGTCCAATGAGGTAAACACACCTTTTCCATCTTTTGAGCTCGTCGAACATTGATGGCCTTCTCTCTGTCATCAAGGTCCTCTTTAACCCTTTCATGCTCGTATGTCCAGCTGGTAGGCGATATGGCAGCCGAACTACTCCTTCTGCGCTTCAACCAAGCTTTTCGAGAGTCCTCGCTCTCAAACGAAGCTCCTTTAGCAAGAGTAGGTGGGGGTAATGAGGCCTCAACATCATCGATCCCAAGAACAAGGCTAGCTGGTACCCGAGAGCCTAGGAAACGATGGAGCTTTGCAAGTCTTTCCCGCTTCCGCCTGCGTTCCTCGTCGACTTGTTCCTCTGTAGACATGTTTTCGAACAGAGACTGCGAAGGAGAGCTTGGAAGGGGAAGCATGGACTTTGGACGCCCTCGCTTGATGTAATTAGTAACACCCCCATCTAAACCATCTTCTGACAGATCAATAAAAGATGTTGGTGAGCCTGATCTAATTTGGACTTTTGCGTGATTGGCGGAGTAGTCATTTGATATACTCTCCCCCTGTGGACCAATTAGAATGTGGAAGTCGGTTGAAGTGGGTGATGCGTCTGGATGCCCTTCAAGAGCTGGGCTGGCGATGCTAAGAAAAGAAAAGTCATCGGGACTAAGCGGCATCGAGTGTCTCCTGGTCCCAATAAGGTGAGGCGAGTCCAGTGGAGATCGCCATCCAGAGTGAGGCCTCTGGGGAAGGGTAGGCGTGTCTAGGTCATTGGCGGCAGACAATGCGGCCCGGTGTCGAGGTTTTAAGAGCAGGAACGCACTCTGGACGGATCGTCCACTGTCTTGCTGAGCCATGGCATCAGCTCCTGGGGTTTGTCCAAAGACACGAGCAAGTTTGCGCGATTTTCGAATGAGGTCCGCGCGTTCGTCTATGTCAAGAAAGTTCGTCGTTGGAGGCAAAGGTGCTGGCTTGCTTTGAGGATAGTCGCTGGCGATGGGAGGCGAGGGTAAACCCTTTGGAGACAAGTTCCTGGGAAATCCAGACTTCATGTTTGTGCGGGTGAAGACTGGTTTGGGGGTAGTAGGGATAGGCGGTTTGGGAGAATGGGAGCGTCCGATATCCAGAGAATTTCGTGGAGAACTTCGTGGAGATGGATATTGTGATATTGGTGATTTTGAAAATTGCAGGGGAGATATAGGTCCGTGTCGGTGAGAGTCTACTGAATTACTTTCGAAGGTAAAATCTGGATTAGCTGGTGAATAAATTTCCATGAACGAGGCACGTTGTATGGAGTCAGAGACTGGATCGTTATAGAGCTGAGAATGAGACTGGGTAGAGCTTGCGGGGTATATGGTACTTGATATGCTGATTCGAGGCCCGTGTTCTGTGGTAGAAGGGGGACTGTGGGTGGAGTAGGTATGTGTGGAGTCAGAGGAGGATATGGACGACCGTTGCCCGTGGGAAATCAAGGGTCGTCGTCGCCATGCATTATTGGTGTCGGGGCCGACAACATTCTCCCTGCCTTGTACGGTCAACGTACTAGTCTGGCGCATGTCTGGAACCAGCAAATTCCTCAAAATGGTTATCCCTCAGTTTGAGGAGTACAACTCACCTGCTTCTTTCATGTTCTCCTTTTGCTTCACGAGTTTACCCCTGCTGCGAGCTCTGATGAGCAGACTTGAAGCTGCTCCTGACCGGCTGACGACGGAGAAAAAAGAGCCGCTATCTCTGGTCAACCCCTGACAGTCTTCCGAGTTTTGTGTCGCTGCGTCAGCTTGATTGCTGCTACAGGGGTTCTTACTTGTGCTAAGCGTTGTGTCAACTCCCTGCAAAGATGGATTTTTTGACCGTGATTGTTGCGTTGCATGTTGGTCGCCGAAATTTCTTCCATCAATTGCCATTGGGGACCATGGCGGTGCTTTGATTGGTGATCCGTCACGAGATCGAGCGGGCAGAGTGTCACTCAATGATCGCGAACGAGAGTGTTTGTACAATTCATATTCATTGTCGTAAATTCTTGATAAGTCGTTGACGGTCGTGATCGTAGGTTGTGGTGTTACAGACAACTTGGACGGAATGTTGGCTTGAAGAACCTCGGCCAAAGTTGGAGCTGGATTGATGTAAGGATTTGACGTGGAGGAACTTCTGGATTGCGCAGGAGAAGCTGGTGTGGGAGGCAATAAAGGTATCACGTTCTCTTGATTTTCTCGCGCTCGTGAATCCGTCAACTCTGACACGAGCGACTCGCTTCTCGTAGTCCCAGTGGGTGAGCGTGGTAATTTTGGCCCGCGAGAATTCCTGGGTGGTGGTGGAAGGCCGATAGGAAACTCAGCACTTGGCGAGGTGGACTGCGGCAAGAACGGTTGCCTACACGATTCTGGGGTCGTTGGTTCTGTCGCGCTTGCGTATTGAACTCGGGTCCGCTCCTCATGTTCCAAAAGCGCATCAAGATTGGGCGAGATAATTAGGGAGCGTGTTGGGGTTCCCGTCTTGTTCTCGCATGGAGACATACTGTAAACAGAAAAGTTGGATCCATTGTCTGTTGCTGGATTCTTCAAGGCCATCTTCCCAAAGTACGATGGTCAGCCGCCCAGCTTAACCCGAAATACAGTCAATTGACGTTTTCCAGAAGGATCAATATTGGATACCTCAGACAACTGCGAGAAAGCGGTTATTAGAACTGAACAGGTCTGCGTCAAAGTAGTGATGGTCAAGAGGATGAAAATCGGATTCTTTCAACGCATCGAATGTATACTCATACGTGACAGACAACTGTCTCCTCATGTCCCGAATTGATGGTCTGGTGAACTTTCACACAAGATAGAAGGGTGCTGTAATACATCCTCCGTTTTGCCGATGGAGACAATCACACCTACTCGAACACGCGCAGATAATAATACATCCGTTGACACACAAGTATTTGCTTCAAATTAATACCTCAACATTTAACAGATGGTTATCGTTCCGCCTAATAACTTCAAACGCGAGGTATATACTGGGGCTAATCGATATAAGTATGGACTCAGTCCGAGTATCAGGACGGACTAGTGCATGGTTTACACTGGTTTACATGACAACGCGTCAAAACTGATGATCTGTCTGGACATCTCCGCATAAGCCACGCCTCCGCGAGTCAAGAATCCATATATCGATAAATCCAAGCTGATGATATGCGTCCAGTCAGAAATTCCAAGGTACCAGTGCATTCCTTGAACATGGGGTGGTCGTAATAATGAGATAGTATACAATGCATGTGTGTGTTATAGATGATATCAATATGATGCAAACGTGACACAATTCATGTGGAGAGTAGAGCGGGCGTTTGGGTCGGGCGTCGAGGGGGGAGACTTGGAGGAATGTTCACTTGAGGCAAGTCCGTTAACGTAGACGCCGATACATCGGAATTCGCCTCGAGGACAGATGGAGAAGATTCCGAGTGAACCGCAGGCGAAGCTGATTGCCGGACTGTCGGCTCAGATGTAGATCCTGCTGCTGCAGGTTCGACGGACGGATGCGTTCGGATATTCTCGTCTTTCAATACAAGGCTTTTGAGAACCTGAGACGCAGAAGTAGGCGGCAGTGGATTATCCGAGGCTGTATCATAAACAGGGCGTGACATCGTGATGGGAGTCGAGCGAGGGGGCAAAGGGGGTGGTGTTGGTTTCATGAGAGGCTGTGGTGCAGGTAAATGGACATTGGGCGCTGGTGCCAAGGCAGCGACGGCGTCCCCATTGGTCTCCTTGAGCACCGTCTCCTCAATGGGATGTTGAGCGTGCGGTCCTGAGATGTCCGGTACATCCCCCGGTGGGTCCTGTGCACTTACAGAAGGACTTTTCCAGAGGCGATATACTGTCTGAATTGCGGGATTTTTCAACATATTTTCTGAAGGACCAGACGGACCCGGTGGGGGTGTTGCGACGAACCCCATGGACTGTACTTCTCCACGATGACTGGCATGTATTCCTGGTATAGACATTGTCTTTGATACAGGTTGGACGTGAATGGGTGTGTTCTTGACAGGTTCTTTGGTCATCGAAGCGTCCTGAGCATCCACCTCAGTATCGACGCGACCCATGGATGGGGTTGACTTCTTCGAATTTAACCGAGGGGTTGACGTTAGACGCGCAGCCGAAGTAACGATAGATGGGTTTATTGGGGTTTCGGAATAAACAGATCCATTGGGTAACAACCCCCTAGGATTGCTCACAACCCTAGCTCTCACTGCTTGGGGCGATGATGGCGCCAAAGAATCTGAAACGTCGTCGGACTGAGAGGGTTTTTCTCTTTCCTTTCGTTCTGCAACCGCAGCCCTGACTTCTGCATAGCTAGCGCGGGCCTTGTGTGCCGATGCGTTGGAATTGTCCGAGCCCAAACCAGCCCGTGGCGGACTACTTCCGCCTTGTGAGGGCTCATCACTGTTCTGTGATGCATTGTTCGGATCCTTCTTGAAGCCGCCCCAATTGACACCCCACTTGCGCATGGCCTCCTTCGCGGTGTTGCTGATCGCCTGCTTATCTGCTGCTTTTGATTTCAGGGTAGAAAAGAAAGACGGAGGACTGGGTGAACGGCCAATTTGAGATGCGACAGAGTTCTTTCGGGGCGTATTTGGCGTAGATTTCGTTTGCTGCAGACCAGACGATCCTTCATCTTGCTCTTCAGGTTGCACTTTGACAGAGTGCTGCGAGGAAGCTCGGCGGGAGGAGTTATGATTTGAGAGATCGGTCTGTGAACGCGACGGCTCAGATTTTCCTGGATCAATACGTTCCAGTGTGGTAGATCGAACGCTCTCTGGCTTATTGGGTATCGAGTGTGATCGAGGGGTTATAGATTTCTCAGATTCGACTGAACGCCCTCGTTGCTCATCCGGGCCCTCCGCCTGCTCGCCATCCGTTGGAAAATTGGGTGCCGACAATAAGCTCGACGTTTCACTTCGGACAGATGAGAACCAAGTGCGACGCCTTGCATTGTTACGCAATGAATCACTCAAATCTTCAGCAAGTGTCGCAGAAGATGTTGAAGGCTCGTCAACCGTCGCCGGTGCTTGAGATGCCAACAAATCAGTCGTGACATCGTCCATCGACTTTGAGACAGTTGGAAGTGCAGGCTCTGCTGATGGCAAAGTAGATGTCTCTGGAAGAGGAGCAGATGCGACAGATTGGACGTCGTCTGGTATCGGCGTTGGAACAGCTGTTGGGAGATGGGGCTTTCTCGAAGCGTCACCCCAGATACCACCACGATGTTCATATGAGCCAGTCTCGAAGAAAGCAATATCATCCATATTGGGCATGACCACTGATTCTTGGATCTATGACGTTGTTAGCGTTATATGCTGTAGTAACAGTTTCAGGATCACATACGATTTCCTTGAATTTCGATTCGATGGTACTCAAAATCATTCCCCAAGTGATTTGACGGTCGCTGACGATTGGTTCCACCTCCAAGACCATCCTTGGTGTCTGGGTGAATGCATACCAGATTCGGTTGCTTGGTGGGCGTTTGACCTTGATTAACAGATTGCCCTCCAGTTCCTTCAGGACCGCCGCCAATACCAACTTGACGGTGTATGATTTGAATCGAGCACCGAGGTTGATAACTGCGGTCGCTTCCACGGTGATCCTGATTTCGCCTTTGTACGATAGATGGACTTCCAGTGAGGCGTCACCTTCCTTCGTTAGTTCTTTGAGCATCGGCTTGCTCAACATCGGAGCCTTGTTGCCAACTGAGACCTCCGTCACCGCAATCTCGGTGAGGAAAGCCGGCCGTTTCACCTTCGAGAGTTTTTTCATGAGCCTTCCAATGATATAGGCCTCGAGATTGTGTGTGCGGTAATGACTGAAGAATATGCGTCCAATAAGAGCATTCAGCCATCGCATTGGTATCACGTCTGGTTGTTCGTCTAACGTGGAGACAAGATGATTCATGTCCGCGGCTTCGAAAATGGCTTGTAGAGGAGAAAGCGTTGGCGTCTGGGCAGGTTGTTCGGAGGCGTGTATCAGGGAGAAATACCAGTCCTCCATTTCGGTATTCGATCGAACGAATATAAACCATGGGGTGGATGGATCCAATGCCTCCTCTCGAGCTGCGTCCTTCTTCTTCTCTGCCTCCAGCAAAGCCTCCCGTTGTCCACCTGTAGCGCCGGCGGCGTCAAGTTTGACATTATTGCTGTCCTTCTCGAGATGCATCGCTTTAGAAACACTCGGCATCGTGTCCGAAGTTCCAATCTTAGGCTTCAGACAAATCGCGTTCCGTTTGGCAAATAGTTCCGCGTCCGGCAACCCCTCAGGATAGATGACGACCTGGTAGCTGCTGAGCTCAACCGCAGCCTCACACTCAGTCATCTCCTCGTCTTCGTAGAGGTACAGTACCTTCCCCTTCACAACGACATACCACATGTCCTTGGGGCGCGATTTTTTGGGATCCTTTGAACGAGCATCCAAAAATGATCGAACAAGAGTGACGTAGCCACCGTCGCCAGCAGACTCTTCGAACGTCCGGCGCATGGTGAGCCACCCTTTCCGAGTGCGTGGCGTGTCATTGGTCTCTAGGGACGGTTGGTCAGTGTCGGCCGACTTCTCTGCCTCTGCACTGTCCGCCTCTAGGCGCCCCCGGGTCTTCTTAGCGACGTCGGCATCCCCAAGTGGAACGGACGTGTAAATAGCGAAGAAGACAGCGGCAGCGATGAGCAGAGGTAGGAAAGTTAGACCACCAAGAACATAAGCATAGAGTAGAGCCCTGAACATTCTCTGAGAGGCGAGGAACGAGTGGGGAGAGTAAGAAATTGTGCGACTCGTCAATTAACACAACATTACATCTTGGGGGCGTGTCACGCTGACGACTAAACACGTGTCGTGACATGATCTTAGCTTGAAACGGCACCCTCAAATCTCATGCCAACCTTGCGGTGTCCGGAACAGTACTTGTAAATCCCTCTGATTTTGTTCTCTGAAATAGGTATTTCATTCACGTGCAAACGCGTCGTACTCTAGTAGTAGGTACGAGGATTTGAAGTAGATAGTACTGAACATATACAGTGATATTGAAGCGCCGAGCACCTCATGGACTGAATCTGAGTCATTCAGTCACGTAAATGAATGAGGCTGGCGCGCAGCAAAGCTGCGCGTGCTCCTACAAAAGCGTCAATCCATGAAGGCAACTGGGGGTTGCACCCTAGAAGGCATTTGCGCTGCCATCTGAAATGATAAACACTGCTGCAAGATTACATGGCCTGGGAGGGTGCTTTCATATTGACGCTAGGTGTCCGTGACGCGCGTCTCTTCGATGTAACGACCCTCGAGAACAAGCCTTTTTGGGATTGTTCTCTCAGTGTCGGTAAGACAGCCTGCCAATGGCCGTTTTCCCACTTCCAGCTGTTCAAGCTGGGTAAGGGGCAGTTGCGGGGGAGCATGGGAGGGTGTGCTTGGTTGAATACAGGGTATGTAGGTACAGTGAGCAATTTGCCAAAAGCTTGATCCTGACATGGTACGCGACATGAGGTTTCCTGAAGTTGGGTTGGCGCTAAATGGATCGTGATAGTCGGTGTTGAGGGGTGTGTACATGGAATGACAATAACAGTAGCCGCCTGTTTGGAATACATGCATAAGTACGGTAAAATGTACAGGAGGCATATCAGCTTACCGTATCCGTCGGTCGCCGTGTATTTCGTTGTGAGCTTTCGCTCGGACGCGAATGGCTGAGACGATAGGGATGAACGTCTTTATCGGGCAAGCTCAAGGGCTGAAGAATGAGTTTGAATGTGGCTTCCTAAACACATATTGAAAAGCGGTGCTCACCTTATTATCCTCGAGGACGCCATCATGCAGAAGCTCCGAGTCCAACAACACTTGGGCAACGTTCTCAAGATCTTGGCTGACCATATTCCATAGGCTCGTAGACATCGGTGCAATAGCTCTGCCACAAGCTCCAGCTACCCGATGCCATGCATTTTCAGGTATTGGAGGAAGGAGTGAATGAAGGGCGTTTAAATCTACCACCTTGTGATTACAATGAATGTCAGCATGCTTCAACACAGAGTAGTTCATGAATACTAACCAAAGAACTCTCCTCGTCTTCAAAGTGGAGTGCTGAGAGGCCAGTTTGGTCAAAATGTACATCGAGTAAACGAGTAGCCCGCGTGGTGAGGCGAGCTAACATTGGTAGTTTGAACCAGGGTCAAAGCGACCGTGTAGGAGTAAGACTAGGCTCAGGGCGAATGTCGAGGTACGATGATTGAAAAACAAGAGCAAAAGTGACCTTCTGGAAGAAACATGAAAAAGAAAAGACAGATGCTCATTGTTGGATAGATGACTTAGTGTGACCCACATCCATACCCGGCTTTCATAAAACCGAAGTCCGGGTATAGCGATCGCAGCTTGTCACAAGCTGGCTAGCCACGGTGACTGCTGCCGGCCGTTACGGTCATTGCAAATAGTATGTAGGCCAAAGGCAGGAAGGCATATTATACTTGGCCTCCTGATAATCTCTTGGTGTCGTGCTTCGAAATCACGAGCACAGTAAATGAACCAAAATCACTGATTCTATTGACACATTCTACATTTATCAGTAGAATCCTGGCTTCAATACATTCGATCTTGCAAAAAGCGCAAAGCTATTCAAAAATCATTAATGACCCAGGATGAATGACAGCAACAAGACAGTAATCGACTATCAAGAAGAGCTACCTTGATTGATTACGGCCAACGATAGAACGATCCACTTGAACAGGATGATTGCCAAATACTGCCGCTTCGCTTTCTTCCCATGGTGCCACATTCCTGGATCAATAGTTCCCTATGAGCAATGCTGCGGCAAAAGCAATCCCTGAAACCATCGTTATCTTCGTCGCCGAACACCAGGATTTCACGAGCTCGTGGATGATGGACACGAAGATAGGTACTGAGCTCGATCAATCATTGATGATATACTTAGAGATAGAAGGCTCACGACTCTGTTTACAGCGGAAGGTTATCAACCATACAGCTACGACGACCCATCTGCGAATCTATGGTCAGCATACCTTTCAAAGTCAGAGAAATATGACAAGACACTGGCCCTCAACTGGAAGGGAGACATGGATGCCATCCTAATCTTCGTGAGCACCAGTTTCGCAAATGCACATTTGAGTCGTCGAGCTCCCTTTCTCATATTGGCGTCTACCTGCTAGGCTGGTCTATTCTCAGCGAGCGTAACAGCATTCATCATTGAAAGCTACAAGACTCTGAATCCGGACCCAAACAACACTACCGTGTTTTTGTTAGCCCAGATTTCTCAACAACTGGCGTCAATGTCCAATTCCAATGCCACATCTGCAATGCCATCGCTCGTCGAGCTCGGTCAGGAGAGCTTCTCTCCATCGATATCTGCGATAGTTTGCAATGTACTGTGGTTCTTGAGTCTTGCATTTAGCCTTATATGTGCTCTTTCAGCAACACTGGTTGAGGGATGGACACGCCACTATCTCCAGGCATGCAATAGCAAGCCCGCTCCACAAGACCGCGCTAGGATTACTGCGTACTTATTCCAAGGCATCAAGAAGTACAGGATGGCGACAGTCGTGGAAACAATCCCGATGCTGCTCCATACATCTCTCTTCTTTTTCTTTGCCGGCCTCGTCGCATTCCTCATACCGATCAATTCTTCAATCGAATACCTCATATTGGGGATGCTCATTATCTGCTGCAGTTTATACTTCCTAGTCACCATCCTTCCCATTTTCCGACTTGCATGTCCATTTTGGACCCCCGCATCAAATCTATGTTGGTCCCTTCTACAGAAACTGGAGATAAACTTATATCGGAAAGACATTGACGGGAACGAAAGGGCTATGCGCTGCACCATGTCAGAGGCTCGGGAACTGGATGCCATAGAAATCACCCCAGAACGTGACGAACGCGACCTGAAAGCGATGTGCTGGACGCTTAGCGCCCTACGCGAGGACAGTGAATTCGAACCATTTGTGAATGTCATCCCAAGCGTCATCTCGGGATATGACTACAGCGCCAAATTGCTCATGGATAATCTACTGAACCATACAGACATCCACTTGAGACTTGGATATCGTCTTCCAAGGCTTCTGGCCACCTGCGTAGGCGGCCTTGTCGAACCTTCAGTCGCGCACAACAGAGCGACAACATGTCTCAAGGCTATGTGGTCCCTGACCATGCTTTCCATGCCGAAAATAAATGCCTCCGATCCAGCGTCGTTCCGAGCGAACGTCAAATTCAAGGAAGACACATTTGACCTCCTACGCAATGTCGAAAGTGCGGTACCTTCGGTGGAAGATTACACATCTTCTGCCATGACTGTGGTGGCCAGGAGTATAATGGACATGCAAGTTGACCGCGCGGTAGCATTGGAGGAACAGGCCCTCGAGCTCCTAAGAACCGGCACACCAGAGCTCAAATGCGCTGCCGTTGCTCGTGGAAGTAATCATCATTTATCAGAACAAGACAGTGTTATTGAAGGGCTTAAGCATAGAATGATGATGTTGGAGAAGCATATCGTTACGTGTCAAAGATTGACAAAACCCCTTCCGCATGTCATGATCGAAGCCGCTGCCAGTCACCAAACACGCCTCATGGCTCTCGCAACCAACCCATCCGATGGTGCAAATCATGAACTCATCCATGTCATTCTGGATTCCATGCAAAACTTTCAAACAATCCTCAATCAGGCCGGATTTTTGTTGGCACTCGAATACACTGCTAGAATACTGTCTTCAGAGTCGTTACCTCACGAGGCATTCAACACCATCAGGCGGACCTTCTTCAGACTCAACTTCCAGCTTCCCTTCACCAAGGTCTCTCAAGAGCGACTCGTAAATTACCTCGAGGAGGCCC
This sequence comes from Crassisporium funariophilum, assembly GCA_014925845.1. NCBI lineage: Eukaryota > Fungi > Basidiomycota > Agaricomycetes > Agaricales > Crassisporiaceae > Crassisporium > Crassisporium funariophilum. Next base: position 998,130 of record JACGCL010000001.1, read on the forward strand.
TTGAGCAGACCGCAACCGGCTCTACACGCCTACCACAAAGCATCATTGACATACTATTGGGTCTCACGCGAGCTCTGAAAGATCCCCTCTGTGTCATGAAAGCCAAGGCTATCATAAAAAACTATATGAAGCACACACGCAACGAGGCCGCTCCACAAGCTTACACTATCCTGGAGAAAACGATGCCTCGAGATCCCGAAGTTGACCTGCCTCTGGATTTGTTTAGCTCCCATATCTATGCAGATGCCAAACCTTACAGAAATCCGAAACGATCGGCGACAAGTACATCGATCAACCTCTAGCAAAGTATCGTGATCACATGCACTAGCACTACGATGCGCCTCGTTTCGCCTTACAAGTATGGGTGTTGAGTTCTGCGAAAGTTTACATCTCCTTTGCAAGAAGGGGTGCATCATATTGCACAGCAATGCTTGCCCTTGATGGCCGATTGTGGTCGTGCACTGAATTGTGGCATCGAGGTAGATGCAGCAGTCCGTTGCAGTGGATCGGGTGACAGCTGATAGCTGATACGACAAAACGACAAGAAATGATGTTTTGGATGAGCCGGATTAGAGGAGAGGTTTTAAGTAGAGCGAGCTTCTATGAAAATCTATGAATATCGCTGCGAAGTCCGACCTAATCTAAGTAGTTGTCCCAATTGTCAATTCATATCAAATGTCATGAGATTATCACCGTGTGCGTTTGACGACGACCTCTGTCAGAGTTTCAAGCGCCTGTCTTGCATCGCTATCCGGTAGCAGATGCAGCACTTCTCGAGCCTTACTTGCATATGCATCTGCAAGAAGATGGGTACGTTCGACACCTGACGTGCTTTGGACGTGCTCCATTGCCTGGTAGTATGTTCTATTTTGAGTCGTGGAGTAGACATGTGCTCAATTCTACTTACAAGTTCTGTGTCTCCTGGTTGGGAGAAATTGCGCTGGATCAATGGCAATAACCGAGGACATTCTTCGGCCGCAAAGAGAACCGGACCAGTCGCCAATCCTGGCTGAAGGCTCTTATAGTCATTGACGTCTTCAAGTAGCTGACATGGTTGTCAGTTGTTTGTGGAGTCACCAATCTTGTGCACAATTCACCTGGTAAGCAATGCCTAGATTGCGCCCATACACATATGCAACTTCTTTCCAAAGGTCACCCTCTCTGCATCCACCTAGGATGACTGCTGCACGAGCACCCTTCGCCATCAAGCTAGCTGTCTTCAGGTATGTTTTCTGCAGGTATAGATCCCATGCAGCCTGGAGGGTGGCAGGTCCTTTCAGCAGACCCAACTCCGGTGTCTTCACTTCGTCCATGCGCAAGATCTCTCCTTCCACCAAGTTTGATATCACACTGGCAACAAGTTCCACGACTTCGCTCTCCCCTAGTCGCGAAAGTGCAGTGCTGGCGCGTCCGAGCAGAAAGTCTCCGCCTAAAATAGACAGCTTGTTCCCGAATGTGTCGTTTTGGGATTTGCAAGCAGTTTGAGCAATATCCGAACTGCTAGTGATATTATCGTGCAGCAGGGACGCGACATGCACCATCTCTATGATCTGGGCAAGCCGTATCTGTGTTGGAAGAAGGGTGGGAGGTGAGGCAAGACTAGGTGGGATTAGAGGGTTGCGAGAAGATGAAGGTGGTGCTGGTTGTGTGAGACGAGGTGACGTCCTCTGGACATCAAACACAGACTCAAACGAAGCTGTGTGGTCTGGCATACTGGGATTCCATTCGTTTAGCGCGTCCGAGAGTGTGAGTGGTTTATCAAGTTGCACCGAAAGACCAGAACTTCTCTCGTATGTCCCATCCCAGTGTTTCCTCTCCCAATGCCGTCCCAAACCATTTGTTGCGCGTGAAAACAAAAGGACCAGAAGAGAACGAATTTGTTTTGACGGATGCAAGAAATAATACTCTGCTATTGCTGCGAGGCCTGGATGTGCGGACCCAAGTAGGTTGAGCATGTTTTTGCGTATGTGAGATGTTTCCGAGGCCACGAGAATATATGGATCTGGCCGTTGGCGGATCTGTGGTTCATGGTGTATCGGGATATGTTCTGGCCTTGTCCTGGTGGTATGTTCGATTTTTTGTGCAAGTACACTGAGTTTCCGGCATCGACATCTCGTGACTGGCAGGACTTGTCGTGCGAAGAGAGACTGGGAAATTGGGTTCACCGCAACCCTTCGCATTCTGCAATATTTCCGAAAGGATTATGGATTCGGAGGATTATGTATTTGGAGGAGGGATTCGGGGAGGAGATGTGTCGAATTAGTTGGAGGTCAGATTGGTGGTAGCCGGTGTTCTCGGCATTCTTTCGAGCCTGAGAGTATGACACACGACATTTCCCGCGTCCGAGGAATGCGCTCATTCATGATGCATTCAATTGAATTCCTGATCTATTATACATTATATGCTAGCATGGTACATGTGTGTCTAGGTGCGAAGATAAATACGAAGAGGAGACAAAATGCAACGATATTACGGGAGAAATACGACGATAATGATACTTATGTCCAACCCAAAGCTTGAAAGGAAAACGTACACAACGATAGTCGACGAGATAAGAATCTAGGTTTACGCGCGTGCAGCCGGAGCTGGCGACGTTGCAGTTGTTGAAGGAAGTGATGATTTGGAGACGGAGATTTGTGCTCGAAACTTGCTTAATGGCTTCGCTAGATGACGAGCAAGGACCCTTCCCTAATATAATGAGGTAAGGGCATGAAATATTGTTATCAGACACAATGACAAACCTTCGTTTGGAGTTCTTCCCACTCGACCGCATCCGTCGCGTTTAATACAAGCAACATAAGCGGTTGGTGATCGTCTGAGAAGGTCTGGTCAGGACCCGTCGTGGCTTCATCCACTGGGAGAACAATTATACGACCAAGCTATTGTTACCAAGCTTAGTGGGCCGTCTAGGAAACTCATGGAGCATACAAATCTCTCACCTCGCTGTCGACCATTCCATAACCCTGCTCCTTCGTTTCATGCCACACTTCTCCGCTCAAGCCTGCAATAATACGAATCTCATCCTTTGGCCGTGTTGGTTCACTGCTTGCCGAGACCAATTCTCCAGATGGTGTGAGAAGAACCGCAGTATGCAGATGAGGTGGTGAGAGGACTTGTGAAAGAAGACTGTGGAGCATCGACAGCATCAACATTTCGGAAAATGACTGGCTTCTCCCAAGGAGAGATCAAGGTTTAGCTGAAAGACAGGAGGTGCCCGCAGTTGAGCAAGCTAAGAATTAGTCTGGCAGAAACAATTATAAAGGCCGTTGGAGATTTTTTTAGAATACTCAATAATGAGAATTACATCACGTGGCACTCCAGATCTTAGCTTCGCGGTAAATCGAATGGGTGACACTGGTACTACTTGGTAGTTAAAGGATAGCAATACATTAGGTTACATCCCGACGATCCGAGCAACCGAAGCTACATGGATAAAATAAATCTACAATTATGCCCATCCAGCAAAATTAGTAACGTACAACACCGTCTACTGCTAGACGGCAACGGTGCCTATTATGCATCCTCTATCCGCGCAGTTGACTGTGCGTCGGCGCCACTTGAGAATTCCGGCGACCGGAATACATCCAACTTGTTCACGTCGAGCACCGCGACCTGTCGGCACTCAAGCGCCATTGCTATTCGGTTGACTCCGTTATGTTCTTGCCAGTCAATCTCAAAGACGCCTGGTTTGTCGGATCCGGCAAACCATGACCAAAGTCGTTCATACGTCTGAAGTGTGACATTAGGGTTAGTTGATAGACAATAAAGCGATCGGAACTCACCCTGGTGTGGTAGATATGTAACCAACCATCTCCACTGCCTGTGGAGACGAATTTACCGTCTGGGCTGAACGTTAAAGCATAAAGAGGTCGCCTGTGATCTCTGAAAACATGCAAGCATTCCCCTGTCACGGAGTCCCACAAGCGGGCTGTTCCGTCAAATGATGACCTACAGATATTTGATAAGCTGTCAAACTAACGCGAAGTGTATAATCCAAGCTTCTTACGTTGCGATCAGCTCGTTCGTTCCTGCCGGATGATCAACACACCAGCCGACGGTGCTCACGGAATGGTTGTGTCCTCTTAGTACTACAACCTGATCGGACGCTGATAAACCTGGAATGGCATCTCCGGCATTACTCAGATTGTCCACCTTCCAGATATATGCTGTCCCATCATCTGAACACGAGGCAAGGCGAGTCCCAGAAGGATTTACTCTAATCATATTGATTTCATCCTTGTGTCCACTGCGAATGTGAATCATATTAACTCATTTCGATAGATACATGGAGGAAGGAGCTTACATAAGTGTCTTAATCGATTCGTCCTCGTCTACACGCATGATAAAGATGCACATATCTGCACCAGCACTGGCAAACGTGTCGTCGTTTAACCATTCGACATCCAAACAACAATCTAGGTGAGAAGATATCAGTAAAACGTGTGGTGGTGCGGACAACCAAAACCTGTAACCAACAGCCACCTTTATGACATCGATACTGTTTGTGCAAACGCTTCTCTTGAATATCCCATAAACATGTTGTCCCATCCAGACTGGCCGTCAGTAACCAAGCGCCATTTTTTGAGAACCGTGTCGCAAATATAGGACCCTTCTCAAAAAAAGATATAGCCGTTCAGATTTCATACGAAGATGACAAAGGTTGTGTCCTCCTACCTGATGCTGGGGATGTGAGAAATATATCGAGCCTTGGCTTGTGCATACACGGAGCACGGAGTCGTATGATCCAATCGCCAACAAAGTCCCTTCAGGGTTCCAATTCAATGAAGTCAGATCCCCTTGCAAGGCCTTCGAAACGTTCTCCAGAGCAATTGGTTCTCCAGGAGCTTGCGCGAAGCTCCATGGATCTGTAGGAGGGTCGGGGAGGTCCCACAAGTGAACAACTGCGTCTTTCGATCTGGATAAGGAGTGTGGCGTCAATTGGCGCCGAAGGAGCTGTTTGGTCAAAGCTTACCCAGAAGCCAGAAGGTTGTGGTGTTTGGGATTGAAGGCACATACGAACACCTGACCGTGATTTTAGTTTGATGTATCTCTTAACAGCGATCCAACTCACTTCTGTTTTATGGCCTGACAGTAGGAGGACAACCTCCGCATCAGTGGTCAGATCACCTGGACCTTGAGGGCGAGTCACTGTTCTAGGTTTTTGGCTGGGGGGGTGGTAATTATCATATATTGGTGTAAGCTCATTCGGAGGGGTCCTTGAACGCGCAGCTGCAAGGGGTTTATATTTTTGATATTGTTTATCAGTTCTTTACTCTGCTTACAGTCTGAGTGTCCATCGATTTCCATATCCACCGAGTTTCGCCGTGGACGCTTCTCCGCTGGACCATCTGTTGGGACTGGAGATGTTTTCCTTTTTCCGTGACCATCGAGGTTAGGTGTGAGGGATTGATTCTGCTTCAAGACTTGTTCATGCAAGGGTATAACGTCTTTTTGAAGCCCAGTTTCAAGCCTTCCCAGTGTCCGTGGTTTCGGTGATTCGTTTGACTGGGCGCCATTACCCACTTGCATGCGTTCTTTCGTTTGCAGGTATTCCATTGGCGTATCTGATACCGTTGGCGTTGTACCACCGCCCAGAGACAAGCCACTTGATTCTTGCACATCCATAGCTGTTGCTGAAACAGGAGCGGGCTTGGGAGCAGGAGCGTCTGGAGAGCATACGTGTGGTTCAATGAGTGAGAAACTAGATTTGCAGTTGCTGGTCATTTCATCGTTCCGCCAGTGCGATTCAACTTCCAGATATAGCAAGGCTTTGCTGAGTAGTTCTATGAGTTCTCCCCGTCGGATATGTTTTTCGAAACATGGTGATTTCTGAAGGCGACCTTCATTGCGAAGGGCGAACGCTGAATGATTGAAGCCTATTTTCGAATGTATAAACCGTACATAGATAATAATATCAGACTTACCAGCGTCTTGGAAGTACGAGTATATGAGGCAATTTATCTCATCTGCTGTGAGAATCTTCTGCTCGAATGCCATGGTTTGAACGGATGAGCGCACGCTCAACAGCCTTGAGTGCGACGCAAGAGTGACCCATCACGCGCATGAGCGTCACAAGTAATGATGTTTGTCCTGGCTTGGCAAGACTTACAGGTGCTCACTCATCCATCCCATTGACATCAGCGGCAAGATGGTGTCCGGTTCTCCGATCCCTCTCCCATCTCACAAGACATGGCCGACAATGATAACAATTCCCCGCATTCTGGAGACCAGGAGAGTTCAGAAAACTCCAGATTCAGAGATATATTGGCCTGTGAACCTGAGCCCCTGTCCTCAGAATGTTGCTAGACCATCTAACATGTCATTTATTCAGCTTTATTTGCCATGCAATCCGCTGGAGGTCCACAGTCTCCGTTTGGTACATTGTCAACGGGGGAGAGACCAACGATGAGTCTCTCCGGAATCAGTTTAGAAGACCTTGCAAGGTTTATGAGTGCGCGAGCAGCAAGGTCTGACACGGGACAGAGGTTACATCGTCACATTGCACAAGACGTCGACGACGACGATGAAGACGACGACTACATGACGGTCGAAGACGATGACGATGACGAAGACGACAACTACTTCTCTAGGTCAAGTCGTCAATGGTTTCCTCCTGTAACAGAACCTCAGGAAGAGGGTGTAGAACTATTGAAGAGTGGTGATTTTGGGCGCATTGGGGTCAAGACTAGAAGTCGGAACAATCATCTCAACACTGCGAAATCAGTGTTAAACCGTGCGGCTCATCCAACACGTCCTTTGAACAGAGAGGATCTCCATTCTGTAGGTTTCTACTTGTTCTTAGTCACCAGAATCCTGATTCTATTTTGTTATCGTCAGAATCTTGTTCCTAATACCCATGGAACCACCGTCGCGACGTACGATGCCAATGTGTACACAGCGCAATTTTCGGACGGTTGGTTACATACTCTGCTCTAAATCCGGCCTCTCTGACCTTTCGACTTAGATGCGTCGTTTTATTACACTTGTGCACAAGGTATAGACCAAAAGCATCCCTTTGGAATTGATGTTCATATACATCCCCAGATTTCAAGCTGCATATATTCGATATGAGGGCACCTCCGACCAACTCGACAGCGACCGTCACAAGTCTAAGACGGTCTCGCCATGACAGTCTTGTGACAAAAATGCCTGTCAGGAAAGTCATCCAAGGTCACCCCGGTAGATGGACAATCACAGATGCAAACTTATCCCCTGATAACGAGAGGTATACTTCCAGCTGTTTCGTATCAATTTCAGAAGACTCATCAGAGCGCATGTTTTTAGAATGATCTACTCTTCAATCGTAGGTTGCCTTTGCGTGTGGATTTCTCTTAATTCAAAGTATCAATTATCATCTTATAGACACCTACGATTTATATGACGAGCACAGCTCCTGATGGAAACGTTGGCGCAATACCCATTCCTTTCGCAGATCCCGTTAGCCGACCATACAACAGTTTCGGAGAAAGCTTCGGAATTTGGAGTTGTAGATTTTCTGCTGATGGCAACGAAGTCATTGCAGGTGGTAGCGGCAAGATTTTTGGTAAGGCATTCAATGACTTCGATCTCCCGTGTGTCAGACTGAAAATACATGCCTTCATAAGTTTATGATCTTCTGGCCAATAAAAGGACAGTCAAGATTGCAGCCCATGATGACGACGTCAACAGCTGCTGCTGGGCAGACACGGGTTCTGGCAATGTCCTCGTAAGTGCATCTGATGACACTTTTATCAAAGTCTGGTACGGATTGCAGGTTCTGATGCGCGGTCCCATTGCTGATTATCTTTGAAGGGATCGGCGGTCCCTAGGAGCTTCCAAAAAACCATCAGGTGTACTTGTCGGTCATACAGAGGGACTTACATACGTCTCAGCCAAAGGAGACGGTCGTTACATCATATCCAATGGGAAGGACCAAGCCTTGAGGCTTTGGGATTTACGAAAAATGTGTAGTAGCGCGGACTTTGAAGCTGTCGAGGGCTATCATTATGGCATTAACAACTTTGACTACCGGTGAGCCAGATTCTCGAACAACTTCATCAAGCCTTCACTGACATATATTCAATTCCACAGAGATCCTCGCTATCCCAGGCCCAAGTATAAAGCCCATCCTAAAGACTGCAGTGTTATGACATACAGGGGACACAGTGTCCTTCGTACCCTTATTCGATGTCACTTCAGTCCAGCTGAAACCACTGGATCACAGTATATATACTCGGGCTCAGCCGATGGGAAGATTCACGTAAATAATTTTCGCGTTCACCTTTTCATCAAGGCTTACGGATGCCTTAGATATGGTCCCTTGATGGAAGAGTTGTTCAGGTTCTTGACCGTTCGAAGACGTTACCAGCGTCATATTCGCCATCCGGACCGGAGCCAAGCTCCTCCAACAGGGTTCATTCCAACAATTGCGTGCGCGATGTTAGCTGGCATTCACAGGTGCGGAATAGCTATCACTTCGCGCCATGGGGTTATGATCTTGACATCATCTAGGAACCGGTGATATTGAGTGCTGGATGGGAACACGGCCGCGGTGGCACCGTTATCGCTCGACATGAATACAAAGGCCTGTCGAAGATGCCGGGTGCTCTGGAAGATTGGGTCGAGAAGAAGCGATTAAACGAGACAGTCGACAGTCCAAGTGATCATAGGCGATCAAGGCGTATAGAAGCCTTGCGAGAACGACAGCATGTACCAGGAGCTTTTCATGATGACGGCGATGAGGGAATTGATTTCTAGTCTTGATCGTAGTGGCGATAGTGTATGGTTTAATGTATGTTCTTTGTCCTGTATGTATGTGTAACTTGTATCAATGAGTCAGAGTATGGTTGGCTTCAACAGCGACGGCTGGAAATCTATCCGCCCTCTTCATAGCAAATTTTGCTCTGAGTCAGAATGACATGTATGTCGAATCTCAACATCGGCAATAGGCTTTCACTTCCAATATAGTTCCCTCAGCCTCAGCGTTCAAGACGCCACATATGACAATGAATAGTACCGATAATCCACCTTCCGTCTGAAGCTCCCCTGTCTTGGACTCTTAGTATGGCTTTCATTCAATTCCATTCAGCGCGCATGTCGACCTTCGAAGGAGTTCGCGGGTGCTCGATCAGCTAAACCATAGCTTCAGGAGTTCTACCCGACAAATTGCAATTCCAAATCGAGTTTTCTTTGGTTTCTCAGCATGCTGTGTTGCGGGTACGATCAAAATATCGATTTGGGTCTTCGCTACTTTAAAGACTGGACGCTTAAAGTTCTCTATACTCGAGTACAGGCAGGCAGATATGGGGCCATGTGATGGTGGAGGTTGGGTGTCTATATGCAGTATCTTACAGTGACAACGTCAAGATAGGAAGACTGGGGTGGGGTGGGGTAATTTTATAAAGGTATGGTGGAGTCCTGGAACTTGTCCGAGAAGCACAGCGTGTTTGTACCATACGTAAAGGTCCGCCTGGATACGACTGTCTACGTTAGTCGGACATCCTGTGGCCAGGATGGATATGAGATGAGTGATAATTGATCGATAAGCACTAGCGTTTCTCTGAGTTACCCCTTATCTGCGTGAGATCAACCACACACGCGTCTAATAAGGCATTGAAAGCCCGAGATACTTATCAGAAATAATAAACCCAGCTCCTGCGCGCTGCGGCCTTTGACTCTTGAAGTCACAATTACTAACCTCGTGATTGCTCATTCGGCTGGATGCCACAACTTGCCTTCTCAAAGCCGATATCGATGGGCGAAGAAACGAGACTTGCGTTGTGTAATGCTGTGGAAGGGTTCAACTACGTCCGAGCTTCCGCAGACCTTATTTCGCCGGATCATTCGGTTCATGCCATCTATAGGCAGACGACCATTCAAAATCCCTATTTGCTCGACTTGGAGGGGACACATACGTGTCTGACACACCAACACCAGGCTTGTCACCACACAACAACAATATGGAAACTGCTGACATGTGGAACGGGTCCATCCCGAAAACCTGTGCGAACGGTGACATGTTGCGCAGTGGAACTGCCTATAAAACGGTATATGGAACAAGAGACATGTCGAATGGGGTCAGAAGTGTTGTGTTGAAGCCAGGACACCGCCGGGTCCCAACATGAGGCGTGTAGCTGACTCCTTCCACCGCTTTACACAACGAGAAACGCACGAAACCCATCAAGAACATGCATAAACGAGGAAACGAGGCAATGAGACAATTGTCGAGGGTACTAGCATCATAACAGGTAGGCTGGATATGCTAATTGATCACTATTTAACTTCCCAGAGTTTTATCCATTCTCGGCCCTGAATATGGCCCCAACAGTTCGAATCAGCTTTCAGCAGCCTTGACCGTGGTGCTTGAAGTGTGGCGTTGCTGTTTTCCGAACTGATCTCCCTGATATAGGTTCTTGCAGGTTCGCAATTCCATTCCGTGCTATCTGGAAAAACAAAGATCGTTAGCGCCCCGTCGTCATCGCCGCAGTCAAACCACGGTCTCAAGGCCTAGGATGGCCATCAACGGCGTGGCGTACCTGATCTCCCTTTGTCCAACACCATAAAATTAACTCCCGATGTAACACATGCCCCTTGTGGCTGGGCATAAAGAACTCTTTACAGCAAGAGTGGCACACTGCTCCACCTCTTTTAGCAATACTACGTGATGCAGATAAAAGCCTGTCCGTTGTCGCCTCTTCGCGCTTCTTCCCCTCTCCCCCTCCATATAAATACAGCCTGGTACAGTCGTCACGGCGCCAGTTCCCCTTACAAACAGCATGTCGCAATACCAAGGCAGTTTCGCATCGTACATCACCACTCCACTTTACGGCGAATCCTCCAATATTCCGACAAACTCTGTCTACCAATACTTGTCCGGCGAATCCAAATCTCCCGGGTTGGATACGCAAAACCGTGCATCTTCCAGTTCGCAAAATCACTTATCCGGGGAACTCCCTGACCTGTATTATGAGCAAGACTTTCCAACGCCCGTCACCTCATCAGACATGATACGCACACCTCCACAAGACTGGCAACCATCATGGTTTCAGAGTCCACCTGAAGTGCTAAAATGCACTCCTCAGGACATGTCACATATATCCCCTCCATGGCAATCATCCCCTATCGCTTCTTGCCAAGCGTCGCGCCCTAGTGTTGCCCCGATATATACCGATTTCAGTTATGGCCACCATCAACAGCACGAAATAACAACGCCTTTCTCTATGCTCTTCGCCAATTACGATGCATTTGATCCATCACTATTTCAGCCCCATTCAACATCATACCCGCAAGCTTACATTGATACCCATCCGACCACGAGTTTTTGCCACGATTCAACAACAACCGCATTGTCTTCGCCTTCCCTGTCCGCAACGGTGTCACTATCATCTGCACATTCAGATCCCTCACGAGCCGGACCATCGAATGCTCGTCCCCATAATCAACCTCAATTGAAATTACATCAACCGCGTCCGTCACGCCGGATACCCATTATCTCTCTCTCCAACCTGGCCTCTGCATGTGATGGTTTGCCTACCGCCACTCGGACACAAGACCCGAAGCATTGTAGCTCAGAAGAAGGTCTTTCTCCACTCTCCCTCGAGTTCGGTACATCACCCTCCATGCAGTCAGAGTCAAACACTCATGGCGGACATACACGCTATTCGAAACCCAGCTCAGGGCACCAGCCAACTAGCATCTACAATCCAACCTTTGGGTATGGGCTTGATGGAGATCCTGGGAAGGTGATCTTATGCAGTTGCGGATGCATGGAATCCTATACATTCCAGTGACCAAAAATACACCAGCGTTTATAGCATTCGTCCTCTTCATTAGCACGCATAAGTTTCAACAATATAATATTTCGCAAATAGAGCCTGAATATACAAATCAAGACATTTGATGACAATCGGTGCTGGCAAAACGTAGGCCTGTGACAATCTGAATGCATAGAATTGGCCGATTGGACAATGGGGTGTCGCTATTATGAATATGTACGTAATTGCTGAGAGGAAGGTGGTACAGGACCTTGGAAACGCTGATATAGGTAAATGGAAGGCTACCGATCGTGGTGACAGACTAAGAAAGTCGAATAAATGAAGGATGGGGGCCGAGCCTGAGTCTTGAGATCCGAGAGATTGCTAGGGTGGATCAATTTGCACGAAAGTAATGAAATAAGAGCGGAAAATGGAGCTGTCGTCTCGGGAGCGCGCTAGATGCCGCCTCTCGCAGAAGAGGTCCTCACCCGGGTAAAGGTCGAGCTGGAGAAAATAGATCTTTTATTTTGATGGGTCTCCACAGGCGCTGTAATCCCGACATTTGAGTTGATCTCCTTACTAAGCGTGGCGTTCTTGTCCTCATATGGAAAGCTTGAGGAACGAAAATATTCGAGGAAGGCGAAGGCAACATACCTCTGTCTTCTCCAAATTTAAATGTTCCATATTCCCAACAATGCTTTGATCCCGATGATAGCTGGGCAGAAGTTCGGGAACACCTTTCGCTGTTTCGGGAGAGCCAGCACCGAGATTATAGGGAATTTTGTTAATGCCCAGAGATAGGCCAGGGTTATACCGGACAACGTCATATTCGGAAGCCTCAATGGGGGTTTCGCAAAGGTCAAGTTCCTCAGACAGCCACTTCCGAACATCAGGCAAGTCCATGGAAAAATCGGAGTTGCACGCATATTTGAAGACTTTGTTCATCTGAAAGGCAGGTTTCGCAAGTTTAACGGGCCGATTGACAGGAAGCAGGTGGTCATAGTAAGATTGGGATCTCTCGTTCATGTAGGCGTTGTATGTTCCTGAGGATTCTTCGATACCAAGAGCCAGAGGCATGCTGTGATCAATCATGTTGTAAAGCTCGGCCCGTTCCTCTTCGGACAGAAGGCGATGTTCGTCCACAGTCATCAATGTATCCGTTCCTACTTCGCCAGCCACTGTGGTTTCTAGTTCATGAAGTGATTGATTGAATACTGGCGAACCGAAATATCCACCAGAAAACTCGTCAGGTGGATGCATGAAGGCCGATAGAGCGCAGTCTTTCTCATTTAGTCCGTCGAAAGCATCAAGGGGGAGAGTAAACTGGGGACAGGCTAGTTCCCAATCAGTGTCAGTCCCAGAATTCGGAGTCGTAACAATGGGTTCCGCAAGGGGTTCCACAGAGATTGTTCCAGGTAGATCAGCTAGTTCAAGGCCTGTGGTATTCTGCGGACCCTTACATTGACCAGTGCGCGTTGACAGACGAGGTTTTTTGTCGACAGTTTTGGGCTGTCGAATCCGGCGACGCGGCTTAGCACAAAGGCTTACACTGCCGAGCAAAGGACGCGCAATAACCGAGTCGCAAATTGGACTCTCAGACTTGACAGGTAGCCTCTTCGCTCCGGTTGTTGTAGGTGTGATCTGACAAAGTTCATAGGGTCAACCTCCCTTCGTGTCACTTGAGGACTCACACCAGATGAAGCGTGCAATTGGGCTTCGGCCTTCATCGCTCGCCCCCGAATGAGATTAGTATGTTTATCCTCTTTAGCAACTCGCAGTCCTGGGGGGTCAAAGGTCTTAAAAAAAAAGATGAAGAGGAAGATTTCTAGGCCTTATACCTCTAGAATGGAAATAGTCGTAGATGTGTCTACGATCAACAGAGTATCGCTCCTGAAAGTCCTTCCGCACAGCAAAATTGGGCATCTTGGCCCCGGGAATGATGAGAGCTTCCATCTCAGCTACAAGATCTGGGCCAAGACGTATGGCTAGGCGTTGTGGGTTGACTCTTCTTGTTTTTGGCCGACCGTCCTCAGTAAGATCCAGTTGTCCATCATCAAGACTTTCATCAAAAGATTCGCGATTTCTCTTCCTGAAATTGGTTATTGGAGAACCTTCAGGGGATTCCAAACGAGAGTAGCCTGAGAAGTGAGAGTCGGCCTGAGTTCCTGCAATTGAAGGTGTCGCCATATGTCGTTGTGTCCCAAGACAAAAACGAAAAACGACAACAATATCAAACAAACGCGTCTTAAAATACCATCACGTGATCCCTAGAATACTTGGTGACACACAAAATACTAGGTAAAATACAGAAAAGTAGTCACAATTACAAGGCTATCATTCACGCGATCAGAAATATAAACTCGCTGCGAATACAACTGTTTTGGCAGGTAAACTTCCTGGCGCAGGTAATAGTCAATGTTGCACGTACTGTCTCTCTTTATCTTTATTTGTGATTCCTCCATCTTTTTGAACAATTCTGCGTCGCCTATTACCCGAGCTGCGTCTCTTACCTCTCGACAAGTCTCATCCAGTCGGGTGATCACTCGAACGATTGTGCCTTCAGCGACGTCAGTCAATCCAATGATTTGTTCGAAAGGCTGTTATGATTTTAAGCTGGATGTATCATGCGAAACTTTGAAATCCGCTCACCATGCCTTTCGCCCATTCATAGACCACCTCGACGAGACCAAATTTGAGGTTTGAGCGGAAATCTTCGACAGGAACCTTATGAAAATCTTGAATCCGGCCAACTCTGTCACTAATGGCAAGAATAGCATCTCGTCCTGCTTCGAGCCTCGAGGAAAGCAGAGGCTCGATGTCCGTTTTTTCTTGAAACACAAAGCACGAGAGCAGTGCCACAACTTCTTCAGGTTCGTAGCCCGCGAGCGTGTTCTCTAATATCAATTCTGTCAGGACGAGCTCGTTTGCAGAATTAATCTGTCCAAATATGAGGTTGAGCCGGCAAATATGGACTCAAACATACTTCGCAAGCTACACGCCCTTTCAGAAGAACTGTCGAGTTGTCGTCTATGAATTTCAACTCTTTGAGAACCTCCACCCGTTGTTCGTAGTCAGGAATGAGTTCCAAATTCTGGTCTGATATTGCCAACTTGAGATACGCGATATTGGCACGTAAGACCTTCCTGCCATGGACAATTGTGTACTATTTCGCGTTGAGCATCATTCATACTGAAGTAAAGTGCCTTACATGATTTGACAAGTCTGGGCATAAGATGCATTGTTTGTTTCTCAACCCCTTCATCAAAGCGTTTCGGGACCTTAGAATTTCTTGAAATTCCAAGGCACGCATACGGCTCCAGTCGACTTCAGGTACTGTCCCTGTCGATATCCATTCTTGTACAAGTGACTGCAATGCTGAAATGCCTTCTTTCATTCTGGAGATTAGGTGCCGGTCTACAATATCGTTAACCTCGACCTGTTGAACGCGTTCGTCACCCCCGCAACTTTGTGCCACTGGACAGAGGCGTACCTTGAGCGTCTTGCTCGTTACCATCGCTATACTGGTCAGCGAAACCGCCCTCAACTCATAAACACCCGACTCAACCAACAGAGAGGGTGGGTCAATTGGCCAGAGGGGAGGTACCGCTTGGTCGCTGATATCTGATAGATGCACATATGTAAGTTGTCAGATCATGGGCACATATTACAATCTTACCTCGTTTCCCACTCTTAATATCAGGGTCCACTAAGACTAGGGCAAAATACGTCTTAACCTTTGCCAAGACTCCTGAATCTATGGCCTGGACAGGAGCTTGCCTCAGAATAATCGCGACGTTGTTTGAGCGAAAATGCTTTGATAACTCGTTAGAGTAGAGAGGTATACGGGGGAAGATGAGACATTCACCCCATCCCTAACGATAACCACGCGACCTGGACCGAGGGTCTTCGAACCTTGGGGGTGCCCAAGCGCGAACCCCAACAGTTTCCTGTTTTTCTCCACGATATCTCGCGATTCATCGTAGTAAACGTCGATGTCATGTGAACACACCATACAGTCAAGTTCTGGCAAGGTGGAGAGCATTTTTTCACTCTGAAGGAGTAAATCAGACTTTTTTTTGACACGGCTGTGAAGAAATGCTACCTCTATCACCCGCTTCTGTTGCTCAGGCAAAAGACGCTGTGAGGCGTTTTCCGAAAAACTCCGTTTGATCATTTCTTCGACCCTCAGAGCTTCCACACGGAGCAGATTCAGAATCATATTATACGTTAGTCTGAATTGCGAAGAAAGTTTTCCCGGTGTTCCAAGCATCATCGTATGTAGAGTGAGTTGCTGCGAAGCTGTTTCAGCATATCAGTATGCAGGGGGTGTGATCCAGAAAACGTACCTCTGGAAGCGCATCATTCGCGACGATAATCACAGTTCCTGTGGGATCAAGACCACGCCGTCCTGCACGCCCAGCCATTTGTGTGTATTCCCCGGGAAGTATTTCACGAAAATTGCGTCCGTCATGCTTTCTTATGTTGGAAAAGACAACACATTTCGCAGGCATGTTAACACCCTGGTTTGGTCTTCACATGTCTCAACGAAACGACAGGCAGCGAAACAAACTAACCATGGCGAACGTTTCTGTGGCAAACAGGATTTTCACCAATCCCCGAGCAAACAGAATTTCAACAAGCTGTTGCTAGAATGAGCACGAAAATTATTCAGAATACAAGATGCACACAAACCTCCTTCACGAGGGGCAAGAGTCCTCCATGATGAATTCCGATTCCCCGCGAAAGTAAGTCGCGGGTGCGCGCAATTTGAGGGAGTTTTTTGTCCGAACCTGAATGATTGATGTAAGCAATATAATTGCAAGTATGATTGTGACCTCAGACCTTTTAGTCGGGAGAGTGCCTTTTCCACAGCGACATGGACTTCGCTTTTTTCGATCGAGGTACATAGATCTGCATTTGTCAAGGTGGCAGCATTCTCTTCACACCGTTTTTTCGAGAAGGTGAAAACGACCACCGGGAGCAGTGCCTTTTTCCGTAGATGCCCCAAAAGATGAACGTAAAGGTTCTTATCAGTCGCACCGTGCATTGTCCGAGGTGGTGCACCGCCTCCCCGCCCACCTCTCGGCGGAGCTGCAGCTCCTCGGCCGCCCCGAGCAGGAGGACCACCACGTTGTTGTCCACGTTGTGCTGGAGCAGCACCCCTTGCGCCAACACGTTGAACTGGAGGCAATCCCGCTGCTTCCCGCTCTTTATCTTGTTTCCGCCTCAATGCTTCCCCGGCTTCCTTGTAGCTGCCGTCAACTTGAGCAAGGCTGTAAAACAAAGATCCGTCACGAGAAGAACACACACCCTTGAGCCACAAAATTTCGTTGTGCGTCCACGATCTTATACATTTCGCGACCGGCATAAAGATAATGTTCAAGAGGAACGGGTCGTTGCGGTGTGGATATCACGTATATGTCTTTCTTCTTTGTCCGTCTGGATCGTCATCAGTATCACAACCGTCTGTTCTTAGGAAAAGGCCTACCCAACCCAATCAGCAAATTCCTTCGTATTTGGTACAGTTGCCGATAACAAAATAATATTGACATGTTCAGGAAGCATGATGATGACTTCCTCCCACACAACACCTCTCTGAAAGAAAATGTCAATGTGCAACATTTCCAATAGGAAGAGACGTACCTCCGCGTCGTTCACATAATGTACTTCATCGAAGATGACAAATTCAACATCACGAATCAGATCGGCGCCTTTGTACAACATGCTGCGCAAGATTTCGGTAGTCATAATTAAACAGCTAGCTTCCGGGTTGATCTGTACATCTCCGGTCAATATACCAACTGATGATGAAGAGAAGGTCTGTTTGAAATCGCGAAATTTCTGATTGGAGAGTGCTTTGATCGGGGAAGTGTAAATTGCGCTGGAATTGTCGGTCAATTAGAGAAAGGTTCGAAGTTTGGATTGAAGTTTGGATTGCCAACATACCGCGTCATATGCTTTTCAGCCAAAGCGATGGCATATTCTGCGACAACAGTTTTTCCGGCTGAAGTGTGAGCTGCTACGAACACGGAATTACCCATTTCTAGATGGTACACTGCGTGTTTCTGGAAGGTATCGAGCTCAAAAGGATACTGAAGCGATACATCAGGAATGTTCAAAGATTGAAAAAAGGTTGGAAGACCTTATGTGCCATCTCAGGTACAAGTTCGTGGAAGTTGGACAACGGGGTGTTCACGTCAATGACATGGGCCCAATCACGTTTTTGTACGGGTGGGCGTCGTATACGCCGTTTCTGAGTTCCAACAGGTTTGAGGTGTGCCCGCTGGATAACATGTGAACAGGTTAAAACAAGGGTCTATCACACATTCAACACTGACAGATGTTGGCAACAGTGCATCCACTTCTTGTATTTGATGTAGAGATGTCTCCTGATCTTCATCTGCGGAACCCTCCTGCGAATTCAAGGTAATCTGTAAGATAGGCGACGGGGTGAAATGAATCATTCGCACAGTATCGTCTCCTTCGAGCATGGTTTCGGCCGTTTCGCCATCAATGGCCAGCAGATCGTCGACTTCGCCAGCCTCCCCCGGGAGACGCAGACCACGCTTGAACCCAGGAGGTATTGTTCGAAGGCCTTTAATTTCCCTGTTGACCGTCTTACCATGAATAACCTCTGTCGACTCATCAATCCCACCCGGCCAGAATGGCACATTTCCTGACTTTCCCCGAACAAAACTCTTGGATGGACCGGGGGCCCGATCCAGAGAAGTCGACGTCAGGCCAGTTGATACGCGAGAGGAGGCGGTCTACGAGCAAATGAAATCTAGCATAGATGTCAACGTGAATTGACATATACGTACCTCTGCATATCCCGTCACGCGTCCATCGAGGCCAGACCGAATAAATGTCAGAATTTTCGGGGCGGGTGCAGGTTCCGATAACAAAAGGTTTGGGATAGATATGGTGTGATCCCAGTGCCTGTGTGGATCGGTAAGTCCTCATCAGAACTCAAAGTGAAATCCGTCGGACACTTGATAAGATGGCAGCCATGAGCTCGGAAAAGTCTTTGGTGGCAAAAGCAGTTGTTTTTCTATGTCGTCGTGAATTTCGTCGCGTGTCGGAAGCGCGGCAAGACGCAATCTTTGCAAGATAGTAGCGGCATCCTCTGGACTGGGGTGCACAACCTGGTGGATAAGCTCAAGTTGTTCCTTCACATCCATCAAAGGTGAGAATATGATTCGAACGTGATATGTTTTCTCAGTCGCGATTGGGAGCCCGTTTGTAACAAGATATCATGCAAGTGTTAGCGACCCTGTCATAGCACAGCCACAAAAGCAATATCAAATTTTGGACCTGAACCCCCCGCTGCGAAGTTGCTATGTATTGGGAGTGTGGTCTTTTCGTATGGATGAACTCTAAATATCATCTGTCCCATTTCTGCATAGACTCAGCATTCGCACAAGGAAATGAGAGTAAATCTATTGATTAGGTCAAGGGGCAAGATATGATATGGTAAATCCAATTGAAGTGATATCGATGATGTAAGAAGCAGTTGCGTTGCATTACCAGACGACGTGCACGAACAACCAAAAATTGAATGCTTGCAAGTAAGAGATAACGGCTTGGAAGATAGGATGAAAGTTCAAAACTCTGCATAAGTTGACTAACCATGCGAACATATCATCGGCACCGAGGAAGAAATTGCACAAACCACAAGCGAATTGGTCAGGCTGTTAGCCACGTCATACTCTAGCCGGAGCATTAGCTGAGAAATTTCCATGCGGAAAAATGCTGTCGGCCGATCCTAAGAAGTCGACAGCCGCCGCTAGCCGTCGTCTCACTGCTGCCAATTAGTATAAGTCAGGAGTTGGGGTTCGACCTGTGGTTACTGAGATTTCTTTCTTGCGTATACACATTGTAGACGCGTATATTGGGGAACCTGTCTTTGTCTGAGCTCTTTGAGAGCGTTGCGTTCAAGCTCGTCGACGAGTTCTTCCGAAATGCCACTACCGAGAAGTAGGGGACGGCCAGAACGAAGGAAAGCCTGTATGAAAACATGAGCTTTGCACAGATGAGAATGTCTGGAATCAAATACCGAGACATCGTCTTTCATTTTCTGGTCCGTCTTTCGGTGAAATTCGGTGTCATTGGAAGTATCGCGAAGGGGAGGTACGACAGGTAGCCAGAACTCTCTGTAAACCACGTCTTCGAAAGCAGGGTTGTCCTTGACCCAGTCGTATAAATGAGTCGCAGCATCCACGTCTCCTCCCGATTTTTTTATCGCAGCCTGCATGAACGACATCCAGCGGGCCCACCAGGGAGGCCCGATCTCGTTGACGTCCAGCTCAATGCGGCGATGTTGCTTGTCGTACATGTGGAAGTCAAATTCTGCAACATCGATCAAGCCGCCAGGTCGGAGTACGCGACTAATATGATCCACAAGCATGTTGTAATCTTTGATCTGGAAATAGAGGCAAGCGTAAGGGTTCTTGTTCCCGATAATGAAGCTACTCGACTTACGCCAGATGAGATGAGTCGCGCATGAACAACATTGAAATCTCCGTAAAAGTGCTCTAGTCCAAGGTTGATGTCATCGACCTCACTTCTGTTTACATGGTCGATGTTGAGATGTAAGTACCCATGGAAGATTTTTGGACTTACCGAATATTTAGCGGCATTTCACTGAGAAAAGGTGAGGGCCTTGTCACCGTTGTCAAGGAGAAGTGGCTTACGGAGATTGCATCGGTATGAGGTCAACAGCCACGGCGTTGCAGTCAGGGAAATCGCGAGCTACGTCCGTAATCCTGGAAGGAGGCAGGGACACCCCAATGTTAGGTTCTTCACGGAATCAGAAGGGGTGAGCCTACCAGCTTCCACTGCCACAGCCAAGGTCAAGGCAGGCTTTCGTCTCTCCCGGCACATCGTCTGCCATGACGGTTGCCATCAGAGGAACATACTTTCCACCCATGATGTCGACAAACATAGTATGCTGCTGGTCTATGCAATCATGAGAGCAATTACCAAATAGTAGGTATAGATGACTCACTCAATCGTTCCAGTTCCTCCTCATCCGCTGGGAGGCGATAAACGTCCGAGTAATTGTTCAAGTCTCGTCCATATTCTTGTTTGTAAATCTGAGCACGCAGTGAATCCGTCATGGATAAAACAGAAGGTGCTGGCGACCCTGAACGCATCGAATCCGCATCGTACGAGCTTGGGCCGCTTTCGGTAATGCTGCCATTAAGCGTGGAGGCAACTGAGAAGACATCGCTGTCCGTATCACTGTCTGAATCCATCGATGATATTGCCGGTAGGGTGTTTTTCAAGGCGTGGGCTTTGCGGTGTAGTCAAGTCCATGGAAAGGGCACCATATACTTATATGAGGGAGATCATGGGCAATGAGGTTAGTCCATTTCTGTCGTGCGAGCCAATTTCGGGGAGTTCCCAGTTGAACGGCGGATATCTAACGTGCCCCGAGCAGTAGTAAGGAGAACGTGGCAATCTGAATCTGCAGGGGATCCACAATCGCAGATTTGAAGCGTTTTGCCCGAGAAATCGGGGTGGCATTCCGAACCTCAAGCGGAAGTCGAACTGCGGCCGGAATCGGAAATAAAACAGACATGAGCGCGTCTTCTGTTCCACAAAGACCCTCCGTATTGCGATAGCATTGGCAAGCGCTGGTGATTATCAGTTGTCAACTCTGTGCACGACTACAAAGCTCCGTTCATCGCGCAATGGGATTTGTAAGTAAGCTCCGTGTTTCTGGATACCATTCGATCTTCGATGATTTATAGACGCCGCTCAACGAGACTTGCAAATGCAAGGCCACAAACTTTAACTTTGTTGAACACTGAATTCACCAACAGGGCAATGAAAGGTTTGCCAAGATAGAATGTGCGAATTAACTATTCTCCGTAGACAATCCATCCGAGAGCAGGACTTCTCCGCAGCTCTGATATCCAGACGCTTTCACCCCACCATGTACAACTCAGTATTCAAGTCGTGGGGTTAGAAGTAATGCCTACGCGACCCGACACGACCTCGGCCACCATACTGACTACTCGTCAATTGGATCCGGGCCCCGTACATGTTTCTAAATCTTGAAGGCTCTGATTCGGTCTCTTTATAGAAGCCTCCATGTGTTAATGACCATCCTATCGACTGGAACCGTTTGCTCATAGATCAGCAACGTTTTCTACGACCACAAATGCCGCATCACTTTGACGATATCGGTCGGTTAAGGCGAAGGTCAAGTTCACCACTGTCTGGGAACAGATCTGCTTCATTCCACGTATTTATTCGTAACGTGGCTGGAGTGGACCAACGGCAGCCTTGCAAAACAGGTAATAGAGTTGTTTTAGAACAACTCACATGTACACCCAGAATAAGCTCCTCCTACCACCGCCGAAGTCTATCAATCATCCACGCGCTTTACACATATGTTTTTTGCCTTTTCAGTATCTCCCGGACCCACCTGTATGTTACAACACCGCAATGGGAGTCAAATCCGTTGGACATTCCTATCTTATCTTTGTGGATCCACGGAGCTTCTTCCTATCGTCATGAAATTCTGCATAAGCCGTGGTTTGCGTAATATTATTCATCAGAATGAATGTTTGCGTTAGAACACGTCTCCAAGCTGTCCGGTTCTACGCGAACCTGCCCATGGATAACAGACATCACCTCATTTATTGCACCCTCTGAGTCACGCCATCTCTTGGGTTTCTTCTGACTCGACTTCTTGATCTTCTGCAACGCTTTTCTGGTCTAAATACAGAGGGAACTTATCCTGGAGCCATCATCTGAACGTCACGACTCAGCGCCCACGGAATTTTTACGAACCGGTTTGTACCTCCCTGAGCATAAAGCGCCTCTTATAGAACGCCCTATGTCGTTTTAATTTCGCCTGCACTACCCAAGCGAATATTTGTCGTTCTAAGACACATTTCTGCGTCCTTTCGAGATGTTTTGACAATTTAATCACTGACAGCCTGGGACTGTTGTTGCCCCGGTCCGCCACCAGTGGTTAGTCAATGAGCAGCAGCGATGTTCTTGCAGCAAGGCAACTTGAATCAGATAAAACTACAAAATGCTCACTTTTGTTCAACGTTCCCGTTGGGCCGATTATCTATTTCCGTTCAATTTGCAGGCTCAAAACTGCTCTGACCTCCGAGACTTGACTATGTTCGGAAATGACAGGGCCAGATGTTGTAAGGTGGGTGACAGGAAAAGCAAGCCGGGGTACAAACGAGTGACCGCAAGTACCATTTGGTGGTCTTCTCCCATGGGTTTCCGCTAATGAGCCGTCGTCGGACGCAGCTACCAAAAGCCGGTGGTCAGTTATACATTCGCAGATACGACACGATAATATGATCATAGTTCTAGCAATAATTTCTTCCATTACAAACAAATAACGAGATGTGTGTGTGGCAGGGAGCTAACGCTTCTTCAAGTCCGCGAACCGCTTTGCTAGGTTTTCGAAGTCGTCTGGATCTGGCGCTGACTTCTTCGAGTCCCCCGCCTTGTTGATGGGCTCTGGTGAAAGGGACTTCGCGTGTTGACCCTTTACATCCGAGTCAGCAGATTTTTCTGCTGGTTTGGTAGCAGTGGCTAGATCGTCGTCTGATTTTTCCTAAAAGGTGAATGTGATCAGTCATCTTATTCCGTCTGTCAATGGTAGTTCAATTCGGTGTTTCACCTTGTCATCTGCTTCTGGACTGTCGATGATGATTGGATCATCCGGTGTTGACCAAGGTACGCCGTACGCTAGTGCAATTTCTCTGAGATATGCGTCTACTAGTGCTTGTGAAGGTGTAGCTGTCGTTAATTTACTCAATACCTGGATATCCATAAGCGTTGCAGGCAGATCACAACGGCATGGAACCTCACGCGATTGCTAACACATCCGTCACGGTTTTCCATGACGCCTATCGAGAATTCGCGACCATATTTGTGCATGAGAATATCGCGTAGAATATGGAGCTCTAATGAAATGTAAGCAATTTCACCTTAATCGATGCAAGGGAGAAATAGACCCTTCAATTCTGTGCGGGGGGCTGCATGTATAACACTACAAACACCTTCTATAATTCCTTGGATTGCGGGCGCCTTAATTAGCGTCAGTGGACAAGCAAATCTTGAGAACACTCACCTGGATCTGGTTCTCGGGTACTGGGAACGTTGACTTTTTGGACGATGAAAAAATTACAGGACGCACTTCTGGTCAAGCAAACCGAATCTGGCAAGTAGAAGTTCGCAATATAATTCCAGTATCTCCAAAAGCTCGACATGAATGTCTTCATTAATAACTGGATGTCATCAAGGTACGTGGACTCAGTAACAAAAGGTCACAGTAGATTCTGGAAGTATTACTTGTCTCTATCTTGATACGAGCGGTCTCGATTTTGCCTCTTTCGATCAGGGTAGCAATGTCGCGACGAGAGGCCTTGGCCTGGGCTTCCTTCTTTTGTTGGAGGGTTCGAAGGCGTTGAACAGAAAGCCTGGATCATGGTAAGCGGTTTGCCTGATACTTTAGCCGCTGCGATTACCGAAGTTGGACCTTTCAAGGAATCAGAACGTCGTAAGTCGCATGCGATATGGTAGGTTGAAGCAATGTATGATTGACAGCAGAGGTCACCTCCGGATCACCTAGAAGAGTCTCTTCTTACCTTCGCTTTTGTAGAATTCCAGAAAGACATATCTGCAGACGACTAGAATGTGTCCTGGTTCAATGAATGGGGACGTTTGAACGCCTCGGGCTGCGGAAATACGGCCCTTTCTTGAAGATAGAAAGTAAGGGGCGCGTTCTGATGTCGTTTTGAGGTCGTCGGTCATTAAGGCCAAATAGAACACGAGAATGCTGTGCCAAGCTACGTAGATTGGGCCTGTCCTCTTATTCCTCTTGTATAGATACATTTGTCATCATGATGTTCCTCGAGTAGACTGCAAATTCCTTCGAAACTTGAAGAAAAGCAGCTGAGATTTATGAGCTCAAACGCTGCACTGGTATCAGCCTTGTGACCAAGCATAATATCTATCTCTGTACTACATTAATCTTATCGTGATCAGCTGAGCAACAGCTGAGCGCCCTTGTCATGTCTTTCGCTGATCGCCGTTGGCCGCAATAAACCCGAGCCCGTCGACACCTCGCAGACTCGTACTTTACTGTTAATCTTTAGTCACATATCGATACTTTATGGCTTGAAGCATAAGTATCTTATTTCAGAATGGCATCAGATTGATTTCCCGAATATAAATAAAGAGGCGATCTATGTAATGTTGATATCCATGGATTGAAATCACCATGATGGTAGTTGCCCAGACATCTTAATTCAATCGATTCCAACAACAAGGCTATCATTGAGACGGATGTCAGCAAACAGGAACCGACGGCATTTGCTCCTGTACATGCTATCCCTCTCTGTCTTTCACACCCTCCTCCCTTGTTAATCACTAGACAGTCTGCGATAGTGCTTGTGAATCCTAGACGGGCTGGCCTCCACTCTGTGTGACATATGGCCGCTTCCCAGAGTCGGTCGCAGGCTGTCCGCCAGTCGCTTCATCTTCGCATCGAGCCCTCACCCTACACGGTTTCCCAGATTCTCATAACCCCACATACCCCCTCCTATACAGTGAACATCAGCACTGAAGCTGGTGATGGCCAGCCCCAGACCGGGAACCCCGAATCCATCATGTTTTCAGTGTTATGCATGTTTGATTTCGTTTCTGAGGATACTGGCATGCTCTCTTTCCACAAGAACGAGATTCTAGACATTGTGAAGCGCGATGACACAGGCTGGTGGGCAGCTATGCGCAAGGGTGGTAGCGTTGTGGGATGGATCCCGCACGCGTATGTAAACCGGCTCTCCCCTGAGATGACCGACAGGTTGCGAAACATTCGTGAAGAACTGCGGATTTACGAATACGAAGCTGAGCAACTCTATAATTCTGCTCCCGTAGCCCGAACCCTACCACTATTTGATCCGGATTCTGCGACTCCTTCACCCATACCTGAAGGCAACGAGGCTGACAAAGTGGGTCTTCTTTTAGCATTTGACAACCATTCGGTCTTACAAATATTACAGGCCACTTCTTCGAAGTGGACCCCAACGTCCTACCATAACTCCCGAGAAGTCATTCAAATAGGTGGGAAACACAATGAGAACGTCAACCCGTACGCTACTCCAATCGAATCACCACGTCCACGACCCATTCCTCCACCGTCCCCCACGTCTCCTCTACCTCGTCCCCCGACAAGAGCAGCATCTACCAATCACAGACCGACACCCCCAATACTTTCTCAGGACACAGACTTGACTCGAATACGAGCCGGGTCTTTGTCCAGTCGCAGTCTCCGCCGTCGTCCTGTAATGGTCGACGATAATCCAACCCTATCCCGAATATCAACCCTCATCAAGTCAAATAATACGCGAGAGATTGATAAATTAGCCAGTCCTGATATCGCTGGTTCATTTGAGGCTATCATCAAGCGGCCGCGAGATGACAAGATGCTGCGAAGAACAGGAAGCGAGGACAGTAGGCAAGTCTTCAATATCGTCCACCCGCAACGCTGTGGCCCGCCATGGTATCTGCGCCCGAAATTTGCAGACCAACTTGATGAAGACAACAAGGGCCATGTTCGTTCTGGGACTTTGGCATCTTTGATCGAGAAATTAACGACAGATATAGACGCGACAGATTTAACGAGTGAGTAGACTTTTTCCACTGGCATGTGCACGAAGTTAATGGTGCCATGAAGAACTAGCCGAAAGCAGGACTTTCACGGGAGTGTTTCTCATGACGTTTAGGACATTTACGACTGCGAACCGCCTTTTCGAGATGCTGGTCGAACGGTTCCACATGAAACCACCCAATTCCTTAACGGAAGCGGAATACAAGGATTGGAAAATAAACCTTCGCATCCCAGTTCAGCGACGTGTACTTGAGGTTTTCAGTGTATGGCTAGAGGAACAGAGGCTTCTGGAAGAGGAGCCTCACATCGCGCAACGCTTGACAGACTTTCTCAATCTCATTGTTTCCCCGCCACATAATATCACCGCTTTGGCTATCATGCAGACAATAGAAAGACTGGTATGCACATTTAACTACGCAATCTGTGACGGCTCGATTGACTATGATTTTGCAGACTTTCACAATTCCTATTCGGGTTTCCGCCACAGTTTCTTCAAGAAAGGCCCGGAAATCCAAAGCTCACAAAAACGACCTACTGAAGTTGGACCCCGTCGACGTTGCGGAGCAGCTCGCGCTACTTGAGTTTTCATTATATGTCAAAATCACGCCTCAAGAATGCTTGACATACGCGAAGACGCAAACGGGGAATGCCGTTGCAAAGCTTCGTGACTTCTGCGGTACCCATGATAAACTGGGGTCATGGGTCAAGATTAGCGTCCTGAACAATGAGGCTCTGGGAAAGCGCGCGGATACTGTCGATTTTTGGATAAAAGTTGCGGAGGTAAGTCTGCTTTCACTTGCTTGCTTGATTGTGTTATTCATATCTCCAATGAAGAAATGTCGGCTCCTCAATAATTTCGCCTCCATGAGTGCAATCATTATCGCGCTCTCGAGCACAGTCATAACGCGACTCCATTTGACATGGGCGCATGTTAATCGGAAGTCCAATCTTGACGCTCTTCTTCGGTACAACGAACCCACAGGTGGATTCGCCGGCTACCGCAATCTGGTGCAACAAGCGGAAGGCTCCTGTGTGCCTTTTATTGGGATGTTCTTGACGGACATCGTTCATGTACAAGAGCAGTTCAACCAGGAGGAGGGACGGATATGCTTCTACCAGCGGGCTCGATGGTATGAAACCATCACGAATATGTTGAGGTTTCAGCCTCGCCCGTATAGTATCGCTGTGAGCGAATCGACGATGAACTTTATTGATGGCCATCTCCGTGAAGGCAGCGGGCGGGATCAGGGTTGGTTCTGGACCAAGAGTCAAGAGGTCCAGCAATCAGAACTTGCGCATGCTGACATCAGGAAGGGATTAGAGGCCGCTGGGTTTTGAGATGTAAAGCTGGATGAGTCGGGTTTGCGGGAAGCATGTAATTTGAACAATGATGTATATGTAATGTAAGTCGCAAGATCATGTCGAAGTATAGAGTGCATTGGAATAGTTGCTATCACACCCACATCTCGTTCCTTTACTTCTTGATTTCTCGCTAACGCGATCGAATAGCATGAAAGTAAGAATGTATATCCCAGAAGGTCCGAGTTTACCAGAGATGAAAAAGATGGCAAAGGTATGCTAATACGTACAAAGAAGAAGTAAGATGACTGGTCCTAAATGGACTGCGGAGAGAATACGGGTAGGAGTGGACAAATATCAACAGTTGCACGCCTCGGGCTGGCCTGGATTAGCTGCTTGTTTATTGAGATCGACTCCCGCTCTGACGCTTGGACCTGATCGCCCAGCTCCTGCTCGAGTAGCGGTTGGTGCGGTCAACGGCAATTTCTGGGCTGAATCGCAAGGCAAGAGATAGTCAGTATAAACTGCACGTGGAACTGAGAGAGACTCACCGATAGCAGTGAAGATCTCCGTGACACCTTCTCCCGACTTGGCACTGGTTTCCGTCCACATCAAACCCTCTTCATCTGCATATTTCTTCGCCTCTTCTTGTGTGACTTGACGACGGGCGGCTAAATCAGACTTGTTTCCACATAGGGCAATGACTATCGATGGGTCAGCCTGACGTTGGAGCTCCCTTATCCATGTGCGGGCTTTCTCTAATGAGGCTGTTTGTGTGATATCGTATACCACGACTGCACAGTTTGCGTTTCGATAGTACATTGGAGCCTAGACCCAGCGGTGAGTCATGCGCCATGGCGGAACATATGAGATACGTACGAGAGACTGGAGGTAAATGACAGGTCAGCTCCACAATTTTGACTATCTGAGGGCGAAGCACTTGCCTTGTATCGCTCTTGACCTGCTGTATCCCTACAAAAGGTTAGCCTCATGAGAAACTAGTATATATCACCTGCGCACCATATTTCGAACTTTACAGTGGTTTGATCGTCGAGGGTGACTGTTTGTGTGAGGAAGGCGGCTGGATGGACAATTGTGAGAAGTGCTGACATCGTAATTGGGCGGCAATGCTGACCTCCAATAGTACTCTCCCGATAGTCATCAAACTGGTCCTTCACGAACCGCAAGACAAGACTTGCCAGATAGATATCAGCCTGGGTGCACTAGGTCATAGGTCAGACCTACCTTGATTTACCAACCGCGGATTCGCCTAACAGGAGGAATGAGTATGAGCTAAATGCAGGAAAGAAGACGAACTGACCAAGAAGGACGAGCTTGAACTGGAACTGTTTGGACATGGTCGTTAGAAGTAGAGGCGGTTGAGGTGGACTGATGTGACCACCGCAGCCTGACCACACGGCACACGGGCCATACTTCGGCTATACCCGGCATTGTGTTTCTCAGCCGCCCGTTCATTTTTCGTCCTCTCATTCTTGCCATCAACCATCTCTTATCTCTTTCCTCCATCATCTGCTCATTTTCTGAGTCTTTGAGGTTTTGAGCTTTCAGGAGTCTCTGTCAGTCGTTGGTCTTCATTCAGCTTGCACCGTCCGCTTCATTTTATCTGCTTCATTCATCTCCACGTCACTGAGCCACATAAATCTGAACTATTGAGAAATATGAACCGACACCATCCCTACGCCGGCAATTTCGACCATTCACCTGGACGTCGGGGTAACAATTCTCCTGGTCCAGGTCCCGAACGAGGCAATCGTTATCCAGATAGGGGTGGCGCTCCATTCCGAGGCAGAGGAGGAGGCTTCAATCGGGGTCGCGGTGGATATGGCGGCTTTGACCCAAGTATGAACAATCATGGTGCTTATTCTCAAGGACACAATCAGGGCGAAATGTCTGCCTACGATGATTATGAAAATCCTCCTGCCCCGCAACAAACATATTATCAAGGCAACAATTACGCAGATTCTACACCTGCCCATTTCCCTCCGCCAGCACCGTCAAATGGATACCACTATGGATATGCTAAACCTGAAGGTGCGCTAAAGTTGAGATTAATGAAAATATTGCACAAGGCAGGAATTCGAGAACGTCCTTCTGAGTTCGTCTCAGTTTCATTGCGAGTTGAGGCACGCGGATCGTGGCAATCAATCTTCCTGGGTTCTCGGCTCAGCCCAGCTATCTTTTTTACATAGCGAAAGCCATGCGCTCGATTATTTGTGGACGCCCTGAGGATCACTTGAAATCGTGAAAACCGGTCAGAGTCCCTAAGCGTCGATTTCACCTGCATAGAAGTGTTCTTGAGACTTCTCAATGTTGCCTGCCTTCCTCCGCGTGCTCCCTCTCAATGCTACGTCCTACATTTGCTTGGTTTCTCTGTCTGCTTTGATGTAAAATTCTCACTTGTGTCCATTCCGTGTCAGACGGACCAGGCCCAAATCTAAATTTTGACGACGAAGACGAGCGTGGCAATAGACGTCCCATACGAAAGGAAAGAGATGATAAAGTTCATGACTCTATAATTGAAGAACGCATTCAACGCGAGCGCCCGTGCCGTACACTTTTCATTCGTAACATTAAGGCAAGTCATTAATACCTCTAAGATTCGCCGTGTCGTTGAGGCACTCTTTATGAATCATTGAAAAAAAAATGAGAAAGTTCGCTGACAATGTCTCCAGTATGAAACAAATAGCGATGATGTACGACGTCAATTTGAGGAACATGGAGAAATCAAGACATTTTTCGATTTAATCTCAACGAGAGGCATGGTTTTCGTGACATATGTGAGTTGAGCATCAGTTGGGAAAAGAACGCCGTTAAACGTTCCTCCTGTCAGTTCGACTTGCGTGCTGCTGAGCGAGCGCGAGATCGGTTGCAAGGTTCAGAAATTAGTGGTCGCCCTGTAAGAGTCCTCACTTATACTTCCGAGATGGGTGCTTGACTTCCATTGTTATCCCTTCCGCTAGATTGATGTACATTATTCTCTTCCACGTGATGACCAGAAAGGACAAGATCGCGAAAAGAACCAAGTATGTTGCACGTACACGGGCGTCGAGGTTTTAGAGAGAGATCTCACTGCTTGCCAGCAATTCCAAGGAACATTGCAAGTCACTCTGCGCAATTCACCGTCGGGTCAGATGATCGACGATAATGAGGTTCGACGGAAGTTCCAGCAGTTTGGCGACGTCAAAGCCGTGAAACCTGTAGGCGACCGCATCGAGTAAGTCGACTGTGTGCTTATTGTGAAGCCATTTCGACTTACATCATCTCAGTTCACGATATGTTGAATTTTATGACACAAGGGTCAGGGATATTTTAATTTTACTGGATACGCCTCTCTGAACTCATATCCAGGCTTGTGACGAAGCGTTTGATCGCCTGAGGCATCAAGGGCTACAAGATGGCGTAATGGATATCGTATTCGCATGGGACACGAATGAACCTGCTCCTGGAAGCCAACGGTGAGTGCCGCAATCTTATTGAGCTTGCGCTTGACTGACGCATACACGATTAGCGAGGGCGGAAATCGCGATTGGGAGGACCGTGGAAACACGCGTGGTGGGGGACGAGGTCGGGGCAGGGGACGTGGAAGAGGACGAGGTTTTGATGATGACTATGATCGTCGCGGTGCTGGTGATGCGTATGGCCGTCAAGAACGTGACCATAGAGGCCGCGGCGGTGGTTTCGGGGGTGCGGGCGGCGGTCGATATGATGATGACATCCCTGCTCGTGGAGGTCGCGGAGGTGGTGGTGCTGGTGGTGCTGGTGGTGGCGGCGGCGGTTACAATGATCGATACGACAACTCCCGTAGTGAGTATGGAGCTCCTCCCGGTGGAGGCTATAACGCGGGCCCTTCCGGGGGAGGTGGCCCTCCTCAAGCTTATGGACATCCCCCGAGGCCATCATCTGCTGTTGTAAGTCTTGATAACAGGACTCCAACAGGATTTGTACTGACATTAAGATCTCAGCAGCCTGCCGACGATCGCCTGGAGCAGGCTCGCAAAGTTCAGCAAGTTCGTTGATATTCTACTCAATATCTCTCCATACTCATCATTACTTCCAGCTGCTGGCTGCTCTGAAGCAGCCTGCTGTTCCTGTCGCCACGGTCCCGCCTCCTCACATGTTACCGACACCGCAGATGCAATCTGGTATGCCGCCTATGCCGCCAATGTCTGCGATGCAACAATCCGGCCAAAATTCATATTACCCTGCGGCGCCACCCCCGCCTGGTCAGTATCTTGGAGCGCCTCCTCAGAATGCATACAATGCAGGTATCCCTTCACCCGCTGGCGCACCTCCTGTCAATCTAGCCGGCTTACCGCCCAACATCGTCGCTTTGCTGCAGTCTGCGCAAGCACAACAGCAGCAACGAGCCCCTCCGCCTCCGAACCAAGGATATGGTATGCCTCCTGCTCCGCATATGATGAATAACCCTCCTCCCGGAGCGATGGCGCAAACAGGCCCTGCTCCCACTAATGCGCAATATCAGCAACTTATGGCTTATCTTGTGAGTTTTTTCAGTGATTAATCAATTGGTTCAACTCAAACCGTAACCTTTAGCAAACGCAGGCCGCTGGAAAGCAGTAGGCGAAGATCAAAGAAGAAGCTTCATTTCACCTAAAATCTTATAACTTGTTGACTAATGATCGACGAGGCAAAAGTCTGCTTTCCAATCTTTTACTAGACACTCTCCTTTTTTCCTTCTTTCCTTCTGAGCTATCTTATGTCCTAGTTTGTTTGTTATCCTTATCAACTTGAGTATCCCGGATGTGCTTTACCTACTTACGTGTCCATAGTATGTATTTCTTCTTCTGGTTACGAATGCGAATGTGCCGAAATCCGTGATCTAATGACGTGTGTTCGGCCGGCAATATAAAATCAGCATGAACCCGGAACTCGTTCACCTACACACCTCTTCACTCACTGATCTTTGACTTGTACAAAATGTTGCGGCTTCCCATGTCTGCAATGCGGCCTGTACTGAAGCCCAATATATTGATCTCATCTAATCGATGGGTCCCAACATCTAGCATGCGATTTTTTACCAATCGTTCTTTCCAATCATTTCCGAAGAAGTCCACCAATCTACAGACTCCTTTGGCTTTTCTTGCCAAAGGATCGCGAACTATCATGACCGATCGGCCAATAGTTCAACAAGAAGCTGGCTTCTCGTGGCAGCGTTTGGCCGTCACAGCGGTAAGTTGGCACTTATACACCTCGTTAAGTCCTGATCTCAATGTGTATTGACGTTAGGCTGGCGTTGCTGGTGCTGTTGTGGTTCTCGATGCAGTCTTCAACAGGGACACAAGAGACCCACTAACCCACGCGGAGAAAAGCCTGTTGAATGAAAGCTTCAAGTATACTGGAGGAGGACTCGTCCTCACTGCTTTGGCTGCCCGGAGCCTGTTCCAATCGGGCGTGGCTTTCAGGATTATGGCAGCCAATCCTTGTATGTATCTTCGCAATCTCACTTACGCTTTCGTCTGACAGACTTACAGGGGTGGTACTTGGCGTCAGTCTTGTTGGAAGTATTGGAAGCATGATGGGTGTTATTTACACTCCCCCGGAGAAGACTGTGCAAAAGCACCTCTTTTGGCTTGTGAGTTTCAAGCAGTGCATCCTCTCTTCCCGCTTTCCTGATATCGTTAAATTAGGCCTTCAACGCTTGTCAAGCCGCTACTCTTAGCCCTCTCTTTTTCTTCAGCCCGGCGATCCTTTCCAGAGCGGCGCTCTACACGGTCGGTGTGGTCGGTTCCATCTCATACGTCGGCGCTACAGCAACGTATGTCATTCTTTTACCATCCTTTGCTCGCATGAGTCAAAACTCACGCACGCCCTAACTTCTAGGAACGACAAATACATGAACCTGGGAGGACCTCTCCTTGCCGGACTTACAGTTGTAGCTCTCAGTTCTTTGGCGCCGATGGTCTTGCCGATGGGCATCCGTGCACTCGCCATCAGTGAATCCATCTCTTTGTATGGCGGTCTTGCCGTCTTTGGTGGTTTCGTCCTCTATGAGTAAGCCTTTCTAAAGCCTTGGAAAGAGTCAATGACTCAAGTTCGTCTCTCCGTTAGCACCCAGAAGATATTGAAGCACGCTCGTCTAGCAGAGCAAGGATTAATGAAAGCTGATCCTTTGAGAGAATCGATAAGCCTTGAGCTTGATATGATCAATATCTTGTACGCGCTATCTCTTCTTCCGCACAGACAAATAGCTGACATCATGCCTGCAGTTTCCGCCTTGTCCAGATCCTTGCTATGCAAAATAAGAGGAAGAAGTAACGATGCTGGACAATGCTTCTTGTTTAAATCATACATATCAAAAAAAGTCCAACATCCCTGCTCAGTTTACTTATTTATCTCATATATAACTGTACCCTGTTACTCCCATACCATGTATTTCTATCCCATGTATTTTTTGCAATACGGTGAACATACTCATTAGTGTGATTGCATCGGGACAAAACGTAACATCAAATCTACACCGAGCCGGCTTTCCCCAGACTCTCGAGGATCTTAACGAATCCTCCCGGATCCACAATCTCCGTCCCACCATACGTCACCCGCTTCCCCGACTTCTCAGCCCATTCCTCCAGATTCCCATACTCGACATACCCAGCTCCCCCAACAACGAACACCATCCCTTCCGCAAACGCCATTCGCTTGCCCCGGCTCACTCCGCTGCTACCAGCGATCCCTGGCATGCCGGCCTGAGCATGTCGCGGGGCACGGGGGTCAAGGAAGAGGAAGTCGTCGGTTTCTTGTAGGGATTGGTTTGATGCCATTGATGAATCCATGAGTGCCTCGGTCAGACGTGTGGCGGGGAAGAGCTTGTTTGTGGGTAGGAAGTTCTTGACTCCGGAGATGAGGGTGTCGAATCTGCCGTCTTTGAGACGGTCTGTGAGCTGTAAGATGTAAGATACTTTCGTTAGATAGATGGACAGAGATGGGAAAGACGAATACAACATACCCTGTTGCCTAGCGCACTGAACCCCTTGAACAGTTCCCCACCTTGCCCCGCAACCCCGCCCAAAACTGGCGTTGCGGTCCCACCAGTACCAGTGCTGATTGACGATGTCATACGGGATATCTCCCGTGTCCGGCGAACGTACTCGAACGCGGCAACGTCCGCGCCGGCGGACTTGAGCTCTTTCTCGAGCTCGTTGACGTCTTCTTTCGTGATTGCATTATCGGGAGCTGAGAGGTAGAATACCAGGACGAGGCGGAGTTTATCCGTGGGTGTCATGTCCCCGTCGGGGCGCGGGGCGCGCAGGACTTCTAGGATGGTTTGCGTAGTCTGCGAGGGGATTTAGCAGCTTGTTTGGAAGGAAGAAAGGATTTGCTCACCTGTCGTGTGATTGCTTCTTCTGTGCTGAATAGCTCATCGAGACCTCGTTTCTTGATTTGTTCAAGAAGAGCAGAGGCAACGTTCATATGTGCGTCCAGGGTTGCTTTCCGGGCGGTCAATTCTGGCAATTGAGTGATGGCAGTTTTCAGATGAGCAGCATTTGTCGTCAAGTCCCTAGAACAGCTTCAATCAGCACACCGTACCGTCTTCAAGAAAATGAATACATACAGTTGTGAAACATCGTTTACATCGCTGATACCAGTACTGCGAGTGATCTCAGCAGCGTCCTGCTTATATTTGTTCAGCTCAATATCAATCTCCTCCGCGACCTGGGGGAAAGGGTTCGCCGCATTGCGAGCCCAGAAGAAATCCTTCGAGTCGAGGTCATACTGCTTTTTAGGTTGATCAGTCGACACAACCGTCACGCGGTTCAGCTTCATCTCGAGACAGTCAGAGACGAGAGCTTGGTATGTCCATCCGTGTGCCAGCATTGATACCAGGTCCATGTTGCGGTCGAGGATGAGTAGAACTGGCGAGGATCTCGGTTAAGTTGAAGTGCAGCGTAGGAATGGGGCGAGCTTACGTGGTCTTTGGAGATTCGACAGCCCTGTCGAATCCTGGGCAAAGAGAGAGGTGGAGGAAGAGTGGGTGCGGGATGCTGATAATATAGCATCTCGAATCTTTGTTTCGAGTTTCTTGGCAATCATTTCTGCGGCGTTACCTCGAGGTGCACGAATATACGGTACATGGCCTGTCCAAAGCCGAGTCAGGCAAAGCTCTTCTGTGAGAAGTGGAGGACATACCCGTCGTAGCAACTGCACTGAAGAGGCCGCTTGCAACCCGCTCAATTTCCTCCTCTATTTGTTGCTCGGTAGACGAAGGGGAGTTGAGGATGGTATACGTTGACAGTGGGCCGGAGAATGTTGTCTGCGTAGGCGAGAGTACAGAAGCTGGTGGAGGTGGAGGAGGCAGAAGGGAGAACAACGATGAGGCAGGGGCAATAAACGACAGATACTGATCGACGACCTAATCTCAAGTCAAGTCAGCAGTGAGTTGCCGTGCGCAGCAATGATCGTGAACACGTACTTGTTCCACGTATTCGCCAGTACCATCCTGCGCCACCGTGGCGGCTAGTTCCTCGAGCAACGCGCGTGGAAGAGGCTCGACGAAATTGAGATGAAAGGATTCATAGAGTGACTTTTGGAGGTCCTGCGCTATCCGTTGGATGTTGGCCAATGTTGGAGACACAAAGTAGACAGCAGGGACATCAGGTAGTGGAGGTCGGAGGGTGTGCAGTTGACTGCGGGGGCGAGATAAGTCCCAGGTGACTGAAGGTTATGGAGGCGCAGAAACTTACACGTGGAGGGTTACGCCAGCGTCACGGAGATCTTGGACGTGTAGTACAGTCGCGAGAACGTCCTTTGTCTGTTGGTCCAAGACTAGGATCTTCCACACTGGCGGACCAGATACTGGAGGTGTCTTGAAGCCTGACCCACCCTTCCCAGTGGTCGTGCTCGGGGCTTCGACGGGTTGGTTTAGGTTAAGCAAGTTCAGGAGGGCGTTCGTCTGTGCTTGCTGCAGGGTTGTTGGTACTGCGGACTAGAAAATATAATCAATATCAATGGAATAGAGAGCATATTGGAAAGGAAGTCACTTGTCGGACGCTGCTCGCCATTGCGAGTTAAATTGAGAAGAATCAATCTTGTTCAAAAGTCAAGTTCTCTAACTTGAATTTCAAGTGTCGGGTACTATATGTCACGTGCGGTGCTATCGCGGCACGTCAATTGGAAGCGCGTTTCGAGTCTCTGAGTGATTGCTGAGTGATTTGCAATTCTTGAGAAGAGGAATACCTAAAGTACTATTCGGTAGTGAAGTATTTAGGATCTAAGAATGCCACGACAAGTGCTTAGCAGAAATTTGGATTGAAACAGTGAAATTCGGTGAATGTCCCAAGTATGTCCAGTGACAGTTGCACAAATCTTTGACCTTTTTCGGGGTGCATCAAACACATCACGGCTTGTTCGTCCGCCATATCCGCCTGCGGGAACAGAAAATGATACCCCACCGTCCGTGGTAAGGTGAGAAATAACTCTTGCTACACGATGACGTCGTCCGTCCATCAAGCGTCCATGCACAGCTAATGGCCGGGGCTCCCGTTAGCAAACGACTTGCAGACATTCCATACCTTCGAGACGGGACAAGGACATCCAAGAGATGTTCGGATAGGCTAGATTGCATTATACGACCATTGTATGTAAATTGATAGCTATAGCAACGTTTTCGTGCTTAATTTTACACAATCGCCAATAGAGCCCGAACATTCCCTAGATACAACGTGGTATTCAGTCATCGACTTCCGAATTGCACCCAAAGCCTCCCATCCGTTAACCATTCCGCCGTGTAACCTTACTTTCTCCCTTGTTGTCCATCCCGCCTACCCAATCCTTGAAAGTCCTTGAACGCCTTGAACGTCTTATTGGACCTCCAAAAAGGAACGTAAGGTACCAAATCAGGTCAGTTGCCATTTTGGGACTATCTGTGTTCAAGTTTACAATATTTGCGAAGGTCAAGGCTTCTTCCTGTGGCCCTTGTCTTTCCTTCGACAATATACCCTCTCTTTATACATCCAGGCCAAGGATGTCTTCTAATGTGCAAGCCAGCAGTGCTCAAGACTATCCGTTTTACGAACGACGACCCCGACACGACACTTGGTCAACGTCCGCAGGAGGTCCAAGTGGGAATACAGGTGCCACCAACCCTGCTCAACCTTCTGCGACATCACCAAACACACCTTCACCTCCAAATAACTCACAAACAATACCAACATCTGCTTCAACTCTACCTCCCGACACCTCCACTTTGGTGGGAGGAACTGGGACGGGACCACGCGATTTTACAAGCACCATCCCTGTTACTACCATTACGCAAGCTACAACGACTTTCACGTCCTTCACGGAGACCGTTATAACCCTAGGATCATCTACGATACCCCAATCCATGTCTTCTTCAGTCTCGGCCGCGTTCAGTACATCCTCCGCCGAAAGTATTCCTGATCCCGTCTGCGCAGGGAATGGCTTCGACTCTGCAGCGGCTGGAATCATAGCGGCGGTTGTTATTCCCAGTGTACTTGGCTTGATACTATGGGTGAGTGATGATTGTGAGTTCAGTTGTGTTGAACGGGTTTTCATGTGCTTGTTATAGATTATTTTCGCCATTCTGAGACCACGTTTTCGACAAGTATACGGTCTCCGAGAGTGGTTTGTGCAAACGGAGTGAGTCCTTGCTTTTTTTAGTCTTGATGGTGCAATTTTGAATTCCTTTCCTCTCAAAGTCTCAGGCCGAAGCCTCTTGGTTCATCATTCTTCGCTTTCCTGTTCCCTAAAGTTCCTTTAGTTCCTGCAGTTCCTGAAGACGTATCAGACGCCGGCCGCTCTACGGCACAAGACGCGAAGCTTTTCCCTTCAGACGAGGAACTCAGCCAACGCGCCCTCTGGGTCGCGCTCCTCATCGCTCTCGGCTGGTCTGTCCTTGCACTCGGTGGTGCACTCCCTCTCTATCTCGTCAACACACCCTGCAACGCAAACCTCCCTTCCGACTCAGTTTTCGGTCAGGGTGGTTACTCCACCCTTTCTGACATAAGTTTGATCCGCCTCTTGAGGTTATTCGACAGCGAAAACGTCACAACCGTCAACCCCGAGGGTTTGAAGCGGAGGGCGTTGCTTCTTGAAGGCAGTGACCCGTATCACGCACGTGTTAGGGTGATTGCATTGACGATAATGGTCATTGTTCTTGGACTGTTGCCGGCCTTGATCAAGATCATACGTGAGTTCAACCGAGTCGTGGAGTATAGACGTCGATGGTTGGAGGTGAAATGTGAAGGAAAGGATTTAGGCTGGTTGAGCGTTCGCAAGGCTCCTGGATTCGCGACGTGGGGCGAAAAGCAATTCAAAGATTATATTGTGAAGCTTGGGCTTAGTTCGACTCTGGGTGATGCTGCAAAACGGAATGGGAATGGGAACGGCCCTCTTGCGAGGAACGGAGAGAAAAGAACGCGACGAAGAGAAGAAGAAGAACCTCTCACCCACCAGAACGGCACAACCAACAACGTAGAGGTGGATATCCAGAGCCTCTTTTCCATTGGGTACGTTTCTATCTTTCCCCCGCGTTTATCTTGCTTAGACTAACATCATTCTCTAGAGACACGCAGAAACTTGCCCTACTTATAGACGAACGAGATGAGATCCTGGAAAACCTAGAGATAGCAGAAACCAAATACATCAGCTCATTCCGCGTAACCACACCAGACCCTTCCATTCTAGACTTCGTCCCCACACCTCCGCCCGCAGACCCCAGCAGACCCTACATCAGCCGACCCCTCCCTCTCGGTCCCCAAGCGCGCAGAACGCGAACCAGGCGCCAGATGAATCGCGCATACGCAGCATCCTCCTTGGCACCCACATCTTTCGTCGCACCCTCATCTTACTACAAACTTCGCGGAGTTCAAGGTGTTAGCGGAGGTAGATTCGCAGAGGCCGGGCCGGATCGACATATGAGTTTGACGGACTCGATCAACTCGCGGGTTATCGGCAGCAGGTTCCTCGAAGTCAACCGCAACTCCGTCGCATATGGTCGGCTACCACTGGGCACCAACGTCGCAGTCGAGAAGTCGGGCGAGCTTGGCCCTATACCCGGACATGGGAGCTGGCTGCCGCCTATTCCCGACCCGAGGCTGTTTGGACCGAATTATGGATTGACGTCGTATGATGAGATGTCGGTGGACGAACATGGGGTGGTGACGATCCCAGAGCGGGACGAGGAGTGGGTGGATCTGTCGGCTGAAGCGCCGGAGGATATCGAAAGTGATTTCAATGGTCTGCCCCCGGGCCAAGCTGGCCCGTCATCGTTCATGCGTCGACCTCGCGCGCCCAAGTCCGATCCTCCACCTTCGACGAGACGGGAGACGTTCCCGCTTAGGCAAGAACATCACGACGATCTCGAGCATGTACCTCCTCCGCATCTGCGACTACAACCTACCCAACCATTCGTGCGCCCACTCGATGGCCTCGGCTTCGAAGACCTCGGCCATGTTTACGCGGAAATCACGCAATGGCGGTCAAGGCTCAAACTGATAAACGCGGAGATCGTTGAAGCTCAGAGAGATAGTTATGAGGACATCGCGTCGGGTACTCACATTACGGGGTGGTTGATTGTTGGTCGAGGGCTGAGATTCATTCCGGGTATACAGATGATTGAGGGCAGGGCGAAGGAGGATATTAGGTGGGATGTGTTGCAGAATGAACGGAGTTGGCTGGATTTGATGGTTATGTGGGCCGTTATTATTGGGGTGACCGTGGCTCTTGCTGCTTCTTGTGCGTTCCTTCATTGCCTATGTTTCAAAGTGACTAACCTTGATGGGTTATTCTAGTGACGGCTGCTGTTGGACTAGCGCTGGCGCCAGCGCCTGATGTTGCACATTATATACCGTTCTTGCGACCGTTGCTGACGGCGAATAAGATAGCAGCTGGAATCGCCACGATCCTTGCACCTGCTGTCGCCGCGACCCTCTTCATTATTCTCGGTCTTGCGGCAATTAACTGTAAGGCATTCCACACGAATTTATCAGATGACTTTATTAATTTGGACATAGGGGTAGCCAACATCCACGGTGCTGTTTCCATCTCTGGGAATCAGATCCTTGTCTTCAAGATAACCTTCTTCGTGCTGACTGCCGTTGGAACCCTCTGGATCTTGGCAGTCGGAGCCGTATTATTCGCCATGCAAGCGCTCAGCGCGAACACAAACCCAACTCGATCAATAGCCAACGGTGCCATCTACATGAGCGTTCTCGCTCTAGCCCTCGTGATCAACGTCGCTATCATATTCCCGGCCTGTCTCCTCTTACAACCGTTCCGACTCTGGCGAGTTATTCGTGCTGAGAAGCAAGCCATCACTCCACGACAGCGCTTCCGAGGTATGTGTCCGATGTGGTTTTTGCCTTTTAGAGCTGTATCTGATCAGGGTGCTCCTAGCTGTATACCCAAGAACGTATAATCCGTCATTTGCGATCGGGGCATGCGTTCTTGCCATTCTCTTCGCTTCCACCTTTGCCCTGATTTTCCCCTTGATCGCCCCTGCTGTTGTCGTTTTGTTATTACTTACTCTAATTGGTAAATTATCTGCTCATAATTGTTCAACGAACGCGAAGGCTGACGTGAAATCTCTAGCTCATCGTTTTCTTGTTGGTTATGTCTATGCTCGAACACATTCACAAACGGGAGGGCTGCTTCAAATATGGCTCTTGCGGCGTTTTGGAACGCTGCTTTCGTTCCAGCCCATCCTTCTAGGCCTTGTCCTCATGACACGACACTTCTGGATAGAAGGTGGAGTCCTTGTTGGCACGGGCGTCTTTGTCATCATCTTTGTCGAATCTTACACGACCTGGAAAACACGGCTTCCTGGACGTAAATCTCTTAGCCCCATCACGCAAAACTCCATCGACACATTTGCGAGTGCGGCTGATCGGTACATCGACCATGAAACGGACACGATTAACGGGAGCAGTCTTCCGGGCACCCGTACGCGTGGCTCGATGGCGTCTGTGCTCGAGATGATGAGTGTAACGTTGGCTGTCATGCCTTCAGCCTCGACCTATAGAGGCGCGGTCCCGCTCCGTACGCGATTTTCTGCCGTATAGATTTGATGTGTTGATGCTAATTAATTTCATTTTATCGCACAGAAACCGAAACACTAGACGACTTGACGGCTACCGAACGGGCTGCGCGTACACATCCTGATGCTCCACCCCACCTCCCACCCTTACCGTTTACCGACCACGCAGAGGACATGGCTGGAATCATGTACGCCCCCGAGCTCATTGCACCCCCTCCCATCATTTGGCTACCGAATGATTCGGCCGGTGTTGCTCGGTCCGAGGCCATCGATTTGCAAAAGTACCACGATCTTGCAGTTACTTTAGACGTACGAGCACAGGAAGACGTGAACCATAGACGATCGTCGTCTTCGCGCCGTCCGTCAAGATAAGTTTATTCATAGCATGGACCTTTTCTTCGTCTCTGAACTTTTGCACCGACTTTCACGATAACTTGCCATGATATGGGATATGATATGATACTTACGGACACGAGTTGTACACATAATACGATTAACGACCTTGCTACAGGAACATGCGTGCCAGAAAGGAATGGGCCTGTAGTTACCGATCTAGAATCTAGACCACGGTGACGCATTTTCGAAACAAAGGTACAAGCCCGATGGCGGATCTGGCCTGACGTCATACCGATCTATTTGTCAATGTCCCCGCACAATTGAGGAGTGCTTTCCGCATTTGGGTTACCTCGCAACCTTGGCCGTTGAATTCCTCTCATTTTCACCATTGATCTCAGTACAACATTCCCATGCCTTTGGGCCATACCTCCTTACTTTTCGGCGTCCATTTCTCAGGCTCGTCGCCGTATTGCCTCCATTTTTCGGCTAGTCAGCACCATTGCGACCGTCACGAGAAATTTACTTCCGACGTGGGGATGTCAGTGCTACGTGGGCCTCACCTGAGTACGCAGGCAGGCTGTTAGTCAACGAACTAGCTCCAAGGGGGTCCAGCTTTGCCCATGCTCTCGACAGCTCTGCAGAGGTTGACTGTGTGTGTGTCCAGGGATCAACTTTTCAAGAAATAATATATGCACGCCGACCAGCCGAGATGCTCTCGTTTCGCAAATGTTTCGGCCTGCCAGTGGTCCTTTGACGGCGATGTGATCCGGACCCCAATTGCTGGCCGCCTGATAAATAAAACAAACTTCCTTGTTCTTTTTCCTCACGCCCTCGACAGTGTCGACCTCAAAGCTCATACACGATCGTAGCTTTGCACATTTTCAAATTCTTTTCTATTCGTTCACGCTCTCTATTCTGCATACGTTATACTCGGAGAATGTCCAACCCATCGGCGGCGCTGCCCTCTGACGGTACCGTTGACCCCATCGTGCTCTACACCCGGTCTTTGCACAATTATACACTCGGCTTGTGGACCGAGTCTAGAAGGGTAGCGGAGGAGAAGGCTCGCGCCCAAGAAACTGCATCTTCGTCGCAATCAGCCACAAGGATTGCAGCGGGGGAGGAGAAAAAGCAGAAGGAAGATACTTCCCATCATACACAACACCCTTCCTCCGATAATCAGAGATGAGGCAGCCCAATGACCCGGTCCACCGTGTCAGGTCGGCCATTGCTCTACCTCCTACCCTTTCGCCGGTTTGTAGTCAATCCCTACGACCTGCTCGGCGCTACTCTCACGCATGCCACTCCGCCATATTTACAGGAGATTCTATATCTCATCTATCGATGGGCACGCGGATCTCTTCTCTCTTGGCCATTATCATGGCGATGTCACACACCACGGAATTCAATGTTTTCTTTACGTATATTTTCATGCTTCCGCCCCTTGCTGGTGGACATTCAAGGATGGAATCTCTTTGTCTCTATATAACGTCGCTCTCCGCTCTCC
Source organism: Crassisporium funariophilum (assembly GCA_014925845.1). Lineage (NCBI taxonomy): Eukaryota > Fungi > Basidiomycota > Agaricomycetes > Agaricales > Crassisporiaceae > Crassisporium > Crassisporium funariophilum. Next base: position 1,041,689 of record JACGCL010000001.1, read on the forward strand.
TTTGCTTCTAGATAATCTAGCTCACCGTCTTCTTTTTCTGTGTCTTATTTAATTACAGACCATTTGTACGACTGCTACACCTTGAACAGAACTTCATGATCAGAGAGGCGGGGTCCTCGAGCAATACTCATAGCGTGCATGGCTCCATGCAGAATAAGTCCGTTTGGCATTGAGGCAGCATCGATGAACGCTTCTGATAGATAACGGTAACCTGGTCCGTGTTGTGGGTGCGTCACAGAGCAGGAGGTATGCTGTATTACTTTTGGTAACCTGCTACTGTTCAAGCTAGTGTCTTGGCCCTTAGACGTCGGTAGTTGGGTTCCTATTGTGCGTATGCAGCTAGCAGGCAGTCGTAACAGACGGCAGATTCCCAGAGCAACTTGCCCTAATTCGACAATGGGGTTTGTTTATATATATAGTACTGAACATGATTTCTCCGCACCTTCGATGGATGTCCGTCAAGGAGAGCCACTGTCAGAATAGGTAGTTAATATCCTGGAAATTGGGTATAAACTCAAGACAAATTTGGCAGGAGGAGGATAAGTGTGTTGTCTAAATATTTCTTGGACTGCACCAGTAGGACTTCCCCGATTTTGCCAAGGCTAAGCTTGTCGGGGTTCAAAATTAGGGTTGATTGATGATCGTACCGTGGCAAAATGCCGTCATCGAAAGGGAAAGAACAGAACCAAGCAGCGTCAAATACCAAACCCCTCCTCACCAACCTCAACCTGTCCACAACCTTGGACAAGAATGAATGAACAATGACCGCTGCAGTGTTTCTTTCAACGATATCGTAACATAAGGACTTCAAGCGGCTTTCTCGATGATATCATAGCTGTCTCTAGGGAGCCTTGAAAATGGCGTCCTAATCTTACGGAGGTCATCTATAGGCTGGTCGAGAGATCAGAAGTAAAAGACATGGGATGTAAGAGGATGTAAGTGACGCCGTCGCTTTTCACCCTCACTGCGGTTAATGATGCAGAGTGCCTCAATCCTTCAGAGATATACACAGCGAGATCTATTTATAACCTATCTCGCGTAATCTTGACGGTAGTGAAGGGCTTCTTTCGCCAACTAAACACCCACGTTCGTAGTCTGCAGTATCTTATAAGACCGGGACCTTCTGTTATGTCGGGCTAAGGGTCGACCCGTCGAAATGCTTCTGGTGGCTTTGCTCTTCGTCGTGTTCTATGTGCCACTTGAACTTTCAGCTTCAATAAAGCCGTCCACCTTTACAGCTCCGGGCGCTTTTCCAACCTCAGTGTTTACCAAGTACTACAATCAACCAACAGCAACATCAGCGCAAGTTCAACCTGTTATATCTGACCCAGTAACTGTTGCGTGTAATCTCTTGGGTGACCTCGTTAGCTGCTTTTGACACCTTGAACTAACTAGCACGAAACGTACCCATTGTCCCTGACGGATCCCAACCACATTCCTCTCGATGACACCACTGACCCCCCTCATCCCTTACCCCCAGTGGCATCCTCTTCCAGACTTCTGGACAATGCAATCGCACAATTGAAATCTTTGAACTCGAACCCCGTCTTCAGCGGCGATTCATGTGCTCGCTGCCAAGCAATTCTTCAGGTTGCAAAATTCCTCTCTCTTGCTGCCCCAGAAAATGGACCCACTTTTTTCATTGAACTCTGCAACACGTTAAAACTTTCCAGTACATGCAATGTCACGTACGGGTTATCAGGGATTGGGTCCGTCATCACTCAAGTAATCGCTAACGCCGATGTTGGTGGTTATGATGGACAGGTGTGTTTCAATTGTACGAAACTTGTTCGGATTCTGACTTGGCATTCCCATGTCATAGGCTTTCTGTCAAAATTTCTTCAGTCTGTGTCCCGCAGCACCAACCATCGCGTTGAACCTTACAAGCTGGTTTGCGAAACCAAAACCATCTCCTCTCCCAGCGCCAAAGAAGCCGAGTGGAAAGAGACTCAATGTGTTACATATCTCCGACTTCCATTTAGATCCCAGTAAGCTCAGTACTCACTTCATTGGAAATAAGGTGCCTTAAATGACACCGGCCCGAACAGGATATGCCACAGGCGCCGAAGCTAATTGCACTTCTGGTGTATGCTGTCGAACCAACAACCACAACACGTTGAGCGTAGACTCGGTTTTATCACTCGCGCCTCGCTTTGGGGCATATAAGTGGTGCGCCCGTAAAACTATCGCACTCAGGTTTGTTGACTAATGTTTCTCTCGCCAGTGACACCCCTTTGGCCCTCGGCATGGCTGCTCTGCAAGTAATTCCAGCCTTGACTGGGACCAAGGACTCTGGATTTGCATGGACAGTGTATACTGGCGACCTGGTATCTCATGACCCAGATAACCAACTCTCAAGGTACGTTCAGGGAGAAGAGATACCCGATATTCGTGTCTCACTTGTGGAATCTTACAGGGGGTATATTGAGTACACGGAGGTGCCCAAATCTCGGTTGGCCTCATACGCACTTGCTAATATTGTATAGACCATTGTATACGATCTCTTCAAACGGATGCTAGGAACTGGCCCTTTGTACGCTGCTCTTGGCAATCACGACAGTTATAATCAGTAAGTCGCATAACTATAACACCTGCTAACACTTCTCATCATGGTATGTAGAGCGCAAGATGCTCCACATGCAATCGGGGGTGCCCTTGCCCAACAATTTAGCTGGTAAGTACCAACGCCGGGGAATCGTAACTCAATGTGATCCCTTACTCTATATTGTTGGGCGAACTCAGGAATTATGATCATGTTTCTGAGTTGTGGCAACATGAAAACTGGTTACCGGAAGCTGCTGTGAAACTTGCAAAAGCGCATTATGCAGCCTATATGGTGAAACGCAAGGATGGATTGCGGGTAATCTCCTTGAACAGTGACATGTGTATGTTTTTTGATTGTCAAACCCTTATATCTTTCAATTTTCATTCTGTTCAGGGTATCGGTTAGTCAAGATTTGCGAACGTTCGAAGATTTCCGTAACTAAGTGAATGGCCCCAGGGCGAACTATTTTAATTACATCAACATGACCAACCCGGACACTTCTGGAATGTTGCGATTTCTAACGGATGAATTGCAAGATGCTGAAGACGCAGGTGACCGAGGTTTGTGTCTTCGTCATGATTCACGTCATAGCAACCTGTTAACTGATCTACGTATCAATCTCTAGTTTGGATCATGGGACATGTACTTACTGGTTGGGATGGCACTAACCCATTGAGAAATCCTACAAATCTGTGTAAGTCCCAGCTGTCTTAAGCAAAGTGTGGTCATTGTCGAACTCTTCTGATACCATTCTTCAGTCTACCAAATGTAAGCTTATGTTCTCGATCAGATAAGGGAGGAACCTGAGATTACGGCTTAGCGTTGATCGATATTCACCACATGTTATTGCAAGTGAGTACCCGTAAACACCCTTTTGGAAACGAGTGTCTAATTATACTTCCAAGATATTTTCTTCGGCCAGTAAGCATTTTGTCCATTTTTCCGAAAACATCTATTCACGGACGATTTATATTTTTAGCACACACGAAGATCAGTTGAATGTTCGCGACAACTGTTACATTCATTCGTTCCATGCTGATTCCAAGGATCAGATATTTTATAGTAACAATGCTACAGTGATGTCAGCCGATACTGCTGCTGCGGTCTCTTGGGTATAGTGTGCCTCTGTCCACAACTGGAGATCATCGGTTCAACTGCCCACACTTTTAAGATCGGACCTTCCATCACACCGTTAAATAACCTGAACTCAGGCTTCCGAGTATACGAGGTAGATTCAGCAGTAAGTGGTTTGTTGTCCTCATGACCATTTAGTTGAACAAATCCATGCCCCTCTTCCCAGACATTTGATATCCTGGATGCTCACACGTTAATTCCTTCATTTTCGTTTCCTGTGATTGTCTGAATTGAGTCATATCAACAGGTGGAAAAGCGACGTCAGCGCCTTCCCTGCCCTAGATTCTCAGATCAAGGCGGGCCCCACATACGTATACGAATATAACACGCGGGAAACCTACGGTAGCAGTATCAGTGGATGGAGTGCGAACGACCCTTTGAATGCCACATGGTGGCACCGTGTAACTGAAGGTAGAAGAATTTGTCAAACTCGTTGTCCGTATTCTCATTTATGTACTTCCAAATTTTAGCGATGGAGGCGGACCCATCTTTGGTCACTGTGATGTTTCAATTCCGTTAATCCAGATTAAACCACTGATGTACATTTCTACGCAGACCTTCAATACCCTGCAGGGCAAGAGTTCTGTTCGCTCCCCTCCATGTATTGGCGACTGTGTTGTGGCCAAGATCTGTTATATCAGGAGCGGTTCTGTCCCTATCGCTATGCAGAATTGCAAGCAAGGTTTCGGTTCGGTTCAATCAGGTTAAATTTATGGCAGCATTTTCTACATCTGTTGTACATAACACATATTTACAACATTCATCTTTTGCCTTTCGTTTCAGTCATATTCATCGTGGTTGTCGTTGACGATCTGACGATCTTAGACACTGTCAAAGACCCATTTAAGCGAGAGATGGGGTGTTCTCCGCGAAGTATTCATGGGAGTCAGCGTTGAAGACAGCATTGGCGGGGTTGCTGATGGCCAGGCTCTTGGCAGCAGATTGACCGTAAGCATAATCGTTGGTGCCACCGTTGGCAGTGAAATGGGACGATTCATGGATGATAGTACCGGCCTGTAGAGTTATACAAATTTTGTCAGATCGTGAGCGGGACTTGTATTACATTCAATGTACCTTGGAATCGGTTCCAGTGTTGGGAGCATTCCAGAATGCGCCACAGAAGTAAACACGTCCAAAGCTGTGGCAGGTTCAGCTTCTGTGCTTATCACGGCGAAACGATCGACTTACTTGGACGGGTAAACGTAAGCGTACGACGAGTCTGTGCAAGAGCAGTCGTATGTGTAGGAAGAGAAAGTGTTGCCGCTGATGAGGTTGAAGTGCGACAAAACGGTGCTGCGACGAGCGGAGGTGAAGGTACCGAACCAGGTGGAGTAGCGGGTGGAGGTCGAGGTGTGGGAGGTGATGTAACTGAGAATGGAAGAAATAGTCAGCGATTCCATTCTGACTTAGACAAAGTGACGGAACACGAACGCAAGAGCATTGGAAGCGTATGTCTCAGCTGAAGCAGCGGCCGTGTTGATGAGAGTCTGTCTCGCAGCCGAACAGCTAACAAAAGTAGCGCGCTTGGAAAGGCTCGATTCGTCACGACGAGCGACAGCCATGTTTCCTGAAAGCTTGGCAGTGAAAGCTGTCGCCTCATTAGCATGGAGAACGCCGATCTCGTTGTTCTCCTTGACAATGTAGAAGGTGGTGTCGGCCTCAAAGTCATAAGACCCAGCACCTGGAGCGGTGAAGTTGTATGCCGCGGAGACTGCAAACAATTATCAGCATGTAGGGTATAGCAGACATTGAAAATAACTTACGGTCGTGGGTAACATCGATTGAAGCTCCAGGAGCGAGAACGGTGAAGGCTCCCATCTTGGCAGCTACCTCAGGGGAGTACTTCACTTTGATACCGGTGAAGGCAGGGCGGACACCTTTGGCATCGGCGATGGCGAATTTGTTAGCCGGGCGCTTGGACAAGAGACCGCGGGGGTCGTTCAAGACCTTCAAAGTCTCATCACCAGTGTTGGTGATAGTGGCGACAACCTTGAGGTTCTCAACTCCGGTGACTGAACTGGGACCTGGAGGACGATTGGAATATTATTCCTGGAAGGTTCATAGAATGTTGTAGGAACGCTTACCAGCTAACGACAGGGACAGCGACGGAGAAGCTGAAACGGCGACAGCTGCAAGAACGAGAGAGGCCAAGAGGGATTTGACTGAAGTAGAGAACATGTCTGCAGATTTGAATAGCTCGGCTTCGAGTTAATCCTCATCTTGGATGTGGTGCATTTATACTTGGAGGAGGAAGTGGATTGTCTTGGCGCAGACCCAGAACGATAGCGAATGTAGAGTGCTTCGAATTGGCTTCGATGGCGAAAGAGAGCGACCAGGCGTGTAAGAGAGACACCTGATCGCGATTTCGAGGTTTCCGCATGTCTCTCGACGGAGAAGGTTTGTCGTTTGGTAAGTAACATGAAGCTTCTACGGCGGAGCCATAAGGTACCATGAGGTATAACAGCGTGATCCCAGCTGATACGCTACGAAATGGGATCGTCGGAATGACAATCATAACGCTAAACTTCTGAACAACATGGTCGATTGTTGTTAAACAGATAAACGCGGTAATGCCTATCGAATACTTCAGAGTAGAGTCTTTGCACGGCCTGATTGATCATTCAGTTGATAGAACGCGGGGGCGCTGTTCCAGTAAGCATGGTTCTTCCGAAGATAGGAGCATGCACCACGTACCCTTCATATGTTTGAGTGATTTGAGTTGTGAGCTGCACTGTTTCCGTGATGATATTGCGGGCCGGGGTTAATATTAAGGGTTGCTACATCAATTCATGTCAGCTGAGATAAGATAAGCAAAGGTCTGACATGTTGACAATCTTACGGGGCAACATGTATTCGTTGACAAGCATGCACTTGCCCATAGCCATGTTGCTTCCTCCCGAAATATGGTTGGAAATCTTCGAATGGGCAACATACAACTCAATATTGCAAATTCTCGACGGCTATACACCTTTTCAACCTCTTCCGAATGGCAGTATCCGTGATCCAAATCTACAGACCCGGGTCACGCTCTCTCGTGTCTGTCGTCAATGGCGTACATGGGCACTGCATTCATTGTATCAAGATATCAAGATAAAAATTGGGATGCATGCTTTGCAACAAGCTCTATCAGGACATGAACAGCCAGTCAAAAGGTTCTATGGAGAAATGGTTTGTTGTAATCAATGTCCATGAATTGGAAGTTATACACATGTCCTCATTGTCACGAGTAGGTTCGTCGTGTGGTTCTTCCATATCAAAGCACTGTAGGGGGTCCATCTGGACCGCTGAAATCAATCGAGATTTTGAAGCTATGCCCTTACATCCATACTCTATATCGACCTCAGCACTTGCTTCTCGAAAGCCTCCATTTTGAGTACGAAACGGATGACATTCCTCTCCCATCATTGCAGCGTCTTGAGTGGTGGCATCATAGCGAGGCGGAGCGCTGCGGAGGCATCAACTCTCTAGGCTCAGTCCTTCGTAGTGCACCAAACCTTCGTTATCTTTTCATTGGCGGCGTGTTCGGCCTCACACGTATTTGCATGGGACCAGAACAAATCCATCTTCATGCATTGGAGACGCTCCGCTTACATGTTATCAGTGGCCTTCTTCTCCGACAGATTGTCGTCCATTGGGCCTTGCCGTCTCTCACCCGGATAGTTATCGACTCGCCCCTTCTGGAGCAAGGAATGCACTCCGTGTGGGAAGCATTTGGCAATCAACTCGAAGTCGTAGAGTTTGGGAAGCACGTTCGCTTTTTGATGAACGATAACCTGTCGCCGTGCCTCGATGCTTGCCCGAGACTAAAGGAATTGAATTTCCACATCTTTTTCACCGTACCAGCGGAGACAAATCTTGAACACACGAGCCTCAACACAGTCGGCCTTCACGCCCAAGTGAACTCGCTGTTGGCTGACGGAGGTACTGTGTGGGCCTTGATTGAGCAACACTTCGAAGTTCTGGCCAACCCTCGACTATCTTCTCTGCAGCAGATAGTGCTCTATGGAGACTGGCGACCTGTGCTCTGTCACCACAAGTTTTCTTTGATCAAAAATAAAATGAGGGACAGCGGAAGGATTCTTCAACTCGCGGATCGCACTGGCACGCATATGACTATCTTGCGGTGACTCAGGGTGAGCTCCTCTCACAGTCGATTGTCTGGCAAACGTGGCCAACGTGAATCTAAAAGTTGCGAACAACAGCGTTGTACATTATGGCGAATAGCTCTTTCCCTTCGGTTATCAGCCAGGATGACGCAATTTAGACCCAATGATTCGGACAATCGGCAGCCGGGCTATCCGTATCCAATATTTGCGGATGTCCGATGCTATCATCAAGCGATGATACTTCATACCACCATCGTGCTGCTTCGGTAGCAATATTTGCGGTCATCCTTGAGGACTTCCAACAGCTTCCACCAGGTGGCTGCATTTCAACTTTACAAACCTCATGATTTGCTGCCTCAAAGGTAGACCGATCCAGATTGATACGCGACTCGTACGCGACCGGCAAATCATCTATAAGGCCATTCACTACTAAATCCACGCGAGTCAGCGGAGAGATATCGACAGCCTTTCCAAGATCTAATCCTGCGGAGATCGCGGACGTTTCGCAGATACCTCTAGTCGGGGAGAAACAAGTAGGGAGAGGCCATTTTGACCCCCTACATTCCCTTCGAAAGCTACTCCTACACACGAAGATCGCCTGATGCAAAAATGAAGGCTTCGCCTCGTAGTTTCACGACGTTTTCGCTATCTTCCCAGATCACTCTCAAGTCCCCTCCTCTCTGGCTGACCTGTTTGGCTTTGATCAGCTGGCCAGATGCAATTCCTTGCTTTTTGGACCAGTATGGAGTCAAGAGACAATGAGCCGATCCACACACGGCGTCCTCTCCTTCCAGGAGCATCTTTGGAGCGAACATCCTTGAGACGAAGCGTTCGTCTGTATTTGAGGAGGACGCCGTCATAACATGAACGATGTATCCACTTTCAAGCTTTCCAATCTGTAAGGCAAGTATCCCGCAAGAGTTGTGAATGGGGGCTCACCAAAGCATTTGCATCGACGACGCATTCCCCGAGTTTCTCCCTTTCATCCAACTCTACGAGAAGGTCTACGATTCTTGTTGTAATTCATGCAACAACCACATAAATGAGACCCACACGTTTGATACACACCAGCACCTCCACTCTGTATCGCTTTAATGGCAACCTCCCTCCCAAACGCCTTATTGATGATCGGCGTCAACTTTCGCTTCTCCTCATCATCGACATCTACAGGCGAACCTGCTGGAAGCTTGATCTCGATGAACCCATCCTCGACCTTGACCGCCGTCAGGATCGTCCCAAATTGGTTCACAAATTCGATAGCTTCCACTTCAGACTCCGCCACTTCCGGTTGGGCGAACAGAACTTTTGCAGCGGCAAGTGTTCCGTGACCACAAACCGGCACTTCTTGTCCATTGGTGGTGAGAAAGCGGATGGTTCGTCTGAGTGTCTTGGGGTCTGATGAGGGTAATGAGGTGGGAGAGACGATCGATGTCATTGGCTGATTGAAGTTCCGGGAGATCTTGCCGAGAGTACTTAAGGGGGTGTTGGTGTCGAGGAGGACGATGGCGGCTGGATTGCCGCTGTATGCATTGGTGGTGAAGGCTGTGACCAAGAAGAAAGGTGCTGCGTTCGTCATGTTATAGGAAAGATTGAGGGAGTGAAGGGTGCAGCGATTGATGAAAGATGCACCATGCGACCTCGCAACTATTTGTATTTCGAATTTATTTCCGAGTCACCGACAGGATTCTAGAATGACTCATTTAGTGAGAAATTTAAGCTGATTGATATCACCCTGGTGTTGCCAGAAGACTTGCGATACACTATGTGCTCTTTGTGGGGTTTATTCAAATGCTCGCACATAGCAGATAATCTTGGCCAAGAATAGCACAGCACTACCGGTGATCAACGAACGAGCGTTTATGGAGAGTATGTGCGAATGATAGCAGAAAGGTAACGACAACAAATGGGGATTGAAATATACTGCGAAAGCGTACTGTGAATCGCAAGTTGCAGAAAGGATACAGGTAGCCACTATCAATCACTATATACAAAAGCCTTACTCATTCTCAGATCCACGCCATTCAGCATCCAGCAGTCGAATTCCTCGTCTTCCTAACCGGCGTCTCCATTCCTTCATCTCACCTTGAACGCCAGCTTCTTGCGCCATCGTAGTCACCCCTTTCCGCAGCCACCGCACATCCCTAGCACGCAAGGCTGCAAGATCAGGGAGAAGAGGCAGGAGTCGTTCCAGAACCCTCCAGAACTCGGCTTTAGGTCGGGGAATGGATAATATTTTGAGATTATGCTTTTCCGTCAGGACAAGGGCTGGGAGTGGATTTTCCAACGAAAGATGGCGCAGATTAGGTGCGGAAGTGAGGAGATCGACTGGTGAGGGGTGCAGTCGTGTCGGCCATGATTTGGGCGTGAATAGTAGCAGCGACGCGAGTGTTCGGCCGTGGGTGCTGATGAATTCTGACACCAGGGATGCGGGATATGGGATGTCGTCGTATGGGGTTGTGGTCAGTTTCTGGAGGCCCGGGAGAGGTGAGTTTAGCAGGGCATGCATTAGGGGCGAGGAATGCATCGAGAGGAGAGACAAAACCCTCAGCTTCGGTAAGACTAAGGGGTCGAACGTGAGGATGGAAGAAAGGTCAAGCCCCGTGAAATTGAATTCGAGTTCGGCCGGGTCGAGTCCTTGACCGATTATCACCAATTCCTCGAGATTAGGACATTTTCGGAGCAGTTGTACGAAAGGGTCCTCGTCTGGATTAGAAGTAGGAGGCGGAACGTAGCTCAGTCCAGATAATGTGCGAATATGAACCACTCCTTCGCGTTGCGTCAAAGACTGTAGAGCTCTGCGGCTCAGGACGAACGAAGGGTTTATGTGGAGCGAGGAGAGGAAGGGTGTCAAGGGGAATAAGTCGGTCAAGAGGGAGTCGAGGAGGACGGCCTCAGCTTGGCCTGTGAAAGCCAACTCGGAGATGTCGAGTGTCTGTACCCAACGACCAGGGGTAGAGTAGGGTATCCGTCGGATAGAGTCCCATTTCTGGTCTGCAGAGCGTAGTCGGTTGTATACCTTTTGAAGGCTGGATATTTTAGATAATTGGATGGTGGAGTAAAGCACAGGAAGTGCTATTTCCTAAAGTTTCGTTACCAAGCGTCTCCTTAAGCACGATCCTTGCGGCGCGAAGGAGGAAATAGTAGACCCACATGGAATGATTTGCACACCATTACTACCGACCATGACCACGAAGAGTCCATCTCACCCGTTACCCCACATGCCAAGGCAAAAGAGATAATCTCCGTCCATATTTCAGATGGAAGTGGCTTCAGTGGCTTGCGATGGGGCAGGAGCGGCAGTAGTAAAAGTGTACCGGAGTATTGAGCATACGGTCTGGGACGAAGGAGAACTTGTGTCGTTTCCGCTGGGCTCATGGAATAGTTGACAGAGATAGTGGGTGCTGGGAATAGATGTTATATTGATGTGGGCTTTATAGTAGAGACCCTGAGAGGATCAGAGCATGGCTTGCGGTGCACCTGCACATTAAGGAGGTCTAAAAACACACGCAGGCTGGAACTCGGTCCAGGATCGTCTCGCTCATTGTCACAATTTGTACGTCACAAGGCGGGAGGCCGCCGCGCGCTTAGATCGGACGTAAAATATCTCTGTCCTTCGGACGTACAGATTGTGAAGACATGGGATTGGTACTACATTACGTAGAACTACTTGGTCCCTAAGATATCACCCATTTCATCCACGAATTTATCGTAATCGCTCTTCGATTTGGCAGCCGGAGCAACAGGGACAGGTCCGAATTGCATCTTGAGAGCACTGACAAGGTCGGGTCGAGCAGGGCCAGCTTCCGCTTCAATATTGTCATCGACCGACGGTGCGGCAGAACCCAGGGACGGCGCTGCGTTCAGTTTTGTCGAAGTCGAAGGATCGGAGCCAGCGGGCCGCTTGCGTTTCACAGCTGTTGGTACGAAGGATGTAGCCTCCTTCTTGAAGTCGCGCAACTGCGGAGCAGCAAATACGGTGGCGGCCGCCATTTCAGCAGCTGAGGTCGGTTTTGCAGGGAGCGAAGGGTTCGGAGTAGGTTTAGACGAGGATGACGCTGTACTTTGTCCTGGTATGGGCGGAAGAGACGGATGCGGAGGTGCAAGCTGGCTTGCCCGATGCGCCTGGAAAGTCTGATACGGTACAGATGATAATGGGTCCTGCATGGCGGAATTGCTTTGTTGCCGATGAGGTAAGAATTTTGGCGGCGGCGGTGAGAAAGCATTGGGAGGGAATGGGGGAAAGTTCGTGCTGGGGTATCCTGGATATCCTGGAGGCGGAGGAGGAGGTGGGAAATTGCCATTCCAGCCTGGTGGCGGAGGCGGTAGTGATGTGGGCCAATGTTGGCCATGCGGTGGAGGTGGAAGCATAGACGATGATGGGGCGAGAGGGAAACCCGGGGGAGGCGGAGGGGGTGGTGGTAATGAACTGCTGCCCATTGAGAAACCTGCAGGTGGTGGAGGTGGCGGAAGAGGAAAGCCCATATTCGAGGGGAAACCAGGTGGTGGAGGTGGCATACTAGTATATGACATTGTCTGCATGGGAGGGTATGGAGGAAACGGTGGTAGTGGTGGTAATGGTGCTTGCATTTCTGGAACATGGAATTTCGTTAACTCGTCAACGTTTGCAATTGAAGGACATACCTTCTTGACCTGGAAGAGGATCATCGGGCATGGGAATGTCGTCATCGTCGTTCACTTCTTCAGAACCCGGAGGAAGACCTGGTGGTAATGGGATATCATCTTCGTCTGTGTGAGTATGGTTAGATAGTCTCAATTCGAGACAACAGCAAGGATCTTTACCATCATCCATCTCCTCGTCGCTATCAATTTCGCCCGGTAGAAGAGCTAGCCAAAATCTATGAGAATCAGTTAGGCTACGAAACTGGAAGTGGCTCACCTCGTTCCTCGTACTGCATCCCCGGAGGCGCAACACCATAAGGATTCATGACAGGATCGAAATAGATACTACGCTCTGGATGTCGAGGAAGCCCGTTCTTCTTGAACAAATTGCGCTTCCTCTTTGTGGGGAGCTCGATTTCCGGTTCGCCTTCCTTTCTACGTCTATACACAAGGCGACGCTGTTCAGGGTGTTCCTCGACATATTCCGCCTTCTTCTTGTTGATCTTGTCCAACTCATCCTTCAGTTCAGCGAGCTTGCCCGGGTCGTCGCGGCTTGCTTCGAATTCCCTGATCGCGAGTTCAAGGTCTGGTTGGTGCTGATTATATCAACTAGCGACGGCGTTAAAGTACGATGCACCCTACCTGATGTATCCTTCTTTACGAGGGCAAAGTCGCGTGCTTTGGACCGGTCGTTCTTGTTCTACACAAAACCTAGTTTAGAAAGCGAGTGTGACCATGACAGTGAGGAAATGTGCCTTTTTGAGCTCCTTCTTCCTCTGGGCTTTGCCTGTACTGAATTGATAAGCGTAGAAGAGATTGGGGAGAGATTGTACATACGGAAAGCATCTGCTGGGTTGAGATTCTTCTTAGCCATGATACTGAGAGAGGAGAGAGAAGCGGTTCCGTGCACGTGCCTGGCTTTGAGTCATGACATATTTCGTCGAGCAGTCACTTGTACCGGTCCAGTGGAGGTCCTCCTTCCCACTGGCAGCCAAATCACCCAATGACTAGCTCTCCTGCCGCTCTACAGCTCCCAACCAACAACAGACTCAAGAAGATGCCCGCCAATCAGTCCTTGAACCATCTCCTGAACTTCTCGCTGCCTCCCAGGCAGACTCGCCCGTTATCTAGCTTACCCAGGAGGAGCAGGAAGACGGGCACGACACAGGGTGTTTGGAACAAGGAACGTAAGGAAATTCAGACCTCGTTGGACTGTATATCGATTATCTTATGTTGCGTGTAGGATTTGTGAATGCACAGTATCGTTTCGTCATGGACCCCACTGGCGATTACACTGTGCACTTTGCGGATCCGGATATGTGCGTATCTATTCTCAAGCTTTCTTGGATGTATCTTAAGCGAATGTTCTCTGGATAGCTTCTTTCAATGGCATGATATACTCCAAGTAATCATACCTCGTTCGTCGGCGCTGGCTTCCGCCGCGGCTAGTGGTGAGCTCTCTTCTCAGGAAGAGGGTTACACGACCTGTCCCATATGTCTTTCTCCTCCCACTGCGCCCCGCATGACCAAGTGTGGACATGTCAGTCCCTCCTCATCTACTTCCCTACTGGAGACCAGTCTGACCTTTCTCGGATTTAGGTGTTTTGCTTCCCTTGCATCCTCCACTACTTGAGCACATCGGACAACAAATGGGCACGCTGTCCTATTTGTTTTGATTCCGTGAACGAGAGGCAGCTCAAGTCCGTCAAGTGGTATGACGGGCCTGTCCATGCCGACGACCAGTCGGAAGTAACGCTCGGGGAAGGATCTTCATCATCCTCGACGCTCGATAACGCCTTCGAGACCACTCCCCGAGCGGGATCGTCTCTACGGATGAGACTCATTGAGCGTCCACAAATCACCACCCTTGCCCTTCCCCGTTCCCACACCTGGCCCTCGGATCTCCTACCCCCGCACTCGGCCCCTTTCCACTTCCTCCCCGACGTCTTCAGCTTTGCCAAATTCATGCTCGCCACCCCCGCCTACCTCATTTCCGACCTCACCCGCGACCTTGATGAGATCGCGGCTGAGCGCCGCATCTTATCAGGGATGAAAGATGCATTAGGTGTTATGTTCGTTGATGGCGCAGAATTCAAGGTTAGGGAACAAATGGCGAAGGCTGTCGCACTTGAGACGCCTGGTTTGAAAGGACAAGTGGAGAGGGCTAGACGCGATCAACGCGAGGTAGAGGAACGATTTGCGTTCCACGCGCGTAAGAAGAAATTGGCAGAGGCGGCGCACACCTCTGCTGCGATCCCTGCAGCAGACATCCCACATGAATTCCTTGCGTTACGTTCCAGCGGCCACACCACGCCCGCACTGTCAACCGCGCCAGCTGCACAGGAAGGTCCGCCTCGAACATTCCCTCAGGGCCGGAACCAACCGCGACAACGACGAAATCTGAACCCACCCCCGCCCTCAACATCCGCTTATTACTATTACCAAGCAGCCTCTGGACTCCCCCTATTTCTGCACCCTCTCGATATCAAGATCCTGCTATCGCACTACAGCAGTTACTCCTCATTCCCCGACACCATCACTGTGCGCGTCGACTCTTTTGCCGAAGGCACTGTCAACGACGACCTGCGCAAGCGGTGCAAGTACCTCGCTCATTTGCCGGACGGCGCGGACGTAGTGTTCGTAGAGGCAGACCTAGAAGGCGTTGTGGGTGCAGAAGGGCTGAAGAGCTTTGAGGGCCCGTTGAAGATGCGCACTTCCAGGAGGAAGGAGAAAGGGCGGAAGGATGATCGGGCAAAAGCAAGGTCGGAGGAGAAGGAGAAGGCGAACGTGTCGTGGACGCTAGGCGCGGTGCATGACGTGCCGTTTACGATGCCCGATTATCCGACGGAGGATTTCTCAGCCTTTGAAGAAACAACCTCCGTAGGCTCGCCGCCTCAATCCCAAACGCAAAGACCATCGACCTCGCCGGCTCAGGTCCCCGTAAGCGGTGCATGGGGTGCGAGGAGTTTTGCGTCGGCGCTGCATTCGAGCTCCGGCAATGGCAATGTGCAGGGACAGACAGGCGCTGGACCGCAGCATGCTTCAAGGACGAGTGCACAGCGGGCGGAGGATGAGTGGGATGTGGATGTTGCGTGGCATGAACTGGAGCAGAGGAGTGGGGGGAGTGGGAGCGGGCGGAAGAAACGGGGTACGAAGCTTGTGGTGTTGGGCAGTGGAGGAGGGGGTGCTCGACGTCGATGATCCTCAAGCAATCGCATTTCTGACTCGCAGGCGCTGTATTTTTGGATTCTGTGATTCGAAATCTTACATTTTTACAGTACTATACATACATACATACATACATCCGACCACTTTTCAATTGTCACCAACAACGCGCAGTCGCATAACCACACACATCCAGAAACTCATATACATACATATCCCTTTCGCTTTCCAGTGTAGCAACAGTACAACAAAGCACATGTAATATATTTATATCTAACTCGCTCTTACCGAAGCCGCAACGACAACACGAAAGACGGTAGCAGGGTTGATCATGCAGAGAATGGTATCCAGTCGGATTCATCGGGGAGACAGGTCGACGACAAGTGGTTGTATGCACCGTAAATAGATAAGCAAAGAAAACAGGCAACGCAACGGTAGAGAAGAAGCGAAAAACGCGCGCCAGAACTAGAAAACTACATGGATACAACATGGTACAAAGACACACACAAGCTTCACTTCAGGTATGTATCTACGCTATCGGTGTGGTCTCCAGGAACTTGGGATATACGCAAAAAGAGGTATGGAATGTAAATGTACGGTGTACGGTGCATCTTGTTGTTTTCTTCCATGTAAATTGTGAAAAAATTAACAAGAGAAGATATGGACAGACAAAACAAAAGGGCATAGCATAGCTTGTTGTATCGTAAGCGGTGGGGTGGTACGTCGTTCGTCGTAAATTGATAATTGAGGTGAACTGGGCGTGTTTTGGCTGGGGAGCGTACACTAAGTAGATCGAGGAGCAGGCGACTGCGGTTCGTTTTAGATGACTTGGAGATAATTGGAGGGTGCGACTGGGGTTGGATGATTCGTCAATGAGGGTTTTGAGGATGGGATGGAGAGAGACGTACTTCCTGCTGAGCCATCGGCTTTCCTTGCTTGCCACCATTTTCCTTGCTTATCCACGATATCGAGAATCTCGCCTTTCGTGAACGAGATCTCGTTGGGATCCTCGGTGTTAGCAACGTCTATCAACATGTCATTATAGTTGTCTTGACATAGCATTGGGGAAAGACTCACAAGCATACAGAGCTTTCGCTTTGTAAAGATAGGTTTCAGGTAGCTGGGCGGCAGCCGCTTGTTGCTGCTGTTGCTGCTGTTGTTCGTGATTAGAGCCAGCTCCTGAACCACCCGCACCAACACCGGCCATGAGCGGTGAACTAGGCCCGTTATCGACACCACCAATAGACCTAGCCTCGCTCGTCTGATTACGGAGGCTTCCCGCGCCCGTCTCGCCCATGCTCCTCGTCATGTTATCGTTCAAGCTGCCGCCAAAGCTGTTCTGGCTCCGCACTCCAGCAGGGTTCGGACTTCCATACGCGCCGCTGCCCAGTTTAGCGTCGTAGCCGTCGTGCGAGCCGATGCCGCCGCCGCCAGAAGCGTAGTTGGCTGGGTATCCGTTGCCGGCTTGCATGTTGTGCATGGAGGACTGGGTGCGCGTCCTGCGACGACGTGATGGGGAGCTGAGGCCGCCGTTACCCAGCATGTTGAAGATGTGGAGAGCGAGCGAGTCTTCTTCGGAGGTGAAGTAGAGGACCCAGACGATGTCGACCATGGAGAGGATGAGCCAGCCTGCGCCCATCGCGTTGAGGGAGGCGACGGGGGCGAAGATGCCGGCTGTGACGCCGTTGACGGCGAATACGATGGCTGCTGCGCCGAAGACGGATATTTGGAAGCGATGCATGGCTATTGAGTCGGTTGCGAGGGTGTACAGGACGCCGAGGATGAGGAAGAGCTGGAGGAAGATGGCGAACCACAGCGAGCCGACTACCACTCTACCGACTATTGCGAGGCGTTAGTCGTTGTTAAATTCATAGGAAATACGAGACTGACTCTGCGCAGTTGCGATGCATTGGGAAATGAACGCAGTGAACCAACCGATCTGTGACGGAAAAGTAAGCGCTCAAGTTGGAGAATACGGGAGGGTGGGCTCACGATAGCTAGTATTGAGGTGAAGAGGAAGAGATAGTGGGTGAGTATGGGTGTAAAGTCAAGACCTTCACTTCCGCGGGGAGGCATGATGTGGATATGGGACGAAGAGCACAGGCGAGCAAAACAGAAATGTCACACGTCCCTTGCACAAGCTTTCCCACGCTACTTTCAACCCAACCCTTGCGGCCTCGTCAGACTGCACAGCGTTCGGACATCCACTGACCCTTGATTTACCGTTAATAACAGCGCTGGATTATTTTGAGCAGAAAACGCCATGGCATAGTGGCTCTGCCATGTCGAGGTTGTCGGTGTACCCCTATCATCAAGCGCGTCGGTAGAATGCCAACTCGCATGGACACCAACAATGGCACGTCATTGTTTGCGGGTCTAATTTTGGCAGAAGTTTCTCATCAGCCATCGGGCGCCCATACATACTCCTGGCTCTGCGTGCTGTTGCAAAGATATCGCATGCAACAATCTTCATGTTGCCCGCAACAGGTCTTGTCAGTTGCCTCGTTCGTGGTCAGCGTGGCAGCTTCATAGTGATTGAGGTCTGAGTAAGGACTGTTGGCATGCTGATTTACTTTTTAATAGGATGTCGATACATTGAATCTATCGGATGCAACAAGTTCCGCTGATATTTAGGAGTTGCTGTTGCTTGAAACACCAGCGACGAATTTTCAAGCGGTCCTGAAGTGCTACTCCTCGGCGGCCCCGTCAATATTCTGACAATGTTGACAGCTTCCTACCAGGAATAATTCATCTCCCTGATGTACTTCACTGAGTCAAACAAGATATGCAAGAGTATTTTAGAATCGCAGGGTTTGTCCAGAACATCAAAGATGTATTTGCTCTCCTTCGTGGTTCCAACACCAAATTATCGAAAGTCTCGCTCAACATTTCACGGCTTTCAGATACAGCAATTTCTTGGGTGACTTATCCCCGATGATATTTCCAGACTGCTTAGTACTCGAACCTCCTCTCAAATACATGTAAACCGCGCATCTTTCCCTTCACCTCATAATGATTCTCGGAAGTGTACTTCATCTCGAAGCCATTCTTCAAGAACACCTTCGCACTACCCTCGTTGCCAGTGAACACATAAACCAGCATATGCCGCACCCCCATACGCGGAATGGCCCACTCATGGAGGAGAGTGTCGACGGCGTCTGTCATGATACCCTGACGATGGTGGCTGGGCGCTAAATAATCTGATGAAACATTTATTCTCAGCTCGGATGTTCCAGTCATGTGCGTTTGACACGTACAGCCGATAGTCCAGATTATGCGACGATCGCCTACCGCAAGCGCTTCGTTGTCTTGTTCCCGCTTTGCCTTGTTCTCCCAATCGACTCCGTTGAGGTCCATCAACTCCCCCAGTGGACACCTGTCAATACCCATGTTACCGATAAACACGTCCGTTCCATCTTCTTGAACTTCGCGGATGGTAGAGAACGGACAGTTACCAACGACTTTAGGTACAGGGTCGTTTCGAGCTTCTTCGAGCTGTTGAAAGACTTCCTCGGCAGGTGGGATGATGAGGTTCAAGAATTCCTTCCCATCCTCTACATTTTAAGAAACAAATTCGTCGTCGGCTCTCCAGACCAGAGGTAACGCTTACTAAGGGTATATGGGACCGGCGGGTGCTGCAGCCACTCGTGTACTCGAGGGTCATTCAACATTGGGACGAAGCATGGTGCGTCTTCCCACCGAGGAGGAGTCAAAATGATGCTCTTGTGGTGGCGCAGACGAATGAAAGGCTCTTTCGTCTGCGGGTTGATTTCCAGAGGATGAAGCTGGGGGTTGGCCATTCTAAACTTTTGTACAGGTGGTAGCTGGATGGCTTAAGCGGAGAATGACTCTAAAGAGCACTTATATGGCGACAGTCTCATGACTCGACTCGCTTTGACTCGACACATCAATGGTCGACAAAATCGATAACACTGCATTTTTCTTTAATAAGCCCTATCATAGCGGAACACTCTCCTACGATTCATACCTCCATTCCAGCAAATGCAGACCGCGCATTTTCCCTTTAGCTTCAAGCAGATTCTCATAAGTTCCCTTTATCTTGAATCCATTCTTCAAGAACACCTTCACGCTGCCAGGGTTATCGGTATACGCGGAAACCCACATGTGTCGCACGTTCATCCGTGGGATGGCCCATTCGTGCATGACGGTGTCGACTGCGTCCGACATGATTCCCTGGCCGTGATGGCTGGAGACGACGAAATCTGACAAGAACAAGATATCCTCGCAATTAACATCCACCTTGACCCGATCAACTCTAATTCGTACCTCCCATGCTCCAGATTATATTGGGGTTGCCCACTTCGATGGTGTCGTTCTCGTTCTGCAGCTTTTCCTTATTTTCCCAATCCACCGTCCCGAAGTTCATCAATTCCCCATGCCTACACCTCATTAACCCCAGATCGCCAATGAGCATATCCGTCCCGTCCTCCATAACCTGTCGAATAGTCCTCACAGGACACTCTCCCACAATCTTGAGTTCCGCATCCTCCCCCGCATCTTCCAGCTCCTGAAGCACTCGGTCAGTGGCTGCCTTGGTGCCTTCCAGCCATTTCACGGAATCATCTATCTTATAACCGCAATCAACACTCGACTCATACTCGGGAAGAAATTGACATGCCCAGGGTATACGGAAACGGGGGTCCTGCCAACTTCTCATGTACCAGCGGATCGTTCATAGGCCACAGATAGCTCTCTGCGTCATTCAAGCGCGGAGGAGTCAAGATGATGTTGGTATGCTTCCGCAGACGCAGGAACGGCTCTTTCGTCGTTGAATTGATCTCTAGCGGACGGAGTTGGTGGTTCGACATTGACATCACAGATTTCGCGCGCGGGGCCGGTGAGGGTTTGTTGATGAAGGTAGAGAGTGCATTGTGATCTTTGTCGTCGTTTAAGTAGAGGCTCACGAGTGTGGATTCGCATGACTCCCTACATCACTCCGGTGATTGATCAGGTTGATCCTGGTTGATCTCCGGCTTGGTTTGTCCGTCGGCTTATTTAAGCATTTATGGGCGTCTATTAGTGCTGGAAGACGCCCAGCAGTGATGGCGGTGTGGATCGACGATCTGCATTATTGCCGGATCGAGAACTGGCGCTTCGATTTGGCGAATTGCCCGGGTGCCTGGACTCGATAAGTGCCTTTCAGTCTCCAAAACAATGTTTTGTGACGATGTTGTATTTATTAAGAAATCACCCAAAATTATGTATTGTATGGGATGATTTAACAACGTTCTTCGTGGAGGGCATCCAAGATATCTATGTGTTCCCTATATACCCTGCAATAGGGTGGAGGCGTTCTTTTCACAGATTCTTAAAGTGCCGTGAGTTCCCTTCATCGCTGCAACAAGCGTTCGAAGGACGCCCATTCGAGTCACAGCCCACTCTCAAGAGGCGCATCCGTTATGATGCCATTCCCATGGCTCGTCGTGAGGTGGACTCGGAGATGAGTCCAAGAGTCAGGCCATGTCGGGATCGCGAACCTCGGAGCCAGGTGTACCTACAAGACTCCAAATGATTCCGGGGTCTCCATCTGAGTTCCTGGATTCATCCTCGAGGTGCGATTTGCCTTCCCAGTCGATCATAATTTTTCAGGCCTTCTTCGTAACAGAATCACATAAGACATTCCTCATGTCATTCTTTCAACCCAAAGCTCGGAGGCTGGCGGGCCAGCTTTTTACACTTCCGAAATATCAGACTCATCCAACTCTCGGAGCAGGGCGTCATTTAGCGGATGGTGTTTTCGGAGCCGTTCCTCTGCATCGCCTTTCGTAAGGAGTTTTCGACCTAGATGATGGATGTGGCTTCCAATACATGGGAACCCAGTGAGGTACAGAGTGTGCGAGTCACTTTGGTAGCCGTTGCGGTAGTCGGTCGAGATGATCGGAAAAGAGATCATGTGATCTGCATCCCTGACCTACCCTAGATGAAAAAGGATCGATAAGACAAGGATTTGTCAACTTTGAAACCTTATCCTCCCTCGTCAACGGCAGAAAGTGCTAGCACCCTTCCTGTCCAGACCCCCAATCTCCATCGTCGAGGTTGTTCTCATCCATAATCTTTTTTCTATCTGCTTTCTGTAACAGCTAGACAACATGGTGTACGTCTCTAATCTATATTCTTCCTTCCCAATGTCCTGATCGATGTTCTTGATCGTCCAAAGTAACTTCACCGTAGGTGAGTAATCAACAGAAATTATTGTTCATCGAGCACCACTAACGTACGCTTCTTCAACTATGAAGATCAGATCCGTGGGCTCATGGACAAGCCCACCAACATCCGTAACATGAGTGTTATTGCTCATGGTGAGTAAATTTTCCGAGATCACAATCGCGCAGGGAAAATAATATCCAACATCGCAGTCGACCACGGAAAGTCCACCCTCACGGATTCTTTGGTCTCAAAAGCCGGTATCATTGCTTCGTCAAAGGCTGGTGACATGCGGTTTACGGATACAAGAGACGACGAGAAGGAGCGTGGTATCACCATCAAATCAACCGCTATCTCCATGTATTTCGAGGTTAACAAGGAGGATCTTTCCGCTATCAAGCAAAAAACTGAAGGTCAGCACTCTATATATATCCGTTGCATCGCTAGAAATTAAATACTGTCTTTGTGTCCGTTTCTAGGAAATGAGTTCTTGATCAATCTGATTGATTCACCCGGTCACGTCGATTTCTCATCCGAAGTGACAGCTGCTCTCCGTGTCACCGATGGTGCCCTTGTCGTCGTCGATTGTGTTGAGGGTGTTTGCGTTCAAACAGAAACCGTGCTCCGTCAAGCTCTTGCCGAGCGTATCAAGCCCGTCGTTATCATCAACAAGGTCGATCGTGCCCTTCTTGAGCTCCAAGTCGACAAGGAGTCCCTCTACCAGTCCTTCCAACGTACCATCGAGAACGTGAACGTCATTGTCTCCACCTACCACGATGTTGCTCTTGGTGATGTCCAAGTTTACCCTGATCAGGGTACCGTCGCTTTCGGTTCTGGTCTCCACGGATGGGGTTTCACCCTCCGTCAATTCGCCGGACGCTATGCCAAGAAATTCGGTGTGGACAAGGACAAGATGATGGCCAAGCTCTGGGGTGACAACTTCTTCAACCCTGCTACTCGCAAATGGACTACCGTCGGCACTGGAGCCGACGGCAAGCAGCTCGAGCGTGCCTTCAACTCCTTCGTTCTCGACCCCATCTTCAAAATCTTCGATGCCGTCATGAACTTCAAGAAGGATTCCATTGCGCCCATGCTCGAGAAGCTTGATGTCAAGCTTGCCGCAGATGAGCGTGATCTTGAAGGCAAAGCCCTCCTCAAGGTCATCATGCGCAAATTCTTGCCCGCCGGTGACTCTCTCTTGGAGATGATAGTCATCAACCTTCCCTCCCCCGCAACCGCTCAGCGCTACCGTGTGGAGACTCTCTACGAGGGTCCCATGGACGACGAATCCGCTATCGGTATCCGTGACTGTGACCCTGCTGGTCCTCTCGTCCTTTACGTCTCCAAGATGGTGCCCACCTCCGATAAGGGACGATTCTACGCCTTCGGTCGTGTCTTCTCTGGAACCGTCAAGTCCGGTCCCAAGATCCGCATTCAGGGCCCCAACTACCTTCCAGGAAAGAAGGACGATCTCTTCGTCAAGTCTATCCAGCGTACCGTGTTGATGATGGGTCGTTACATTGAGCCGATTGAGGATTGCCCTGCCGGAAACATTGTTGGTCTCGTCGGTATCGATCAGTTCTTGTTGAAGAGCGGTACCCTCACCACCTCAGAAACTGCCCACAACATGAGGGTTATGAGGTTCTCCGTCTCTCCTGTCGTGCAAGTCGCTGTCGAAGTCAAGAACGCAGCTGATCTGCCCAAGCTTGTCGAAGGTCTCAAGCGTCTTTCCAAGTCAGATCCTTGCGTGCAAGCGTGGATCAACGAAAGCGGAGAGCACATCGTTGCCGGTGCTGGTGAGCTGCATCTGGAGATTTGCTTGAAGGTTTGTCTTTTTTTGTTCGATTGACCGTGCCAATTCTGATTTCTCGTGTGCTGCATTCAGGATCTGCAAGAAGATCACGCTGGTGTCCCCCTGAAGATCTCCGACCCCGTTGTGCCATACCGTGAGACCGTCAAGGCCGAGTCCACCATCGTTGCTCTGTCCAAGTCCCAGAACAAGCACAATCGTCTCTTCGTGAAGGCTCTGCCCGTCGACGAGGAGCTTACCAAGGCCATCGAGGCCGGCAAAGTCAGCTCTCGTGACGATTTCAAGCTTCGTGCCCGTGTTCTCGCCGATGACTTCGGTTGGGATGTGACTGATGCCAGGAAGATCTGGTGTTTCGGCCCAGACACAACCGGTCCCAATCTGTTGGTCGATGTGACCAAGGGTGTGCAATACCTCAACGAAATCAAGGATTCTTGCGTTGCTGCATTCCAGTGGGCGACAAAGGAAGGTGTGTGTTGCGAGGAGAACATGCGTGGTGTCCGTGTCAACGTTCTCGATGTCACTGTAAGTTTTCGGCCGACTATATCATTAGATTCGGGAATTAATGGCTTCTTTTCGCGTTAGCTGCACACCGATGCCATCCATCGTGGAGGAGGACAAATTATCCCCACCATGCGTCGCGCTACCTACGCTGCCTGCCTGCTCGCCAGCCCTACGCTACAGGAGCCCATCTACCTCGGTATGTGACGCTTTGATTGATATTGCAACCAGGATTAACATCTGCGTTATTAGTTGAGATTCAGTGCCCTGAAAACGCCATCGGTGGTATCTACAGCTGTCTGAACAAGCGTCGTGGACAGGTGTTCAGCGAAGAGCAACGACCTGGAACGCCCATGTTCACCGTCAAGGCCTACCTGCCTGTGTCCGAGTCCTTCGGCTTCAACGGTGAGCTGCGCTCGCATACCGCCGGACAGGCGTTCCCGCAATGTGTGTTCGATCATTGGGAGACAATGAACGGCTGTAAGTGTTTCATGAAATTCATTGAGGGCGGATGTTGACTGACGATTACTTGCAGCACCTCTTGAGAAGGGCAGCAAGATGGAGGAGTTGGTGACGAAGATCCGTACGCGCAAGGGTCTCAAGCCTGAAATCCCTTCGCTTGACACATACTACGACAAGCTGTAATGAAGAAGGATATGATGTACTCTGTAGATACATGAATTGATATGAGAATTGTGTGCATGGCTTGGCAGGGATGTGTGAGAAAGTGTGACTGTGACTAGTTTCGAATGGAGTGCGCTCTGGAGATGTGTCAAATATTCTTTCTTTCTCTCTCTCCATCCTTTTATAACAAACATACTTCGTCTTCGCGCACTCTTCAGCTCATTCCTCGCTTCGCTAAGCATCGTCTACCCCACTTCCTCCGTCCCAGGGAATCACTATCCTTTCACAATGGCCGCTTCGCTTTCTGGCTTGTCTGCTTCAGTTACCCGCATTCTCTACCTCACAGGCTTTCCTAAGGAGCTCAAGACAAAGGACATCCAATCTGCCTTTTCAGAGTACGAGAACCTCACAGGCGGCTTCAAGATCAAGTGGAGAGACGACACAAGCCTCCTGATTGTATTTCAGGACGCTGCCGTTGGTGAGTTAGATCTCATTATCCTGCGAAGGGGCCGCATGGTCGACCCTGGTTTCCTTCTCCCTCAAAACAATGCTGACCGTGTGTCTTACAGCCAAGCGCGCTTATCTAAACACACTTGCCTTTCCTCCGCCGATTCTTACGTCGTCAAGCACCGGGATTTCAGCTACAATAAAGCCTTACGATGGCCCAGACGCTCAGTCTGTCATCCAAACCGTCAACTCACGAGGGCAGCATAACCCCAACAACGCATCGCGCTCTCATAATCCACGTGCCGCATCCATCTCCGTTTTCCCAAATGCCCGTAGCTCCTCTGGCTCCATAGCGCTCCCGAACAATAACCATCGTAACATTAGCATTGGCGGTCAGCATGTTTCTATCCCGGAGCATATGCACCCGAACGGCCGTGAACCCTCGCCGACCTTGCCAAACCTCCCCTCTCACCCGACTCTCAACGCACTCATCAGTTCCTCGTTGGGGGAAGCGGTTGCTGGCACGAGCTTGACTATGCCCTCTGATCCGGCTATTTTGATGACAAGTCTCCAACAACCAGAGTCCGTGAGTGGGCCGAGGATTGGCGATCCCGGAAAGCGAATGCTTGGGGCTGCGTTAGGAGTCAGGCACCCTGGGCTTGGCCCAAGAATGATGAACGGAGGAGGCCACGGTGGAAGTCCAGGTTCTAGCCCTGCGCAGGGTAACGGAGTCGACCATACAATGAGGGAGATGCACAGAGCGATGGGAGGTCTCGTCGTTGCCGAGTAAACCTTGATCGACGATACGCTCTTCACGCTACACGGTTCTGTCTCCTAGGCCCTCCTTGTCATATAGGTACTATGCGGTTCTCTTCTTCTCTGTATTCTTTGTAGTTGTTGCTAGTAATTTTTCCCTTTCTTTCACCCCGTTTCGCTCTCGCTCTCGACACCTCTTCCTTGAACTCCCTGTGATGAGATGAGCGAACAAACGAGGAGCAGCTGGTCCCATCTTTTACTTCGCGCCTTGATCGAATTAATACGTACATTTAGTACCGATACTTCGTAGTCATGTCCTCTCATCAGATATACGATAATGTATACTTCTCTTTCACTCGTGATTGCGCAGCTGTGATGAGGACAGCCTCAGCACAGTGATTCGGAGTCATTATTCTTGCAATGGAATTGTATTTATTGACGACAATGTCTTACCGGATTTAAATCATACCCCAAGAATAGGACAATCACCTGTCCTTCTCCATCAGCCATCTCTCGACGCTCAACGCTCAGTATGACCCAGCTTGCAGTCCCCCTCAGTATGACCCCGACTAATCCAGATAGCGACACTTCGGGCTTCCCAGCAGGCTATTTCATCGTTCGGTCAGTTGGGTCCAATAGGCTCCTTGATGTAACCAGGGACGACATTGAGGATGGCACGGAGATTGCCCTGTGGCCCGAGAAGGAGAAGTCGCTGGTCGAAAGTATGTCGTTATCTATACCTTCGAGTGCATGTAGTTACCAGCTATGCTTTCCTATCTGATTAGGCTTTCGAAATCCTGAGACTAACAACCAGGTGCGTAATTCCGCTCGTCTTCCGAGATCTATGGGCGCTGAAACTGGATATCGTTCATTTGGGATAGGTTTTCTTCATTGATACTTCTGGAGCGCTATGTTCGCGGTCGGCTGGGCATGCTATCGACGTCGAAGGTTTGCGCATGTATTTGCTGCAAGCGTGCAGATATACTGACTCCCGTCGACACCATCAGATGAGCGTCTCGTCCTCCGTCACAGACGACCCGTATCGCTCCCATTCCCAAATGCATACGCGCACCCCCCACCCAAGTTCTCCTACTCTGCAAAGACAGGAGAGATAACAGTCCACTTCACCTGCGATCCCTCCTATCCCCCTCCAGGTTCTTCCTCCCAAGCATGGCAAAGCAAGACCTACCTGCTCACCTCTATCCCCATGCGCAAGCCCCGCACGCTGATTGACGACGCATCCGACTTCATCGCCTCCAGCATCCTCACCCCCATCTCCTTCCTGACCGGCGCACCGCCGCCGTCCCCTGCGCGCCCCGATGCGGTGTTCAATGGGGATATTGATCTCACTGAGGACGAGCTTGTGGAGGAGGAGCGAGGGGATGAGGCCGAGGTGGACGATGCGGCGACTTGGGGGAGGAGGGTGAGAGTTGTTGGGGTGCAGAAGAAGGAGAAGGATATGATGGATTTGTTGTTGTCGGAGAAGGTGAGGAATCGGAGGAGGTGGGTGGTCACTCCCTTGAGGACGGGGAATGCGAGGACGGCTTCGTAATTATCGCTGGAGCCTGAAGGGTGTGTTGAAATTGAAAAAGTGTAGCATGTGTACTAGAATTCCTGAGTGGCTGGCATTCGCGAAACGCTTTTTCTTATCAGCCATTATTATGTACTTGTTTTCGAGTTTTGTCTGCTTTTCAACTTCATTCTTGCTTTATCCTCCTAAAGATTTCGGGTCGCGGTTGTGACAGTTAATCACTATGTAACGGCACGTGCCTACGCGGTAGGTTGGTCATTACGTCCTACCCGTTTCCTTCACTTGCCAATAGATTCACTACGGCCTATTGAACAAATACATTTCAAGACTACAAAATGTTGTGCACCGAGAACTTCACAAAACCAAAAACGAAGACATTCCAGGTCCAGGCGATTTTGATGACGCATCGCAACACTTCACGTGTTGACGCGCCTAAATTAGGTCACGGTGGTGTCACAACTGGACGTGTTGCGCATTTACAAATCACCATCGGACAGCACTTACGCAAGCTCTCATATATATACCTCAACATCGATACCCATCTAATATACTTCCTCTTGTCATATACCACCAGAACATACCAAAAACTAGGGGCACGATGCCTGACATTTTCGTGCAATCGTTCACACATCTCACGGACAGACACAACGCCGACAAGGCGCTGGATATCTTGAAACGCGTTGCTTCTCTGGTGAAACCAATTATGAGGAAGCATAGTTGGGTTTTACCGGTTCTTTCTGAGTTTTTCCCTGACAATACGAACTTGCTTGGTACGTATCCTCAAACTATCGCATTTCTCCGACAGCTGACTGATCCTCCATTGACCATTTGTACAGGACTGAGTATGCCATGAATTGCTTGTGATGAGGCAGAAATTTACCATAGTCTAGATGTGAATATGGGCCAACAGATTCTTGTTCGCTTGCGTCCTGCGCATTCTCCCAACAGCTTCCTGCCTGAAGAAGATATCATCGGAACAATGCTACATGAGGTATGCCACCCGCTGTCCTCAACCTTTCCCACTCGTTGAGTCCCTCACGCTACACAGTTAACCCATAACGTACACGGCCCACACGATGACAAATTTTACAAGTATCTCTCTGGACTTCAGGACGAATTCGATGCTCTACAACGGTCTGGTTATGCTGGAGAGGGTTTCTTCTCCGCAGGAAAGCGATTGGGAGTGAACGTCTCCCATGATGTTCCACCACATATTGCGCGTGTCAAAGCATTGGAGGCAGCGGAGAAGCGTAAACAGTTATCTCGCGTTCTCGGCGGGGGACGCCGACTTGGAGGCCTCGGACAAAGAGTAAATAGTCGACTGAGTCCCAGGGAAATGGCTGCACGGGTATGTCATACTATCATCTAGTCAGAAGTCTCTTGTACTGATACTGTTTATTTACTGCAGGCTGCAGAACGAAGGGCCCGTGACGAGAAGTCTTGTGCCTCAGGTGCGGATGCTCAACGTGAAGTTCAGAAAGCGGCATAAGAAAGCACGGAAAACAAGGTCATCGACTTGACCTTGGACGATAACGAAGACACCCAATACCATGGCTCAGATTCAGACGTGATCATTGTAGAAGATGTCCACCGAAAGCCTAACGCCGTCGCTAGCTCATCGAAACTGCCGTCATCAAAATCCAGCACGACACCGACGGTCCCCAAGAGCTCTGGGAAGGGTATTTCAGTTACCAAAATTGCGAGTAGCTCCTCATCAAAGGGCAGTCACGGTCCTGGTAGTACTCGTGACCCGCCGACTAAGGTAGTCGAGACCAGCATAACCACAAACCACGCGCATTCCTCATCCCAGGCAGACTGGCCTTGTCCGACATGTACGCTATTGAATCCCGCCACGGCCACGCAATGTGGCGCGTGCCAGATGCGCAAGCCCATTGAAGAGCGCGAGGGATGGACATGCCATACTTGTTGGGAGAGCGGATTGCCAGACGATTTCTGGACGTGTCGCTGGTGTGGTACAGTGAAGTTGTCCAGTTGATTTCTTTCTCTAAACCAAATTAACTTCGACGGTCTAACGCAAGCTCAACAAACTGTTTGGCTGGAACAAACTTGGATATGACTATTGTACAACGAGTAAAAACTAACGATGGTATACAGACATTTCCTTTCCTTTAGATATTTCTGGTATATTTATGTATGATGTTGTGGCCATGTAATCCGGAATAGTATGACTTTCTCGCAGGCCTCCCGACCTTTCACCGTCTCATTGAATGAGGTCTCTTCAAAACCTGCTTCGACGACTTCAACCAGAAAGGATTCTGTGCGTAAAGTAAGCTGCAATCACGTACGCCAATCTAGAAGAGACATGCCCCGCGCAAGTGCCAAGAATCGAGCAAGAGTGCTTTCGTTTCTGACCGCGATGGCGAACAACGCAGATCTACGGTCTGGTACCCCTTTAGGTTCAAGGAGAACCTTCAACGTCCCAACCAAAGCGGGGACCAGAGAAGGGTCGTAGACCTAATGCCCATTGAATTGACGAATTCGGACACGACATGGTAAGAACAGAAAACATACAACATCAGCGCCTAGAATGATGTCAGGATTAATCTTTTCGTTGACAAGAGACGTCATAGTTGGCAGGCGTTCAGGTTCTAGTGACGCAGACCAGTCAAGCTCAGTATAATTTATATCTGGATGCGACGATGAAAGATCTGTGTCAAAGGACGGGCTATGTTGAGAGTATGTCGATAAGGTAAGATGAGCGGTCTCACTACAAGACAAGCTAACATTATCCCGACATCGAATGAGGACCTCATCGTTTATGTCTGTAAGCCAGAGCGACCCAGACGACGATGGTGATATAATAGGTAAATCTAGAGGCGGGGGTCGATTTGCCGCCGTTGAAAGGTATTGCAAGCTTCCAACAACAATCCCAAGGAAACCTATTCCAGAACCGAGTTCTAGAACGCGTTCAGATACAACCAGCTCTGACGGTTCAACTCTGTATCACATATTTTGAATAGAGCATGCGACGCAAATACCTGGATGCAAGATCAGATATTGCGAGAGCACAAAGCTCGCGAACCATGTTCTCAGGCCTGTCGTCCCACTCTCGATAGTGGTCCGCGATTCTAAAAGAGTTGCTCGGTAATACGTATCCGGATCAACATTACCAGATTTTACGACATTGCAGGGGTCGTTGAAGTCCCAGATATGGGTGATGTATGACGGAGATGGAGGGCCTCCACTGAGAGGAATGCCTCTACCAAGCTGGGAGCGGGAATTCTTGTCAGACAAGCCCCCGACTCTGAGCTTTTTCAGTCGGATCTTACGGATTGATCACACCAAGGAAAGACTTACGGGCCAGCGGGAGGAAGTAAAGCAAGATAATGGGCGTAAATCCGGGGATCTATTTCAAAGTCATCGTCGTGCTACGAGGATACACCAGTATTCACGCCTGTTCGCAGTATTATCTTATGAGATCACATGCCTCTGCGTCAGTATACGTCCTTGACAGCTCTTCGAGGTTTGCAATGGCCCATTTCCAGAATTGTTTCTGCCATTGGGTGGAAGGTGGGTAAAGCTGGCAGTGTTCGCCGAGTAAGATGCTATTCAGAAGGAACTCGTTTATTTGGGTTGGGGATAGACTAGACGGAAATTCGAGGGCATTTGGAGGTGTCAAAGAGAAAAAACCGCGCAGAAGTGCAAAGAGTTGATAGTTCATGAACAGGAAGATCCAAAGCTATGGCAATCTAATCGCCGCAAGTACATCCCACGTTGCCAGTGTTTGTCTAAACACGTGACCGTACCCAAAGTCATTCAATTTTTTTCGCTGGCGCAATTCCCAAATGCTCCCTCACCACCGTTTGGCTCCTGCCATTAAGCCATGTCTGCGCTCTGTCTGGCGCCCAGTTGCGAGCACTTCAAATGTGCTGCAACAGCGAGAGATATCTTCCTCGCATCCTCATCATGCCAGACACGCGCCTGAGCCTCAAACTACAACAGAGGCAGATAATTTGACAGAAGCGTCGGCCGACAAAGATGGCTTTGAGGAGATGATGTCTCAAGGACAGTCCAAAGGAACTGGGCCACAAACTTATCGACAGTTCCTTGAGAAGATTGGATTCCAATACAAGCACGCTGAACCCCAGAATTGGCTCGGTGATAAAGTAGTTGAGTTCGTCTTACATTCATTTCACAGGCGACAGCGGGCTGATGTTTTTCTCTACAGCCATTTCCAATGAACCCCACGTTCAAGCCTCCACCGCCGATATCAGACGTGCAACGGAATACCATGTATCGTTTGTTTATGGAGAATCCCAAGCAGAACAATGTCCGCCATCTTTCGAAGAAGTTCAATCTCAGCCTGAAGCGTGTCACCGCCATTCTGCGGTTGAAAGGACTGGAGATGGCTTGGCTCAAGGTTAGTGTTCTTCACATATTCTGTTTTCCTTCCGTCCAGCAATGCGATGGATTCGAATGATGCTTTTAACGATTAGTCTTAAAGACACCTACATGGTTACATCTTTTCATGTTAACTGACTTCCCTCCCTCTTCGCATCTCTCACTTTTCTGCACTTGCTAACTCTGTCTCATTCTCCAGGTACATAATGGTTCACTATCTCTCCCCACGTAGCTGACCTAGTCTTTCTGGGCACTCTTTCTTTCTCAGGAGGTCAGTCTCTTTCTTATCCAATCTTTGCCCAAACTAGTTCTGTGGTATCATTCGCGAATTGGAAGACATTCTGTGGTGCCTTACATTGCCCAGGATTTGGATATAACCGCTTCAACCCCATCTGATTCATTTAATATATTGCTCTGCATGCCTCGCACCTCGGACAGAACCTAATCATTTTCCATTCATAGGGCAAAACTCTTCAGACAGGTTTCCAAGTTGGAATGGAAAGACTGCTGAAAGCCCAGACGCATCATGCCGCAAAGAAACTGGATGCACGCTATTCTGATCCTCTAGAGGTTGACGAGGTCAGGTCTGACGTACATCAAGCGGATATGCTGGAACAGCATGAAAACCGTGACGCCGCTCGACATCGGTACGAACGACTGTACTGGGAATCTACTCCGGAAGATGGCAGGGTAAGTCCCGCGAAACGTCAAGCATCGGAATCATCCTAATGTCTTGTACAGGAACCTATCGTTCCAGGATCACTGGTTCACGCAGCCCGAACAGCGGAGCTGAAGCACATCTCTGAGCAGGCGAAAGCCAATGCTAAATTCATGACCCGCGTTCCTGACACTGAATTCATGAAGAGGCCGACGCAGAAGATCTTGACGCTAACGAGGGAGGCGGGTGCCACGACGCAATTCGTGGACGTCGGTGCTACCTTCATGGATTTGGGCGAGCGAGTGAGGAGACTCACGATTTCTCAACGCAAGTCAAAAATGCGGGAGAAGAGGGCTTTCGAGAAGAAACAGCGGTTCACGCGACCCTAGTCGTCGTATAATTTATTAAGTAGTTAGAATATAATCCCATGCTCGTTTACGAGACTTTTTCATTGCACAATTGTTCCTTCTAGCCTGAGGTCGTACACTGTAATCCGGCCGAAGAAGTCTGAGCTCTCTTCGAACACCAACTTGACGCCAGTGACTCCGCCATCGATTAAATCTGGCTTTGTACACTCTAACTCGAAGACTTGTCGCCGATTCACATCTTCCGGATATATATAGGTCAGGGCCTGCCAGTCCTTCTTCGCTGCTTCATCTGAACTCATTGGAATGCAAACGGCACATCGTGTCCCAACGAAACCGCCTTGGAAAATAATGGATAACCGCTTGGGCATTACTCGCTTGGTAAATCTAAATTGAACGAATTGAGGCAAGCCCTATATGGCGGATGAGCATCTAGTTTGTATGATTATCGGGGTAGGAGAGGACCTGTTGTGATGTCCAGCATGTTTCTGGGCTGTTGTCAATGAGATTTTTTTTGCCGGTCGACTTCTCGAGTGTCGAGCTGACCCTTCAGACGGTGTAGGAGATCAATCAATTTTTGGTTATTAGGGAGACATCAAGACATACTGAATGGTCGTCTCCTGGTCGAGGATGGAGGTGAGCTCGCCGCTTGTCATGACCGTGCAGATGAGATTAGACTCATCGTGAGAAGATGAATGGGGCATCCTTTACGGTTGGTTTACGGTGTTGAGGTCAATCTTGAAATCCCTCCTGTCGTCCAACATGTCTGCAAATTCGTGCAAATTACCTAGTTGGCTTACGGTGGCAATCAATTCCGACAAACATCTTAACAACGTCCAGCGCGTCCTTGCAGCTCGAGAATATAAACGCCTAGCCGCTCGTTCTGCATCCCAGCGACAGGCCGAAGCTGAAGAAAAGCCTTCATCTCCATCTATCGCCAGCCGTTCTCTAGCTTTTCTTCGTCAAGAAGTGAAGCCCGAACTTGTTCAGCACTACTCCGTCGTTGTTGCATCGAACGATGTGAACAAAGGAAAGAATCGGTACGTCGACGTTCAGCCATACGACCGTACCCGCGTCGTTGTGCGTCATGGACATACGTTACCTGGAACTGGGGAGAGCGACGGGGAATGGCAGGGGAGGTACCTCAATGCAAACTGGGTTTTGGAGCGATCCGGGCATAAGTGGTGGATAGCGACGCAGGCACCTTTGAGGAACACAGCACATGCCTTCTTGAGCCTTCTGCTTCAAACGGATGTGCGACCTCCGAAGCAATTGTTGGGCCTGTCGACCGAAGAGGAACCTGCCCAAGCTTGTCGAGTAAGGACCGTCGTACAACTAACGCAAAACATTGAGAGTGGACGCAAGAAGGCGGATGCATATTTTCCTGGCGACGTTGGAAAATCCATCATAGTACCCTCCGTATACGATGGGTGTCGTACGCCGGCTCTAAAGGTGACCCTTATCGAAAGCACAGTCATAAGGGAGGCGCATTGCATTCAAAGTACCGTATCTATTGTCCCCGTTTACCGGCCATCTCAGCGCGTTCGAGACGCGCACGAGAAGGTCGAAGTGGAGGAAGAGGAAGATAACTACGGAGAAGCGCGGGACGATGAAGAGGTCATCTTCAAACACATGCTCTATGTCTCGTGGCCTGACCATGGTGTCCCAGACGCAGAGGACCGCGGCAGTCTTCTTGCGTTTATACAACTTGTGGAGCGCACCAACCGTGATGTCTCCCATTGTTCAGTTCATCGTGGTGCATCTCCAGACCATGCATGCTCGGAACTCGACCCTGACCCACCCATCATGGTTGGATGCTCTGCTGGGATTGGGCGCACAGGATCCTTCATCGCTATCTCGTCTCTTCTTCGCGGAGTAGGATTCTTGCCCCCGCCAGCGCGGCCAACTTCTGAGACGGCGATTCCTAGTTCACCTTTGGGTCCTCTTCCTAGTGAGATCAAGGACGATCTCGTCGCGCAAGAAGTCGATTCTTTACGAGAACAAAGACCAGGCATGGTCCAGAGGCCGGAACAAGTGTCTCTGATCTATGAGGTTTTGGCAGACGCATTCTCGCAGAACTCGTAGGTGCGCTTTCGTTGACCCCCCGCATCTCCATACCCTCGCGTACCTGCTATTGCCGGTGAAGTCCATTTGATGATCAAATTGCCGATGGCGCACTTGATGATCGATGTGAGCACTCAGTAGTGTTGGCAACAATTGCGCCGCCGTCCAACTTCTCCATATGCCACAAACCAATATCAAATGAATACCACTCTAGATAAAGTGGGAAGCTAAATTTGGCTGATGTTAACATGGATCTTTGATGATAACCTTGTTTGTATCAACTGACTGTTGGCAAGAAAACGACGTGAGTACATAAAGGGTATTCTAATGAGCCGGACGACCGTGCAAAGCATGAGCTGGGTGTCTGCGAACGTGAGTGACAAGTATAGATTATCAATCGGCAACAGGCCCATAAATCTTGCACTCCAAGAATGTAATCTCCCGCAGCCTGTTGTATGTTTCTGGCCTCTTCCCGTAACCTACAATCTCGTCTATATCATCTTCTTCGCCACCTTCCTCAAACAAAAAGCATGTCTTTCCCAGCCACCGTTGAAGCGATCACAATACCCAGTGTATATCTTATCTTCTTGTAGATCCTAAACCACCCCTGACTATAAACCCGGCTTATGCTTGCAGACTGGTCCAATTGACATCATCCAGAAATCTACCGTTCCATTTCCGAAGGTGAACCCTGGCGATGTCGTTATCAAGGTATGTTTAACTCCTAATCTTATCTCAGTCACACTGTGTTGATTCCCTCTAGGTTGAATACTGTGGCGTCAACTTCATCGATACCTATTACAGGACAGGCCTTTACAACTATAAGGAATTCCCTGCCATCCTTGGGAAGGAGACAGCCGGAACCATTGTCGCTCTCCCTACGGACTCAAGTGTTCTGAATAATGACACCTTTAAGCAACAAGGATTTGCAGTAGGTGGAAAGGTTGCTGCAGTGCGTCATTCATATCACACCTGAGTCGTCAAAGAGTATCAAACTGATACATGATTCAGGACTTTCTTGGAACACACGCTACATATATCTCTGTTCCTTGGAAATTTGTTTACCCCGTACCAGCATCGGTCTCAACGGAAATCGCCGCCGCCGCTCTCTTGCAAGGTATCACTGCAGTATCCTTTTTCGAAGAGGCATACAAAGTCAAGAAGGGAGACACGATTCTCGTGCATACGGTCGCCGGAGGCCTGGGACTACTCTTCGCACAATTGGGAAAACGCGTCGGTGCTACAGTAATCGGAACGACCTCCACCCAAGAAAAGGCGGATATTGCCAAGAAAAATGGAGCCGACCATGTTATTCTTTACCGCGAGGAAAATACTGTAGATAGGGTGCTGGAACTGACAAACGGCGATGGTGTCGATGCGGTCTTCGATGGTGTAGGCAAAGATACGTACGTGCTATGCCGCTACTTGGATGAACTTATCGTAGAACTAACTTTTTGAAAGGTTCGACGGCAACTTCAAGCTGCTAAAGCGCAAGGGTACATTCGTGTCTGTCGGTAACGCGTCTGGAGCTGTGGACCCGTTCTCACTCTTCAGGCTCGTTGAAAAGAATATCAAATTGCTGCGTCCTACGTGAGTTTTGACCTTCATATAGTATATCGAGATCGCAGCCTCAATTTGTCTTCTTTCCAGGATGAGCAATTACGTCTACACACCAGAGGAGGCTGCTCACTACGGGAAAATGCTCTTCGGCTTGATTGAAAAGAAAGAACTCAATATCAAAATCTTCAAAGAATATGCTTTTACAGCTGAGGGTGTCCAGGAGGCGCAGAGGGATCTTACTGGTGGGAAGACGACAGGGAAGCTGATTATCAAAGTTGCGTAAAGAATTTCGTGTAGTAGTTGGAATTCACAATACAGTAACACTGTCGATTGTCGTATAAGAAACATCTTCGGTACACAGGTGTCAAGGTCGTGCTTTCGATTACGAGCTGGTGCAACGTGATATGTCGATGTCGAAATCATAATCCCAAGTAGAAAATCAGAATTGAAAAGTCTATACTCGATACAATGCGGAATTGTCAGTAATTAACATATTCTAGTATACAGACAGAGATTGCTTCAATATATGGTCGTTCGTGAACGTCAAGGGGAATCCAGCATCGTGGTATCGAAACGTTTCACAGTGTCAACTACATCCGACCCTTTGCGAGCGAAGACCAGCTAAATGCAAAAGTGACATCAGTCAAATCGTTGTGGCAATAGAAGAATGTAGACAAACCAGATATGGGTTAGCAGTCGAGCCAGTAGTGTCTGCTAGGACCTCGTCTTTCGAGACGACAGTGACGTCGGAATCATTGTACTTGAACCAAGAGTCGGGCGATTCTGGAAGATGTCGCGAGTAGAAGAAGTAATGACCCCAAGAAGGAGAAGAACCACGATGGATGAAGACCGAGGTAAGCTCGTACGCTGCTTCAGTACAATCTCGCCAGATTGCCTCAAGCTCGTCCTTCAGCACATCGGCGCGAGCGCGTAGCCGATCAATTTCGCTGTGGACCCGTGCCCGCTCGTCTTCGAGCTGTTGAAGGAGTTCATTGTCTACACCAGGTAGCGATGCATCCTGCAGCCCGGATAGGAACTTCCGTGTGTGTTCAAGGGTGGATGTAAAAGGAGCATCCTGGAATGCAAAGGTCAGAAAACGTTTCGCTTTAATTGAGATCACACACTTTGCCATCGACAAGCAACCGAACTCGATCTCTGCAAGCACTTAGTTCGGTTTGAATTGCCTTGGACTTGGCCTTTTTGACTGGATCGGCCGTATCCATGAAGCGGTCCATGTACAGGTTTTCGCCAAATTTGACATATGCCTGGGATTTGTAAGGTTGCAGGGTTTCGCGGTTGAATTGGACTCGCTGGAGTAAAGTTTACATCATACAAAAGAGGGGCAGGATGGCATATTATTCACCTGTAGTTGAATCTGCAAGACCGGTGGCAGGTCGACGAGACTAACTTCCATCCTGGCTTTTCGGCCCTCATACTCGACGACATCATCAAAGTAGCCACTCAAACCATCATATATGTCGACGCCGTCATTCGCAACA
This sequence comes from Crassisporium funariophilum, assembly GCA_014925845.1. NCBI lineage: Eukaryota > Fungi > Basidiomycota > Agaricomycetes > Agaricales > Crassisporiaceae > Crassisporium > Crassisporium funariophilum. The sequence goes on from JACGCL010000001.1 coordinate 1,079,598, forward strand.
TTTACGGGAAGATGTGAAAACAGGTCTTCCTTTTCATGGATTGACGCGCGCGACTGTTGCCCCCCGTCAGCACCAGTTAAGCGTTGCCGAATTTTCCCATAAAAGAGTCTAACAGTTGGTAAGAAGAATAGTTCATTTTGTGTGTGAAGCTAATTTACCTCTTGACGACGCTCGTTTTGTCCGTGGTCTCGTGGATTCCGTCAAACTTAAGTAAGGCTGTCTCAATTTGAAACATGCAGTTGTCCATACACTCTGCAACATCGTGTTGCTTGCCTGAGACAACGGTCAGTTCTGGCGCAACATCAAATTCAAGGGCACACACCAAACATCATGGTCGAGTCGGAAGTAGGTTCAGCCCGCTTTCGAGGAGGAGGAGCAGGCTGTGTAGGACGGTCTGCATGCATAGTGGAATCTCCGTCCCGGTCTATAATGTGGACCTTCGACGATGAGGCTTCTGGTGATTGGTTGCTTTGTGACAATGTCGGAGGAGAGCCTGCGTTGCGATGGGATGGGACAACAACGAAACCGTCCTTTTCTTTGGGTGATTGTGACAAAGGACTGTCAACGTCCATTTCACTACGTTGACGGTCGAGATCACGAGGCCTCTTTCCAAGTACAGAGTTAGACGACTTTGGTGATTGCGAGACACACGAAGGTCCAAGTATCGACGCCCGAGATGGACCGTCATCGACAAGGGTAGCATCAGTATCGTTGGAAGAGTCGGTTCCACCCTTATCAACCTCGTCTTCTTCCTCGTCTCTTGATGTAACAAGCGCCAGCTTGGCCAGTTCCAATGTTGGAGTCACAGCAGCAGTCTCACAGTATTCAAGGTTGAAAAACAATTCAGCGAGTTGATTGATGACTTCAGGTATTTTGTTAGAGACTCTCGAAACCAGCCAGTTTCTATTTGAAGGACTTACATTTCTTGGAGCGAATAATCTCACGTCTGGTGACCAACCTTCCACCGACGCGATGTCGCTTGAGATCTTCATCCGATAGCTTTTCATCTTCCAATGCCTTCACATCCAGTTTTGACATGGGCTGGACTGCATCTCTAAGATCTTTGATGGTATAAAAATACTGCGAGGAATAATCAAACATTGGGAAACTGCAGTCGAGAGAAACCCCACCTGCAAAAGTGAATTGAGATAGCATGTGTTTCCTAGTTGATTGAGGCCTCGGGGCAGATCAGGTCGAGTTGGGGCGACAATATCCCCAGCTGAATCGAGTTTGTTGGAAGGTTGTTTCGAAAGCGGTGGAATAGATTACGCACGATCTAGTCCGGAAGAGACGAACTGCCGTAGGCGTTCACTGTCCCTCACTTCAGCGATGACCATCATGGCCTCTCGCATTTTCTCAATCTGCGAAGGTGTTTCCTCGAGCTTCATGCAAGCAACACAAGCACAGGTTGATAAGCACAACAATGAAATAGCATAAAGATTGACGCACTCTCATATTGTAAACGGTGATAAGCATGTGGTCGTCTACATCCTTCGGAACTTCCAAGGTTTCGTAAGCGCGGATAGGGTTCATGTACTTGTTTTTGCCAGACTCCCAGGCTCTCCTCAACCTTATGCTACTTCGACTTTCAGCTAATATTCTGAAAGCCTCGTTTGCAAGTCGGTGAGTTTCAGACCCGTTTTCATGGTCCCGCCACGATCTTTTTATGGTATCTTTCCATGCATTCTCCACGAAGTCGTCGGGAATTTCATCATCATAATCGACGCCGAGGACATGGTCTGCCCCAAATCCAAGGGTTCTGGCGGCTGTATCGATATCTTCCAGCGTAAACCGCTCTCGAGACTGTTCCATCCCCAACAGCTCTTGGAGTTGGGCGGGACAACTTCCATACTCCTGCAAATGCTTTACGATATTTGAGAAGTATGTGAAATATTTCGGAGTGTCTGCGGGGTGGCAGCGGCACTGAGCGAGATACGCAAATGCCAGTAGATCTGAAAAAGGGTGAAGGCAGCTATACGATTTTTGGGAATGATAGCTCACCTGCCGAATAGGTAGTAGGAGTGAGGCCAAGACCTCTCCATGACCCTTCAAGGGGCCGCAAAGCATCTAGCATGGTATCGGAAAGACCTCCTCTAGGGACTGTATGCCGATGAGATATACGACAGTGTTTGAAAATGAAACCACGAACTCTGATCGGGATGAGCTCCTATGGCAGTTTGATACATCTCCCTTGCACTATCTAATTGAACAGCAATCTTATAGCCTTTCCAATCTTTGAAATGAGATGCTTGGGAGAGTAGATAAGGGAAAGAACTAGAGCAAAACCAAAGAGATTACCGTGCAATCGTTTGAAGTCTGCTACCCAAGCACCAAATTCCACCCACGCACGAAGGAGTTTTCGTCGGTTGAGTTTCCCTAACGTAGTGGTGTTATCGGTGGAAGGTGGTTTGAGAGTGCTGTCCCGCTCTACAACTTCTTCCACGAAGCCAAGAAGTTCGAACATTCGTTTGCTAGAGGTGGTGCTCGGTCCCAATCGATGAACACACTGTAGCAGCATAAAACTCACATATTCGGATTCCAGCCTACTTTTGTTTGGAAACCCGTACTATGAACCTTGATCATGCGATTGTTACCCCTCCAAAGTTTATTCTCAATTGCACTGTCGCGTCACACCGGATGAACTTCAAGAAGAAGCATGAGGAGAACTGAAGACTCACATCATGAAGGTTTCAAAGGCAAGAACGACGGCATGCTCGCCGGTTTTCCCGACTGGTGGACTGCTCCGCTTGTCCCTTACAAGTTCTTCGATGTGTTTCTTTGGAATGACCCCTGGAATGATCCCAGACGCAACGCAGTAGAAGGAGCATTGACAACAGACGTAAAGATCAAGAAGCTTTCCTTCCTCGTCAATTGCTTGCCCTTCAGCGGAAAACTCGACATTGTCGGCCTTGATTGCGTTAATGTTCAGCTCAGTGGGCATGATCGTGCCGATTCGTCGCTTCTGTTTCACGCTTTCGAGTGATGCCCATTCATCTTGACGAAACGGCGGGGTAAGCTTGTGACTGTCCACTGCTTTCTCGTACTTGTGAAAGTGATGTGTCTTGTTCGTCTTCCCGAATGGTTGTTCTCCTTCTTCAATGCATGAATTGATGCGCCTGCGACGGGCCTGATCAGGAAGAGGGGGACTGGAGCTGTCTAGGAAGGAATAAGCTAGAGGGGGAACAACAGAAGATGCCTTCCAACTGAGAATAACCCAGCCATTGTCTTTAGGGCAGTAATAGGCATTTGGGTGTGGAACTGATGTCCTGACTTCATCTTCTGAGGGAGGAGGAGTGGCAGCATCTGTGTGAGTGGAACTCGAAGATCCAGATGTCGATGGACCTGATGATAGTAGTGGGTCCTTGGCTACAGGGCCGGGCGTCGGCGGTGTATGTGATATTACAGGAAGGATTACTGGCGCAGACACGTTCACAGAGAAAAGCGAATGATTGGGATCGTGCAACTCTTCTGCAAGAACGGGAGGAAGCACCCCAAAGCCAGGTCGTCGGCCCTTCTCGCGCTCTTCTGGATTCCACCAGCACGTTTCTTCCCGATTGAGGCGCCCGTCGATGGTAAATTCAAGGTCGGTTCGATTGGACATATATGCCATAGAATCAAAGTCCAGTGTATTGCCCGTGTCTCCACCACCTCCGCCCCAGTTTGTGTTTGTTATGGGATCCCAGCCAGAAGAAGTGTGATTCGACCAATGGTTCTCGTCAGTTTGTGTTTGCCACCCGGGCCAACTCCCAGTTTCCTCTTGTGCTGTAAGATCGGGCACCATGTTATCATCCTCTACAATGGCATCTTCGACAACCAGCTCGGGCTCTCGAAATCCAGGTGAATTGTCAAAAGACGGAGAGTCGTACTGTGGTGGATCCGAAGGCGCGACATATGCAGTGAAATTCGATCCAGGATTTCTCGGCCTGGTGGGTAGCGGGGGAGGCTTTGGGGTTACATAAAAGCTACTTGGCAGGAGAGGCGAAGAGCTCAGAACAGGCGTGCTTGGCCTTTGCGTACCCACAGGTATTCCGGGGGTCGGTAATGGACGCCTTGCTTTGGGAGTTTCTGAACTGTCCATCTGGAGGCAGTCTTCGTGATGTAGCAGTGCATCAACATTAGATTGACCTTGCAAACAGTGCCCAAGGGACGTACATATCGAGGGTATGATACTATTACGCCCAGGTAATCGATTCGACAAAGATTGACTTATGATATGGCGCCGTACTGAGCACGTCGACGCTCAAGTTTTGATGACCGGGACACTAAGTCGTGCTCTTCACGTATCTTATAGTTGAAGAAGATTTCGCGTCGATTGTGATCAGTCAGAACGAATGGATCATGGGTTGATCATGTAGAGTATACAGCAGAACAGCATTTGCCGGAAGGACGCAATACAGTGATGAATCCTTACGTAATCTTACGGTATAGCTACTCGCGATATGACTTTGTTCACTCTCTATGTCTTCATTATGCTCAGAGGAGCGATTCACGTATCTCAGAGGAAGTCTAACGGTATGGTGCAATGAGTATGCGAAAAATAATGCCAGAGGTTGAATGGGGACTTCAGTGTATAATCGATCGTAGAAGTCTCGGTTCTCAAATAGAAAAAGATCACTAGTGTAGGTTGTGAGGCCTTGCCAAAGCTCTGTATCTGAGATATTCTATGTTGACACCGCGTGCAGGCGCCTGTATGGTCATTGATGATGGTACCCGTAGCCGCTGAAGATAAAATATGATCTGGAAAGGCAGGTAGAAGCAGTAGGTGTGTATGACAGCGAAGAATATAATTCGATAGATATCAAAACTTGAGGGCGGACGACAGCGACGAATGCAGAAGTTGGAACCAGATTCACATAGCCTTCCAGAGCCGACATATCTGTCCCCATCAGCTCGGGTCGCGGACGCTCGTCGTACACGATGACAACCCAAGTAGTACAGATCAAAAGGGACCGCCCCTTTAGCTAACGGAAGAACCTACTATGTCATACGACGGTGAGCACTGGTGAGATGCCGGCTCTGTAACCACAAGTGTATGGACTTACCTGCCTGGGCCCAAGGCTGGAGAGTGAGAATCTTACCCGTCTGGGCAAGCTTAGGGACATCGACGAATACATCCTCTTCACCGTCCTGCTTGAAGCAGAGCCTGATGCCTTGCTCAACAACGTAAGTCTCCCATCCGAGATCGGGCTTGTGGCCTGCGTCAATGGACATACGAAGTGTCTCCTTGAATTTGAGGTGGTGCTCCTCCTATCTGCCACTAAACACACAAAAAGGTCACTGATGGACATGTAATTCCCAGTTCAAACAAAAGGTTGACGCGGGTAACCCGCACTATGGATTCTCATACATGACCAGAATTGACCCAACGTGGATTCCATCGTGACAGTCGAAGGGAAGAGGGACATGAATCTGTGTATGATACTCGGATCGCTCTCCAAGCAAAAGGAAGTGATCCGCAACCCTGTCTCGAATAAGCTTGGAGAAACTAGAGAGCGGGATCTCGGCGCAAGCCGCTTCAAAGCTTTGGATTTGCAAGCATACCGTTGAATTGATGGTTTGCGAATATCTCAGTCAACGTATTGACACAGTTTCAACGACGCTGAAGTCAAGTTCTAGGCGCTGCCACGTTTGATGGATAGACGTCGAAAGCTTCCCTGACGATGCAACCCGAACAAGTTAGTTCTTCTGTAGGCCCCAAGATGAGATAGCCAGAGGTACGTCTGTCATACAATAAATTTATGCATATGGTCCATGTCGGACTCACCTTGGGGTGGTTTTAACATACCCCATTGTTCATCGGAGTTTCTTGTCATTTTCAACTTCCTGGGGCGTAGAGGAGCCGAGAAGGCACATATCAATCGAGATGACGGCTGAATAGCATTTCAGATATAAGTCAGACTGTCCCTCAGATCTGTTGTTGACGAGTGCAGTTTGAGCAAGGGGATGTCCCATGAGGAGACAGAGATATAGCGCCAACCCCTCTTTTTTCAGGAGTATCATTTAGCACAAATTAGATAGAAAGAATGGCGAAGAATGAAGGAATGTCGCAAGTCTGTGAGAGTGGATAATGAGTTGAAGAAGATATTGTCGTTGGATGATATCTCTCTGATCAATCGAGCTCAAGACCATTGGACCCGATGGATTCTGCGCACAAAAGCATTCATCTCAACATATCATCCAACGCTTTGGAGACGAACATACAGATGATTGACCTCAGCCATCATCAGCTACTGATGGAGCCTCCGAACCTTTGCTTGAATCTGTGGATATCGAGCCAGACTCGTCTTGAGCCTTGGAGACGTTGCTAGCAGCTGCCGTCCCCTCTCCATCCCCCAGTGAGGCCAGAAGCTGGTCCAGATTCTCCAGCATGCCATCCAGCTTTGACTCCATTCCTTGAGCCATGCTATCAGCACTAGTCAGACGATGGAGCAGCTCTGCGACATCATCTCCTCCAAGCAATGATGGACTGCCGGAGAGCAACTTGGACATCTGGTTTATGTCCTCTTCGATACTATGAATATTTGTTTGAGCAGCATTGAGTGCGTCCTCATCGATTGCATTTGCAGAGTTATTTGGAAGAGATGTATCCAGGGACATGATGGATCGAGGACAAGCGGTGGAGCTGCCGAATTCGAATTCCGCCTCTTGCTTATGGCCTTCCTCCAACCTTACCTTGTATCCCTCCTCAAATCCTTGCCTCCTTCACCAGTTGCACAGGCTGAACTCAATGAACTAGTCAAACGCGTTCTAGCGGAGTCTAAAGACAAGTCTTCTGCTGATAATCGAAAGAGCCATTGGGAGTATCTCTTGAAGAATGAGATATTTGAGCTAGCAGTACGTTCTCGGGGTCATTATTACCAGGGCGTCTATTGATTAGATACTCGTCTCAGGCCACAGAAGGGCAAGCCCTGAAACAGGAGGAAGCAAAATATCGCGATGAATTGCGCGACAAGTTAGACCTTGTGTTGACGTTCACGGAGAACGGTATGTAGTTTGCACAGCATCATGTTAGCGTCTAAATGGATTGACGGATTGACGACCTTCTTCCACTTAGATGCCTGCGACCAGACCTTTCCCTTTGTAGTCCTCCAAGACCTTCTTGAGACCCAGACAATTGCATCATGCTCCCATATATTCTCGTGGATTGAAGCTCGTGCAACAAGGCTCACAGAAGGAATGGTGCCACAAAAGGGTAAAGCGCTCATCTTACTGCGAACATTGAACGACCTCCTGCGCCGCCTTTCGAAGATGGGCGCAACCACCATATTCTGTGGTCGAATATTGACGTTCTTGAGCGCCGTATTTCCTTTGGGAGAGCGTAGCGGTGTCAACCTTCGCGGCGAGTATGGTCCTGCCTGGGAAGGAGTGAAGTTTTCGGAGAAACCGAAACACGACGACAAGGACGTGGACATGCAAGAACCAACACCCACAGAGCCTAAAGGTGAAACTGTACCGGACGGTGAACAAATGCAAGTGGACGTGAAGAAAACGCCTGTACCTCAGACTCAAGCAGAAAAGAAAGAGGGTATGTATCTGCGTTGAACATCTTTACAAGGACCATGCTCACACGAATCTATTCAGAGTTCTACAACACTTTCTGGTCACTACAATCACATTTTTCCAAACCTTCAATTTTCGCCAACAAGGACACATTTGAGAACTTCAAGGAAGCCGTGGGCAAAGTTATGCCCGTCATCAAGGAAGCCACCGCCAAAGAAAGGGCTATGATGGGTAGCCGAAGCGGTGCAGGAATTGCTGGGACGTCAAAGAGGAAACGAGAGCCTGATGAAGAAAGTAATTCAAATGAGTACTTCTTTGCAAAGTTCTTGACGAGTCCAGATTTGCTCGACCTCGAGGTACGTAAACTCGGTTTGCCATTTTCAATAGTACGTTGACTATGTGTCAGGTTGCCGATACCCACTTCCGCCGTCAATTTCTGTTTCAACTTCTCATTCTCTTGAACCACCTTCTCAGCTTTACCAAAACTGCCAAGGCGGCTTGGACGACCCCACGAAATCGCTCACTACAAATCGATTTCACCCTTGAAGAACCAGACGCGCAGTGGGTTCAAGACTCGCTGAATAAAGTGATCGAGGAATTGCGCCAGACAACTCCGAATGGAAGAACTTTTGCGGATACCGTCAGCGTCATCCTTGAAAGAGAGAAAAACTGGGTTAAGTGGAAGAACGAACTCTGCACACCGTTTGACAAGGAACCTTGGTCTCAGGATCTAGATGGAAGGAAAGTAGGGTTGTTGGAAGCCACCCAGGCTACCAGGGAGCGCATGAGAGAAACTCCACCAGATTGGAAATGGAGATTAGGTACGGCGGCTCTGACAGAGATATGGGAGATGGGATATGAAAATCTACGGGATTTACAAAATCCATTCCAGTACGTATGCTTTCAAGTGATCCATCAACTGCTTCTCATGCAGTTTATTGGCAGGCCTGGTGATGTCAAAGATTTCGTCAAAAAAATCAAACTCGAAGACAACAGAATTGCGTTGCGCAGACAGAGATTAGAAAGAATGTCAGCTATGGCCAAGGCGAGAGCAGCCGCTCTTGTGGTTGCGGAGATCCCAGCACCGTCACTAGTGGTAACCCCAGATGACAATGTGGCCAAAATCGAAAGCCCTCCTCGTCCGGATTCTTCTGCAAACACTTTGTCCACTCCTCGGTCTGTTACCGGGGTAGGCAATTCTCCCCTACACCCTTCTCTTCCGCCCAAACCTGGCTCTCCATCAAAACCCGCATCTTCGTCGCAAGAACCCGTCAAGATTGCTGCGCCTACGCCCATTGTCGCGCCTACACCGGCACCGGCACCAGTAGCCGTAGTTCCAGCGACTCCTGTTCCACCCGCTGCTCCCACCCCTGTCGATGATGAGATAGCTAAATTTGAGGAGGTAAGTGCCACGATTGACAGAAACACAAGGTTCTCATTCGTTTTATCAATCCAGAACAAGCAACGGTGGGCGTGGCTTGCGCTCCGGACGGCCCGTGATCAATACCTTCAACATTTCGGGAAAATAGGGACCGGGGACATCGAACTCCTCGCGCTGGAGATTGAGAAGGAAAAAAGTCTTAAAGGGGAAGATATGGTTGGCGGATTGACTGCGGAGGAACACGGATCTGGTAGCCCATCATCGGCGACAGTGTTGGCGAGCGAAAGCGGTGAGGGGCTGCAAGCAGAGAGAGATGGAGAGGAGATTTGAAGACGGACGAATAATGAGGATGTAACGCTAATAACTCTGTCTAATATTAATTGCTTGATGATCATAGTTGCCAGTCCGCTGAATATTCCGGGCGACGAGAAGGCTACACAGCTGATGCGTATATGTAAGGATTAAGGAAGAGAGCCAGGCGTAATTATCAACTATTGGCAGGAGCTAAGATGGGTGCATCAAAAACCCTTTGAGTGAAACTGCGAAGGAGGCTGCGTAAGTTGTTGGTCGCGAATGTAGTGAAACTGCTTGGTACCCATTGGAACCCGCCGTTACATACTTGTGATCGGTTATGGAAATGTGATCCGATCTTCATAAGACAAGACAAGATATAGCGCGCCCATTCCGTGACACACTTCTTTTCGAACTTCTCTTTCTTGTTACCCAGAATGTCCTCCCTCAGAGTATGTCGACGCGTATTCATCCTTGTAATATCCTGACTGGATTGATCAGAATGTACTTGTAACAGGGGGAGCAGGCTACATTGGTACTATGCATGCTTCATCCTACATCAGTTCACCTCCATAGTTAACCGTAATCCTTCTTGCAGGTTCACACGTCATCTACGTTCTTCAAAAGACTCGACGCTACAAGGTCATTTCCCTCGACAATGGCCACAATTCCAAATCTTCTGCCCTCGACCGTGTATCACAATTATCAAAAAGCGAACTGCCAGCAGATGCTACCGATATTGAACGGAACAGCACCGAGATCGACTCGCATAAATGCGATCTTACTCAGCCCGATCAGATTAGAGCTGTTTTCGAGAGATACGGCAAAGGTGGCATCTGGGGGGTAATCCATATTGCTGTGAGTCCGTTATACTTCCATCGATGAAATGGCCGACGAATACAGCATCTATAGGCGTACAAGGCTGTTGGTGAATCGACGGAAGTTCCCTTAACATACTATGCCAACAATGTCGCTGCCACTATCTCCCTACTTCAGATTATGGGAGAATATGACTGCAAACGGATGGTATACTCTTCATCCGCGACCGTATACGGTACCCCACCCATCATTCCCATCCCGGAATCAACTCGCTTGCAAGCTGATAGTCCTTACGGAAAGACTAAGGTGATGTCGGAAACCATCATTGATGATTTATGTCACTGTATGTCTTCTTCATCTCTGACTTAATACACCAATTGACATCTGGAGCAGCGGATAAAAGCTGGCGAGGTCTCTCACTACGATACTTCAAGTGAGTCATCTTGGTCTGAGCTACTTACTCCTTACAAACGAACATTATGCAGCCCTGCTGGAGCTCACCCTTCTGGATTAATTGGTGAGGATCCCCGCGGCAGACCTGGAAATCTGCTGCCATTACTGGCACACATGGCGGTTGGACGTGTCAAGGACGCGACACTTAAGGTGTTCGGCAATGACTATCCCACACCGTGCGTTATTCACTGTATCGCGTAACGCTCATCTCATCCGTCTACAGGGATGGAACATGTGTCCGCGATTACCTCCACGTTATGGACTTGGCTTCTGGTCACGTCCTCGCCTTGAATGCATTGGATCCAGAGTCAAAGATTTTTGATCCAGAGGCACCCGCCTTCTTCAAAGCGTACAATGTTGGGAAAGGCAAAGGAGTCAGTGTCCTCCAGATCGTCGAAGCTATGCGCAAAGCTACAGGTTTCGACTACAAATACGAGATCATTGGCCGGAGGTAGTTATCCTTGCTTTGACTTTTTGACACGACCCTCATTGACACCTTCTGCCAGACGTGGTGACGTTCCTGACCTGACTGCCGACCCAACTCTTGCGGAGAAAGAGCTTGGATTCAAGGCACCGGCAGATCTCGAAACAATGTGCCGCGATTTGTGGAATTGGCAGTCCAAGAACCCTCTGGGATATGGCGAACAGTGATAGGAACGCGTTCGATAGAAATTGGTTACGCGAACAAGGATGGACTTTAATTCAGATCTAGACTCCATTTCACAACCAACACGTAGTTTGGTCACAGCTATCTATCACCCTTGATTTATCCGTTTCGTTCTCCCTCTGTTGTTAATCAAGCAAATGAAGCTATATCATTTACTGTCTTAGCACTTCCGCCGCATCGATCATGGGGAACATACATGCGGTATGCATTAACCACTATTTAATTGAAGACATCCTCACCTCTGTGTTCTGCAAATCTTCCTTGAAAGTGGCCTTCTAGTAAGCCAGGTTTTATCATTGTTGGTGCTATATTGGTGACATCTCGAATGCAGGACACTGTTTTCCCATCAACTCGAAACAGTGTGGCGGCGGGCGACACAATAGGCGCGCGTATTATCCCCTCTTCTGGCTATTGTTTATCCTGGATTATTGTTTGACTTTTGCCCGTTGACCGAATGTTACTGACTCCAGCGACACCCACTTGTCTAAATGGTGTAATGTCAAAGGAACTTTCCTTGCCAGAGCGAAATCACTTCCTTTTGAAGTCCATGTGACTTCGACACCACTTGCAAGCGGTCCATGTCTGTCGGAAGAAGTCTTATCCATCTACACACTTGCGAAGCTTTGATAACCAGCGTGTGGGTGTCGTATCTCCACCCCAACGTCACCTCTGCTCATGTCACCAGACACTCTTGCGTTTTTCCCAGGTTCGGGGTTGGTCCTAGGAGTTCCTCGAATCATCCGTGCATTCATTGAGGCATTATCAAAACCGTTCCCATGTGAAGGGTCAAGGGAAGGGTCAGAACCTCCTCGAAAACAGATTATGCGCAAACCTTTCTTTCCTGATGGAGACTTTAGCACTCGCGAAGCTGCACGTAGTGTGAACATGAGAGCTGGTTCAGTTCTCCTCAGGGCTATGTGTAAAAATGACTGATAGACGCGGTTCACTCTTTCCGGTCGACACTTCTTGACTATATATACAGACTTCAAGAACTCAAGCGTTCCAAGAAGCTGGTGTTCTCGACCACGATGGCCTTCGGAATCCTTGGTGAGTCCTTTGTTATTCTCTATAAGAAAAATATACTGAAGCGGATCTTTTGCGATTTGACAGAAGATAAATATCTGCATGACGTTCCAGGGACAGCCTTGCTCTCCGACCTGGGGGTTGTGCGTGGTCAACAGGTAAATAAATATTCTTATGCTTATATCTAGCTAATTCTCCTTCTCAGGTTGTGATAGATGGGGCTACCAACTTGAAACGGGGAACAGGCAGACATTCTCATATCGTGCTTATTCCGCAGCCTTCGGACGATCCGAATGACCCGTTCGTTTTGTCTATATTCGGGATCACCATCAGTTCTCTGAAAAGCAAATTGACCATTAGATTAAATTGGCCACGCTGGAAGAAAGAGGCATGCTTTTGGACTCTGTACGTGAACTTGACTTGAGTGTCAACACCTCAAGCTGACGTACGTTTATTGATTCAGTGCATTTGCCGCCACACTCGATGGAGCGCTTTCACCCATGGTCGGCCCGGGTTATGTACTCTTGTCTAACCAGTTCGGCGTTAGTGTTGACGAAGTGGCCTCGTCGTTTGGGTCGATATTGCTGGGACTTTCCTGTTTCATGTAGGTTGGAGATCGTAGCAGCTGTACAGTTCTAATTTCTTTCGCGATCCAGGCTATTTCAGAACACCTTGGCTACAAAATTTGGACATCGCATCGTTTATTTAGGATCCGTCTCATTGGTTTGTCAAACCTTTTTGAGGAAGAAAGTGATTAATGGGACAATCAGATGTTTATAGCATGTATTTGGTGTGCAGTAAGCCCTACAATGGCGTCCATCCGCGCTTCTCGCGTATTTCAAGGATTCGGGATGTCTGCACTTCAAAGGTAAGACGTCATTCAGCAGTCATTTTCTTCTGAACAAACCTTGATTCATACAGCTTGGTTGCTTCGACGATTGAACAGATATATTTGTGAGTGCGATTCTCTCTTTCATCACAATGCGCCTCATCTCCACAAGCGTACACGAGCGAGGAAGTCGTTCAGTCATATGGAGCTTCTCGATTATGGCCGGCATAACCTTGTACGTTCTTACATACATTATTCAGCGCCCCAATTGCTGAGTGAGGTTCCGCAGAGGCCCTCTGCTTTACAGCTACGTGATTCAAAACTTATCCTGGCAAATGGGCTTTTGGTTTGTCACAATACCTCTTGGCATCTCCGTCGTCCTCGTATTCTTTTGCGTTCCGGAGGTATGTTTTTGATCCTACAGCCGTTGACGGCATGATTCACATATTTGAATAACATCCAGACAACCTACGTACGCGCGCCCTCCGCACAACCAAAGGCTTCTGGAAAAGATTCTGAGAAAGGGAGCATCGAAGAAGGAACGTCTTCCTCGGATATCATACCAGAACGCAAAAGCTATGTTTCTCAGTTGAAGATTTGGAATGGAACATACAGCAAAGCCAACATTCTGAAGATATTCTTGAGGCCATTCCCATTTCTTCTGTCTCCAGTGACATGGTTCATGTTCTGCTGCCATGGGATGCAGACCGTTTGGTTGAGTTAGTGCTTATTCCCAATTTTCGATGTAATTTGTTCAATGTTCGTCGGCAGGCCTCATGCCGATCTGCTCCTCTACGATCTTCACCATCGAGTACAATTTCGATGCCACTCAAATTGTAGGTGCCACAACGAATGCACTTTTACCATGTGTTCACCGAGGTTTATCTTTAGGGGCTAACCAATCTCGGTGGAATCGTTGGAATTGTTCTTGCGATGTGTGTGACAGGACCTTTAACTGATTACGGAACAGTGTGGCTAGCGAAACGGAATAAAGGTGTATATGAACCAGAATTCCGTATCTTTTTCGTAGCATCAATGCTTTTTGGGGTCTTTGGATATGCAGGATGGGCAGGTATGAGGTCATTTATTCCGCCATAATTGTCGATTTTATCGGTATCGTTAAGTTGGAACTACCCACAACATGCCTTGGATTGGAGCTGTGGCGTGCATTACGTTCGTTTATCCAACCCATTTTTTGGTTTTTCAATGACTGTTCTTTAGTATGGCAAACTTTAGCATGGTCGTTTCTGGTGCTGCTGCCGTCACCTACCTTCTCGACACTCACAAAGAGAATGCATTGCATATCCTCGCTCTTTCCAACTTTGCCAAGAACCTGGTCCTGTACGGATTCACTTTCTTCGCGAACGGAATGATCATGCACCGAGGCGTCAAAGTTTCCCTGTTGATTCTTGCCTCTTGCCAAGCAGCCTGCTGGCTCTCCTCCATTCCCATGTATTTCTATGGAAAACGTGTCAGATCATTTGTCAGTCGCTGCTTTTTGTGACTCTCAAGTCCAAACCTGATATTAGCAATAGATTGCTCGCCACCACACGCTTTTTTCGGTTGGCGGGGACGATTAAAGGAAGACAAATTGTACTAAGATTTATTTTGCTCAAAATTCAAGTGTTGGACTGTTTGCGCGATATCGCCATATCAATGTGACAGTTCTGGTGCAATCCAAATATCGAAAGGTATACAAAAGTGGTAGCTGTTGCTAGCCCGAGTGAAATCTTTTCTAGTTGCCAACAACTGTTTCTTGTATTCCACTGCCTCTTGGAAAGTCATTAAGCCTTCAACATGGTCCAAGATCTTGTCCACAACCTCGTTGGGAAGCCGGGAGTCAAGGCAATTGTCAAGAGCCTTGTGGATCCAGGCTTTTTGCTGGGGGGCCACCACAGCAGTCGACACAATCGGCTTGATTTCAGGGTCGACAAGGTAGAACCACACAGCGGTTAGATGACCTTCCTTTGATGGGTCGGTCAGGGTGAATGTAGTCTGGCGGTGCTGATATATGTTTGGAAACACCAGACTCAAACCAGTGCGGATGGGAACAGTCCCAATATACTGGTGACAGGAGTCACCGTCTCTGATACCCCAGGTTCGCAATGTGGCGCCCGTGTCGCCCGCCGAAAATCCGCGAGGATAAGTCACAGCCATCCGGAATTCGATGAAACTCTCCGTGATATTTTCCTGCAGAAGTATGAGCTAGGAAAATGCAAGTTACGTACACGCTTACTGCGGATAGGCAATGAAATCCACAGGCGACGATACGCTCATTGCGCATGCCTTCCACATGCCACGGAGAGCCTGGGAAGGTGTGGTCCTGAGAGCCCTGATTTTGCCCTCAGTCAGTCTCGGACGAAGCAGCAGATGCACGGCAGTGAAACATACTAATCTGATTTCTGATGCACTGATAATAACTTGTAAGGTTTTATTCTTTAGATAGACATTATGCTTGCGCCTTTCGATTCCGCCAGGGTACCCCGACGGAACATCCGGTAGATCAATTGGTCGGCTCAAAGTCCATTCACGCATGTCTCTTTCATACGCCGACCACCCTTCTTCGTCGTCTGAGTGTTCCGGAGGATCGGGCTCGTCCCAGACGGAATACCGACAACGCCCGGGAATTCTCGGAGTAAGAGGATTGTTCCTGTGCAAGTCTGTCAAAGTGTGCTCGAAGAGAGGTACGACACCGCCGAGTAATTGCTCGAACAGCTCGTAGAGATTGCGATGATCGTCTGGGTGGACGTTATTGATGTAGGAAAGAAACTTAACAGAGGATCCGTCATGTGAGACCAAGACATCTGAAGGAAGGAGAGCGAAGTGCGGAGAGACTGTGTAGATGTCCGTGGAGGGAGGATGAGGGATCGTTCGAGGGGACCTGCCGTCTGTCTGTGTTACCAAAGTCCTATGATGTACCAAGCAATGTAGCATGGGATCAATGACATCAATGGTAACGCTATCATCGTTGAAGGTTACACGAGGATCTTCATGTTTGAAGTTATCGAGGGCTTCCTTCAATTTAGTGCTTGTTACTGAATCGAGGATAGAATCCGACTCCCAGACGCGTTCGAAGCAGGAGACTTGACTGAGAGCCAAAGACAATGATTACAATGGAAGTAATATTCAAGGGAAGGTGGCGTGGTATTCCTTACCATCGATATTTTTCGTCTCTAAGAGCGGCATATCCCTGGAGTTCCTCTAAGACATAACTAATCTTCCCTGTCCGTTCAATTTGAAAATCATGCAGTAAATGAAAGACCTCACCTGCTTCTGTGACAGGTTCACATGGGAGATCAGTGACGGTGTACGCACAGCCCAAGGTTGATGTCCCAGGTCGGTCCATAACTTTCTTGATTTCTCTTTCTGGAGGTTCTGCCACCAATCCGGAGTCCGGCGAATATCAGCTGAGAATTGTGACATTGCCAAGTCGATGAGCTTCATTTGGACCAAGCAACGCCAACAAGAAGGTCAGATATTATCGCTGTACTTATCGGAGCTATCGTTAGCTCACTGTTCTTGGAGTATCTGTGCAGCAAACGTCAATACGTTGAGATCGCCGAGCCGCTGTTTAAAGAGTAACGTGCCTCCTACTCCGCCGGCGTAATGTACGCCAAACAGAAAAGGGTGTCTGTAGCCCCGATATTGATCTGTAGGTGATGCGTAGGGCATATTTTGCCAGCGGCTGATGAGTTGAAGATGTCAAGGATGCAGCCGTGGGTCCACGACCCCTGATAGTCGCAGTCCAAAAGAGGCAGGAGTCAATTAATGATGTGATATACCGTGATCGTGTTAGATAATCCCAGCGTAGCAACAACCGGTACGACTTTCAGCTCCAGTCAGACTATAGCATCGCACCTCACAAAGCAGTCCTTGATCTCATTCTCATACACCACGATACCCGCCAGTGAAATGGTACGCTATTACACATAACTTGAGAACATGTTTTGATTCCTACATTATCAAGAATCTGTACGAAGTCCGGATGTCATCATCCAAGAATCTCCCTTACTTCTTCAATACCCAAACGAAGCAGTCAAGCTGGGATGCGCCCCCTGGATTGACCGAGGAGGAAATTGGGAACCTTCCAGGCGCCAAGGAGCATCTGGCGGGCGGCAAAGCTGGTGGGTCACACCCAGGACAAGTGCGGGCTAGCCATCTCCTGGTGAAGCATAGCGGAAGCAGACGTCCTTCAAGCTGGAAAGAGGTGCGTACAAGACTCATATACATAAGCTTTCTGTATCCAACATAAGTACTACTGGCAGAGTAACATCACTCGTTCAAAAGAAGAGGCGATTGAGATTCTACGTGGTTACCAGGCGCAGATCAACGGATCCGCAGAGACGTTCGCTGAGTTGGCATCGGTGCACTCTGACTGTTCATCTTACTCAAATGGAGGTGATCTGGGGTGGTTCGGGCGTGGACAAATGCAGAAACCGTTCGAGGACGCTGCTTACGGGTTAGACGTTGGCCAGATCAGCGACGTGATCTCGTCTGACAGTGGTGTGCATCTGGTGTTGCGCACGGGTTGACGTGTGAAGGCGTCTATTCAGGAAAGTAATATTGTATTGCGGAAATCATGAACCTTTCGAAGCTTGAGCATGGCCCAAAACGATTATGTACACAACGAAGGACATATGCTAGAATCTGATAAGATGAGATTATTCGTCGGTGATGTGACTTGGCTTGATTCGCGTTCGGAAGGATCAAATCAGGCTGCACTGAACAAGCACTGAATTCTGACTGAATCATTACGACTTCATGATGCTCGGACGTTACGTGGCGGGATGATACAGCCCACGAAACCATCAAACAGCCAGATTGTTATATATTTGATTTTTCTGCAATCATAAAGGTGCACCACGTCCTTGGTGAACCTCAATCACTTCTTTTCAACGAACTTCCAAGGTTTGCTTCCCTAAAGGTGTTTTCCAGCAGATCCTTCCTGCCGATCACAAGCCTGTTTGACTCTATCGATATCGATTGATATAATCCTAGGAGACCTGAAGGCCTCATGACTTCGACTGTGCATGTTCCCAGATGGGCCGCGGTGGTTTCCCAGGAACTTCAAGAACTCATCTACTCCTATGGATGGACTGCTCTAGCGTTGTCCCTGTCCATCATCCTCGTTGCTTTCAGTCTTCGACAAGGGCGAGTGGTGAAGGTCAGAAAACCACAGCTCACTGACAAAAGGATTGTATCGACCATGTCTGGCGCGTCCGTCTCCCAGAAAACACCACCCTTGCCGGGGCATGTGAGCGTGTCCAAAATATTGATTCATCCAATCAAGGTGTGTTGATTTGGAATCAACAAGTTTCGGTGCTCATATCATATATTTCTTCATCTGTGTATTTCTGATCGCCTCGTCGGATGCTATTTCACTCTTCGTTCTCCATCCATTGAACTAATGGGGTGAAGAGCTGCAGAGGCGTCTCTGTCGACAGTGCCAAGTATACACACGAGGGCCTTGAGGTAAGAACGGTTCTTATGACCACTGCGGTTCGTTGGAATGAGAACATTGTCTACGACAGAATGACAGACTATGGTGCATTATCGATGCTGTCAAGGTGCTTGTGATTACTGCTCGGGAGATGCCCAAGGTCTGTCGTAGGGCCTTCAAGATGTTGAATAAATCAATTAATGTACACATCGACAGATGATTCTCATCACGCCGCGCATAGGGACAGATGGTACTTTGAATGTTACATTCCCCGAAGATTCGGGATGCGAGCCTTTTTCTGTACCGCTGCACCCTACAGAAGGTGTTCTAAAGAGTTGGACGATGTGAGCAAACTCAAGCCACATTCCCAAAGCATCACTGAACGGCCCGTCCTAGCCTCCCGAAGATCACTTTGTGGCCGACACACGAACCTGTAGATGGCTACATCTGCGAATCGATCGAGGAACCGCATCTGTCTCCATCCGAATCTCTTTCAAAATACTTTGGCAAACCCGTGCACCTTGTTTACAAAGGGCCACAGCCGCGTACCATCGACGCAACGACATCGTTCCCGACCTTGAAAGCGACAGCAAAGTATCAAGACATGTACCCATTGCTTATATTGTCAGAGGAGAGCACCCAGGCTGTCGACGCGGAGCTCCGAGGTCGTGTAGGCACACAAGGCATAGAGGAGCGGTGGAAAACCGAGAACGTGCCCATAGAAAGGTGTGTACGAGCAATTTCAAGACTCAAAGCTATTTCGGGTTGGCTATTAAGCCCGCACTACCGCTTCCTACGTCTCTTTCTTGTTCCTTTAAATTACGGGTGCTGAATGGATCAGCTGAGCTGACTGTTCGTCCGGATCTGGTCACATAGGTTTAGGCCAAATATAATCATCACAGGAGGTGGACCGTTCGCAGAGGATCAATGGGAGGAGATATCAATCGGCGCCGAAGGCGCTCCTGCCATAACACTCGTGTCGAAATGCACGAGGTGTCTGGTACGTCTTGGAAAGCTTCGCCTAAAAGCATCAACGAACCCGCTGACGGGGTTACTTGACTAGCTGCCCAACGTGGACCCGCAGACAGGAGAGCGAGACAAAGCAGTACCATTCAAAGTACTGATGAAGTTCAGAACGGGGTTGGATGCGGCACAACCGTCGAAGCCATGTGTTGGATGCAATGGCGTGCCCGCTGGGGATGGTGTTGTGAAAGTAGGGGACTGGGTTTATGTGAAGAAGATGATTTAGGCGGTGAGAAGACGTCATACACGGTTTGACGTGCCCATTCACAAATGGAGGTGTCGGTACCCACATCACTGTGCATGGCTGCCGGTCCAAGAGCGATTTGCTAGTCGGGCATCTTGTGTCCTCTACTTATTCCAAAATGGATGACACGCATCATCGATGTATGGTGCCTAAGGGTTTGAAGGAGTTCCATAATTACCAGGGCAAGCTCCCTTGGGCTGCTTTGGTTCCATCTCTACGGGGAAATAACGGGATTGAGCATGACGCACGCATGGGCCGGGACTGGATGGCCGGACCGAACGTAATCTGATTAACTGAGTGTAGTAATGAACGCAGCTGGGAAATAAAGGCAATGCATGGGGTGCACCGCGAGAAGAGAGCAGGTGGCCAGGCACAAATCGCTCCTGGAGAGAAGTAGTGGAAATCTTAGATCTTGTGGGACCAGAAGCTTAGAAAATTGGAGTATGCTCCTACATGTAGACAGGTTTATAGCTAAGTATGAATGTGAATCCTAGAAAGTCGGAGGACGATCATGGAGATGTCAATGCCAAAGAGCAACGACAGATGGAAGATGGTCGCGGATAGATCACGTGCCCTCTCCTTGAGAAATGAGCGCCAAGTGAAGCCACCGCAAAGTTGAGAGGATTGATTGATTCCAAGTCACTCTCCCTCCCTCATCTCGCTCTGTTCAATACCGTGCACGGACCTGGATTTCTCCATCTCCGGCCCTGAAACTAATGGCAAGGTCGAAATGGATATCTTTTGGTGCACAGGTACAACTAGACCGGGCAGCGAAGGCAGCGGCCGCTCCCGCCACTTTGCCACTTCCATCATCGGCAGATGCGAAGAAGTTTGGTTTGGAGAATGTGCGTTTTAATCTTTCCAGTTGATTGTTCCATGCTCTAACAACTCATATCATTTACCCAGTTTGGTAATACTTGGTGAGCACTATCGAAAGCACAAGCTACGCAATTCTACTGACGCAGTCTGCACAGCTATGCCAACTCTGTGTTGCAAGCGTTGTATTTCTGCACGCCGTTCCGTGAGCTACTTTTGCAAGAGGTCGACTCAGTGCCTCCACCAGATACCTCAGTATCTCCGGTTAACCCACCAACCGCAAGTAGTAAACCTCCACCACCGCTCGTACCACTGCGATGGAAACCAGAACGGAAACACTCCACCTCTGGAAATATCCCGGAACTTACCAATACCAATGCGACGCAAATCCTCCCGAACCCCATTCCCACATCACCACCAACTCTCTTCTCCGCCCTTCGCTCTCTATACCTCAACATCTCAACAAACCCGGGCGACAAGGGCACAGTAGCACCACGCGCGTTCATCGACAAACTGAAGGAACTCAATGAACTCTTTCGTTCCAGCATGCATCAGGATGCGCACGAGTTCCTGAACTATCTGCTGAACAGAATCGTCGAAGAAATCGAAGACGATAGGAAACAAGCGCAGAATGGGGTCAATGGAGATGATTGTGAGTAGATCAATTTACTCAGCTAGTAATATTTACGCTGTCTCAGTGTCAAGTTCAGTAGCTACGCTCTCCTCGAAAACACCACCCACCGTTGTCACAACAACCACGAGCTCAAATTCTGGAACTCATCCGCAAGATGCAACCCTGGTCCACAAGCTCTTTGAGGGCATCCTGACCAGCGAAACACGCTGTCTGACGTGCGAAACTGTGCGTCGACATCCTACCTTCCAGTCCTCCGCATTGCCGCTCACAATTACCCCAAGGTCTCCTCGCGCGACGAGTCATTCCTGGACCTCTCCATTGACATTGAGCAAAATTCAAGTGTTACCGCATGTCTCCGACAATTTAGCGCAAGCGAGATGCTATGTCAAAGGAACAAGTTCTTCTGTGATTCTTGTTGTGATCTACAGGAAGCGGAAAAGAGGTGTGTGCTATCCATCACTCGCATGTTTTCTACTGACGCGGGTGCGTTTAGGATGAAAATCAAGAAACTACCAAATGTACTTGCGCTTCACTTGAAGCGTTTCAAATATCAAGAAGACGTCGCCAAATATATCAAATTGGCATATCGAGTCGCCTTCCCTTTTGAGCTTCGACTATTTAATACTGTAGACGATATGGACGACGCGGATCGCCTCTATAATCTGTTCGCTATTGTAGTTCACATCGGAAAGTGTGTTGAACTCCTCCATATGTTCTTGTTCTATACTCATCAAGTTTGTAGCGGACCCCACCACGGACATTACATTTCCATAATCAAAACCGCTGGCACCTGGCTTGTCTTTGACGACGACAACGTTTACCCTATACCAGAAAGCGATATCACTAAGTATTTTGGAGATTCAAACTCAGGATCTGCATATGTATTGTATTACCAAGCTGTAGACATCGACTTGCCCTCTCTCGGACTCCGCACTCCGGAACCTCCTGCGGAGACTTTGACAAGCTTAATACCCCCCCTTCAACGGTCGCCTGCACTGCAAAGCCAGCCTGTCGCACCCGTATTGCCTCCTGGTCTCAATTCCACCAACTCCCCCAATGTCAATGTCGATGCGGATCTCAACCAAACATACCCGCCAACAACACCCTCACTTTCACCACTACCTCCACCGTTGATTGGGGAGAAACCACCCTTCGCCGCGTCCCCCATTACCATTACCATACCTGCCAACACCGATATCTCGCCTGTTCCTTCAACAGGGGCCGCAGTCGCCGCATCGCCTGTGACGCCGTCGGGCTTCGGCGCCAAATTCATCAATACCATTCGACGTGCACCGTCCATGTCCGCTCCTCGAGGCAGTGTAGGAAGTTTACAGGGCCATCTTCCTAATGGCAGTGAGGGCCCGCGATCGACAACGGAAAGGTCTCCTAGACCATCGACCTCGACGCCTTCATTTGTTGGCTCAAGTGAGAGTACAACGCCTGAAGTGCCGCCGCCATTACCGCCTTTACCTCTTAGTTTTCTCAATCAAAACCAGTCACCGATACCTATTCAACCAACGCCGACACTTATACCCCAGGTCAACGAACCCGAAAAGGAGAAGGACAAGGATAAAGACAGATTGAAGTCAACCGCCGGATGGTTCAACAAAAAACGAAAGAGTCTGAGGATAGGGGAGAAACGCTCAGAATCGACTTCTAGTGCGCCGGAAGTACCTCCTTCACCTATGGTCAAAGGCGAGGATGGGCACCTCTCGCATATGAATTGGTTCAAAACATCAGGCCCAAGCATTAATACTACGTCACCGAAACTTCACCGACGCCCTTCAGAGAAAGGCCCATCTGTAATCTCAGACGTTATCGACATCGGTCTTCATCCTGATTCCTCAAGGATGAGAACCTCGGTGATGCCCACGGGGCAAGCAGATCGTGATCCAATGGTGAATGGGTATGATAGCAATGGACATCGACCTAAGTCAGCGTCTTCCTCACCTGGACCAAATTCTGTCCCGACGAGTTCGCGGATGGGGCCAAGCCGGCCTTCTTTATCTCGTCCATCGACTTCTGTGTCAACGCGGAGTTCAGGGAGTGCACAACAGCACGACTTCCCGCCAGTAAGGAAATCAACCGTCGCTCCTCCAACAGCAGATTTCTCCCGCGCAAGCTTCGAACGCAAGAAGAGCGTGGATCTCAGAGCAATTTCATCTTCTCCTTCCAACAATGCCTCGCCGTTGTCCTCAAGCCACATCACTCCGGACTATAACCGCACCCTCCCTCCTCTGCCACCGACTCCCAAGTTTCCTTCGCACCGGACCAACTTGAGCAATGGGCACATTTTCAGCGAGCCGGAGAGTATGACGAAAGGCAAGGCAAGGTCAATAGAAGACGACGCGTTGTCACCGCTGCAATCGTCTAACGGGAATGACGCACATATGCGGAGTACCACTATGCCGCCGACGTCGTTGGCTGCTTCAGTTGGCGGAAACCACAGTACGGGCAGTGCGGCGTCGGCAAGCTCGAATATAAAGCGGGCGACGCGGAAGTTGAGCTTGGGGTTTGGAAAGCGAGATAAGGACAAAGACAAGGAACGGGAGAAGGAGAGGGAAAAAGAGAAAGATAGGCAGACGAGGGAAAGGGAGAAGGACAGAGTGTCTCCTAATGCTTATAATAGATTCTAATGCGGTTAGCTGCTGTATACCAGAAGGATGGACTAAGGGCGTGTAATTGAATTATATTGTGCTTTCGAACCTTCTTAGAGCAGGACGATCCGATGGCAGCAAAGGAAGGGACAATATCGCATCCTCCTAATGATCTTTCTGCGTCCAACACCTGATGATGTTCATCAACCCGTATAATATATTATTGAATGAAACTCTGACTAGCTATATTATGGCGCAATTACATTACATGTGAAGTGTTTATAATGTTCGTTGGTGTTCTGAATGGTCATCAAGGAACGTCGGTGGTCGTATATACAACAGAACGAAATGGGTAGAGAAAGATAGCATATTGTTCACCATAGATCTTGACCAGAATCCATTCTCTGCCTCCACCCGAAAGCATTGGTTCTCCGGGGGTCATAGACATAGGCGAAGTCCAGGATACGGATTGAGTCGTCGTTTTCCGATGAGAGGCAGATCCTGCAAGTGCTTTCATCCCATGTCATAGCACTCATGCCACCCTGCGCATTCATGTCACGGATGAAATCATGGTCTAGTGGTGCATCTATATCAATATCAGTGAACGCCCTTTGGTGCAATAAGGGTTTGGAGGTAGCAGGATTGACTATTGGTGTGGGGTACTCTTCAAAGTGGACTTGAGGCATAAGACGGCGGAGCCTGATCAACTTCTGGGGGTCTTTACGATCGCGCCCGTACACGTAGAGAAGGCATCTTTCGCTTCCAGGAAGAACACACTCGGCATAGGGAGCAGAAGTATGGCTGAATGGTCCCTCGACATCGAGCCCATACGCAAACTCTTTGGGAGCGTCGGATGTTGCTCTGAACTTGAGATTAGGTCTGATGTTCCAGTACACTACACCGGGGGGAGATTTATTCTGGGCGAATACCCAGATGGTCGGAGGGCATATTTCTGTATGGCGTATGTCCGGATGGTCCTCTCCCATCCGCTTCAAAGGAAGGGTGCCTGGATCGGAGATAGAGAAGTCATGGAGGTACGGGTGACTCTTGAACACAAAATTCTCTGTCGAGTCGATATGAGTCGGTGCTAAGAGCTCTGGGATCTTGTAAGTCTCGAAGATGTGGGCATCATTGTAGTCAGGGCCAGGGTTTTCGCACACCGAACGGATGATCAAAACTTCCAATTGGTCAGGATAGTGACGAATGGCACGTATTCGATGTGGCTGCAAAGAACGATTTTAGTGAATGCATCAAGAGGGTTGCTTGAGAAGACATACCACATCAGGGTAATCTACATGGTCTTTGCATGTAAAATTCGCCCAACCTCGACTGGGAAGATTTATAATGCCGACTCCCGCATTCCCCACGGCCATCAGAAGGACGGGCGCCTTGTTGAGTTCAGACAGACTCGAGCAATGGATCTCAAGATCAATATTTTCATAGACAGCCACCTCCTGGAAAGGCTTCGGCAATCTGGAGATAATCTGTTTATACTGCTCAGAGGGAACCACAACTTTGGCTTCTGGATCGAGGAGCTGCTCCAGAGTGTCCAGCCGGACATGCATGCATTGAATCTTGTGAATGAAGGGTGCAATAGGGTCAACAGTGGTGCGATGGCTGTAATCCGATACGTCCTCGGGTCTGTAAAGGGATCAGCATGGCATTCTGACAATGAAGAGGAAGATTTATACTGACACTGTCGCTCCATTTTGAAATCGTCGCGTAATGAATGAGATCATGATGCCTGGGTTGCCATTATAAGGAAGATATTTCGCCTGTAGATCGTAAGCCTTATGGTCTGTAGGCATCCGCGCCAAGGCCCGTGCGCCTGAGCCTTGTCGGAGATCCAATGCGAACAGCATAATGTAGAAGCGATAGTTGCTACGGTCTCTGACAGAGGCGATTAGGAATTTCCCTCCAGGAAGTAATTTTAGGTCGATGACTTGGTAGAATGCCGTCAATATTAGGTCTGTTTTGACCTTAGGGAAGCCCTGCCTCCAAGCTTTGTCCACTGCGCAGGCTTGTGTCACCATGCGCTCGATGTCGAAGTCGGAAGATTCATGACGGTACCGAAAGGTCGGACGCAGCTGAGGGAGAGGGACATTCATATCTTTCATGTATCTTCTCCAAATGCATCCTTCGTGACTGAGCAAGTAGAAGGCTTTGTTTACCTAGAATAAGTTTGAGCATGGAGAATACTGCAGCTCGGGGCAATGAATTACCTGTCGCAGCCTGCAGAGCTCCTCGACGAGAAGCAAGGGGAATATGATATCGAGAAGAACATCGGGTGGCAGTCTTGATATATAGCAGGGAGTACCAGGTGAGGTTCTCTTGAGGGAAGAAGCGACATGTCTGAGGATATTGGAAGCATGTGAATACACTGAAAACATATTTGAACAAATGTAGCGTCCGGCGCTGAAAGAGGTTGATGAAGGAGAAGAAAGATAGTAAGATCACGATACATGCTGTTGAGATCTTGTAGCATTTTTGTGGATGCAGCCATTGTGACTGTATAGGAAAGAGTAGGGTTCTCGAAGGGTGATGGAGTTGACCTTGTATTAGTACGACAAGGCCAAGTCTATTCTGGGAACAGGTTCAATAATGTGTGAATTAGCGAACTTTTGCCTTGAGGTATTTTCACGTTTAATCTAATTCCTATACATGCATATAGAGCTCTCGGACTGCTGAAACTGTGTCAAATTGCAATTCCAACCAGTTCGATTTCTCATTCCCTTGGACAGAATGTAATGCTCTGATCCTGAACTTTGGTCGGAAGGCGCTAAAGCACATGAGTATAAGGGCCAAATTGAGGACAACGGAATGATTCAACATGCCAGTTTGTGGTCCCTGCACAGTGTGCTGGTGTTAGAGAGTGTCAGTGTGATCCAAAAAAAACACAAAGGACGCATTCGCCCCCATAATATACCGAGGCGAGGCAGCGCTACAACGCGATGGTCAAGGCTGATTACAACGGCAGTTCCCAAAGGAAAGGCGCGGCATGGTCTAGCGTGGCTCATTTTTGCTACAGAAAGCCCTAGTTCGCCTCTCATTGCGTTCACAGGTACTCAATGAAACTGCCAATTCACCTCGAAGGAGGAAGGTGTGCGGAATCCGTTTGATGGCAGGAGAAATACAAGGGAAATTATTACTCGACGCGTAACCACATGTGCGGTGCGAGGGCAAAGCCACGCGCCGTTTCGGAGCGAGCAACTCTTGACGCCTTCAACAAGCGTCCCATAGACTGATTGTATAGCGAGGAACATTCTCGAAGAGACCAGTAACCGCGAGTTGTGCGTCTAGTTGGGCTTGATTTCCGTGATTCGACGCTCCTGCCCCGAGAAAGATTCAATCTCCCCGGAACAAGGTGTTGTAACCCGCATTCGAGAGGAAGTAGCCTACAACAGAAAAGATCGACCCACCTGACCGTCCTAGTTGACCGTCCTCCAATGGGCCACCCGAGCTGTTGAAGGTTTGACGAGGCTCAAGATTAAGTAACTCAAGACTTCTACCGAATATGTACTGGAATCAAGATTTTATTTTTCCTTCCATAAGATATGACATCTGTCCGCTAGGTACATCCTCAGGATACGTGAACAGCCTACAGGTTTTGGATAGTAATCACATCGTCAAGTCATTGAGATAGCTAAAGGTCCGTTAGATATAGTACAGAAAACCGGTACATTCAATCGACAGAGAAAGCGAGTAAAACTACAGGATGGAAGGCATAAGGGGCGCAAAAGGAAGGCGAGGAAAAAACAAGAAAGCGGATGATCAAATTGAAATTATACCAGCGCTTCTCCGACAGTGAAGTGGACGTGATCGCCTTCACCGAGCGTGAGCCTCACAGGAAGCCGAGGATCAATTCTTACGGGGGCACTGGAGCCGACGTAGAAATCACCACGGCTGAAGTTACGGGTTATAGCGGCTGTCTCTTCTTCTGTGAGGTTGCGAGGGCGCTTATTTGGGCGGAAAGTCGAGGTCGAGGCGCCAGTAAAGGTTCCATTGTAGTCATAGTACTGCTGATGGGAGAGATTGGGAGTGCCTTGCAATGTGGCATACATTGGAGGAGGGGCAAATTGCACATTGGCAGTTGAGGGTGCTATAACGACGAAGCGAAAAAAAAAAATGAGCGACGAGACACGACGTGGCGCACTGCCAACATGGTACATACCGGGGGTGTGGTGGCCATGGTGGTCTTGCGCATCAGGATCCGGATAGGCACAAGAAGCGCCGAGGCCTCGTTTGAGACAACTCTGGGTAGAGATGGGCTTGGGTAAGAGGGGCGGACAGGGAGATAAGGACCACGGACCTGACACGGCAGAACTTCACTGCATCTTGTTTTACCAGTGTGACAAGCAACACAAGCCCTCCGTACCGACGGTGCTTTCGCTGCAACGAGATTATGAGGCAGATCCATAAGGAAATAATGGGTGGAAACGTACGTTTGCGATTTGGCTCTGGGGGGACGGACTGCTGGAGAGCCTGTGGATTTAATTGAGGATCCTGCTGCTGTTGGAGTTGTTGCTGGAGTTGCTGGGTGTCGATGGAGGGCGGGGCGTCTTGGGCCGGCTCGTCAGTGGGGATGGCCGACATTAGGAGGGGACGGAGGTGCAAATTGCGGGCCAACCACGGGCACACCCCGCACTCACCGTCACCTTCCCGGCAAGCTCCGGTCACACATACGCAAAGCCAAGGCTCGGCTACGACAAAGCCGACTCCGGGCCCATCCCACTTCATAATGTAGTCTCCCGACCATTTTCTCCTCTCCTCTTCCCCAGATCCCCCCGCAATGCTCCAACCCCCAGTCCCGTTCGCCGACTTTCAATTCTCCTTCGATCCCTCCTTGTCAAATTTATTCCCCAATCCACCACCCTTGCCCTCATCAGCCGATCTCTTCTCCCCTTCAGAGACAACCGACCTCCTCGGCTTCCTCGACAACTTTGGCGACTTCACCTGGGACTTCAATGGTCCTACGAACGGTTATATATCGGACCAACCGACCTACGAACATGTGCCGAGCACCATCGCTCCGTATTCAAATCCTCACATGAACACCGTACCAGAGCCATCTACATCCACCCGACCGAAAACAAAAACGCGGTCGGGTTCCGTACGGGGCAGTCAGCAACCATCACACCTACCCGATGTGCGGCAGATGGACTTCGACACGCGTGGCGTCAGTCAAGCTCGCAGCACAACATCGGAATCATCGAGTGCAACCCCACCCACATTTACCAGCCCCTCTGAGCCTCTAGCGGGTGTAACAGCGCCTCGGGCCAAACCTCTGTTATCTACGCCACAAAAGAGACTCAATCACATCATGTCTGAGCAGAAACGACGTAATGCCATTCGCGACGGCTATGCGCAGTTGATCGCGCTATTGGCGCCTGCAGGGTCAGCGCCAGGGCTAGGAATGCCCACGCGGGGACGACCCAAGGGCAGCGGCAGTCGCGGAAAGGGCCTGAGCAAAGGGAAGAGCGGCGTGCTGTTTCGCGCGGTCGAGTACTGTCGCTGGCTGGAAGAGGGACGAGACTCCCTGCGAGAAGAAGTAGTCAGAGTGGAGGCGGCGGCCGGAATTCGACACTCATAACCCATACCAGGCATCCATCTATCACTGTGTTATCCCCATCTCACATCACCCAGATACCACTCACTTATCTATACTTTGGAGTCGAAAAGTAAATCATACCATGTATCACCAATGTTCTATAGCTTATGCACCAATGTACCCAAGCATTCTAATATTGCTGGAAGTGTCAAACAAGTTATCTCGGTCTCAGACGTGAACGCGCCGAATGTATCACCTGACGCCCAGGCTCATCAAAATGAAGACATGCCTCCTGCTCCCGTACCACCACCACTCCCATGGCCTATCCCCAAGTTCAACCTACGCATCGAAGACCTTGATCATCAAGGCGTCGACATATTCCTTGCAGCCGTGCAGCCCAAAGTAGCCCTCCGCGAAGCCGTCATTGCCAGCCACAAATGGCTCTACACGCAAGACACTGCACCCATGAAGTCGGTCTCCTTATAGTACCTTTGATGATCAGGGTTTGATGAAAATCAAGGGTGGAGCAAATCCTTCTCGTCTTACGACCGATGGACGGCGTGGCGCACACGTTTGGCAGCGAGACACATAAGGAAATCCATTTCTCGCTGGATCATATCGTGAATAGCTCGAAGCGCGTTTATGACGAGATCATGGGCGTCCTTGTGCATGAAGTCGTGCACTGCTACCAATATGATGCGCATGGGACGTGTCCAGGAGGACTTATCGAAGGCATCGCAGGTGAGCGCCCTCACGCACTTGTGTAATGTGAGACCATGATTCACATTGTGCTTGATGGCAGACTACGTTCGTTTGCATGAAGATCTCGCTCCTCCACATTGGAGACCTAAAGGTGGAGACACATGGGACGCCGGCTACGACCATACCGCATACTTTCTCGACTGGATCGAGAAACGCTACGGGGATGGCACCATCCGAGAACTGAACGAGAGCATGAAAGACGCGAAGTATCATCGGCGGGTATTCAAAGAACTCACTGGGAGACCGGTACGGAAACTATGGAAGAAATACTGCCAGGTTCTAGAGGAGAAGGAGGTCTCCAGTGCGGTGGCGCTGGTGATCCAGAAGGACGAGACTTGAGATTCAAACTCTAGATTAAGTCTTGGAATCTGCTGCAATCTTACGACTTTTACAGGTAGAGACCATCGTTGCTATCATGTCCATTGTACTACGGGTAAACATCAATCTTAAAAAGGAACGTAACATCATGCTTATAACCGAATGAGCGTGTCGGCTTAAGGTCAGTAGGTGTGTGCATCTAATCATCACTCCGACGCCATGCGCAGGGAAATTGAAGTCACGATTGCTTCCTAGTTCAAGGATAAGAATTTCCAAAGGTTACATATGGGACAGCCTCCCACATTTTCCCAGGTCAACGAAGTTTTGTGTAGGGAACACATCACTACTCCCAAATGTTCCTCCGGTAATACATGCGCGTTTTCCCGCTTGCGTAGCCTCCGAAACCGCAAGACGAAGTTCACGGCGACTCCTTGATAGGCACCCACGGTAAAGCACTATGAACACTGCGTATCAAATTTGTAACCCTAACTGGTGTTGTCATGCGCACATAGGCAAGCTACATTGTAACATAGCTAACGTTCTGGCGAACCATAACATTGTAGCGTGTCCAACGTGCTACCGAATTCGCTGGTGCTTGGCGGGCACATTCGGCGCACATCATGGTGCCGTTAGGCCCCGTCGGAATCATTCCCCCGTCTACCGCGGCTCCCTCGGCGTCAGCTGTCTTCGGCGTCAGCATTCCTCGGCGTCATGGCCTCCGTCGGCATCAGCATTCCTCGGCGTCAGCATAACATTGTAGCGTGTCCAACGTGCTACCGAATTCGCTGGGGCTCGGCAGGCACATTCGGCGCACATCATGGTGCCGTTAGGGCCCGTCGGCGTCATTCCCCCGTCTACCGCAGCACCATAGCCTCCCTCGGCGTCAGCATTCCTCGGCGTCATGGCCTCCGTCGGCATCAGCATTCCTCGGCGTCAGCATAACATTGTAGCGTGTCCAACGTGCTACCGAATTCGCTGGGGCTCGGCAGGCACATTCGGCGCACATCATGGTGCCGTTAGGCCCCGTCGGCGTCATTCCCCCGTCTACCGCAGCTCCCTCGGCGTCAGCTGTCTTTGGCGTCAGCATTCCTTGGCGTCATATCCTCCCTTCGGCGTCATTGCCTCCCGCTGGCATCGGCGTCAGCATCTCTCGGCGTCAGCATCCTTGGCGTCAGCAGGGCCCGGCGTTAGGCATTGGCACTCCCCTACATGCAGTAGTAGTCTTAGATGAAAACAATGTAAATTCCATCTACAACTGGAAGCTCAGAAACATGTAAGGAATACACAAGATATTGTCCAAAAATGCGATGTCATTTTACAAAAACTCGGTGTCGTCCTCCTCACTGCTGCCATCTGACACATGTCCATCCGACAACCAGGCAGGTTCAACGAAGTCGAAATAATCCGCTGTGTACACCTGGGAGAGACTAATGCGTGAAGGGGTGACGGATGTGCCAGGTGCGTCCGCATCCGTGACGGCAGGATTGGACTCTGAGGCGAACGAACGCTCCGAGAACTCTTCAAGGGGAGAGTAGAGCTCCAGTGGCTCCGACTCGGGGATGACACGGCCCTGTCCTGGGGATGACGAGTCAGAAGCGGAAGCAAGATTGTCGTCCGCATTCCAGAGCAATGCCACGTCCCCTGCCGTTGGTTCAGCGCCCTCAGACTCGGCGTTGGCATCATGCTCATCATCGGCATCGGCATCCTCTTCCGATTGGCCAGCCCACGCCTTTCCTGCGAGGGCAGCATCAATGTCAAGCTCTGAAGAGTTGTCCTCGTCATCGGAAGCTATTGCCCAGGCCTTTGCAGCTAGGGAAGTGTCCACACTAGCCAAGTCGTCGGCGTTGGCGCCGGCGTCATCATCATCTGAACCTTGAGGCCACATCTGACCTGCCACTCCCGCCCCGACGACGTGCTGCTCACTGGTGTCCGATTCTTCAGAGGAAACTCCCCCCCATGCCTGGCCAGCAAGACTTGCGTCAATGTAGCGTTGCTCGCCCTGCTTCTCCTCGTCGTCCACACCCTCCACCATCCTGTTGGCGGTGGCACTGGGAACGGCGTCGGCGTTCAATGTCGGCGCAAGGTCGGTGTTGGATGATGGCGCGAGATCGGCATCAGATCTCTCGGCCTCAACAGCGGGCTGGAGATTGGCATCTGGCATATCCACATCTGATGACTCGGGAGAACGCTTCCGCTCACTATTCCTCTGCTTAAATACCAGGTGGTCTACAGAAAAGTCGGATTCAGGCATGGGCGGAACATCAATGTTGGCGGACACTGTGGAGAAGGCGTCCCCACTACTCAGCTTTGGCATGGTCGGCGCCGCCGATGAATCTATATTCCTCCATGGCCCCTCTGGCAGACTTTCATCGTAGCCGGAGTGGGGTGGTTTCCGATCTCCTGGAGGTGGAAGGAGTCCCTTGACTTCAGCAGGAGACAGCTCGGGGCCCCACGTCCATTTGTACGAGCCAACGGGCAATTGTTTCAGCCGTTCCAGCTCGTGGTGGGCATTTGTGTGGACACGACGGGACTTGCGATCGACACTAACATCGCCAATTTTCGTCGGCCCCAACAGTTTATTCGACGCCGACGCCGTGCTTTCCTGTAGTTCTTTCTTGATGATGGATTCATGTAGTAGGTAGAACCCCTGGGCCCTTCGCATATCTGCTGCCCAGCTCGCCTCCGCAGAGACGTGCGTAGCCTCGGCATACTTGAGCACGCCTTCCAGTTCAGCGACGGCGTCCGAAGCCACATCACGATATTTCTGACAGTCAGTACAGGGAGGGTATCCAGTGGCTGTATCCAGCGCAGGGAAGGGCGGGAGATGGGGCACGGCGGAAAAAGGATGCTGGTTTTGATGGCAGGCCAATAGCTCAGAAATATTGCCGAAACCCAGAATTTTGTCGGTGTCGGGCTTGGCGTCGGCGTTCCACCAGTCGCAGGCGTATTTCGGCACCAGCGCGCAAGGATGCTCGGCGTCAAGTCCATTGTCCAGAGCTGCGAGCATGCTCTCGTGGAATTGGAGAGGGGGGCCTCTGGACATCAGGCTATCAGCCAGAGACCTCACCAAGATTGGCACATCGATTGCAAGGCCGACAGCCGCAGCCTGCCCGACAACCATAAGAACAAATTTCTGAGACATGATTAGTAAGATCCAGACATGTAAAAATGTGACACACCAGCTCATCCTGTAATGCCGACTGCATCCATTTCTGATGCCGATCAGCTGCGGTGTGAATGACGAGGAGTGCCTGCCTGAACCGCGACTCGGCATACCAGAGGATCTCTTGTAATCGACTATGCAGTTTGGTGTCGGCGCCCAGTTGGAGGGAAAACACTGAGAACAGCCTGATCTGACGGTCTGCCATAGGAGAAGGATGAAGATAACTTGATCTGTGATAACGAATAGACAACTCATTGATTATGTAATGGTGACAAATAATGATCTGTAGTACGCGTGAAAACCAAATCGGCACCATCGGCGAACTGCCTCCACCGGCGCACCTGCCGCACTGCATATGATCGCGCCCCAGCAGACACATCGGGATCGTCTGCACCCTCCTGCCACTGCTTGCATTGATGAAGGAAATAACGGACCGTCCACTGCATCTCGTATGTGACAAGCACCACCTCTTTGTGCCACCTATGATTCAGAGCGCGGGCACGTAACCAATGAACACGTTTAACTGCAAAAACATCAGAGCATGGAAAGGATGGCTACGGGAATCACGTACATTCCAGGAGGGTGGCGGGATCGGCGTCGGCGTCGTCAGGGTGTCTGACATTCTCGGCGTGAGACTCAGCATCGGCGCCAGCCTCTTCATTAGTAGGACGGAAAAGATGATAACGACCTGTCCGCCAAATCCAGGAAAGCTTCACAGAGGAGGAGCCTTGCTCGTTCGGCCGAAGGACCTCAGTGCTCGCCTTCAGGTCCTCCCTCGTTAAGACACGGAAAACGCGGAGGATTTCCTCGTCACAACGAAGTGTCATCAATCGGCTTCGGCAACGGGCATAAATCCGAGCATTGAAAGAAAGGTCATTGTGCAAGGCCTTGACCCGTTTCTGGGCAGCCGTTCGATTGCTCTTCCGAGGGGCGTTTCTTATGACATGTGAGTACTGAAACGAGATGTCGGCGATGAGATCGCGAAGCCGATTGATATGACGCCGAGCTTGTTTGACGCGCTCACGAATTTCCAACTCGCCCATATCACCGGCCACATTCCCATTTGAGGGCAATGTGAGGACTTCCCGTTCAACCGCGGCCAGGTCTTGACGACTCTCCCGTGCGTGCTGCCCCCTGACATCTCCATCGGCATTGGCATTGGCATCGGCGTCATCTGGTGACTCCCCAATTTCGTCAAAACGACCCTCGTTGTCCTCGACGGCCGGTTCGTAACCCCCTGAGAGGCCATTCACCCGCGCGTTGTCCTGAAGCCATTTGAGCTTTACCAGCATGGCCGTTAATGTTTGCCTCTTTCTCTCAACGAGTTGCAGGTCATCTTGATCTGGATGTGCGCCGAGCCGGCGTACTCTGTCTTGTATGTCGATCCTGGAGCAGTCAAACGGGAATTCATCCAGCAATCAAAAAACAGAACTCACTGAGTTTCTTCCACCACCAACGCGTACTCCATCCATAGCTCAATTGGCGACCCCAGTGCTGCTGCCGACGCCGTGCTCGACGCCGACGCCGAAGCCATGTCAACACCCAGGCGATCATCCACTCGGGCAGCATAAACATCCATGGACTGTACATTGCCCGCACGATTTGCCTCCGCAGCCTTCACTTCAGCCTCCCATGCAACCTGCGTGGCTGCATCCACCGTGCTGGAAATGTTCAGGAAATACGCGTCGGACTTGCTCACTGTGGCGGTGGCGGTGACATGGCGGCTACAGAGGGTCTCTGTCATTGCAAGCATCTTTTTGTGGTTGGAGTCACAGCAATGGTCATCCAGCATCTCGGCGCGGTGAGGCAAAGTTGCCGTGCGGACTGTCGGCGAGATGGCGTTCAAGTTGGACCACAAGGATTCCAAAATCTGACCGGCGCAAATAGCTGCGCCGGGAATGAACGTGGTGATAAATCGATAGAAGCAATCATCCTTGTGGGCATGCACGTGGAGGTGGTCAATTGCCCTCTCGATTGTTAGGCCAGTGGGCAAGTGGACTCCAATCCTGTCAAGGAGGTGGATGATATATTGGCATACAATGTCGTATATGAGCATGACACCCTGCTCGATCTCGATGCCGATGATTCTCAAAGCCTGAAGGAACGAAAAGTCGACGTTCTTCTGCTGTTCACCCTTGAACAAATCAACCAGCGAGTTCGGCACAAAGCACCCATGCCGGGCGCAGCACATGGCGACGACTCCCGTGAGATCACAGGCTTTGGAAGCTAACAAGGCATTCTGTATTGCTCGGAAAGTATTCTCGCATGGCGCTTTCTGGTGGTTGGTGTCGGCATTGGTGTCAGGTCAGCCACGGCGTCGGCGTCAAGAAACATATTGCACGTACCGTGAATCGCTCAATCGCACGGGCAAGGAATGCAAAATAATGGTCTCTCTTTGGGAACATTCCTCCGCCATTGATCAACCACACATCGGCGTCCTTTTTTTGTCGGACGTGGTCGGCCTTGAAATTCCCATCGCCTGCGAGAAGGACTCTGAAAACCCATCTATTTGGGTCATTTTTCCAATCTTGTGGCAAATTTCGTCCGGGCTGGGGACATGTCGGGCAGAAATTGGCCAATGATCCTGCAGGAGGATTCAGGGGGTCCTGTTTATTGTGGCCATAGCCAGCCCACTTCAGCTTTTTCATCCAGCGCCAGAGCCGAGACATTCGACGGAATTCATTGTACAAGTTGACAATCTCGGAGTTGCCAATCGGCCTCGTCAAGCGGCGTATGAGTTGGTAGAACTGGTACGCCGAGGCTTTGAGCTCCAGATTGCAGAGCCGAAAATAGTCCATGAGGGGCGCCGTAAACAGCGTTCGAATGCGTGTAAAACTTGCAGGCAGTAGTCGGGATGCCACCAGGTCCATGGCGACGTGGTCCTCTCCATGGCAATTACATGTCACCATTGCGAGATGATGAATGCCATTCACATGCAACGCACGCACATATGTGTTGTTGAGGGCATCGGCTCCTGGTCTCCTCGGCGCTGTCCAGGGCATGATGACGTCCACAGCGGGATCGGCGTCGGCGCGAGTGTGGCTCTCGGCGTCCAAGTCTCTATTGGCGTCGGCGTCGGCATTGTGTACCCCTGTACCACTGATTGCGCCGAGGTAGGGATGAAAACCGCGCACATCTTGCTCGGCACGCTCACCATCCTCGGCGTCCTCACCATCCATGAACTCATCGAGGTCTTCCTCTGGCTGCTCACGAGACGCATCCAGCCACTTGAAAAACTCGGCGTCAGACAAGTTGTCTTGCTCCCACGTATCTTGCTCCACATCACCCATTTCGGCGTCCTCATCAGGTCCCGACGCTGACGATGATGCCGACGCCGACGCCGACGTCCACCTTTCCCTCATTCGGCCCAGTTTCAAGTCCTCCTCGTTATCTGTGTTGATCTGTAACCTCTCCAGAAAACCTCTTTGGAATTCCAGTCCTTCGCAAATAGGTTTTGGTCCGTTGTGTGGGACGAGCACATAGGTCCCCACCTCCCATAGTGCTGCACGCCGGAAAGAATCCCCGGTCCAACGTTCAATCCGATGAAATGGAGATTGCGTGTGTGTGTGCCGCATGCAACGGCGGCAAACTGGTCGAGAGAGCGTACAATCAATGCACCTCCACACACTCCAACGTCTTTCTGGGCATTCCATGCACCGTTGTTGATGCTCCGGCCATGTCTCTCGGGATAGACTGGCCTGTAAGAGGTCTCCTACACGATCCACAAATTGCTTGACATAATCTCGTTGGGTCTAGGTTGCACTGAATGAGGATGTCAAATAGTGAATCTAATAATATCTGGTACCCTCCGGGCCCGGGGTGGATCTGGTTGCTCATAATCTATGTTCTGGGAATGGCCAGCAAAGTCTATTGGCTCTTCTGCGTGAAATGGATCATTTTCCCGCTCCTCAATTACCGGGACAAGAGGCACCAACACTTCCTCGGTTATTGTCGCACCAGACCGTGTTATTGTGGTAACCGTCACATGAGTGAAAGCTTCGGCGCCGTCTAGATCACCCTCAACCAAGGCAGTTGATTTCTTGGATCGTTTTTTCGGTTGTCGTCGAGACATGGTCGAGGTAAGAGCTTAGAATGACATGTGTTTGCCATGAGGCAGGCTTACAACATGGACAGCACATGTTTTCTTGGTCGAGAGTACACGCTGTCATTAATCCTTGCATTCTTTATCTCATTGTCATCTTTCATTTCCCACCTATCAGTGTTGGTTCACAATGAGTGGACCAGAAAACTCACACAGGCCACCCCGTAAAGACTGCAGTTACAATGGCCAAGAACTTGAACAGATCCTACCTTACAAGGATATGTTTAAGAAAGGTACTAAACCCGAACGATTGCTGATCATGAAGAGTCAAATTCTGCCCGCAATGTTCAACTACTGGGCATCGATTGGGAAAGACCCGCAAAGTGAGGCGGAAAGTCGAGACTGGGCACAGGTGAAGAACAAGGTCGTTGTAGAGAAAAACAATCTAACAAATCTTGCAGTCACTGTCTGGTTGGTGTGCAAACAACTGGCGAATGTCTCAAGGAGCCGGACGTAAATCAAACAGTTGGAAACCCAAACGTACGGACCTCATCTGGCGGGATAGAGAACAGGACGTCATGAAAGAAGTTGCCCGGGTGTTGGGTCACGAAATGGTCACAACACAGACGCCGCGATTTTTAGGTGCCAGACAGACTGCACTCTCAAGAATTCTCGCATGCCAGACAGCAGCGGAACGAACTGCACTTGATGCAGAGGTCGAGAGAATTTCGAGGGAAGGGAACCCAGAAGAGATAAAAAGACGGTAAGATTACATTGACGCCGATGCCGATGCCGATGCCAATTTTGAACAGGCTGGCCGGGAAATTTCATAAGAAGAGGGTTCACCAAGCGATGCAGGACCAGTACCAGGAGATAGGGTTGTCTTCTATCGTCATTGCAGCTTATACACGCGAAGACGGCAAGCTGGTGGTAGACGCGTGAGCTATCTTCTTTCCCGATGCCGATGCCGATGCCGATGCCGAGCACCTATTGTGACCACAGATATGATCGCATCAGCGAACTGACAGGGGTGGCATTGCCATCATTTGAACAAATGTACTCAAATGAGATGTTGACCATGAAAGCGAGCCTGCTCAAATACTTGCTGGCCATACGGGCGAAGCAGATCCAGGGAGCAACAACCATCGGTGCCACAGTTAACGCCGAGGGGCCCAAGGTCTCATTGACGTATACGGCTGCCGGCTTCCCAATCTTGCCGCGACCGATGTCTACCAGAGGTTGGAAAAAGGATCACTGGGAGACCCTCTTCATGGACTATATGGGTTGCCATTACAGTGAGTTTCCCTCAACATTGGGAGACTGGGTGTTTATGTTTGGCACAGAATTGGCAACAGGTGGGAAATCATCACATCCGCCGTACGGCGATATACAGCAACAGCAGATGACATTCATCGAGAACAAGTATTTGCCACGGAACATGAAGATTGCACAGGCCCGTAATCTAAAGCAGGACCAAATTGTTATGATTTTTGAATACATTGGCCAGCGCCAGGAGATGCACGGGCCAGTACAAGCGTTTCGTTTCAAATCAATACTGAAGAGAACAGATAAGGGAAAAGAAAGTTTGGCTGCGAGGTATCCTGATGCCGATGCCGGTGCCGATCCCGATCCCGAACACCATAGGAATGCCGACGCCGAAAGTGAAGGGCAGCAAAATCATGGCACAACAGCCAATCCTCGAGGACGCCCAACCAGGGGAAAGAAAGTGGCAAGAGCCTCACGACCTAGTGACGCCGACGCCGACCCCGAACCTGAGCGCGAACCCGAACCTGAGCTTGAACCCGAACCTGAGCGCGAACCCGAACCTGACGCCAGTGCCGATGCCGAGCGCGGAAATACCCCTGAAGCGGTGTATGTTCTAGTAGAACAGGATGTTGCAAACCAAATGCAGACTGTCGGCTTGCAGATCCCCAACCCTTGCAATGGCCCTGCTGATGGGTCACCACAGTATGCAATCCCTCAAGATATCTATGAAACCTTTTTGCAACAAACCACCACCTCAAGTTCAAAAGCCCCTTCTGATGGAGTTCTTCAACCTTGCATCAATCCAAGTTTGTTGAATCCAGGAATGCCCACGCCGAGTCCGAGTCCGAGTCCGACGCCGCTGCCGATGCCGACTCGCAGAATTCAACCTACACGCCAGAGGAAGAGAAATGGACGCTGAGATTTATTACATCAAAAAGAAAACTATATACAGTGCGCGTCCAACTACAATGTATATAGACCAAAATGCGAGTCCAATAAAATTTAACATACAAAAAAACAACAAGCCCCGAGCCTAACGCCTCTTTACCCGCTTTGACTTACCACCTTCCCCTTCGTCGGGAAGAGGCCGTTTGGAGGATGAGGCTGGCGATGGCGACAACCTGGGAGATCGACGGCAGTCCTCGGGGGCAATGGGCGAGAGACCTGGAGTGCGAGGACGGGGCGAGGTGCGGGCGGGTTGGTGGGGGGGGTGCAGCATCAGGGTTGAAGCCGGGGCGGGCGCAGGAGATGCCTCGGCGTGGGGATTGTGTTCGGTCTCGGCGCCCTTCTCCTCGGCGTCGTCCTTGAACTCCTCGGCGTCCCTCTCGTCCTTCTTGGTATCCTTCTGGTCCTCCCCAGCATCATCCTCCACGGCCTTCCCCTTTTCTGCGGCATCCTGGTTCACCTCGGCGTCCTTTAACAGTGCGGCGTCACGCTCGGCATCCTGATCATCCTCGGCGTGCGTCTCAACCTCGGCGTCCCTTGTTCCCTTTGGGTCGACATCCTCGGCGCCCACCTGCTTCTCGTCGGCGTCCTTTGTCGGCTCAGCGTCATCCTCGCGTGCAGCTTGACTGGCCCCAGCGGCCTGCACGTCCACGTCCATGGCATTGGTGGGGGCGTCAAGTGGAGGTACGCTCCCTTGCGAGGGTGGCCGCAAGGCGACCTGGGCATACTCTGCCGCCTCTTGGGTGTTCTGCGGCGTCCAGGGGGTCAGCACAATGGGGGGAACAGCTGACGCCAATGGCTGTTCCTCTCCTGACGGCGCAACTGGTGAGGGGATCGAAGAGGGAACAGGCGAGCGGATGCGGGATGGTGAACGAGATGAGGGCGGTGGTTGCTGGGGGACGGGAGGAGCTGACACCGGCGCCGACGCCGACGCCGACGCCACACCAGCCTTGGTGCCGACACCAAGAGACGCCCTCAGGGCATCAAGGTCCCGCCGGAGCTCCTCCACCTCATTCATCAGCATGCTTTGGGCGGCCACGTCGGTGTTGTGCAACTTGAGAAGCTTCTTGATGAACTTCCTCTGCTCCTCGTCCTCCTCGCCGCAATGTTGATCCAGCGAGACTTCAAGTTTGTCCATGCGTTCTTCGAGGTTCTCTCGCGCATCTTCGAGGTTCCCGACGCGGTAATCCATTGCCGCGTATAGGGTCGGATTGTGGTTGTCGTCGTCGTCGTCGTCGTCGTCTTCCTCGATTGCTGTGAAGAACCGTTAGTCATGCACAATAGGAATATGTTATTGGACGTACCCCGGAATTTCCCCTTCCTCACCTTTTCCTCACGCTTGATCGCAGCAGGACGGGTTTGGGCGGCCACCCACTCCTTCTCATCGTCAGAGCTGACCACAATGGCCGGCGACTTGTTCGCCTTCTTCGTCGTCTTCGACTTTGGTTTCTTCCCGACCAGGGGCCTCGGCGTCGGCGTCGGCTTCGTGGTGGTGGTGGTGGTCGGCTTCGGGGTCGGCGTCGACGTCGGCCTTGTGGTGCCCTTTCCCTTTGTTGTCTTGGCCTCTGGTTGCAGGCCACTCCTTCCCTCCTGGAATTCCGGCTGCTTCTTAGCGGGAGACTGGGGCGGTGGCTTTGGCATCGGCTTCGTTTCCTTCAGCTCGGCGTTGACCTCCTCGGTGATGGAGCACTTCACCTTGGCGGCACCGCAGGGAAAGCAGGCACCGCGAGCGCCCGCGCCACACTGGCGCCAGCAATCCCACGAGTTTCTCTCGCAACGGTCGCACGCGTGCTTGTTCACGACGTTGCTTTTCTGAGGTCGTGCGCGTGGCTTTCGTTGACGCGGCTTCTCCTTCCCGTCCTTCTCCTCAGCCTCATCCTCCTTGGCCAGCGGGTTCTTCTCTGTCACCTTCCTCTTCTTCTGTCTTGGCTCCACCTCAATTTCGTCGGTGTCGGCGTCATCGGGAACCTCGGCGTCATCTACCGGCGTTGTCTCCCTCGGGCGCTTTGAATTACTGGCATTGGCGCGAGCGGCAGGCAAAGGGGAGCGGCGCTCGCCGTCGGCGTGGCCAGGCTGCTTCCGGCGCTTGACATAAATGACGCTGTCAGGTTCGGGCACAGGCAGAGGTTCGGCGTCATGGGGTAGGCGCGAGCGAGCAGCAAGCTCAGAAGGGAGGATGATCCGCTTGGGAGGGAGACCCAGAACAGGGGGCTTGGAACGGGGAACGTGGGCAAGGGGTAGCTTGGGAGAGGGTGGGGAACGAGGGGGTAACTTCGAACTTGAGGCGATAGGGGGTGCCGACGCCGAGACCAAGGTGGGTGCCGCAGTGTACGCCGACGCCGCTGCGGCGTCCCACTTCACCATACCTCGGCGCATGCGAGCCAAGGATTCTTTGTCGTGCACAGAGTCTGGGGGTCCCCACATGTACAGGAAGGTCCAGAGGAAAAGTGGGGTGTCGAGGACTGCCTTGAGCTCGATCTGCTCGGGACCCACGGGGTTCGCGACTTCCCTCTGGGTTTTAAAGATACGTTTCTGCAAAAAAACTTGTGATCAAAGGAAATAAATGATGGTTCAACTACTCACGATTTGCTTGGAGAGTCCCACCATCATGCCGGCAATATCCCCACCCTCCCCTAACGAGAGTCGAATTGCGCCGTCGAGGGCGTGGATCTCCTTCTGGAGCTCGGGCGCGGTCTGGATGGGCATGGAAGGCATATGAGTGGTGTTGGAGTGGAGAGTGTAACGGACGGCGTCGGGACAGGTTGATGTTAGTGTGAAAAGGGAAGATGGTTGAAAAATGTTTGTTGATCCCAAAATCAACCATCACGTGAACCTGATTACAAAGCCGCAAGGCCACGGCCTCTGATGTCAGCTTGTGCAAACAATGATCCATGCGCCGACATCGATGATAAGCTTTGATAAGCTTCAATCTTTCTTACTCCCCAGCACAATGAATGAGACAACTTCTGAGGACCCACGAGCTACTCCTCAGACAGCTATC
Source organism: Crassisporium funariophilum (assembly GCA_014925845.1). Lineage (NCBI taxonomy): Eukaryota > Fungi > Basidiomycota > Agaricomycetes > Agaricales > Crassisporiaceae > Crassisporium > Crassisporium funariophilum. The sequence continues at coordinate 1,122,360 of JACGCL010000001.1, forward strand.
GTCGTGCCGGATGGATTTGTTGTAGTACAATTGGAAGGGGGAAAACAGTGCATCGTGCCGGAGTACTTAGTTCCAGCAACTCATCAAGCATTTGACGGCTATCGCAAACGTCTCAAAATGGATGTCAGGAATGAATTGGGAGGGGTATGTCTCATTTTCTTCTGTCCCGATGCCGACACCGTCTTTCTCTGACGCCGATGCCAATGCCGATGCCGAGCCACTGACGCTGACGCTGTTCAAGGTTCCCTGACGCCGACGCCGAATGTTGATGTACCGTTGCTAACTCTTTCTCTCGCAGTCTGGGAATGCGCTGGGGTACGGGTTTGTAGTACTCGGTGACAAGGACATTATTGTCCCTTCAGACCCGGTCAGTCTAACAAGCATGTTTGGTCCAGCATGAGAACTCATGGACGTTCACAGGCCATGACAGAGAGAGAAATCATGGGCCTTCACGCTGAAATCATGGCCCTCCGGGACAGGTACGGCATATCCTACAAGGATGCCACAAGTCGGCTTTACATGACAGAGTGGGAGAAGGTTAAGACAGATGATCGAGCGAAGAAGGCATTTTCGGTCCTCGCGAAGCGTACACGTGGCGCCCTCTCCAAGATTCAGACCAAGTTGAAGGAACTGGATGGGACATCAGAAGTCAAGGACACCGAGCCCGGTGCAAGTACTGGCCGTGTAGATTCGTAATATTTGGAATTTAAATTTGTTTTATGGTGTCAACTACATTATCACATTGTCATGCTGACAGTTTCCTACTGAATCTTGGCCACCAATCCGCCATTGGTAACCAAAATCTGTCATGGTCAATGGGACGACGCCGGATGGTCCTGACGCCGAGGAGTCCCGACGCCGAATGAGGGATGCTGATGCTAAGGATGCTCACGCCGAAGGGAGGCTATGATGCCGATGAATGCTGACGCCAAAGACAGCTGACGCCGAGGGAGGCTATGGCGCTGCGGTAGACGGGGGGAATGACGCCGACGGGCCCTAACGGCACCATGATGTGCGCTGAATGTGCCTGCCGAGCCCCAGCGAATTCGGTAGCACATTGGACACGCTACAATGTTATGCTGATGCCGAGGAATGCTGATGCCGACGGAGGCTATGACGCCGATGAATGCTGACGCCGAGGGAGGCTATGGCGCCGATGAATGCTGACGCCGAAAGACAGCTGACGCCGAGGGAGGCTATGGCGCTGCGGTAGACGGGGGGAATGACGCCGACGGGGCCTAACGGCACCATGATGTGCGCCGAATGTACCTGCCGAGCGCCAGCGAATTCGGTAGCACATTGGACACGCTACAATGTTATGCTGACGCCGAGGGAGGCTATGGTGCTGCGGTAGACGGGGGAATGACGCCGACGGGGCCTAACGGCACCATGATGTGCGCCGAATGTGCCCGCCGAGCACCAGCGAATTCGGTAGCACGTTGGACACGCTACAATGTTATGCTGACGCCGAGGAATGCTGATGCCGACGGAGGCTATGACGCCGAGGAATGCTGACGCCGAAGACAGCTGACGCCGAGGGAGCTGCGGTAGACGGGGGAATGATTCCGACGGGGCCTAACGGCACCATGATGTGCGCCGAATGTGCCCGCCGAGCACCAGCGAATTCGGTAGCACGTTGGACACGCTACAATGTTATGCTGACGCCGAGGAATGCTGATGCCGACGGAGGCTATGACGCCGAGGAATGCTGACGCCGAGGAATGCTGACGCCGAGGAATGCTGACGCCGAAGACAGCTGACGCCGAGGGAGCTGCGGTAGACGGGGGAATGACGCCGACGGGCCCTAACGGCACCATGATGTGCGCCGAATGTGCCCGCCGAGCACCAGCGAATTCGGTAGCACGTTGGACACGCTACAATGTTATGGTTCGCCAGAACGTTAGCTACGTTACAATGTAGCTTGCCTATGTGTCATGCGCCACACAGACTTTCTCCTTATCAAGATCATAAGTATCCGGAGAAGGCTGCTCGGGTGTCGCTGCCCTGTCGCTGCCCATTGGCAATTGTCTTCCCCCAGTAATGTGGCGACCAACCGTCGGATCAAGTTTCTAGATTCCACATATAAATGATCATTGGCGCAATAAGACTTCGGTGAGTGGCTTCTCGTTGCTGAGCGTTGGCGATGGCTACCTAGTCAATCCGGAAAGCTTCATAATCCAGCCATGCGAGGACTTTTGTGCCATGGCAAGAATCTGAGTTATACGCAGCCACGAGCAAGGTTGTCACAAAAAATTGTCCTTAGAAATGCACTCAATTTTTTTATTCTCTCATATATCGTTAACAGTGACAAAATATCAGAATTAGCAGGGAAGGCGTACATACAACCGAAGTGATAGAAAGATAACTTAAAAAAGACCGCGAACACCCGAAAAGGAGTGTTTGGGGAACGACATCCTCAAATGTTCTTCCTTCCTTTTACATTGCTTATCAACCACAGAGCTAGAGAACGTGAACCTCCCCGGCTCCTCAAGTGTCTAATCAACACGTCTCCAAACACGGTCATGGGCATCAACACGCCGCCTTGTGCGCAAGAGCCGAGAGGGCGCGGACGTTGTTGCTGGCGTCGCCGTTGGAAGCGCTTTTCTTCTTGGAATCAGAGACGGTGTGGAGAAGGATACATAGTGCCGACTCGGATATCATGACTGTTCATTCCATAAGAGGTCAGCTCGAAGAGAAGGGCAGACGATAAGGAAAACGCACTGGCTGTTAGGAGATATCCGGGGTCGCCTTGGCCTTTCATCACTGACTTCACTTGTACGGCGGGGTTTGAGGTGGAAGTGGTGATATTGGTAACGCCGAATCATCCTTTTGCCATGTTTCTGTTCGCAGAAGTGATTAGGCGCTTATCCATGGAACGAAAGGAATGAACTCAACTCGTCAGATGGACCTTCTCCAGATTTCGGCATGTACATCTTAGCAACGTATCGGAACTAAAATCATTGAGAAAAGGCATTAACGTGAATAATCCCGGCGAATGTACAAGAGAAGTAAATTAATGCCACTTACTGGTTTAACGAGTAACATGCTGAAGCCAATAACCAACGCCGCAGTGAGCTTGCGGCTGGCGTTTTCCATCGCGCATGTGCGGTGTAGGTAGAGAAGTCATGTAACTTAGTCTTAGATGCAGTGGACTCAAGAGCATTATTTAAGTGGGGATCAAAGGTGGGATGGGACGGAGTTGCGGAGGAAATATGTGTGCAGGCAGTCGTGCATAGGAGGCTATGTTGCTGCAGGCTCGGGAGCAAGAATCAACGTTATCATCTAAGAATAGACGTGTATACTGGTTTCCCTGTGGCTTGGACGCAAACGCGCTGTGCGCTGCTGTGCGCTCCTTGTCCTCGCCATTGTTCCTCATCCAATGCCAGCGCTCTGATCTATACACACCCCAGGTTCGTTGCGCATTGCACATACTACTCTAATATCATCAGTCCAAAGGGTATATTGCCATGGATGTAAAAAATACATAAGGACAGAATTATGCGCAGTCTAATCGATTGAGTAAAACATTCGTCCACGATAACTGCAATAGTCTATCCGACAGGCCTAAGTAGGTGGGACCTGGCGCTGCTTCTTAAGCAATGGCCCTTCCTCATCCTTTGGATCGCTCTTCCTAATACGCTTGCTCAGAGATTGCCCATCTAGATGCTGGAACATCGAGCCGTTAACTCTCCTGGTCTGATGCTGCTGCACCTGGGCGGATTCCTCGGGACCTGAGGACCAAGGCATGGGGTCCCGGTCATGCCCAACATCGTCAATATTTGCGCCCTGCCAATCTTCAGGATCACTGGGTGGATTGGAATCGTTGGTGGGCGATACCAATCCAGTCGGTGTTATGCATAGAGGCTCCATAGCCAAAGCCGCTTTACGAAGCAGGTTGGTAATGCATGTCGGGTCCTGCTCCTCAGCTGCAGGTTCTGTGTGCGCATAGCGGAGGTCAAAGATAGTTCCAAGTTGCTCTAGGGCCTTGTTAAGACCATTTACTTTAAACCGAGCAAGCATCTCTTCACTACGCCCAAGGGTGCAGAAGGTCATTATTGTTATTTTGTCACGCCCGCCAGTCATAGACCCATCAGCGCGAGCAATTTTTGCATTGAAGATCCGATTGAAGAGATCGAAAAGACTGTGACGACTGTGGTCATGATTCAGATACCGCAGAGCCTGGTAAATGAGGACCCAGAAAGCAGACTCCATATCATCCCAAAGCATATGTGCCACGCTATGAGGAGACCTCAGAATTTTTGCGGAGATGAATGCCCAGGTGCCCTGAATACAAGGCGTCAGCCATCACGACATGGATACCATGGACTGTAACTTACAGTTCGTCCGGTACGCGCTTCTCCTTCATGCTTCTTCCAAAGCAAGGACATATCCCAGTCAATAAGAACACCCCTCCATTCATTGGTTTTCTTGTCCTTGACTATCATTATATTACCAGCGCTGAGATCACGGTGTAGGACACCGGCTTGATATGCTTGTTGGGCGCCTAGTAGAAACGCGGTTAGCATCGCTTGCTCAAGAATGTACGATACACGCACCTTCGACAGCATCCGCCACACACGACAAAAGTACTTTGCACCACATAAAGGTCGATAGGTCACGAGCAACAGTATTGAGGACTAAGCGATGGCAAACCATGACAGCAGGTTTCCAGTAGCGCTTATTGTGAGCGAGTTCGTCAAACCATTCCTGCGTTTCGGTCCTCAAGTCCTCGACGTCACCGCCGAGACGCATTGAGGCGACATGCTCGACCTTTGCCTCTTCGAGTATCCGATAGACGTCTGCCTCGGACGCGGCACGTGAGGATACTTCCTGCCATGAATCTTTCAGGAAACACATTGTATAGTCGCCCCTCTGATTAGGGCATGCGAGAGAACGCCGAGTGGCACGGCAAAAAGGAAACAGAGAAGCGCTAGTATATTGGGGGGCTGGAATGAAGAATGCTTCTGTGCGTTCTTGGACCGAGTCTGTAACTTGGATGCGAAAGAAGCGCGTAGTGAACGGCGACGCTTTGCCACGGGGTAACTTGGCACCACCATACCAAGCATCCTTGTAATAGCGATTGAATGCATCCTTGACGACCGGGGGGATTTCCTCGCATGGCTCAACCGTCGTATCGAACCCTCTCTGGGACAGTGTGAGCTGGCCATAGCGCAGATAAAAGTTGAAGATAAGGTCTGGTTTCCTGGTATAATCAAACCTGTACGTGACAACGGCCCCGCGACGGTCCCAACGTATGAAGCGGGCATAGCGACCCATAATCAACATAGAGAAAAAGTGGCCGCGAAAGGCCATGGACAAGGCGAGGCCTGCATATGCAGCGATCTGACCACGGGTGTGGCGGCCACTGTCGGTATCCGTTTCGACACCTTTGGCTGTGGGGGGCAGGTCAGCTTCATCACCGTCGAATACAAGGTCCTCTTCTTCCTGCGGGTGATTGTCGTCAGGTACACGGGGAGGCAATTCGTCGTCCATGTTCTCATCGCCTAGCTCGGGTTCTTGGTTGTCCCCGTCATCACTTGCCGTCTCCTCATCTTCTTGATTTGCATTCTCCTCCTCCTTTGTCTCCTCTTCTTTGTTGTCTTCAGAGCTCAGTGGGTCTTCCATTTGAGCATTGGGTTGATCCGCCTCATGCTGGAACGCGTCGTAGTTAATGGTGGGTTTGAACACGATATGGGTCTGCTGGGATGAGAAAGTGGTGCGCTTGGGCAGGTCATCCTCCCAGTACGTAGAAACATCAACATTGAGGTCGTCACAAGTGGTATCAGGTTTCTTCGAATGTAAGAAGCAGAGAGCTCGGGGATTTGGGTTGTAGTCGGTGAGTGGGCCATCGCGGGCCCACTTATCAAGAGCTTTCACCTGACACAAAGATAACGAACACAGTCCGCTTCAAGGTCAGGTATCAACTCACAAACGGTGGGTACATCGAGCTTTCAAGCATCTGTAGATGGGGAGGCACCGACCGCAATGCCCTCCGACGCCATTTCCGAGGAACCTTTTGTTTGTAAACCCGCGCCGTAGATGCGTTCCAAGGCAAGAATTTGTCGAGGAACGTGTCCGGGTTCATTCCAACGAAGTAGTGACCTGTGGTATCAGTGGCGATGCTTTCATAGGCTTGGTTTGCCTTATGGGTGGCGGCCATTGAGAAGGACTGACACCACGGGCAAAGTCCAAGGCAGCTGAATTTCAACTGCCTTAAAAGGCAGTCGTTGATCGTCTATGCAGCCCCGCCGCACGGATTCGATCACCGCTTCGATCACCGCTTCGATCATCGCTCTGATGCCGGGCTGTTCAAGGACCCCGGGCAATAGCAGGCGCGCCCTGACACCTATCCGGACGAAGATTTTGAAAATTCTGAGAACGGCCGGTAGCAAATCCGGACAATATCGACTCAAATCTTGAAAAGGCTGGGGGCCTCCATCCGGACAGAAATTTAGTTTTGGTATGTAGTCAGACACCCATCCGGACATAAGTCCAGCGTGGTGTACCGGTTCCGTGCACAATGTCAAGAGCATGCCCTAGGTCGCGAGTTCAAGTGCGGTATGAGACATATTTTCTTGCCATTTTCATGTGCGCTCTTATGTTTGGACTTGTATGTTATGTTCCAATTTTTTTTTTGGCCCTTTGCGTGAGTGAGAAACCATCAAACTTTGTTCTCCATTAAGCAGGCCCTGCTCTCATTATGGGTACATCTGCGTTGCCTATCAACCTCGATGATGATACTCCTTTCGTCGAAAACAACTGGATTGGCCAAAGGAAAAAGTACACAGACGTTCCTGCCTTTGTCCGTTGGAAGCATGACAAAGACCTGGAAATACCTCCTACTTCTATCAAGTGTGCAAATTTTCCGGAACCCGATCTTACAGTCAATGAATTCATCACCTTCAACCTCCCTCGGATCTCATCAGAAATCATCTCCAACAAGGTCGGAATGTGGTTCAGCAAGGACGCTCCAAATATCTTGAATGCACAAACTGTAATTGACCGGTCTGTGCCGTCACCTGTCTTCCTTAATCGGCTCAAGGAAGCGGCTGGTCAAGCATGGTTAGATGGTGCAAAGTCTATCATTGATTGGAGGTTTAACGATGGAGCAGATCGGCTTCCGTTATGGATCATTACATTTTGGAAGGAAGTCAAAAGACTTACCAAGATACAGTCAGCATGGAATCAAAGTTTGAAGTGGTTGTTGCTTGCAGAAACTCGCAAACGACAAGACGGAAAACCCGCTTTACCTTCAGACCTGATTCAAAAGGCACGAAAATCACTCCAGTCTCTTCGGTGGAATGCGACAATGGCTTACTGCAGAAGGACGACCTTGACATCGCAGCTCTCGCATTTTCTGGGAACGTTCTGGTTATCCAATGACCATATCAACATGATGGTCGAAGAAATGCTCCTCGACATGCACGCAGAAAGGCCAGAAGACTTGAAGTACATACAGGTGGCATCGTTATCCTTTGCCCGTGAATTGCGAGCTGTTGAAGAAAAGCTAGCTCTTCCCTTTTCAGCTCGTCAAAAGACTCTACTCCACAAATATGAGCTCTTAGTAAAAGAGGACGGACTTCAGAAGTTATATTTCCCTGTTCATGTGACCGAAAACCATTGGATTGTTGGAATGGTCAATTTCAAGAAAAAATCTATCGCATTTGGTGAGAGCTTGCACCTTTTAATCAGTGACAATAATTGAACTGACCACGACATTGTTCCCTAGCTGATTCTCTCTATGCTTTGAACAAAAGTTCAGGTGCTCCGACCAAGTTTATCACGGCGCTGCAAACATGGCTCAAATATGCATTCGGAAAACAATTCAAAAGTTTCGGAAATTCACTTGACCACGTTGTTCAGGATGATACTTACTCGTGTGGCATAATTACTGCAAATACCATTGAACATGCCGTTCTCAACCGCCCACTATGTCACAGTAAATGTGCTACAGAGGAAAGGCTGAAATGGTTTATTTGTTTTGCCTCACCGTACCAAGCTAAATCAGCACCGGCAACCTCAGGCGAGGGTATATGCAGAATGCCAGCTATCAGGCTCAAAAAGCCCTGACCATTGCTGATCTCCTCAATCCAATCAACACCGATCAACATTCCGAACATTCTGCGATGAACGATTATGACTCAGACAGCAGTTCCGAAAGAGAAGTTCTATGCGACGTACCAAACACCAGCCAAAACACGTACATTCCCAAACCAGGAGGCAACGGCCTTGAACGTGAAAGGGTGGAATCCGTGGTTGAATCCGACACAGACTCTAGTGATGGATATGAGTCGAGTACAATATCGATCTCCGCCAACGAGGGAAAGCAAAAGAAGAAATACATTAAGGCTGGAGAAGGCACAAGCCGATCAGCAACAGCATCTCGAATAAGGCGAGAAAAGCTTCGAAACGGCACCTTAAAGATTGAGGAGTGGAGATACGAGGCCTGGAAGAAGAAGGTTTTGAAGGACGACTCGAAGGCTACATTTCACCCCCAGGACAAGTTCCGTCCGCGCCATTCATCCTGTGGAAAGTATGTGAGGATGAAAGATCCATGCAACATCGGACGATGGAATGTTCACATTGAGAGTTGCAAGGCAGAAAAGTCAAAGAAGCGTGCAGGAGGAACACCAACCCTCTTTCAGATGGGGTGGGCAAAGGTTACGAAGAAACAAAAAGTCAGCAACGACAGCGAAGACGACGACTCGGAAGGTGAAAGCGAACCTGAACTTGATGAGGTTCCATGTCCGGGAATCACAGTTTTGGATGACCCCCGGGTTTTACAATACCTCAAGCGTACTGGTGCATCTGGTGGGGGTGGAAGATCGTTGCCTGTTATTGCAAAAGGGCTGTTCAGAAAACTTTTCAGCGAGTTGTCGAGGGATAAGAATAGGAAAGTTGTGGTTGACACGCAAATGCAGGAATGGAAGTGGAAGAACGATCATGTGAACCATCGTGTTTATGCAACATGTTGTCAACAAAGAGTTACTGACCGGTCGCCCAAACCTCCACACCCATGTCCAGCATGTGGTATCGTCCTCCGCAGCAGAGCATTCAAAAGTGCAATTCGCAAACCCATTCCAACCGATAAAGCCAGTAAATTCGTCAACCACCGCTTCAGAAATCCTCTGCTCGGTAGCATTTTTGCACGCACCATTGGTGTCCGAGAAATTGTTGAAGATGAAGTACGCCTCTCAAATTTTTGTTCAACAATCGCGGCTGATTTTTGTCATTAGAACGCTACATCCAGTCCTTTTGTCCGTTATGCCCAGGGTGCATTAAGCGGGAAATACAACAACGAAGTATTTAATGGCCTTGTTCAGGCTATGGTCACAAAGCACGAGCGCGAAGAGCGTGGAGTTGGTCTCCAGAATTTTCAATATGCTCCTGCATGGGAAGAGATGTCCCATCTCCTCCGAATCCATAGCCCCCGTGCCTATTGTGCTCTGAAAGAGTACTTTCCAATGCCTGATGAACGGACTATACGGTATGTAATCATTCCCTCACTGAGAGTTCTTACTAGTATCTGACATACTTGATGGATGCAGAAAAAAGGAAGCACGAGAACCTTGTTTTCCTATGGATATTTGCCTTCAAACCTTCGAGTTAGTGGACGATCACCTCAAAGCTCTGGACTATGACGGTCCGCTTGGCCTTAGCTGTGATGATACAAAACTTTTTGCTACGTTTCGCCTCTATTGGGACTCAAAGGAGAAGGCACATTTCTTGGTCGGTGGAGTGGATGGGCCGATAAGAGTCGCAGATCCGGAGAATATCAAGCAGGTCATTCGGGATGCAAAGGCTGAGAAGAGAAGGCAACAAAAGTATGTCTTCCTTGGTTCAGTTTTTTGAACTTTTTGAGGTAACCTGTTCAATACCAGGTCCGCGTTTGGTGTCTAACAATCCCAGCACCTAAAGTCAGCCCCATCATTTTAACCGCCCTACCCATACCAAATTCGATGGACGCTCCAGCACTGTGCATTCTCCTTCAAAAAGTTGTTGATGGACTCATTGATCGTGGTCTCACCATCGTTTCATATGCGTGCGATGGAACCAAAGTGGAACGCGCCGTCGAAAGGCTATTCCTCAATCTCTGCTCACAGCGGCATTTCACCATTCAAAATCCACGCCCAGGCTGCAAGGACACCGTCATTACATATGGGATTTATCGCGGTCAAGCAATTTGCATGGTCCAGGACTCGAAGCATGCCTGCAAGACACTGCGCAACAACCTCTTTTCGGGTGCTCGACTTCTAGTACTCGGAAATTACCCAGCCATGTATTCACATATCCTCCATGTCGCACAAGGGAACGGCACACCGCTTTATAGTCGCGATGTCACAAAACTTGATCGTCAAGATGACAACGCTGCCGTTCGCCTCTTTTCGGCGGACATACTCAAATACCTTGCAGACAATCACCCTGACTATGTTGGCGAGATTGTTTACCTGTTTGTATTTGGAGAAGTCATCGACGCATATCAAAATCGGAACATGCCACATCTCGAACGCATCAAGTTAGTTTTGCGTGCTAGATACTTCTTGGATTCATGGGAGGCATTTCTCATTGCCAGCGGATATCGGAAGGATCGGTATTTTATCTCTCGAGAAGCTGCCGACATTTTGCACTTTATGATTGGTGGACTTATCGCCCTTATTGTCGTCCATTGAGATCACATACCTGGACGGGTCCCACTCTTACTTTGGCTGCATTCAAGCAAGGCTTGTGAACACGCTTTTGGGGAAGCCCGCCATGTTGTGAAAGACTTTACGTTTTTGGACTTCATTTACATGATACCAAAACTTCGCGTTAAACTACACGAGGCGGTTCTGCGAGGAAAGTCATCTAATCCCAAAGCCTGTGCATCTGGATATTCTCATACCTACTTCGACCATGAAGGCCTTGACCTCGTTGCCTTGTCCACATATCCGTCCGACGCCGAGATTGAATTGGCCAGTCAGAGTGCAGCCGAAGAAGCAAATAGCTTAATCGCACTGTTGGGGGTCAACGTCAGCACTCTCCATCATAACCAATCAGCCAGCACCTGGCTACCGAGTGTCAGTTCATGGCTTGACAACTCTCATGCAAACCCCAACTCCGATGTTTCTGATCATGACTCCGACGATGATTCTGATGATGATGACAAAGAATCTGAAGCTCAGCAATTGCAAGATTTACTAGATCAAGAAGAGTCCAGTTCAATCACACGTACCCGGCGGGTTGATGAACGTTGCTTGAACCTCACTTCAGCTGCTCTTGCCTTGGCTGCTGATGAAGCCGCAATTGTGTTTGTTTCTTTTCTAATTCTTTTCATTCGGGATTCGAGACTTACAACTATCATTTGCAGACAACAATTCTCAGTAACAGACGAAGATGAACTGGAAGAAGTTGTGTCAGATGAATATCCCCGCATCCAAGAGCTTTCTCGGTTACAAAACCTCTCAATACCAGCAGTCCTGCTCGCAGATGAACCTAGTCGACCCCTGGGCCACAGCAGTGTGCAGTACGGCGACCTCGACTTTGACATGCTTATTGATATGAGGCGCCAACACCAGACTAAGCAGGCAGCGACAGGTGTGCGGACGAAGAAATTCAAGGAACAGTCAGATCACGAAACAACTATGCGCGGAAAAATCATACGTGAACTTCACGAAACACTGAAGGAAGCTCAAGATGATATTGCCATTGGAACAGGTGTCAACAGGAAAGTTCGTTGGACTGATAACCGTGTCCCAGCACCAGGGGGCCGCGAGGGAATTGTTGGTGGTGTTGCGGCACCAGAGGTCTCAGCCGGGAATTCTGCTAATGCTGCATTGGCAGCGGCGTCTGTGGCAAAGAAGGTGAGTAATGTCACAGATTTGACCTAATCCACCAACTCATTACTTAACCTCTCTTTGATCAGGCTGCCGAACGTCGAAAACATATATTTACGAAAGCTGGCGTGCCCAACTTTGCCGAACTCAAGGACGCCCGAGTGACTATGTTACGGCCGCTTCAGGTTGGTGACTATGGGGTCATAGTGAACCCAAGTGGTGTTATGGTTGGACGAGGTGAGTTTCAACCACTGCAAGAATGTCTGGGTACTCAATGACACCCTACAGTCATTGCCCTATACTCCAAGACAGGCGGGAAAAACGGCAAGCATAGCTGGATCAATGAATCATCAACCATTGCTGCGATATCTTACATGGCAGTTCAAGTCTTTGAACACATGCATGCTCAACAGTTCCGCTCTGTACCAGCCGCGACTGCGATCTTTCAAACCCGTCAATTTTTACAACTTTCTTCGATCAATTTTTTGACTCTCCTGGACTACAAGGAAGAACAAAGTTCTACTCTCAAGCTCTCACCCGAAGATCTACATCGATTTCGTACTCTCCAAAATGCCGACAAGCAACTGCAAGCGGCACTAAAACTTTCGCAAAAACAAGGGGGGAATTCTGATAGTGAAGATTAGGTAGGGTATTGGGTGCTCTGTATCATAGTCAACGTCCTTGAGTAGTAAGTACATGGCCTAGTAATGTCTTTTTCTGAGCTCCAGGATCCCTAGTCGCTGCCTGCAGCAATTTTTAAGCCCGGGACAGGCCAGATCCCACCGATCCGGACAAAAATCAGCTCAAAATAGGCTGGGTACGAAGGTCCGGACAAATTTTGGAAATTTTGGGGAGGCCAGGCGCAATCCGGACAAAATTGCAACATGGCTGTCCGGACGAAAAGTGCCTTTCCAGGATCAGGCCTCCCCTACCATTGCCCGGGGTCCTGCTGTTCGTGGAGAGGCACAACGCCGGTTTTTCAATCTTTGTTTGTACTTGTCATGGTCACCACCTATCAACCTCAGGAAATGCACCTAAGCCTCCCACGCTTTCGGGCAAATTAACAGGCATGACCAGATAGGTTCAGGCCCGTCCCTTAGCATTAATTCCCTTTGTCCCCCTTACCCGCTGATAGCTTGGTGGATATCTATCCAGTTTACTGCTTCTCTCAGAGACTGGCTATTCAATACCGTTGTCCCGACGTTGCCGTTCCCGAACCATTCTCGGGTCTTTCCAATGACTGTACAGCACCACTTCCCGTGCCACCCTCCTTCCCTATCTGCCGCCTTCCTCCTGCCTGCCTTCGTGCAGCCCCCCCCTGGCCGCTGCCTTCCTCATACTGTACACTATTGCTTACATGTTGTTTATGCACTGCCCAAGAGCTGCTACCTTGTGCACCCACTCTGCAGGCTCTGCCGTTGCTGTCACAATGTCACATGCACACATCTCATTCAGCACTGTAGTATGTACTAAGCTGTGCTACGTCTCCCATCCCCCCTCCTCATCTCTTCTTCAGAGACTATGCCCAAGGTGCAAAGAAACGCAAGCTCATCACCTCAACACCTGGCTGGGCCTGCTCATTCCAACCCCCTGTTGAATTGTGCCTGTATTCTATTGGCAACTCCTGCGCTGTCACCGCCCGTCAACAGGGACCAGCGCCCATCATTTTATGCCATTTCTTTTCCCTCCAGTAAGTTCCTGAAATTCCCCTGTGCCTTACTCAACCTGCCTTCGCTCTTTCGCCAGATTACCATGTCTTCTCATTACCACCTTAACATGTTACTGTGCCAGTCTTATGCCCAAGGATGGCGGGCTCTCAAAAGGTGTCGTGATTTGCTATGGTGGCTCACGCTCAGGTCGTACGCCCGCACAAAAGACAACCACTGCGAACAAGACTCTGCAGCAGATCACAAAGGAGAAGCAAGCTCATGCGTTTGAAATATCAGGTCAGTGCTCCCATCCTCTCTAATATCCAAGTGTTGGCTCACTTTGTAAAAGTCCTTAGCTTCACTGAACAACAACATGTATTATATGATGGTTTGGTTCAGAAATCTGGGGGTCAAGATGGGGATGTGACGATGGCAGATGTTGGCAACCAGGACATGGGTGATGACAGTGACTGGGAGGATGAGGTTCAGGATGGTTTGCGCCAGCTACCTCCAGGTGAAGAGGGCTTCCTCCAAAGCCATGCTGGTGGTGAGGCGGTTCTGCAAGCTGTCATGGACGGCATCACTCTATTGTAAATCAACTAGTTTATGCTATGAAACCTGATCCTCATCCTCACACAGGAAACACATTGATTCTCAAACTCGCAAGGATTGCATTCAGCAACGTGTCAACGCATGGCAGCGCCAGATTCCGCACCTCGCCAAACAATACCTCAAGTGGAAACAGGAAGGGGCACCAGCTCAGGAGACTTCGGACATGCAAATTGGGACAGCGTGGAGTCTGGAGACTGTCTCCTTTTCCGGTACATATTATTCCTATCAAGTGTGCCACATCTGATGAGGTTCCATCAGACCTCAAGAGTTGTGAATTCCGCCACATCCCTGAGGTGTCATACGTAAATGAAACTCTTGTCCAAAGTGGGTTCCTTGGTGCCTCACCAGAGAAACCCAGCCTTGCCATCTCGCTCGAGTTGCTGGAGATTTACCGGCAACTCCGCCGTGTCTGTCCTCGATTCAGTCTCAATGCTCTGGGTTGTGCACTGTGCCATATCCACCATGTGAGCACATCTCACTAATGCATCTTACTATGGAATATTAATATCTTCACATAGCTCCCTTGACACCCGTATCTTGCTGATCAGATCAGTTCTGCGTACGATTGCTTTCTCGAAATCCAGCGGTACATTCAAGGACGGCACAATACTGCCCTTGGACAAAGTGCCAATTGGGAGCAGGAGAACGTTTGCAATCCATGTCTGTACAAGACGGTGGATGAACCGACACTCAAGTTTAGTTTTTTTGGCAGCCATGGACGGCAACAACTCCCTCAAACTCGTGGATAGCACCTTCTGTGCTGGCTCGGTACGAACTGACGCCCGTGTCACAAGCTCCAAGCAATGGATATCCCCTGAAGATGTGGACGTGTTCAAAGATGAGGTGAATAAGAAGGTAAGATTTCAGTTTCACAAGTCATCTGTTATCTGATGATCGTATAATGTCAGCCTGAAACCGCCTCAGTACCTGGTGCGCCACTGCCTGCTGCAGTTGTCACCCCAACCCCTTCCAGCCCACCAACCGGATCCATGCCCACTGCCCCCATAGACTCAAATGCCACAGCCCCCATTCTCAATGACCTCCCTGAGCCCAATGTCAATGGCGATGATGTTGCGTGGCTCAACGTCAATGAAATCGATGAACTGGCACAATGTGTCAATACATGTGTCGAGCACTGGTGCAATGCCGGTCCAGAGGCTCGCAAAAAAATGTTCTCTCTTTTTGCCGTTGCTGGAATTTTTCTCGCTGTCTGCAGGCATGGCCACGTTCTTGTCATCTGTGACATGATACGCAGTGGCAAACTGTAAGTGACTCAACTGCCTCTATGTTATAGATCTATCTAACATATCTTCTCCAGAATGAAGTACCCACTTGCCATTGTCCATTGCCTCATCAAAATTTTTGGCTTGGATATCTGTCTTGGATATGACATTATGTGTGCCTTCGTCAAGACATTGTCACGCAGCGTTCTCGGGCCAAAGAAGATTGCCTTCCGCCTCCATGGGGTTGTCCCCTCATTTCATGGTCATGCGCACAACCGTGGTTGTCAACTGCATTGGCACCCTATGTATACTGAAGGCGTCGGACTTGAGGACTTTGAGGAGTGTGAGCAAACATTTGGGAAGTCAAACGAATTGGCAGCTGTCACCCAATTGGCCTCTCCTTATCATTGAGTTCAACATATCAATGAACACTTCATGTTTCATGACCAGGATAAGCATGCTGCGTCAGGTATGTCTGTCGCATATTGCAGGCACATTTCTGTTTCTCAACACAACTTTCCAAATCAGGTAATTTTATTTTCCAGAGCTATCGCCAGGCGCTGGACAAGATTGCAACCGAATCCCAGTACCTTGCAGCCCTTGCAGCCCGACTCAAGACCACGGATGCAGATCGAGAGTTACCTTCAGGCCAAACGTGAACACCTTCAGTCGCTGAAGTCTGAGCCTGCAGAAGTCCAGCAAGCCGTCGATTACATGGAGTTACTCTCAAAAGTGCACGAATTAAAGTATGTTGGAATCTGTATACCCTTTATCATTGTTTCTAAATCATCCAGAAGTGAATCCGACCAAGCCAAAGTCGAGTATAGCCAGCTTGATTTCAACATTGTCAATAATGGTTTCCAATGCAAGCAAATTACAGCTGTGCGTACCCGTTATTGGACGACCTTTACACACTGGCAGGCCAAAGAGGAAGAACTCACATGTTATGAAGAGGAGCATGGCATTGAAGTCCGATGGCTGCCCAACTCCAACGTTTACAAGGCAACTCAGAAACTGCTCGTCAAACAATTGTACCGCCAAGCAGTTGACAATCTTGAGCGGCTCGTTGTACAGCAACTGTTTGAGTTGACAAAACTGGGAATGAATGGTGTGGGTATGTCCATATATTCTTCGTGCGCTTGAGAGTCATGTTAACAAAGCCCAAGGCTACAAACTCCGTGAAAAGATCAGCAAAGCATTACGGACTCAATTGGGTGCTATTAAGACTGCTCTCAAGCAATACAATGATGCCGCTGGCCTCCCAAACCTGCCTCGAGATCCATTGACGTGGAGCACAGTTCTGAAGGCGGCCACTGTTGCTGATTTTGACCTCCTTTGTGACACACGTACCAACATTTGCCATCTCCCAAGGACGGAGCCATCACGCCGTGAAGCCACATCATATTACTTTGGCATCAAGCGCGCCCGTGAGGAGATTGTGCGACTGAATGTCAAAATCACTCACTTTCTCACCTTTATGTTTGACACACATGTCGATTACTATTGTGCTATCCAGTGCTGCATGATGGAAGACCCGGCCCTCGCCAAAAGTCTTTCACAGCAGTGGCAGTATCAAGACCGTATCAACGAGAGCAATGTTTGTAGACTTGTCCAAGCTAGTCAGCTCCACGGTTTCACTGGTAGTCTATCTATCAGCTCATGTATTGGTCGCAACAAGGCACTTAGTGCTGATGTTCCGGCTTCTTGCTGGGTTTCACTTATTCAGTCAATGAGGCTACCCTATAATCATGGTAGTTGTCCTGGCCACAGCAAAAGAGGGGAAGCGGAGATCGTTGTTGATGAAGATGACATTCCTCGCGAGGTCAATGTAGACACTGATCTTGTCGTGCAGCTCATAGAACAACTTAGCACAACATAGTATGATATCTATGTATTTCAGTAGTGCCATCTCAAATTCATTATCTCTTAAACCAACTGTTCCAATCTGAATTGCATGAGAATTGTATGAAGACCTAGAAACCAATGTCGGCGAGACATCAACTGCAGCTCAAATTGTCGTCACACAAAATGTACTTGTAAAAAGTGGTGGTCTACTGAAGGTTTTGTAATTGACATAGCAGAATGCATCAAACTTAGTAGTGATTTAAGAATAGGGCTTGCAATGTAATACATGAAACATCATGGAGGAACACTGCTGAACTCCTTCTACAGTCCTGCAGCCTTGAAAAGGTCAAAAGACCACAACACAATCACTTCGACATGACCTTCTCGATGTACATTAAAGTACATGATTAGAACGGTTAACAGCCAATGAATATATGTTTTACTTGCTATTAAATAACACTGACCGTTAGATTTTGTTAGGTTCAACTCACAACGGCTCAGGAATACGGATATCAAGTTCTTTGATAACTATTAAGACAGCCAACAACCTCACACATGCAGAACTTGGAAGCAACAGGGAAAAAGTGACCAGTCACAAGTCACAAATGAAGATGTTATCACTTTCGTTCTTCAATCAGTGCCAACGTTCAATGTACATTGATTCTTCCTGCAGCCGTAGAGCTTGTTCACTGTCGCTGCCGATGCTGAATGAGCATCTAATCTGGCTGATTCTATATTGGAAGAATCTCGATATGCAGGGAACCAGGGTCCTTTGACTCCACCCTGCCTAATCGTGCCCTGACCTACAAATCCTACAAGAGATGATCGTCCCCAGCATGCTCTTTTCACCTTTTCAATATCTTCAGCTCCCTCGTCCTCTGCCATGCCCCGTGGTGGAGCGCCTCCACCTTTGGGGATTGCCGTCAACATCCCTGTACCCGTGAATGCAGACACCCAAACCGCCATACATTGGAGCCGTCTTGCTGGTGGCTTTTCGCCTCTCACCATGTACTACCTTTGCTGCTGGCAGGGCGACTTTCCTGGCATTTGAAACTTCTTTATTGAATGTCAAGGTCGGTTCCGGTCTGCAGATATTGCGTGGTTTGCTTCTGGGCACAGCCGCAATGGCAACCACCTCCATCCACAAACCTCATTCCACCCATCTATGGTCGCACTTGTCAGGGAAACGCCAGCTACTGAGGCCAAGAATGAGCGCAAGGCACTTTTGGGCGAGCTTAAAGAGCTCATGTTTGATATGGTACAGTTTTTTTAGGTGACTCTCCAGATGTAACTGATTGTAAACCTGCCAGGCCACCATGCATGATCGTTTAACAGGCAGTACAACCATGATCATCTCAAGCAGTGGTACTACAGTTCCAGGTGCTCCAACTCGCCCAGAATTTTTGAAAGCCAGTGTGTATCTTCCTCCCGCCTTTGTCGCCCACCACCCCGACCTTCATTGCCCGATTGTGGACATGGTCCAACAATTCATTGAAACTGTTGGTGTTTGAACTGTAACCATGTGGACTCAGAGAGCGTGCAACGACCTCGGGTATAAACTCACACAGGCAGGCAACCCAAATCCAAATGCGCTATTTACCACCATTCCAAATCCCGACAGTAACTCTTCCCATTACATGTTCCTCGGCCAGCCGTACCGAGTCATAGAAGACCCATTGTCTGCCCTTGCTCCTACTCCATCTCCTGCCCATTCAAGTTCTTATGGGGTTGAGGAACCAGACAAAAGCACACTGGCAATACTCAATCTGCGAGAGCGTAATTACGAGCTCAAAAACCAGGTTGGCATTCTTCAAGAACACATCAGCAAGCTCGAAGAAAATGCCAAAGATGCTGAACTGCAGATATCCACCTTGTCCCTACAATGGAAGCGAGCAGACAAACACGTCCAGGTGCTTGAGGCTCAGACTCAGAAGGCCATGCTGCGCTCTCATACCCCCATGCAACCCACTCTTTCAAGGTATGGCCAGGCAACTCCTTCTCGTGGGTCATCTGCTCGAGCCCAAACCTCTCCCGGCCATATTCACCCTGCACCAAAAACGCCAGAAACGCCATCCAGGCAACGCATTCAGCCACCGTCAGTTACAGCCACTGTCTCTCGTAACCTTCAGTCAGGCACTCCGCCTGTTTTTTATTCAGCACATGCATCCCCATCTGCTTACCGCCTCTCTCAATGTGCTAATACCTTAAGCAACACTGATGGGCTTGCCTCTATTCCTGGGTCTTGCTTCCTTACTATATTAACATCTACAATTTGGAAAATCTCTCAGCGCAGCTCGATATGATCAGTTCCTATATCCCGGTGGGACAGTCCAATCCGGACTGCTTGTCAGGCAGAGTCGTGGTGATGAAGTCAAGTGTGTCCTTCCCTGAACTTGTTGTGCTGTCCGCTACGCCGAGTCAGGGTCCTGCCTAGTCTATCCTGATCTGCTCTATCTACGTAGTTAATGTTCTATCTAATCTTATTGTGTCCTTAATCTAGCTGAGCTTGCCTCCTGGAGACTCTAAGTAAGGCCCAAGCTCACTACCACACCGGCGGCCAGTTGCATGCTGGAACTCAGGAAATTAGGGCTGGATGAGACCATCTGTGAAACCCTGGCTGAGGGAATTGCCCTGGATAAGGGCGAGTATGTGCCACATTAAACGAAGCCTGCCAAAGAATAAATGGTCGGTTTTTTATTTCATTGCCTACCTGTCTTTCGGCTGGACCTGCTCATATGTTTTATATTGAAGGTCTTAGTGGCATATCTCTCGGAGGCCGTTCAGGGATTGAGATTGAATTCATATGTTTCCTTACCCTCTTTTGGATTGTTTGTTATCGTTTTTGCTCCTGGTTCATACCCTTTTTGGACTTGTGTAGTTGATTCTGGTCGTATACACACCCACTCACTTGGACATTTTTCAATACACCTTATATGTTCTTTTTTACGGTTGAGTTTTCTTGTCCTGTTCCGTGTTCTTTTTTCTTTCTACCAACGTATATTCATCAACTACAGTGCTATGTCTATCCTCACTTTGTCTACAATCAACGCCGCAAGCTCTACCCGCATTTGTCATACCCAGAGCAAGTCAGCTCCCCTTACAGAAAAGCAGAAGAAAGACAAAATTGCGAAACACCTTAACAATCAAGTAGCCATCGATGAGGCAGTGAACAAATGGTTTTCTTCCACGACTTCGAAAGCAAACGAGCTGGCGGAGCGCTTCAACAAGAAGCCTTGTTATTTCCTTGACTTATTCTTCCATGGCGGTGCTTGCATAGTCCATCATCACGAGAAGGTAAACCCCCACAATGCATTCATGAGCCTAAAAGCTCAAGAACTTTGTGACGGTACGTCTGGCCACTTATTTCAATGATATTTACTAACTGTCTTCCAGAAGGGCAAAGTATGCCCCTTCTAGGTATTCAGCGAGAGTTCAAGGACAAATACAACGCTCTCGGAAATGAGGAACATGAGGAACTTGTCAAGGAGTTCAAAGAAAATGTTGACAGCACTAAACACATTCCACGCCCTTCCCCCCGCGGCCGGACTCAGGACTTCTCAAATACGGTTTGCAACATTATCATGCTGGTATGTGGTCTTGCAGAAGTACAAGTTGCATCGCTGATGTATCGTGAAGATTGATGGTTTGAAAACTTGGGTCGGTATTGAAGGTTTTTTTTGCCTTGTGCGAAACACGCCTACGTATTATATGAAGCCTCAATGGTACTTTACATCTGAGGCTTTGGCAAACTGTTGTAGTTGTTCGAGATCAATCACGTCACCGGTATTCTACTTATTTACCGTTACATACAATTTTCGCTTCATCGCTCCGAGACACCTCAGTCATTGCCATCAGCATTACTGAGGTGTAAGTCTTCCTTTACGTACGATCCTTATACTTCTTACTGATCATCTAGTAGCTACATTCATTTAGGTATATCTACACAATACAGTCATTGCCATCAGCATTACTGAGGTCTACATTCATTTAGCTATCTAATCTCGTTGCTCCCTTTCCAGTCCACTGTCTACAGGTTATGGGCCCCGGTACCGAATCCACATCGTCGTCTTCTACCGTCAAGGTATCCAACCTCCCAAAGCTCAAGGAGGATGGTTCCAACTGGATTACCTACAAGGAGAGGATCTTGAACACCCTCACGTCCAAGGGTCTCAAGCGACATGTTACCGGCACAGCGCGGAAACCGACGGAGCTCATCGAGCGGAACGGGGACTACTTCAAACCCAATTCCCTGTCCCCTCTCTCCGACGATCAGCTCGAGGAGCACGAGAAGGAGGTCGATATCTACGATCAGAAGCAGGCGCAGGTGCGCGAGGTCATCTACGAGACCGTCAGCAAATCCACGTTCCTGCAGATCAAGAGTCAGCCATCCGCAGCTACGGTGTGGAAGACCCTCGTCTCTATCCATGAGGAGAAGGGCGGTATGGTCCAGACCGATGTACTCACCCGTTTGCAAACCATGCGCTACACCGATGGTGAGAGCATGCGAGCACACATCTCCGGAATGAAGGAGTTGAAGGAGAAACTCGACGAGATGGGCGCACCCATCACCGACGAGTCATTCACGTCTTACATCCGTGTCTCCCTCACACCTCCCTACAGACCCCTTATCACTGCCCTCGATGTCGCCGCGTCAGCCGCAAGGACGAAGATTTCGTCGGACCTGCTCATCAAGCACCTCTACGAGGAGGCTGACAATAAAGAAGTCGAGAAGAATATCGACAAGGCGAACGAGAACGCCGCGATGATGTCGCAGGCGAGAGGCGTGAAGGGCAAAGGCAAGAGCCGCAGCAGTCAGCCGAAGCCTAACAACAAACGACATTGCACCAACTGTGGAAAGGACGGGCATGTCAAGGATCAGTGTTTCGCGGAAGGAGGTGGAAAAGCGGGTGAGGCACCTGATTGGTGGAAAGGCAAGCTTGGAAAAGCCGAAAAGACGGCAAACGTCGCTCAGTCCGACGACGAGAACTACGCATTCATAGCCAAATTACCTCCATGCGCCGTTGAGAGCGCGACCCACACCATTACCTCCGACTTCCAGAAGGAAGCCCTAGCCGCGTCGACAAAACCCGACAATGGCGTCATTATCGACTGCGGCGCCAGCAGTCATTTCTCCCCGGATCGTTCAAAGTTCTCTGACTTCCGGGAGATAAAACCAGAGCCCATTCGGGCAGCCGACGGCCGCACGTTCAGTGCATTGGGTGTCGGCAACATCAAAACGTTCTTACCTATGGGCAACGGTCAGAAGCCTACACCAATCACACTTCAGAACGTATACTACTCGCCTCATCTGGCGTACACCCTTGTTTCAGTAGCCATCCTCGACCGCGCCGGATGCAGCCTCAACATCAAGGATGGGGCGTGCATCATCAACGCACCCAGCGGCTCCGTTATCGGCCGTGTTCCCCTCATCCGAGGCCTGTACCGCGTGACAGATCCCCCCAGATCACCTCTTCCCTCATCCCCTTCACTCGCAGCCAATGCCGCCTCGAAGCCCATGTCAATCTCCGAACTCCACAGGAAGTCCGGCCACATCAACCACGAGGACCTTCGGAAGATGGTCCGCGAGGGGATGGTGACCGGTGTTGAACTCGATTTCGACTCGGAACCCGACTTCTGCGAGGCATGCATCAAGGCCAAGGCAACGCGCAAGCCGTTCCCGAAGCAGAGCTTGAGCGACCGGGTACACGCGTACGGCGACAAGGTTGTCTCCGACGTTTGGGGACCTGCAAAGGTTGAGTCTCTCGGAAAAGCGAAATACTTTTCAGCTTACCAGGACCTGTGGTCACACGAGGCCAGGCCGTACTTCATGAAGAAGAAGTCAGACACCTTCGAGGCCTATCGGCACTACGAGGCATGGGTCAAGGCTCAACGTAACGTTGCGGTCATCAAAGTCCTCGGTGGCGACCGCGGCGGCGAGTACCGAGGTGAGGAGTTCAACAGGCACCTCAAGAACGCAGGCACCGTTCGCCACCTCACGGTGCACGACTCCCCGCAGTCGAACGGCGCCGCGGAGCGAAGTAACCGCACCCATGTCGAGCTGGCGCGGGCGATGTTGATCCAGGCGGGGCTCCCGAAGTTTCTGTGGGCAGAAGCTGTGAGTCACGCATTCTGGCTACGCAATCGTGCGCCTACACGAGCCCTACCTGTCTCAAAGACACCCCATGAGATGGCCACAGGCGAGAAGCCCGACCTCTCAAACTTGCAGGAGTGGGGTGCGAAAGCCTGGGTAAAGGTTCTCGATGCCGGAAAACTCGAACCACGGGCCGCCGAAGGCCGCTTTGTGGGTTTTGACGAGGAATCGAAGGCCTATAGGATATACTGGACCGAAAAACGAACCGTTAGCGTCGAAAGGGACGTTTATTTCGATAAGAAAGCCATTCTAGAACCTGAGAACACTCAGATTGAGGGGGAGTATGACAATATTGTCACTCCAAGTGTTCCCAAGGCCCCCCGGACCGCACCACCATCGAAATCGGTCGTCAAACACGACGAAGACGACGCCGACGTCAAAGACGAACCAAACGAGCCCCCAAGCTCTCAAAAAGACGAAGAATTGGTTGAGAACTCACCCAAAACATCCAAAACACCCAAAAACTCGTCCACACCTCCTCAGACCTCTTCCCCACTTCCTGCTGCAGCCCCACACGAGCGAATCGTTCACCCTATCGACGCCGACGTCGAGGAACCTCGCCTAGGCCGTAGTCATCGCGCTGGAACTCGAAAACCCGCAGGGCATTACAAGCGCCTGCACACAGGCCAAGTTGCAGAGCCAGCCACAGCGAGCGCCGATCGCGACGCCCACGTTGTTGAAAGCGACGGGATCTTGGAGCCAGGGGGAGTGGAGTTCAGCTACCAGGGATCAGAGTGGTTTCGAGAGGTGTTGGAGGCAGCGGTAGCCAGTGAGGACCAACCGAGTGTGGAGGAAGCACTGAAAAGTGCCGATCGTGACGACTGGGTCACAGCGATTGAGGCCGAGTTTGATCAGATTGAGAAACTCGGCACCTGGAAACTCGTCGAACGCCCTGCCAACGCCAATGTAATCGATGGCCGGCTAACACTTCGGAGGAAGCGCGACGAAAAGGGCAACATCATTCGTTACAAGGCCAGATTCGTCGCACGTGGATTCAAACAACAGTTTGGCGTCGACTACACCGAAACTTACGCGCCAACCGTCAGGCCAGCATCCCTACGTGCTATCCTTGCCATCGCAGCCTCCAAGAATTCCGTTGTTCGGCAGGCCGACGCCAAAAACGCATACCTCAATGCTTATCTCGACAAGGACGAAATCATTCTCCTCGAGATCCCGCGGCAATACCAAAAACGGATTCCACTTAAACTCCGGCATCACAACCTAGTCCTCCAGCTCCTTCGGCCGCTCTACGGCACAAAACAGGGTGCAAATAAGTGGTACAACGAACTACTTCGCATTCTCCTTGAACTCGGCTTCACGCTCAGCCTGGCTGACGAAGCCGTCTTCTATAAATTCGACGGTGACAAGTACACCATCATTGCAGCTGCCACTGATGATTTCACCATTGTAGCAGACTCTGACGAGGCCGTCGACCTCGTCATTGAGCAGATGGAAAAGTTCTTCGAGCTTGACAACCTCGGGAACATCAACTGGCTCTTAGGCATGAGCGTCACTCGCAACCGCTCAGCCTGGACAATCTCTCTCGGCCAGGAGGCGTATGTAGACCAGGTCGTATTTCGCTTTGACCTCGAAGAGGCTCGCACGGCCACTACACCCATGGAACCTGGTATCGATCTAACACCGGGATCCCCTTCCGTCTCCCCATCCATGCTCACCCATCCCGAAAAGTCGAAATACCGCGAGGTAATCGGCTCGCTCATGTACCTTGCAGTCATGACGCGGCCGGACATCGCTTTCGCCGTCTCAACACTGTCACAGTATCTGGAGCAACCAAGTACCACCCACCTGGCGGCCGCACTTCGCGTCATCCGCTACCTCAAAGGCACGAAGGCCTTACGACTCGTGCTAGGCGGTCCACATGCAGTCCTCGCCGGCTACTCGGATGCCGATTGGGGTTCGCATATGCATCGCCACTCAATCTCCGGGTTCGCCTTCTTCCTCGGGCTTGGGGTTATCTCTTGGAGTTCCAAGAAGCAGCCCATCATCACCCTCTCCAGCACTGAGGCCGAGTACGTCGCCCTCACTCATGCCTCAAAGGACATCATCTGGATCCGGAAGCTGCTCACTGAACTTCGCCCCATCTTTCCCAATCCTACTGCTCCAACCACTCTCTACTGCGACAATCAAGGTGCCATCCGACTCTCGAAGGACTCCACCTTCCACGGACGCACAAAACATATCGACATTCACTTCCATTTCATTCGCCAAACCGTTTCCAATAACCACATACTTATTCAGTACTGCTCTACCAACGACATGATCGCGGATATCTTTACCAAGTCACTTCCTCGCTTCAAGTTCGAAAAATTCCGTACTTTACTCAGTGTCCAGTGACCCGTGCTCATCTCGAGGGGGAGTGTTGTAGTTGTTCGAGATCAATCACGTCACCGGTATTCTACTTATTTACCGTTACATACAATTTTCGCTTCATCGCTCCGAGACACCTCAGTCATTGCCATCAGCATTACTGAGGTGTAAGTCTTCCTTTACGTACGATCCTTATACTTCTTACTGATCATCTAGTAGCTACATTCATTTAGGTATATCTACACAATACAGTCATTGCCATCAGCATTACTGAGGTCTACATTCATTTAGCTATCTAATCTCGTTGCTCCCTTTCCAGTCCACTGTCTACACAAACTACATGAGGATTGCTGCGAAGAAGTGGAACACACATGATGTTGGCACCAAGGTTGAAGCATTCGCAATTGCGGGATGCGATGCTGCCAGTAAGTAGCCTGTTTTCATATCTCCAGGAAGTAATTCATTGTTGTGTAGACCTTTTGACATCCTCAAAGAAAAAGGCCGACTATCTGAAGGCAGAGATTTGCAATAGGATCAACACAATGTTGGGTATGTGTGCTTCTGTTCCATTCACCCAACTCTATCCGACATTTAATTTACTACGTCTTTTAGCCAATATCACCCGCAACCCCAAAGCGGTGATGCATTACATTTGATACGAAGAAGAAATTGTACAACAATACAGCATCGAGCTTCAAGGGTGGATGTATGAGAAACTCGTGAATCCTAGTGAGTTCAGCAGCTCTCTCCCACCATTGAAAGCTCTGCATGATGCACTTGCTGCCGGTACCTGTAAGTTTGTGGTGTTAACCTCTGCAGAGAAGAAAGAGCGCGAAGCGGCCTACATGGCAAAGATTGCATCTGGGGATGTTGAGTTGCGCAAGCGCAAGCGGAGGAGCGATGCCGGTATAAGGAAGAGGTTGAAGCGAGCTTGGAAAGGGCATTTGCAGAACGGTGCCGACAATGAAGAAGATGACGACGACAAGGATGACAGTGCAGACGATGCCCTGTACGCACCCGAAAGTGTGGAGACTATTGTCAATAGTGATGCAGAGTAGTTTGCACTGCTGCTGTCTCTTTCAGTACTATAGTTTTTGGACATGCATCTGACATATGAAACCTGACCCAATCAGTTGAACCTTATGAAAGATACCGTAAGAAGTCATTTATGCCTAAATTGAAGGTTCAACAAAAGTCTTACTGAGTCGTTGACATGAACCGTCGCTTGTGTCAGTCATCTGATGACAGATGTCGACTCGGCTTGATCCCTGGCAATGTCAAATGTGGGGTAGCCAGTTGGGCTGGCTGAGCAGAGAGCAGATTGACGAGAACAACGACACGACACACACACCTTCACAATCATGACATCACGATACATAGATTAGATTAGATATCTGATTTGCCTCATGCCTTTCTCCTCATGTCCCCATTCCGAGGGATCTCTTTGTTCGTACATCCTGTATCATTCGCATCACATCGTAACACTCGTATTCGCATTTCGACGAGACACTACGTAGCGAAATATATCTTACTTGTCCTCTTTGGCCCTCTTTCTTTTCTCATCTCAAACCGCGACTCGATATCGACTTTGCGGTCCAGAGCCCCTTTGTTCTACGTACCCGCACCCTTTCAAGATCCCACATCTGGAGCCCACCGCGAGGGAACAAAAAGCTGCTGGAGCCCTCATCATATTCTCGTGCTGTAATCCGCCGTTCATCCATTCTCCACCATTTCCTTTGGTCGACCATCGAAAGCCCCGTCGACGGGAGGCAAAGGGCGCGCTCCGTCGCCGCCGCCGAGTAGGATACTGCCGCATCGCGACGCAGTCACTGGATCTTCAACAAATCGTCCTAGATACCGACCCCTTCCTGTCCGACCACGTTACCTATTCCCCGACGTTGTTTCGTCGTCAGCAACTATAGACATCAACGCTGAGACTCAAACATCAAAGATACCAGAAGAAATACATACGCCAACACGAACCCCAACCCCGACCCTCGAAGGAACATTAACATCCCTATCATCAACACCGTCCTCACCAATCTCATCATCAACACCGCAACCAACCTCGACACCACCACCGACAACACCACCGCCGTCGCCACAAATGGCAACAATACAACCACCGAAAGGTATCGCAGGCATGCCAGTACCAGGAACGAAACGCGCGCCATACTTCGATGGGAAGGATCCTAGCGAGCTCCTAGAATTCTTCGATGAGTTTGAAGAGCTGGCGAAGGATTGCGCACTGACAGGAGTAGAGAAGGTAAAGATGGTGGTTAAGTATGCTAACACGAAGACGAAGAAATTTTGGGCCAGCTTACCAGGCTACGAAGAGCAGAACTATGGGCAATTGAAGAACAAGATCCTCAACACGTACCCAGGAGCAAAGAAGGGGGAAAGGTATACACGAAAGGATTTAGAACGTATTATTCGTCGATATGAAGCTCACCGTATAAAGACAGAGGCAGATATCATCAGCTATTACCAGGAATTTCGTCCGGTCGCTGTCACTCTCGAGACCGACAGTCAGATCAGCGCCAACGAGAAGAACCGCATGTTCTGGGAAGGGCTGCACAAGAGCGCACAGAAAGCGATCAAGAAACGACTCGAGGTCAAAGAGGGTACGGCGTACTCGCGTTCGAAAGTCCCAGATATGGAGAAAGTGGTGGAGGCAGGACGGGAAGTGTTCGCCGACGATGCATTTGATGCTGAGAACAGGAAGGGGAAATCGAAGAGGAGAGGGAAACGTCGGGATAGGGATTCGTCAAGCGAGGAAAGCAGTGAGGAGAGCAGTAGCGAGGAGAGTGAGAACGAGGAGTCGTCATCAGAAAGTGAGGAGGAGGAACGGAAACGGAAGAAGAAGTCGAAGAAGAAGAAGAAGGAGAGCGGACGACGGGAGGTGGCGACGAGGAAGGTGGTGGTCAAGGAGAGCGGACGCAAGGAGATGGTGGACGAGATTGATGAGCTGTCGAGACGGCTCGGTGGAATGAAGGTCGGCGACAGCGCGTACGCAGCGAGTTATGTGAAACTTGCAGTCCTGGCCCCTGCGGCAGCACAGCTCCTTCCGTCCCCTTGGCAAACTGCATCCCCTACAACTGTTACAGCAGCAGTCCCAGCACACCAACCACCTCAGAACCAACAGGCACCCCCTCAGTCCCAGTATCCATACCAGCATCAACATCAGCAGTGGAACCGTGGTGGCGGAACACGGGGATTCCAAGGGCGCGGAGGATATGGATACGGAGGACATGGAAGTCATAGCCGCACTGTCAACTCACCATACGACCCTAACTGTACATGCTACTTCTGTCGGGGGATGGGACACATCTCGCGTAACTGTCCGATTGCGGGCGAACACCTTTGGGCCGGACATATTCGCTACGACGGAGCTGTATGGGTTTGGGCAGACAGTGGAGAACGTATCCCGCACTATCCTGGAGGCATACGAGCGGCGGTCGAAGAGCAACACGGGATACTGCCAACACCAAACGGAGGAGGCGGTCCAGCTCAGATACAGGGCCCCCCTGTGCCGCAGCCAGTCGTTGCCAGAGGCAATTTTCTTCAAGTATTCGCACCAGAGGCGGAGTCATGTGCGATTATCGAGAAGGTTGACGAGAGGGTGGAGGCGGAAGTCGAGGAGGATGAGGTTGTGGTGTGGGGCGCAATCGAGGAGTTGGAAAAAGCGGCAGCTGGAGTCACGTATGCGACGAGGTCTAAGGGAAAGAAAGACGAGGGTCAGCATGATGGAGAGAAGACGAAGAAGAACGAGGGAACCAGGATGAAAGAGAAAGAAGGAAAAAGAAAGCATACCGTCACTGAAGAGGAAGAGAAGAGAAAGGAAATTACAAGAGAAAAGGAGAAGGGCGAGGCGAGCGGAGAAAAGGAGAAACAGAACGAGTACTTACGAAATCCCAATCCCCAGCAACCAGCCTTCACATACGAGTCCAAAGCCGCCGATCCTGCCGCCCCACAGAAGTTTTACCGTCGTATTGTCGACACCATCGTCCCAAATATCACTGTTGGCGATCTACTCTCACTCAGCGGGGAACTTCGAAAGGAAATCGTCGAGAACTCACGTACAGTGCGCGTTCCTAATCCGGTTTCACACGACACGATAGCCACCGCACTGCAAACGCAAATCGGCTTACAGAATATACCGCTCGATTACGTGACGCCATTGAGGGAGATTACGGTTACGGTTGCAGGCGCTAAGGAGGATGCGTTGTTGGATGAAGGATCGGAGATTGTGGTGGTGCGAAAGGACTTGTGGGAGGAGTTAGGATTCGCAGTGAATAAGAAGCGGTTGATGACAATGGAAACGGCGAACGGGGGAAGAGAGGCAATGAGCGGATGTGCAGAGTTCTTGGAGATCGAGGTGGAGGGAATAAAGACATGGGCGCATGCCTATGTGGTTCCGAACGCACCGTATCGACTGTTGCTGGGGCGGCCGTGGCAGAAGAGTGTGTTGCTTGCTAAGGTGGAGACGGAGGTGGGGGTGCTGGTGACATTGAGGGATCCACTGGACAGGAACAGGACGAAGACGGTGTTGACGAAGGAGAGACCCTCAGGGAAACGGGCGACATCGTTCAGTTGCGTGGAAGAGGTTGTGGAGGCGTGGAGGAAGAGCGAGATAGGGATAAGCGCCGAATCAATGAACTCGACACTGCCACCTGTCATAACCATCTTGGGTTTAATGGATCTCACACGTACCGGACCGATTGCGATCACCAACATCTTGCTGGCCTCGACATTTGCAGTTGACCCCGTTACACGGGTCTTGGTCTACAAGAAAGTCGCGAATAAAATCTTGCCGGTCCCCACAACAATGCCCGATTTTGCTAAGATCCATCGGCGCTTTCCTGAAGACCCATTGATAACGTTACCAATACTTCCAATCTTTCCACCGGAATTCGTACCCGGGGTTCGATTGACGAAGGAGCGGATGGACGCGATTGGGTTGATGACGAATGAGTTTCTGTGGGAGGAGGAGAGGAAGTTGGTGGCGGCAGTGTTAATGAATAGCGAGATGGCGTTGGCATGGGACGAATCGGAGAAAGGGCGGTTTCGAGAAGACTATTTCTCACCAGTGGTAATTCCAGTCGTGGAACACGTACCGTGGTCGAGGAAGAGTTTGCCTATTCCGCCGGGGATACGTCAGAAGGTGGTGGATTTGATCAAGAAGAAGGTGGCAGCAGGGGTCTATGAACCATCAAACAGTTCGTATCGACATCAGTGGTTTTGTGTGGCGAAGAAGGATGGAAACGTACGCATTGTACATAATCTGGGCCCACTGAACAGCGTTACTGTCAAGGATTCAGCCCAGCCCCCACTCGTTGATCAGTACGCGGAACAATGCTCAGGTCGCGCGATCTACACTGGCCTAGATCTTTTTGTCGGATATGACCATAGGACTGTCGACCCCATCTCACGCGACCTCACCACATTTGACACACCTCTCGGAACACATCGTCTCACAGTACTTCCACAGGGCTGGACCGGGTCACTCCAGATTTTCCATAACGATGTAGCGTTCATCCTTCAGGATGAGACAGAGATCGCGCCGAATTTTTCTGATGATATCACAGTGTTAGGAGGGAAGTCGAGGATGGAGTTGGCAAGCGGAGGATACCAGGTGACCGAGGAGAACGCGGGGGTGCGGCCATGGGTGAGAAAGCATGCGGAGGACTTGAATAGGGTGCTGCATAGGTTGAGGCACGTGGGGGCGACGGTTTCAGCATTGAAGTTGCAGTTGTGTGTTCCAGAGTTGATGGTGGTAGGGCAGTTGTCGACGTACGAGGGGAGGGAGCCAGATAAGGGGAAGGTAGTGAAGATAAAGACGTGGCCGACGTGCAAGACGTCGACAGACGTGAGGGGGTTTCTGGGCATGGCTGGGACACTTCGGGTCTGGATTTGGGACTTCGCGCACATTGCCTATCCACTCGTAGAGCTCACAAAGAAAGATGTCGAGTTCATCTGGACAGACAAACACCAAGCCGCTATGGACGAACTGAAGCGTGTCATCATCTCCAGTTCAGCCATCCGCGCTATCGACTACATCTCCGGAAACGAGGTCATCCTGTCTGTCGATTCCTCGTATCGGGCCTGTGGATATATTCTCGCGCAGCTGGACAATGACGACAGGCGCCGCCCTGCTCGTTTTGGCTCCATTTCGTGGAATGAGCGTGAGGCTCGGTATTCACAGGCGAAGCTCGAGCTCTACGGCTTATTTCAATCCCTAAATGCCACGAAAATTCATGTAGTTGGAATCCGGAATCTCACAATCGAAGTGGACGCGAAATACATCAAGGGCATGATTAATCATCCCGATATACACCCAAACGCTGCAATGAATCGGTGGATAGCCGCTATCTTGCTATTCGATTTCAAACTGGTGCATGTGGCGGGGAAGAAATTCGCGGGGCCAGATGGGTTGTCGAGGAGGGAGAAAACCGTGGATGAGGGTGACGAGAATGGGGATGACGGCGAAGAATGGGTGGAGGAAATCTTGGGTGCGGGTATATGGGTGGTGAACGCATTAGTAGCGGCAGAGAACGGGGGTGTCTTGAAGGTTGTGCGAGAGGGAGGAAGCGTGGCAGTATGTGTGGTAGTGGGAACAAGCGGCGGAGAGAGTGCGGCTGGGGTAGAGGTGCCGTGGTCTGAGGAGAATGAGCGACGGGAAGTGGAGTTGAGGGAGATAGAAGCATACCTGACAGACTTGAAGAAGCCCAAGCTAGATACCCCCGTACTCAAACGATTCCTAAACCGTGCATGCAAATTTTTCGTCCGTGGTGGTCGTCTTTGGCGCAAGGAGAGCGGAGGGAGACACCAGCTTGTTGTTTGGAGGGGGGATAGGCTTCGCCATTTGCGTGCAGCACATGACGAGCTCGGACATCGTGGACAGTACGCCACCCGCCGCACAATTGCAGATCGCTTTTGGTGGCCAGCACTCGACGAGGACGTCAAATGGTATCTTGAGACCTGTCATGCCTGTCAGTTGCGCTCGCTTGAGAAAGTTATACTACCACCCACTGTTTCGACACCGGCTGGACTCTTTGCCAAGATGTATGCAGATACCATGCATCTGCCAACGTCGAATGGGTACAAATACCTCGCGCAGGGACGTTGCAGTTTGATCGGATGGCCAGAGTGGAGGAAGCTGAGGAAAGAGAACGGGAAGACGCTGGGGTCGTTTTTATTTGAAGAAGTGCTGTGTAGGTGGGGAGCGATCGAAGAGATCGTGGTCGACAACGGGACACCGTGGGTAGCAGCATTGGACTGGCTCGCCGAGAAGTATGCCATTCGCCATATTCGCATTTCGGCCTACAACTCGCAGTCCAACGGTGTCGTAGAAACGGCACACCGGCCTATTCGAGACTCACTAGTGAAGGTCTGCGGAGGAGACATGCGTAAGTGGTCCGATCACGTCTCCTACATCTTCTGGGCGGACAGAATCACCACTCGAAAGCGATATGGACACTCACCCTTCTTCGGCGCTACGGGAACGGAACCTCTCTTACCCTTCGACATCACCGAGGCCACATTTCTATTCCCAGACTTCTCAGCTAAACTCTCCGACGCCGAGCTCATTGCCAATCGTGCTATCCAGTTGGAACGTCGTGATGAAGATCTCGCGCTTATTCACGAGCGAGTACTGGCTAACCGTTATAAATCCATCGCGGACTTTGAGAAACGCCACCAGAATATCATACACGACTACAATTTTGCGCCGGGCGAGCTCGTCATGGTCTTGAACAAGAAAATCGAGCCTGATGTTGGCAAGAAGTGTCGACCTCGTTATTTCGGCCCCATGGTCGTCGCACAGCGCCTCAGGAGCGGAGCATATCGTCTTGCAGAAGTGAACGGCGCCCTATCCAAACTTAAATTCGCCGCATTTCGTTTAATTCCTTATCGCGCCCGCTCTAAGAATGTTATCGAGGTCACCGAGTATGTAGATGCCGCAGATTTGGCGGGGATCGAGGATGATAATTGAGGAGGTTCATTGAGTTGGGGGATCAACCAGGGATGGTTGATATCTAAAAGTGAGGAGGAGATGTGGGGTAGCCAGTTGGGCTGGCTGAGCAGAGAGCAGATTGACGAGAACAACGACACGACACACACACCTTCACAATCATGACATCACGATACGTAGATTAGATTAGATATCTGATTTGCCTCATGCCTTTCTCCTCATGTCCCCATTCCGAGGGATCTCTTTGTTCGTACATCCTGTATCATTCGCATCACATCGTAACACTCGTATTCGCATTTCGACGAGACACTACGTAGCGAAATATATCTTACTTGTCCTCTTTGGCCCTCTTTCTTTTCTCATCTCAAACCGCGACTCGATATCGACTTTGCGGTCCAGAGCCCCTTTGTTCTACGTACCCGCACCCTTTCAAGATCCCACACAAAGACCCTGACAGTAATGCAATTAATTAAATGTAGCCCGTAGGAGCCCACCATTGGGTCAGCAGTCCATCACAACGCAAGTCGATGGAGACGGACATTCTGGATTACTATCTTTCTAGGGACATGGTGTAATAACATATTCAAGGGGTTCAGATATAAGAAAGGAAGGCGGTGACTGAGAGTGGATGGCAGGAATGATCTACGGCTGACAGACCTAAAAATGTCTTCCAAAACAGATGAAGAGCGGTAAGGATCAAGGGCGCAAGGGAACAAAGATGGCAAATGACAGCGGGTGACAGAAATGATAGGTACCTGGATGCTGATGGAACAAGGCACCACTCCCCAAGGGTCTGCTTGGGAGTGCCCATTAAAGAGAGACTTGGAGCTCGTCAAGGTCAGAGGTGGCTAGCAGTTACCATGATTGAGGAAGACAATGATAGTAAACCATGGCTGTGAGATTGTATCAGTTGCGAGAGTGTTGGAGACATGTGAGTTTGCGTACAGTGATGGCTGTGATGACCACAAATAAGGTAAGCCATGGTGCGGTGCGTTGGGCAGCTTGTTAACTAGCTTGCATTGGGGCAGTCATGGTTGAGCAGCAGCAGATGTGGTGATAGGTTGGCGGGAGGGCAGTTGCACAAAGGCGGGCAGGAGGAAGGCGGGATAAGGACAGGATCAACCATGTTCAACAGAAAGGGAAGGAGGGTGGCACGGGAAGTGGTGCTGTACAGTCATTGGAAAGACCCGAGAATGGTTCGGGAACGGCAACATCGGGACAACGGTATTGAATAGCCGGTCTCTGAGAGAAGCAGTAAACTGGATAGATATCCACCGAGCTATCAGCGGGTAAGGGGGACAAAGGGAATTAATGCTAAGGGACGAGCCTGAACCTATCTGGTCATGCCTGTTAATTTGCCCGAAAGCGTGGGAGCCTTAGGTGAGGAAATGGGAAATCTACCTGTTGTCTCGAAGGCAACTTGTTCTGTCAGATTTGATGTAGAAATGATGTCAGGTGTAATGTTTGCAAGATTTGGCTTGAATAAAGTGATGAAAACGCACCGGAAACCATGTTAAAGACATGTCAATATGTACCAATCTTTCAGACAAATTTACATTTTTGGTGAAGTCATCAACCCAAAATGAAGAGATGGTCATGAAATGTAGCCTGACAAACAATTAGGCCTGAATGATGACGGAAGAATCACCAATCTAAGACATGAAAAAACAGAGGCCAGACACGCTCATTAGCTTACATAACATGCGACTTGAGGCAGCCCGGGCACCGTATGTCGCAGAAAAATAACAACGAAGAAATACCTTGCTTGTTGTGCGCAGACACAGAACCCATACTATATCATGCAATAATCTCATTACTACTCTATACACCTGCTGCTATATTTTAAACCGCATATAATGGGGTGGACCTACAAGAAAACGTCAAAACCTTGGTCACAAGCGCGCCAAAATAACCTAATTCTTGCTCGTTCAACATTGGAACTTTGACATACAACGGACAATAAAATACGGAAGATACTCACCGGAAAAAAGAACACTCTGGACAATCAATACAAGGATGTCAGTGTACCTCTACTTGCCCAACAAGCAAAGACGGCAACTGGCAGATATTGGAATGAGCGTAAACGGAGGAGAAGGCTTGAGAAATCCAACACGGCCCACAAGGCTGAGCTCAAGGCACTCAGAGTGGAGAACACCAGGTTGCAAGGGGATCTGGACATGAGTTGGAAGGAGGGATTAGTGAAAGAGGAGGATGTAAAGGCGGTTATTGACTGCTTTCAGGAGCGGATTACGCTCCTCACCAAGGAGCGGCGCGTGCACATGAGGGAACGGGTCCAGCTAAAGAGGAAGTGTGAGCAGATAGTGAGGTTAAAGGTGCATCTCAAGACACGAATACAAAAGCAGGACTCACCTAGATGCATCTTCAAAATCACAACGCGCGGAGTCTATACAAAGCAAGCTTGTGTGATGGTGTGTTACCTTGCATCTGCCGGGACCGCCAAGAAGAAGATAGGCAAGACCATAAAAACAATTGGAGACATGATCAGCGTCAAGGTCGACCACATCATGAGCTCCCCAACGGACAAACATGCGGTCCTCGAGTCAGGTGTGGCTGCTGAGGTCCAACTTGGGTACGAGATGGCTAAAAGTGATAGTGAGTTGTTATGATATAACTCAATGAATTAAAAGACACTGAAACCTGGCAGAGCTGACTTACAGTTCTGATTCAATGTCCCATAAGCATATTGAATATGAGTCAAGAACCATTGCCGTGCGTGTTGTTGATTACACAAAGCCGAATGCATTACCTGAATGGAAATCCCACTGGCTTGGGATTGGTACCTCCACAAATCATACCAGCCAGACCCAAGTGGAAAGATCGCGTAAACGGCTTGAGGAGATATCATGAGTCGTCCCCTTGCCAAACAAGAGGGGTTAACCTTCAAAATCGACAATTTTGCCTACAAGCTGATTGGAACATCAGGAGATCATGCTGCCGACCAAAAAAAAAGGCATACCATTATGATGGAATGGAAACTCGACATGATTCTGCAGCGCCTCAGAGAGGAGGTGCTCTTTGCTATGTTGGTAACACAAGTTGTTGCGCTTCTTGCACCATTGAAAGCAAGCCAGATAGAGACAATGGGGGGTTATGATGTGTGGAACACCACAAGTGAGGATGTCAGGGCCTGGGCCGACGTGGACATTGTTTATGAGGTTGGGAGGCAGGTACTGGCTGGGATGTCAGACAAAGACCGGGAACGACTCACTTTATTTATTCGGACCGGTTGTTGCATGCACAAGGACCTCAACACTGTGAAGGGAGGAGATAAGGCAATGCAAGTGTTCTGGAAGGATACAAAAAAAAGCCCACCTATCCTACTGGCAAACAAGGACAATGTGGCCATGCTCAGCGCGTCAAACCATGTGTTGGAGCCAACGGCTGCTGAAATGCGTGCCGCCGAGGTGTCAAAGAGGGAAGCCAGCCATGCAACCATGCTTAGGGGTTTGATCTGCCGCAACAAGGATAAAAAGAAAGGTCAACAGGATACCTACAACTGGTATATGTAAGAAAAGGTTGGCAACCGCATACCTTATCCAGATGTCAGCAACACTCGCTATGGGTCCCACAGAGAGGCATCAGCCACCCTGATTGTGTATTGCAAGCATCAGGAAATGCACCTTTGGTCCCAGGTCAACCTAGGTAATTTGAACTTTTCCATAGCAACTTTGACAATCCAGGCTGCTATGGGTGTCTTTGAAAACATTCAAATTGCCTGGGGTGCTTCAGAAGACTGAAATTTGCCTAGGTTGCTCTGGGTGTCTTTGTAAAAATTCAAATTGCCTAGGTCTCTCTGGGGTGCCTTTGGAAGCATTAAAATTGCATGGGTCTCTCTGGAAGTCTTTGAGATTATCTTCAGGGTGGCTAGGTGTCTCTGTATATGGTCACAGTCCTCAAAGCTTTTTATAGCATATAATATCTCAATTTCAAGGCTCAATGTCATTCCTTGCCCCTCCGCTCTGCCCATCACGCTCTGCCCATCAAACAGCATCAAGCTTGGAGGGTGCCGCCGCCGCCGCCACCTCTTTCCTGCCACGTCAAACAATGTCAAGCATTTGAGGCAGCTTGTCAATCATGTGGGGTTTGAATTTGAACCTTAAAGGTTCAAGTTCATTTGAACTTCACCTTGACCAACACCACCACCCACCGTCCTACACGCCCAGCAATGTGGCCAACAACAATTGCCAGGTATGTGGCCACCCCCCATGCAATGTCAATACTAACCGCCGTCACTGAGGCCCACCCAACCGCTGTCAACAAATGACGTCAAACATTGACAACACCACCCACCCTCCCCCCCTCCGCTCTACCCATCAACTGGTACCCAGTGGCCGCCGTCCCTTTCCTGCCATGTCAAATGATGTTGGGTGTTGGGCAACCCACCTGCCCCTTCCGGACTCACCAGGTACGTGGTCAGCCCCCACGCAATGTTCAATGTTTGTACTGACCGCTGTCAACAAGGCCCACCCACCTGCCTTCAACAAATGGCGTTGAATGTTGACAACGCCACTTTTTGCCACCGCTTCCGCTCTGCCACATCAAACAACACTGGGCATTGAGCATTGAGCATGGACACTGCGGCTCCCACCTCCCAACTCCGCTCTGCCACATCAAACAACGCTGGGCATTGAGCATTGAGCATGGGCACTGCGGCTCCCACCTCCCAACTCCGCTCTGCCATGTCAAACAATGTTGGGCGTCAAGCATAGACCCTCCAGCTCCCATTGCCCACCTCCCTTCTTGCTCTGCTGTGTTGAACAATGTTGGGCACTCCTGTCCAGGACACCATCCCTTGCCCTCTCCACTCTGCCAATCAAACAGCATTGAGCTTGGGGGGTGACAGTGCCTCTTCCACCACCCATTGACATTTGATGGGGCCCCTCCCCACACTTCCTTCTCCCCGCACCTCCTCCCCGCACCTTTTCCTCTGCCTCCGCCTTGCTCCTCCTCCTTTGTATTTGTATGACTGTTAGGATCTATTAGTGTAGTAGGAGGTAAATACAAGTAGCATATATTGTATACCTGTAATATGAATTAAAATTTTATTAACTATTTTCCCATCATTGGTATGAAGTCAAAGAGAGTGTATAAGGGATTCTAAGCAGCTCAGTGGGCTCCATAAGTAATCTGGCACTGCTCTGGAGGTGCTCTGGGATGCCCTGACAATGCTCTGGGAGTGCTCTGACAATGCTTTGGGAGTGCTCCAACAATGCTTTAGGAGTGCTCTAGGCAAAAAAAACATTGGGGACTTAGTTCTGGGGTGGGCCCAGGAGGCTTTTTATCTTTGGAGTATTTGGGGTCTCTAGGACCAGACCCCTTTTTCCTGATGCACTCCCTTTCTCCTTTGACTCTAACTTGGCAATGCCGTGCATGTAGGAAAAAACAAAGCTCCAATACAATTTGTGCATGAGAACAAAGTCCCAGACAAAGGACTCAATCTGCCCTGTGTGACAGTAGCCTTGAGCCACTGTGATTTGTTCAAATGTTGTGAGGGCAATGTGCTTGTGAAGGAGGTTATACATAGAATCAGGATTCCCACCCAGAACATCCGGTGCCCAGCACCAAAGTCCAGAGGATGCCACAGTCCTGAATATGAGCTTAAAATTGATGTCGGAAATACACCGGATGTTGTTTGAAATGATGCCACCATCCGGGAGCAAGTTGAGGAGGTCTCGGACTTTGACCTCAGCACCCTGGATGTTCACCGAGTTCTTGTCCAAGCTGGCTGTTACCGAGCTCCTAACATGTGCCTTGATTGAGAAGCATCTGTTAAATGGAACCATGTCTGCTGCAGTGACTGTGGGTGGAACTGACACCTGGTCTGGTAGTCCCCAGAGGACACAAAGGTGGAGCTCCAGTGCAAGCTGAAAGAGCACATTTAAATGGTTTACATGCATGTGAATTGTGAAAGAGGCATGTAACACACCTTTGTTTTCACTGCCGCCTTTGGTACCTCTCCCTTCCTGAAATGCCAGTCACTCGTTTTCTTTGGCTTCTTCATCCAACTAGCAAAACAGGTCCAGGATTTCTTCGTGTGGGATAGGCTAGGATCTGAGTCATCCAAAGGATCATCCGTGGGGTGTTTGTGTTTGTTCCTTGACAAGCTCCCCCCTTCAGCTTGAGCAGATGAACTAGCCCCAGTAGATGAGCTCGGCTCTCCAGGAGGAGGATCCATGGGGACGTTGTTGTCAGGGATGGGAGATGATGATCAATAATAGGGAGAAATATGGATTCATTGAATAGATATAGGACATGTGTACACTGTGTGGCGGACGACGCGCACCTACGCGTCGAGAACAATGGAGATGGGCAATGTCGGTTGAGTTTGCATGACGATGACTAAGCGTACAGCCACCGAAATCTTGACCAACATCGACTGCCTCGACGTCGAATGGAATTTGAACGTTATGGGCATTCTGGGGGCCATAAAACTACCTACATTATAAAGAATATATACAGACTATACAGTGATAGAATCATATGCATGAATTATTCCTCCAAGTCCTCAAAGGTGCAACATTCTCCTTGTTGTGACGAAGCTTGCGCATGTTGGCGAGATGAAGCAGTTTGGCTTCTGATATCTGTTTCTGTCGCGTTTAGGTGCCGTGGAGTGTTGTAAGTCGTTATATTATTATCAAATATCGTTGTAGAAGGGCTGAAACGAGCGCGAGGTTTGTTACTGATCAAGAACTTGAAGAAATCCTGTCAGACGATCAAGTTAGGTTTTGAGGGTATAGGTAAGTGGTTTTACTTGCCTTGTCCTTCTAATTAGCTTATTGAAACGTCTTCTATAATCATGAATTAAAGATCCGGGGCCGTAGAAAGGTGGATTGCCTCGATGACACGCTCGACGCACAAATCTTGTCGCGAGCAGGCCGGAAAACGCGAGATGTCACAGATGTGTCACACGCGCATTGCTGATTTCCCGCTGATCCCTCCGCCAACTAATACCGGCTCACACACACGCACTACATGTAAATTAGATAGAGCAAATCAAATCGAGTGAGGGTAAGAACATATTTAGGAGATGAAATTTTCTTACACCAAAAATTGACTGAGATGCGTAGCACAACTTATTCAAATTTCGTGATACAAACTTTCCTTCTCCTAATTTCAAAGATCATGTTCAAATAACACGATTGCTCTCTTCGAATCTTTTTCACGATGAGGTAGCCAGTGCTGAAAGTCATCGGCGCGAGGACACTTCATTTCTAGCGGGCAGCTTCAGCATCAAATAGGTACAAACACTGCACGGTTTTTGCAGACGTTGCCCATCTCCAAGAACAAAGAAAGTATGAGAGGTAACGTGATCGTGCATGGGTGAACAGCCCGGCATCGAGCGGTGATCGAAGCGGTGATCGAATCCGTGCGGCATGGCTGGATAGAACTGCCTTGGACTTTGCCCGTGGTGTCAGTCCTTCTCAATGGCCGCCACCCATAAGGCAAACCAAGCCTATGAAAACATCACCACTGATACCGCAGGTCACTACTTCGTTGGAATGAACCCGGACACGTTCCTCGACAAATTCTTGCCTTGGAACGCATCTACGGCGCGGGTTTACAAACAAAAGGTTCCTCGGAAATGGCGTCGGAGGGCATTGCGGTCGGTGCCTCCCCATTTACAGATGCTTGAAAGCTCGATGTACCCACCGTTTGTGAGTTGATACCTGACCTTGAAGCGGACTGTGTTCGTTATCTTTGTGTCAGGTGAAAGCTCTTGATAAGTGGGCCCGCGATGGCCCACTCACCGACTCCAACCCAAATCCCCGAGCTCTCTGCTTCTTACATTCGAAGAAACCTGATACCACTTGTGACGACCTCAATGTTGATGTTTCTACGTACTGGGAGGATGACCTGCCCAAGCGCACCACTTTCTCATCCCAGCAGACCCATATCGAGTTCAAACCCACCATTAACTACGACGCGTTCCAGCATGAGGCGGATCAACCCAATGCTCAAATGGAAGACCCACCGAGCTCTGAAGACAACAAAGAAGAGGAGACAAATGACGAGGAGAATGCAAATCAAGAAGATGAGGAGACGGCAAGTGATGACGGGGACAACCAAGAACCCGAGCTAGGCGATGAACACATGGACGACGAATTGCCTCCCCGTGTACCTGACAACAATCACCCGCAGGAAGAAGAGGACCTTGTATTCGACGGTGATGAAGCTGACCTGCCCCCCACAGCCAAAGGTGTCGAAACGGATACCGACAGTGGCCGCCACACCCGTGGTCAGATCGCTGCATATGCAGGCCTCGCCTTGTCCATGGCCTTTCGCGGCCACTTTTTCTCTATGTTGATTATGGGTCGCTATGCCCGCTTCATACGTTGGGACCGTCGCGGGGCCGTTGTCACGTACAGGTTTGATTATACCAGGAAACCAGACCTTATCTTCAACTTTTATCTGCGCTATGGCCAGCTCACACTGTCCCAGAGAGGGTTCGATACGACGGTTGAGCCATGCGAGGAAATCCCCCCGGTCGTCAAGGATGCATTCAATCGCTATTACAAGGATGCTTGGTATGGTGGTGCCAAGTTACCCCGTGGCAAAGCGTCGCCGTTCACTACGCGTTTCTTTCGCATCCAAGTTACAGACTCGGTCCAAGAACGCACAGAAGCATTCTTCATTCCAGCCCCCCAATATACTAGCGCTTCTCTGTTTCCTTTTTGCCGTGCCACTCGGCGTTCTCTCGCATGCCCTAATCAGAGGGGCGACTATACAATGTGTTTCCTGAAAGATTCATGGCAGGAAGTATCCTCACGTGCCGCGTCCGAGGCAGACGTCTATCGGATACTCGAAAAGGCAAAGGTCGAGCATGTTGCCTCAATGCGTCTCGGCGGTGACGTCGAGGACTTGAGGACCGAAACGCAGGAATGGTTTGACGAACTCGCTCACAATAAGCGCTACCGGAAACCTGCTGTCATGGTTTGCCATCGCTTAGTCCTCAATACTGTTGCTCGTGACCTATCGACCTTTATGTGGTGCAAAGTACTTTTGTCGTGTGTGGCGGATGCTGTCGAAGGTGCGTGTATCGTACATTCTTGAGCAAGCGATGCTAACCGCGTTTCTACTAGGCGCCCAACAAGCATATCAAGCCGGTGTCCTACACCGTGATCTCAGCGCTGGTAATATAATGATAGTCAAGGACAAGAAAACCAATGAATGGAGGGGTGTTCTTATTGACTGGGATATGTCCTTGCTTTGGAAGAAGCATGAAGGAGAAGCGCGTACCGGACGAACTGTAAGTTACAGTCCATGGTATCCATGTCGTGATGGCTGACGCCTTGTATACAGGGCACCTGGGCATTCATCTCCGCAAAAATTCTGAGGTCTCCTCATAGCGTGGCACATACGCTTTGGGATGATATGGAGTCTGCTTTCTGGGTCCTCATATACCAGGCTCTGCGGTATCTGAATCATGACCACAGTCGTCACCGTCTTTTCGATCTCTTCAATCGGATCTTCAATGCAAAAATTGCTGGCGATGATGGGTCTATGACTGGCGGGCTTGACAAAATAACAATAATGACCTTCTGCACCTTTGGGCGTAGTCAACAGATGCTTCCTCGGTTTAAAGTAAAGGGTCTCAACAAGGCCCTAGAGCAACTTGGAACTATCTTTGACCTCCGCTATGCGGACACAGAACCTGCAGCTGAGGAGCAGGACCCGACATGCATTACCAACCTGCTTCGTAAAGCGGCTTTGGCTATGGAGCCTCTATGCATAACACCGACTGGATTGGTATCGCCCACCAACGATTCCAAACCACCCAGTGATCCTGAAGATTGGCAGGGCGCAAATATTGACGATGTTGGGCATGACTGGGACCCCATGCCTTGGTCCTCAGGTCCCGAGGAATCCGCCCAGGTGCAGCAGCATCAGACCAGGAGAGTTAACGGCTCGATGTTCCAGCATCTAGATGGGCAACCTCTGAGCAAGCGTAGCTGGAAGAGCGATCCAAAGGATGAGGAAGGGCCATCGCTTAAGAAGCAGCGCCAGGTCCCACCTACTTAGGCCTGTCGGATAGACTATTGCAGTTATCGTGGACGAATGTTTTACTCGATCGATTAGACAGCGCATAATTCTGTCCTTATGTATTTTTTACATCCATGGCAATATACCCTTTGGACTGATGATATTAGAGTAGTATGTGCAATGCGCAACGAACCTGGGGTGTGTATAGATCAGAGCGCTGGCATTGGATGAGGAACAATGGCGAGGACAAGGAGCGCACAGCAGCGCACAGCGCGTTTGCGTCCAAGCCACAGGGAAACCAGTATACACGTCTATTCTTAGATGATAACGTTGATTCTTGCTCCCGAGCCTGCAGCAACATAGCCTCCTATGCACGACTGCCTGCACACATATTTCCTCCGCAACTCCGTCCCATCCCACCTTTGATCCCCACTTAAATAATGCTCTTGAGTCCACTGCATCT
Source organism: Crassisporium funariophilum (assembly GCA_014925845.1). NCBI lineage: Eukaryota > Fungi > Basidiomycota > Agaricomycetes > Agaricales > Crassisporiaceae > Crassisporium > Crassisporium funariophilum. The sequence goes on from JACGCL010000001.1 coordinate 1,166,418, forward strand.
AAGACTAAGTTACATGACTTCTCTACCTACACCGCACATACGCGATGGAAAACGCCAGCCGCAAGCTCACTGCGGCGTTGGTTATTGGCTTCAGCATGTTACTCGTTAAACCTGTAAGTGGCATTAATTTACTTCTCTTGTACATTCGCCGGGATTATTCACGTTAATGCCCTTTCTCAGTGATTTTTGTTCCGATACGTTGCTAAGATGTACATGCCGAAATCTGGAGAAGGTCCATCTGACGAGTTGAGTTCATTCCTTTCGTTCCATGGATAAGCGCCTAATCACTTCTGCGAACAGAAACATGGCAAAAGGATGGTTCAGCGTTACCAATATCACCACTTCCACCTCAAACCCCGCCGTACAAGTGAAGTCAGTGCCAAATCAACACTAATTTTGAGCAAGATATCAGAATCTGAGGTGACATGGGTGCTGAGAAATGAAGGATTGTGGCGCTGAGAGAGGGTTCCGAATGAGGAAAGGATCCGAACTCCGATGCATGATTCGTTTACGGTCACGGCTTGTTGGGAAATTGAGTATTAGAGGACAAGGATAATCTGGAATGAAAGCGATGGACTCGAGTCCAACGGAGCTCTACCTCCCGCTCTCCTTCTCCTATCCAATAAAGGTCGTCTCCATCGACACACCCAGCCACTCACCAGTCCAGCGCGGCACCCGTCTCCTCAGCTACAGCTTCGTCCACATCCCCAACACCCCAGATCCAAAACCGGAGACCAGGTTCGGCACATGGGACTCTGCCATCGAGGGCACCGTCAGCGCATGGAAGGTCAACGCCGGGGACGTCATCTCCCACAAAAAGGCCAGGGAGAGGCCGGTCGTCGTCGTCATTGAGCCCTGCAAACATGGCATGCAGGTCAGCGGCATGTGCGTCCTCTGTGGCAAGGACATGACCAAGTACGTTTTCTTTTGCTGCTGTAGAGCAGGTCTGACTGCGTGTAAAGTGTGGACTATACTGGCTTCTCAGATGCATCGCGTGCTTCCATTCAAATGACACATTCGGCTTTTGGACCCACCGTCTCCCTCGAAGAAGCCCAACGCATCGAGCGAGAGACCGCCGAACACCTCCTCAAATCCCGCAAACTCTCCCTCATCGTCGATCTCGATCAGACCATCGTCCATGCCACCGTCGATCCCACCGTCGGCGAGTGGATAGCAGAGGGCGAGGCCTGGGAGGCCAGGCAGGCTGCGAAAGCGTCAGATCAGGAGGATGAGTGCAACCCGAACTGGGAGGCGTTGAAGGACGTCAAGATGTTCAGGCTCGGTCCAGAGTCATTCGGCCCTCCCTCCATGCGCGGCGCACACAAAGGGAAGGGCAAAAACAAGCAGGTAGAGAATGAAGGATGTATGTATTACATCAAGCCCAGGTGAGATACTTTCACTGCTTATCATTGTAGAAGCTTATCTACGTGCAGACCGGGCTGGAAAGAGTTCCTCCGTCAGACGGCGACAAAGTACGAGATGCACGTATACACGATGGGCACCCGTGCGTACGCGGAGGAAGTCTGCGCTGCTATTGATCCGGATGCAAGTATCTTCGGCGGACGCGTGTTGAGTCGCGACGAGAGTGGGAGTAAGTGCTTTTTCTTCATGGGATCCCATACTCATCGAATCGATAAGGTCTTACGCAGAAGAGTCTGCAAAGGTTGTTCCCTTGTGACACGTCTATGGTGGTTATCATTGACGACCGCGCCGATGTATGGGAATGGAGTCCGAATCTTATCAAAGTTATCCCTTGTGCGTCTCTTACTCCACTTACTCGAACCGTTCTCAATGTCGGACAGACGACTTCTTTGTCGGGATTGGAGATATCAACTCTACCTTCCTCCCGAAAGTCGAGCCGTTAACACCTACAATACCTGACCAACCGCCTCCTGCGAAAGCTCCCCCACCAACCAATAACGGGGTCAACCCCTTGGACAAACCCACAGCAGTAGACACATCCCCCACCACACCTCCCAACCCAGGCGACGTGGACATAGCCGAACAGCAAACAACAGCACTGCTTACGCGGAACAACGCCGCGCTCGATGCGCAGCTCGAAGAACGACCGCTGGCGAAGAAGCAGGAAGAGCTGCTGGAACATGAAATCCAACATGCTCCTGTCACAGCAGCCCCGAACGTCAAGGAACCCTCGCCGAAACCCGAGAGTCTCCCAAAGAAGGCGTTGTTGAAGAACGACGATTATGAGCTAGACCGGATAGGCAAGGTACGGACATTACATTGCTATCTTGAATGGAGCTAACGTCTGTCGCCTTTGAAGTGCTTGGATGAAGTCCACTCACGGTTCTTCAGCGTTTACGCCGCCCATGCGGCCGAGAAGACAAAGAATTCCAAGAAACGAAAGACAGCGCCTCTGAACAAAGCATGCGATGTGACAGTGAGTTTAGTTTTAGACATACAGCTCTCTTGTTCATGCCTCGATGAATGTACCAGCGAATTATCCCTCAACTGAGATCCGAAGTCTTCGAAGGCGTCCACATCCTCTTCTCCAGCGTCATCCCGCTCGACACCAGGCCCGAATCGACGGAGATCTGGCGCATGGCGCTCATGTTCGGCGCGCGGTGTTCGACGGAGTTGAAGGCCGACATCACACACGTCGTCGCTGCAAAGGTATGTTCCAGTAATGTTCTCTCAACATGCATGGTGCTAATTGTGACAACATACAGCGTGGGACAGTCAAAGTCGACATGGCACGCAAACGAGGCGGGGTGTACATCGTCTGGCTCGCGTGGTTCACCGACTCAATAGCGCTCTGGCATCGGCAAGACGAGAAACCCTACCTCCTCTCCGACCCACCCCCTTCCGTCGCCGGACCCAGCTCCTCGCCACCCACCGACGCACAACAGCTCCCTTCCTCCTCCGATATTGACCTCGATATTGACTCGGACGAGTGGGACGATCGGGAGCCGCAGATGAGGGAGCCGGGTGCGTTGGAGCTGGGGGGGATTGATTGGGATGAGGTTAATGACGAGGTTGATGCGGCGATGAATGAGAGTGATGATGAGGATGAGGGGGAGGGTGGGGGGAGGAGTAATAGGGGTGGGTCGGAGGATGAGGGCACGGATGCGGGGAGCGTGACTGGGTTAGTTTGATTATTTCTTCTTCGCTTGGATTGGTATTGGAATTGGAACTTGCAACTGATGATTGTTGAGTGTAGGAGTGTGAACGACACTCTGCGGTTGAAACGAAAGCGCCTACGCAGCGTAACCCCTTCCGACGGCGGAGGCAGCACCAGCGCCAACGGGAAGGACGATAAGGACGAAGAGTACCTCCGCTCGCCGCTTGCGAAACGGAAGAAGCTAGCAGCCGACCGGACGGGGTATTCGCGGTTGAAGGAAGGCATCACCGCGGACGACCTCGTCTCTTCTTCAGCTGCTTCTGCTGCTGCTGCTGCTGTTTCTGCTGTGTCTGCTTCTGCTTCTCCTGCTGCTGAGGAGAAGAAAGGGCAGGAAGACACGACGACGAGTGATGGTGGTAGGGGATCGAGGAATGGCACCCCCCGAGGGAGTCCGAGGAGAGCGCTGGGGGAGATGGATGAGGGGGATGATGAGGATGATGAGGAGGGAGAGGAGGAGGAGGACGATGAAGATGATTTCCTCGCTCGGGAGCTGGAGGAAGAGTGGGGATAGACGGGCGTTGGATTGGGTGTACGCTTTATTGGTTTATTGGGAGATCTTTCTTTTCAATTCAACTTCGGGATGATATCAGCATCATGGGCGTTTCTTTGGACTTTTTTCCAACTTTTTACGATATCCTGCAATTTGTTCGATGTTTCTTAGCATAAATTCACCCTGCCAATGTCTTTGTGTATCTTATGTATCATTTACTGAATTAGTTGAAATACACATTATGATTGCTGATTGACAAAATGCGGGTGGCATATGCAGGCCAGTACCCGGCGATCAGCTAATCTATTTATGGGACCGGAGTAGCTCGTGATTCTCAAGCATAGCATTGCACGGTCTTGATTGGTATGATGTCGGCGGCGCGCACACCAGGTGGATAGGATACACGTCAATACTCCTCTTCTCTTCCACTTCCACTTCCACGTACTACGCCCGCCATGGCAGACAAATCCGACCTCCTCGTCCTCGGTGCCACCGGCTTCACAGGCAAGCTCATTACGCGCTACCTCTCCGCGCACCCGCAGCGCTCCCAATTCAAGCTCGCCATCGGCGCTCGGTCGCCTAAAAAACTGCGGGAGCTGGTGGAGGCGCTTGACTTGCCGGCGTCGGTGGGGCTTGTGCAGGTGGATGTGACTAATGATGAGGAGGTGGAGAGGGCGGTGAGGGGGACAAGGGTGGTGATTAATACTGTTGGGCCGTATTGGCTTTGGGGTACGCCTGTGGTTCGGTGTGTAGTTGTCTGGGCTGTGCGGGGGTGTTGCTGATATCGCGTTGTTCGCTTTTGGCAGGGCGTGTGTTAGGAATGGTGTGCACTATGTTGATCTGACAGGCGAAACCGCCTGGAACAAAAAGATCATCCTCGAGTAAGTTACGTCCCTGCCCCCGTCGCATCAAGTTTCATCTTCCCACTCAGCTAACTGCTCGCTTCTCCCAGATTTGATTACTACGCGACCAAAACCGGCGCCATCATCGTCCCCTCATGTGGCTTCGACTCCATCCCATCAGACACATCAGCCCACCTCGCCAACAAAACGCTCAAATCACTCGGGCCCGCCTCAAACGGGCAATATCACGACGCCGGCGTGTCCACCACCGCGCACCACTTCAAGTCGGGCGTGTCGGGCGGCACCATTGCTTCGGTCATGGTGGGGATTGAGCAGCTGCCTAAACATCTGAGGAGGCAGTCGATGAAACCGTATACGCTGAGCCCGTTTGAGGGCGAAAGGCCATTGCCGTTCCGTTTCGTAAATAAGCTGCCTATACCGGGCGCGACGACGTTGATTGGCGCGTTCTTCGTGATGGGGCCGGGGAATACCGCTTTGGTGCAGCGCACGTTTGGGTTGCTCGAGCTGCAGGCAAAGGGCCGTACGTCCTTCCTTGTGTTATCGCTGCATGTTATGCAGATAGCTGACGTTACTATGTCTATGTGATAGTGGAACATTCGTGCTTGGCGACGCGTGTGAAGCACAAAGATGAGAAGGAAGTAAGGGTACAGCGGTATGGGCCGGAGTTTAGGTACAATGAGTGGCAGGTGGTGCCTTCGACGATGTATGCGATCGCTTTCACTGCGGCTTTGGTTATTGGCTTCAGCATGTTACTCGTCAAACCTGTAAGTGGCATTACTTTACTTCTCTTGTACATACGCCGATTATTCATGCCAATGCCTTTTCTCCATGCTTTCAGTTCCGATACGTCGCCAAGATGTACCTGCCCAAATCTGGAGAAGGTCCATCTGACGAGTTGAGTGCCATTCCTTTCGTTTTCGGGAAAAGCGCCTGATTATTCTCGCAAACAACAGAAAAATGGCAAAAGGATGGTTCAGCGTTACCAATATCACCACTTCCACCTCAAACCCCGCCGTACAAGTGAAGTCGGTGATGAAAGGCCAAGGCGACCCCGGATATCTCCTAACAGCCAGTGCGTTTGCGTTTCCGTTATCCTTATCGTCTGCCCTTCTCTTCGAGCTGACCTCTTGTGGAATGGAATGGAATGAACAGTCATGATATCCGAGTCGGCGCTGTGTATCCTTCTCCCCACCGTCTCTGATTCCAAGAAGAAAAGCGCCTCCAACGGCGACGCCAGCAACAACGTCCACGCCCTCTCGGCGCTTGCGCAACAAGGCGGCGTGTTGACGCCCATGACCGCGTTTGGGGACGTGTTGATCAAACGCCTGGAGGAGACGGGGAGGTTCACGTTCTCGAGCTCTGTCGTTGATGGGGATGTGAAAGGGAGGAAGAACATCTGATGAGGATGTTCTCTTCCGACCACTCTTTGAGGAAATCATTAGGTATTAGGTATTAGGTATTCGCGGTCGTCTTAAGTTAATTTGTTCGTCACTTCGGTTGTATGTATGTACGCCTTCCCCTGCTAATTCGGATGTTCTGGTACTGCTAACAGACAACGCACGGGGGAAAGAAATGGCTGGGATCAAGAACAGGTTTTGGTTGCTAATAGTGGCTTAGCTGAATGTGATTCTGATTCTGAATAGGAGAGCGCAAGAGTCCTCGCATGGAAAAACTGGATTGTGTACCAGATTGACTGGGTGGTCGGTTCATCCACCAGGCTCAGACTCGGGGGGACGGAATTTCGGTTCAAGCAACAAGAACGCACTCTTGACGCACTCGCAGAAGTCGCATTGCTGTGCTGGCCCATGATCAATGATCAGCTAATTGATGCATCTACGATTGTATAAGACGGTTGCAACCTCGCGAGGTTTGTTCGGCGGTTCCGGTTCCGACTTGGTGTACATTGTACATATGAATCAGATTCGAGGGATCTGAGAGGCATGCACCGTCGTAGATCTGATATTAATTAATCAGAAAGAGCCAAGAACTGGCTAAGTATGTACACAACCTTGAAAAACAAGACAACCGTCCCTGCACGGAGCCGGGGTACTGAGAAAGAATAGGGCTTACATAGAGTAGACTCATATTCGGCACAAAAGATGTATTGAACCATGCGTAATGCGAGCATAACGGTCCTACAAAGTCTAACTAGAACTAGATTCCTCTAGGCAACACATGTAAGTAAGTAGGTGGGTAGGTAGTAGCCCGCAGGCAGCAGGCGGCAGGCGGCAGGCGGCAGGCGGCAGAGCAAGGGAAGAGGTATAGAGAGACAAGTACAACAATATAGACGAGACAAGGACGATGGTGAAGGCATGGTATGGTATGGTGGGGCATGGTGGTAAAATGGTATGGATGTGAGACGGGACGGGACGGGATGAGAGACGGAGTGTTCGTGAATCGGAAAGGAAGATGCAGGATATACAGATGCGAGAGAAGGAAAGGAGACGAGAGAAGACCGAGAGATTAAAGAAAAGAAGAAAGAAACTGAACCCATTAGAAAAGTGAGAAGTGAGAAGTAGGGAACCCTGATCCCTGATCCCTGTTGTGTGAAGAAAGAAAGAAAGAAAGAGAAACGCGGACCCGATGGAAGAGCAGAGAAGGAGCAGGAAAGCCAACGCACGCACGCACGCAGCACGCACGCGCGCAGCATGCATCCATGACTCCTCCCTCCTCTCATCAAAAATAACCAATAGAAACCAACTCAACCAATAGAAACACAAAAAACCCCTCAAAAAAAACCCTCCTCACCCCCTCACCCCCTCCCACACCCCAAAAAGCTCCTCCCAACCCCCTCATAAGCAACCCCCACCACCCTCTCCCTCCCGCCCCCCAGCGCCGTCTCCCGCCCCCTCCCCTCCCACCCCACCCCGCGCCTCCACACCACGTTCCGCAGCGCCTTCAGCCGTAGATACGCGGGGTTGCCCACGCTCCTGATCCGCCAGCTCAGCGCGCCCGCCTGGCCCGCCGAGGGGGGTTCTTCTTCCGCAGAAGAGGAGGGGGAAGAGGGGGATGAGGGAGAAGAGGGAGAAGAGGAGGGAGGGTACATGGTGTGCAGCTCGGACAGCGCGTGGAAGCGGAATGGCGAGCGGATGGGGTGGGGGATGGGCTTGAAGATGATGGGGTAGGGGAGTGGGGTGGGCAGGGCGGTGCGCAAGGGGTGGGTGGAGGGGAAGGGGGAGGTGAGGGGGATGTATTTGGGTGGGCATGGGACAGGTGCGGTGGTGGTGTCTGTTTCGCAGGAGGATGGCGAGGTGGAGGTGGGTGGGGTGCTGGGGGAGGGGTTCAGGAAAGCAGCGACCTCCGCCGCACACACGCGATACCCAGCCGGTCTAAGCTTCGCCCTGACCATCTCTCCGCCTACACTCATCCTCCCGCGCTTCTCATCCTCCACACCGAGCTCCCTCTCCTCAAAACTATCATACGAAGCCACAACACTAAACCTCGCCGCACTAACATACCCCCCCTCAACCCCTTCGCCAACTGCACCAACCGCCCCATCCGACGCACCAGCACCCCCGCGCCCTCCTTCGCCGCGCGCGCGGTGCTGGTGCTCCTCTCGCGGCCCTGTACCGAGATAGGGGAGGACTTGGCGTGCGGGGCGGGGAGGACGAGGGGGCATTCGGAGGGGGGAGGGGGAGGCGGGGGTGCGGGTGGCAGGAGTGCCGGAGGGGGGAGAGGAGGGGGTGAGGGGGAGGTTGGTGGTTGCGATCCAGGATTTGGGGCGGGCGGCTAGGGTGGTGGTGGTTGTGAACCACCCGGATTTGACGGAGGATGCGGGTGAGGTGGAGGGCGTGGTCAGATCGGTGCTGGACGACGACGCCGACGGGGGCGAGCCGCGGAAGGAGAGCCACGATGACGTGCGTGGTATCGAGCCCGAGCCCGAGCTCGATGAAGAAGTCGTGGAAGACGACGCGGAGAGCGGGGAAGCGGGCGAAGAGGACGAATTGCAAGCAAGACAGGGAAGGGACCTTCTAGGCTGCGCCTTCTGCTTCCCCTTCCAATTCCTGCGCTCGTCGTCATTCCACTGTATATCAATAAGCAGCACATCCAACAGACCAACCCCCCTACTCCTCGTCCTCGTCCTCGTTCGCGAGCGCTCAGGACTGCCATTCCGCTCCTCATTCGACAAGGGGAACAGCGGGCCCTGCATGCTCCTCAGCACATCCGTGAACGGGATCGAATACGAGTCGTCGAACGTCGGTGCTGGAAAGTGGGGTCTCGTGTGCGGGATGGGGGGCGTGGGAGGCTTGGAGGTGCGAGACGCGGAGGAGGGGGAGGAGGAGGTAGAGGGGATCATGTAGTCGTATACGAATGGTTGTTGTTCTGCCCGGGACGATGGACGGCTGGAGCCAGCGGGGAGGTGGTTGTAGCTGACGAGGCGGGAGCGACTGCGCTGTGCCGCCCGCTGTATTTCCGCTGCGGCCGCCTTCTCTCTCATCGCGCGCCTCCGCTCGTCCTCCGCCGCCCGCCGTTTCTCGTGCTCCTCCACCTTCCTCTTCCTTTCCTCCTCCTCCTGTCTCTTCCTCTCCCTTCTTCTGAGCACCGCCAATCTCTCCTCGCGCATCCGCCGCTTCTCCTCCTCCCAGATCCTCTCGCAATTCATCAGCCGCTCCACCCGCCTCCTCTCCTCTATCCTCGCCAGCTCCTTCGCCTGCATCTCCATCATCGTTTTCTCGTCTCTTTCGTCCATAAGACGCCCATTCGGCACGAAGCAGAAATCGAAATCCTCATCTTGCACAGCGGCTATCCGGGGGTCGTCGTCTGACGTAACCTCGATGCCCTTCAGCCTCAGCAGGAGAATCTTGGCGAGGTGGATGTCGTCGAGGGCGTAGGCGACGTGGACTTGGTCCTCGAGCGAGCGGGGGGGTGAGGGGGGCGAGTCGTAGTAGTCGGGCGACATCGAGGCCGAACTGGGTGGAGAGGGGGACGCAGAGCGCATGAATGGGGGTGCATAGGCGGCTTTGAGTGGCAGCGGCGAGACGATGGGGATCATGGGTTGTTCAATGACGGCTTGAATGGATTCTATCGGTGGCGTGACTGGTGTAATGGGCTTTTCATTCGAGTGCAGAGAGTGGTTGTGGTTCCGTTCCGTCGAGGCCGGGGTGGCAGCTGCGGCGTGGATGAACAATCTCCGTTGTATAGCCTCGACCGCCGCACACGACACCCTCCGCTCCTCCGACGCCTGTCTCGCCAGCGCCGCCCCCGACACCTGTCTCGAGCGGCCACGACAATACAGCATAAGCTCCCTCTCCCTGACCTTGGTGGGATTCGTAGGACGGAGGGCGAGCATAGCAGCGGGGTAGCAGCGGGGAAAGGAGGAGGGATGTGTTGTTTTGTTGATATAAGACCTCGAGGCCCTGGTTGGCACAGCAAATGCAATTCCAATTCCAATGCGCGATAACAAACACAGATCTATGTTACAGTTCTTCGGCTTCTCCCGTCTTATCCATCCAATACAGCCGTGCGATCTAGAGTCCCCATTCGGAACACCCGGCCTATCCCCGGCTGTCCGTCCGGCATTCAATCAATCGCCCTTCCCCATCTTCGGTCCTCCTCAGCTCTTCTCGTCCACACCACTTTTCTCAGTGGCGTTGTAGCACATTAATGCTACATCTAGATAATCCTCTACATACTATCTTTTTGGCGCTACACTTTCCAACCCTAGAACCCAGCGTCTACACACCCCTAATCCAATGAATACCCCTTCGACCCCCCCAATCTCCTTATACCCATCCTTCTACGCACACACACCCTCAACCTAAACATCTCCCCGACATAACCCCGTCTCGCACCCACACCGATATTTACAGCCATCCGTCAGGCCAAGAATCTACGTGCATGGACATAATCAGACATAACCCCCGTCCCCGGCTTCTTCCTTCCCTTCCTCTCAGCTTTCCTCTCATGCCTCCACCGAAGCGCGCATCATCCTATCAACCGCGCTGAACCGTTGCCAGGATGCCCATATCCTACCCCGGAACTTTCCACGTCTTGCTGACGACTATCTTTCTTTACCTTTTGGCTCGGCGTGTCTTGTTTCTCTCCTACTGCCGCCGGGTCTGCTTTGGACCTCTCGACACCCGCGATAGAGATATTATTACTGTGCGACGTTACCATCATCCCTGTTTACGAGTGCAAGTACAGCGCCGACGCCTTGTCGACGGTATCGCCGTTCTGATTCATAGATAAGCACTAAGCTCCAGGTAAGCTGTTTAACGCGGTAAAAACCAAAACCTTATGCCTTGCGTTGGCCATCGCCTCGCCGCACCGGATTTATCATTTATTAATATATCTCAGAAAATTAGAAGAGAAAGATAGAAGGTTGGATGGATTGGATGAGATGTGATAGCGCTCCTGGCTACTGGCTATCTAGCCTACCGCCGACAAATCATATCCATCCATCAATCATCTCGTATTTCTGGTCATGTTTCCAGGCATTTTCTTCACACAGACAACATACCCAGGCCAAGTACAGCTATACTTGACTTCCCTTCGGAATATACGTGTGTATGTCCATCCGCGCGGACACGCCTGTGGCGACCCTCTTCTGACATCTCCCTCTGGACCCACGCTACTCGCAGGGCTGGCAATGAGTGAGTTTCACATATGCCTGATGCCTGATTGATTCTTCTCTTGTTTTTCTCTCCAGCGCAGCCACCCCATGCCGCAGGACGCCGCAGGCAACCATCGCGGGTTAAATGCCTGCCTTTGACAGGGCAGGGCATCCAACGCTAAAGTCCTATCTGGCTATCTGGATATCTATGAAGTCTGGATATCTAAGCTGGCCCGGCGGCCCGTAGGACGCTATCTTTGAAGGCATTTCGCACAGTCGCCATCCCACTTCGTTCGTTCGATAGGCATCGTATGTTTTCTAACCTATTCAGACCTCAGGCCGAGGGCGAGCGCAGGCTAAACTGCTTTCGCATTATCTTTCTTTGTTTATGGCTCGGGCTCGGGGAATTCGTTACGACACCAAGCTCCTCTTCGACATATTTGCGTTTTACTCCCTTTGTATCCACAAAAGAAACGAATAATGCATTCCACAAACCTAGCCAGATAAAGGCATGAAATAAATAGGAACGAGAGCGCCCATATCGCCCCTGTATGAAACCTGACAATTGCTCCCTAAAACAATTGCTCCCTATGTACAATAATGTATATACGCCGTTCCCCGGCGTCTAGATATGAAGGAGCCACTTGGCCAGATACCCTGGACGTCCCATTCCGAGTGCATCCCGCGATTCTCAGGATGGGCAGGTGGGTGACGAGAGTATGGGTAACGGTTGGGTAACGGGAGATGTTTGCTTATCAGATATCGAATTGATTTAATCTCCCGGTTGGGAGGAGGGGGAGGTGCGGCGTGCCTTCACAGGTGGACGGAGTTGGTAGGAGCGGAAATTGGAACTGTGTAGATCAAAACCTTGTTGAGGGGACTTATACAGTTTAAGTTGAGTGAACCCGAGGTGTACTACTCCCGACCGACCATTTAAGTATGTAACGTACAGTCAGTTCGACTTACTTATACTTACTGACGATGGACTATTCCGAGTCCATCCCGCAATTCTTCAGGATAAGCAAGTGGGAGACGATGGTACGGGTACATGTTGACTTGGTTTGCATGTTTGCTTATCAGATAACAAATCAGTCTCCTGTTGGGAGTGCGCGGCGTGCCTTCGCAGGTCGACGGACTTGGTATCAGCGGAAATTGAGGAACTGTGTAGATTGAAACCTTGTCAAAAGTATATAGTCAAGCTGAGTGAACCCAATCTGTGCAATTTCGGACCGGCGCAACGTACATAGTCAGTCTGACTTTGACTTGTTTATTACTACCATTACCAATACCACGACACGACTTCCGCGATGAACGTGCTGACTGTTTCTGAATGCGCACCCATGCTGTCAATGCCATACGGAACTCAGCCAGAGCGTGTGCGTGCGCGTGCGCATGCAACTGACCTTTCAAACACGCAGCACGCTTCCTTAACGCACCTGACTCGCGTTCGATGACGCACCGAAACGACGTTAGGAAGCCTTTCCTTAAAAAGCTCGTGTCTTTCAAGTCAACGGACTTGGTATTAGCGGAAATTGGAGGATTTGTGTTGATCAAGACCACAGGTCAAGCTGAGTGGACCAACTTCGGACCGGCGATGTAACGTTCATTGTTAGGGCTGACTTGGACTTGTTGGAGACCACCATCACCACTACCAGCCATTACCACGATACCAATTTTGCGATGGCCGTGCTGGCTTTTCCTCAACCCGCACTCTTGCAGCCATTGGTATCAGCGGAAGTGGGATAAACTGCGTACAATTCCGGCCCGGCTATTCCAGGTAATTTACTTACATAGTCAATGTGACTTCGTACCTTTACCATTACCACCTTACCACTTCTGCGAAGACCGTGTTGAGGTTTGCCGACCGCTCACTGCAACCAATAGAAGTGGACCTCAAGCATACTGGATGCACAGCGCAACTGAACGCGGGCGAAAATACTAAGCAGCGAGCTTCCTAACGGTCTCACGCAATGTCAGACTCACCTTCGATGACGCACACAAACGACACCGGGAAGCCTCGAAAATCTTCGAACGTTTGGCGGAGCCCATGTAAACTTGCCAAAGCTTGTCCTCCTCTCGACTCAATCCGTCCACCTACCAGTCGTTAAATGCATGTCGCATGTCATGCAACGTTACCTCGTCAGTTTGACTTTTTTGAATATTACCATTACCCTCCATTACCACCACCACCACTTTCGCGATCACCGTGCTGGCTTTTTCTGAACGCGTCATACTGCCAGTGCCATACAGAAGTGAACTTCTAGCACAGCGTGTGCGTGCGCAGCGCGACTTGACTCTCGGCAAAAGTACTTTCAAACAACACAAGCCACCCTAACGGCACCTGTACATCTCACGCGATGACGCACCCGCCTTCTAAAACACTGGTTTTCATTCTCTCTCTATGACGCACAGGAACGACACTCGGAAGCTCAAAATTTAATCAAAGCTTGTCCGAGGCCATGCAATTTTGCAAAAGCTTGTCCTCTCAACTAAATTGCTAAATGCCACGTCGGAGGCTCTGTAACGTGTGTATCCACATCGTCAATTTGACTTCGTTGAAAATCACGACCTTTACCAGTATTAACCATACCAGTTTCGCCATGGTCGTGCTGAATTTCTCTGGCGCCCACTTTTGTCGTGAACGCTAACATAGAACAGAACTTCCACCAAGCGTATGGGCTGCGCACCTGGACTGTCGGCGAAAGTACCAACGCAGCAAGCTTCCAAACGGTGCCTGCGCGATCCCACGCGATGACGCACCGAAACAACACTCGGAAGCCCAAAAACCATGGCCGAGCCTATGTCCACTCACAAAAACCCTGCTTCCCCTCCTCTCAATCTCCGTCCATCATGTCGGAGGCTGTCCCAAACGCGCAAGTCCAAACTCCGTCGCTGACAGTGGACACATACCACTAAGCCTTGGCTGCTTCTATATGCTAGTGAACGTCGGAGTGCTTCTTCGACGGGCTCCACTCCTACACAACTTGCGATGCGCATCGGAAGTATCACACCCTGGCTACCGATGGGATGAACTTGTTCGCTCGACAGTCCTCACGCACGTCGGTTCAGAGGGATACCCCAGGGCATCCCCAGACTATGACGATGGTTGAGGCATTCTCAGTGCCTTGTTCGTCTTGGACTCTGTGACGCGGTTGGTCTGCGACTACTAGCCGTAATTTGTGGTTTTGCTGAGCTATAAGACGCGTCGCGAATGAGGTGGAAAAACAGATTCCATCCCAGTCGTGAAATCTACTCCCTCTAAGCTACTAAATCTACAATGGCTTACTTCAAGACACTCGCAGTTCTCATCCTTGTGCGTATACCAGCTGTTAATGAAATTCCATCCATGGTCCTTACTTTTTCATCGTTCCTCGTTAACTGGCTGTTTCCGGACAAGCAGTCGCCCTAGGACCCGCCGCGGTAAACTTGCGCACCTCAGGAAATTTTGCCATCCTCGCAAAATCAGGAGTATCGACAGTACCCAGTTCCGCCGTCAGTACGTCTAAATCTGCACCCTCCACCTCTCTAGTCGGATATTGACCTCTGGAACTGCAGCTGGAGATATTGGACTTAGCCCTGCTTCAGCCTCGTTCATCACCGGTTTCGGCCTTACACTGGCTCCTGGAGGCGCATTTTCGACGTCGACGCAAGTTGTCGGACAAGTCAAAGCTGCGGACTATGCTTCCCCCACTCCCGTGCAACTCACGACAGCAGTCGCCGACATGCAGACGGCATTTACGGATGCTGCAGGCAGAGTTTCACCTAACTTCGTACGCCGCTGTTTTGCTCCTTATTTGCCGCTTTATTGAACCTTACTCGACGCAGCTTGATCTGGGTGCTGGTGAGTAAATTACTCGGGCGCCAATTGGATTATTTGACAACCTGTCCTTAGGAAACATTGGTGGCATGACTCTTACTCCAGGACTTTACAAGTTCAACACAGGAGTTAGTATCCCGTCGAGTGTCACAATCTCGGGTACTCCCTTAGACAGTGCGTTCTTTTTATTATTATGCTCCAGACAGGTCGGCTGAATCTAGATATAACTAGCCTGGATTTTCCAAGTCAGCGGTGCTCTCTTGCAGTCCGCAAGCACGCAAGTTATCCTTGCAGGTGGTGCACTCGCAAGGAATATTGTATGGGTCGTCACTGGGCCCGTCACCATTTCAGCGTCAGCGTCCTTCAAGGGAATTATCCTTGCGAAGACTTCGGTAACTCTGGTCACTTCCTCAAGCATCAACGGTAGAATCCTGGCTCAAACGAATGTCGCCCTGCAGAAGGCGGTTGTCACTCAGTCCTTGTAGGGTCTGTCAGGCAGGAAATCTCTGTGTTTCCGGCTTGCAGCGCCACAAAAATAGTTCATCTTACAATTTAAGGGATCCTAGGGATCTGATTGCAGTTCGTTGGAGAACTGGTATATACTTGGCTTAAAAAACATCATCACTGTAATACTTATAGTTGACCAGTAAAATGATACCACATAGCGCTTTCTACGTAATTGCCATCTAAGTGAGATCTGTCATTAAGTTTGCATCAAGTAAAGCCGTCGGTCCGCGCTGCACGCAACATCTGCCATCTATTACACTGCGCTAATAATATCCTTTTCTACCACTCCACGGTATCTATTCACTAAACACACAACATTGACACCTGCTTCCAGTTCCAGCCACCAACATTCCTCCACCCCAGCTTATCTATAGCCCAATATCGACGGCTATCAACAATGACGCTCGACGCCGACAATCACGAACCCATCATCCACGCACCGACCCGCTTTACCCCCGGATGCACCACCTCAGCGCGTCCAACCCCGCCTCAAGGCAACCCACACCGCAAGCCCCCACGCGCCACCCACTTTTATCGTCGCCTCGTGTCGGGCCCCAAAAGACATGTCGCGCCTCAAAGTCTGGTAACGCACTCTGATGTATGATCAATGGGACTTCATCTCCTTGCCTCGTGTTTGTTATTATAAGGGTTGTGCCCACAAGGAGCCCCTTTCGCGGCATTGCCATAATGGTACAGTGCAGACGACGTCACGGTTGATGTAAGAACATAATCACTACACTAAGGAGTTGACCAGGGAATGACGGAAGGGATAGTGATATGCATCTGCGACACAACGTGTTCTAGACTTACAAGCGATCTCGGGCGATCGGCTGGTTACTTGATTATTAGCAGAGTTCATCTCCTGTTAGCCGTGCCTTGCTTGTGAGTGGGCACTTACGTGCAAGGGTATAGTTGCTCGTGAAGGAATGGGCTTGAGGAAACTTAAAGCCTAAAAAATACCGACTATGCCCTTTTGTTACCCAAAGCAGGAAGATTCCTGGGGACACACGCGAGTTCCCGGTGAAAAGCATGAGCGCGAAGGCGAATCAGAAGGACTTGCGCTTGTTCGGTCAGCCGATAATCGTTTAGAACCTTTTAGAACTCTTCATCTGGAAACAATGCGAGACGGATGCAAAGAGGGTAGCCTGACCAAAATTCGTCCTGGAAGGTGAAAAGGAAGGCGTTGAAGGCACACCGTTCGTGAGTCTTGCACGAGTGACTGGACTTCACGTGAAATCTCGGCTTAAGAGATAGCCATAACGCTGCAATCGGATGGAAAGATGAAGCATACTACGAACTACAACAATGTCCGAAGATTACCACTAGTCTTGTCCGAAAAATAGCAGATATGCATGATAGAAAGTGCTGGTTCGGATGAATCCAGCGGCAAATAAACGTGGTAGGGTGTTCCACAAATCCACAGAGCAGCCGACCACGGGGAATTTGCGTTGAATATCACCAGCGGAAGATAGACCTCTTCGTCTCTTCTTTCTGCTTGCCTTTGTCTCCAGGCTTAGTCTGGTCTGAAGATTTGTCCTCTGGCACAGGCTTCGAAGCGGCTTCTGATGCCGCTGCCGCCGCCGCTGCTGCTGCTTCCATTTCCTCAGGTTTGAGCATTCGCGGGCCGTGGATATCACCAGCATCCCAGGCCATGGGCAGAAGCGCAACAGGAAGAAGCCATGTCGCGGTCAAAACAACCCCGTTACCTGGATTGAAGAATACATAGATGAGCAAGCCTTGAATTACTTTGACAAGCAAAAAAAGTCATACCTGTATCACAAGCGCGCACTCTGTCCCAACTCCAAGCAATGAATACACCGATGTAGCTCACTACAGGACTCATCATCTTCAACATCTTGACCGCTGGTCTCAGTTGCGGTGGCACGATCATCATAGGTATCTTGTCGAGTAACCATTTGAGAGCGGCGGTAATCATAGCAGCTCGCGCAGTCGCCTTGAGGGAAGTTTTGTCGAGCTTAGCCATGACTGGAGGAGGGAGGTAGAGTCTATACCCCCACCATGTAGTGAGGAGGGATAATTGAGTAGTCGATGGTACCCATACGCGCTTCTCCACGGCATGCAAAGCATCCCCAGCAGGTTTGTCACTTGAGTCTCCCGTTTCCGTACGCTTTTCTTCCGGTGATCCAGTTTTGGTATCGTCCACGTATTCAATGAAAGTCTCGGATTTTGCGAGCTCGAGCTGGGAGTCGTTGTTCGGTTCCAGGGGTGCATACATCATAACACCACCCTCTTCTTCCTCTATAGCGACGGGAGGCGCATGCGTTGAGCCCTCTTGACCACCGGTCGCTTTCAAGCTGGCTAAAATATTCCAGACACTCAAACGTGCACCCTCTTTGTCATTTGTGGGTGTATCAGGTTGGCCGTTCATCAGGTGTTCCGACGAAAGCATCCTGACCATTCCCGCGTCCATTCCCGGAGGAACAGGTGAACCTTGTTTCCCTTCATCTGTTTCTGCGGGACCCACTGCACTTGCTGAAGTGCTCAGATATGAAGCTGTACCAGGGACGGGGAGTGATTCTATCAGAGCGCGTAGCTTCCTCGCGAAGGAAAGTGCCTCAGGGGGGCCATCCGCAGCTACGGGTTTCTCGAAGTTGGACTCAGGAAGCGCAACCTTTGTCTTTTTGGCTGCTGCGTCCAGTGCTTCATCGTCAAGATCCCAGGAGGGCGGTGGAAAGACGACTGGAGGTGGTCTGCGATGAACAAAAGTCTCGCCGAAGGACTTGAGACGAGCGAGTGCATTCAGCTTCTGTTTCGGCAATCGGGATGTGGCCGTGAGATTATCGGAGGGAGATGGATTGTCGGCGTGAGACATGGAACTGGAATATGTTGCTGCAGGTCAACTGGCGGTATCTAGTAAATAATGGAGGTACAATAATGGCTGGATGCACTGGATAGAGGCAAGAATGATAGAGGACAATTGAGGCTGTGGAGGCGACTGAGGTTAGGGCACTAGCTAATTCCTCACCCCACCGATGATAAGATTAGATAAGATTACTACATTTCGTCTCCCATCACCTTCCAGCCAACTGAATGTCCGCAATTATCTTCATGCTTTATGTCTGCGTCCCTCTTCGCTCCAGAGAAGCATAGTACAGGGACCTTCAAGTCCAACACTGACCCATCTTCTCCAATCATTCCAAATGCCTCTGGATCCGTGTTGTCAACATCAACAAGCCCTTCCAATCCATCTTCGTATTCCGCGTCATCTGCACTAGTCTCCGCAGCGCTCGCAAGCCGCATTACTCGAAAGCCATTTCCCGCACTTGTCCGTAACCTTGCTCGCGTGACACTTAGTTGTACAATGCCTTCCGCCCATCCCGCCTCAAATGCTGCACGAATGGCAGGATACTTGTCCACTTGGATCGCAGGAGAAAGCGTTGTTGACAAAGATAGTAATGTCGGCAAAGGTGGAAGAACGCGGACTTTTCTAGGTGCCTTCTTTGCTGGGCCGCCGACTGGGTTTGGCGGTTGTATCTGTGAAGTAGAAGCCGGAGAAGCTGCGATAGGCTTGGGATCATGGAATGAGATAGTCGCCGTCGATAAACCTTTCCTCCCTGGTTTGGCCTTGCCAGGGCGCGGAACCTGAGCATCACTACCATGTGTGGCAGTAATTCTTCCTGTCTCTGAAGCAGCAGCCGGAGGAGTTGTGGTAGGTTCTGGATCACGAACTAAGGCAGTCGCCGTCGATAAACCTTTCCTCCCTTGTTTGCCCTTGCCAGAGCGCGGAGTCACCTGAGCATCACTACCATCTGTGGCAGTAATTCTTCCTGTCTCTGGAGCAGAAGCCGCAGGAGTTGTGGTAGGTTCTGGATCACGAACTAAGGCAGTCGCCGTCGATAAACCTTTCCTCCCTTGTTTGCCCTTGCTAGAGCGCGGAGTCACCTGAGCATCACTGCCATCTGTGGCAGTAATTCTTCCTGTCTCTGAAGCAGCAGCCGGAGGAGTTGTGGTAGGTTCTTTATCACGAACTAAGGCAGTCGCCGTCGATAAACCTTTCCTCCCTTGTTTGCCCTTGCCAGAGCGCGGAGTCACCTGAGCATTACTACCATCTGTGGCAGTAATTCTTCCTGTCTCTGAAGAAGAGGCCGGAGGCATTGTGATAGGATCGGAATCATGAACCGAGGTAGTCGTCGTTGATAAACCTCTCCTGCCTTTTTGGCCCTTGTTAGTGCGCGGAACCTGAGCACCACCACCATCTGTGGCAGTACCGCTTTCTGTCTCTGAAGCAGAAGCCGGAGGAGTTATGATAAGGTCGGGATCGTGAAATGAGGTAGCCGCCGTTGATAAACCTTTCCCCTCAGGCTTAGCCTGCTTGGTGCGCAAATTCACCTGAGCACTACTCCCACCTTTGGCAGTACTTTTTCCTTTTACCGAGGTATTTGAGGTAGAAGTCGAAGGAACTGCGCCAGGATCAGGATCACGAACTGAGGTAGTCGCCGTCGATGAACCACCACCTGCAGCAGTACTTCCTCCTTCTAACAAGGTGTTTAGAGTAGAAGTCGGAGGAGCTGTAATAGGATCGGGGTCACGAAATGAGATAGTCGCCGTTGATAAGCCCTTCCTCCCGGGTTTAGGCTTAGGGCGGGCAATCACCTGGGCACTACCACCACCTGTGGCAGTACTTCTTTCTTCTAACCACGTCTTCAACGCCTTTTCACGTTCCTTGGCTCTCCTTACCCCAACAAGCGCACATCGCTTGCCCAGAGCGTTCCATTCTACTTCGTATAGATCCCCGCGTAAGATCGCACACCCGTCCAGTATGATATGCTTGAGTGAGGTAAGGCGGGCGAGCAGCGTATCCAGCTCGGTCTCGAGCACAACGCTTGTGGATATGTCTAAGAATTCAATATTTGCAGGTTTCACAAGGTCAGAAGGCGACCCATGCGCGGTAATAACGCTTAGAGAGCGGGCAATTGGTCTAGAGGGTATTCGGAGGCGAAGAGAAGTTAGGGATGGCGCAAGAGCAGGCGAGTGTAACAAGCTGGATATGCATGAGTCCAACCTGAAGAAGACAAGCGGCTGAGCGAACGTCTGCTTCTGGAGTATATTGGGGTCTAGTGGGTCTTGAACGATTGAGATAGTTGGGAGTGTAGATGAGGGCCAACGAGAAAGAGCGAGGAGAGTAGAATCGAAGTATGCACCCTAAGCCAATTATCCAACTGATTACCTCCGTCCTTCGTTGGAAAGGTGAAACATGTGCACACCTTCAAGAATTGATAGTACGTAGCCTTCTGTACACTGTTTGACCGCTCATAAGTAGGTTTCTGAGTGGAGGAAGGTCGTGGAGGAGGCTTACTAAGGTCTGAACCTCAGGGAGAGAAAGGTCAACTCTGACAATGGCTTTTGGAACAGTTCTTCCAAATGTTCTGGAGCAAAGTTCTCCGGCCCAATCCATATGCTCAGCAACTTGATCTCTGGCAGGAGGCGCAACAGATTCACGATGACGTTCGCATCGACGGACCAGGCTTCAATGAAAACCTCCTTCACCCAGGCTGTTTCTGGGGAAGAAGAAGAGCTTCGCTTTCCATCGGCGTCGAGTTCTTTCGTGCTTCTAGGGCGAAGGCGGCGGTATAGATGTATTGCTTGCAGTGGGTGCGTAATGCGAATGCTGTGGAATAGCTGAGATATCGGAACGGGAGATAATGGGATTGCTCTGGTAATGGATAAGATCGTCTGCTGAAGCTCTAGTGGTGGTACGTGACCAAGGATACACTCATAAAGTTCGGGTGGGAGAGTATCCAGTGACATGTGAGTATGCAATCGCCGTTCTATTGAAGATTATCTTGCCGCTCTACAGTGAGCGGGTAAACATTACATAAACATTTCTAAAGTACGCTACATATATCGCAGACCAGAAAGAGAGAAGAAGCGCTATGAATGATTGAGATCCAAGGTCGATGAACCTCCTTGCATCTGCCATGGTCTGTCCGCGTTCTGAGGAGGAGGTGCAGGCGATGCTGGCTGATTATTCCAAACTAACGAAACTCCGGCACCACCGCCGACACCGACAACCATCCCGCGACCTGCTCCGAACCCTCCTCTTTGTTGGCCAGCACCAAAGATTCCTGTTCTTCTCCCCTGAGGTCCAGCGCGCATGCCAGGCTGCATCTCCATTGCTCGCTGCAACGAGCCAGCAGATGGCGGTTGAGGTTGTTGAGGTTGTTGAGGTTGGGGGTTGGTATCCCAATAGGATGGTCTCATGTTATACGATTCATTTGAAGGCTGCCTCCGCGAGGCACTTGATAGGAATGTCGAGTATCGACCACTGTCACCACGGTCCTGATCCAGAACAACGCCTCTTGCAGACATATTGGCTTCGTCGATTCCTAGCATCCGTCTAAGCTCCTCGTTTTCTCTTTCCAGTCTTGCAATTTCATATTCCCGTTCCGACGCCCAGTCCTCCCGGCCGTCCAAGCCTGCGTATCCCCCAGCTCCTCGTTCATCCAAGGCTTCAAGAAGACCTCGCAATTCTTCGACATCCACGAGACCAAAGCCTGACCCATCGTAATCAGGGTCAACGTTGTAGTACGAGTCGCAATTCTCCCCAGCCATGGTTTTGAGAAGACCTCGCAAGTAGTGTGAAAGGCGCTGTAGTGATTGTGACATATTGGTATTCATTGTCAGATCAGATGAAAGATTTTGGGATTCGCGCGCGAGGAGGAGAGCTTCATAATGCCGTGTCAAAGTTAATTCATGCTGCTGTGCGGCGAGCTGCAAGGTCAAGGTTTCAGTGTATATCAGAGTTCATGAATAGAGTGCACGCACAGCATGATTTCGGAATTTGGCCATAATAGTATCCATGGTGCCCTCGTATTCTTTCAACAGTAGACTGAGTTGTTTGTTCTCATGCAGCAGGGTCTGGTTCTCAATTATCGTCTGTGCATTCAGTCGCTCCAGTTCAGATTCAAATGTCTCTGTGATATAAGGTTTGTATGAGATTCAAATACCATATCATTTCAGAAACGCCAAACCTTTTGAGATATCTGCATTAACGCGTCGCAATGCGAAACTTGAGGTTGCTTGTGTGGCCTGCTCCTACAGCAAGGCGTTCGTGACTTGTGCGTCAGATTGTAATGAAATTTCAATAACCTTCAAGATTCCTGCTTGTGACTGAAGAGATACAGCAAGGTTTTTGTTGGCTGCTAGTTGCTCACTCAACTCGTTGACAAGCTGCCACACGAGAATGAGTTCGTTATCCATTTGCACCGCTAGATTGGATTTGGAGTATGCGGTTGAGGAGCTAGTCTCGAGGGAAGATGAATATGCAATTGAGGAAGGTGGGGGAGATGGGTAAGTATAAGTAACCCGTCGGATGTTGAGTGACGGAGGCAACTTGCAGTTCACGATCAATGTTTGTTGTGCAGGACGCCGCTAAGCGCCCCGTCTCGGCCCGTTCACCCCCGCTAATGATATCAGATGGTGTATTGGTATTAGACAGTACAGTATGGTATGTAGGTATAATACAAAAGCGTTCAAGATTGCCTCAAAGCCATGAAAGATTCATATTCGCCAGGGACGGTTGGTACCAGCATGTTCCTCCTATCAGTCAGACAATTCATTCGCTAGATCAAAGTCATCTAGCACGCAATCCTCATAGTCCTGTGGAATAATCAGAGAACGGAAATACAAACGGACAATGCCAACTCACATTGATGTCGATCTCATCGACCGTCACTGGAGAAGACGGAGGACCGGCAGACATTACCTTCGAGGTATCACTTTTCAGTAGGTCAGGGTGATTGAAATTCACAATTACAGGCTTTGCTTTTCCGCGAACGGCATCTAGAGGTGAAGGCGCCGTAGGCATGACGAACCGCAAGGCATTGTTCAAAGCAGAGGTTATTTTACCGTACTGAGAAGTAGGCACTTGACTTGACGCCTTCTTTGTTTCTGCAATGCTGTCAATTCCTTTTGAGAGCAGAGTAGGGGTGTTGCCAGAGATTTTGGGACCAGTCATAGCATTTGTCGGTGACAATTTTCGTATTTTCGACGCCGGTGGCTCATTCGAATCGCTTTCGCCAGAATCATCGAGACCATACACCTCCGTCGGCACAGATTCTGAGTCTTTTCTGCCAATGCCGATTTGATCAAATTTCCTCGAAAGCTCATGTTCTAGAGCGTCCCAATCTCTGTCCTTTACCTGAGGCAACAGAACACCTCGGTTTGCCATTTCGTCAGCACCGTCGTTTCCGACATCGCCACTATGTCCCTTGACATACTGAAGGTGGACTCTTTGACCACTGCGAGACCGTATGTCGAGATACTTGGACACGCAGCGTATGATGCCAGCGTTTTTGACAGGCTCACCCTGGGCGGTGCGCCAGTTATTTCGCTTCCAACTGTGAATCCATGACTGAAAGGCTGTGTTATGGTGAGCATAGAGTCTTATTGATTATCCAGGACTGACAGTTGATAGAATATTGTGAATCAGTCTTGATCAGCAATGGTTTTTTGGAGATCGGAGTAGTTTCCAAAACGCGTAAAATAGCCTAGATGAGCTTGATGTTAGATAGATGATTTAGATTTGAGAAGTATGTACACACGATCAATTCTGCCCGGTTGTTGGTTTGTTCCCCTGGACACGGTTCTGCCAAGTTTCTGCACGAGCACAGTGAGTTCTCAGAAGTTGCCGAGGAATTGTATGAAGTTGTTACCTAGGGTCGTCTGGGCCCCACCATACTCCAATGCCCCCTCTTGAGACTCGTTTTCCGTTCCCTTTACACGCACCATCGCTGTAGACGACATCCCAACCGGCTTCGTCCTGCACCACTGGGAATGCGCGCTTCTTACCCTTGCTGTCCGCAATAACAGTAGCAGGGCTTGCAGTACTCGAGGAGGTCGCCGTGTTTGATTGCTCTGATAGATCCGGCATTGCATATTCTTCTGCTTCCTTCTTTGATGCAAACTTCTTGAACCTTGCATTAGCGAAGCCTTTGGTGTGTTTTTCACATTCAGCCCTACAAAATAGTGAGAATGCACTCCATGAAAATAGATAACTAACACACCATGTCTTGAATACGCCTATTTCTCTCCCACTTCGAACAGCATAAAACCCCCCTTTGTTGGTTCTTTTGTTCGCCATTGGGAATCGCCCAAGATGCGAGATGTTATCGGGCAAGATAGATTTCTGAGCGGCCGAAGGAATATAGCGCTTGTAAGCCCAGAGGCGTGGGAGGCGTGCCAGGATTAACGTTTGGACCTCTTCCTAGAGAGAATCCAATTTGACAAGGTGGAAGTGTTTGAGTGACTGACAATAATTGCAACAACGAACCCTGTTTAGCTCAGGGAAACTGTATTGCAAACAGATCAAATAAGGATTTGATAAGCCATATCCGGCGATTCCTTACTTGTTTCTTACAGTACAACGTTTTTACGATAGTCAATAGTACTTGTTGGGTGGATATATTACAGTAACTTGTTTACAGATCTCAACTGGCAACTAATTGCCCCAACCGTTCAATCATCTCCGAACATAATCTTCAGGTTCTGTACGCTTTCCGAATCGGCTTGTCCGCTTCCACGAAACGCTTCATTTACAATTGCTGTTTTCCTCTTTTGTATTTGAAGAATCCGGTTCTCGATTGTTTTGGACACCTAAGATGCTGTGAATGACTTGCAAAGGGTGCAGCAATTCAAAGACTGACAATGAAGTGCTTCACATAGACAGTTCTGTCCTGACCGATTCTATGGACGCGGTCGATCGCTTTGGGTGACGAAAGTAAGCACGCGAATTATACGGAAGAATGCTCCTCACCCTGATTCTCGGTGGCGGCATTCCACCAACAATCCATCTAGGAGATAATTTGATGAGCTTAAGATGACAAAGAATGACTGAGATTTTCGTACCATGAACACATGGTTGGCGGTTGTCAGCTTGCAAAAATAATTATGTTTGAACATGCTCCGACTAGCAGCCAATGGAGAGCAAGACTTACATTAAGACCAACTCCACCAGCTTTCAAACTAACAACCAGTACCTTGGGTTTTCGCGAAGCAGATTTGAATTCATTTATGGCAGCACTTTTCTTCTTGACATCCATTGTCCCGTCAAAGCGGTATTGATCAATATTTTCCCGATGTAGTGACGCTTGGATGAGATCCAAGAAACTGGTAAACTGCGAAAACACGACAGCCCGGAAGCAGGGATCTTGATCTCGTAACCTCCCTAATAACGATTAAGTGGGATGAAGAATGACGCTAATCCTGTTCTCACGAAGGTTTTGAATGAGAGCATCCAGTTTTGTCGAAGATTGAAAATCATTCTTCCGCAGAACGACACCTGCCTCGGAGGTTTGCGATGCAGTTGCTTCAGGATTGGTCCGTTTTCTAACCACCTCCACTAGTTCCGTGCTCTATGATGGTAGATGCCATGAAGTGCGCTCCAGATGTACTAATGGGAAGTCAAATGCACACCTTGATTGGCCCCTCTGAGCAGCTTGGGCAATTGGCCTCCTGCCCTCTCCCTTCACAAATCTCAACATGAGACACAATACAGTCCTTGCAACTGGTTGAAGTGGGCTCAAACCCGCGCAAAGGTCTTGGTATACAAAGTGACTTACAACTGATGCATGCATTTCGGAATGACCATTGTTGTCTCCATTTCGTTGAAACATATTGGACAGTCGGCGTTGTCGTCACCAGTGAGGTTGGCGATAAAGTTCTCTGCAAATGTACTGGGACCGCCTTCGGATGACTGTCCGCTATCCGCGAAACGCTTGATCAGATCGTTGACGTCCACTCTGCTGTCCCCTTCCGGCGATAACACCCGTTCGTCGCCTTTCGTGAGAACCAGACTTGGATGAAGTACGGCACGACGCAACCTAAAAGCACTGTGATTAGTAGACATTGGCATAGAACCGAATCGGTGTGTTCGTGCCTCATAAGCATAGCCAATATGTGGGTATAGTTTTTGCCAACAAGTCCTTTGGCATCGAGCTGCTCAAAGTTGCGTTTAGCTGAAAGATAAATGGAATCATATATCTTTCTCTCGAGAGGGGAGAACTCAAGCTCTTCCACCACCACCTAGCCACAACCCAGGTTAGTTAAAGACCAATTTTGAAGCAGCATTAATACCTCTTTGGGTGGTAGCTCTACTATCTTATTTCCGTCACTGTCTCGCATATGCTTTTCTCGACGCAAGAGAATGCTTTCAAGGATGACCTGAACAATCTCAATTGCCTTCGGATCGCGGGCCAGGAAGGGCAGGGTGATGAATCTATGAAGAACCATAAGTATATACAATATCACTCAAATCCTCATACGTACGATCGGAAGAAAGCAAATGCAGACCATGGCTTGAAGTCCAGGAATTTCCTGGTCGAGTTATATCAAAGTCCGGCGCTAAATGCGCTAGACAAGAGTGCTTACAAGAGCGAGTACAGGTCTTCCAGCCTGTTGACGATGGGCGTTCCTATGGAACGACATTCATGAGATCAGGAGCATGTCATAGACGAGAACACTGTACCTGTCACAGCCCATCTACGTCTTGCAGAGAGCGCATAGACCGCCTTCGCTGTTTTACTTGTGCGTGATTTGCAAGCGTGAGCCTCGTCAAGAATGACGCGTAACCAATTGACTTGAACGATGAATGTTAAGTACGGCTTTATGAAAACCCATGCCTCACTCACTCTCAAAAACAGGTGACTTGACGTCGTTTGATTTGTCCATCTTCGCGTGCTCAGAAGCCAGGATTCCGTAAGACGTGATAACAACCTTGAGTGCCTTGTCGTCCTCCTCGTCTTCGATAAGACTCTCGAGATCAAGCCGATTATGACCATGCCAAACAAATACATTGAGAGTCCCAGGTTTACTGGAACGTTGTAGCTCCTCGTGCCATTGATTGAGCAGTGAAGTTGGAGCCACTATGAGCGTAGCGGTTGGAGACTTTGTAGACTGCGGTTTTCTTTGGTCGACCGTCCGGAAGGCGTTCCCAAGCTTCATTTGTTTTTGTCTGACTAACGGGTTCGCTTCCTCCTCACCCGGAAGTGCGAGGCTTGTTTGGATAAGAGCAGAAAGCATGATCGTCTTACCCATGCCCACTTTTCATTGAAAATCAGCAGATGTTTGGTAAGCACTTTTGAATTTGACTTACTTTCTAGTTACAAGGACGCGGTTTTCTGATGAGAAAAAGATATCGCAAGGAATTAAAGCTTACCATCCCTGACGTTGCGAGAAGGTCAATGCCTTCATTATAGATTGAGGCGCAAGGACTTACGCCAGTATTCCACCTCTGCAACTTCTTTCAGCTTTTGGAAAATCCAGGCTCAATTCGCCTGAATATGGGTTGAAATAGAACAGTTTCTCATCCGCAGTCAAATCTATCATTTCGCCATCCAGCATTGGCTCTTGAGGAAATGCGTACCTGTAAACAAGGTAAGCAGAAAGCTGAGACTGATGAACAAAATACCACCCACTCGCTCCATAAAGGATGCATGGAAGTTGCTTCTCGAGCATCCATGGCTCCTGTCTCCAAAGAATGCATCCAACTGAGCGACAATTTATCAGCCTTGTAAGGTCACCATCTAAAGTAGGTATGGGACTGACAGCAACGCCTGTTTTTGATATGCTCGCAGGGTGAGGTTAAATGAATCAGCGGGCTCCATTTCACCCATCGTACGGTCATTGTGCTGGGCCCTGTTACGTCGGCTCACCATGAGTCAATTTTGAGTCATTGTAAATCCACAAACCTCTGGTATATGGCGTCTATATCATTCTTCGAAAGGTCTTCAGCATCCTCGACCTCGATCTCCTCCCCATCGCCGACGATCTCTTTCACTTTATTTACCGGGCGTTTGGCTATGCGTTTCATGGCTTCTTCCTGGACCTGAGCAGTGGATTTTTTCCCTTTAAAATTTGCAAGGGCTTGAGGCTTGAGGCCAACGACTTGGAACAATTTGACAATGGCATTTTTACGTTCCCGGAGGGAGCTGGAGAATATTGCAGAGATCGACGAATTCGTATTATATGAGGACTTGCCTTTCCTCTTCCGTTTCGAGACCTTCATTGAAGCCGAACTGCGTGGAATCCTCGTCTTTGGGGGCTGCTTTAGAGGTCTTGAACGCTGCTGCCAGAAGATAAATATGTAGCGTCACGATCAAAGTAACCCCAGTGGTAAGTTTTTCTGGACAGTCCGTCATCACTCCCCGGACCTCCACCATGCCTGTATACAAATGAGAGTTATGACAGGACGTCTATGATTGAACGAACCCATTTCTAGAAGTTTACAGATCCACCAAGATGTTTCTGTCGGAAGGCGACCAAACTCTACAGAAAGTTTCTGATAACCAACACATTCAAACGAAAGGCTGTTAACGAACCAAATCCTTTGTTGTTGACCAGGCGAACAATGGTATCTGTTTTCTTCTTCTTCAGGTTTTTTGACGGCTGAGGTTTGAGCATGGTCGTAAGTGATATTTGTTTCTTCTTCCCATTTGTTGCAGTGCTGGGTTTAAGTTTGCTCGGTCCAGGTTTTGGAACGTCCTGCTCTTCTCTCTGTATGAGTACAGCTTCATTCAGTTTGACATAGCCCTTTCCAGACACGTTACTCCATGCGTTCGGAACGATGACTTCGCCGAGATATGCTGGCTGAAATTTGGTTGCAGACTCAGGAAGAGAGGACTCATGAGGGGGCGATACGCGACGTTTCTTGGCAACAGGCTTCGAAGAAGACGCAGTGTGTCTCGGGGTAGGAGATATATTGGTAGAGCGGGTGTTCTGAGCAGATTTGCTGCCATGGGCTTGTCGAAAAGCACTTGTGTCCTCGATGATTTCTATGTCGGAATCGCTATCCTCAATGGAAACAGGACGTTTCTTAGCAGACAAGGCTGTAGCTAGAGCATTCATAGAGTCATCTTCATCACTATCCTCCAGGAAGAGTTGCTCTTGCGGTGGGGAGGAACGCGAAGAGGACGTCCGTGGAGTATGTGGCATCGAACTTGGGCTCTCACATGGAGACTCTGGATGAAGTCCTGATTCAACGACTCCTGGCATGGCCGACTCCTCTGCGTCTTCATCGTCAGACCCTGCAAAGAAGAGACCTGGGGGTGGCCCATCTGTGATATGTGCATCAGCCATTTCCGAGAAATGATACACGGTATTTTTGTTAGACGCGTTCGTTCAGAGAAGGAGTCAATAATTGACGCGTCCATAAACGCGTAAAATCAAACAAAGCCAAATAAAGACGAATTGCAGAGATCTTAGTCCTCCATCTCAAAATCGTCTCTTACCTCAAATATTCGCCCAAAATGCAACGAGGATTGCCTATGGTAAAGCGGTTGTCAAGATAATATCAACTCTCTCTGATCATCTTTGTCACAGCAACCGACCGTTGTTCTGCTGCGAGAGGGCACAGACACATCTCAAGGAAACCCCCAATTACTCTCCAACATCTCGGCATGCCTTGCCATCGCAGAGACCCTTGCCAGCACTCTCGGTCCAAGAGGAATGGATAAGTTGATTGTGTCCGATCGAGGAGAGGCACAAATCACAAATGATGGCGCGACTATCTTGAAACTTTTGGATATTGTTCATCCTGCTGCGCGTACTCTCGTTGATATTGCTCGGGCACAGGATGCGGAAGTTGGCGATGGAACAACAAGTGTGGTTCTTCTGGCAGCTCAGCTTTTGAAGGAGATCAGAGGGTTTATCGAAGAGGGTGTCAGTCCTCATATCATCATGAAAGGTTTTAGGAAGGCATCGCAGCTTGTACGCGTCATCCGTTTTGGAAGCTTTCCGATTTACTAAATGACTCTGCAGGCACTTGAGCGGATCCAAGAACTCCAAATAACTGTTGATAAATCGGATCCAGAGTAATCATCTTCTCAACTTGGTTTTCTTTTTCGGTGATAACCCTCTTTTTCAGACGCTTCCGCTCCCTGCTCTTGAAATGCGCGTCGACATCGATGTCATCTAAGCTCATCCACTCTGAAAAGCCTTTCTTCTCGAAAATGGTGGTGGATGCCGTTCAATGTTTGGATCAAGACGATCTGGATGAGTCGCTCATCGGGGTCAAGAAGATCGCTGGTGGTGGTCTACAAGATTCTCTTCTCGTGAAGGGTGTTGCCTTCAAGAAAACCTTTACATACGCAGGCGCTGAGCAACAACCAAAACACTTCACCAATCCGCTTGTCCTATGTCTCAACGTCGAACTGGAGCTCAAGGCTGAGAAGGATAACGCAGAGGTGCGAGTAGATGCCGTCTCTGATTATCAAGCCATCGTCGACGCCGAGTGGGAAATTATCTATCGCAAATTGGAGGCAATTGAAAAGACTGGCGCCAAAGTCGTTCTCAGCAAGCTCCCAATCGGTGATCTGGCAACTCAGTGGTTCGCAGACCGGGATATCTTCTGCGCTGGCCGTGTGGCTGCGGGCGACCTTCGACGCGTCGTACAGGCTGCTGGTGGTGCCATTCAATCAACGTGTTCCGACATTGGCCGAGAGCACTTGGGAGTATGTGGACTTTTCGAGGAACGCCAAATCGGCGGTGAAAGATACAACATCTTCGAAGATTGCCCGAAAGCAAAGACCTGCACTTTGATTCTTCGCGGCGGAGCCGAGCAATTCATTGAAGAAGTTGAGCGAAGTCTCCATGACGCCCTCATGGTCGTCAAAAGGGCTATCAGGAACGGAGAGGTGGTTGCAGGTGGAGGAGCAATTGAGGTGAGCAATTCACTTCCCGATGCCATGCCGAGTCTGACGAAAATCTCTATCAGATGGAGCTGTCCGCTCACATACGCAAACACGCTCTGAGCATTCCTGGAAAGTTGCAATTGATCATTGCTGCCTTCGCAAAGGCACTGGAGATCATTCCTCGCCAGATTTGTGACAACGCTGGCCTCGATTCGACGGACATTCTCAACAAGCTGCGCATGAAGCACGCAAGTGGTGAGAAGTGGTACGGTGTTGATGTTGATGGTGCGTCGGGTGTACGTGACAACATGGACGCATTCGTCTGGGAGCCGAGTCTGGTCAAGGTCAACGCGATCAGCAGTGCCACCGAAGCGGCTTGCTTGATTCTAAGTGTTGACGAGACGGTCCGGAACCCGCAGAGTGAATCGGTAAGCCTCCGTCCAAACTAGATAAACACTATCTCATATTCTGTAATAGCAAAACTCTGGCCCAAAAGCTCCACCGGGAACGGCTCAACGGGCCCTGAGAGGTAGAGGTAGAGGAATGGGTCGGAGGTAAAACAACATAATTCTTTGCTTGTACTCATAGAATCAGATAGATTACTAAAGAGGCAATGTTGGCACTCCTTTTGGCCTACATCAATATTTGCTCCATTCACAAAATCCAACATGTTATGCAAGCCTCTTCAGTTCGCGATCTGTGTGAACGAAGATTGATATTACGCCGCCACTTAAAAGTTGTCTTGCATCATCCCGGTCCTACCCTTTTAAGTCTAGGCTCTACTCCTCCACTTTGCGCGTCGCATATCGAATAAAACCCCGCGATGGTTTATTCACGATCATCAACCCTCGTAACTCAGGCTGCCTAAGATGTAAAGGTGTGAGGACATTTTTTTGCAATCGACAGTATGTGGGTTCATGCTTCTGTTCATATCTTAGTGTTTTGCCATACGCGCGCCATTTTCGACTCTCCTAGGTCAAATATCTATCGACAAGACAAGAGGCCTTGACTTAAGATGTTTCTCTTGACGATGTCCGTGAAATACGATACTGATGTCAGCTTATGAACAAATGCAAGAATAGACATTTCAATCGCCACTACTACTCATTCACCGCCACCTGCTAGCACTCCACCAAGATGCGGAAGTACTGCCTGCCGTGTGGTGTGCATCATATAATGTAATTATACCAATAAGTGTTACCATATGGTGACGTTTTTTCTTGTGCGTTTGTATATATACCATTCCGTCTCCATGTTTAGCCCGATGAGCCACGTTACAGATATATCAGCACAGGAAAATATTATGAACATATGGCTGCGTATAGAAACGTTAAAGGATAACGATGTATGTATTCCCCAGCCCTTTTGCTACTCTTTCTTTTCGCTAAGAGAGCGTCAGATATTTTTAGATTAAGTTGGCGCCCGATTTGGGAAGTTATTGGCTCCATTTGGCAAACGCGTTTTTCTTAGTTGCATTGCGCCATACTGATTGTACAACTCGCAATACAGGGACAGCGACTTTGGTGGATTTTAAGACAATGATACGCATGGCTTCTCGGTATTCATGTCTATTTCTATCCTTTCAAGCCTCTTTACCGAGCTGAGGCTGGAGATAAGAAGGCTCGACTCCACTGATAATAAAATGCCCTCTCAGGCTCCTGCTGTCAACTTCAGCGTCCTGGCCAATCAATATGACCACTCGCCTCTTGGAGCGTACAGTCCACAAGACTCCGTCAGATGGAAGTCTCACAAAGGAAAAGGACTTGGGAGTCGACTCCTATGATGATCTCGCAGTCGGGGGCAAACCACCTAGGATTGCTCCTCTTGACCCACAGGACCCAGGAGTAAAAAACGGTTTCTCTCACCTTTTGAGCTCCTGGGGACGTCAGAAGCAAGACCTGGACGCTATTGCAACTCAACCATCAGTATTTGATGATCCAACGACTCTGGAGATATATCGTCCACCCCCTCAATATGAGAACACGCATCGCTTTGACCCGCTTGCGCGTTGGACATGGCGAGAGGAAAAGGTAAATTGCGCTTTCATGCCCATTGTTCCTACTCACTAGATTAAACCGGGCAGGCCGTTGTACGCAAGATAGATTTCCGAATCATGCTTTGGGCCTTTGTTATGTTCTTTGCTCTGGAACTGGATCGGAGCAATATATCTCAGGCCAATTCAGACAACTTCCTGGATGATCTCGGACTCACGACAAACGACTTCAATCTTGGTAACATTCTCTTCCGCTTATCGTTCCTGACGGCAGGTGTGTGCTCCCCCAAAGCCTTGCATGTTGGATTATGTACTCAATCTGTTGGCAGAGCTCCCGTCGCAATTGATATCCAAACGAGTGGGTCCTGATGTTTGGATTCCTTGCCAAGTGCGTCCAGTTTTTCTTTGAAATTCGCTGCCATTGAGCTTGATATTATAGATGATTTTATGGAGTATTGTGTCCCTATCCCAATTTTGGCTGACCGGCAAAGGCACCTTCCTGACTTGCAGGCAGGTTACCTTTCGTTAACATAATCATTCAGATGATCTAACATCTTTTCACTTCAGAGTACTCTTGGGATTTATCCAAGGGGGCTTCATACCTGATATCGTCCTCTACCTCTCATACTTTTACACAAAGACAGAATGTGAGGGCTTGCTTTCAAACTGATTGTTGAGTAGTATCTGATTCTAATGCAGTGCCAATAAGACTTGCGTTCTTTTGGGTTTCCAACTACATTTCAGATATCATCAGTGCATTCCTCGCAACAGGAATACTTCGCCTCCGTGGGGTGGCTGGAAAAGAAGGTTGGAGATACCTTTTCCTACTCGAGGGAATCATCACCCTTCTCGTTGGGCTGGCTTCCATTATGTTGATGCCTCCTGGACCAACCCAAACCAAAACATGGTACAGACCGAAAGGATGGTTTTCGGACAGGTCAGTCAACTAAAAATCCGTGCATAGACATGCCTTCATACAGAGACTACAGGGACGAAATCATCATGGTCAATAGAGTTTTACGAGACGATCCGTCCAAGTCTGATATGCATAACCGAGAGGGATTAAACGTGAAGATGATCTGGGGCGCCCTCAAAGACTGGCGGCTTTGGCCCCTTTACGCACTCGGCCTTACGCATCTGGGTACGTCAATATTATTTCTTTGCTGTTGCAATTTTGACGGTGTGCTGCAGTACCTGTCATCCCTCCTCAAACATATCTTACACTTTCTCTTCGTAATCTGGGCTTCACCACCACGCAAACAAATCTTTTATCAATACCGTCCACTGTCCTTGGGATGTTTTTACTTTTGACCATGGCCTTCATCAGCGAAGCCGTTAATAGTCGGGTTGCGGCCACGGTTGTTCTCCAACTCTGGGCTCTTCCTCTTCTGATTGCACTGTACCAATTTGACGAGACGACCTCCCAGTGGGTTTACTTTGCAGTTGTCACCCTCATTGCAGGATACCCGTATGTCCATCCAATCCAAGTGGCTTGGGCATCTAGAAATTCATACAGTGTTCGGACGAGGTACAAGATTAGTTGTGGGCGTTAATTTGAGACATTGACCCTTACTCGACTCGTAGAACCATCTCCGCAAGCGTATACAACATGTTTGTTCAAGCAGGAAACGTCGTTGCTGTGCGTCGTATTAGTTCATTTTTCTCGAAGAAGACTCATGACAACTTTGTCGCAGTCAAACATTTATCGAAAAGACGACAAACCTCTCTGTGCGTTGATATGTGCAACTTCTTCGGCGGGGTTTGCTTATAGTTTGACAGATAAAAGAGGAAATCGTGACCTCATAGCAATTTGCGCTATGAACATCGTCTTGTATATTGGCACATATATCTTTTACCGCACAATCAATGCAAGACGGGAAAGAATTTGGAGTTCGTGGACCCCAAAGGTGAGACCAGTTGTCGTGATGATTGGAATCAGTGATGACCGTGTTATAGGAGCAGCAAGAATACCTCGAAACCACCAAGGATGAAGGGAACACAAGAATGGACTTCAGATTTGCTTATTGATTTATTTGGCATCGTCATTGGAGGGCTTGAGGTCGTGGGTTGAGGACTTGAAGAGCAAGACAGACTATAGTCCTGATCATGCTAAACTACTCCGCTCATTCGGGTATCATATTACAAGTCGCTAGAATAACTGGAAAGCTTGCCACACAGGAACAATCTGACCTTTTTCATCAATTTCTATCCAATGCTTTCCTTTTTCATCTACGGACCCCATCTCGTCAACCTCACCAAAGGCCCGTTCCCATCCCAGACCAACAGCTGCTAGTTTGCAGACATTAGAACTGCAAGCTATCAGCGAACAAGCATTAGACATAATGTTCGATGGAACGAACCTGATAGAGCACACTGTTGCATCAGGCAGAATATCCTTCTCATGAGGCCAGAGCCCGCTGACCATGGCGAGGTCAACAACCATACCCCTCGTTGCCATTATACGGGATTGGAGGTTCAGCTCGTCGAAGGTCTTTTGATAATATTCACCAGGACTGGCAAGTTCTCGCAATCGAGGATTCCCTGTTTCGAAGAGCGAAAAGGTTTCTCCCTCGTACATCTCAGAAAACTGTTCCTGTGCAGCAGGTGAGTCTGACGCGACGTAGACAACGGGCTTGATTTGTGACATTGGCCCCGTATGCAAACGCGCCCAGGTGCTTTCCACCCCATCTATGTAGGTTTGAAGTGGAATGATGTTGTTCGCAAATCCATAGGAAGCAGGCTTTCGATCACCTCGCCGAATGTGGGTGGCTGTATATACTAGAGTTCGAGAGCCATCGCTCTGAAGGAAAGCGGTGAGTTGACTACGCGCTAGTTGAATTAGTTCGGTATTGTGTGTGTTTGGCCATATTGTCGACTCAAATGATTGGCGGGCTGACTCGAAGATAGGCTTCAGACGATTGATATTGTGACCATACCTAGTGGTTTATGGTTAGCCTGGACGAAAGATGGAAAGGTGTATGCGACATACGCGTTCTCGTAGTGGTTTGAAAAAGAGTGACCGAGGTGAAACTTGGCTGTTCTCGAGTTTATTACCTGCAGCGATATCGGGTCAGGTGGAAAGCCTTGAGGATCTCGAAATGAAGCCTACCCAATGTCTAGTAGAAAGTGTGGGTAAGAATCACATGCATGCTTGAGATATCAGTCATTGAACCCACCTGGCAGTGCGAGGACATGCGACTAGTTCTATATAACGCTGTCAATGAGAATGCCTAGTATCGGATACTGAAGAACATTACCTTCTGCTGGAGGCGCCTTGCAACCCGGCTCTGGCCCAGGCTGATGAGCGCGAACATCCTCGAAGTGATCTGTCCATCTGGGCAGCGCAACGGTGTAAGCAGAATGAACAGAGGGCTGAGGTGATGCATACTTTCCACGATTCCAGTAAGTGTCGTCGATGAAGAATGTCCTGTTCCGCTTCAAAGCAGTTAGCTTGTTATGCTTGGGATTTGCAACTTCTTCATACCTCACGAGCCAAGGCAGCTGCCTGTGCGAGCAGGGCTAGATCCGCAGTGAGGCCCACCATTCCGTCCAGCATGTACGTAATACTGCTTGAGCAAACTCCCGTTTTCCCTCCCGCTGCTGGAATGGCATCGTGGTGCTGAACATCCATAGCACCCATATGAGTGATATCCCAATAATCCCCATGCGACATGTAACCACTGTTCAGCTTTGCACATTCCGCACCATATTCTTTGGGATGAAGTGGGAATGTGGTGTAGTTTTCGTACGACAAGGTAAGATGGTTTGCGTCCATATGTTCAAGAGAGCTTGCCGCTGTGGGACTTGGCTTCAAACTTGTAGATGATATGATTTCGCCCGGTGCTTTGGCTCCTACATATCTGTGAAGAGCTTCCGGTCGAGTGAATGAAAGAACGATGAGGATCACTAGGATGCCCGCCGCAAAAATGCCCAGCACAAGAGGCAGCCGAGATACCGCGGTCGACAGGATCTCAGCAGACTGCGCGACTATGTT
This sequence comes from Crassisporium funariophilum, assembly GCA_014925845.1. NCBI lineage: Eukaryota > Fungi > Basidiomycota > Agaricomycetes > Agaricales > Crassisporiaceae > Crassisporium > Crassisporium funariophilum. Next base: position 1,203,421 of record JACGCL010000001.1, read on the forward strand.
ATGTCCCTTGGACTTCGTGCTCGTGCTTGAGCGCTGTTGCCGCGCGCTGCGAATGGAGAATCTCGCCGTCGACGACGAGACCAGCAGCGGGGCAGACTGTAGTGAGTCATGAGGGTCGTCGTCGTCACCACTGTTCGCTTCTGACACTTGAAGTTTGGCAAAGCCCTGCTCTGCCCGACTTGTTCGTGAGCCATTGTGACTGTGCGGAGTTCGTGGTGTCAGTTGCTGATCCGAGTTATAGGGTACCCCAGAAGCCACATTCGTAAGTGGTCGTGGTCGCGGCATAGAATGTGTGCCGCGTCTTTCAGCCTTTGCCCCAGGTCGTAGAGTTTACGGTGATGAGATAAAGAAGAGGATGGCGCTACATCATGATTCGTTACCAGTCGAGGGATATATCAAATGCGGACACGCTGGCTGTCCAGTGGCAACCGCCGTTTCATAAATAGCAGACAAATTCATAAATTTGCAGCATCAACTCAAAAGCTTTGCATCGTTTAACATATTAACAATAGCGACAGAATAGCAAGTATTGAGCAAGTGTCCGGGATGTCCATGGATATAACTATCGGGCTTTAACAAACTCTAACGGCTCGGGTTAAGGACAACTAAATACACAAGCGGTATAGCCATAGTACATGTTTATTCTCACCTTTTAAACTGGTAGGCCAGGGTTGACCGGAAGAGGGACAACTGGGCTGTTAGGAGGCGCACTAGGTTGGTTTGGAGCAGCAGAAGCTGACGCCGACTGTGTCGCACTTTCGTAAGTCGATGTACTGTAATCTGGTGCAGCCGCAGCGGAAGGTCCAGGCATGTAGGAAGACATGGAGGAACTGTATTCTGGTGCAGCCGCAGCGGAGGCTCCAGGCATGTAGGAAGACATGGAGGCACTGTCGGTCTGAGAAGCAGACCCTGCAGCGGCACTTGAGCTTGGAACAGCGGCGGAAGTACCAGGATCTTGGCCGTTGGGGTCGTTCATGGCAGCGGGAGCGACTTTTGCAGCGCCTCCTCCAATGGCCCCAGCAACACCTCCAATTACTCCCACTGCTGTTCCCGGCATCGTCTGGTTGTTGGTCATAACCCGGGTGACTTCGTTAACTGCAGCTTGAATTGCCTCCATGTCGTGAGGGTTGATAACTGGCGGGGAACCCATGGCTTCGGCCGACTGGTTGTTGGCATTAGCGGACTCTGAGATTTTTTCAAGTACGTCGCCAAGCATCTGGCCAATTTTGGATACAATGCTTGATGCTGGATTTGATGCTGGATTTGCGTCGTCACGATTTTGCAGTCCTGTCGAACATGAAATGGTAAGTGCTTTACTGATGAATATTATTTAGGTGCCCTTACCACCACCGATGGACCTCTCAGCCATTTTTTCGAGGTCGATGTCGGATTGGTGCAAGCCATGAGCCATATAGTCTCCGTGGATTTGTCGGCTGCTGCGTGCACTCGTCAAGACGCTTTCGGACTCTCCAGCAGGCGCAGCCAAACTGGTAGAAGAGGAAGAGATAGCCAACGTCGCAAGGAAGAGAGAGGAACTCGAGGGTATCTTCATGATGCTAGAGGGAGGGGAGTAGCCGAAGATGCAAAAAATCTGGTGATCTTTCAAGCAAAAACTAAGGGTATGGTGAATGTACAGGAAAGAGATGAGAACTCGACCCCTTGAAATCAAACATGGTTTATATACGCAAAGCAGTTGCGATAGGGGATTACATTGAGGTCGAATGCACAAGCCGGTATCACCTCGACGCGTGCATTCATAAGTTTGAGATTATGGTGTAGCCTGGAGGATCTGATCACAGACCAGTCTACGTAAAAACGATCATAAGATGTCCATAGACTCTAGGGGTTCGACGTTAGGAACAAGAAATGTAGAGAGGTCGAAAGCGCGAGAACTCGCAAGAGGTCGTGGGCTGATTGTTTTGGATGATCAACCACCCCTGCCTCGGTATTCCATTTCCCATATTTCTCCCTCGCCGTATGCAGGCCTCCTCCTTGCAATACGTCCGGTGTTTTGAGATTGGGCACCAAGAACTGTGTAGTCCCACAAATTAGACAGAGATCGAAGAATAGGTGTTCCCAGGCAGGACGAGATCAAACACCAGAAAAGCAAGGCAGCACTTGGGAAGAAGATACGGTAAGTTTTCAAAAAGCAGTAAGCAGAGAGGAAAGCGTACACGAGGAACGCAAAGAAGGCAAACAAGGGTAGGAGAGCTGCAACTTTGTTTTCTGGAGGGTCCATGAAGGTGGATGAAGGTACAGGTCACAAAGTGCCTCCGCTATGACCAAAGGGGTAAGTCCCTTCCACCGTCCCGGTTCCATGTCCTCGTTTCTCTCACCGGATCTTCTTCATTCAAGCAGATCTCTCCAAATAATCACCTAGAATTAAGTTTATATTGAATTTATGACTGTGGGGCATATACCGCGCCTTACGGTGGACTGACATCAAGACCTCAAATATTTTTGCATTCTGGAGCACACACGTTTTCTAATTCTGGACGCCCATTGGCTAAGGCAGAGCCTAGAGCTGAGTTTAAGACGGAGAATGAATCTGGTGGGGGTATGAAAGGTCCGAACAGTCGGTTTCTCGTTTTCTCCCCATCTTGATAAGGTCCTTTCCCTACGTTTTCGCGCAGACTCATGAACGATATACTCGAAACTGTAAGTGGAGGGTTTGCGTAACTTTTTTTGATCTGTTGTGTCGGATACTATACCCAGAACCTTGGGTATCCAGCCCAACGGTACCTGTTGGAGATTGGCTTCTGAGATTTGGCCTATCCACTGTTTCGGTTTTTCCCACTTTCACCTCTGTTTCTCCATAACTCATACCACTCCTCGTCCTTGTACCAGAACCCGATGGTCGACGACCAGAAATCCCCAGCTTCGGCCACTGGCAACGTGAAAGCTCTCGAGGTACTTATCTCTCCGTCATCGTTCTCAGTGGCACAGCATCGACCATCGCTACGGTCACAGCCCTCCGACACAGTGGTACCTGATCAAAAGCCCTTTAAATTCGATGAAGATGTCGAAAGAGCCTCTGGTTCCTCGAGCCTCCTTCCCGTCGATCCATTCCAAATTCGCGATGGCATTGTGCCAGATGAAGAACTTGCCGGCCTCCGTCGTCGCGCAAAAGGGAAACGTGTTGCCAAGTATCAGACGCAGCAAAATAACGTGTGTCCATTTCATGAGTTCAATGATCATATTAATTAAGAGATTCCTTCAGCTAATCTCGGCGTTGCTCAAACCTATGGAGGAACACACCGAAGATGCCAAGCTAGAACAGGAAGCAGCTCGCTTACCTGTATGCCCGATATTCTCTTCTGAATCTGTGCTTTCCTCTGATTCGTCTTGAAGGTCAGGATCGCTATCTACGCAAGTATGATTTCAAATTTCGCACTGTGCGTCTTGCAAAGTAAGCTTTCCAGAAAGTCCTCTTCTTTAAGACACGGATGCGATACCATTTATAGTGTATGCTGCTATCTCATCATTGTCGTTGTCCCTCCTGGCCACCGGTATCGATTCCGTCTTTGACATTGGAAGCAACATCCTGCTCTTTTGGCTACACAGAAAAGCAGCCAAAATGGATGTCAACAAGTGGCCTGTCGGAGGTGCCCGGCTTGAGACAATCGGAAATATTGTCTATGGTGGGTAACATTCCCCACCATCTGCATTCCTTTAATTGATTCTTTCTCCTCAGGCTTCCTGTAAGTGAATTGCAGCTCGCGCCAACATGCTTTTCCCTTAACAACTCTGTAGCATGGGTTCCGTCAATCTCGTCGTCATTGTGGAGTCCATTCGTACTTTAATTGCAAAGGAAGGAGAAGCGCTTGCCGAGTTCCATCTGCCCTCGATCATCGCTGTTTCGTCGGCCCTCGGTATGTACACCGATATCACACCTAACATACTGCTGACGTCGCTCCAAAGCTGTCAAATTCCTTCTGTTCCTATACAGCTACTCCCTTCGAAGCAAGTCAAGTCAAGTCCAGGTCCTCTGGGAAGATCATCGAAATGATCTCTGGATAAACAGTTTCGGTCAGATGAATTGTCTTTCGCCCATTTTTGGTGGATTCTCATTGTCCTTCAGGCATTCTCATGTCAACGGGAGGGAGCAAACTTCGCTGGTGTATGTTCTCGATTCCTTAATTACAAAATTCCAAGTTTAACATACAGATAGATCTCGATCCCATGGGTGCAATCATCGTCAGTCTTATATATCTGGATTCTTCACCTTCATGTATTCACGATTTTTTTTGCGAACAGATCGCGTTGGGCGTTATTATATCTTGGGGTCGCACGGTCCATGCGCAGTTCGAATTACTTGCCGGAAAATCAGCGCCTCATGATTTCTTGCAATTGCTGATTTATAAGTCAACGACCTTCAGCGACGAGATCGATAAAATTGACACAGTCCGGGCATACCATGTTCGTCCTCATTTTTCGCTGCTAATAACCCATCTGATGCCTATTTACAGAGTGGACCTGTACGTGGGAGCGAATTGACGGATGATATCCATACTAATTACTTATGCCTTCCAGGATTACTTCGTGGAGATTGATATCGTCATGGATGGAAATACCCCGCTTTGGAAGGCTCATGATATCAGTCAAAAACTTCAAGATAAGATTGAAGTTCTTCCCAATGTTGAGCGAGCGTTCGTCCATGTCGATCATGAATGGACACATGTCCCCGTACGTTGGCGCAACTGTTCCGATTTCTCAATTCCTAACTTCTATCTAGGAACACCGAAAATCACCAAAGATATTGGTTTAATCAGACCATAACGATTATCTCACGGCTAAAGTGTGTACTTCATACTACCCGACTGCAACCAATCTCATTTCTCTGATTCTAGTAAAATAAGAACATTGTACAAGACTAATCAAGATCTCCTCTTGTCCTTGCGGAATCCCCTCATCTCTTACAATGGCAATTCGGCTGGTGACAGACGCGGCCATGGATATCTAGTCGTGTGAAGTGATCTTCAAGGACCGGTTGTCGGGTTTAAACGATATCGCAATCTTTGTCTTGCTAATCCGCCTCTAATAAGTTACATACCATATCAATGATCTCCGCTGACTGCAATGCGGTTCTCGGCTTCCAACGAACTTTCGTTTTTTCGTACTTCCCACCCCGACATTAGATAAAGTGTTTCTCACATATGCTCTGTCGTCGCTGTCACTGTACAGGTACATTCAATAAACGGCTTTCCATTACTTTTTGGCATACTTTCCGATGTTCGCTATGACACTCTGTCTCGATCTTCGGGCATCAGGCCCGACAATGTTGTTGTTCTCACCTGGGGCGTCTTCCGAGGAAATGTGTTTGTTGCATGGACTTCAAACTCCATTTCCCTGGACTTCGAGAATCGAGGGGAAAGACATCGGGGTTTGTCAGGCTATGTCAACGCGGTGGCCGTTCTTTGACATATCTAAGTAATAATATCAAGTGGTGTCTCTCGTTTAAGTCCACTACCACGCGTCAGCGACGTCAATCAAGAATACGTGTACAAGAATACGTGTAAGCCCTCATGAGGATGAGCAGAAGTTCCTGGGAAGGCGTCCAAAATTGCATGACACATATAGATATGCCGTGCTATAAGACAGTGTGTAGAGGTTGAAGTTGGACTTGCAGTAGCTTTCAACGCGGGCTACGAAGTCCATTCTCCTATGATATGACAGATCGATTGTCATTCTATTGGTCTGTATCAAGATACCACCATACTCCTATGTCGGACGGGAGTGTAAAATGATAAGAAATATTCACAATTCATTCAGTTCATATGTTTGGAAACACAGCTCAATTGCGACAAGTACCTGCTACGCTCAGCATATCAATCGACCCATCCAGCCATCACATTATAGTCCATGCTTATAGTTCGGCACGACAATTCGGAGTGGACGAGCAAGCACCGAGCCCAGGGTCATCAAGCAACACCTTCCAGCGCTTCATTCATAATCGCTTGTTGATTCTTGTGCTCGTTGTCTCTACTTTTGTGGCGGAACTTTTGATCCTTGCATATTTCTATGGACCTTCATTGTGGCGATATATACGAAACAAGAAAGAAGATGATGCTCCACTGCCGACCGCCACCAGATCATCATCATTCACCAGAAAGCCACAACGTCATGTACACGAGCCTCGGGACGAGACGACGACGGGTGCAGAGGGAAGAACCAGACGAGTAGCACAAATTCTGCGGATGGGGAGCAGTAGATATCCTTGAAGTAGATTACTGTTAGAGCAGCCCCTTTCCGGATTTGGAAGTTGAAACCACTGTTACTTGAACCAGCCTCAGCGCTTTGTATACAGCTAAAGCGAAAGAGCTACATAAATTAGGCTGCCTCTCTTACCCTCTTACCCTCTTCCCCCTTCGTTCTCGCGAAATCTATCCGTACTTTCTTTTCGAATAGCGGTTGATATCTGCTTTTCGGCCACCAACTGATAACAGGGCCTGCGTTTTTGGCCTTTCCAGCTTACCGTCCTCTTCCGACGCGACACATCACTCCGGAAACTGTAGATCGCTTTCTAGAAGAGTATTCGATACATGGTGTGTTCATAATCAACGTTTTTCTCGTGATCGACTCAGATCTTGCCAATGTCATAGGATACTCATCACCAAGATCCAGAGGAGCTTTACGTTAAACAGGATAGAATTGGTTCGCATATGGTTTTGGATTTTACCATGAACTCAGTGTAACATCATTCACAGGCAAAGGTTCCTTTGGAGAGGTATACAAAGGGTGCGTTTGCTCTCTACTTCCCCTATGATTTCTTTGTTAAACTCTCGGCCTGCTCAATAGATATGACAAGAGGACACAAAAGACCGTCGCTATCAAGATCATCGATCTCGAGAGCGCAGAGGACGAGATAGAGGATATTCAGCAGGAAATCCAGATTCTCTCTCAGTTGGACTCACCTCATGTCACAAAGTTCGTCAATTCCCACTTGCATGGTCAATGTACAATCACGAACCTCAAACAAAAGATATCATGGTTCATTCCTCAAGGGGTCCAACCTGTGGATCGTCATGGAGTGAGTGTCAACCTAAATTACTTCTAGCATTGCGTTGAATGTTCCTTAGGTATTGTTCTGGCGGGTCATGTTCCGACCTGGTAACTATACCCCTAAAGAGACTCGTCACTTTCCCGGTATTCATAATGTAACGACAGATGAAGCCCGGTGTCTTCCGAGAAGAGTACATTGCGATCATCGTCCGAGAACTCCTACGCGGTCTGGAATACCTGCATAGTGAAGGAAAGCTGCATCGCGATATCAAAGGTTAGTTTTTCGTTATGTTTGTTCGATCCACTTAGCCCAATCTACTCAGCCGCCAACATTTTGCTTTCCGCGGGCGGAGAAGTGAAATTGGCGGATTTCGGTGTCTCGGGGCAGCTGTCTGGGACTCTGTCGGCGAAGAAAAACACGTTCGTAGGAACGCCATACTGGATGTCGCCAGAGGTGATCAAGCAGAGCGGTTACGACCACAAAGCAGACATCTGGAGCTTGGGCATCACCGCAATTGAGTTGGCAAAAGGAGAACCGCCTTATGCAGAATTGCATCCTATGAAAGTACGTTCGTCTGACTGCGCGACGGTCACTATTGTTTACATGAAAAAACGTATCAGGTTCTCTTCTTGATCCCAAAGAACCCTCCGCCTGCGCTAGACGGAAATTTCTCCAAACCATTCCGAGATTTTGTGGCGTACTGTCTGCAGCGAGATCCACGAGAGGCAAGTCTTGCTGATAAAACCTTAGATTCTCCGTTAACTTATAAATGTGTAGCGCCCAACAGCTCGCGAACTCTTGAAGCATAAGTTTGTGCGCATGGCCAAGAAAACGAGCTATCTGACCGAACTTATCGAACGACATGAGCGATGGAAGGCCGAGGGCGGAGAGCGTCAGGAGGACTACGACAATGATGCGGATGCTGACCTGTGGGTGACTTGCATGACCTCTTTCCCTAATCTTATGCATCGATGACAGGCCAGACAATGGTGATCCAGAAGACTTATGGGATTTTGGTACGGTTCGTCATGGTGGGCGACCAAGCACTATAGGGCGATCACAAAATCCTGCACGCGTCTCCGGTCCTCCACTGACCTGGGAAAACGATAGCGGCTCGTCGGGACCAGAGGAACGTTCTCCATCACCATCCAGAAGAGTCTCGACAGCGTCATATAGTTCATCCGTGACAGTGAAAGGCGAACTTCCTCCGCTACCACCACAGCCACCATCAGCTTCGTCTGGTCGCTTTCAACAAAGCACCGTCCGACATATGCCTCCTGGAGTGGCAGAGAAACCAAAGGCCAGTCCTACAACCGCTGCAGCCCCGGTGCAGGCACCGGTGCAGCGGCAACCGTCGGATGAATTCGAGGATTATGATGATCAATATGTGGACACTTACCCGTCTGCGAAGACGAATGCGGTGCAGCAGAAGATGCAGGACATACATTTGGACGACGAGGAACTTCCTGATACCACCATGTTGGATTCTGTAATCTTGCCTGCCATTGCTTCCGTAACTTATGATCCTTTTCCAATCGACACATGAATGGCTGACTTTTTTTTCTTCTTCTTCCAGCTCTTTCCACGTGTTTCATCACAGGAAGCTCGAGTGGCTTTGAGTGCTCTCCAAAGAGCATTCACAGAAGCAGAGAGAATCATCCCTGGAATGACACATGAACTCGTGAACGAAATCGTAGACTCTGTGGAACATGTAGAGGACGATCGAGAACCATGATGAGCCATTGTCATCTTTCTGGATTTGGTCGCTTTACCGCAAACCCGGATCACCTGCTTGCATACACCCATCTATTATGGATCTGCGCCTGTGAGCACAATTTGTCGTTTCCGAGATACTCATCCTTCGCAGTCACGTACCACCTCATTCTACCCTCGTCATCCATCAATTATTCTCTTGCTTTCTGTATTTTGTATATCCCATCCCGTACCCTTCCCACAACAATACTTACAAGCAGCACTAGTCGCAATGCAAATATAAATGAATTTGGATTCACACATCTCAAACCATCTAATAAAATGAAGCTACGAGCTTGTAAGGGTTGACACAAATCTACATTTATGTATCGGCAGTCTTCTTCTTCTTGCTTGTCGTTTTCTTCTTCGATCTGACCACCTTGATAGGCTCTGGGGTGGCAGACTTGGGAGAGTCATCTGGAACTTCGTATGGCTGGAATGATGTCATTCGGGAAGGTGTGGCAGCAGAAGGAGTTTGTGTTCGAGAGCCAGATGAGGGTGCGGTAAGCTGAGGCCTTGGTACGATGGCGCCTTCGGGCATCTCGCCATCACGCTCGATGGTATAATATTCCGAGGAAAATGCTTGTGAGGTCGCTCTCAGGGTTGGTAATTTGGTTTCTCTTGAATCTGCGAAATGTTTCATGAGCGATATGTCATCTAGAACGGTTAGTAGCCCTACCTTGGTGTATTGATGGCATATCGTCTAAATGCACAATCGGTATCGAGTCGACATCTTCAACAGATCTAGACGGGCGGTCGTCGATGATGTAGTATGGGTCATCGCGAAGTTGCGCTTGTCGTTCCAGTTTGCGCTAAAACCAAGATTATATCAACAACGATCTTCGACGATCTTGACCATGGGAAACATACACGTTCACGTTGAGCTCGCTCTTCCGGATTTTCCACGTCAGAATCCATCGGAGTAAGCACTACCCGCTCAGAGTCCTTATGCACTTTTTTCTTCTTTCCACTTGCAGTTGCACCTAAATCTTTGTCCTTGCCCTTCTTGCTCTTCTTCTTCTTCTCACCCGCAACGTCCACCTCATCGCTGTGACTATGAGCCAGAACATCTTTTGGCGGCTGCACAAACCAGGCTTCGAGATCTAGTCCTTCGGGTATGGCAACGCTAGCTTGTGCATTTGCCGCAGCAGGATTGAGCTCATATGGATTGAATAAGGGTTGAATGAGGTATAAACTTTTCGGGAAATGGGGTCCATCAATGGAAAGAGAATCTTCCGTCATCGATGATGAACCCGCTAACGGCATAATGGAAGCTGCTTTGGAGCGGTGTGAATTGAGATCAGCGGATATGAAGGTGAATAGTTGATATGCGTTAGCAGCCTGACAATTTTAAATTTAGTGGGATGTATCAGAATTTTCCAGAAAACTTTTCGCACCCGTTCTCGCACTTCAATGTGAGGGCTGCTGGTAAGTGAGCTGACACGACCTAAGATCGATTCAACCACTTGCTTGACCTCTGCTAGATCATTATCGTCCCATCGTTGCGCCAGCTCGGCAGCCCAGTAACCGAATACCTTCGTGGCAGCTTGTATATACACAGCAACGATGTCGGGCGGAAGGTTGGCGATTTCTGGTTGTAGAAGGTACGGCAGTAGTTTCTGGGGCTCAGAAAGTTCTCTATAAAATATCATTTACTTCATACCTTGGTAGAAAAAATGGAAAGAACTGACTGGCAATATTCGCCACAAACCCAGGCTGCTGCCCAAAGGACCTCGGGACAGCCACCCTCCTCTGATGCATTTCGAAGCATCGACTCATCGCTGAGCAAGGTATACATGAGTTTGACGGCATATCGTCTTGCTCCTCGTACTCGTCCTACTACGTCCACAAGCTGATCACGAATTTCCACTCCAACGTCAACATTAGCAACGTGCGCAAGGTCTACCAGGACCGATATATACCATTCGAAGTTGGTAATGTTCTCATAGGTCGACTGAGAACACATGGCGAGTATGCGTTGCGACAGGATCAGTCGATAACCTGGAGACTGAGTGGGTGACACGAAGGCTTTGGGGGTATTTGGGGCAGAAGCAGCAACATTCTGGGCAAGTGACTGGGCTGCAGAGGGCAAGGCCGAAGCAGACGATTCTGGGACGAGATGTGCCAATAGTTGTTGTACAATGGATTGTATATTGGTTGAATCGACCTTGTGCGACTAGGGATTAGCAAATGGTCGTTCTTTGTCATCATGTGCACTTACCATTGCAGATACAAGATCAAGAGCCCTCATGCGTATACTGATATCTTGATCGTTAACGCTGGCGAGTATCGTATCTTGATAATCTGCCAGGAGGTGGGGATGACTGGGTACAATCTTGACCATTGCCAAGAGCGCAATGTATTTCACTGTGATGCTATAACATCATAAACCTGGACATGGGGATATAGATTGGAACGCACAGTTTTGATCTGCATCCTCGATGAAAGAGGCCAATTTTGCCACACACATTCTTGCCAACGCATCCCCAGAAGGCCCTTGCAACATGCCACCAATGATACAAGTGCGGACGCATTCGTACAAGAGAGAGATCGCTGACGTCGTAGAAATAAGCTCTGTTATGGGCGGTTGAAGCTTCTTCACCAGTCGAGGCTCGTGTGGGGACAAAGAACCAAACTGCAAATGGTCAGAAATACCCTATATCTAACTATGGACAACCTTACCAACTTTATGATTTTGATCAGCATCCAATTGTTAGACGACGAAGTCAGAAGATGGAATAGCTGCGGCGCCAATGACAAGTAGTCCTGTGGATTCCGTCTTGCAAGTTCACAGAGTACGTTGACCGTAGCGGCAACGACCGCTGGTAACGGTTGAGACTCTTTGATGACCAACTTCTTCAAAATAGCTTACCGGGGTCGGAATCTTCTAACTTTTCCTCGAGGCGGGACCGAGCATGATGGATAGCCTCGGGATATTTCACGAGAACTTTGTAGAGTGCGAGTATAGCACGCTTCCGAATGTGTGGTCTTGAGTGATTCAACATCGCAATCAACTCTGGTGAGAGATCTCGAGCGAGTTCTGCGGTAACGATATGAGAAAGCCCATCCAGAGTAACAGCAATATCTGCTGGCGTTGAGCTCAAGTCCTAAGAGATCAATATAGTAAATATAACACCAAAGATGGAGTAACATACCTTCTTCAAGAGATTCGTCGTAAGCATGAGGACATCGGTATCTTGCTCGAAAGTTTGCGCAGCAGCTAGATACCCGACACTCTTCAAGTGAAATTTGGGTGAAGACATGACTTCTACAACATGAAATGAGGCCCAACTCATATCATAACCCAGCATATCTAGCTGATGAAGAGATGGTCATGAACTTTGAACCTAAGGATTGTGGACATTGCACACACATATGTGAGTTTGAGCACGGCCCCTGCTTTTAATTCCATTTCGTCGCTCTTTATTTCCTGCCTGATCTCGTCAACGGCCTTTGCAATGAATTTGGATTCATCCTTCCTGTTCGCGCGCAATCCACGGACCAGATCTTGGAGGGTTCGTTCCCACATCGAAGACAGATGTACTTTGCGTGTAGAACGAGTCCAATATTTGCGATGTCCTGGGATATAAGCTGGGTGCAAATGATGCTACCGCGGCATGTAGAGTCCAACAAGTATCCCGATTGTAGAAGTAGTAACGGCAAAGTTTAACAGCACGGTCACCTCGTCATTGACCTTAGAGGAAGGCGTAGTGATCACGTGGGTTAATTTACGGAATATCAGAAACGACGAGCGGTCCGATGACCATCATCCGCTTCGGCGCTGCAATGCAACAGTCAGTCGTGTAAGCGCAGTCCTCATTCTCACCCATCAATCAAGGTACTGCTGGTTGTCTCGAAGCCTCGAGGGCTCTCTACCTCACAAATCTCTTCACTCGTGTTGTCTTGATATTACGGGCTACATATCCACTCACCGAAAACCACGAGCAAACTGCCTAACATTCAGAAAACGCCTTGCTCATAATTCGTTCTCTCCCTCATCATTTCTCCCTTCCTGCCTTCTGTTTCAAAGGAAATTGTGCTAGCGAATGCTTTGGTCATTCAAGGCTTTAGCGACCTTCAATTTTGACCCATCCCGGCTCCTCAATGCTTCAACTTCGACAAATGTAAACAAAAATGCGCCAGGATCGGCTGTGAATTTCTCCACGCCAATAATCAATGTAACGGCGCCAGCAATTCCTGAACCATGGATGTGCCAGTGCGGTCCTCGCAACACAGGGTTTTGCCCTTATTGCGACTATCAAGACCCGCACCAAAGTCAAAATGACGAGTGCAGCATGATCGAAACACTTCATCCATTATCAGTCGAGGATTTAACGAACATGCATTATGGCAATGCAGATATGTCTCGACCACGAAAGCTTCGCAAGTCTAGACGTGAGGAGTATCAATTGCTACAGTGGGAACCCTTGCATCCCCGGGCAGTTATTTCTGCGAGACCGGACTCAATCCTCTCTACGCACTCAAGAACTCCGTTGCTAAATCACGGCCTACCAACCAATCCAGATTATCTTCCTCTGGCTGGAGACCGAAGGACGCCAAATAAATTGGAGAAGCGAGACAAGAGGGAAAGATATAGCTCAATGCCGAGCATGTCGTCTGCTGCGTTCGCTGCAATTCCAGAATCAAGTAGAAGGAAGAGTCGAGTTGTGAAGTCAAAATCCTTTTTGATTGTAAGTTTTTTCTAGTATTGAGATTGTCCGTGTGTCCCTCATTACTTTAAAGCCTAAACCACGCCTTTCGGTCGGCCCACGACCCGAACCCGTTTTCAGCAGCATTGAGACGGATGATCTTGTATCGTTAGCATGGACCGGTGAAATCTGTTCCTCAATTAAGTCTCCCGAACCTCTTTCTGCGGCCTATGACCCTTTATCACCAGCGTCAAATCTTGGTGTAAACCCACTCTCGATATCTCGTACTTCCTCCGGACTATCAACTCCAGGAACAGATGCCAATGTTGGGGCGGTGGCTTCTGAATCATTATCGTCCGGCTCCTCCTCCCAACCCCGCCGCTCGGTACTTCGGAAACCCAAAGACCCTGCTATGCCACCGCAAAGACCCTGGACACTTGCCATGGCAATAACAGACGATGGTATCACCGATGAAAAGCTCATGGATGACTTAGAAGCAATGAGGATAAAGGAGGAATTGCTCAAGGGTCATGATCATAACGAATACTCTCAAGGATTGTTTTTGCCGCCTCAGTATGGAAATCAACCTGGTGAAATGGAACCGGAGCATCCAATTGGCGTCAACGATGGCGATCAAGAGGAACCAGCTACTCCTCCCGAATGTTCCTGGAACGCCGCCCGCCAGGCTTTTCTTGTTTGTAGAGAGCTAGTTCGCACCGAACGCCGATATCTCTCCTCTCTCAAAACGCTGATCACGAATGGAACCAACACCCCACCACCATCTCTGATGTTATCCTACCTCCCTGGTCTTATTACAGCAAGCGACGAGCTCTTGCAACTGATGGAGGAGAACCCAAGTGTGCAAGGGGTTTCCGAGGCTTTCCTCTCTTGCCAAGGCAATCTGCATGAAGCCTTCGTCAACTGGTGCGAAGTTGTCGGACAGTTTTTTGAATCCGAGCAGTGTGCGAAGAGCAAGAGTGACTCAGAAGACGCTGGTGAAGGCCCATCGTCTCCAAATCCTCGATCTAGAGCGACTTCTCTCCGGACTCCCACTGTCGATAGCGGATTATCTCTCGTGATTCCGGAACCGAACAAAATCAGGAGGAATAGCAAACAGAGACCCACCGTTCGCGACCTTGCGATTGTCCCAACGCAGCGTATCATGCGCTATGTATTGTTATTCAAAGGTGACTGAAGCAGATTTTCATTCACGAGCACGGTGCTCATAGTCTCCATTTTCATCAAGAACTCCACCTGCTAACACCTACCACACGTTCCTCGTACGCTACTGTTAAACAAGCTGTGCTTGTTGCTGAATCCATTGCACAAAGCGCCAACAAGGCCCAAGGACACTCCGCCTTTATCCAGCCAAGTTCATGTTCTCCATCGCCGAATCTCACATAAAGGGTTTCGCCCCCGTCGAGTACAGTGAGATGTTTACTTTTCGCTAGTAGAATCGATTTGCGAGCCAATTCAAGAATATTACTGCTAGCTACCATCGGCTGGTGACACAACAAAACCCTCAAAGCCCGACAGCGCTTCACCTTGAGTTTCACCGAGGCTGCATCAACAATCATGCTATCGGCTTTCTATGTTATCGTTCTGGCTATTCGATTAATGCGGTACGCCTAAATGTGCTTAATAAGCGCAAGCATGAGAGTTGAGTTCGACTTAAATAACCTGAGATTGATATGCATCCGAGGGAAATGAAATGCAATAGTCGAGTGCAGGTTAGCGCAAGTCTGGAGTGTACAAGGATAAATATATCTCCCACGAGTCTCTTTCCTCTCAGACCATGCCCCATGACTGTTAATGGCTCCGCTTCTATCAGTGCAAACAAACGTGGAGTCAACCAGAGATTCGACACAAGAATACTTCACTCTTTCATCCTTCCACGAATAACCTTAGGCTCTTTCGAATCCAGTTTTCCATGGCACATACCTCTCTGAACAACCCTCTTGGGCAATTTTCCGTTGATGAACCTCGTCCGATCAAGGTTGTGGCGATAGGAGCGGGGTACAGCGGTAAGCTTTGCAAATCACTCGACAACGATTATTTCGCATCTTAAATATGATCATGTCCAGGAATCATTGCTGGAATCCGGTCTGTTATAAGAATCTAGGCTTGCTCAAAAGTTCTCTCAAACGCAATTCTTCAGCTTTCGCCAAAGAGTTCAGAACCTAGATTTTACAGTGTACGATTCCAACGCTGGTGTAGGAGGAACATGGTTCGTTAATCGATATCCAGTGAGTGGTTTCATGAGGATAGCCCCTAGGCACTGCACAACCTGTTGGCTCTGGAAGTCTAACCGGAATCATATTTAGGGACTTGCATGTGATATCCCGTCTCACAGTGTAAGTCTCTAGAAATATTGCGCGAGCCATTTGGTGACCAATTGATTTGTTTTTCCTCAGTACCTGCCCACTTTTGAGCAGAATGTAAATCTTGGACAACAATGGTCTATGATTGTCACTGAATGTTCTGCAGACCGATTGGTCGGCATTCTACGCTACTGGTCCAGAAATTCTGAAGTACCTGGAAAGCCTAGTCGACAAGTACGCACTACGGCCGTACATTAAACTACAGCACCGAGTTACATGTGCTAAATGGAACGAAGAGAGCGGAAAGTGGGACCTCACTATCAAACGACCGCGGCTCCTCGACGTGGCCAGAGAATTTGTTCAAAGTAACGGCAAAACACTTAACAAGCCCAACTACGAAGATTGGGAGGAATTTCAGGATACGGCTGATGTCCTTTTCTTGGGGGTGGGATCGCTTAGTCGTTGGTCTTGGCCTGACGTCCAAGGCCTTGAGAGTTTTTCAGGTAAAGTGATTCACAGTGCGCAGTGGAACACTGGCGATGGCGATGGCAGTTGGGAGAAATCCGTCTCAACATGGACTGATAAGAACGTTGGAGTTATTGGCGTTGTAAGCAAATATATCAGCCACTCTTGCATTGCATGCGCAAGCTGAATTGGTCTCGTAGGGATCATCAGCAATTCAAATTGTTGCCGCGCTGCAACCTAAAGTGAAACACTTGGTTAACTATGTGAGAGGAAAGACTTGGATTTCTTCGGTTTTTGTGCGGGACAGACTTTTAGAGCTTTCTGGGGGTGAAGTCATGGATAACTGTCAGTGTCTCTTTCCTCTTGGGAAGCTCCATTGTAACAAGCCGAGCAGATACTTTTACCGAGCAGGACAAGAAGGCGTTTGCGGACCCAGACCACTACAGGAAGTTCAGACATAGGCTTGAAAGCGACCTAGCTGTGAGCAAGATCCCATCCCTTTATAGTCTACTCGAGTAGATTCTGAGCTTGTCGATCTCAGTCGGCACATCCAGTGACACTCGCCGGTAATGCCATCGGTGCGGCCGCCCGAATCGATTTCGAGGCATCGATGAGGCAGAAGCTCGCGAGAAAGCCATGGATTGCTGATCACAGTGAGCTTATTCCAGGTTTTGTGTTATGCATCCAAAAAACATATTGCGTTAGTCGTCCCGGATTTTGGAGTCGGTTGTCGCAGGTTGACACCTGGCCCCGGCTATCTTGAGGCATTATGCGAAGATAACGTGCGTACGCTCTTTATTTTACATCAGAAATGGTCTGCTCATCGTCCTCAGGTCGATTTTATTCCCAGCCTGATCAAACGCGTCACAGCAACAGGGATTGAAACCGTTGACGACAAATTCCAAGAACTCGATGTCATCGTATGTGCCACAGGCAAGCAATAGTCAATGCTGGTCGAAATATAGCATTCTGAACTTTTGTCCCGACCGGCAGGGTTCGACATTTCCTTCCAGTTGGACTTCTCGATCATAGGCCGAGGCGGAATCAGCATGAAGGAACATAACACGCCTCATCCTCGCACTTACCTCTCCGTCGCTGTCGATGGATTCCCAAACATGTTCCAGGCCTTGGGACCGAATTCGGGTGTTGGTGCAGGCAACCTGCTTCTGATCATGGAGCGTCAAGTAGACTATGCAGTTGCGGCAACTTTGAAGTTGCAACGAGAGCGGTTGAAGAGCATGGAGGTCAAGCTCGAAGCTGTGGAGGATTTCGAGCGATATGTAGATGTAAGTTTCATTTTCCCCGCGTATCTATTAACGGTGTTCATTCATCCTTGATGAATTTCCAGGCTTATTTTCCAACCGTGAGCAATGTATTATCTACTGCTCTCGTCTGTGTGCTGATAATCTAATTTCGTAGACCGTCTTTGGCAGCAAATGCAAATCGTGGTACAAAGCAGGCAAAGAGGAGGGCAGAGTCGTCGCTCTCTGGCCAGGTACTAGATAATCAAAATCTGGTGTTCATCTCTCTCAATATCTTTCGCCAGGCTCGTCATCGCATGCTGCGAAAGTGCTTGCAAATCCTCGGTGGGAAGACTACAACTACGAGAAATTGGACGGCATCAAGAATCGCTTTCACTGGTTAGGAGATGGAAACACGGTCGCGGACAGGGATCCAGAACATCACGACAGTGAGTGACTCTCGTTCGACAACACCGATTATGCTGAAGGTTACCGATTTTCAGGTATATGGTATATGCGGCCCGAGAATATTGACTATCCTCCACATAATTAATGATGTGGAATGACCCACGGATACGAAACATTTCTCGTATTATCTGGCAGTCTTGTCAAATTACTTGATGCAACATGAAACTTCCTTCTATGATCATTGCATTATTCTACATTCGACGAGAAAATAATTTACACCCTAAGACAAACTTCAACTCCAAAACGAATATAAACAAAGCGAGAAAAAGATCAGATCATTCCCTCATGCTGAGGAACAGCAACAGGGGTGCGCTGACCCATAGCACTCCCAGGTCGATTAGCCGAACGTGGCGGGACAGGAGCAGGACTGCGCGGCACAGGACTCGCTCTCGCCGACCTAGGCGGTCTATCCCGCTCCCGATAATCCCGCTCCCGTGCACTCTCCGACCTCTCCCTGTAAAGATCCGCGGCTTCCCTGTCCCTATCTCTGATGCTCTCCGACCTCTCTCTCATGCGGAACGGAGCAGCGCTCATCGGCGTGCGGGGAAGCGGGGAAGCGAGCGAAAGAGGGGGCATAGGCGCGGATACTGGCGTCGTCGATTGCTGCTGCTGCTGTTGCTGGACCGACGACACCGGTGTGCGTGCTCGCGTCGGGTAGTTCGCTAGCTGGGGTCGCGCGGAGAAGAGGGGGGTGTTATTGAAATTGGAATATGCGGAGCCGACGCTGTTGGGGCTCAAGACACCGCTGGGTGATTTGATGCCAGCCGAAGGTGGTGGAGGAGGATATAGAGATTCGCCGTTGCCAATTGGTGGAGGGGCGGGAGAGCCTTGCTTGGGTGCAGGTGAACGTCGACGATTGACGGGAGGGGGTGCTGCCGACAACATGGGCGGAGGGGGCGCAGGCTGCAGCGTTGTTTGTGACTTTTGTCTTTCCACCTGCTTGGCAAAGGTGGCGACTGGTTGTGCTGTTTGTTTGGACAGACGATGTTCACGTAACGAGAAGGCGGGAGCTACCTTCGAAGGCTCTTTGGGGTTTTCTGCAAGGATGTCATCCAGGAGGTAACGGAAGTCAAGGCCGTACTCTTGGAGGAGCTAGTAAATGCAGTAAGGTTACACTCTGTTCAAGAACGTAGGAGTGGGACTAACCTTTCGGCTCTGAGTTCGTGTAATGTATACAGCGTCTTCTACTACCTTAGGATCAACATCTCTTGAGTAAACTTGCTTCCTGAATATTTCTGCATAGTCTTCAATTTGTTGCTTGGTCCAGGTAACAAACGCTGAATGGAGTCCCTTGAATGTGAGAAATAAAGTAAGATAGTGCGAGCTCCACATACAGCTTGCAACCTCGTTCTCCTTGAAACTCGCCAAGTACCAATCCGCAGTATGCTTGATTCCAGTAAAATATACAGTAGCAAGTTCACCGACATATGTTCCTGTATGGCCCTCAAAGCGAATTTTACGCGTATGTCCACGAATGACCTGGGCTCTCATTTCGAGGAAGGTGCTTCGGGCTGCGGCACCGGCTTTCAGGCGATTCAGCAAAGAGATGAGGTTGACGACGCCCGACTTTCGGTTGGAGGGTAAGGCGAGAGAGGCGAGGAGGGAGGAAATTAGTTGGCTTGTGAGTGGTGTTAATTTGGCGGCAAGGAGAGGCGTAATCGATAGCTTGGCTTGTCCTGTCGACAATCGTCAGAGAAAGGACGTGTGCCAGGTACAGCGAAATCTGACCTTGTTCAACAAGTTCAACAGCTTTGCCCCACTCCTTTAGAGCGATAGCCACGGTTAGATTGTCGGACCACTCTCCAACCCATCGGGCATCTCTTTCCCCTTTCTCCTTCGCATCTGTAGCCATCCCTGGTATATCACCACCCTTCTTCGCAAGGTCAACCATCCATTCTGGCACAGGCGGTACTGGGGAATTGCGCTGATGATTGATATTAATTAACGCCTACTTTTTGTAATCTCTGAAATTGGACTCACACCAGCTGCACCACCACCACCATGCCACATGCTCTTTCTCCGTTCGTGTTCTCCTTCTCGTTCTTTGCGGCGCTTCTGTGAGAGTTCTTCCGCTACTTGCCTGAATTGCGCGAGAATGCTTTTCTTGTCTGCCGACATATCTGTTCTATAAACATGGGTTTCCTTTCCATGCCTGATCTTGAACACATTGGTCATGTCTATTCAGAGTCAGTGAGAGAAGTCAAGGGTGATTATGTCTTAACGCACTTGGAGAATCTTTGGTGTCAAGAACCAACATCTCATTCAATGGCCAACATTTCTCGGCCACAAGTTTTCCTTCATTGACGGTCGAACCACTTCCGTCTGCTGCTCCTGGGCCAGCATTGCGTCGTCTCCTCTTAGCAACCAGCACAGCATCGTCAAGTACAACAAACTTCACTTTCCCTGTCACCTTGTATGTTGCTGCGTTGAGACTGAGAACACCTTCCATTTCTCCTACGACGTGCCTTCCTGGTGTGGTGGGTACAAACTTCGACGCGCCTTCAATAGATGCATGTAGAGTCTGCATTTGGTTGAAGTAGAGTACACGCAAGTCGGCAACGGAAGACCGTTTATAGGTGGATAGCATGGATGAAGATATGGACGTTGGGTCGGGGATTTGCAGTGTCGAGGGCATTGACTTGTAATCGGAGAGCAGGTCCTTGAGCTCGAGCATCTCATTCTCAAGAACGGAGATCTCTTTTGAAATAAGCACGAATTCGGCATAGCTGTCGGATCAAGTAAATCAGTACTGCGAGGGTCATGTCAATTAAAGGCGTACTTCTTGAAGACGCTGCGTTGAAGTTCTGACGATGTGTCGTCGATGGCGCTGCGCAGTGAGGACTGCAATGACTTCAGTTCAGCCTCGGTAGAATTCGCCAATTTAAGTTTGAGAACTGGATATTTGGATATAATCGATATTTTGTCAATCAAGCCCAGTGGTTCCCGACTTACAAGCAGCAGGATCAAAGTCCTCCGCGTTCAACAGCTTTCTGTCGTCGCCAACGAC
Source organism: Crassisporium funariophilum (assembly GCA_014925845.1). Classification (NCBI taxonomy): domain Eukaryota; kingdom Fungi; phylum Basidiomycota; class Agaricomycetes; order Agaricales; family Crassisporiaceae; genus Crassisporium; species Crassisporium funariophilum. Next base: position 1,224,327 of record JACGCL010000001.1, read on the forward strand.
CTTGGCATCGTCTCTCGTTCCCGTTCTATCCCTCACGTCTTCGTCTCCTTCCCGACCTGTGCCCGGTGTTCCCCTCTGGCCAACCGGCATCATGGCCAGCGAAGGCATGGGTGGGACACCCGAGAGCTGTGTTGGACTCGAGATATCGGCATAGCGAGTGGACATGCGCTTCTTGATTTTGTCATCGATGCGATTCTTGCTCCTGTCGCGAGCCGTAGGCGCTCCTGGTTTTGCTAATTTGGAGGGAGCGCGCTGAGCTTTGCGGGGCGCCTGCGACGGCCGAGAACGCAGCGATGAGTCCATAGTGATAAACGGAGACTCGATGATGCAGGGTATAAGGTGCGGTCGCGATGTCACGAGGCTGCAGTATGTTAGGATATCAATTATGTCACCCGTACTTGTAATTCATGATACAGTACCGCCGTATCTTAGCTACTCCATTGTATAGCGCATAGTGTACAGGGCTATTTCATTAAGCAGACTTGGCGGCGTCATTCCATCCAGAACCGGTTGTAAAATAAATACGGATTCCGACAACCGCTTTGCGATCGAACTGCCGCTGGGCTTGCCTTCCACCATCATCATCCCCACTTCAACCCATCGATGGCCATGTACGCCCACCAGCAGTCCCCTCCCGTTCCATGGGATCATCAACAACTGCCACATTCTAACTCCAGGGAGTTCCCGCAAATGCAGCCAGACACTTCGCGGCACTCACAGCTAAATATGTCTCCTCGCTCAGTCCAGCAGCAGCCACCCCAGTCTGGCTCAGTGGAATTCGGTCAACTACAGCCAGATTCATCGAGACAGTCACAGTTAATGGCATCTCGCTCGAGCAAAGACTTAGTGGCGTCTCGCTCGAGCAGAGAACTCCCCAGTCTGCCTGTCAACCATTACGAACCACAGCAAGATTACTATGAGGACCATTCTCCGGAACAGGAGGATGACAATGACGACTTTTTCAACGGTAATACCTCCAATGGCGGGCTGCATCCCAACTCATCATACAACCCCGCCGTTGGCGACTATCGGAACGCCGGCTCAGTCGCAACACAGTCTGTTCGTTCACCTTCCCCTCCCCCATCTGGTCCTATCCTCGATCATTCCCACCTACGCCCAGGCAACCAAGCTTCTCTTCTTTCTCACGAACGGACACTCGAACTCTATCGTGCCAATGCAAAGAAAACGCAGGACCCTGACCTCCAATACGAATTCGCTGTCTTCATGATCGATGCCTCAAAATCAATGCCAATCCCAGTTCAAACCGCGGGGAACGTCATGGATGTTGAAAAGGCGATAGATAAGCGCGAAGACCTCATTCGCGAGGCAACCGCTCTTCTTAAGCGCCTTGCCGACCGAGGCCACCCCCAAAGCCAGTACTTCCTCGCTGACTGCTACGCCAACGGCATAGGAACGCTGAAGAACAAACAAGACTTTGATCGCGCGTACCCGCTTTTCGTCCTTGCAGCAAAGCATAATCATCCGGATGCCGCTTACCGCGCGGGAACCTGTTGTGAGAACGGCTGGGGATGCAGACGTGAATCTCCGAAGGCGTTGCAATTCTTCCGCAAAGCGGCCGCGGCTTTGCACCCCGGTGCCATGTACAGGCTGGGGATTGCAGAACTGAATGGGGAGCTGGGTCTCAACAAAAGTCCGAAGGAGGGCGTGAAATGGCTCAAAAGAAGCGCAGAACATGCAACAGCCGAATTCCCCCATGCTTTACATGAGCTTGCTCTGCTGCACGAGCGAGGAATCGACAATGTGCTCTTTGTCGATTATGAATACTCGACTGAACTTTTGGCTCAGGCTGCGGAACTGGGATATGCCCCAAGCGCCTACCGGTTGGGTGAATGTTATGAATACGGGAAAATGGGCTGTCCTCAAGATCCAGCACTGTCAATACACTACTACGTGCGTCTTTCTGTACTCTATTGCTTTCGACACGAACTCATTTTATTGCACGCAGAATATTGCTGCTCAGCAAAACCATCGTGATGCATGCTTCGCGCTAACTGCGTGGTACCTCGTCGGCTCGCCGGGAGTCCTTCCTCAGTCAGACACAGAGGCATTCCTGTGGTCACAAAAGGCAGCGGATGCTGGTTTAGCAAAAGCGATGTACGCCGTTGGTTATTTCCTCGAAGTAGGCATCGGCACAACCGCCAACATGCAAGAGTGAGTTTATTTCCTTTCCTGTACATCACTGTTCCAGTGCTCTATGTTTGTCACAGCGACTAACATTATGTTACACTCATCAGATCAATAGCGTATTACAAACGCGCAGCAGAACTCGGCGATAAGCGTGCAGCGCAACGCTTACGCGGGTCCCAGAGCCAACCTATGCATCAGCCTGGTGGGCCCGGCGCCGTATTGCATCGGACTCCAGGAGACGATGGCAACGTGAAAGGTGCAAAGGATAAGGATTGCGTCATCATGTAATGGTGGGTGTATTTGTGGAGATGTATCCTGCAGAGCGTGTGGCGGAGAAACCTGGGACAATCGCTGGGAAAGGAACCCATTTTGCGCTTTCTCTGTCTGATCGCAGCACCCTCGTTTCTTACCAGAGTCCACGGTCCTCATTCCTGTATGTCGGTACTATTCCCCCTTCTAGAGAAATTCTTCGTTTCCTTTATGTCCCGTCCACTCTTTTGGGTTCTACCGAGATATCTAAAGTCATTATCCAGACACATGTAACCTACACGATCCTTTATTATACTTCATGTTGAACGGACAGTTTTGTAAAGTATACTACCATACATACCATCATCGCTATTACTGTCTGTCTGTCTTGAAACCCATGGAATCCAAAATAATCAACAATGTTCATGGTGGAATCTCTCCTTGGCTAAGTATGATGTGTTATGATTGATGGAATTGGAAATAATGCAGATTCGACATGTTGACAAATGAACAAGGTTAGATATCGGCCCCCTAGCTCAGTGGTAGAGCGTGAGATTCCAGCTTAGCTCGGTTACCTCAATGTCATCCGTTCAATCCGGGTGGGGGTCAAGTTGTCTTTTTGTCGTTCTTCGTCAATCGTATCGTTGAAGGATACATACACTCTAATCATCGTTTTGAAACAAGTCTTGATACACTTGCTAACAAAGATTTTTTGATTCAACGGCGTTCTTGTTGGATATTTCGCTTGGACCCTGCTTGGCGTTGACTCTGATGGTTAACCACTGGCTGACCAGAGTTGACTGATGGGACCCACAAGATTAGCAAGCCAATAATAGTGATGGTGAAAAGCCCATGTGGTGCCGCACTTGCAAAGCCTCTCTAAGGTCGAACATCGCTAACGCTCACTAAGCAAAGCTTTGCAAGACCGACTGTAATTAACTCCGGGCCAAGCCTACGCAAGCTCTTGTAAGGTGCAGGGCAAAAGCTATGCTTCATCGACAAACAACCTTATTCGGTCTGTTTGCCCTACCTAAACCCCTTTGATCATGCGCACAATGGGGCTTGAAACGAACTTACGGAAGACCGACCTCTGAGACCAGTTCTGTTATTTATATACCACGCACCAGTTGCATGATGCCTCGCTCACGTCAACTGACCTTCTTCTTTCACAAGCTCTAGCATGAGCACAAGCACTACTACCAACTCTCCACCATGACAGCCACCCACACTGCGATTGCTACTACCGCCAAAGGTGTATATGATGCTATACAAGTGCCCACGGAGACTCCAGGCGACGGCGAAATTCTGATCAAAGTCGACTACGCGTCGATGATTGCGTTCGATACTTATGTTACTGATCGCGGATTTGTCGTACAAGAATACCCGCTTGTGCTGGGATTCAACGCCGCTGGGATAGTGGCAAAGCTTGGCTCTGGCGTCGAGGATTTGAAAGTCGGAGATCGGGTGCGTATGTATGACATGATTCTATGTTTCAACCCTGTCAACTTTCTGGAGTTGTAGGTGATTGCGTTTGGCATAGGTTCGTCCCGAAACAAAACCATGCAAGAATATTGCATCGAATCTCGTTCTTTGGTTGCAAAGGTAATCATATCCCCAAGTTCATTGTGTGGCATGGTTACTCAACTCGTCTTCGGACGAACACTTAGATCCCGGATACACTTCCATTAGAGGAGGCAGCAACTATTCCAGACAACTTTGTCTGTGCATTTTACACGCTGTTCAGTCAATTGGGACTTCCCATCCCGTCAACTTTCCCGGCCACAGTAGCACCTCCCCTTGCTACGTCCCCCATCCTGATTTACGGGGCTGGATCTACTGCTGGTCTTTACGCAATCCAGCTTCTTCATCTTGCAGGGTACAAGAAGATAATTGCGACAGCGTCATTGAAACATCACGATTACCTTCGCTCCCTGGGTGCAACTGATACCTTTGATTACAACAGCCCAACGCTCGTCAAAGATATTGCCATTGCCGCTGGGGAAGATCGTAAAATTCTATTTGCGATGGATTGCATCACTACACAGTCGACCTTGGACATCCTTGCCGATATTCTCAGTCCGCTCGCAACGCTTGCTATACTACTTCCCATAAAAGCAGGCAATGCAGTCACTGGGAGCTTGGATGAGGAGATGTATTGGGAAATACCTGAAGAGCGCAACCGTTTTCCGAAGGGAACTAAGATCATCGGCGTACGGACGTTCAACTATCAAGAGGCAAGTTCTTGATATCCGTGGTAGAAGATACAGGTACTGATAACTGCTGCATCAAGGACTCTACTTTGAAGCAGAATCTGATGCCAAAAATACTCCCTCAACTCCTCGCAGCTGGACATATCAAACCCAACCGTGTTCGTCTGATGGATAAAGGCACCTTCAAAGAGAGAGTGGGAACTGGTCTTGCGCTGCTGAGAGAGAATAAGATAAGCGGAGAGAAGGTTATTGTTAAAGTTGCTACATAGTTTGGAAGATCTTAGTACGTGCTGTGATTGCAATCAATGAAACGCGTCAATTAAGAGTCACGTGTGCAATGAATTCAATCACGTTGGTCGGATCTCGTTCGTGTTTGCCGACGAAGCTCCTTCCGGCGAAGTGCTTCCCCAGATATATCAATCATTATAACGACTGTTCATATTCACCTACCACCGCTACACCTGTGCATATCCCAGCGCTTCAGGAATGATACCATCCAACCGTTCGCTTGCTTCCAGGCATCTGTCACATAATACTCTCGTTCGGGCGTCTGCTCATTGCCCCCAGCGCACTCTGTCGCGTCCTATAACAGTAGCTGCTACGAGTGTCAGGTCTTCAAAGCCCCGGACCACTGCAACCGCGAAAGCCTTTACATACAATAGCAATAGACGAGGATATGCGTCAGAAAATGCAAGCGGTGAGCAGAGCGCTTCACCCTTCTATCTACCATTTACACAGGTTCCAAGGTTCGCTCCGTACTACGCGTCACCCGCATTTTGATAAGATCTTGATTGCCAACCGGTACGATAGTCCTTTCAGCTCCTCCAGACTTCTATATCCTCAATCCTTGGGGCTTCACGCAGGGGTGAAATTGCGTGTCGCGTTATTCGTACTGCAAAGAAACTTGGGATCAAGACTGTGGCGGTATACAGTGAGGTAGATAGAGATTCTTTACATGTCAAGATGGTGCGTATTATTATTCAGTGAACTTAACCAGGGCTAACGAAACAACTCATCCAGGCGGACGAGGCATATTGTATCGGACCTGCTCCCTCTTCTCAGAGTTACGTGAGTATCAAGGTCAAGCATTCCCAACTAGTGCCTTACATTTTCATCTCAGTTGTCCATGGACAAGATCATCGATGTTTGCCATCGTAGTGGTGCCCAAGCGGTTCACCCAGGGTATTAGGAATCTTTGCAATTTCAGACAAGAATTAACGACGATGTACATAGGTACGGATTTCTAAGCGAAAACGCCCAATTCTCGGAGCGTTTGGCGCAAGAAGGAATTGTCTTTATCGGTCCTCCTGCCAGCGCCATTGTAAGTATGGGGTCCAAGAGGTCAGTCCTATTATACATTGCTAATGATATAAGAGCTGAAATCTGGGTCAGTGAATCAAAGAATATCATGATAAGTGAGTTGCAGAGATGCTAGGAGAATGATTCCATTCTAAATTTGAACGTCAAGATGCCGGTGTTCCTTGCGTACCAGGGTATCATGGGGACAATCAAGATCCCAAGCTCCTGTACGAACAAGCACAAAAAATAGGTAAAGCAAGGACCACAGCTGTAATTGCCTGACTTACCTGGGCCTCAGGATTCCCTGTCCTTATCAAAGCTATTCACGGGGGAGGTGGGAAGGGCATGCGAACTGTTCTCACTCCCACTGCCGAAGCATTTCAAGAAGGCCTTGACTCTGCAAAGAGAGAGTCTATGAAAGCTTTTGGAAACGACACAGTTTTGGTGGAGAAATATATACAAACCCCAAGACATATAGAGGTGCAAGTGTTCGGGGACATGCTGGGAGATGTAGTAAGCCTTTGGGAACGTGACTGCTCTGTGCAACGCCGGAACCAAAAGATCATCGAAGAGGTATGTTTCATCCTTTGCGTTCTGTTCGAAATCAACAACGCTCCAATAGGCACCTGCCCCAGGCCTTACACCCGAGCTTCGGGCGGACCTCAGCGCTAAAGCAATTGCAGCCGCAAGAGCTGTCAACTATGTCGGTGCAGGAACCGTCGAATTCATCTTTGATAAAGATACATCGGAGTTTTACTTCATGGAAATGTGGGTCGGATTATATGCTTGATGAGGAGCTGAATTTAGAAGTTCTGATTATAGGAATACCCGTTTGCAAGTCGAACATCCTGTTACTGAGATGATAACGGGCTTGGATTTGGTGGAATGGCAACTCGAGGTCTGTTGCAAAGGCACGTCGTGAGGTCATTGCTCATGATTTGCAATAGGTTGCTGCCGGAAACCCTCTTCCTCTGAAACAAGCTTCAATACCAATGGTCGGACATGCGTTTGAGGCCCGCATCTACGCTGAGAAACCACGTAATAACTTCCTACCTGACTCCGGGACTTTACTGTACTTGTCGACACCAACCCCGACACATACATTTGCACCGTCATTTCCTCATATCAAACCATCCACTTTGGCTCTTGTACCGTCTGATTCCTCCGAACTCGCTCTACAGCTCCCACCTTCATTACGCATTGAGCAAGGCTTTATGCAAGGAGCGTCTATCGGGGTATTCTATGATCCCATGATTGCCAAAGTTGTTGTCCATGGCCGAGACAGAACAGAAGCTCTGCGGATGTTGCGGAAGGCGTTAGACGAATATCACGTCGTCGGTGTCTCCACAAATGTGGAATTCCTCAGAAGTCTGGCAGGAAATAAATCGTTTATCGGTGAAGAACTCGAGACAGGTTTTATTGCGGTACGGATGTCATGTTATTCCGTTGTTGCTTGCATTGAACGTGCTATCTAGAAACATTTCGATGAACTTTTCCCTCCTTTGCAGGAACCGAGCGCCGAACTCCTAGCGCAAGCAGCACTCTTCGTTGCCCTTCGTGACCAAAACCTTCAATATGCGAGACCCTCAACCACGCCTTGGACGTCTTTGACTTCCCGCCGGTTCGGCGGTGATGTACATAAGCGCACGATCGTGTTTCAAACAGATGGTATAGAGGGGGATATGTCAGTCGACGTTATTTCCACGGCACCTGGGCAATACGACATCGTTGTAAACCCACAGGAGAACCCTGTCCGTTTTTCTACAGTGCACGCCCAACTCTTGAATAACCACACCGTGTCCACCACTCTGAACCAAAATTACACACACACCACCGTCGTTTCTCAACCTCCACATCCAGCAACCCCAGCTTCACAATCGCACAACACGATGGAGCGCCTGCATGTTTTCAGTGGGGGCCACAAAATCACCCTTGCCTTACCCTCGCCAAAATGGCTTCTAACACTCGGAGGCGATTTGGCCGCTGCCAAAGGTGCTCTGAAGGCACCCATGCCTAGTATGATTGTCGAATTGAAAGTCAAAGTGGGCGATCGTGTGGAGAAAGGGCAAGCCATCGTTGTCCTTGAAAGCATGAAGACAGAGACGGTACTGCGTGCTGATACGGCTGGGGTGGTCAAGGCCGTTGGATGTAGGACTGGTGAAATGGTCGAAGAAGGTCGAGAATTGGTGGATATTGAAGCTGAGGAGCCATAGACTCAACAGAACAGGTAACAGACAATATGTACAATATGGATTGTTGAAGTCCTCAGTGGGGTGCAGCAATGTGTTTATATGGACGCAAGAGATATACCGCCTCCAGGCGTTGGGGTTGTTACGTCGCGTGTTGGTAGGGGTAATAGCCCAGCCTTGCCAAAGTCGTTTGGGAGAAAAGGAGCACCAGAGGTCGGTGGTTCGGGGTTTTGTGTCCCTTCTGGAGTGACCATAATCGGCCCCTCTTCTGAATCCACGGTAGATATATCACACTGTTCCATGATCATTCTGTGGTCCTTTGGAGGACTCGATTCAATTGCTTTCCGGATTTGTTGGTATTCCTCTTCACCCGTTGAGGAACCCATGATATCTCTTAGACTTGAATAACCTTTTGCTTGGGAAAGAGATTGTTTCAAAGTCACAGAGTCTGACTTGTCCATGTGCACACGAACACCCTTGAACTGACTGACGCAGTACTTCGTCAGGCTCCAGTGGTTATCGAGGTATTCGCTCTGGAATACAAGAGAAATCTGGGGTTAAATATATGGAAGTTCACAACGAAAAAATCATACCAAACGGAGATAGGCTGGAACTAATGTCTTTTCGACATCTTTGAGGGGATTCGAGGAGAAGCAAGAAGGATTAGACTCTGCGCCTCGAGCGATCATGACTGAATGCGCTCCAGTAATCGTCCGGACCCGCTTCGCATCCTCCCAGTCTTTACAGTCGCCATTTTCGATAACAGCAATACCCTTGCCCATATTCTCCACAAAACGAACGATTTCCCTCAATCGCTCGATAACAGCCTTATCCTTTTCTCGCATGCTCCTCGTCCGACAATGCACTGTCAGCGCACTGATGCCTGTATTGACAATGCGTTCCACCAGCTTTAGCGTGTCCTCTTGCGATGGTAGCAGACGAATCTTCGCTGTGACGGTGATATGCGAGGGCATCTCTTTCCTCAAAGCTGTGAGGATCGAACACAGCAAGTCCGGGTTGGACAACAACGCAGCACCCATCCCCGAGTGAGTGGAGAATGGTTTCGGACAACCGCAATTCAGATCAATGCCGGACACGTCTTCCATGACCACTTTCGCTGCCTGTACGGCAAGGTCTGGGTCAGCAGAACCAATTTGGTATATAAGGTAGGGTTTTTCGATGGGATGGGTTGCGAAAATGGCACGGGAGACGCCATTGAATGAAACAACGCCAGTCACAGCTAGAAAAGACTCAGATTATCGTCAACTATGTAGGACGAGAAGATTGCTCACGATCCACTTCTCTCTTAGAATGTAAGATGGCTTTGTCCACTATTTCTGGACCCCACACAAGGGTGGCGCCATGCTTCAGAGCAAGAAGACGGGTGGGAACTGTCAATGTCCCTATCAGATCTATAAAACATTAGAATTGGTGTTAACACCTACGAGCACCAGATCTAACCATAGGTGCCAAGAAGACGCCATTCTTGAAATCTTCTGGCGTCAGATGGTCAAGCTTTGCACGCTTGGGCATTCTAGGAGAAGGAGATGCAGAGAGGCTACGACGCGACATGAACCAAAAAGCAGATGTGGGATATCGATAAGATTGGGACAACAGTCCGTTTTGCAGACACCGAGTCATGCAGCTTCAAAGAAAAATAGCAGCCCTCTTTGGTCAATTTGTTTGGTATCGGCCTTAAGTCGCAACATGAAACTCGGTGGAAAAAAAATATGCATTGTATCTGCTTTTGAGTATGTATCCACTACTCGACTACCTGGCCAACCATAAAGATGACCTCATGCGAATCAGTAACTATTCGATCGTCGCGACAACAGGGCTCAAAGGATGCACAAATTACAGCTACTTTTCAACGAGAACAACCTCACAACCCCGGTTTACTTGTTGACATTGCGCTTCTTCAGGTTGCCGTCGTCTTTCTTGCCGTCACCGGCTGATGAAACAGGAGCCTTTTCAGTCTTCTTCTTGTCATCGGGAGTAACAGCGTCAGTCTTCTTGGCAGACTGTTGAGATCAATGTATTAGTTAAGGAGGGAAAACAAATTCAAGTGAGCTGACCTTGGTGACAACGGGTTTCTGTGCACCACCAATGATGCTAACCAAAGCACCAAGCATACCGAAGAGGGTGAAGAGAGCACCAGCAAGGGCGGCGCCGGTCTCTGGTTGAGTCTTGAACGCCTGGAGAGGGTCAACCTTGGCTGCCTCGATGAACGCGAGGACTCGGGTGCGAATGAAGCTGATAGGATCGTCCTTGAACGAGATCTGCTCGTCATCCTCGTCTTCGGCAACGTCGGGCTTGTCTGCGGCGACCTCAAGAGGCTTCTTGATCTCGAAGGTCTCGGCAGCGAGCTTCTTGGCATCCTCGACGGAATGGCCGACGTAGATGTTGTCAAAGAGAATATCTTCGGTCATGGTCCAGAGTTCAATACCAACACCTCCCTAAGAAAGAATAGACCTCTTGTGAGCATTCACGTCGCGTGAGAAAAGCAAACGCTCTTACGATCTTGGACAAGGTCTTGACGGGTGTAGAATCCTCAAAGTAGTCGGGGTTGGCGATCTTACGGGGTTCCCAGAGACCTTTGTAAGCGGGGTTGTCGATTTGAGGGGCAAACCATTTGCCTTTGTAGGCAGGGTTGGCCTTGAAAGGACTTGATTTTTTGTCAGCTTGTTGCCTAGAATTATTCTATTGGAAACACAAACCGTTTCCATTCTCCACAACCGGGACCATCAACACACTTGGGGTTAGGGATGGTTGGTGCAATCCAGTCACCATCTTCTTCATCATCCCATTCTTCGGGCTTCGACGCGTCTAGATGACGACATGAGCATGATTCTGGCCCGTTAAATCCTAATTACTTACCTGGGTCAGCAATGGTAGAAGCCTCATCATCAAGCCATCCTTCGGGCTTAACAGCATCTTCATCGACGATCTCGTAAGGAGCATCTTCATCCCAATCGGCGGGCTTAAAACAATGGGTAAATAAAATGAAGCAAGACCAATCATGGGAACCGCACCTTCTTTGCTTCGGGGTCGGCGATTTTGGCTTCTTCAACCCAGTCTTCAGGCTTCTTGTCATTGGGATCGTCAATCTCCTTGGCTGGGTTGACGGAGGGTTCAAAGTCCTCAAGCAGACTACCCTTCTTGTCGGACTCGCCGTTGATGAGGATCTCGAAAGTATTATCGGGGCTAATGTACGGTTCAGATACGCGCAAACGGAGCAAACGCGACGCGACTTACTTAACAATGAGAGTGTAAAGGTTGGTCAATTTCTCGATAGTAGGACGAGGGGCAGTCTTGAGATGCTTTTCCTCTGTCTCGCCGGTCTTGGGGCTCTTGTATCGGAAAATGAAGTGGACCTGGGCATATCGCTATTAGCATAGAATAAAGAGGATGAGAAATTCTTATGTACCTTTGTGCCGGGGCAGGTCAAATCAGGACCGAACATGACGACCCAGGGCGTAGTGTCAGAGAACTCCTTTCCGCTGGTTTGGAAACCATCTTCAAGAAGTTTGACGTAACCACCACCGCAGTTGCCGCCTTTCTGGTACTTGACCTCGTATTGAACGACCAAAGGCTCTTTCCCGAAGTCAAGGGGTTTGGCGAAGGGAGCAGAAATAGCGTGGTGGGCAGCTTTGCTTTTGGCAACAAGACCCTTGTCGCCCTCAACGACAGAGAGAGATGGATCCTCAACCTCCCATTTGCCGACATAGCTGAAGGTCTCGCCGCCCACAGGGGTCTTCTTGGTAGCCTCTGAAGGTGTCCACCGTTCTGACCAATCTTCTGTGAATTGTTCAACGAAAGGAGCTTTGACTGCAGTAGGCTATGTATGACAGCGAGGTTAGCGTGAGGACCGAAGAGATAGAGATGAATACTTGCTGTGAATGCGGGTTTGGGTGCGTCAGATTGTGCCAACGCGCCTGAGGCCGCGAGAGCGAGGAAAGAAAGCGCTACGCTTCGCATTAGTATACGAAGGACCGGGTACGAATATAATGAACAGAAAGAGAGTGAATGATGGATGAGCTGCTCTTTCTTTTCCCGCAGGGCCCTCTAAATACGTGCAGCATACGTGGCATGGTCATGAATCCCACACATCACGTGACACCGCGTTTGAGTTACAGATCGAAATATTCATCATAAAAGTATATGGCTACCAAGGTCTACTACTCGACATCTACCCTTGTCATCATCAGCCCAGAAGGTCTGCGTGGCCCGACGCAGACAGAGCCAGCTGCAGCGAATACCAGTCAACATATGTTCTTGAAGTAGAGAGTAACAGTAACACGTACCACAAACTCATCATCCAAATATTTGGACACCGCGATTTGGTCGCCGAGCCCTTTCCTTCGGCGCGTTTTAAGTACAAGATCTCGCGCCAATGCCTGTCCGGATGCGGGTTCGAGTGGCCGAAGCTTGATACTCGTGTCCGTGGGATCACCTTTATCATCCTAAGGTCATGCGGATCGTTACAATGTGCGAAATTCTCACCTGGTACAATAGACCAATGGTCGAAAACTTGCAGACAGAACGCTTGCCCTTGCGTTGCTGTTCTCAAATCAGTTTCAAAGCCGTTCGCGTCGATCACTGGAATCAGAGCTTTGACAGTGTAGAGCGGTGATCCGGCCTTGGGGATGTCTTGTGTAACATGTCCACGACGGCGCGCAAGGACGGTGTACACGGCTGATATGCAGTCGGCTGGCGCCTGTACTTCCACGTAGTACACCGGTTCCATCAATCTAGGGGTAGCCTAAAGGAGGGTGAGAAGTAAGGTCACGACGTGTCGAGTAAAAATAACTCCGAGTAATTCACGAATTCTCACCATTAAGAAGGACGAATAACAGACACGACGTGCAGTGGGAACAATCTGACCACCTCCGCGGAAGATTGGCTCCTGCGCCAGAGTGGCATCCAAAAGCCGGAATTTTACGTTTCGCATTGCTGGTGATTAGATTCGGTCAGAAGCAACTGGTGAGATAAGATGTAAGTGCACTAACGTTCATCGCACAAAGGTCCTTCTCGAGCACCCCATTGGAATCCTTGTTTGATATGTTCCTTCACTGTCCCGAGAAGCTTCTTGTCGATTTGTGAGGGGAGCGTGTCATCTAGGAGAATATTTGGTCCATTCTCATCTGGACCAAATGCCCATATTGAACGAGAGGCGAGAAGATCCCATTGATATTTTTCCTGGAAAAATCCTCCACGCTCCTTGGGCGTCATTCGTAGATTTACGCGTCCGCGTTCAATGTCCTCAGCAATACCACGCTCTAGAGGTTCAGCAATCATAGTGATTTTATTCCTATAGCACCCTGTCAACCTCGTCGCCTGAAATGTAGTAATATTGACGACTCACTTCTTGTTTGGCGTATCCGCGTAACATTTCAGAGCGCTTGTTTCCAATACAGTTTCGCTGAACTTGGTCACAGGATCGGAGACCTTGATTTCAATCTCAGAAAACAGGCGACGCAAGTCATGCATTACACAGTCCAGGTACAATTCGCCCGTCCCAATGACGACGTGCTCTCCGCTCTCTTCCACTTTCGTCGAGACAAGTGGGTACGATTTATTAATGCTCCGTAGACCAGAAAGCATCTTGGGCAGTTCAGAGGGAGCGATGGGTTCAATAGCAATCTTGAGAACAGACTGTGTCATGTGTTTGATCGGTCGGAAGATATGCAAGTCCTCGTCGATGTCAACCCCTGCCAGTGTTGCAGACTTTGAGATGGATGCGTCAACGCCGCCAATCAAGACCAGGTTTCCTGCTGGAATCTCGTCTGCGGGAATGAAATATCTGTCGGCTCATCAGTTATCATCAGCAAAAAATCAATATGTGGAACAGACCGAGATTCGCTAATCCACAAATCGTCCACAGTTGCCTTCATCATATCTTCTTCATCCTCAGGCGAATACCCCTCACCTAAAACTTTGACGACTGCGCCCTTCCGAAGTGTGCCACTGATTACCCGACCGAATGACCGGAATGATTGTGCATCGGTGGTATGGTAGAGTTTTGCGATTTGAACAATTAAAGGACCTTCGGGATCGCAAGCTTTCATCGAAGTAACAAGTTCGGATGCTTGAGGACCTAAATAAGTTCCTTCAACCTGAAGAGTTGTCGTCATTTTGCTTTTTCGAGGAAGAATTAACCGTAAACATACCTTACTCGCTGCCCCTTCCAGAGGCGACGGGATATGTTCTGTAATAACATCGACCAGTCCGGTAGCTGGACCAAAGAATTGATCCAAGACAGCTTTTAGCAGGGGCCTGACGTCCATCTTGTACATTACTGGCTTCAGCTGAATACCCAGGCCTCGCAAAGTTTCTTTTAGGTCGTCAGTCTCTTCACTAAGCACATGGCTATAGAGTTTGTAGAGTGGATTCAGGATGAAATGAACAAATGTGCGATTTGATTCAGGGTCTGCTTGCTTCCGGGTGAATTTCCGTGTTTCTTCATTGAAATAAATATCACCCCACAAGCGATCAGCGAACGACTTGGTATCCAGTTTACCTTCAAGCGAGTACAAATCAGTTGGAAGGTACGCATGGAGAAAGGCAGAGGAAATACCATAAGTATCGGCGTACATCTGCGCAAATGAACGCAACGTGAAGCACCAGTTCATGTCGGTGCTTGCGAAGGCCACGTTTCCAAGTTCTGGACTCAGTCTCAGGTCAGGGTTGGGGTCAATTGCACTGCAGGGATTGTGAGATGCTTCAACGTTGATGCATTGAGAGAACTTACCTGATGAAGGTATTGATCTCTTCGATGGTGTGTTTGATTTTATAGTAAGCATCGGCAGGTTTGATACGCAGTTCAAGTATAAGTCTGTCAATTTTATTCACCACTAGTGTGATTTTGACACCTTCTTGCAGCGCATGCCGTAGAACATATTCAGTGCCAACCATAAGCTGGTTCATAGTGTGAACAAGAATCGCAATGCAAGTAATTGTGTCACATACCCCTTCAACAACATCCACGACCAAAACAATACCGTCGACCAAACGAACAGCAGATGCTACTTCATCCACGAAATTAATGTGACCGGGAGTGTCGATAAAGTGAATCAAGTGCGATTTTCCAGCAGTGTTTGAGAGAATTAGGGACATGGGAGATGATTTTATTGATATTTCACGTTCTCGCGATAGGATATGGGTGTCCGTGTAGCGTGTCTGCATAAGAACAATGCTCCGGCCAATGTGAGATATCCAGTTGACGATTCACGCACCGGCTTATCAGCGTCCCATATCAGTTTATGGGTTTCGAAAACGAGCATGTCCATGAGCGCTGTCTTGCCGTGGTGTAGGTGACCGACAACTGCAACATTTCGAATCATTTCTGGAAATGCTGTCATACTCAATAGAAAGCTATAAACGCGTCAGGCCGTAATCACTACGGAGCAGAGATGGTACATTTGACATACCTTTTGTCAAAGCGCGTCTCTGGCATATCTTTTTCCTCGACCGTCCATTTCCTAACCTTGACTGGAGCAATAATTGGCTCCGACAGAGGTTGGGCATCTTCCTCCTGAACCAATGTTTCCACCCCAGGCCCATACACATCCTCTGCTGAGGGATAGTATTGTTTATCTTCGTGAAGGACTACCGCCTTGTGTGAAGGTTCTTCCGGTAATGTTAGAAAACTGTAGGCGTAATTCGGTGGGCGGACATACCATCAACTTCCATGAGCGCCATATCATCCACATCCTGCATTGCATCATCTTCATAGCCTTCTAGGGGAGCGGCTGCAGGCTTTTCCTGGTATTGATTTTGAGGCGCGTCGTCTTCGTCGTCGGAATCAAGGTCTGCGCCGATGTAATTGCCAAACTCATCATAATCTTCGAAAGAGGCCATGTTTAAACTGAGATTTGGGGCGCGAGGGTGATGTAATAAAGTGCCAGATGTTTTGACAGGTTCAAAGGACCGTGGTATGTGAAGTAGATGTAGAGCTTGTATTATTGGAACCTAGCAAGAACCAAAGGCGAATTGAGATGCAAGATATTTTACAACTCCGAGACCATTCAGGGCCATTCTTGCCTCGATCAACCCATAAACAGTGCCATTGGCACTTATCCTTGCTGGATCCTCTTGCAATCACTTCATTCTGCATTTTTTCTTTCATTCTAAGACATGGCTTCTCTTTCTGATGATACACTTCGCAAGGTAAATAAATCTGCACCTCTCTAGGCAACTGTCAGCAATGCTCACAGAGCGTCTAGATCTTGATGCAGATCCAGCAAACAGGCGTGCAATCGCAAAGGGCCCTCAATGTGTCCATGCAGCAGACTGCAGCCAAGGACCGCGAACGTCGAATTCTTCAGTTGACCATTGACGAGATTAGTCAGATTAAGGGTGATGTTAATCTGTACAAGGGCGTCGGCAAAATGTGCGTGATGACTTCTCATATTCCTGTGTAACAAGTGGATCTTAGCTTTTGGTAGGTTCATGCATGTTCCTCGAGAGACGATGGAAGCGGAATTGAAGACCCAAGAGAAGGAATTGTCGGACGATATCACCAGCCTGAACAAAAAGGTTGGCATCTTCTCGGTTTCAATACATACATACCTCTTACCTTTCACCCATACTTTCCAGTCAAAGTATCTGGAGAAACAGTTCAATGATGCTCAATCCCAGCTCCGAGATATTGTAAGTCTGCCAAGTTACTGTGTATCAAGTTGTCCATGTCATTTCATGTCTTAGTTCCACCACGCACCAAAGCAATAGTAAACGTGAGGTTGGGGACTTCCCTCAATTTTCAGTTCTATTGAACTTGGATGATCCAAGTTTAAGCTACCCCAAGGACGAACTCTTGTCAGTTATCGTTGTGCCTCGGACCACGCTGGTCCCTTTTGGATCTGTGTTTTTCTCCTGACTTGACTTTCAAGTTCAAGCTAGTCTTCTACATAGAATCAGGCCCCGATGTCCACTGTCACCTGTGTCAATCAGCTTCAAGGCTTTCGAGCACCTGCAGAACCCTGCTAGTTTTACGCCGAAAACAATCATATGCTCTCTGGGATCTTATGTCATTGCTCAAGTCTCTCCTAGTATGTGGGACGCAGTGTCTCTGACATAACACCAATCCTTTTTCAACTGGTCTATTTATGACCAATTTCTAAGATGCTTGCGTTTGGGTTCCGTCTCGAGAATCGGATATGCGCAATTCGGACAGGCCGATTCTTTACATCTGAGTGTTGAAGGGTTCCTAATAACGAAGAGAGATTGACGACGAGAAGCCGAATGCGTTGCGATTTCCTTTCTGAAGTGTTGGTAGTAGAACAATAGAAGACTTCAGCAATCCTTTCGGTGAGGCCCAAAAACAGGGACGTAATGCTATTATTATTTGAAATGCCTTGATAAAAAGGAATCTATAGTCTAGTGTGGAGAACCCTCGATTATACTTGTTACATGTCGAAGTCCGCTATCTCCCGATATCGTCTGAAAGCATGCTAGATAGTCTATCTCTTGTGATATCTCAAGAACCGGGATGCAACTAGAATTGATAATAGTCAATATGTGTTTCTGTCCTGATTTAATCAGATAGACGTACCCATTGTGACCAGCAAGTTAAAGACTGTCAAGGAAGGACCTTTGTAAGCGTTTGGAAGTATGGCCAGGTATGAAGCAACTCTCACCAAAATACGCGAAAAGGATGAAGGCGTCTCTCCACCTGTCTGAGAAACTGATATTGAGAGGAACAAAGAATTCATCCCCGACTTTGAATTGGCAGTATCGACAAGCGATCGTATCCAATGGGTTGTCGATGTATCCACCAAATGTTGTTGCAAAACTCTGTGCCCATGCCGCACAGTCTTGCCCTGTAGGAGGGTCGAATATCGCAAATTCGTCGGCTTTGCATTTGATGACAAGACCGCTAGAAATTGATTTAGTTCATTTAACGTTCTCAGAAGTCAAAGGAGATCAGTACTGTAGTTCTGTGGAAACCATGGCGGCCAGAGTACGTGTGTATGGGTCGAGTTGATATATCCATGATTTCCAGAAATTTATCATGGTTGGATAAGGTATAGTCACACCACAGAAGGTTGCAAGAACAAGACCAATGAACGGGTTGAAGAGGACGGCCACCTGAGAAATGATTTCAGAACGATTATATAGAATATATCATACTTGAACTGACCTGCACGCTGGGTGACAACGCCGCCACCAACTGGCCCAAGCTTACACCGAAGAGCAACATGAAGATGATGATCAACAACTGGAATCCAGTGCCATTGATTCCTGCGCTTCCTTGTCCGTAACCCATCGGATAGACCTAGTGCTTCACAGTGAGTATCTCCTCAATCTATCATCCGTGAAGAAAGTACCATTAGGACCCAATACAACACTCCACATATGATGCTGTACGGAATTTCGCCAATCAATTGTCCAATGGCGAAAACATATGGTGAATAGATTCTACTCGAAGACTCTGAGAGAGAACGAGAGCATCAGCGGATGGTCATTGAGACATGTTGATTAATTACCTCGAATGAAAATACGTCGGTTCATGATGAAGAGGGGTTCAATCTGGGACATAACGATTGCGGGTAGAACAACAACCCAGAAACTGTATATGCAATCAGCAAAAATCAGAGAATTCACAAGAATGGAACGGCATACATGGCGAAAACCCTGAACTGGATTTCTCTCACGCTATTCCCTAATTGCAGGAATGACAAGGAAATGAAGAACGAGATGAAACTGGACACGAAAAGCCGACTGAAAATGTAGTCTGGGGATCTCCACAAAGCGATGTTGTTACGCTGGACGACAACCTTGAGTTGATACAATAAAGATGTCGCGTCTACAGAAGGGTTTCATCAGTTTCTTCTTATGATGAAGAAGTAATGACACTCACAGGTGCTCATCAACTTCTGATCGGTCTCTGGACGTGCCAATGCCGTGGTCTTGATAGTCTCAATTTCTTTCTTCACCTGACGGAATTCTGAAGAATCCTGCCAGATGTCCTTCCAATCACGAGGACCAACCCTTGGAGTAACGCCCGCTCCAATAGCCTCAAGCATATATTCCGCTGGATTTACGTTTGGTGGACAGTGGGCACCATTTCGAGCAAAATACTCCCGGATAATGTTTGAATCTTGCCCGATATCTCCGAAATAGACAGTTTCACCACCTCTTTCCAGCAAGAGTAGGCGATCGAAACTTTCGAACAACAGTGACGACGGCTGGTGGATAGTGCAAAGGATGGCTTGGCCTTGGTCGGCCAATTTTCTCAAAAAGCGGACAAGATTCCAGGCACTAGAAGGTATATTTCAGCCGCCAGTCTAGCAGATAATTGTAGATATGTTTACCTTTGTGCGTCCAAACCTGACGTGGGTTCATCCAAGAAGAGTAGGAGCTCCGGTTTGCTCGCAAGTTCAACTCCAATTGTTAGTCTTTTGCGTGCCTCCATATTCAGACTGAAGACTAATGCCTCCGTTAGATCTTGTAGCTCGAGAAGGTCAATCATTTCTTCGACGTATTGGTCTTTCTCCTCTTTGCTGATGCTCTGAGGTTGTCGAAGGTAGGCCGAGAAACGCATTGCTTCACGAACTGTAGCTGTCCCTAAAAGTCACAATAGCAGATTAAGATATGTATCATTCAACATTCGTGCAAGATTCGCGCACCTTCGTGGACATCCATTTGTTCCGCTTTTTGTGATGACATGTCAGGAGGAACTTGGAAAATGATAAAAGGGCAGGTACGCACCATAAGCCGTGCCTCGCGCAAAGTCTGAGGACAGTGGTCTTCCGTCGACTAAAATATCACCACCGACGACACCGATGTTCTTTCGTTGAGCAAGAACGTCGAGACAGGTAGTTTTACCTGATGTATCTCAGCTACACAGAACAATCGTGAAAAAGGGTTGGTGCGTACCGGCCCCACTTGCACCCATGAGCGCGGTAAGTGAACCAGGCTTGACATAACCTTGCACGTCGTGTAGTAGTCGAAGAGGACCGGAAGGTGTTGGGACAGTGTAATTGAGGTTTTCCCATGTGAAGGTCTTTCTGTAGCGCGAAGTCTCATGCCTGAAGATTTAGAGAGCATTGAGAATACCGACCTTGGGGATTGGATACCGATGAACTCACTCATGTTTTTCCGCGAGTGCGAGATCTCCTTTTTCACGCGACTCTTCTCGTTGCGATTTCTTATCCCGAAGCTCTTGATTGCGCTTCTTGATGTCTTCATCCTCCTTAGCAAATATGTTGATGGAAAGGTCCAACCCGTATTGCTAGAGCGCCTTCAGTAAGGTAGATTGAAAGGATCAGAAGGAACGTACTGGGTAAAATTCCAGGGCACAAATTTGAGTTAATTGGAAAAGAAGGAAGAACCCAATCAACACCGGGAGATTGCGACGCCATAGGTCGTTGACATCCAACGCAAAACCTGCAGAGATATAAGAAGCGCCTGAAATAATGTTGCTCCCTTTTTGTGCGCCGAAAAGGGTGCATGCCTGGTTGGCACCAAGGCCTTCACTAAGGTGGCCAATATCATATATATTGAGCGCAATGCTGAAGTTTATTATTGATATTCTTACGGGTATTGGCCGAGACCAAAGCCATTGCGAGGAATGATAGCATTCCCGTCGCAGGTCAACTGAAACCAAGGTCAGGATTTACGATCACCAATTGGTATAAAACCAACGCACCATGATGCGCATGAATTCATTCTCCATGCATGCTTGCCAAGCTGAGATATGTTAATACCAGTAGGACTGAAAACTTGCAAATGGGCAGCTCACCATACGCGATAGGATTGATGTAATACTGCAAAATCCCATACTGGTCAGCGAAGTCAAAACATTTTTGCAGATTGTCTTACAATCCAGAATAGCCATCTCTTCATGCTGATCACAGGTAGTATGTAGCCAGTGTACTCGATGCTACTCAACAAAATCAGGATTTGTTCGCCAATGGGAGAAAAGCGACTCACAAATTTGGGATGAAGAATACGGCAAGACGGAAGGCCGAGTCGAAATTGAAGCACATGAGACCAAATGTCCGGAAGAATCCTTGCATCACCAAATATGCCAGGTAATTGAATAAATGGAAGGTGAAGAATGCGCCTGCCGAACGATGAAGACCACTCAAGAAGTAAACTATAATGTTGTAGAGGAGGATCCGCACAGCCGAGAACGGAACATCGGCCAGGGTATTCGCTACTGCGATAGCTGATGGTCTGTACAGGCTGTAATTGGTCTGCAGAAGGTCAGTTGCTGGTATAAATTGTGAAGTGTATCACTTACTTGCTTGCGCAAGATAGGCCTCCCAACCATTTGAGTCGGCATCTGTACGATCAGATTAACATGAATCCACTAGCTCAAGAAATGATTCGTACCTCTCCAAATGCATCTAAGCATGTGGTCAACAAAGCCGCAAAAATAACGCTGCCACGTGTAAATGCACCGGCCGAGGTGAGCGGCTGGTCAAAATAAGCTGCCCCGATGACGAGAGCGAGAATCTATATTGGAGTAGTCAGTGAAAATGCCCAGATTTCGATGAAGTGGCGTGAAGTTGCGTACCAATGTCAGCGCGAAACTGGTGTACAACTGGAATTTGTCTTGCATCTTCTGCTGGAACTGGCGAACTGTCAAAGCACGAACTTGGCCTGTGAACCCGAGAGTGTATGGGCTCTTTTTTGAAACGCCTTTCTTCTTGTCGGCAGCAACGGCTGCTCGAAACACTTCCTGGTCTGACTTTTCGGTTTCCATATAAAGCTTATACTTTTCCAGAGCATCGTTGTTGTCGCGCGCATACGGAGAACGAGCATAGGCATCCTCTAGTGCTGCGGATGATGACGGTGTGTCATGGACAGAGCGGCCTGGAGCGAACTGGCGTTCGTTCGTGTCTGTGCAGCCTGTGAGGTAATCGGCAGTACTCTGGCGAGGAAGAGATTTGTAACCGAGACCCTCGAAGTAAGACCTAGCTTCAGAAGGAGGGCCGTAGAAGACTTGTCGTCCTTGATCGAGTACAAGAACTTTGTCAAATAGTTCGTAAATGCTTTCACCGGCTTGATACCTGCGATACCCTTCAGTAAATTAGCCAAAATCAGATAGACATCACATACAAGGTGACAAAGGTTGTTTGCCCGAGGACATCGGTCATTATCCGTAAACTTTTCACGAAGTCGAGTGCCGTCGATGCGTCAAGGCCGCGTGTCGAATTATCCCAGCATTGAACCCTAGCGCGCGTTGCCATCATTTCCGCAATACTGACCCGTTTGCGCTCTCCTCCAGAGACACCGCGAACAAATTCGTCTCCAACCAGGGTATTCTTTGTATGTGAAATGTTCAGCATACGAAGTAGGGTATCCGAAACTTCAACGTCGAATTCTTTTCGAGAGACGCCTTCAAGTCGGCCATTTGGTCCAGGAGTTTTGCTGCCGAGAGTTGGAAATCAGACAGATTCCAAGGCAAGAAAATTGGAATGCACACACGTTGATAATGCAAATGCCAGGGTCTGAGCCACGGTTAAGGTCGCGATATGTATATCATCTGGGGTTCATGTTAAGTCCCAGTGTATGGTGGCACGAGAGTGATTATACGAACCTTCCTGATTGTAAACGACTTCCCCCTTGTAATGTTTCGACATTTCCTCGGCGTCAATTCCCGCGTATAACACTTCACCAGAGACCTTCGCGTAACCTTCGCGTTGGTTGGCGATAGTCTTGAGGAACGTCGTGCAACCAGAGCCAGGACATCCAAGAACGAGGCACATCTCGCGTGGCTTCAAAACACCAGATGATCTGTACGCATAGCATAGTGAGTGAAAGATGAGCAACGTCCGGATGTGCGACGTACTTTGACAAAATGGTCCGAGTTATAAATTGCTTTTTGAGAGGCAACAGAGGAGTTATAAAACTCCATATCCACATGATAGGGGCCAAGAAGAACGACAAAATGGCGCCTGGATAATCGTCACAATTGGAGGGGCAAGTGAGGAGGAAAGAACTTGCCTCCAAGAGTCCCAACGTAAAACTTTTTGAACGATATGCATGAGCCTTTTCTCTTGACAGTTGGTGGACTTATGAATCACCTTGCTATCCATTCCTCCAGCGACCTCTACTTGAAGATCTTGCCATACAATTCCAACATTCTGTTTAGGAAGGAGAAATCAATGCTTTACCATCTCTAGAATGTTTATTGCATACCTTGTGTTTTATTCCCGCCTTCTGATTCGCGTCATTCGAGGAAGTCAGGTATTCCTGAAGGTCGAAACGTTCAGTGTCCAAGGCAGCACCTTTTTCTATGTCTTTCGCTGTTGTCGTAGAATCCGTCGATTTGCTGATACTCCTAGCAGCTCCTGATCGGATTGTAAGTTGTCGCGAGAGTTCGTCAAATGCTCCTTCGGCTTCGATCACATTGACATGGTGCGAAAGGTACCCCTGAGAATCAATGATTTGACTGTCGTGTGTCGGACCACCTTGGCTTTCATGAACCTCATTCCCTATGCGACGCGCTGCATTGGGAGGGACAGCAGCCATGGTCGTGAAGGGTGTGGTTTCGAGCTCACCGAGAATAAGAAAATCTCGTTCTTATATATGTTTACAGATTATAAATCTCCTCATGGACAATTGGTCCCTTCAGGAAATTCACTGAAAAAATAGCTGAGTAATGACGCGGAACGTGCGACGAAAAAAATCAACATGTTCCCGGTACCGGACATATGATGACTTGTCTCCTCGAAGTACCAGCACTGGTAACACAGTACCGGTACCGTACTCAAGAGATCAGTAAGCAGAAATCAGGGTACCTCCGTTAGAATTGGCAAAAGTGTCTGTTTTGACCGTGATTTGACTCGAGTTACCTCTGAGCATCTTGAAGGAGAACTTGAAACTCTCGGTGTAACCCTGAGCTTTGTTTTAGTCATCCAAATGATAAGACGACCCTACTCTATGTTGCCCTATGTTGCCCCAAACTGGTCCAAAATGCGCTCATGTGCCAGAATTATTCGGCCCTAAACGCCAATAGCTGCCGAGAATTTGGCAATTTTGGAACCACATCTGCGATAAGTGTTCCGGCTTGGCACATCCTGGAATGACGCGTCCGGCACACTCACTGCTCTGCAAAGTATTGGGTATATATCAAGTATATATCATTGCGATGACTCAAATGTTAAGAAGGCTTGCCTGAAGCACGAGTGTTTTCCGCTGTCCACGATCTACGGGGGTAAAAAAAATAATGGAGTGTCCATATCTTCATATACCTCCGTGAGTTTGACAGTTCTACCATGCCGAGCATGATCGCCGATTGGCGGTGCGAATTAGCTGGATTACTTTGGATACAGTTGGATACAGGTGTACCACTGCCTGAAATCTCCTCGACGCGAGTACAAAGAAGGTGTAGGGCTTAAATGAAATTGAGGTAGTTACACTGTACAAGTCTCTCTTCCGGTTGCCTGCCTCTTCCGTCTTGGCCTCAGCCAACTTTGTAAGGCTTATGCCAAACATGCCAAACATTGTGTTTCGTTGAAACTTGGCGCTCGTCGCGGTCGTTACTTGCGACACTCGGAACAATTTGTAGATATACTTACTTAACTAAGAAACACAACTACTTACTCCCTAGCACTGTGGTACCCGTTAGCCAGTCCCCAAGTGCCATGATCTTCCTACATCATTGGAGCTTCAATTATGGGTAAACCAAGTTTGAACTCTTCAGTGGTCTGTTTGTGGACTGTGTCACCTTCGTTGAAAGCCCGCTCGGGATCTACCGTAAGCACAAAATCAAACAATATAGTGAAAGACAGTGACGCCATCTTGGTTTTGAATGTGGTGATAGTGGATAAGTTCTGCTTCGTCAACCATAAGCTTACAGAGGAACGAGCGGTATCTTTCACTCGTACCCCCCTTATCACCAACACGATGCCATGGAATTTTAGTCACACAAGTTCTCCGTCGGCTGCTTGACACGACGACCGTGGGTTGATCCTACCCATTCCTCTTGCTGTTCCTCGAAAGATCTTCAGCCTTCCGTCTGCCTGTCGGATCTATATGTCTATCCTCGGCCCAGATTAACTTCCCCTCCGCATTGATATCTCCGCTCCGGAGGAACAGCATCGATAATAGATCATTTACCCATGAGGTACATAACTCATCAAGCTGCTAGAGCGGACGTTTACTTTGATCTCCCATACGGCCCGCTTGAGGACCTCGGATGAGGATCATCTCCCACCGCTTTGAGTAGCGTCGCATTATCACAACTCGTCACTCTGCTTTCTGGTGCTTTACACTCTTTGTGAACTGGTCTGATATCTCGGGATACAATCTTTTGTCGTCGGGTAAAAATACAATCGGAGAAAATTTCTGGCCGCACCCAGGCTTCAACCTGTCTTCGGAACAAGAGCCAATGCTCCTCCTTGTCCATCAATACTCGCAGTAGACAGTTGGCCCTGACCTTGCATCTCACGTAGTGTCAATCGAATCCTACGCTTCTGAGTCCAGTCCTGTTGATGGACCCATGCTATGCATTGGAATACAAGTACTATAAAGTCTATGAATCACCCAGTTCCCCTAGCTGTCTGCGAAGATGCTTTTTCCTGCGGCGCTTTGGTGTTACCTCGCGGTCTATGTTTCCTTGTCGTTAGCTCATAGCAAAAACCCCAAACGCGGGTTGGGTTTCGCTGCTGGAGATACTCCAGGCGACATCATTAATGCGAACCAGACTAATAGTGTAATCTCCTGGCAGTATAACTGGGCCAATTTGCCTCCTGGCTACCTCGCCACTTCCAACATCAAGTACATCCCAATGCAATGGGGCTCCGGACAAATCGAAACCTTCGGGGACGCTGTAAAAGCTCAGGGTGCGGACACGATTCTTGTGCGCGGAAGTTTACCTTGAAAGATCCCCATGTGATTACTCAAGCCCTATACTTTAGGCGTTCAATGAACCAGATTTCGTCAATGAATCCAACATGGACCCGGTGGATGCTGCGAAACTCTGGATGCAATACATCGAGCCTCTCAAAGCGTCAGGCATACGCCTCGGTGGACCGGCTGTCACGGCTTCAGATACGGGGCGGCCTTGGTTGAATAGTTTCTTTCAAGCTTGTACCAATTGTACAATAGATTTCCTTCCTCTTCATTGGTAGATTCAACGCCCGTTGCCTCTCTTATACCCTTACTGACGCTGATGAAGGTACGGGTCTGGAACAGAAGGATTCTACGGTTACCTTTGGGACGTCCATACACAGTTTCCCCAGTATCCAATCTGGATCACAGAGTATGCTGAAACATCGACCAACGATACAGGTGAGGTTAAATTTCTGACCACAATCGGGTGAATCAATGCTGACTGTATCTTTCCAGTTGTTGCGGACTTCTTGAATCAGACCATCACATATCTTGACACCTTGGATTGGATAGAACATTACGCCTGGTTCGGATTTTTTGTGAGTCAAATAGTCCATGTCATACAGATCGATATCTAACGCGGTCCGTTTCATCAGCGCCCTAGGCCTGATATACACTACAGTAAGTTTGTCTAGTTTGTTAATGGGTCATCCCAATTTGTAACATTGTTATCAAGATCTTTTGAGCGATGACGGCGGCCTGAACACTTTGGGACAACTATACACGGGCGCTAAAACCATACACACGCAAATCGTGACCGCTCCGCCAACGAGCGTGTACCAGACTTTCAACGGTGCTGATAACCCCACACAGGCTCCTGCCACTACATGGGCTGCCCTCGCAAACTCTGCAGCAAACCAAATGGGGGCGACGCAATTCAAGAGGTCATTAACTCTTGTCGCGATGACCCTCTTCACCTGTTTCTCCGGTGCTCTGTGGGTTGCTTTGTAGATGTTCATTATCAGGGTCGTGCAATTGAAGGTTGGAGCATGCCAGCAGTTTGTTTAGTGGAAGGATGCATTGTAACACATTTCCCTAACTTCCACATTCTTTTAAAAAGATATCTTGCTCTGTAGATATCGTACTGTATATACTTAATCAAGCATTAATTGAAATTCTACTACATACATGGAATGAGATGAGCAAATTTACATTCGAGTCCCGGTAATCTTTTGCCAAGTCTGTTGCTTTTCCGGAGGCCATTATTATTCCCAGCGTGGGAATATGCATTGGAGTGGAAACGGGATTCTGTTAGCACTAGCTTTCAGTACCAGTCCACGAAGATGATGAAACTCATCTGCCTGTCATTACTAGGCCTTATTCAAGGTGGTCTTGGTCATGGAGGCCACGAAAATACAGGCCCAGCAAATGGAGAAACAATCCAACAGTACGCTCAGCGACACGTACGTACAAGCGTTTCTTCGTTTCTATGCTTTTCGTCTTTACATCCTCAATTTGACGCTCGCAGATGTCTTCGGAGCATCATATGTAAGATTACATGGAGCCCTTCTTTCACACCAGCTTACACTGCAAATAAACAGAGATTCATTCGATATCCGGAGTTTCTTCCAGCTACATGATCTCAACAGGTGAGCGTTCTCGTCCAGCTCGTAAGTCGTCGCTCGTTAAATTATCGGCACTTCTACAGAAATGGGTTCTGGGACAAGGAGGAGATTGAGGCGATATACGGAGTCCATCACGTTTATTCGCAGAAGAAGTCGAAGGTTTGTCGTTCTCGCCAACTTCGGAGTGGAATCTAAGTTATGGGTTGCAGGATGACATCGAACATCAGAAGAAAGCAGACCATATTGTAACAACCGTACTCCAGAAACTCGACTTAAATGGCGACGGACTTGTCACACCAGAAGAATTGGAGAAGGTTGGCCTTGATGGTCTGCCCAACTTTGATGGATTGGGCGCTGAAGGTCACCATTATGATGTTGAGAGTGGTGAGTCTCCTTCTCCCTATTATTCGAAGAGAGTCCTGAAATTACCCTCAGAATTCTTCCTGCACCACGAAGGTATGACAAGTTGACATGCATCCCCAACATCTCCCTATATATCATCTTTCTAGAGCAATTCCATTCAACACCGGAAACGCAGACGGACGAGTCATACGTTCATGCTGAGGATTTGGAGCATTTTGCAGCACACGAATCCATTGAACGCAAAGAGGCCGAGTTGGAAGCGAAGTTCCAAGGTATCACCTTGGAAGAGATGCTTAAACAACAAGAACAGGTGGATGCTCCTCCCGCTCCTCCTGTTGATGTTCCACAGGCAGCGGTGCCTGTGACTGCTTCGAAGCCCATCACTCGAGTGACTCCTCCTGAGAAGCAAGAACCAGGCATCAGATTCAAGGATGCCAAAACACAAGGTGTCGAGAAGGGCGAATGGGGTACTGGCGAAGCTGGTTACAAACCACCTACGGATTCAGGGGACAAGATGAGGTTAGTCATGCTACCACAGAATCAGTGTTCGAAATGGAGCTAAGCGATACCTCCAACAGGAAAAATCTCCCTTACAAGGTAAAGCCATCGTTTAGTTGTGTTCTACGGAGCCTAAGCACTGAACTAGGATTCTCGTATGCAGTACAAATTCCGTCGCAATTGGGGCGATTTCTGATTTCGTCGATACCCTATATTCCCCATCAACGTCCCCTTATTTATTGTTTCCGACATAACATACCAACGACTGAAACACCACATGCGAAGGGTCTTGTTGTTTGTAAGCTCGCGGCGTATGCAAAGAGATACCTTCAAAGCCCAAATCTCAATGCATTTACAAATATAGTGGGTATTGGGAACGACAACCATCAAATACGAATGGCTAAGAGATGCAATATATGTTATATTCATTACCGACCATCAAACATATCGTCCATAATACTCCTTTCCACTGCCTGCCAATCAATATTTCCAGCGCTCGCATATACACTTTCGTATGACGATATGCTGACATTTGAGAAGAATGGAACCAGGTCACGAATGCTTTCAATTTGTCGCAAGGAACCCAGCAGAGGTCGACGCATGGCTCGTTGATCAACTTGTGAGGTCAAGGCATCCGTATTGAAGGTGCTTGTTGATTCCTAAAATTGTCAAGGTCAGAATGAGGAAAATAAAACAGGAATAGAGAGGTCATACTGTTACAGGAAGATTGCCAGCAAGTTCTGAAAGTTGGTCAATCATAGCTTCAGGGAACCAACCGTCGGGCCGGTATATAGCGTCGACAGTATCGGTGATGAAGATCCATTGGTGTCTTCAGATGTTGTCAGCAACCGGGTTCAACAGTTTCATGGAATATACTACATCTGGAATTCTTCCGTTTGTAGAACCAGGAGAAGATCCAAAGCTTTGCACGCAGCAAGCAAGAGTTGTAGATCCTCTGAACCATCTGAAGGCAGGGTAGTTATTGTTTGCTCGAAAACTCGACACTGTTCGAAGATCGCTTCAATTTTGATAAAAGTATGAAGATGGGAGAGAGTCACCATTTCGGTCAAGACAACGGGCCAAAAACTTGTCAAATTATGGGGCGACAACCGACAGAGCAGCACGCGGATACAGAGGAAGACTTCGCTCTGGACGATCGGAGATGTGACACTGCGAAAGATGTCCACTAACTTTTCTTGAATTGAGGGTAATTGGGTCAGGAAGTGATTTGTCTCTCCTGTGAACAGGACATAGGATAATCGCCGCAAATTGAGCGAACGCAGTAGCATCTCGTATTCCCTATTGGTGAAGATATTAGCTGAAGGGGCGTATGCTACTTTTCCTATGGAAGAAGGTTGATTAGACCAATTTTGTCCCCCCAGTTTAATAGTCATAACGGACCAAGTAGCTCGGGGAATGCAGTTTTGTCGGAATCATATAGCACTTTCACGATAGATCTCCACGAAAGTGCATCTTCTGGATTACAATTGAAAAGCCGGTTGTCATTCAGGAGATCGATAACTGGGGTTCGCCAGGATTTGAGGGCTGCAGGTATTCGGGTCATCTCTTGCAATATTGTGGTTATCGTGCTGTCTACATCCATTGGCCTCAAAGTAAGGTCAGTACCCTATACAAGCCGTGAAAGGTCCTCTCACCTTGACTTGCCTCTCATTGCAGGGTTGACTATATAATAAATGATATTATTGCAAGCACTTATGATTTTGTCGTTCTCCATTAGAAGCTTCCGCAGATTAGGCAGGGCAGACGTCGCAACGAAAGAGTTGATCTGTGTTTTCCTTGAGTAGCTGCAATGGCAGCTAAGGAATGTTACATACTTGGAGTATCACTTCTGCTGAGCCCAGCTTAGGTGTTTCCGGTGGTATTGATGTTGCCGTGACTTCAGGTTTCTCATCGAGTTTAGAATCTAGTGAAAGCTGAATCAGGGCTTGACTTCCCTTCCATCGAACTTCAAATCATGTACCGTTGCGGGGCACAGGAGAGTCTCTTCCATTGCTCGCGACGGAGTCCTTTGTACTCCGTCGAATCCATGACCCTTGATCTGTAGAGCGCCCAACATAAACGACACAAAGATCAAGTAGCTTTCCATAGTTGTCCTACATTCAAGTTAAGTCGCAGTTCTTTGGGAAGTAAAGGTTCATGCGAACCTGGAGTTCTTTGCGAATTTTTCGGTCTTCCATAGCTGTGGTTTGAGTCACCTTCTCCGCAAGGACACCCAAGCATCTGAACAGGTCAGACATTTAATCAGATTCATAACTGAAGTTCATACCTTAGTGCTGGGAATTGATGTGCTTTGAATTCACGAGAGGTGCTGATGATTTCTTTTACTAATTGTATATATCGACTCCAGACCTGAATAGCCAGGGGACCTTCCAGTCGGCGGAGATATTGTTCGAGGAATTTAAATAAGATTGCATCGGTCCTGACAAGTAGATAAAGACCCGATGTTTGCAACAAGGTTCAACTTAGACGTACAAATTTGGATTGATAGCTTGCTTCTTTATTTTTTCGGTGGTGCCAAAGATTCTGGATGAGATGCTTTCGCAGATCATATGGACAACATTCAGCGCGTTGGATAACAAGACGTCCACGAGTTCGAAGGCTGCATCCGGTGAGGATGCCGATAGCTGTTCACAGTCAATACTTGCATGGGGATAGAAGGAACGAGACGTACTGTTGACTCACGACTCCACCAATCAACGATGGATTCGAAAACCTCTGGACTTTGCACACGAAAAAGGTGCTCCAGCACACGACGGCACCGGAGCCTTGTACGGGTGTAGATCAATGCCAATGACTCGTCTTTCGGAGAGAAGGATTGCGGGGACTTCCATACGAGCGAAGCCCAAACCGAATACAACACTCGGATCCCTTCATCCAGCGAGCGATAGCCGGGGGAGCGAGACTACAAGAGCATCCTGTTAGAAACAAAATACTGAAAAAATCGAAACACGTACTGTCAGCTGCTCTAGTTGACTTGCACTTGTTTCTGAGCTGAATACATTTGATACGTAGCCAAGCAGTCCACTGCTCTCTGTTGTGGTCTTTTCCATATTGTTGGATTCATCTTCAGACATGTCCATTTCTGAGGTATATGCAAGACTAAGAAGAACCAAACGTTCTAGCCCATTGAGCAGCATGATCAACTCTGCGTCTGTGACTGAAGCAGATTGATCTTCTGCGTAGTGCCGCGACTTGACTGAAATTCTCAAGACGTCGCCAAGAGAAGAAAGCACTTGTCGACATAGGCAATCATTGAGAGGCGCAACAAGAGCCTGCAAAGCAGGTTGGAATTGAGGAACAGCCATGAGAATGAAGTCCAGCCAATGTTGTAAAACTGGTCGATTAGCGCGAGAGGAAATGCCGTCGACTAGTGTTTGAATAAGGAGAGGGTTCATGGGATATCGGCTGCTCAGGTCAAGTCCCTTATCCTGAATGGTAGCACTCTCTGGCGGACTGTCCTCTTGTTTACTAGCTGAAACCCGTCTCGAAGTCTCTAGTTTCGACGTTGTGACGGCAATCACAGAGTGGAGTAGATGCAGCCATTTGTTTTGGAGGTCCAATCGGTTCATGTGGATTGAGAAGTACAGCTTGCCGATGGCAATTGCTTCTATGCTTTCCACTGAAACAGTGTCGATTTCTCCTCGAGAAACGACCACCTGTAGCAGCTCGATAGCGTTGGATTGTATGACCGTGTTAAGCGATTGCATGGACGCTGACAACGTAGGCCTCGATTCTGATTGGACTAGACTGCATCGAGTCTGAGCATCTTTGTTCCAAGATCAAATTTCTCCCAACTCACCGTAGCAAGATCTCAACAAGTACGTCCAAATAGCTTGCCTCCACGTCGACTAGGCCGCCTTGACGTCAGGATCAGATGGTGGAACCAAGTTCAGATGCACGAATGAGTAACTCACTCTTGGTCACTCTCTCTATGAGCCCTCCATGATGCGAGCGTTTGATAGCGGACGTTCGTGCCGCCTTAGCGAAACCCTGACCTCCAAAATTGACGACTGACAGCAATATTTCCAAGAGGTGATTTATGAGACGCTGATCAAATGGTCTATCGTAGAAAAACCCCGGAAGCTCTCTTCCTCGGACTTTGAACGTTGTTGGTGTACGTAGTATCGAGGGATCTAGCAAGTCGTGAAGGATGGGGTCAAGAACACTGTATGTCGTTAGAATAATCTTCCACGAAAGAAGAGCCAATATGTACCGTAAATATGATTTCAGACTACAACGCATCCATGTTTCACCGATCCTACGAAGTGTGGGATTATCGCTCTTCAGTGTATCTAAAACGATCATCATCGGGACCTTGAAACGAAAACCAGGCAGTAGAGTATCCTCTAGAAGATGGCTTGTGAGAACAAATTTGCATCTCGAAATGATTTGATTTCAACACACCGGTCAATCTCCATAGGATTCCAAAACACTCGTAGGCTTCGGAATCATCACGAGATATGGGAGAGGTCATAGATTGAGCCAAGATAGACTCAACATGTGAATGTGCTGTCGATGTTTCCAGAGACCAAATCATATTGACTGCCCGGACATGGTATGCCGAACAGTCTGACCGAAGATATTGCAGCAGTTTCCTCACCATACAATGGAGGACCGGTCTTTCATCTATCACTAATCTTGGTTGTATGAACTGGTTCCGATGAAGGACGATGGACAGGCTAATGATGCGGTCGACAGTGGCAAATGTTGCTGTCTGCAAAGCACATGATTAGCTACGCCTGTATCTGCCAGAATTGAAGTCGAACCTCGTGTTCAAACCCTAAAAGGAGATCAGACAACCACTGGCTTGGTTTCCAAGATAAAGCAATGGGAGACACCAATCGTCCAACGAGACGATCTACCAGGGTCAATGAGCGGGAGAGTACTTCGCGTAAGATAAAGCCATTCTGCGGATGCCGGACAAGACAGCGCGCAGAGTTGGTACTTAAGGATATCAGGTGTTGAAAGCAGGAAGCAAAGGGAATGGTTGTGAAATGGGCGGAACTTGTGGTTTGGAGTGGTTTGTGTGTGATTTTGAAGAAAGAACACGCAAAGTCAAAAGGTCTTTGATCATCAGAGTCAACGTTCTTGGTGATTTCCGGACGTTGTAACAGACCAGTGTGTGGTATGTACTGAAGTACGGTTTCCAACAGCAGCATCGCTTCCCGGGTAGATGGGCGCGCCGCATTCATAGGGTCAATTTCAACCTGATGCTAACCGGGTGTCAGCATGTATCGCATGGCTAGTTGACATGAAACTTACATCCAGAAGATCGACAAGGGCGGCAAATATAACTGGGAGATGAATTGTTTGCACTTCTTCGTCGTGTGAAAACGACTCTAGGATGAAATGAACAATTCGAATTGCCTAGTCAAGCTCCATTAGCAGAGAAATTAACGGCACAACGGAATCGTACACACCTCAACTTGAGTACCATCTCCCAGAATTTCAGTGAACACTGAGGTGAGCAGATGTTTCCACAGAAGCTGCGGTTCCACAGCTT
This sequence comes from Crassisporium funariophilum, assembly GCA_014925845.1. Taxonomy (NCBI): domain Eukaryota; kingdom Fungi; phylum Basidiomycota; class Agaricomycetes; order Agaricales; family Crassisporiaceae; genus Crassisporium; species Crassisporium funariophilum. Next base: position 1,258,222 of record JACGCL010000001.1, read on the forward strand.
CGTAAAGCGTGCTCGCAGTCATGGTCAACTAAAGAACTGGGGTCAGCTATAGTTGTCATTTACGTAGAACACATGACTGACATCTTCGCCACTCTCGGTTGGATTTTGAACCAGATTCCTGATCGCTTTGAATGCGTCATACACAAGAATTTCAGTCAAAGGTGCTCCAATCTCCCATTTGTCGAGCAGCGATATAAAAATCTTGAACGGGCGAGATTCTGCGTACTCGCCTGAAGGTGATACCATTTCACTCTGAAGCGACATACTATGTGATCGGTTAGCTGAAAAAATGATGTAGTTTGGATTTCCTGACCTTTAGCGTTGAACTGAGGAGTTCAAGTGCATTCTCCCTCAAATAAGCAATCTGATGGTCGCTCTTTTCATCAGGTCCTAGAAGCCAGGTGTAAAGCCGTCGGTTTAAGGAAAGATCTCGGCGTAACACCACTCCAGTGGCTGCGCGCATGAGTATCGCGCGATCGTCCTTATGAGCTTTGCGAATACCATGGCTG